>JAKCOX010000014.1:20764587-22092609 GCA_022605575.1 Laterallus jamaicensis coturniculus
TTTGGGAAGAGGACTTGATTGTCTTAGGATTCCTACACTTTTAAATGATTAGCTACTGAGCGTTCTAAGTCAGCTCGTGGGTGGCCGTGAGGTGGTTACTGATGCTCTCTATCCATCCTCCCCAGATGCCTGCACCAGTACCATCACCCAGCCACCCTCGCAGGGAGACACAGTATCTTTATTACACCAGTGAATGTGACTGGAGAAAAAGCTGTCAAGTGCTCAGACTAAGTCTCTCTTCAGAATGATTCTTTGCTGGGTACGTGCCGCTTCGCTCCATCTTCAGCGGGTGGGTGTGCATCAGGCTGCCCCACTGATGGGCTCAGCTTCCTTCCCCACCTTCCTTCCCCACAGTAGGGCAGGGCAGTGGTCACTCAAGGAGGTTTAACCCATGCACAGAAAGTCTGCAGGTACAGACGGGTCCCTCGTGTAGCTTCTTCCTTAGGTCTGTAGCTTTGCAGCATTGAGCACAGCTTGGAGAAGTCCTTGCTGAAGGCTGATGGTGGGGCAGGGGTGACACTGAAGTCATATCCACAGCAATGAATGAGCACCAATCCCTTTCTCCAACAGCAGAACTAAATAACAAGCAGATGTGCAGCCTCCTTTGTTTGCATAAGACGCATTATCTTATATCCCACTTTCCTGGCACTCCTGCTTTCAGGTTCCTTCCATCAAAGATAATTCTTGCAATGTCTCCATCACTGAAGTTACCCAGCCCAGGGTCACAGGAGTTATAACCTTTAGATCCTCAAGTCCTCTCTGTCTAAGCGCAGAAAACACTCACCAGATGTGAACATTTTGGCAACTTAGAAAGGAAAATTAAAACTTGGATCCATGCCCTAGTGTGTAGGTTTGTGATGGATGAATGATCAGCCCAGAAAGTTGGCGAGTTTCTAGTGTTTTATTGTACTTTTTAATGAGATTTTGTCAAATTTAGTTATTGCTTACCCATGTTTTTGCTGGGTGACTGGAGAGCAATTTATAGGAGACACGAAGAAGTGATATTTCTGATCAGAGAGTTTCAGCTTCTATTTGCGCTTGGTTTTGTTAACCGCTCCCAAGCTCCAGCCCAAGCAGAAGGTTCACACGTCAGGGTTCAGCCCAAGGACGGGGTGGTGCTAACCCTGGCTCTCCCAAAGCATCCTTTTCCAAAACCACCACACAATACTTGGATTTTCAAGTATTTCTAAGATAAATAAACAGTTCAGTCAAGCTCGCAGCTTCCTTTTCCCTTATAAATAAGCCAAAAAAAGACCCGTGTAGACTTCCACCCCCCTTTGCCAGTAACCTCTAAGGAAACCATTAACACTTTCTGTCTCACAGCAGTTAAGACTAGCAAAATGGTCAAGGTAATGGCCATCATATTTAACAGTAGGGAAGGTATATGAATAAAACCGAACCTTCTGCTAACGCAGCAAGCCAGCACTTCCCGATCTCCTCCTGTAATCAATCTACATCGTTAATGACTCCGAAAACAGACTGAACTGCTGGGGCTGGCACTGGGAAACTTGCATTACAAACTAACCGTCTCTTATTAACCTTTCCGTGTTTCCTTCACAACACTAATTAGAGCCAAATAAAACTACTGTTTGTGAAACTCTTAAGTTAAAATACAATTTTCAGAGGAAATATGGTAAACTCCAGAGCTCCTGTTTGCTTGGCCTTTCTTTTTAATTATGATGGAGGATGGCTGTTACTTGTTTAACAGAGGCTTACATGATTAATGCTGCAATGTTACTGTAATTAAAACAGCAAAAAAAGATGTGATTGGAGCCCGTATAATTTACAGACATCTCGGCATTCTGGTGGCAGAGCGGCTCTAAGTGTTGCGAAGAGGAATCATAAAAATTTATTCTAATTAAAATTGCCAGATTGACTAAACAACAGGTGACTTATGTAACTTGAGCGACTTGCTCTCGGGGTGAGAAATCATCTGAAATCAGTGAATTATACAAAGCTGTCTATTATTCTGCTAAATGGGAAAGTGTGTGCTTACCATGGCAACCTGCATCAATTTTGCAGCCGCTGGAAAATACAGGGCCCTTTATTAAAGGAATAATCACCGCAAACAGCGTGCTGACCCCCGGCTTGGCGAGTGCAGGGTGTGCGGCACGGTGAGTTTCAGAGCAGCCTTCTGGGTGCGGGTGGTTGCCATCAGGTTAAATCCTGTCCTGCTGTATCCAAGCATGCACCCAGCAGCTCAGGGGTGATTTGGGTACGATTTGGATATGGTGATGGACCAGCATCTCCCGGAGGGAGTGGTACAAGTTGGGTGCCTGGTTGTTGGTTTTTTCCCTCTACCCAAAAGTAGTGCAAACGTAACTTTTTAAGTGCAATAAAGAGAAATAATTTGGACCTCTCTCCATTATGATTGCACACCACAGAGAGTGGTAGGGTAGGGGACTGCACCTCCTTGGGATGCAGGGCAAGGAGCCCACCCATATCTGAAATAAGGGGTTTGTGGGTGAGTGTCTAAACTTCTCCGGTTCCAGCAGGTAGCTGCTGAAGGGAGACATGCTGCCAGGTTTGTATGTAGCTTGTTTTACTAAATGATCTATGTAATAATATATAAGTCAAAACTCTGTAATAATTGGCACCAAACAGCAAAGAGAACTTGCGGCTTTTATCTGTCTTAGGGGAAGTGCTGCCACTCAGAACTCACGAGCGCGATGTTTTATTTCTCATACAGCATATATGAATGTGAGAGAGGAGGTGGTTTTAAATGGGTCACGGAATTATGGGGAAGTTTGGCAGCCTTTCCTCATGGTAGACCCGCAGGGAAGGAGCAGGGAAGGGGAGTGCAGGGCTGTGTGTGTGTCAGGCTTTGGCCAGGTTTGTGATGCCTTTGCTCAGTGATTTCCCTTTCCATCCTGTGTTTAACCCCTGTGTCTGTTTGGGAAATAAATTCTTTATAGCAAGTATATTATATGCTCGCCACAATGTGTATAATCATGGTAAGCATAATGTGGACCTATTTTTGCTGAATATCTGTAATAGCAATGATCAGCTTCCCCAGTGCCAGCAATAGCCCTCAGTGGTTTCAGTTTTCATTGGAAACCCTTTTTTTGTGTTGTTTTCCTTTATCATATTTTCCCCCTTTTCTGAGTGTGGAGAACCACTGGCGTGGTAACCAGTTTCATTAGCTACCAGCACATTGTGTTTCGTTACTGATACCCACAGCCAGTTGCAGGTGACAGCATGCGGCAGCGGGTGACCGGCAGTCCCCGCTGTGTCACTTCACCTTCGGGCAGTGAGAGTGGCACTTGGGGCAGGGAAGTGGAGTCGGGTCATGGTGGGTTGGGCTCGAGGTCTGGGTAGAGTACCTAGGAGGGTGTCTGGATGTGTGGAATGATGAGCTGTAGTAAAAGCGGAGCTTGATCCCAAAGAAATCCTGGGTTAACGTCAGTAGGAAAAGGAGAAAATTGAACCACACACACACACACAAAGGCAAAAAAAAAAGGATGGAAAAAACCCTCTCTGAACTGAAGCAATAGGAAATGAAAATTGCTGAGATATACTGTCATGTGGGTAGTGGTGCTACCAACCTTGTGCTGCAGTAATTACCTCTATGCATGCAATTTGTGCTCGGCTACGACTGATTTCCCACATCATCCGGTGCCCAGGCTATATTCAATCAGTCCCAGCTGGAGAAAACTATCCTGGATCATTTGGTGAGATTTCACCGCAGATGCTACCTCGTGCCTTACGGAAGCATTCGAGAGCAGTACCCCACAGGCCGTGTACTCCACTCTGCAGTGGTGGTGGGGGGAGGCTGGCTGTGGGCAGGGAGGGGAGAGTGCCACATCCTGCGGAGTGTGGAGCACCTGCAGCTGGTGGGGGTTTAAGGTGAGGAGCCATCGCTTACAAACCAAAATAGGTCTGGCACTTGATTTCCTCTGACTGCTTTGGAAGCATTAACTTCATTAAAGATACAAGGCAGGAGGATAGCTGGTGCGGGTGCAGCAGAGGTGCTGCCACGCCTGCTCCAGCACGTTCTCCAGTCAGCTGGTTTAACAGGTGAACTGGTCCTCATCTGGGTGAAGAGCATCCTCCAGATTTGCCCCATGAGAGGAGCAGCTTTCTCAAGTCGACTAACTTTGCTTCCGGATTTGATGCAGCTCGGTGAGAAGTCACAAAGGGGCAGCTCCGGTTCAGGAAGAGGAATTTGGCTGAAAACCTGAAGTCAAAACCGTGCATAGTAGTAATTCGGGAAAGGCCAAAGAGCCAGCAGCGTTACCAGGAGCAGTAGGAGCCTTAATGGAAGGTGTAAATACCTTTGGGGAGGGTCTCTGGCACCCTGGATGGGCAAAACATACATACCGGGCCTCCGTTTGCTTTTCACTCGTGCGTTCAGCAGCCAGGTTATTTGTTCTGCTGCTGTTGCTGCTCACCAGCACATTTCGACGGGAGCTGTGCCTTCTCACTGCTGCACTCTGCCTGGCCCCACTGCGTCTCCCTCTTTCCACAGGCTCCCAAGAAGCCATCCCCAGGCGTGCAGGGCTGCCGCCTGCCTCGCGGCACTTGCCAGTTGACTTCCATGTCCTGCATCTGTTCTGACAGGCGGTGCTTTTCCAGCCGCTCCCTGATTAGTTTTGGTCCCTTGGATGCATTGATTTACAGACCTTTCCTCTGCAATACAGCTTTTCTCGATGACAGTCTGTGAAGCACATGATAACTCAGCAGCCTAAATTATTCAGGCAAATTGAATGTGTTTGGCTTGTTCCAAACTTTTGTTTCCTTTCGGTGCTGTCAGGAAAACAGGTAGCCGTGATGCTTGTACCCGGCTCGCACCGGTGCCAGGGAGACACAGGCGGCTCGAGTATAACTTGTGTTTTACCTTGTTCATCACTCCCTCCCACCTGCAACCGTGCTTTTTCTGGGCACTTTTGGATGTCATAAAAATGTTTAACTTGCATCTAGGGCAGCTTCTCTCTGGTATGTACCGGGCTCTGGGAAGCCACTTCATCTTGTGCTGGAGACACCCTTGTAAAACCCAAAGAAAATGCCGTATCTGTTCCACCCTTTAGCTTTTGCAGAAGTATATTCACCCATGCAAGTACTTCGACCCATTTAGTCATCGCTGTAGGATCCAGAAACCTCACATTAATGAAGACAAGTAATTAAAATGAACAATTCTACCTGCAGTTCCCTCATCGCCTGACCTCTGCTTTGTCAGTCTCCCTCCATTGTTATTGGGTAGATATGTCCAATTAATTCACTATAAAACCCATGCAGACGTGCCTTGCAGGGACCATTGAGCTCTGGCATGTCAGGTGAAGAGGAGATGCTTTGTCAGTGGAAAAATGTCCCCTTGCTTTTTTGGAGGCTGTTCTGCATCCAGAGCTTCTGGGTACAGCTGAAGGCATTGGCTTTCACTCTCCAAAATCTTTGGTTCCTGCTTTGTCTGGAGGTTTAGGACCATTGAATTTAGCAGGAATCTTCCAGCTGAGATCATTGGGCCTGAAATAGGACCCGAGAGGGATGGCATCCTCGAGGGACGTGCTCTGAACTTTGCTTGAGACATCGGTCATCCAAGCCTGCGCTCAGAAGTGAACTCAGGGAGAAGATAGCTGCTACTGAGTGTCTCTGTAATTCAGTGAACAAGGCAGAGCTGCTGCTGGAGGATGGAGGTTTGCCTCAGAAAATTCTAGCTGCAAATGAGACGCATGATTTTAGGAATTAGAATAATTACCCCCTGGAACAGGTTCCCAAGGGATGTGATATATTCTGTATCACTTAGAGTCTTTAAATCACATTTGCATGTTTTTCCTAAAAGCGTGCCTAGTCACTCAAAGCAAAGGGCTGTGCTGGAGAGGCACAGCGTGACAGAGCTGAGCATCCCATGGTTTGCAGGGGAGCAGAGCAGGGAATCACCACAGTCCCACATGGATTAAGCTCTAAGAATCCCTGGACAAGTGGGTTTTGGCATGCCCTCGAGGAGAAGAGCTCATGACCATCCCCTTGGCCAGCACTGGCTGCTCAGCAGGAATGTGCACGGTTGAGCAAGCAACCGCACTGGGGATGATTCTGGAGCGGACTCCCCTGGCCAAAATCTGCCTTCCCTTCCCGAACACACACAGTCCCTTCCTCACTGAATCAGACATCCCCAGGGGCTGAGCAATCCCGGCTGTTTCAGTGTTTCCAGGACCTTCTCTCCCACCGCTCCCTAAATGATGAGAGTGTTTTTGAAGACCTCATTTCCTGGCCTTTCCCTTTTATCTCTCCAAACAGCAAGTAAACGAGCAGCCCTTTAGTTTTTAGTTACTGCTTCTGCACCCGGTGAGCTATCAGAGTCTGTTGACGACGACTTTTCTCTTTGCCATGCTCCTGCCTGCAGGATTTGGGGAGATAATTCATTTGGTCCTGGTGCTTTGTCAACTTTCAGCAGTTGTAATTGCCTAATGATCAGTGCTGATGCTGTTGTTAAGCCTGTTAAAACTTTGTCCTGCTGAACAGCCAGACTGCGGCTGTCTCATCATGTTGTGCCTGCTGTGTCGGCGGGGGCTGCCTTTGATGCTCCTTCCCTGGCCCCGGCTTTTGC
Organism: Laterallus jamaicensis coturniculus; assembly: GCA_022605575.1. Taxonomy (NCBI): domain Eukaryota; kingdom Metazoa; phylum Chordata; class Aves; order Gruiformes; family Rallidae; genus Laterallus; species Laterallus jamaicensis. The sequence continues at coordinate 20,771,129 of JAKCOX010000014.1, forward strand.
TTCTGCTTTCCACCCACCCCACCCCAGCTGCTGCTGGTCAGCCCTCCCCCACTCCTAGGGGATGGATTCAGCAGGGTGCTGCCCACGCTAGGGACCTGCACCTGGCTCTGCAAATAATTAGCCAATGGAGAGCCAAATGCTTTCCAGGATCAGTCTCCCCTTGCCTGCCCCGATGCCCAGGCCAGCCCTGAGGACCAGTGATGGGCGGTGAAAGCAGTCCATCGCTCTGAGCCCATGAGCTCTCTGGAGGAGGCTGTCACTGGTAGGGCATTGCTCTTCAGCAACCTGCATGCCATTTTTGCTCTTCTGTCTCTCGGGTGCCTTTTCCACCTTCGTTAAATTTCTTTTTAGAGCTCTAATTGGCCGCATTTCGTGCTATCACCTTCTTTGCTATGCATCCGAGGTGCCCAACTGGCTGGTGCCATCTCTCGAAGCTCCCGTCGCTCATCCTTGCCTCTTCCAAGGCCGTTTCTTACTTAATGGCACACACTGAACATTAGTGCATTACCATCCCTTTTCCAAGAACAGTCTCCATCCACTCTTCTCTCGTCCCCCAGTGCCTCATCCAATTTAATTAATTATACTTAGTATATTACGCATCCTGTCAAAGTTTTTCCTTTCCGAGGTTTAATGGTTTTTTAATTCTAATGCATGCTGCATGTGTAAGTGTTTTAGAAATGAGGCGCGCATGCAGTGGCAAAGAGGCAGCATTACATCTGTGTGCCGCAGACAGCGAGCGAGGGTGGATCCCTGTAGAGATGCTCCAGCAGAATTACTGCAGGACCGCCCTGCCTGCCTGCCTTCCTTGCATCTCCCTTTTCTTGTGCTTGGGGGGGAAAAAAAATCAGGCAGATTCCCGCTGTGCAGGGACATGGTTGGGTTTAACCTACCCGCTTATGCTCCTGCTGCAAAAAAATTGGGTGCTTGGCTGGCAGCTCAGCCCCAGCACCAGTCGCATCTCTGTGGCTGGTGGTGAACTTTGGTGTGATGAACTTGTCCCTTGTTGTGGTAACTCTGTCTGAAAGCACTGAATGACATCAGTCATTTTGGCATTGCTTTACCCCTTTGAAGAAAGGCTGTGTTAAGGATGTGGTGGGGACTAGACTAATGAGGTAACGCCAGCTGGGCTCGGTACCTATTGCTCTTTATTTCCCAGTGACAGTTAAAAGGTGTGGTCAGAAAAGTGTTTTGGGAGGCATGACTTTGTGGGGTTTTATCCCTCCCAGCTTTGGGTATTTCCAGATGAAACCTGCTCACACTAAGGGGGTTGTGGGTTGGTGGGGGGTTTTTTCACCCCACCTTGCCTGTCAGCGTTGCAAAGTGCTTAGGTTTTGAAACTCCAGCTGGGCTCTGTCTGTCTGTCACACCATCACTGGGAGTGGCGACGCTGCGGTGCAATTTAGCTGACAGCCCTGTGAACTGGGGCCAGGAGCCAACACAATCCCAGCCTGACCTCGGGGCAGCGCTGCAGAAATGTGCCTTGGAGAAATGGGAAATCATCGGAGGCCACGCAGGCAGAGCTTGGGCCAGAAGTCTGCCGTGCTCCAGCAGCTCTGGAGCAGCCCGCCTCAGGGAACAGGAACCTCCTGCCCCCTGTCTTGGAGCCACAGCAAGGGAGTGTGTGGCAGGACCCTGGGGCGGCATGCAGACCCCCCCCCCATCAGTGCTTGGGTACCCCTGGGTTGTCATCAGCTCGGCTGGAGCTGTGAAGTCAGCTCCTTCCCTTGCAGTACTTCTCCGTTCCCATTGCTCAGGCATCTCTCTGTGGCTTTTCAGTTTACAGCCCCAGGCAAACTTGAGGGCTTGTTTTCTGTCTCACCCCCATGGTGCAGAGCCAGCTGGATGGGACAGGATGGGATGGGATCCCACCCACATTGCTGGAAACTGAGCTTCTCCCTGACTCACAGGTAATGTAGTTCCCTGTGGCTTATGACGAGCTTTGACTCTTGACCTTATAGTAATTTTACATGTATATTTATACACTGTGATCACTCAGTTAATGAAGGCAAACTTAATTGCCAGAACAAAGTTTCATCTGAATTAAACTGGCCAGATTCCCAGGCTTTGGCTGTGCCATAATCTCTCCTGATGGCCATGTTAACTGGTATTCCTCTGGCTTTGCTGCTATCTCTCCTTGGTGTGGAGCTGGGCCCTTGTTTGAGCCCTCCATGTGGATCCATGACTGGGCAGAGAGGGACAGGAGTGTCCTTGTGTTGCAGTGAGTCATGGTTCTGGACCAGGCTGTGGGCACTGTTGGATGCTGGATAACATACAGCAGCTTTTACAGACCAATCCCCACTGTTGTCCCAGTTCCCTGTGGGATTTTTTGATGCACCCACCGCCCTAGGCTGACATTTCATCATGAAACATCCCTGTGCTTCAGAGAGGATCCACCAGCATGGAAAAACCCCACGTTCATCCGAAAAAGTGTTAAAGTAGAACATCAGGGATGGGATAATGCTGGGCTCCAGGGTGGAGGAGTGAGAGGTCAGTGTCATGATGAGAGATGGCCAGCAACCAAAACTTTTGGTTTGAAACAAAAACAAAATGGGAAAAAAATTCCCTAGCTATCTCTCAACGGTGGGGAACGCCCCATCGTGCTGGGAAGCCTTCCAGCTCCCTCCGCTCTTCAGAGCTGCACACTTTTCAAAAGTACAAAGAGCTTCTCATAATGTTTTGCCTTGTGGGTACGTCTATGATTAATTCCGTGCAAGCATTACTGGTGCAATAACAATACTGGAGGTCCTAAAACTGAAAAAGGAAACACATTTGGCTTGTACTTCATACACAATCACTTACACTTAAGCTATTGATAGTTGATTGGGATCTGTAGACTGCTGGGCTGGTGCCACTGGGTTTCTGAGCGCATTCAATGGCTGGAACAGACAGCGAGGCTGTAGGTTTTGGCAAGCTGTAGGTCTCATTAGTCAGGCTGACTGTATCTGACACGAGAGATTCCCATCCACCAAGATGAAGCTCACTTCCCTAGGCTTTGGCTGACGTCCCAACAATATTTACATGAAGGACAACAGAGGATCAGTGTTAGATTAAGGCGGTGAGTTTCCAGTAGGCAGACAGTTAAATATTCTATTGAAATACTCTTTTGATTATTTAGATAATAATGAAGTTTATGCATGTCCTTGAGAAATCTGGGGAAAGGCAGTTGGTTTATGCTAAGCATGCAAAGATGTGTTTAATCTTGATAATAGGAGTAAATTATGTATCAGCACTTATAACCTCGGCTCCTTTATTTCTCACTTGTTGTGTGGAAGCACCAGAAACCTCGCAGGGATGGGAGAGTCGCGTTGGGCGGGTGCACAGGAGGAAGGAGCAGCCAGAGGGCTTGCTTGCATCCCTGCTCCTGCCAGCACCCTGCATCCCTGTGGGGAGAGGATGAGGATGGGTTGTTCTGCTTCGTCCTGGCCAAGGGAGGTGCTGGTGGTGGTAGCACACTCACTGTGTCCCAAGCAAGTTTCCATGATGGATACTTAGTTCCATGGAGTCAGAAAGCCCTGAGTCCCAAAGTTACTGGGGCTGCTGGTGGACTCCTGGATGTTTACCATTTTGTATGGTAGGCAAGTGGAAGTGTGTGAAAGTCATTGAACTTACACCTCAGAATTAGAAAAGCCCTCACTCCTGAGTTTGCAGGACTGCTGGTGGGCTAACAGGTAAGGTTTCAAACCAGGAAAAGCTTTCAGTGCTGGAATGTTTGATTAGGGAGCTGTTGCTGGACATTTAACATGTTGGTGGGTAGAATGTCATAGTGGCTCGTAGTTGTGGAAGGTGTTAACTCACTGCAGTAGGACTGCTGTGATTCACAAAATCAGAGCAGCCTTTTGGGCACTGCCTTTGGAGCTTTCAGGCCAGGAACATCTTTCAGTGCTGGCATCTAAAGTTTGGTAGCTTTTGCTGGCCATCAAGCCCCCGTACGGCTGCAGTGAGGGCAGGGATGCTGCTCTAACAAGCGCCGGGCTAGGAGCTGGCCTGCTTCAGCTGGCTGGGAATTGTGTCTTATCTCCCCCCAAATGTAATTTCTATTTTGTTGGATTTTTATCAGAGCTGTTGAGTAGGTGTTTACTGAGCAATGCTGAAATTTGAATGGGACAGGGTAATCATTCCATTTATTGCTGCCGTTGGAATGCGGCTGCCTGGCTGGTCCCGCGTTACCCCGACGGAATACGTGAGTTTGTCTGGTTTGGATTTGACAATGGCAGAGAAAAGGAACCTTTGGATTAATTTGCTTGAGCGACTCAAGTCCCATTAACTGGAAGGCAGCTGGTGTCAAAGGCATAAACGGAGACAAAGTTTTGCTCCCAATTGTGGGAAATGTGTTTAAACAGACTAGAAATGTTTCCATCTCTGCAGGGTATAATATACTCAAATGGTTACATTAACATGAAAAAAAAATAAGAAAGAGTGTATTTAGGACAATCCCTCTGTATCCAGTGTTAATGAAATTGAATTCCAGTAATGAAGTCAAAGGGTTGTATTCTGCATTCGTGCAGGCAGCATGGGAGCTGCCATTAGCATTAACGGGAGCTGTGCCTATGAATTACGGAGCCGTGATGGTTTGAGATGGAAAAGCTCTATCGCTCCCATCTCCAAGGACTGGATCCTGCATCCTACCATCAGTAATGATGCTAATGAGCCCTGTATCCAGGCATGAGTAGTGGAGCTTCAGAGGTGCAATCCCTGCCACTCAGGGGCCAGCACAAGCTCTGTGGACCACTTAAGAAAAGGATTAATTGGAGTTTAAATGGTGTGTTCCACCAGTCCTCTGAAAGGGAATTAATTTTGCCTTGTGAGTGAGGTGGGGATTGGCCCATGGTCCTGGATGAAGGGGGGCAGCCAGCATTAAATTGCATTCCAGCCCATAATACCTCCTGGGTCTGACTCTGCTGTAGTGCATGGTGTGCCTGAACACCATCCCCTCTGGCTCCGGGTGATGGCCCTTCCTTCCCACAGCCACCTTCTCATCCCAGAGGCCTGATGGGCACGGGAAGGCATTGCTCCAGAGGAAAACTTCTGCATCATATCCCCAAACCTTTCCGTAGTCCTCCAGTGTGTCCTGAGCCAGGCACCCTCGACGTGTCCAAGTCTCAGTCTCCATTCACGATACTGGGATGGTTCTGCAGGAGAAAGGGCATCCCCAACGGTAATAACAGAGTGGGGGAAGATGGGAATGGGCCAACCTCCCATCTGATGTCGATCAGTGTGGGTCCTCGGTGCTTCTTGGCATTGGTATGTATCTGCAGGAGCCAGGAGCCGGCACCATCACATCTCTCTGTCGACATTAACAGAAGTGCTGCCCCTGAGCTGCGTTCAGCCTTGGGTCCTTATCAGCAACTGCCTGATAAATTAATCTAATTCACACCCCTTGTTTCGTTAAAATAATTCCTCGTGGGCATTTGCTTTGTCCAACCACTTGCTGACCTCCTGTGTTGGGACAGACAATCCAAGATTAAAACCACACCATCTCCTCACTTGCATAAATCCTGAACAACGGTGAAAGAGAGGAAAAGAAAGGTTCCTTGCTGGGGTAAAGAGCATTTGTCACTGTCCCTGGTTATTAGTATCCTCCGAGCATCGTGCAGGGGAAGCCACGCCAGGATTACATTTCTGCATTCGCTGGAGATTTCTTATTAGGAAAGGCGAAGAAGGCTCTGTAAAAGCCCATAGGTCAAAAATATAATACACTATTCCCCACCTCTTGTTTCCTGATATTATGCTATTACGGGAGATAAGGGAGAGGTGCAGAGTCTTAATTTACAAGCAAATGATGAACCATGGCTGGGGACTGTTTGTGTTTTGCTCGAGCTTATTATTTTATCCGGAACATAATGCGGTGGATCGTGGCTCTGGAGCTAGGAACTCCAAGCTGGCGTGGGGTGGAGGGGAGCTGGGCTCCGTCGGTGTGCTGAGGGTGCTGGGTGATGCATGGCAGCTTGAGGACATGCCTTGCACCCTTGTGGTGTATGTCCCTGAGAAAATAAAGGTGCCAGGGTTGAAAAGAAACCCTGAAGTCGCTGGAAGAGGAGTTTTAAATAATGCAGTTGCGCATTGTCCATGAAAGATGGCTAACCATGAGTAAACATCAACAGCAGTGTTTGATCCCTCCATGTTTACTATTTATTCATATTTATTATTCATAAATTCCATCACAAATGTTAGGCCCGCACCCCAGCGAGACATTTGCATTTTATTTTAAGTTTGACACCCCACACCCCCCCAATCCTTTTTAGTTTTCAGAACTGAGATTTAATGATTTGCTTTTCCACATCATTCCTGTGCTGGCTCTCCCTGGCTTCCCTCTCCTTGTTTCGGGAAGAGATTTCTAACGTGGAAAAGTGATATTTGAATAGATTCCCCTAAGGCAATCAATTTACTTTTAATTTGTCTGGAACTAAGCTTTTCTTTGTTGCAATGAGAAAGGATTGAAACTGCTGTAAAATTTATTAGCTTCCAGGAAGATTTTGAAATGAATTTTTTAATGATCGTGCTGTTTGCTGTACCCAGGAGCGGTGTCATCGTGATTACAGTATAATCACACGGTTGCTGAAGAAACACTGAAATGCTGAGATAAAGCTGGGCTCTCGCACAAGGGTGCCTATGGCACTGGCCAGGTACCTGCATGGTGCTGGGGGCTTTGGGCTGGGGCTGCTCAGCACGATGCTCACCTGCATCCACCTTCTGTGCCCTATGCCCGGGCTTCCAGCACCCTTTTTTTCCTCCTTATCTTTCATTTTGAAGCAACTCCTCCATTCCTTTCCCTTGCTCCCCATGTAATAGCACAAACGAGCTCTACTTACTCACCCCAGCAAAGCTGCTCTGACATGGATTGGATTGAACCAAGCGGCTGTTTGAAAATGGAAACTCCAGGGACTATTGTCATCGCCCAAATTGCACCTTAGATTGTATAACAGCACATGTCATCTGGCCATTTATCAGGAATATTACATTCCCAGGCACTTGCACCTTGCTACGATTTAACTTTGTCTCTTTGGCCAGCGCTGCGATTCCACAAGAGATAATTCAATTGCTCTGAGAGCTGAATGGGCGCCTTGCACACCGGCTGCGTGTTGCGCTGCCACAGGTACGCAGGCTTTGAATGGGAGGCTGGAAGCACCTGTACACCCTGGACCTTTGTTAATCCTTCCTTTTAATGAGAGAAGGGAGGAGCTAGCAGCTCTGTTGCTCTGGTTCCTGCCCCATGTCCTTTGACAGCTTCTCTGGGGCAACTCTTAGTCTTCTGGCTCCCGGGCATCCATGCTGTCTCCTGGCCAAGAGCTTTCATGGTGGGATTGGGAAGCACTGAAGGTCTCGGCTGGGCAGTTTGCTCCAGGAATTAGGGAAGCCCCATGTTTCATGTAACCTCCCTGCTTCTTGTGTCTCCGAGCCCTCATCCCCAGCTGCTGTTGCCCATCAGTGACACGGGCAGTGTGTCTGCATGTGATGGTGTCTCTCCTGAAGGGTCTTCTGCAGCCACCGGTTCTTGGCAGCTGTGGGGATGGCTGGGGCTCCTTAGGAGTTGCCTTTGTGTTGGTCCCCTAGGGTGCAGGTAGAGCTGTTTTTTTCCAGTCTGGAGCTCAACATGAGTTGTGCCAACCTTGTTGAGAAACATAGTTATTCTGGAGGTGGCTATTGCTTTTATTTCATCTTTGCTACCATGAGAGCGTCTGTTTAGCAAGGACACACGTTCTCCATCTAGCCTGACTTGAGGACAACTGCTCATCTCTCCATGGTGAGGCTTCTGCCACGACGTTTTGCACCGTGAGGGGAGGGAATTAATTTTAAAAGTGCCCCTGCCCCAAGGTGCTCTGAACCGAGTTTCTGGATTTGTGCTGGGTGAAGGCAGACCAGCTGTGATACGGACATTGCTGCTGTGGGACCGACACGCCTCATGTAGCTGACAGCACAGCTGTTACCCCTATGGCACCTGCATCCGGTTCAGCATCTCTCTGGACCTCCTGCATTCGACAGGGGCATCCCTACAGCCAGATTGGCAATAGGACTGTCACCCCGGCACGCGTGGAATGCACTTCACTTGTGAGGAACCCCAGCCTGGCTAAGGGCAGCTTGCACAGCCCTGGGCTGTGCTATTCCCCTTCTTCATTCCATGCCAGCCAGGTGCACCGGGCTCCATGGGGACTCCTTCTCAAGACACAGTGTGTGCTCTGTGGCTCATGCAGAGCAGCACCGAAGCTGCAGTGTTGGTCGCCCATCGTTGCCCCTCTGCAGATTCCTCCTCCCCCTGCTCCTGCCAGGCCCCTGGGCTGTAGTTCCATTAGTTTCAGGCCAGCTTTCTCAACCCATGTCATTCATGTGCCAGGATGCAACCCGCCTGCTTTGGCTGCCTGCCACTCGTCATGCCGTGAGGGATGCGGTGGTTATTACCTGGGATTTGCTCCTTATGTTTTTAGTGCAGGCAGGAAGAGTTGTATTGACTTGGGCAGGTCTAGGGCTGTAAAGGAATTTCCTGTTGTCCTATTTCCGATTGTTAAAGTGGTAAAAACCAAGGCGGAACAGTACAATAAGGAGCCTGCAAATGTGAATGACTGTCCTGGGTGCCCTTACGTCTGGGTAAGTCAGACCTCAGCAAAGGGCAGCGCCAGGAGTGTGCCCCGTGGCAGTGCCTGCCTCTGAATCCGGGCAGCAGCCGCTCTTGTTCCTGGGAGCGCAGGAGGAAGAGGAGGATATGAGGTGCTCAGCCTGCCAGAGGAGCCCAGATCCCTCTGGACCTGGGATGTCAGAGGAGTGATGTGCTCATGTGTATCAACAGGGCATGCTTGTGGGGTAAAAGTGGCATTTTATGTCAGCTACAAGGTTAAGACAGTGATGGGCGGGTAGCTGAAGGTCCTTGTTCTGCCATGGTGAAGGGATGTCTGTTCAGAGTTCTGTGCTGGTCCTTGGGGCGGCTGCCAGGTCAGGGCTGGTCTGGGCAGCCCATGTGCATGTTGTTCTCGAGAGCAGGACAGGTCTCAGGACAGGACGTGGTCTCTGCGGCCGAGACACATCATGGGTATTGGAGGAGGGATGCAGAATGTGCTGTGGAGCTGCCTGCTGTCTCCACGTCTGCAGATGGACGGTGACTCCCGTATGGCTGCCTGTCAGCCTGGCATCTTTCTACTTGTTATATTCTGTTCATAAAATAAAGGATGGAAACAGTGTAATGTAATGTAATGCTTTTCATCTCTTCCCCTGCCTGCATTTCAGCTGCCTCTGGTGTGACTTGTAAACAAGCACCTCGGTGTCCAGAGCAGATCACATCCCCAGCACCGTGGCAGCCATCCTTAATGAAACTGCTCCTAAAGCATGGCTCCCTTCCTAGGGTTTGAGGCATGTCCACCTGGCAGGGCAGCAATCAGTGAAGTGTTCAGTTTGGTTTTAGCTGTAAAATGTTCCTGCCTGGAATTAAAGGACTCAAAGCAAACCCAACCCATCTGTGCTCCATCCAGAGTGTGGTCTGTCCCAACTGCAGTGGTGCTGTGGGTTCGGGGCTGAGCCATGGTGCTGTGAGGGGAAGATGAGGAGCAGCAGCTCACTCCATTCCTGTTCCTTACTGTGCTGGACCAGCCAGCCCAGCACGCACCAAGATCTGGCCCTTCGTGTTTGCAGGGAGACCGAAGTGATGTGCGGCTCCAGCAACGTGCCCAAGGTCACACAGCACAATAAATCAGTGTCTCGTCAGGGATGAGAACCCAAGATATTTCTGTAGCCCCTCCAGCCATTACCAAGTCCCTGCTATCACAGCCAGACTACACAACTTTGTATGCCTGTAGCACCCTTTTGAAGTTAAGCTGTGGATAAATAGGCAGGCAGCAACACTTTCTGGGCAATTTTTCTTTCTTTTTTTTTTTTCTACTATTTTTTTTTATTTTGCTCGAGTACTTGAAAGTAACAGAATCAAAGTATAAGAGCATGGGCTTTTAGATCTCGGTGCAGGTTGTTCTGCATGTAAAGCTCAGAACATCCTTCTCTCAAACTGCTGTAAAGGTGGTTGCCGAAACCCAGACCTCCTACACAGCCACCCGGCGCTGCGCTCCACGCCACCACATAGCTGCTCTGATGTAGAGAAAAAGCTAATGTTTTACCCGTAGATTTTACAATTAATTGGCTTCTTCTCCTTTAAAAAAAATCCTTTTTTTTTTTCCCCAGGTCTGCTTTTTACTCGTTTATTCTCTGTAAGTGTTAAGCTGCTCATATTTTGGTGCATTGTGTTATGTGCTGAGAATTTTTATCAGCTGCCCTAGTGCTTGAATGTGGTGGAAATACCAATGTGTTTGAGGAGCGGAGGTTATGCACAGAGATGTACAAAGCATGGGAATGAACGGTTTGCGGGCGGACGAGAACCAAACCCAGGCTGAGTCTGCACCTTCGCAGGCTTCGATCCATCAAACCCGGCACCAGCCGAGCGCGGTCTTGTGTGGGTAATGGCATTAAAATGCTTAACGCCGCTCGGCGCGTATATAGGTTACGATAGGAAGGAGTCTTTGTGTAGGGAGAGGTTGTGCTTTATGAGGGCTGGCTGCAATTACATGTTCTTATCAAATGAAGGAAAAGTCATAAGCCCAGACTGAAAAGCAGCCGGGAGCCTGCGGTGTTGGGCAGGAGCCACGGTCGGATGCTCAGCAAAGGCTGAGGAAGCTGAGACTCCTGGGTTTGCTTTTCCAGCTTTGCACTTGGCTGAGCCCGGCTGGGCCTCACTTTGTCTGCAATGTGTCGGGGAGTGTGTGTGTGGGTGTGGGTGTGAAGCCCTGCAATCCCTTGGGGTCGGCTGGCAGAACCAGGGGTGTGTGCGAGCACCGGGCATAAGGGTTCACACCTGCCTGGGAGCGCTCAGACCTGGGCACGGAAGGTCCTTGGGAAGGGTTAACCCACCGCTCCATATTTCAGCCCTCCGAAGCAGTGTCGGGACAGCCCTAAGTCGAGGGAAGGGATCTCTATTGCTCTCATGTGAATAAAGCCCCAGTGCTGGGAATGAGACATTTAATCTTTGGTGGAGTGGGTAGTCCTGGGAATTTATAAAGCCTCCATTGTGCCGGAGGTCAGCGGGGATTGACCAAACAGCTAGAATGCAAATCTACACCAAAAAGACAAAGGAAACTCTGCTCCTTCCTCTGTTCCTTTCTCCCCCCTGCAAAAAATCAAGCTTAAAAGTCCTGTCATAGCAAGCCCAAAACATGGGGGCTGTTAGTTCCCAAACCCACTGAACGCTGCCTCCAGCAGCTCGCCACGTGGGACAGACCCATTGTGATGGATCTGCAGCTGTAACTCCTGGCCCCAGGTTGCCAGCCTGGCGGTGTGGCAGATGACACACAACCTGTTGGAAATTGAACTCCGGGCTTTGGAGCAGCAGAGAAATCAAAGGAAAAACACCCAATAAATCCCTCTTCTGCGCCTTGCCTTCAAGGCTGCTTGGGGTAGGATAACTGCTGCTTGGGTGGGAGTGGCAGGGCAGTGGCTCGCTCGGGGCAGGTGTCCCGACCCAGGGCATTTGGGGGGGTGATGGGCACCCCCATCGGGGCTCCCTGCTTCACCAGTCCTTGTGTTTTCTCCACGCAGATCAGAGCGAAGCATTTCATTGCAGGGAGGAGTGCCGCATCCTGGGCCACTCGGACAGGTGCTGGATGCCCCGCGGTGCCATCCCCAGCCGTGCCAAGTCCCCCGAGCACGGGAGGAACGTCATCGCCCTCTCCATTGAGGCGACGGCAGTGGACGCGGAGCCTTATGCAGACTGCAGCACAAAAAGGACCTTCGCCACCTTCGGCAAGGAGGGTGGCGAGCCCCTCGCCGACGAGCGGCTCGCCAACCCCAAAGGCAAAAGAACGGTGGACCCGGCCGCCTGCAGCCCCAAGGTGAGCGGCGCCGTCCGCGAGGCGGGGAACGGCTGCGAGGCCGTCAGCCCTGTCACCTCGCCCCTCCACCTGAAGAGCCCTTTATCCGGCAAGCCAGCGGCACCATACGGCGCCGGGCACTGCGTCGGCAACCGGGAACGGGAGCCCTTTGGGAACAGTGGCCCTTCCCGGCCAACCGAGGCAGAGCCCCGGGGGGCGGACAGTGAGAGCGGAGGGCAGGAGGGCAACCCGCTCCTGCAGGAACGCCGGGAAAAGGACTCGCCCGGCGCTCGGAGACTAAAAGACATCGTCCTCTGAGCGGCACCGATGAGGAGGAGGATGATGATGATGAGGAGGATGAGGGACCGCACGACTCCCAGCGCAGATTGTTTTTATCGCTTACCAATGGTTCACAGATTGCTGTATTTAAAAGCTTTCCCTAAATGTATTGTTTATAAATGAAGCTATCGTTAATGTGACAATCCCACTTGTCTCAACAGGCGGCAGGGGTGTGCAGCCGGAGCAAAGTAGCTGGTGTTTCACTTTTGCCGGGAGGCGGTTGGGTGATGGTGGGAGCAGAGGTGAGACACCCGCCCCAGCCTCACCCCGATCCCTCAGGAGCGCTCGGTTATCCCCTCCTCGGAATTTATATATTTTTATATCTCAAAATGAAGATAAATTTCCATTCCCGGAAAGAATCAAACGGCAAATTCCTTATTTGGACACCTTCAGTCATCACCCTGGCTGTTTTGTAGCCAAAATAGCGACCGTTCTTTGTATGTGGCTGTTGGAACTGACAGTCTGGTGAGTTCAGATATTCACCCAACACGAGGTTGGTTGTATCTTCAACGAGATTGGTTGTTGCTATTTTGCTGTGGACACCCCTGCATTTATGAATCCTTTTGCTGTCACATGCTTATCTGTACTATGAATTGTATTTGATATTGCAAATTACTGTATGTCTCGTGATGGCAAAAGGCTTTCAAGCTTAAAAGAAAAAGCAAAACACAAAGAAACAAAGAAACAAACAAAAAAAGTCACAATCATCTTAAACCTTGGGAAACCTGCAGTTTTCAGAGCCGGTGGAGCAAGTGCTTCTTCGAGCCCCCCTAGCATCACCTGCAGCCTCCCCTGGCTCGTGTGGGGCAGCGACAGGGTGTTATGAGAAGAGGTTTTGGGGAGAATTCTGCCTGGATTGCAACTATCAGATGCACTGTGCTGGATTTTTTTCCCTTACCCATTTCTTTTGCAGAATTTCAAGGCAATGCGTGGAAAGTTTTTTCCAGAAGTTGGTTGGTTTGGGTTTGTTGGAGGGTTTTTTTTTTTCCTTCTTCCAGTTCCCAGATTTAGATATCCCCCCATCTCCCATCATTTACAAGTCAAAGCAATGGAATTATTTGAGAGATCTAAATTACCTTCTCAATTAGACACACACTTCCCCCATCAGCGTTTTCCAATTGTGATTATGCCAAGTGTGTCTGTGTATGATGTCATCATGGCATGGATTTTAGACTCTTCTGATTTCTTTCTATCCCCACATCATAAATAAGTATGGAATGAGCAATAGTGATGTTAATTTAGGGGCAGACAGGTGATATGTAACAACGCTACTAATTCAATTAATGTGCCTTCTTAATGGAGAAAAAATGAAAGCAATTCATTATTTTTTCTCATAATTAAGGACTTTTTTTTTTTTTGGTGTGTGTGGGTACAAATTTACTCATATAAAATTGATTTTAAAATTGAGCTACTTTAATAGCCATTTTGTAGAAGAGAGGGAAGGGGTTTCGCTCTCTGCTCTCTTGCAGTGATAATTCCTCAGTGAGGTATGAGTAAGGTAGGAGGATGTCAGCTAGTGGATTATTATTATTACTATTATTATTATTATTATTATTATTATTAACCCTTCACCGGACAGGTTTTCCTACCCTAAATAATGTTTCCTAGACTTTGAAATGGATTATGGAAGGGAAAATATAGAGCTCTTGCCAATGTTTGCTGTACCAGCAAGTTGAAATTAGTGGTTTCTAGAGAAATAGTCTTTCTAGGTCTACATATCATGGTAAAATATTTGTTACCTTGATTTATTTAAATTAAAAATGTCAACAAGAAAACAAGCTCCAGTCATTATTACCCTCAAAATAAAATGAAGCTCCAGCCATTTGGATTTTGAGGGCAAATTCATCCTGCCTGAAGTTGTAGCTGGTCCAAGACAGGTCCACAGTCAGTCTATTCCCCCTGCCGCTTGCATAGGGCCAGGAACTGGGAAAGAACCGACAAAAAAAGGGTCACCTAACAAAACTTGTGACGCTTCCCTCGCTGGTGTTGACAACTACCTCATCCCACACATTAACATGACATCCTGCATCCCTCCAGAGAGCAAACTGGGGATTTTCCCCCATCTCTGCTGGAGTTTGAGCCCATTTTTTCAGGGATATTTCTGTTCCTGCATTGTTTCACACGTACTGTTACTGCTGGCATTTATTTCTGTTGGGGTGTTTCCCCCCCCTAAATGTGTGTGTTACAATAACACAAGCAAAGAAGAAAGGGGCTGGCTTGGGGCTGTTAGAGTAACTGGATTTTCTGTAACTGTTAGTCTGGGTTTATTCTGATGTTACCTGGTTTTTGTCAGCTCTGGGTGGGTCTTTTCCAGGGGAAGCTTCTTGGATGTGTTTACTGAGTGACAGAGCCCGCAATGCCCCATCTGTCAGATCCACTTTGGCTTCACGGGGCAAAAGCCCCCATGCTGCCCCATCGTCTACTCCCCCTGCCTCCAGCAGGATGGGACCAAGCTCATTGCCAAAGGCAGCGATGGGGAGTGTGGGTGTCACCCCCCCGCACACCTCCCCCCTGCCCCAGGCACCCCATCATCATCCCCAGCTCCCTGGAAAGCGCCGGTTGTTAATTTCTGCTGCGTGTTGCCCTCTGCCTGCAGAGCTGCCACCACCAGCCCAGCGCTTCGGATGAAAAATAGATGCTAACTGAAAAGCAGGAGAGGGAAAAAAAAAAAAAAGAAAGAAAGAAAAAAAAAAAAAGAAACATTCCTCTAATTTACCCAGAGGAAACGTTCCTTGCCACTCTGAATAAAAGCGCAGCCAAGAAGGAATGTGAAATAATTCTGTATTAAAAGGGGGCATTAAAGAGGTCAGCAAACCCTTATGCCTCCAAGAAAATCATTTAAACACCAGTTTGCTGGGCTGACCCGAGCTGCAGCCGGGGATGCTGAGCAAAGGGCCCTTCCCTGGCACGTCCTCGCTGCATGGGGCCAAGGGGAGAGACGGAGAGTGGCCTCAGCTCCACCACCTCAGCCCTTTCCAGAATATTTTGTGCTACTCCTGTCACTGTCCTTCTGTGTCACTTGAGATGAGTTCAGGGCTCCTGGGCAAATCACAGCCTGTCTTGGGTTCTGTTTTGGTTTTTTTTTGGTTTTTTTACTTGTATCGAAACTGGCCATGCAAAAATGTCCAAGGCTGCAGGGCGGGAGAGGGGGTGGTGGTTGGGGGGGAGGTTCTTGATGTAATGATTGGGTTTGTGAATAACTCAGACCTGTCCTCAGATCTGACTTAGGAAAAATTGCTGGGATGTGTTGGTTTCCTCCAGGTGAGCTTAGGTCTGCTCTCCTGGTTATTCAGGGAGCAGCAACCCCCTAGGATTCTCCCCCAAGCACAAGGACCCCACATGGAGCATCCCCAGGGCTGGGGAGGGAGGGGGGTTGAACCCACCCTGTGCCAGCCCCGGGGGCCCTTCTCCACTCCTTTGGAGAGCCCATGGCCTTTCCCACCCCCTTGGGCTGTGCCAGGAGGCATGATGGAGGGCTGGGAATGATGACTGATGCTGGAAAAACACCCCCCCGATCACCGCCCTGCTGAGGTTGTTGCCGTTCCCTGTTTATTGTGAAGCTGGAGTTGGCCTGTGGATCACACGTTGTGCAGAAGTGAATTCCTTCTCTTTTTTTCTTTTCTTATTTCTCTTTTCTTTTCCCCCCAAATAGGAACCAAGTTGCTTTTGTAAAGAACACAGTGTCTGATGAGTATGTTGAAACTATTCTTGGGGGGGTAGGGGTGGGGTGGGGGAAAGAATATATCTAATTATGAATGGGAACACATTTGTCTGTCGTTGGGGAAAATTGATGATCTTGTTGCTTACAGCTGCTTTCGCAGCTACAGGTAATCTCTGATCCAACCTGTGAGCTACAGTTCCCATTGGGGAGAAGCCCAGCCGACCCCACTGCCGGCACTGCTGAGACGGATCCTTTTATCAGCATCAGCTGATGTTCAGCTGATCTAAGCTGGGATATAACCCTCAAACACAACCTGAATGCAAACTGGTTTTCAGCAGCACTGTGCCTCCTTGCAGCCTTGTGGGGTGGCAGGTATGAGCCGTGGGGGTCTTGCACCCTAAAACCAGCTCCTTCCCAGTGTGGGAAGAGCTGGTGGTGGCATGGTGGCTGCTCGGTGTTAGGGCTGCCGCGGGACTGAGCGCGGTACGTCTCTCGTCATGGTGTCTCCGTTGCCGAGTATATGAAGAATAAATTGTTGTATATGCTGATATGTATGTTATGTACATTTTTCACAGTGATTGAATCATTGTAAACAGCAAAATGGATAAAAAAAAAGGAAAAAAAAAAAGAATCACCATTCTGTCTATTTTATGAAGATGATAAAGCAGCTTTATTAAATTATTACGATTCTGTTTCAAAATGGTGTATCTGCCACATGGGGTTTTTTTTTTTCATCTGATGAGAACTTTGTTTTCCACCTAAATGTGATTTTATTTTTTTTTTCTTTTCTTTTCTCTGCTTTGAGCATCTAATGCATTTTAGTATTAAAGCAATTATTGAATAAAATGGAAAGTAAGTGTTTGGTTAAATATGCCTAAGTGGGTTTGCTTTGACGGGCTTCAGGTGCTGGTCCTGCCGAAGCCAGCACCTGGCCGAGCACTCCTGGGAGCCCTTCCAGTCCTTTCCCCATCTGCCTCTTCCACAACTGATCCATTTTGGCACACAAGAGGCTGCAAACCTCAGGTGGGGCTTGAGTGACCCACTGGGGCAGGCAGGCTCTGAGCCCCATCATGGCTCAGGCTACAACACAGGCCCTCTCCTTGCTCCCAGAAAACAGGTCCTTGCACCACCACCCCCTCACCTTTGGGGGAAAGAGCTTCGAGGGGCTCAGGAAACAGCCTAATACAGGCTTCTCCTCCATAGCAGCGCTTATTTTCACTAGGTTTTCAGGAGGGCACTTGAGGCTGGGGGAGATGGTGAGGAGCATCCACTGCCTCTGAAGTAATGGTCTGTTCATGGGCCACGGAGCACCCAAGTGCTCCAGTTAGTGGGGGGTAAATGCCCTTCCATGACCCTCTTTGCTCTTTCAGTGTCCCAACCCAGGTGACACCAAGGTGGAGCTGAATGAGAGGAGTGACATGGGAACGCCCTTTCCTGGGGTGGGAAGATGCTCAAGATGCATGTCTGAGCATCACCCAGCATGGCTGGGGCACACATGGAGCAGGAAGCAGAAGGGGCCAGGATAGACACCTCCCTGCCCCACTGCTGTAACCTCCCAGTATGGGCTCCAGCAATGCTTCAGGGTCTGTCTGATTGCCCCAGCACAGGGACCCAACAGCCATCCCAGCAGCAGGACCGGGGCTTGTCTGTGTCCTTGTCAGTGCTTTGTTCTGCAGGTGGGTAAGGGCAGCATTAAGGTAATGAAGCCAAGTTGTGTGGGGGTGGGCTTGATTGGGGGTTTTCAGTCATTGCTTGCTCTGGGGTGGTTTGCAGCCTGTCTGAGAATTGGTGGTGCTGCTGTGGAGCAATGCTTGTGCTGGGGAGATGGTGGGCTGGACTGGGCTGCAGTATCCCCCAGCTGCATCCCCTGCCTTTGCTGAGGACCCAGAGCTGTGCCAGGACCACGGGCTTGTCTCCCAGGTAGGAGCTAACCTGTTTTGGAGGGGGATGGCCCTGATGAACTGTCCTAGAACAGCAGTGGTGGGAGGTAGAGGAAGGAGGGCAGTGGCTGGGAGTCTGGCTGTGGGGTCTGCCTGGGGGGCTGCAGAGCCCCAGCCTGGTGCCAGGCATGGACTGACTGTGAGCTGAGAGTCAAAATGGGGCTGAAACCTCCCTGGGGAAGGACTCCCATTGTGATTTTACCGGTGCCTGCTGGGATGTCGTGGATCTGGGCTGTCTCTGGATTTTGTACCCCCTGTAACACCAGTCAGCTTGCCGTGCCGGCTGCGGGCTTCTGCTCTCAGAGAGCTAGGGGCTTAGAGATGTCAGGTCTGTGGCATGTCCCCACTGTGCTCCCTGGCCAGCTGTCGCCATCCTCTGTCCCTGCCAGCGTGCCCCGAAGAGATGCAGGGTCTCCTCCGCAGCGGCAGTAGCAGCAGCACTGAAGCCGGCATAAATACCGGTGCCAGGGAGGGCCGAGGTGAGCGGGAGGCGGGACCGTGATTCCGAGTCCTCTGCAGATAAAGCCGAGATTTGTCTCTTGAGTGTGCCTGTCTGGAGATGCTGCTGTCTGTAGGGGTGTGCGGCGTCGTACTGCTCAGCGTCTTTCCTTGCGCTGAGGGCTGTGTCCTGAGCTGGAGTGAACCCTGGTGAGGTCCCTGGCTGTGCTGGTGCAGCTGGGAACTCAGGCTGTGCTCTGTGCCGTGCACTGCTGACAAACTGGAGCTAGTTGGTAAAGAGAGCTGGGTGCTCCCCCAGCCCCCGGAATGCCCCCGACCTGAGGGGACTCAGCCTGTGGACCCCTGCGCTCCCCAGCAGCCTGAGGAGAGGCTCCCTGGGGCTGTGCCAGAGTCCCTGCTCTCCCATGGGAGAGGGGGCATTCCGGTGTACCCCAAGGTGCTCCCAGCTAAGTGGGGGGCTCAGCCAGAAAGGTGGACTGGGTGAAGCCAAGGAGAGAATAAACTAGCAAAGAGAGCAGCTAGCCCTCCTCAGGGAAGGTTCAGAGCTCATTCATGGCCACAGATCTCACTTCTCTTTCTCCTGGCTGTTATTTTTGATTTATATTTGATGTTAAACTGGAATATCTAAATACAGCCAAATTGGCTGAACAAGCAAGGACTTATCGCACACTTTGACCATTAAACCCACAAAGACACGGGCAAAAAAATTGGAAGGATTGAAGGCCCCACATATTTCTGTCCAAAGCAGGGTGCTGCAAGGTGAGGGGGGTGTGTGTCCCTGTCCCACGTTCCTGTTGTTCCTGGCCCCTGGCTTTGTTCCATCGTCCTGGTGCTGGTGGGGGAAGGCATGGGATGAGCTGCCTGTGTGTTAGCTGCCTATTTCTGGGGAGAAACCAGCGTCCAACTTTGCTGGCAGCCCCATCGGGCCTTCCACTTGTTTAACTCGCATCTGGTTTTTGTTCTGTGGTGTTGTCCCTTTGTTTCGAACGTGATGTAATTCAGTGTCCCCAAAGAGCCACCAGCGAGCAGGTGTAGGATTATAGAGCTTACCTCCGCTGCTGCGCTCAGCCCTCCACAGCTACCTCCCTTGCTCCAAGCCTTCCATGGAGGAGAGGGCTGCAGCAGGAAGGATGGCTCCTTAACCCCATCACTGATCGAGCTTAAAAGCTTTCCCCAAGGAAAAAGGTCTGTGGACCACAGTTAAGTGATGGGCAGGGGGATTGCTGCCCCAGCCCCACGCTGCTAGCAGGTGCTCCTGAGGGAATGCTGGGATGGCGGCAGAGGGTGGGAGGTGATGAGATGCATCCCTTGTGAAGCTTTAGAAGCAAGAGAAGAAACTTGGAGTTGGCCCGGTGCTTTGAGGGGTGGCACAGGAGCAGAGCAGCGGCCTTGGTGGGAGCTAGTCTGGGCTGCTGGAGGGTGATGAATCGTCTTCCAAGGCCAAAATAAAAAGGAATTACGATAATAAAACCTTCAATAGAGAGAAGCTCGATGCAGGGGTTTCTAGCTTCCCGGAGAGGAGGGGTGGGAGGAGCCCGCATCCCCCAGTCTGGAGCCTGCATCCCCCACTGTGGAGGTAGTTGGATGAGAGGCTCCTTGCACCCTGGGGGCAGAGGGCTGAAGTGCACCATTCTCCCCCCCATCCCGTCCCGTCCCGCACCCCTGCTGCAGCAGACAGGTTTCCCCTTCCCATCCCCACACCTCTGCCTTCCCCACCTTTGTCCCTGGCCCCTTTTGTGGGTGGCTCTCCCACCTGCGTGTCCCACTTGGACCCACTTGAACCACCACAGTACTAAGGGAGTTTCTCGGGGCAGGGACCACAACGGGACAGGCTGGGGGCGTGATCGGGGTCACCAGGGATGGAGACCAACTCAGCTTGGTGCTGGTCCTGCTGTTAGAAACCCTCGGCGGCTCCCTGGGTGCCCATGCAGAGAGCAGACAGAGGCGGGGTTGTTTTGACTGGAAAAGGAAAAATGAGCAAACAGCATTCTCCAGGTTCTTTTTTCTTTTTTCTTTTTTTTTTTTTTTAACTTTCCTGATAAGGAAAGAACCTTTTTTTTTTTTTTTTTAACTCCCCTCTCTGCTGCACACTGACTCAAAGGCTGCTCTTTATCTATTTGAGTCTCTGTAAAATTGATCTTATTCTCTTTGGAGGAGTTAGGTTTAAATCACAGGATGAAATCCTGGCCCCAGTGAATCAATATCAAATCTCCTATCAGCCTCAGCCTGGGGTGGAGATTTTGGCCATGGGGCTTTGGTTCCCAGTGGGAAATGTCACCTGTTGATGGAGGATGTTTTCGTCCTCGGACAGCAAACTGTTCCCAAGGTCTCTATTAAAGCACATTGCTTCTGCTGTCCTTCTCCTCCAGCCCCACATGCCCCTTGTGATCGAGGGCTGAAGTCTTCTGCTCCAAACCTCAGTGGAAAGCCCCCCCAACCCACCTGGCAGCTACCTCTGCAGCCCTCCTCTGGCTTGTGTGCTGTTCTGTTTGGAAGACGCTTGCAGGCATGAAGGCATAGCGTGGTGATAGTGGCCTGGCTGTGTGAGGAGTAGTGCTTGTTGAGAAGAGGCACCGTCCCTCCTCATATCATTTGTCTTCCAAACCCTGATGTGGCTCTGCATCCCCCAGTGTGCTTCCCTGGCCCATGACATGGAGAAGGTGCCCAGTGCTGAGCACCCCTGGCTGTGCCAGGGACTCCCCAGGGGGAGAAAAAAAACCCTTTTATTTCTTTCTCACCCCTCCTGTTGCCACAGCAACCACATCCCACCTTCTCAGCAGGTAGCTGGAGCTGGCTGGGCATCCCCAGTGCCCCTGGGGGCTGTGGGCAGGATGTGGCCCCCAGCAGGGACAGGGATGTGCTGCTTCCCCTCTGCATGTAGTGGGTCTGTCGGAAGCAGTGCTGGGGCTGGGTGGCAGTGTGGTCCCTGCTCTGCCCAGATGTCCCTGAGGTGGCTGCATCTCCCTTCCTGCTGCTGGCGGTACGAGGTTCCCCTGAGGCAGGTGTTGCAGCGAGGGTATGTCTTTATCGGAGGATACCAATAGCATTCAGCTGCTTTTGAAGTCTCCAAAGAGAACTGGGATATTTCTTGATCTGCTCTTAAATAAGTCATTGCCACTGCTGTTAACTCGCATTAAGTGCTGGGAGATGCCGGGTGTGCGGGGAGAGGCGTGCGCAGCTCTGCACGGCGGGACGGGAGCCTGCCTGCACGGGGTTTGCAGCTGTGGGGTGTAGCCTTGGGAAGAGACTTTGGAGCATTAAATATTTGATGTGCAGAGTTTATTTTAGCCTGAGCTAGACTGGAATAGCTGCTCCTTCGGAGCTGGTCCATGGAACAGCCTCAGCTGGTTTGATGTTGGTTGTGCACCTTGATTTCTTCTGGTGCTGATGCAACTTCATTTCCAGGTCTATGTGACCACCCAGCGCAGCCATGGCTGCGGGGTCCGTGCCTGGAGCTGCTTCCCAGCAGCATGCCCTGCCTCTGTACATGTGTCTACATGGATGCCTTGAGGTACATCATCCCTTTCAAAGGCTCTGAAAAAGAGCTTTGGAGACAGGACAAGGGGCAATGGCTTCAAGTTTGAGCACGGGAAGTTCCACACCAATATGTGGAAGAATTTCTTCATGGTGAGGGTGACAGAGCCCCAGGACAGGCTGCCCAGGGGGGTGTGGAGTCTCCTTCTCTGGAGATAGTCAAGACCCATCTGGATGCCTCCCTGTGTGACCTGTCCTAGGGACCCTGCTCTGATGGGGGGGGGTTTAGACTCAATGATCTCTGTAGGTCCCTTCCCACCCCTATAATTCTGTGACTCTGTGAAAATGGCACATCTCAGCTGGCACACACGTGGGTTTGCACCCCACTACCCTTTTATTTTCCTGGTTCACTGCTTACCTTTAGCCATGGCTAGCAGGGAGATGTGTGGCAGGCTGATGCGGTGCCTGGTGTCTGGGAGGTATTTGGTGTTAACAGAAATGTTGACAGGGCAGACCGTGGTTTTTAAATGCTACTTTTTTGCTTTCTCCCGTTCCCCTCGGACTCTCTTCCCACCAGCAGCACCTTTAGTATTTATCTCATTCGAGTCCTCTAAGCAAATCTTACCTCTACATTTATTGCATCTTTGGGAATAGTAATTTTCAAGTCAGCTTTCACATTACTCCATATTTGTTACTACTCCTCTGTCGAGGGAAAACCTGGCTCGTTATTAGTTCTCTGCCTGATACAAAACATTTAATTTGAACAGAAACCACCAAGAGAGAGATACATATTGCTTTTCATAACCAAAGTGTCAACATCTTGACCAGACTGTAGCTGAAGCAATCTGTACCATATGGTGGATTTTTTTATACTTTAACGTCACATCTGCATCCCCGCTGCCTCTCCTTTCATTCCGGAGATGCCGTGCTGGTGATAAAAGGCGCTGTCTGCATGTCCTTCCTCAACACAATCACAAAAGGACCCCTCAGCAGATAAGGAACTAAACCAGAGATACAATAGCTGTGGCTTCCCACTGGCTTTCTACTCAATAGCTTTCTGCCATGCTGTAAGAAAGAAAGAAAAATTTAAAAAAAAAAAAAAAGAAGAAAAAGAATAGCAACCAGGGAGCATGTGTTGGGAAAATAAGTCCCTGTAAGTCCCAGGGAGGGCACGGCTGCAGAACATGCTGGGAATGGCGACTAGAAGCGGGCTCAAACAAGATGAAGCTGTTTGTTTTGGGTTTTTTTTTCCCATATTCCTGTTAAATGGTATGGTACAGACAGCTTCTCTGGACCTTGGGGGCTTTCAAAGAATCCAGGCTTGGGTTTTAGGAAGAAAGTGAGGCTATATTGTGCTGGTAAAAATGTATTAAGTTTGGATTAATTCTGTTAGGGATGGGTTGTGTGAAGTTGGTAGTTCACAGAATCACAGATTTGTAGGGATTGGAAGGGACCTCCAGAGATCCTTGAGTCCACCCACACCTCCCCCCTCACCCCGCCAAAGCAGGTTCCCTAGGACAAGTTGCACAGGTCGACGTCCAGACGGGTCTTGAATCTCCCCAGAGATGGAGACTCCACAACCCCCCTGGGCAGCCTGTCCCAGGGCTCTGTCACTCTCACCAGGAAGAAGTTCTTCCACATATAGGTGTGGAACTCCCTGTGCTCCAACTTGAGGCCATCGCCCCTTGTTCTGTCCCCACTGATCACTGAGAAGAGACTGGCCATTTCCCTCTGTCTCCCACACTTCAGATATTTATAAATATTGATCAGATCCCTTCTCAGCCTTCTTTTTGGAAGGCTAAACATCCCCAGTTCACTCAGCCTTTCCTTGTAGGGGAGGTGCTCCAGGCCCTTAATCATCTATGTGGTTCTCTGGTGGACTCTTTCCAGGAGATCCCTGTCTTTTTTGTACCAGGGACCCCACAACTGGATACAGTTTGAATGCTGGTTTGAAGCCACAGTGCAGTTGAAAGCAGCAGGCAAAGGGTTTGGCCAAACTGCCTGTGAGCTGGGGTCAGGACTGTGCTGACAGTGCTCAAGACTGCTCAGAGCATCATCTCTGCTTGGTGTGTACTTGGGCATTACCGGTCCCGGCTCAGAAACGGTCCCAAACTCCTCCAGTGCTTCTCCTCATCTCCTCTGAAGGATGCTAGGAGCTGCATTCCTTGAAGTGTGCTGTGAGCATCCCTCTTCCTCCTGGAAATGGAATTTCTTGGCCTCAAAACTGGCTACAAATCCCTGTTTTAATGGTACTGAGGTTGCACAGTCTATGCCACTGGCTCTTCGCTCCTCACCTGGGCTGGCCCAGAGCCCCGTAAACATAAGCAGGGTACCCATCTTGCCTCTGCACCATGCTTCCACGATGGACGTTTTGCTCCTCCTTAGACTCTTGCCTGTCCTTTTCTCCACCCCTGGGGTCTCAAGTCTTGCCTTCCCACACTTCTTCCCACTTCCTAGAGCCTGTGAACATCGCTTGGGTGCAAGGAAGAGCAGGGTCAGGCTCCGTGCTAGGTGCATGCCCTGAGCTCCTGCCTCAGCGTTTTGCATGCTGCATGAGATTTTATTGTGTGGCTTTAATGGAAGTCACGCAGCTCTGAACCCCAAATACACAGCTTTGCCAGAGTAGTGCCTGGAAGAATCCGCAGATAATTCAGTCCTGCCTCTCTTAAGTGAAATAGGATGTTAATACAATACAGCGGAGAATCGCTAATACAATCCTATTTTTATACTAGCACTTTCATGTCATATTAGAAGAAGATTCGACTTTTAGATCTTTTTTAGCAATTTAGCACAGTGAGGATTTCATTATACTGACAGAACTATTGACAAAAAGAAACACATTAGAATTGGGAGGATAATGGTCCTTGGGAAGAGGAAATTTTGCAAGGCTTTTCATTTAAAACTGGACTGGACAAAGTAACAGGCGCTGTGCTGTAGGGAATAATCCTGCATTAGCAAAGGGGTGGACTGGATGACCTTTTAAGTCTTGTCACAGACTAATAGAAGTCAGAGATGGAAGAGACTTTTAGGTCACATCAAATGTTTCTTCCAACCCAGTGCAAGATTATTTCTTGATATATTTGGCGGCAGGTTTTTTCCACTTCTAAAAGTTCCAAGTCGTGGAGCTTTCTCTCCCAAGGAGTCTTTTTCACACCGTTCCACCCAGTAAGCATGCGCTTAACTTTGCGCGCTATCATTAATTCCCCTGAATTTAAGTCTCTGCGGGATTTAACAACTTTAATTGGATTACTCACAGCCTGCAAAGTTAAGCACCTGCACAAGGCTTTGCAAGGGAGAGGTTTAACAGATCTTAGTGTTAAGTTCTTCTCACTTTTCCACCTTAATCTTTATTTTGCTTCACAGTCCTCTCACCTTTCTCTTGCCTGGTTCAGCTTGAACTCCCCTCCTCCTTCTTCCTGACAGTTCTCACCTTCCCTGACATCAGGTGACAAAGACCATGCCAATTTCTCCTTGCCGAATGACCATGACTCTGCAGGCATGTGAGGGATGGAGAGCTGTGTCATCGCCAGCGGTGTGGCTTCTGGCACCGAAGCTAAATCAGGTTTGCCTATGCTGCCCCCCAAAATTAAGGTGTTTTTTCCCATCTTTCCCTGCTCAGTTTGGAGATAAGAGGAGGAGGCAGCGCGAGGACACAGCCCGGGATGGCAGCATCACCCAGACAGCAATCTGGCGAGGTGGTGAACCTCGCTCACCACAGCTCTGTGACAAGAGAAGGAGAAACTTTCCCGTTCCATCTGCTCCCAGCCTTCTCAACTAGGTACTCGCTTTCCACGCCGAGAGCAGATGTTCCTGCTGGAAATAGGCTTCCCTTCTGAAGTTGGAGCCATCACTTTGCATTAGAGCCTGCAAGCCGGCTTTCTGCCTTAGAGTGCTTTCCCTGCTGACAGGGTGTGAGGCACAAAACATTTTAAATGAAGATCTTTACAATTGTGAACATGCCGCAATAAATATTAATGCGAACTTGTTCAATGGTGAGCCAGCCATTTATATAACGGCTGGGGACGCCTCTCCTTAAGTGACACACGGTGGTCGGGCGTTGCTCCATGTTCTCTGGGGCTTGCCCTGTTCTCCTGCTGCCCTGGGAAGATGCTCTGTGCCACGCTGTGGAGCTGTGGCATGAGTGGTTTGCAGTGAGGGTTTGAAGTCTGAGCTACTCCAGCAGCGTGCTGGGCGTTTCTCTGTGTGGCACATCTGTGGGGGTCCTGGGGCTGCCCCGTGGAGCCTGGTGCCCCCCTCTCCCAGTGTGTTTGCAGACCCGATTCCTTCTTCTGCTTAATCTCCTCGAAGGGAGAGACAAGACTCTTGTGTGCCTTGCAGCTGGGGGGTGCGGGCAAGCACCGGTAGAGTCATCTTGATTGTTGAATAAAAGACACCTCAGAAGCACGACCTATTGCTATTAATTAACATATTACATTAATATGATGGAGATCTGAATAGGCTGATCAAAGCAAATGCTCAGGTTCTGTTGTTTCCCTGGTGATCCGGGGGGTGTAAATAGAGCTTGACCAGGCTCCAGCCCAGCTCCCCGGCTGCCTCTTGCTTCCCCAGTAGCTGTGCATTGTCCAGGCAGGAGGTGTATTTTCAGCAGAGACAAAGGCAAGACAAGTTCTTTTTTTAGATTTTTAAGCTTGAGTTCATCCAGAGAAGACAATTTACTTCTCTTTGTTGTTTCCAGCATCATTCATCCCTTCTGTTTGTGCTCTGTAGAGGCTGAGTCTGGGATATCATCTGAAAGAAGTTTCTCTTTTAGGATCTTTGATGTTAGGTTTGTTATATGTATATTTGAAAAGTACTTCTGCGACGACAAAGCTGGGTACTACTCCTGCTGGGCTGATGTGCATGTGAACCATGCCAGTGAGTGGCAGTGATTAATCCAGCAGCACCACGTGCTTTTGCTGCTGAGCGGCTGACGGTGTGGACAAAGCGGCAGGATGGTGGATTTAAATTAGTGACACAGGGAACTGAGTAGATTTTTCTTGTCCTCAGGTGTGGAGCACTTTGTGGGGGGATGCTGGCATGAACCCCACGCCTGACCAGGCTTTTCTGCCTGCAGTGTGAGGAAGGATGTCTTGCCCCAGCTGCCAGGGATGGGTACTGGTTCTGTTCCCCCAGCTTCCAGCCCTCAGTGCCCCAGTCTGACCAAATTGTGTGAAATTCACCCTCAGGGTCTGCATGAGCACGTGTTGCACATGATATCGATTAAAAAAAATAATAATTATAAAAAAAAAAAGCTCAACGTCCTCTGCAGGTGGATACCCCCAACCAGGAGGGCTCGCTTGATGCTGGGATCTAAACCATCACTCAGTGCCGGTCTTGCAGCGCACAGCTGGATCACTTGCAGGTTCCTGCCAGGGTGCCATTGACTCCAGGTTTGCTCTTTAGTACCTTCCTATCTGTGAGCAGAGCACAAGAGTGGCTGTGCCAGCCCAGCTCAGTACTCAGCTCTATGGTCAGCATCCAACACCGGCCAGCAGCAGACGCTGGGGAGAAGGTCTCAGAAAGCAGGGCTGAGCTTTCCCATGGCAGAGCCTGCTGGCTTCCAGCAGCAAGGAGCATGGGGATGCCCCAAGCCAGGGATGGCAGCCAGGCTGCCAGGCTCAGTAGCCAGCTGATCGCCTCCCCCATTTATATGTCTGGTCTCTTTTGAAGCAGCTTGTGCTCTTGGCTACCGCAACATCTGGTGACAATAAACTGCACCATGTAATTATGTTCTGTGTGGAAAAGGGTTTCCTTTTTTTCTCCTCAGTTTAAATTTACTACCTAATAATTCCGTGTGCCCAAGGATGGGCTTGGAATGTCATTGTGGTACTGGCAGTAATTTGCAGGGTGTTCTTCTTGCCACAGTCTTTGGTGCTGTAAAAGACCCGATGCCCATGGGGACACTCTGAACATGCCACATGGGACAAGGTGACCTGGTGCTTGGCTCTGCCAGCCTCTGCATCCCTGTTAGATGGGGCTTAAATCTGGTTTTGTTTGCTAGATGCTACAGATCTGCCACATTTGCTGCTAATTAGCTTGCAAGGGTTGCTTGTTTGAGTTGTGGAGCTCTCACAGAAATGAGGTGACCTTTGGCAGTGCTAATGTTTCCCATGAAATCCCCAAAGCTCCACGCGTTCCCTTGCTCCTGCAGCGAGGAGCTGCTCCCTGTGCCTTCCCCACCCTGCGCTTGGCTTCTCTTCCATGACACGTGACAGGAAAGCTGCTTCATCACAATGGGTTAATTAATGAGCAGCAGAAGTCTGGTGCTCAGAGTTGTTAAGAAAGGGCAAGTGAAGCAAAGCATCAGCTCTTTTGGTGGCTTCTGGCCTGTTTCTGAGGTAGCATTCAGGGCACCGGCACATCTGCAGGTGCTTGCTGGGCTGGGTTGCATCCTAGAGAGGAGAAAACTGCAGGAGAAAATCCTGATGTAGCATGGATGGTGATTTGCAAAGGATCCTGATGTGATTGGCAGGCAGGACAGAGCTCGGCTCTGATGCTTCTCAGCCTTGCAGCTGATCCAGCCGTACCACTCAGTCTCCAGAGCAGCCCAGACAGCATGAGGTGTCTTCCTGGACCCTGTCACCTCTTCTCCTGTGCCCCATCACCTGCACCGTGCTGTATTACGCATGGGTAGGTTTTCTGCCAGTTCAACTTCTCAGTCTGGCTTGGCACCGCACCAACCAAGTGCCGGTGCGGGGACCAGGACAGGGTGAATTGGCTGGGGCAAGGGGTAACGTGGGACAGCACCCTCAACCTGCCCTGCAGGAACTGCCTGGAGCCGAGCAGGATTTGTGCTGTTTTCCTAGCACAATGCTTAGCTATTCCTTTCCCATCCATCCTCGCAGCATCTCTTCTTATTATTCCTTTATTTGTATTGATTTTAGTTCACTGGAACCTGAACCTCTTGGTGCGTAAATCACTGGAGTCTGGTTCTCCTTTCTGCAGGACTGTGTCTGATGTGGGGCACAATCCCCAGAACAACCTCCCTCTCGGACCCAGGCTGGCCCATCTGCTGCTGGCTATGCCTGGTGGGGCTGCTGCCCTTCATCCCTGCTCATCCTTGTGAACGCCTCTGGGCTCTGCTGCTGGCAGGGAGTTTTGGGTGACGCATGCTCAGCCCCTTCTGTTTGTGCTCTCAGTTACCCGCTTAACCATGGTGATTTACATGGCAACCCGATGAGGCCTGGCATTTCAGTGCCTTTATGCATTAAGCAGCATCAGCTCCCATGTAATTTAATTGTCTGTGTTTTAAACATAAATCAACAAACTGCGGGCTGGAGCTGAGCAAACTCCTGGCTGGGCATGGCAGGCTGCTCCTTCCCACTGCCCCTCCAGTGAGATATGGCCCATCCTGTTGTCCCTGCTCCCTGGGGGGTGTGCTGCAGAGGAAATTTAGTCTGTGGGTGTTTCACTGAGCTGAGCCTGTCCTTTGAGGTCCCCAGTTTAGGTTGCTTCAGTCAGGCTGGAGCCAGGAGTCTTGTTGAGGGATGGGGTTAGTGAGCTCCAGTTTCTGCACCCAACCTCCCTTCAGAGCAAGCTCTGCTGCCAGGGCTGCCACCCCCCAGCCCTCTGAGGAACATGATATCTTGAGGACTGTCCTCTTGGGCAATTTTGCCTGAAATTGGCCAAAGGGCTTAGAATTCATTAGGCACTGTGACTAATAGTTATGACTCAACTGGCCTCATTTCCTGAGGAAATTGGGCTAAACACCCCTCCCCCTCCCCCCAGTATGCATTTTCCATCCCATCAGGACATAGTGTCATGGAGAGCAGCTCCTCTGCAAGGCTTTGATCACCCAGAGCCCAGTGTCTGAGCAGGTAGTGAAAGGTGTCTGGGTTTCCCTCCCTGTCACTTTGAGTGGCAGGTCCCTGGTCTGAATGGGGTGAGAGCGCTGGTGCCTGCGGCTGCTTCCCGAGGCCCTGGGATGGGGTGCAGGGGATAGTGCTAGCAGTGTGGGAACGGGAAAGGGGACAGGGTTTGGGCAGAGGGAGAGGCTTCCCCTGTCCTCCCCCTTCTGCAGCCTTGCTGATCCTGGAGGGTTTCTGCCTACACGTTCACAACTGCAGCTGTGTCCCTGCAAGCCATGGTGGGACGCCTGTGCCAAAATCCTCCCGGGGTGGCTGGCCCTGTTGTCCTTCCCGCCCCCAGCAAGCAGCCTCTGTGCTGGCCAAGCCCACTAGTTCTGGTGGCCAAAACCAGGGATGAGATGCATCTCCCTGCCAGGTCCTGGGGCCATGGGGGGAAAAAAAGGTGAAGCCCCCATACTGGGCAGGTCACAGCTGCAAGCTGAGCAAGCCAAGACTCCTTTACCAGGCTTCCTGCTGCCCATCCTGCGGTCCCTTGCCTGTCCTGCCCACAGACACTGCAAAGGAAGGGGAGGTGCTGGGCTTGGAGCTGCTGTGTGGCCACAGGTCAGTGTCCTGACAGGTCTTGAATATCTCCAGAGAAGGAGACACCACACCCGCCCCAGGCAGCCTGTCCCAGCGCTCTGTCACCCTTACCCATCATCAACTTTCTGCTCCTGATTGGGGGTCCTGTAGTACACCCCCCCAACAGTGTCACCCACACTAGCCTGCCCCTTGATTCTCACCCACAACCTCTCCACTCCCAGGTGGAGTTCAATACATTCTAGCTGCTCTCTCACATAAAAAGACTCCATCCCCTTACCCCCTTAGCATATCTTTCCCAAAAAGCACGTAGCCATCCATGGATACTGTGATCCATGACACGTTTCTCCTAGGTTGGATCTACAGCTCTAAGGAGCTTCCTGATAGCAGCTTTTTGTAAGCCTTTTTATATGCAAGTGCTCCTTGTAGTATAAAGCAACTTCCCAGCAGTGGTTATCTCCTGCAGCAGTACAGCATCTACACAGGCTTTCTGGGGTGGGAAGGGGCTGGAAGGGTCGCGTTGCAAAGCCAGCTGCATCCCAGGCACAAGCAGCCTGCCAGGCCAGGCTATCTCGGCATGGAGCTTGGCGCTGCAGGCTGCAGGAGCTGTGCTTGGTGGAAGTGTGTGGAGCTGATTACCATAGTTAATTCAGCTCTCTGATTTTTTGCCTGAGGGGGGTGGCATTTTGGGATGCATCAGGTGAGGCATGGTGAACCAGGCTGTGACCTGCAGGCATTCACACAAACAAGTTACTGGGCTGGAGCCAGGAGTGCTCAGGGTAGCTGGGAGCAATTTATTCCCTTAACTACATTCACAGTCTGCAGGCTCGAATGGGTTGTTATTTATTTTAGCGTGCGGTTTCATGCCCATGGAGAGATTTGCCTTCTGTCCTGAAGACAGATCAGTGTGGGAGTACGTGGCTTGTGCTGGGCAGGGTCACCCAGTCTCCCAGGACAGTCTGGAGGAGGCTCCTGTGTGCATGAGAACAGTCCCGTGCTGCAAAACCTCTCCTTTGTGTGGCTCTGCTCTTCATGGCTTCTCCCAGGTCTCTCCCCGGCGATGGAGAGCACCGTGGGGCTCTGCAGCATCGGCTGTGGGGCTGGGAATGCAATGCCAACTGGGCTGCTGAGCACCCCAAGGCAGAGGGAGGTCTGGTGGGGAGCAGGGTGTGTGCTGGACAGTTGGCCACAGCTGGGCAGGGTCCTGCTGGGGCGTGTGGGCATGGGATGCTCACTTAGAGCAGAAGGGTTACTGGAGTCCCTGCGGTCTCCTGTAGCCACTGTTATGGAAGAAGGAGGTAGCGTTGAGTTTTGTACAGGCTCTGGACGATGCCAGGGTGATACAGAAACAGCATCCCTCAACAGGCACACAATGGCAGTTGTACCTAGAGCAGGTTCTGCTTGGACTTGGCCACTGCTGAGGGATGCTGCAAGCCCACTCTGAGCTCTGGTGTGCAACCTCTGTGTCTCTCTGCCCAGGTCTGAGCCATCTCCAGTCTCTACTGCTGGTGTCAGGGCTCTGTGCAGCTCCTGGCAGCGCAGGGAGGGGGCCAAGCACGGCTGCTGTGCGTGGTCCAGCTGCTGCCTGGTGCCTGGGCACAGCAGCTGGGACCGGTGGGGAGCGGTGCTGGCCACACTCACTGCTTTCTCATCAAGAAGCTCCTGTGTAATTTACACGGAGCCTTCACTGTGTGAATATTCCCCATAATGAGCAGTGAGCTCCCTTTCATACTTTTCCTCTGCTGCATTCGTTTTATTTTGTTTGCTTATTATCACAGGAGATGCACTCTAGGTCTTGCTCATCCCCCACCCCATGGCCTGGTGCTCCCTGTCCCAGGCGGGCTGCATCCCTGCTTCTTTGTTGGCGCCTTTTGGAGGTTGGAGCCTGCCTCGCTGTGGCGCGGGTGGCTTGGGGCAGGGAGAACAACAAAGGGAAGCAAAGAATCCCTCTTCAAAAGGCTGAGGAGGAAGGCAGGTGGCCAGTGAGCGTTGGGCAGGAAGACAAAGAGCCGGGAACAATGGGAGCTCCGTGGAGCACAAACACTCGCCCCTCTCATTATCCACCCATTGCCCAGATGAGTCACACACAGGGGATGAACTCTGCGTCTCTGGAGCCAGAAGAGAGGAGGAATGGCTGGAGGTGAAGAACTGGGCTCTCAGAGTGCAAAACCTCAGAGTCTCATCTGGACGCCTATCTATGTAATATGAGATAGGGAGCCTGCTTTGGCAGGGGGGTTGGACCCGAAGATCTCTTGAGGTCCCTTCCAACCCCTAAGATTCTGTGATTCTGTGTGACCTTTTGAAAGCTGGAGAGGGACCGGTTACAGCGGCAGGGAGTGACAGGACAAGCTAGGGATGGCGTTAAGCTGACGGAGGGGAGATTTTGATTAGGTATTAGGAAGAAATTCTTCCCTGTCAGGGTGCTGAAGCCTCTGCACAGGGTGCCCAGAGAAGCTGAGGCTGACCCTGGATCCCCGGAATGGTTCAAGGCCAGGTCGGATGGGGCATTGAGCATCCTGACCTAGTGGAGGGTGTTCTTGTCTGTAGCAGGGGGTTGGGACTGGATGGGCTTTGAGGTCTCTTCCAAACCAGGATGTTCTATGATTTTATGATTCTGTGGTTCTGCAGGGCTCGTCTGTGGTGCAGACACATGCCTGAGGGACAGTCTCAGCCCAACAGCCACATCACTGCTGGGGCTGTTGCCGGTGGCAGCTGGAGAAAGCTACAGGTTGCAAGGATGGGGCTAACCCTGATGGCCAGAAGCTCAGCAGCAAAGCCAAGAGCTAGGGAAGGGGATCCTCAGGGACACCCTGTGGTGTCCAGAAGGGAGTTTTTAGCTCCAAATGGCTCTTAAACAGTTCCCCAGGCAGAGAAGTCAAGGTGCACTTCAGGCATTTTACTTGGAAATCTTTCCGAGCGTCTCCTGTCCTCAGAGGGACCATGCTAAGCTGCTTCTAGGATGGAGAAATGTGTGCCTTTTGAAAGGTGACACTGTCATGAATAAAGTAGAGGAAAATAAACCTCTTAGCCAGATGAATTCAGCAGGTCAGGCATTGGCTGCCAGCGAATACAGAGCTAATGACTACATTCTTGTCATGTACCAGACATAACTATTCCAGGGACCTGCTGGTAAGCGGATGGAGGGTAGGGGCAAGTTTTATCTTAGCACACTCATATTCAAAGGTGCTACTCTGTGATTATGTCATTTTCTCCAGCTTTTTCCATTCATCCGTCTCTCTGTGATGAGCATCTGTTTGTGTCAGAACAAGGGGTTGTTGACTGCACTCGAGCCGAGCCGCTTTGACCTGCACTTCACAATGCACAAAGGCTTTTCTCTATGATGATTAGCTCTGTGGTGCAATATTAAGGCTCTTCCTTCCTCCTTACATGCCTTTTACAGCATCTGTTAGGTGGGGAGCTTCAAAGGGCCCTGCTGGAGGGTCCTGCTGATGTCTGAGACAGATCCGCTGCTGCCCTCGTTCCTCCTGGAGCAGGAATCCACCCAGTGCAGTATGACCACCACAAAATGTGCAGAGGTAGAAGAGGCACAGGGAAAGATTATCACATGAAAGTGGGGTGCCACAGAGCGTGTGGTGTTGTTCTGGGTGAGATCAGACAAGTGAACGGACAGAGGGAGTGCCCTGAGTTAGAGGAGTATGTGAGTGAGGGCTCAGGAGATGTGGAGAAACCCACCAGAGGCATGGGGGCACCAGGGCTTCTCTCTCTGCCTGTTCCCTGCGGCTCTCCTCCATCCTGCAAAACACCAGCTGTGGGCCCTTCTCAATGCTGAAAGCTGGGGAAGAGACCCAGAAGCTTCCAGACCGTGGGGGTAAGCTGCTCGGTGGCTGAAGGTCTTTCAGAGCTATTTCATGGACTCTCCCATAGATGGAGATAGTATTTTTCCTACATGCAAAAAACCCCTCAGTTCCACATTGCTTGGGACTCCAGCTTTCTGGAAACATTTGGGAAGTGTCTTGTATGATCCCAAACAGCTTTGGGCTTTCCATTATCACCTTAGCTCCTGGTGCCACACAGACCAGAGCACCAGGGTGACCATGGGCAGTGCTCCCACTGGGCAAAACCACTTGCTGAAGCTAGACTTGAGCTTCAGTGCAGGTTTTGGGCTTGCACAGCACATGGAGCAGATGTGTGGACACAGGGACCACGCAGAGACTGCTCTTGCCCCACTTAGGTGCAACCAGAGAACTAGTCTCTTTTCTTCCCAACTCTTGGTAGGATCTGAGAAAGAAGCCCTCCCCCCTGCCCCCCACCTCTACCCACTCCCCCCTCCCCCTTTTCTCTGTTAATTAAATAAATAAATAGAACCCTTGAGCAAATGAAATGTCATTTCACATTCAGGCAAATACATTTGGGTTAGAAATCTAGGTCAGAATGTAAATTATCTTGCTGCTTTTCTTGAAGGTGAAGTCCCTGAAATGATCTCGATTTAACTGAAATTGGGGATTTCCCAGTTTTTGCAAGCACTTTATTTTCCTTCTAATGAATACAAGGAAGAAAACTTTCCCAAAACTGCCAGGGGATACAATCTCTCTTGAATGGCTGTAATGTTGTATAATAAAATAAACCTCCACAATAAATGCCTTATGCTCTTAGAGCCTGTATTTTGAGCAGGACATGCAGGGTGTTAAATTTGGTGGAAAATCTGACCAGAAGTCAGAAAATCAGTTACATTTTTTTCAAGATTGTTGCCTGACAGAGAGGCCTTTGTCTTGGTGCCACGGAGAAGAAGGACCCAAGGATGCTCACTGCATGAGGCCAGGGCTTCAGTGGGGCATGGTGCATCCATCTCCTGGTGCTGATGGCCCCTCTGTGTGCCGAGGTGTGAGTATCAGGGTCAACTGCTGGGATAGGTGGAGGAAGAGGAGGTTTCCCCCTCTGCTCTCTGTGCCATTCTCCCATTCCCCAGAGATGGGAGATCTTTTCTCCTTGCCCCGATGAAGTGGTCCCAGCCTGCCCAGCCCAGCTCAGCCAGACACGGGCAGAAGCTGTGGCAGAGGCAGCGATGCCCTGCATGGGAGGGAAGGCATGAATTCCATCTTGTATTCGATAGGAAAAGAAAAACTTCCAGTATTACACTGGAGCTACAACCACTTGTACAGCAAGAACTACATTAGCACTGTAAATTATTTGTAGGAAAGTACAACCAGGAACACAAGCTGCAGTTGGTTCAGAGGAATTCAATGGCAGAAGCTCTCTGCTCTCCTTGCTCTCTCCCTTCTCTTATTCAGGGAATTAAATCCTTGAGTGTTTCTATTTACCCCACAGTCAGTGTTTGTTTGTCTCAGTGTTAACATTTCCTTTCTTTTTTGTCTTTAATCAGCCGCAATTATTCAGTTATATTCATGGGTAGCAGTAAAATAAAAATAGGTGCATTATGAATATTAAACTCCCACAAACAAAGCCCTGAATGAGATGATTTGTGTGCTCTGTATACATGGGTTTTTCCTGCTTGGAGTATACAGTGAGCCATATATTTTCTCCTTTATCTTCCATGCTCTGTGTACGTGGGGTGAGAAGCCACATGAGTCCTGGAGGGAAAGGCCAGGGGCAGGGAGATGGGAAATTCCGGCTGCCTTCAGAGCATCACTGTGAGGTGCTGCTCCCAGCTGAGTCTGCAGAAGGGACTCTGCAAAGAGCATGAAATTGCACATCTGGATTGCAAGAGGGAGAGTGAGGGTGATGGGAGAGGTGCTGCCTTCTCCTCTTCCCGATATCTGTCCTGGTTAGCTCTCATGCCCAAGCCTTGCCCCGTCGCACCGCTGGACCCACAGCAGAGGGGTCAGCCCCTCGGCATCCTGCCTGCATTTCTAGCAAGT
Organism: Laterallus jamaicensis coturniculus; assembly: GCA_022605575.1. Classification (NCBI taxonomy): domain Eukaryota; kingdom Metazoa; phylum Chordata; class Aves; order Gruiformes; family Rallidae; genus Laterallus; species Laterallus jamaicensis. The sequence goes on from JAKCOX010000014.1 coordinate 20,807,060, forward strand.
CTGATTCAGAGGGTCCTCTCACAACCAGGTCCCTCAGTGCAGTCTCCTGTGAGGACTTTTTCGTCCATAGCTCTGGGCTGCTGTAGGGTACAGGTTTTTGCTCTAGATCACTAGAAAACCCAGGAGGATGCCTGAAACTGGGTGTAGGAGATTTGGGATCGCTCCTTGCTTCCATGATACACACCATCATGTATCCCCCCTTTGCTGGCTGGACTGGGGAGAAGTTGGAGCCTCCTGTGGTTACCTCCTACCAGAGCTTCTGCCTTCATTACAGTAGACATGCTTTTGTGGGCAAAAGCAGGATTAGACATAAGCTTTCTCTTTCTCCTCTTCTGCTTCAGATTCCTTGGGGTTTCTTGATGGGAAGCTGGGAACTGATGCCACAGCCTGATGAACCTGCCGTTGCTCGTGCGCTGCGCCTTACCTGGGTGACCGGTTCTTTACATTTTTAATGGTATTTGGTATTGCTTTTCTTGTACTGCTCCTGGATATTTTGTGCTACGCGTCTTGGTGGATGGATGCAATGAATCAATAGCGAATAATAATCTGAGTCTAGAGGGAGCAGGGTTTGCAGAGCAACTCACTGTTCACACTGCCTGGAAGTGTGATGAGGAAGCACCAGGGTGAGGCTGAGCAGAGAGAAAATGACCTGGGAGAAGGACAAGGAGGAAATCCAATCACTGAAAAGGAAAACAGATTCTTTTTAAGTGCTGTGTAAAATTATACTTTTAATTCTCTCTCTTTTTGCATCAAACCTCACAGCAGATTGTGCTGTGGCAGCTTCCTTGCCTCTCCCACCAGCTGGCTCTCAGGAGCTGGGTGTCTTAGTGACTCGTTTTTTTCCTGTACTACTGTAGTTTTCCGTCTTGTTCCTTAAAGAATTGGACATGGGAGGCTTTTAAATTACGCCAGTCAGCTGGGGAGATGGGCAGCTTTGCAGGTGTCTGAAGGGGAAGGCTGCCGTCCTTAGCCAGGCTCTGCGCATCCATCCCCCCAAGCTCACTCCCCGGGCTGTGCCTCCCGACACTGATCCCCCTTGGCCTGAAGACAGACTGTGCCTCTCAGGCTGCTGTCCCCTGATGAATGTCCCCAGCGTAAATAAAACCCCTTACAGGGCTCAAGCCTCTGTCCGTGTTTGTCCCCGCTCCCTTCTGCTGGGATGAATTGTCTCAATCTATCACCATTACGAAGACACTTGAACTAAATAACTTCGTAAAGATCTGCTGGGAAAATTCATTGGTTTGAGACCTTAGAAATGGATTTTATTTACAGTGGCCAGGGAATCATAGAAAGGGGTGAGCTGGGCTGTGTCTGTGATGGGGAGCAGCCCAGCCCCACTGTGGCATTGCCAGTGTCCTGGCCCTGTAAATCTTTGGGAAGGGTATTAAGTGCCACACCAGTGCACGCAGGATCGCGGAGGGATGTTTAACCCCACCTTTGCTGAGAATAAAGGGACAGGGAGGCATTGGGTGGTGGTGCTTCTATCCTGGGCAAAGTTTTCCAACCTCCTTTCGTGTCCACCTACCCATACCCCATTTTCAGACGTATGTTCGCATCTGCGGGCTTAGGGGAGATAGGATCGGGCTACAGCAGCATAACAAATCACCTCCTGTCAGCTGAACCATGATGCCGAGTACGGCTGTGCTCTTACTCTGTGATCTTTCACTGACATTTAAACTAAGCTGTTTTAAGGATTTAAGAGCAGTCATAGCAGGTCACAGCAAAGGGCCAGCCAGCCTGAGCTGCTGGCCCTGGGAGGGCCTTTGGCCAAAGCCTTGGGAAGCGCGTAGGAAGAAGGAAGCCTGCCCCGTTGCTCTCACCGCCCCCAGCACCGTGGTGGGGCTGGAGGAGCTGGGATGGGATGGGATGGAACAGAACAGGACGGGACGGGGTGGGATGGGATTTGTCTGCCCACATGGGACTTTTCTCCTACTCATTTCCTTTCTTTTCTTGAACTCCAGTTTTTATCATCTGCAAACTATTATGGCAAAATATTTCACAGTTTAACCCCATGCTGGGCTCTGAGAAGTTTTGGGGTGACAGCTGCTGTTCTCCTGTGTCCCAGCCCGCATCTCTGGGCTCAGGGGGGAATGAGGCTCCTAAATTCCAGACGTCCCAAGCTTTACACACGGTGTTAGGACCAATATGCACCAGTAGTTACGGTGGGATGCCCATCCTCTTCCCACCACATGTGTCTGGATGCATGAGATCCTGTTGCCACAGACCCTGCTCTGGCCGTGTCTTTGCTGGTCAGCATCCAGGCAGAATGGCACATTTAAGGGTTAATCATTTGTGAAAAATTATATGAGTGGTAGTAGAAGAATAAATTGTGCTTATTTAGAGCTGTCTGAGGGAATGTGCCCCGCATGCCTGCAACTCATTGCTCTCTGGAAGGCAGTCGTGCACGCTCTGTTGGGGATAACACTTGTTCCAAATACTAAATGCCAATTTGGCTCCCTTCGTTCGTTACAATTTTACTACAATTAACTGTCTTACTGCTGAGTGTGACTGGGGTGGTGAGTCCGGGTGCTAGCTGGATCCTGGTTCTGCTGTGAAGGGGCAGGTCCTGCCAGGGAGCGGGCAGGGAGTGGGGCTACATCGCTGCAGGCATTCATGGAGAGCGCTGCTTTGGCCCTGATGGGTGGACCTTCCTTCCCTCGCTAATTTAGATGTGATAATCTTCGTTTAGCTACTGCATGCAAATCCCTAACTATCGTAATTTTGATTGCCTCCCCAGCAGTTTAAAGGATTATATATGGGTTATTTTTAGCCCAGATCATCTCCTCGATCTGATTTACAGGCTATGCCCAGCGGGGAGCTGTCAGTAGGTGGGCTGCAGGGAGAAGCTGGCGGGGGGCTGAGGGTCCCAGGCGAAGGCTGCAGCCCATGCTGGGGGGTGAAGAAGAGACCTTGCAGGTTGTAGGCTTGGTATTTCCGTCTCGTGAAGAGCGATGAGTTGTATCATTGCAGCACAGCTGGGACTGTGGAAGTGAACTCAGTGCTTCAAAGTGCTTGCTCATCTTTTGATGGGTTTGGGGGGAAAAAAAACCCTGTGATTTTCTTCACCTCCCTCTCAGAACAGGCTTAGGATGGACAGGAGGTGCAGGGTACCCTTTCACAGCTCTATCTGCCTCTTTAGCACCTGTCCTCTCTCCATCACCTCTAGCCAGCCAGCACAAGGTCCCTGGGCTGCCTCCTCCCTCCCAGCCCGAGGAGGAGCATTATCTCCCGTGCTTCAAAGGCAGCATCAGCGGCACAGCAAGCCCCTTGCTCCTTTCACTGGGGGATTTAGCTAATGCTTTCTCCAATCCATTTTGCTTCCCTGCAGCTTAGCATGGATTTCATCCCCATCTCGTCAGCCCACTTAGGGTGTGCAGTCCTCTGCCAGCCTGAAGGCATTTCAGCCCTGCCAGCAGCCTGCCTGCGCTGAGGGCACCTTGAGGGCTGAGGCAGAACTGGGGGTCCTGAGCACCAGGCAAGCATGTTGTGGAGCAAACTTCAGAGCCAAGAGAAGGAGTTAAAAAAGAAGAAAAGAAAAGCCTGCACATTTAGGCTCCAGTGACCCTGCTGTCTGTCCCTTAGCTCCTCATGCCTGCGCATCCCGGGGGGACCCCTGGATGGAGATCCCACGCAGGAGAGGCAGCGTGGCAGCACCAGCTGCGCCATCGGTCCAAGCGATGGCTCTCAGGCTGGTGAGGCTTCCCTGGTGATGGAGCAGGAGGTCTGGATTCATCAGTCATGTCACATTACATTATGTGATGCAAGGCAACATGGCATGACTGATGCAACCCAACGTTAAATGTCATAGAGCAATGGATCAGCTCAAGGCTACGGTAATTTTATGTGCCCATTTAATCTGGTATTTAAAAACAAACACTCATAGCAATCTGCATCACACGCTACATTTTGCAAAATTGAGCAGCAAATCTGTACCAAGCAAATTATATAATTCTGTCATCTCTCAGCCCTATGTACGTGTGTGTGTAAATACTGCAGTCAGGCTTAAAATCAGGGCTCTGACTTTCTTCTCACACCACAAGCATCACCTGGGGGGGCCCTTGAGGAACTGTTGCAGGTCACCCAGTGATGGGGTCTCCACTCTTCAGACGGTATTGGAGGCAGATACTGTGTGGAGGGGATGGATACATCCAGCTCTGGATTCAGCATTGCCGTCTGGAGCTGCCACTGTCGCTGTCTGTAGACGGAGTAGCCCCTGCCACCCTCTGCTCCAGGTATATCAGCTGGGCTGGTTTAGATCAGTCATTCACACTCTGAAGCCAAAGTTGTGCCTGAAACTCATTTCAGGCACGCTTGCCTGAGCTGCGTCTGGCAGGCACAGGCATGGGGGCCAAGGCTCTGCCCCCTCCAGCGCAGCTGCACTAGCAGCTGTCTGCAGCCGCACCGAAATTTGATGCTTCCCTCTTGCTCATGGCCTGCTGCCTGTCCTCTCCTCCTCCAGCCTCAGCCTTGCTGGGTGTCTCAGAACATCTAGGTGTTTTGAAAGGGAAAATCCTCCCCCGTTGATCTTCCTCCCAGCCCTGTGCCTGTGTAGACTTGGTCTGGCTCTGCTAGGAGGAAGAAAAAACAAAATCCCTTAAGCACTTGCTTACTGCAGCCCAAAAAGAGGGTAGCACTTGGACACGAGCTGCATTTTAAGCAGGTATGTCAGGGCTGTCCTGGGATGCTTTCCCAGACCGGACCAGGGCAGACGTCTCCAGAGCAGAGACCATTCCTCCTTTTAATGGCTGGAGCAACAGTAATGGTAATTAATGTTTCCCCAGCCTGCCATAGCTCTGCCACGTTTTATGACCAAAAGAAGTGTTCTGGTCCTCTTGCCTTGCTGGGCTCCTCTCTTCCATCCTGCTCTTGGACGGAAGGGCAGTAGCTCTATGAGTGTGTTCCCACCCTGCTGCCTGCCCTGACCAACCTGCCAGGCAGTGATCCAGGGCCAGGGAATACTGCTTTTCCTTAAGGAAGGATAAAGAAAGAAAAGAATAAAGAAAGAAAAATCAAACCTAACCAAGGGAGTAAATTGCACGCTGTGCCACAGACAGGTTTCCCTGCGCTCGTGGGTGTTTTCTGGTGGCGGGTGCTGAGGAGCTGCCATCAGCATCCATCCATGTATCTCTGCTCACCCCATCCCAGGCAGCTCTCACAGCTTCGGTGTTTGCTGTGCTTTGCAGGGCTCGTGCATCTGCATTTGCAAAACACGCTCCTGTCTGAGCATCCCCTTTTCAACCGAAAGCTCCCTGTTGAAGTCTGAAGGGAAACAGAACAGGGAGAACACAGAACTTTCCCATCAAAAATATCTCTTCTCCAAGGCTGGGTGCTGCCAAAGCACTGTGCCTGAATCAGGAGAGCTCAGTACCATATAACCCAGAGCAAACAGCAGAGACCACGGCCAGGCTGGGTTTGGATGCTGCTCTGGGGCTCCGTCCTTACCCACACAGACCAAGGATCCATGCAGGGTGTGTGCTCACACGGACCTTTCAAAGGGGTCTATGTTTTTCAGCACTTGCTAATGATGCTGTGTTGAGCCAGGATTTCTTTCTCTTTGATTCCTAGAGCTGACTGTCAGTGTGCAACCAGGTACAGATCCGGAGCTAGACCAGAGCGAGCCATTTCGGAGAAGCTTTTCAGCAGCCAGCAGCACAGCCAGAGAATGTAGCTGTCTGCAGGGTGTGTGCTCAGCAAACCCATCTCCAGGGCTCTGGAGGTGGGTGAAAACAGGTAGATGCTTGCAGCCTCGGAAGTCTGTTTTTACATCTTGAATCAGAAACATGCAATGAAAAATTCATATTTCGGTTCAGATCTTATTTTTGGCTCAAGATCAGAAAAAAAATGTTAAGTGGGGAATCTAATGTGCATTTATATTTGCGTAACTCGCTAGCAGTGGAACTGCTTTGTGTCTTATACAGCTCATGCCAAAGTGAAGGATTTGCTCTTTCATTTTCAGCCCGGGGTGAAATTTTACAGTTGAGATTATAGGATCCTGAAAATAATTGTTGCCCCAACCTTCCCTCTTACATTATAAATGAGGATGCATCATACTCAGCATGACTGGGAATTACAGAAATTAAGGATGAAAAAGACCTCATCTTCCAGCCAGTGTAGGATTATTTTGCACAGTGTATTTGATTTTTTTAAAGTATTCTCTCCTTCATAGCTGATGACCGCTTTCCTTTCGGAGAAGTGCTGCTAATGAACAGCTCCATTTCGATCGAGGCGCAATGGCTGTGTCCTCATGCTGCTCTTCTCCTACAAGAGCAAAAGCTGTTTCTTCACCCCACCCTGATATTCTTCTGGCTCAAGGAGCTCAAAGATTACCAGGGCTGAGATGGAGGTTTGTAATTCAAGGGGCAGCGGGTACCGGGGCTGCTGGCACTGGGATGGCTGGGCGGATGTTGCCAATGCCCCGGAATGGGAGGTGCTGATACCATTAGAGGCACGGTGTGCAGCACATCAGCCTGGGAGCAAGAAGGCTTAGGACCCCATCCCACCACTGGTCCATCCCTCCTGGTCCTCCTCCTCCCATACCCCCATCTTGCCCAGCCGCCCTCCCTCTGCCATCCTGGCACCCTGAGCTTGGAGCAGCAACGCTGGAGCTGCCTGCACCAGGTCCCTGCCATCGTGGTCCTAACCATCCTGCCTGCACAGCACCAGGGGAGAAGACAGATGCAGAGACACAGCTCTAGTGACACTGTTTTTTTTCCTCCCAAAGCCCATCAGGCCAGATTTCAGTGGTGGAACGAATAACTGAAAGCCGTAGAAGGGAAGTTTTCTTTTTGTGCTTTCTTTTTCTCCCTCTTTGCCCATCCAGGCTGGCTCCTTTCCACCCTCCTTCCACTTCTCTTTGTTGCTGCTAAAAAGATTAAACTTGTTTGACCAGGTTCTGAGTCAGCACAGTTGTAAGAGGAAGATGAATGAGGCTCTTTAACCCTGCTTATCCCTCCAAATGCCCTCCTCATGGAAAGAAACACACACACGTATGCTCCGGGAAACATCGGTTTTAATGTTCCTTTTATTTTTAAGTCATTCTTTCCCCCAGTCTTATTTCTACTTCTGTGAGATAATGGGGCTGCTCTCACTCCCGCTGCTCTCTGTGCTGAACCTTTCTCTGCTTTTCCACTCTGAAAGGGCTCTCCCTTTCTTCTGGATCTTCTGCAGTAAGCCAGAGCAGGATGCGTGATCCTGAAAGGGCAACGTAGCTCTGTTCTCTTTTGTCCCCAAAACCTTTCCCCTCTCAGCCCGACTCTCACATCTTGATCCTTTTTTTTACCTCAGCCCTCAGAGGAGGCTGCTTGCAAAACCCTTTCATCCTGATGATAAAAATCAGAGGTGTGGAGAGAAATCTGAAGGATGATACAGAGAGATGGAGCTTGTGCCTGGGGAGAGAAGGTTTGGGACAGGACAAGATGCTGCTGGGCGGCAAGGGAAACCCCTTGGGGTACACACTGACCTTGGCACTTGCATCTTCTTGTGAACCACTGTTCGTCAGACTTGGTGTGTCCCATCAGTCCATTGCCCAGGACTGATGATGTGGCATGGCACTGAGCCTTGTGTACCCATGCTGGGCCATTCCTGGCCTCAGTGAGCACCAACGGTACCCACCGGCATCCCGGTGCTCACAGGCCACGCTGCAGGCAGCATCCCGCTTTGCCAGCACCTAGGCCCAACCAAAGAGCATCTTCACTGAGACAGACCCCAAGGCCGAATGAAACTTTGGGGCAGGATTTCAATCCCCGGCTGTTTCTAATTGCTCCCAGCATTTCTCCTGTTTGACAGCCTGCCCCCAAAGTCTGCAGAGCTCCAGGAAATTTCTTAAGCTGAAGGCTCGGGAGAGGCAAATATTTTCCAATTTTCTGTTTGGGGGATAAACAGAAGTAAATGGTGCATCCATAATCCTGAATTCTGCTTTACAAATGCCTCGTGGTGGTACTGTGTGTCATTCATGTAGGTGACTTTTACAATGAAAAATCCCATTTAAGCCTGACCTTTCACGTTCTGGAACATAATAGACTGTGCAACCAAATCGCATCCTCCTGGCAGGGACACCAGTGAACTGGAATATTAGTTTTGTAAGGGGACATTTGAATTCACAAAATTTGTTTGTTGGGAGTTATGCTTCTAACTCTGGGAGCAGGCAGGAGAAAGGAGCCTCATGGCCCTCAGCCTGCCAAAGCCACTCTGGAGGTAAGCATCTGCCTGGCGATTTGAATTTGGGAACGTGTCTCCCAAGGGCCTTCTCTACAGGGATGTTTGCTTGTCTCCCAGGGAGCAGGGGGAAGAAAGAACAATGATGGTAGATGAGGTGGAGAAACAAGATCTCTCCACACCAAGCACTAGGCTTGCTGGAGTGCTTTGCCTGGAATGGGTGAGATGGGGTAGGATGGAGTGAGGTGGGATGAGATAAAATGGGATGAGATGGGGTGAGGTAGGGGGAGATGGAGTGGTCTTGCTCTCCAGCACCTGCTCCCTGTCCTGCTCCTGCAGCTCATGCAGGTAGGTCTATTTCCAGCCCAACAATTAATTTTTGCTGCTGCTTCCCTTGTAGGGCTCTTTGTGCAGCAGCTCCCCATGTTGGCTGACGAGGCTGCTAATTCCCCCTGTTCCTGCTGACTCGTGAGGCCGCTGTGGCTGCTACTTGAAGCATTTATGTTAATACTCTATCAGGCAGCCACATCCCATGGCTTATCATTTTCATCAAGTCTTGGTTTTATGGTTGAAAGGAATTACTTTCAAAAGACCATTACCACCTCCCTGTTTCTCATGGCCTTATGCCTACCTGCTGTTAAGCTTTTATAAAGGCATAATTTTTTTTGTGTAAAGCTCATAAAAGCTGCTACTCAAGTCCCATGCTCGAGTCCACTTCCCTCACTCGCTGCCTGGGACTCTGACTCGGGCAGGAGTGATCCTGGCTGATGCTGCTGGGAAGCTAGAGAGAACAAACGCTCCTTCCCTGGCGAACCCGTGGCTCTGTGGTGCTTCGTGATGGTGCCAGTGCAGGGTCAGACCACGGATGTTTCTGATAAGGATACCCCAGGTTCTTTTCGGGGAGGGCAAGGGAACGTTTGGCCATCTCCAGGCACAGTGTCAGGTAGGGAGAGGGCTGGATGCTGGTGGCCCTGAGCACCTTGCGGTCCCATTCATCCCAAGCATCATATTCATTCAGCACCTCCTTTCCTTAGGGGTCCTGACTTCCCTCCACTACCAGACCCCACGCTGTGGGTGTAGGTGGATGGTTTCTGTACAGGACACCCCGGGCTGCAGCAGGCACCGCTCTCTGGAGCCTGCTGTCAGGACAGCCTCTCCTTTAGCATTCCTGCTGCGTTCCCTGCTGCTTTTTACTTTTTTTTTTTTTTGCTGGCAAGTGGAAAAGGGGCACACAGAGAGTCACACTGCCTGATAGTCGCTTGCCAGTAACATAAAAACTCTTAGGCGCCAATATATCAATCAGCGTTACGTGTCAGCCTTGACTACTGTGCTTGGCTTCCATCACCCAAACAAAACCGCGCCGCAGCAGTCAAGGAGGAGGCTAATGCTGATGGCTGGAGGCATGGCTGGGCATACAAAGCATGGGGGAGCCGAGGGGCCAAGCTGGCTGCTGGAGCTGGTGACAAGAGCTGGTGCAGGCACTGATGGGGTTTGTTGACCCCCTGGTGCTCCCTGCTCCATGGGGTCGGGAAGGGATGGATGATGGTGGTGGCCCTGTGTGTGTGCTGACCCTTGAAGGGCCACAGCACTCTGCAGCTTCATGTGACTTGGCAGGTAGAAAGGACCTGCAGCCCCGGGGCAGGAACAGCCTGGGGGTCAGTACTCCCAGCCCTGGCATCACCCAGCATGGTGCTGCCAGCCTCCATGCCTTCTCCTCCTCTTTGCATCCAATTAGGATAATTGCAGCTTATTAAGAGGAGGTAATGGGTTTTAAGAGGGGTACTGTATGCTGTCCTAATCTCCCTTTCAACTGTGGCTGCTGGAGCTTCCACGAGGCTGTTGCTCCTTGTCAGTGCTTCAGACAAGCCCCAGTGCCTGTGGGTTGCTCCTGGCCTGTGAGAGAATGTGTGTCGTGGCCCTGGCGAGGGCCAGTGTTGCCCTGTGCAGGACCACGTGCCTGGGGAACCCATGCAGCCTGTACTGGGCCAGGCAGGTGCAACTGGCAGCAAGCACTCAGGTCCAAGTTATGTTTTAGATTAAATGTGCATGAAAACTTAAATGTGACTGGGAGGCAGACCCTAGGCCCTTGGCAACCTCCTAGTGCAATGCTTGGTATCTGTATCCCTCTGCCTGACTCTTGGAGAGGAGAAGGAATGGGGGGATGGCTCCCTGGGGACCCTCTCCCAGACTGCCAGTGTGCTCCAGCTGCCCAAAAGCATCCCCTTGCTGTGGAGGGGCTGGCGCTGCCCCTTGTCTCCAGAGGGGCCAGAGCTCCTGCTCCTGCTGTACCTGTGCAGTTTTGTTGGATGCGGCCATGGGTGCAGGGCTGGTGTCATCCTCACTGTGATTCTCCTGACTGGAGCGGCACTGGCATTGGCTCTCTGTGGTGTGGCCATGCCAGGGATGGAGAGACAGAGGTGTGGGTGGTCTCAGAACAGCAGAAAGATCTGGGCTTTGTCTTTTTTCCAATTCAATATGTGAGTGGCCGTTGTATCTCCTGATTATTTAATTTGACATGGAATAAGAGAAATTTGTATTCATTTCCAGCAATGATGTACAGGCCTGATCTTAAACTGATTTAGACAGTATTGTACATCAAGAAAAATGAGAATGGGAAAATCTAATGTATGGTGTTTTTTTAAAACAGGGCACTTCACAAACCTGCATGGAATTACAAGCGATAGGCAAATGCTGTCACAAAAGTCTCTCTTAAATGACAAAAGGACATGAAGAATAGCGCTGCTCAGCAGCACAATACAAGCTCCAATAATACGATCACATGCTTCCTCTCGAGTAGTTTGTAGTACGAGGGCTTTGACAGATGTCCTCTGTCAAATCTTCCCCTGGTAGCTGGAGATGTTACCTGCATCTCCTGTGCCCTCTGCCAGCAGCCACTGACCTCTCAGGCAGGGAGCTGGTTTCTTTGGGTGCCTGCAGGTCCCCTGGGCACGTTCACCCCTCCGTGCCCATGCTTCAGGTCTGAAGGCATCACTGGGGTTCATTAAGTGTCTGCATTTCATCTGTGCCAGGTACAACCTCACATTGTGCCCCCCTGTCTGTGCAGGGGGATGGATGGCAAGCCTGGGGCTTCTGCAGCCTGGAGCTCCCTTTGGGATGGCTTTGTGAGGGACAGCTAGGCTTTTGGAGGCTGATGGGGAGAGGTAAATGAGCAGAAATGCTCTTCTGCACATGGGTAGGCAGCGTGCTGTCTCTGCACATAGAGATATGTGGAGATACAGGTGCTGCTCAGCTACACCCAGCTGCTGCTCAGCTACACCCAGCTGCTGGAGCAGAACCCACTCGGTGCTGGGGTGGGCTGCAGGCCACCCTCTGTGAGAAGTGACATCATTGGCTTAATAGCAGTGCCTTGGTTCAGAATGGGAGCTCTGGCTGTGCCTTACCAGGTGCTGTGAGCACTGAAAGGTCCAGGTTTTAAATGTTGTTAAAGCTGATGTGATAAAGGGGGAGTGGCTTGAGCCGATACCCTGGCTGGGTGAGAGCACTCATGCACACCTTGCAGTTGGGTTACAGTAGCATCTCCTGGTCTTCCTTCCAAACCCATTGCAGAGCAATGCTGGGAGCTGCTAGGAAACAGCTGTGTTATCTGAGGTGGCTGCGTGCCTGTGGGAGGGATAGCAAGCTGATCTTTTCTGGGAATCTCTTAGGATCAGTGTGAGCCTTTCCATGGAAGTAAATATGTGTTGGATGAGGGCCATATTTTGACCTTGGCTGTATGTGAGGTTTTAATTATCATTGCTGGCTGAGTAACACACAACATTTTGCCACGAGCATTGCAATTTCTAGGAATTTATTTCAGCATTGCTTACTCCTTTCAGGCTTCATGTTTATGAACGTGCAAACAAGCCCACTCCAAAGCAGGTATTTGCACCTAAGCAGCGTGCTGAGGGGACTGTGATTTTATTTACATGCTCTTTATGCTGCTTCTTTACCGTGGATATAAATATAACACATTATAAAATCTTTTTTCTCTGAACAAACGTGTGAGATCCCAGCTCAGAGGGGTTGCACACCTTTGGTGAGTGCTGCAGGGTGGTTTGGGGGGTCAGGCCTGAATTCACAGCTCTCCGACACCTGCTCCTGAGGGTGGGAGAAGAGGAGCTGTTGCAGGTAGCGTGACTGTGCGAGGTCACAGCCTTTCCCACCCCACCTCATAACAAGGTGCCTTCAAAGGCATCCTGCTTCCTCTGCAAAGCAACCCAAAGTGGTGCTCATGCCCTAGGCAGGATGTTCCCTGGGCTGATGACACAAAAAAAAACCCCCAAACCCAAACGTGGGGTCACTGGCAGGGATGTAACTTTGAGTTTTGAGAGGTTTGTTGCTGTTTCAATATATAATAATCAAATGAAACTGGTCTTTTGCCGACTCATGGGAGTGTTCCATCTTCAGAGTGGCATGAAGTGATTTAGCCATTAAGGTTAATGCTCGTCTTCCTGCTGTCTGTTGAAACTCTGGTCTAGGCAATGCAAATAGCTTAGCCAGTACTTTTAAAGGTCATTGTGCATGGAAAAAATAAAGATCATACACCGCTCATGGAAATGTCCTTAGTAATCACTGCCTGCTCAGGGGAGGAGGGATGAGGCGCTCCTGGAGTGTTTATCTCATCCCACTGATAGTTCGGTGACAGGCTTTGAATTTGTGGCAGCTTTAATTGCAAGTGGCATCTCCTTCAGTACCCACAGCTTCCCGTGCTGTTTGTTTGCCTGCTGGTGCTGACTGTTGCTGAGTACCCGGGATGCTGATTCCAGACAGTGCTAGCACACAGCTCTGCTGATGGGATGAGGGGCAGGCTTCACCTCCAGTCTCTTGTTTGGGTTTCCTGTGGGATTCCTTTGGGTTCAGACCTTCCTTTCTTTGCCTTCCCCACAGGACGTCTTGCTCCTAATTTATCTAGGAGGTAATTTGAATCGCTCTCTCCTCAGACAACTGGCTACCCCAGTGCGTAATTAATTTATTAACACACTAACCTACTTTAAGGTGATAATCACTTTAGGGTCATGGCAGATCTCAACCTGGCCTCATGACAAGGGTTTTCAGAGGACCTAAATTCCTTGGCGTTGCGAAGCATCCGGCCGGATACCGACTGTGATGTCCTCTTCCCGTCAGCCCCACCACCTGCAGCTGTTCTGCTCCAGCTCCCAGGGCTGACCCCCATCCTCATCCCCACTGTCCACAGCAAAGCCTTGGTGCGAAGGGGCTCTGCTTGTGCGTGAGGCCAGGAGGAGCTAATCCCTTCGGCAGCCTGCTTTAGTAGTCCCTTCCTCTTTTTGTCTTTCCTGAGTGGAGCTGCCGGATGGTGACTTCCCAGAGGAGGAGAGGAGGGAGCCCTTGCTTTGCAGCCGCTCTGATGTGGGTGTTTAGCACCGGCTCTAATAGCCTCCTCTCTCTGAGAAGTGAACTGTATCCTCTGCTCATTACTGCAGCCCTTCAGAGGAAGAGGAGAGAAAAAGAAAAGATCCTATTCAGTCTCACTGTTTCCAAACAATACAAAGAGGATGAGGACTCCTGTGTTTGTAGTGAGCTTATATAAGAAATAACCAGTAAATGAGGAAATCCTGGTGACCCACAGCGTGCCCTGAGCCCTAACGTTTCTGGTGCTTGACTGTCCGCGGTACAGAGCTGCAAAGTGAAATGAAAGCGGCTTTTAAAGTCTCTATTCTTCTCTTCTGCTGTGAAATTCCTGCCTCTCTTTGTTCAAGTATGATCTTTGTTGGTGTTTTCTTTGTGCCTGGAGTAATTTCTGTGTTGAGAGTCTGTTGTGCCGCTTCCCAGCGCTGCCGCGCAGTCATTGTTCATCCTGACACCGACCCTTCCTGGGAAGCGCCTGCTCCGCGGCTGCCAAACGGCTGCACCAGAGAAGTGGTGCTGGTGCCTTGAGTGCCAGAGCAGGGGGGACATCGGAAAGGCTCCCCATTCCCACCAGGGCAAGCGCCCACAGACTCCTGGGAGGCTTTGTGCAGCCAAAGGGGGTCATAAATCTTATGGGAATGGTCCCTGCCCTGGAAGATTTGGAGACAGTCATGGTTCAGGTGAAGGTGGGAGGGTGAGGCGAGATGATGCAGCCCACCCTGTGGTTCCCCTGGTGCTGGGCTGGAGGGAGGGAGTCCTGCAAAGTGGGCTGGGAGCAGGATCCTGCCTTCTGAGAGAGCTCCTGGGGTTCCTGAGACTTCATTCTACACAGTATAGAATGGATATTAATGAGTATTAATAAATATTGACATTAATTATCTCAACCTGCTGGCAGCTGTGGAAAAGTACGTGTTTGGGGCTCTGTGGGGTGTGAGCTGACCTTGATTCTGCTTGCGCTGAGCCATGTGTGGCGGCAGCTCGGCACGTGTGCCAATGTCTCTGTGTTGTTGGCCATCCTCAGGGACCACTGAGATTACACTGCATGTGAGAAGTTAAACGTGCCTTGTGCCTGCACAAGAGCAGGTCTTACATGCCGTACTTCATAACTTCTTCCTGCTTCCAATCTGTAAACTTCACAGTCAGGGTGACAGATGGGGACAGCTTGGATGCTGCAGATGCAGTTTGATGTCTATGGGCTTGAGCCAATAGCCTACTGAAGCTGAGGGTTGTCTTCCAGTCTGTGGATCACAGTAAATGAATTAATGGAGGCTCTGGGGTCATCATAAATACTTGCCCCATCCAAGGAACGATGGTGTCTGCAGGAATACTGCACCTTGCAAAGGCAGGCTCTGCTTCAAATCTGCTCCAAGCAGCTTCATCCCCAGTGCAAGGCTTGTTCTTGCTGAGAGGTTTTGAGGCCTGGCTCAAGGAAGCACCTGCAGAAAGACAGTGAAGCAGTGGAGCTGAGAAGGACCATTCCAGAGGAGTCTGCGTGACTGTCGTGGGACCAAATCCAAGGTCCAGGCAGGGCACTTTGATGGCCAGCTCCTCTTCAGAGAGAGGTCTGAGCAGAGCAGTGGGTACATGCTGAGGGCTGTTCACATCTGCTGTGGGACTGGCCAGGTCCTGCTCCTCAGCTGGTGGTGCAGGGAGGCGAGAGGCACCCAACTCCTGCTTTGGCTGGAGGGTCCCTGGGGACTCAGTGTCAGATCCTCCTCCTGGTTTAGCCCAGCTGGAGGATGACTTCATGCTCCTGGACATCTGCGAGCTGCTCCACACCACTGCAGACGTGGGACGTTTCCTTCTTTCTGTCACTTGCCTGTGTGCTTTAGTGTCTTGGCCTCACTCCAAGGTATTACAGCCTGGGTAGGCAACATGATTTATTCTTTTTGTCCCTCTGTTAAGGGATGTCTCCTGGGTGTTTGGAGAGGCAAACCCAAGCTTGCATCTGACTTGTCTGTGTGACTGTCAGCTGGGAAGTCATGCAGAGAAACATGTCACCCTGGCTTGGGATGCTCTGGTCATCCCTAGCTCAGCTGATGGTACCCTCGCCATCCCCACCAGCTCTGGAGATGCAGGGCTGTGACCACAGTGAAACATGGCCGTAAAACTTGGGGTCTCTCTGTCTAGAGGCAGAAATGAGGGACTGAGCCCTCCCTTTCTCCCCTCCCTCTCCATTATGTTTCTTTGGAAAAAAAAGCTGCTTTAAACTTCTTCCTTGGCTTGTCCTGCCAAGGCAGAGCTCAGCGAGTGCATCTGCCTGTCATGTCACGTTAGTGTTTGCTGTGAGCCAACGCCATGACATCCCAAGCAGACTGGCGTACCATGGAAATAAAGTTGCTCTATGTGAAAATGGAAAAGTTGTCGCTTTCCAGAAACCAGGCTGGAGAACATCAGCTGTAAATGGGAAAGGGGGAAAAAAAAAAAAAGCAAGCTTGCCTGAGTGGATAGCTTTTAAAAGGCAGACCTGGCTTCCACCGATGCCATTGGAAAGCCTTACACAAACGTTAATGGCTATGGAGTCGTGCCCTAAAGCATTATATTTTTTGGGATGATGTCAAATCGCAGTACCTCAAACAAAGCTTTCGTGTTACTATAATAAGGTCTTTTCTTTGATTCAACTACTTAGGTTAGCTCTTTAGCAAAGTCACTTCACCTCTCCCTGCCCCTGAAAAACAGCTCCCGTGAAACCTGGGAAACTTTGACAAGTGCTTTGAGATCTATAGGTGGAGTTAGACTATAGGGGATGTATTGTTATCGCTCTCAATGGAGAACAATTTGAGGGAGGAAAGATGTTTGTGATTCTTTGGGCAGATCTGCGGAGGGTGGGGAAAAAAAAAGAGAGAGTAATTTGTCCTCTATTAAAACACTGTGAAATACTCTGACTCTGGAATAATTTCCCTTGTGCTTTTTGAAACCCCCTGAGTTCAAAGCATCCGCCCCCTGATGCTCTAGCCTAAGCTGTATCTTGTAATCTCCTCTGTACCCTTTGGGAAATTTCCCCACGGCTTTGTGTACACAAGAGAGACTCTTCTAAGGAAATTTTATTAAAAAAGACATTTTTTTAAAGTGGGATTTAAATAGTAAGCTAGATTCTCTCTGTCAGCAGCTCTCTCCCTCCATACATAGTGGATCTTGTTCTTGAACAGATGTCAATCTCTTTTTGGGCACCTATGCACCTGTGATAATAATCATAGAATCACAGGATGTGTTGAGTTGGAAGGGACCTCTAAAGGTCATCTAGTCCCACCCCCCTTCAGTGAGCAAGGATATCTTCACTAGATCACGTTGCTCAGAGTCTCATCAAGCCTGACCTTGAATATCTCCAGGGATGGGGCCTCCAATACCTCTCTGGGCAACCTGTGCCACCATCCTCATATTGAAGAGCTTTTTCCTAAAATCCAACCTAAATCTCCCCTTTTCTAGTTTAAAACTATCACTTCTCGTCCTATTGATCCATGCCCTCATGAACAGTTCTTCCCCAGCTTCCTTATAGGCACCTTTCAGGGCCTGAAAGGCCACTATAAAGTCTCCCTGGAGCCTTCTTTTCTCCAAGCTGAACAAGCCTGACTCTCTCAGCCTGTTTTCACAGGAGAGGTGTTTCAGCCATTAGATCATTTTTGTAGCCTCCTCTGGATGTACTCCTACAGGTCCATGTCCTTCAGTTGTTGAGGGCTCCAAAGCTGGACAACTATCTGGCTGAAGCAATGGGGAGTCATGGTGGGCTTACAGCTCCCTGTCTGGTTTGTGAACATCTGGAGTCGGTGTTTGGTGTGGTTAGCTGCTGGCACCGGATGCTGGGAGAGGTGTCTCTGTGCTGAAGCAGAAGAGGAACGCTCACAGAGCGTCTCCATCCGCTCTGCTGCCGGAGGTCACCTCCAGCTGGCCCTGGGGACAAGCGCTTGCAAGGCGTGTGTCTGAGTGATGTCTGCTCAGGGAAGCATCCTGGAGCAGTCTGATAGCTATTCTGGTACTGTCTCTGGTGGTCTTTGTGTGCGGTCCTTAAGGGGAGGACCCTGAAACAGGTTCAAGAGTTTCCCTGATCTGCCATCATGCTCTTATCATGGAGGTGGCAACCGACAGCTGAATATTATGGATTCTCTCTGCGTTCCTCTGATAAATGCTGTCTACAGGGTATGTTGCAACAAATGATACAAATCCCAAATACAGCACTTTCAGAGGCAGTACACAACCCGATAATCTCATTATTTGCTACTCCTACACAATATTAGAGCAACATCAGATCAGCCTTAGGTGTTGCTGTGATATAAATAATTAATAAAAATCAATCTGCCACCTATAATGTTTTTAAAAAGCAATAGAGAACATGCAGAAGCTACTTGGAACAGCTCTGCCTCCCAGGGCCTGAGGTGGGGTAGAATCTTCTGCAACTTCTCACCTGAAAAAGGAAAGAATCAGTTTGCATTCAGATTCACTTTGAATGCTGTGAATATTTTATAGTAGTTTGCTGGCAGAAAATGGTGAATTTTTAAGGGCTTATTTGTAAAACATGAATTTTGAGCTTTTAGGAAGATCTGTTTACAGCAGGTGCTTGTTCTAAGGGTTACAGGTAGCTAAGCAAGGCTGAGTGCTGGTGCTGGATGAGCTCACCCCTGCTGAGCCTTCATCACATGTGTGTTCACAACCATCTTCCCTCTGCAATCTGCAGACTGCACATTTTAACCTAGGTGAAAGATTACATTGGACTAACAAATCCTACTGACCACACATTGGTTCTGAACTGCTCACTTGGTCTTGCCAATGGTGAAGAAATCCACTCAACAAGGCAGGAAGGGTGGATGAAGGAGGATGAGGGAGCATCTCTCACAAAGGTTACAACTCAACCCGGGAAGAGCAATTAAGGGATGATGTTGCAGACTGCAGTGCTGCCCTGCTTTTGGTTGTGTGAATAGCAGTTGTCCCTTGAGGCCATCACCTCTACGTTTCGGCTACATTTTGGGCCAGCCTAACTCAAGTAGGAGTGTCTCCATTGCAGCTTTCCTTGTATGATGACCCTGGGATTCCTCCCCATCTGGACCCAAGTGTGGCCATGCTTTGACCTCCCTCTCGTTGCCAATCAGCCCTCCACACCAGGGTTGGAAGTGCCCAAGCAGAGATTGGGAGGCTCTGGCTGTGTCTGCAGCATACCCTGAGGGTTTAGCATTACTAAGCACCATTTAAAAGCGGTAGCAGCAGCAGGAGCTCTCTATTCATAATGAAAAATTCTTCAGTAAGCAAAGCAGTGTAAGGAGATACAAGGGAGCCTGCCCAGTTGGGAGTCATTTGCAGATGGTTCTGGTTCATTTGTTGACTGCTTTTTCTCTGTCTTCATCAGCCACCACTTCCCTTGGCTTAGCAGCACTCTGAGCACATTCTTCGCTTCAAGCACCTGAGAAGTCCCATTGACTTCAATGGGGCGACTAATGTGCTTGATTAAAGGTAAGTACCTGCTCCAGTGCTTTGCTAAATTTGAGGTCTGGGAATAGAAATGAATGGAAGGATCCTGCCTGCAGAGGGGGGACCTTCTGGGGAAATATTTACTCCGGAGGTAGAGGCAAATTTCCTGTTTACATCCCAGTGTCTCTGGTGATCTTTACTTCACAATGAAAGTTATATCCACGCTGAACATGTGGCTCCAGACAGAACCTGGACCATTTACTTGGATGGTTGCAGAAGGAGAAAATTTATTTCACTGCTGCAGCCATTCTTACACGTAAATGTAAGAAAACTCTGAAAGTGAGTAACTCCCCTCTCGGGGGGAGGTGAAATCTTTAAATCTTATAGTAGGATCAACTTAAAGCTGGGAAATATGAGCACTGCGGAAAATCCAGGTTACATTCCTGGCTTGTTGCCTGACCTCGGTCAAGCCCTGTTGCTATGGCTTCCTGTGGGTCCTGCGTGCCTTGGTTTCCCCACCTGCAAGATGTTGATGATGAAACAGATCTCATTAGTAAAAGGCTTCACAACCTCTTGACATCAAATCTCTATTTATAATGGTCAGAGTGGACGGGGCTGAACTTTCTGCTGGTGTGAAGTGCCCCAGCAGTGGTGGCCTGAGCCCTGGCAGCTGCTGCTCGGCCATGGGAGCCGTGGCTGGAGATCCCTCATGGCACCCGTGTTAATACGCACAACAGATGCTGAGCTTAATGACTAACAGTCTGATGTGATTTGGTAATCTTTTGATTCTAATAGTTATACCTGCTAATTATTAGTATTAATTATGTACAGAGCCGTACTCTATAGACCAACAGAAGATGAGTCTCCTCTCCTGTAGCATCCATTGTGTAAAGTCAATGATGAGAGAACCAGAGCAGATCTAAAACGTTTTGAAGGAGTAAGAGGAAGGTGAGGAGGGAGTCCAGCTTGCCTTTCCCAGTATGAAGAACATGGCAGGATGACCCTGCTTGTCACCACACTGGGATGACAGGGGTAAAACCAGCACTCCCCGAGCGCATTGTTTGAGGATGGCTTTGTAACACACCTGGCCCAGTCGCAACAATGCCACAGGGCTGGTTGCCTACAACGGCTCCTGGCTGGGGATGCCAGGCGGGATCCAGGCTGGCTATAAAAGCTCTGGCTGGTGGCAACAGGGAGGCTCTTTGAGAGCGTTAAGTGCTGGCGAGGACCAGGACAGAACTAATGGGCTACTAGCCTCAGGGGACTAATGGGCTGGCTAATAAGGACATGGATTTTGACATCACGGAGCAAATAAGAATTGGCAGGCATTAACCTCAGACATGTCTGCTACCTAGAGAAATCCAAGCCCCTCTCTCACTCATCGTTCTGTTTAGCATATTAATGTTTAATTCCATTAGCATCAGCAGCGGTGGCTGCCGTTCAGCCCTGGAGCTGCTTGGGCGAGCCTTGGGAGGTGCCACTCTTGGAAGGGGGACCCCGCGGCTGGCCAGGAGCCAGGATCAGGCCCTGCCCCGGCTCATCAGCCGGCAGCAGTTGCTAACGCTGCAGCGGCTCCCAGCATCTGCCTCTTGTTTGCGCTCCCCTGCTAATTCAGCATCAACTGCTGCTGCCTGCTCCACAGACTCTTCTTCCTGACACATGGCTCGTGTGCTTCATTTCTGTTCACCAGAGGGATTTCCTCCCTGTCTTTCTCTCTCTCCTCCACTTTCACCCCTTTCCCTTCCATGTTTAGGGTGCAATTCCTACATGCCTTCTGAGAGAGGCAAGGTCGCTGGGGCTGCTTCCAGGATGGGAAAAATAGGACAGGGCAACCACTCCTTGCACAGAAATGAACCATGTTATTCATCTTCTCCAGCCTCCCTGCTCTCCTCTCTCTGCTAAGTGGCAGTGGCAGCAGCAGCATGGTGTTCAGCAGTGCATTTCCCTGCATCCAACCCAGCAGCCCTGCACCTCTGGAGAGAGGATTGATCACAGGAGGATGGGAAAGAAGCAGACCCGATGATGTCTGGTGTGAATCCATACAGAGCTTAGAAATCTAATCAGTGTGGTGGTGTTCTATTTTTCTCTCCTTTTCCCCCTTTAATGTTTCCCCTTAAACGAGATATTAAAAATAGGAATATTAATTTGGCAGATGGTGCAATTGGGCTTTTGGCAGGAGCCTGCACACTGTGCTGCAGAGTCACAGACCTCCGTCTCCATGCTGGAGTGCTGAGAGATGCTCTGGCTCTTCTCCAGGCATTGCCTTCCTCCAGCTCTCACTCCCTCCTCCAGTTCTCGGTGCCGAGAGAACTGTCTGGGGTGGAGGGAGCTCCTGTGGGTCCTTCCTCCAGCTGCAGCCAAGGAGCTTTGATTTCTGACAGTTCTGAGCCCTCACTGAAGGGTGGAGAGCTCATTTCTGCTTTCACTGCAGCCAGGTTTGAGGGCAGTGGGAACAGCACATGTGTAGAGCGTTATTTCTGAGGGGAGTTGAGCCTCGGTCCTCAGTTTATATGGGGCTGCTGGGTGCCTGAGGCTTCCTGCAGTATGGAGGCACCTCTCCTCAGGAGGGTCTGCTGAAGCTGGGCATGATGGGGCTTCTTTCAGATCTGGTAGGTAGAGAATTTCCAGCTGGTGTGATCTGGAATGATTTTACAGGCTTCTCTGGGCACTGAGATCATTGTGTGGTTTTATTTTTTGGTCTTGTTGTCTTTTTGCTTGTGCTCTGGTTGGCCTCAGTTCCATCTAAGATGAGGGTTCTGGTCTTCTGCTGCTCTTCACTGCCTGACTTTTCAGAGCTACTACAGAGTTAAATTTCCCCTGAATTTTCTCTGCTGGAGCTTTGGCCCGATGCTGTAATTCCACCAAGGGCAAAATGAGCCCTAATTAATCCCCATGTTTATGCATCATCCCTTTTGCCCTTTATTTAGCATGCTTGTCCCCATGTTGTGTGTGAAGCTAACTTCAGTTTCTTGAGGCTGTAACTCCTCTGGCCTCAGCAGGGTCCTGGGAACAGGAGCAAACAAGAACAGAGTCACATCTCGTACTCGGGGTTCATTTTTCATGTGCGTACAAAGATTTTTGTTTTCCAAATCTTTTGGCATTTTCAATGTTCTTTGAACTCCTTCTGGCCTGTCTGTCTTTGTTACACCGTGATGCCCAGATCTGGGTGTGCTGCTTCAAAGAGCAGCCTGACTAGCGCTGGGAAGAGCAGAATAATTACCTTGCTGGGCTGCAGCAGCCTGATGTTATTGACTTCTGTTCAATCGATCATTCCCCCAGACCACTCTCCATTGTATAGCTGTTTGGCAAGATATCTCCATACAGCCTCTGTCCTTTTGTTTATTCCTTCCTATGTGTTAATCTTTTGCATTTGTCCTGCTGAGTCTTTCTGTATTGATCTCGGGCCACTTCTTTAATTTATCAAGCTCGTGTTGTATTTTATTTCTGTCCTGCAAATTATTTTCTACCCTCCCATCCTGGTAAAATGTTCAGATTTGATTAGCATACCCCTGGTCTGGTTTCCAAGTTGTTAATAAAACTATTGAATTGTATTGACCTCGCAGGGTGCTCAGTGGGACCCCACTTAACATTTCTGCCCGCTGGACTCTGAGCTGTTGAGGTACACACGTGTGTATTTTTAATCAGCAGAGCATCTTTGGTCTTGTAGTTCATCTTATTTACGCTACATAAAGGTCCATATGATGTTTTCATGAGGAAAAAATGATGATCTGTGTAGCTCCAGCCACCCACCTGAGGATCTTCCTGGTGATGGTTATAGTATCTGACATGATGGTCTCTGAGTCCTTGTCTGTTATGAGCTGCCAATACTAATGGGCAGGATTTGTGTAAAGTCTGAAGTTAAAATATCATATTGCATTGCTAAAGAAACCTCCCAGGCCTTGATCCCCTACTCCCTGGAGCTTTTGGACCCAGCACCCTGGGCAGGCCTGGGGCTTGGATTTGTAAAATCAGAGTCATGTTCAGCAGCGTTCTGGGAAGGTGCATCAGCAAGAGACATGCTTGGAGTCCTGCAGGCACTGATTAATTGTGAGCGTAAAGGTGAGCAGTTGGTAGAGGCAGGGGCTATGCAAAGCTGGTGTGGGGTGCTGAGGGTGGTCCCTGGAGCAAGGGGTCAGGGTGGTGGTGGGCGTGGTAGCATCTTGCACCTCCTCTGGCTGTTCCAGCCCCTGGGTAGTCTTGCCTTGCAACCAGATGCTCTGCCCCTCAAAAGAGCTTATCTTTAGCAGGCTTTGCTAGCTCTGTTGGGGATAGAAGTTGCCTTCAAGAAAGAAGAGAGGTGACAGAGGGAAAAAAATCTCAGTAATTCAGTTACATGCTTCTGACTGCCAGAACCAGCTTGTGTTTCACATGCCTGATTTAGGTGATCGCTGCTTGCCAGAGCTGGGTACTGCTGCATTTGCCATTGTGAGAGAAGTCTATGAGGCTAGTGTTTTCTGGGATCATCCCCTTGGTTTTGGTCCTGGCTGACACCACAAGTCCCTGACTAACGAACGTCAGCCTGTCCCTTGACCACACAGCCACTCATGTCCCCAGCACATGAGAAAATCAAGCCTTTATAAAGTTGAGTTGTACTGATCTTGCAGCCACTTTAGGAAAGTTGAGGTTAAATTGCTCTGGCAAGCTTTACCCTGGACAAGGCCTGCCCAGTTTCCAGCAGTATCTTGTTTTTCAGTGGGTATTTCCCCTGCTTGCTTCATAAAATGCCCTTTAATTTTATCAGTGTTGGTAGTAAAGAGAAGCTGCTCCTGTGATGATTTTTTTTTTCTTTTTTTTCCCCTTGATTTCCCTTGGGGCTTTTGTCTCCCTGCTCTCCATCGCCTTCCTGGGGGTCCCAGGGACAGGCCATGGGGTCCCCCCACCTGGCACTAGCATGAGGGTGAGTGTTGCCATACCCTGCTGCTCTGTGGGGTGTCTCCATGCCAGGGATCCTCCTTCTGCCTGTGACAGCTCCTTTTCCTGTTAACTTATTGAATTACACAGCCTCTTAATTGTCTCCTTTTCCTTGAAGACTAAATCAAAGCAACTCTTTAGTTTATTAGTCTCCTTGCTGTCTGTCAGAACTGACTTTTTTGACTGAGCCTGTGTCAGGTGATGTTCCCCCTCTCCTCTCTCCCAGCAGCTCTGAAGGAATTCATTCTCTAGTGCTGTTTTTATGCCTCAGAGTTGCATTTTGGGGCATCTTCTAGTCTCTAGCAAGAACTGTTCTGAGCTGCATGAGGGGATTGACTGCCATGAGGGGAAGGGGTGGCTTGTCTAGCCCTGCATCCCTGGGGGACATCTGAGCTTCCACAAGTGCTCAGTCTGTATCTGAAAACATGGCTGAGAGTGATGTGACTGAAGTCTCTGGCTTATTGGGCAGGAAAATCCCTTCCCACCACCTCTGCTTCCAGGCAGAGCTCCTCCTGGCTAGTGCTGTCACCTGCATCTCCCCACCTGCCTTGTGCTTCTGCTGCGTGCTTGTCTGAACTGCTCTGTGTCTCCCTGGACACTGCACATAACCTCCTGTCCTCCTCCCTCCATGTCACCGGTGTGCAGTGCCAAGCTGGCAGGTGCTGATGGCTGCTGGGCGAGAGGAGTCACCTTCCTCTGTGCAAGGAGTGGTGGCTCTGTCTGGCTTGGTGTTTAGGCCTGGGTTCAGTTTCCCCTACAGATAAGGGGACCGTGGGGCTCCTAGCACAGAAGGGGCTGCCATGGCCATGTACCCTCCCAGGCTGTCTGTGCCAAACCCAGCTCCTCTGGGACAGTCAGACTTCAAGAAACCAACCACTTCTGCCAGCAACATGACAAAGGACCTTAAAGCCAAGGGGATAGAGATGCATTTAGTGAGGGCTAAAGGCTGCTCAAGAGCCAAATGTTGTCATTTTTACATCATGTAAGAGCTGTCTCTCCAAACAGAATGATTTTCTTCTTTAGGACTCCCTACAGAACACAGAGGTGATCTTGCAAGCTGTAGAGATGCCCTGGATCCAGCTACATCAGACCTCAGCTACTGGGAAGTGAGGTCAGAGGCACAAGTGTGAGGAATGTGGCTCCTCCCTGCCACCCTACCTTACAGTGCGGGTAGCCTGGATACTTCTGGTGTGTGCCTGGAGACCCTGGGGAGAAGGTCCCCTGTCTTCCCAGCACCAGCACTGGCCCTGCTGCTTTCTTTCCCCAACACAGCAAACAGCATGTGCCATCTGCCCTCATCAGCAATGGGTCTCCAGGTCCTTCCTTAGAAAATGTGCTCTACAGCATCCTTCTTGGTGCTGTAGGAAGAGCCCAGCACTGGTGACAGTGGCACAGCTGTGAACCACCCTCGTCTCTCCCATGACATCAGCTCACCCCTCTGTGATGCAGAATCCAGATTTGTGGACTTTCCCTTTGCCTCCCCATGTGGCCAGCCCCATATAAAGTGAGTCATTGCTGCTTGAGCATTCCCTCAGAACTCTGTGGGACTGGTCCTGTGTGAGAGTTACAGCTGTGCTTGAGGAGGACTGGCAGAATCCGACCCCAGCAGCTGACATATGGTGAGGCAATATATGTTTCCTAGCATGTGGATCCAAAAAATTATTCCTACAAGGTGCAGAGTTGCATTGATTGTATTACTGGATTATCAAATGATTAAAGCCATTAACAATCCACTCTTGAGCAATCAACGTAACAATGTTTAGTTGCCTTGCAGTAACAATTAAAAGATGAAGCAATTTGCAATAATTAGGTAGTATCTGGAAAAAGTAGTCCTCATTAAGAGAAGTTAAAAAGACTTTTTCTTATAGTTGAGATGAACCTAGTAGGCCAATTTTGTTCATTCCTCACCCTCACTCTTTCTGCACCCCCCCTCCCCCCCCTTGCATTTAAGGAAAACAATCTGTTCTCTTTTTTTTACCCTTTATTCTGGAAAAGATCAAAGGGGATCTAATGACTGGATGGGTTTCTCCATCCTCAGAGGGTAGTGAGAATTGCAGGCCCACAGCACTGGTGTTGGGAGCTCCTTTTGGTGGGGAAGCTGTCCTGAGTTGGTGCTGAGTTGTTGGGGTGTTTTGCTGCCCATTGGGATTTCAGGCAGCAGCTGTTCCTCTAGCAGGGGAGGCCCTTGGCAGCGAGCACATGTTCAGGCATGCTCCTGACTCTTCCCTCCCTCCACCCCTTGCAGAAGACTGTACATCACTTCCAGAATGGCGTTTTCTTGCAGCCCATCAGGTGTCGATGAGACAGACCAGGCTTGAACACCTTCAGGTCTGTGGTGGCCCTGGCTGCTGGAGCAGATGATCGTGTGTTCTTGTGGCACTGCAGCAGCTGCTTGCAGAGGTGTGTTGGAGTTGCTGTGACCTGCAGCCCCATCTGTGGGGTGCTACAGAGCACCCAGCTCTGGCACCAGGGGATGGAACATTACTACAAATAAATAACCTCTCATGTGTAAGAAGGAAATGGCCTCAGGCTGTGCCAGGGCAGGGTCAGATTTGGTGTTAGGAAAAAATTCTTCACTGAAAAAGCTGTCAGGACCTGGAGCAGGCTGCCCAGGGAAGGGATTGAGTCACCATCCCTGGGTGTGTTTAAAAGATGGGTAGGTGAGGTACTTAGGCATATGGTTTAATAGAGGACAGGTATGGTTGCACTTGATCTTAAAGGTCTCTTCCAACCTAGTCATTCTGGGATTTTGTGAAATGCATCCTTGAGGCTTGGGAGTAGGAAAGTGAGTAAGAGCCTGACACTTATTTTCTTTGTACTTATTTGGCTGAACTCAAACACTTTGGTGTCATGAGTCAGGATTCTGGAATACTTGATGCTGGTTGTACCACTGCAACCATCCTGGAGTGGCTGCTGTGCTGGTGACCACTGGTGTTTGCTTAAAAGGGAAAGCTCACCTATGTATGTACATTATTAATGTTTTCCTGCGTGCTGGTGGGTCAGAAGCCTCCATTTCCTCATGCAGGAAAAAAAGCAGGCATGTTCCTTTTCTGAGTCCAGCCTTCAAATATTCCTATGTGTTCAGTGCTGTCACCTGCAGGGAAACTGAGGAAGGGGGATACGGGGTATGCCTTGAGCACCAGCTCTGTAAGAAACCTGTGTGTAGAAGTCTTGGTGTTTGTGTACAAAAGTCAAAACTAATCCAATGCTGGTGTGTGGGAGGGAGTAACTGTGGTGGAAATGTGCTGAGGACCTTCTAGGAACAGGTTTATCAGATCCATAGCTCATGCAGGGATGAGTATGTTACTTCACTTATAAATAATCTCCTTGGTGACAGTCCAATCATCCTGTCTGGACGATTCTGCTCCAGAATGTCAAGCAGATTTTCCACCTGAAGGTACGAGCGAAGACGTTCAGGTCAATAAGTAATTACAGAAATTGGGATCTGGCTCGTGCCCTGGGATTCCCTCTCCTGTCCTGGCAGAAAGAGCTGTGGCTGGGATCTTTCCTGGCTGGCAACAGGCAGGGCTTCAATTCCTCTGCACCACCTGAGTGGCAGCCTATCTGTGGGCTCCAAACCATGCTGTGACATGCGTGTCCCTGGGAAAACGCTGTTTATCTCCATGTGGAGTTTATAACTGCACTGATGCCGCTCAGGAGCTTGTGGGTGAAGTGGAAACAGAGCGAGTTCAGCAAACCGGTGTGGGGAGGATGCACACAAATAGGGTCACCACACTCACCTGTGACTCCTTCAAACAGAAAATGCTCTGGGTAAAGTGGCCTCCAACATCCTTTGAGGCTCTATAGCACGGGAAACTTGGGCTGTGCAGTTCCCAACACCATGTACAGGCTTGAGAGAGAACATGGTGAGGGGGAAGGGCCTGGATTGCCACTGGTGATGCAGCACCAGTATGTCCTCCTCTGCTGTGTCCATATGGAGTACCATCTGGTGGCAGGATGCAGACTGTGCCTTCGCACTTCCCTGGAACACGCAGCTGCTGGGATGAGCATTGCCATTCGAGGCACAGAAATTAGAAATTATATCAGATACTGTAAAGTTGTCATGAGCGATATGAACTGGTAGGAGCCAATGTTCTTTAGCAAACTACTACTGTCACGAATAGAAAATGAGAATGGATTGAGCTACATTAGGTCTGTGAGAGTGAATTATCTGCAGTTTCCAGAATATTTAGAAACATGAGGATACCCTGAAGGTATCCTTTGCTGATGGGAAGACTGGAGTGAAAAAGGCATTTAAGTAGTGGATAGACAGGGAAGATGCGGTCACCGTGATTTATTTATACCGTCCTCAGAACCAGAGCAGCATTTGAAATAAATGATCACAAATACCTCTGACTATAAGACTTGGGACCTTTAAACCCAGACTCTTGTACGTACTGCCCCTAGCTTTTTTTGACCTTCTCTGTCGTGGCTGGCACAGGGCTGACACCAAATGGAGATTGTTCTGCATTCACTGATGGGCGTGATAGATGTAGATCAGACAGGTTTGCTCTCTCATCCAATGAAAGATGAACGTGGATTACAATGCGGGTGTAGCAGCGAGGACCTGACTCCATACATCACTGTCAGTAGTCGATGTTGTTGGGCGCTGCTTGGATACATCATTCATTTAATGCCCAAAGCTCCTGCAAACCAAGCACCCCCAGCAGGAATTGCAACTCTGGGGGGGGTGTCCCCTAGCACATGTGGGGCTAGAAGGAGCTGTTGGGTCAGCTGTGTTCAATGTGGTTACACCAAACCTCAGGGAAGGAGCTGGAGGTGTGTTTGGCAGCCTGGCCAGATCTGCTGCCCTGGGGTCTGAATGTAGCTGGTGGGTGTGTGGTGTGCTTGGGCCAGCTGAGAGCTGGCACATAAGGGTGGTAGAACAGTGTGGGCAGCATGACTTCCTTGGTGGGAACCCTGACTTGAGTAAGAAGGGTTTTAATGTAACAGCAGAGTAACCGAAGTGTGTTTTGTCATTTCTTCTGATTGTTGTTCAGTATTATTTCATGAATACTTCTGGATGCAAGTTTAGATGAGAAGCTTATTCTTCATCTAATTAAGGATGGAGCACTCCTGGTTAAGGAGGAAGTGCTGTCCTACCTAACTCCTCCCCAAGTTTTCTTCAAAAATCCATCATCCTCTTCCTCATCCATGGTGAAGTGTTTGCTATTAGCCCTGCCTTGCTGGGACCCCAGTTGTTTCCAGTGCTCCTTGTCTGTGTGTGCCCAGTTGCTGACATCGGGTCTGTTGGGTGTGGGCACAACTCATCTCACAGCAGCCACTGTCTTGTGGTGATGGTTGGTGAGTTGAAGCCCAGGTGCTGCTTAGCATGTGGCAGCAGATTTTAAGTCCCTTGGTGCTGGACTCAGGGGCTGTGGGTGCAGTAGGAGGACTCGCACTGATAGTGCTTTGGCTGGAGCTTGACAGAGGTAACATGAGAGCCTGGGACAAATGTTGCAAATACTGGTGATGGAATAGCATTAGTCTTGGTCTGTATTTATGTCACAGGCTTGGTATTCAGACTGTTTCACAGAGTAATGGACTCTGCCGAAATAATTTATTCCCGATTCCAACAGTGTGCGTGCATCTTTCTGCCTTTTATTTGTGAATAAAAGTTATGTGGAATGCTGTCTTACAAGAACAGAAATATATTTAGTGATTCAGGCAGTGTTATAAAGCATGAAAATGAAGCTCATGTTGTCAGTCAGTGGTATGCTAAGACGTATTTATACCTTTGGTCATAATTTCCTTGCTTTAAAATACCTGGTTCGGGGTTTGAAGTTGCCCAGGAAAAGCAATAGTGCTTAAAGAAGAAATGTAACAGAGATGCTTTAAAGAAAACCTCCGTGTGTGTGTGTATATATATGTCTATATAATGTACACTTTGTAATATCTATTTATCTGTCTATAATAGGTTTTTAAACCAAATATGCTGTCAGTGCAAGGCAGAGCTGTGTGCTTTGCTGAATTCATTAGGAATTTTCAAAGTCTGAGCATGTCATGCAAGTCCTGCACTGACTACACTTATTAATGCCGAGGGTTTTATTCTAATGGGGCTAGACACCCTGTTGTACCGGGCAACCTACAGCTGCCTCCAGCAGCTTACGGTGCTGCAGAAAATGAATAGAAATAGGTTATTCCCATTTCCAAAATGGGAATAAATGATGTATTTGATGCCATCTAGGGAAACTGCAGCTGAGTAAAAAAATTGAGCTCTATTGCTAAGTCCCCTCCAAGCTCTGCAAATGTGAACCTGTCCCACTGCTTGTCCATATTGAAGGCTTCCAAGTGGCTTTAAGTCCTGAGCTTGGATTGACACAGTTTTATGATTATGCCAATCTTGAAAGTAGTAATTACATAATTGCTTGCAAAATCACCTCTAGGGTGAAAGATTATATAGTTCCTTACTCTGATTGTTACTACAGTTTGTCCTAGTATGCCTTTCAGGCTGCTGCCCAAGCCCCTGGCTGTACCCATGTAGAGCCAAGGTGGTCCTCCCCTACCATTGTGAAGACCATCATACTTCTGGCTTCATCCCTGCATGGGTTCCCTTGCACAGCGAGCAAGAGAGGAATTCCAAGCCCAGGGATCCATGGCAAAGGGTGCAGCAAAAGGAGGAGACAAAGCACTTTGGGTAGCGAAGCAGACTGAGTGCTTCCCAGCTCTGATTTATGCTAGCACACCGCTTGTCCATTCCCCCTGGAGAAGCAAAACATGCCTGCCCTTGCAGCAAAGGAAAAACCTGAGACCTGGTACACAACCCGTCCTCGAGCCCAAGTGATCTCCCCTGGCTGGTGGCTTGTCATAAATTCTCATTAGGGCTGGTGTTGCCACAATGATGAGTGGCCAGAGGTTGGCAAAAGATAAGTCCTCTCCTGACTACTCAGACATATTCACACTTGGACTAATTTCTGGTTGCGATGGTGGCTGCTCAGCAGCACATAGCACAGTAAGCGGGGAATTAATTAGTTGGGTACTTCTCCAAGGGAGTTATTCTGCTGATGCCCTGGGCACTGCAGTGATAGCATGCCTTCTCGAAGCATCAGGGTCAGCCCTGCCTTTCTGCTGCTGTAGCAGCTTTAGAGCGGTTGGGGCAGAGTTTTACCTCTGTTTCTGCATTTTTCCTCTGATGAGGAGGAGAAGACATGTCCCTTGCCATCCCTCCAGAGGCAGCAATGCCAGGCTGGTGGCAGTCCTGAC
This sequence comes from Laterallus jamaicensis coturniculus, assembly GCA_022605575.1. Lineage (NCBI taxonomy): Eukaryota > Metazoa > Chordata > Aves > Gruiformes > Rallidae > Laterallus > Laterallus jamaicensis. Next base: position 20,838,092 of record JAKCOX010000014.1, read on the forward strand.
TCCTGAGAGCATGTCACCCACCCTGCTGTTCTGGTAAGGAAGCCTGACCTACCAGAGAGCTCTCTGCATCCATAGTGGGAGACGTGGTTTTTTTTCCCCACCTACTTGATCTTGTATTTTCACCTTGAGCTGCCATGCAAATAAACTGGGAGATGGGCTGAGTTGTGGAGCTGGACCAGAAGCTGGCCAGAAGCCCTTCAAATAGCCAATTGCTTGATGTCTGCTCACCCATCCTGATCTATATATAGATGAGAACTTTTTGCAAATTTGAAATTTGTTTTATGGAAACTTAACTGAAACTTTCCTTAAATGCTCCCTTGTCCCTGCAGTTTTCATGGAAAGGTCAGGTTGTTCTCATCAATGTATTGATTATGCATTTCTCCTTCTATTGATCCTGGTTAAAGACTGTCATGATAGGTGCCCTGGATACTAATCCCTAAATGCATATTTTGAGGCTGCAGGAGAAGAGGAAGGATCTCCTAAAATCGTTTGAAGGCTTGCTGGCTTTTACCTGCATGTCAACCAGTGATTTACCCCTGTAGAACAGCCCCGAAAGCTTAGGGAAACGATAACACCTCTGATTTCTGAATTTTTGATGTTAGGCATTTAAGGGAACAACAAAGCTTCAGTGTCTGTGTGTGGCTTGAAAAGAGAAAGCGTTTCTTCCCATTCTGGCTTTGTAAAAGAGTGTCTCTTTGGTACCGACTTACAGAAGGAAAAATATAATCCCGGTTGAGACCCATCCGTGTGTAGTTTAGCTGGAGCCTTTATGGCTCAGCTTCAGCAGCCCCTTACAGCCAGGAGGAGCTGTATTTCTTGTTTCCAATGCAAGGCTGCAGCTTATCACTAAATCTTAATTTCTTTTACTATGGGGCGAAGGACCCATGGTGGCAGATGTGTTTGGCTGAATTATGTCCTGTGGTGCTGTCATGGCTCTGCTGACAGTCAAGTTTCACTTTCTTGCTTGGTGTTCAGTCCAATTCTGTCAGCTTCATTGCGAATTCCTTTCAAACGGCGGGATGTAACGTTGTAATTAGCACCGTTCCCCTGCACAAGCGCTGGAAAAGAGGCACCAGGGGATTGAACTAATCTCCCCTCTGTGGGGGCTTCTTGCAGAGCAGTGGACAGGAGCAGAGGAGAAGGAGCAAGCTTCAAACAAAATCTGCAGCTGAACATGCTCTGAAGACTTGGCACAGCTGGGGGGGACAGAAAGCCCTGGGCTGGGAGGCCAGGCCAAGCAGGGCAACCGTGTCGGAGGTGTGATGGAGTTGTTCACCTTCACTGTGTGAAGCAGATAATTTAGCAAGAACCAGTGGCTGATTATGTTTGTGCACAAGGGTAGCTCCCAGCAGTGCACCAGGCAGGTTTCTGCCATGCCCTATAAAGGGGCTGCATCCATACCGTGCTGGCTTGGCACATATTGCTCCCAGGATAAGAAGGAGGAGTGGAGTGGCTGCTCCTGCGACATGCAGTGGCTCAGGTGATGCAGACAGCATGTGTAGTACGGGCTGTTTGACTATGCTGCACCTTGATGGAGGACTGGATGCCAACCACCCACAGACACAATCAAACTACTCTAACACTGTTCAGCAGCAACTAATAAGTTGCCAAGAAAATGGTAATTGGAGTCATCTTTAATGTTGCCAGTAGAAGAATTTAATGTGTGAGGACCTTGTGCCATCCAAGACGTGTGAGACCTTGAAGGTTGCAAGCAGAATTAACACAACAGGCTTTGAGAGGACGTTATCAATAGCTGCCTGAATCAGAGAGGTGCCAGCTCCAGTGCTGGCCTGGCACAGCCCTTCACTGCTACCGTGCTGGGTTTGCTCAGCCACGTTTCAAGACAGAGCAGTACTGCAAAGACAACATTGATCTGAAATTTAAATCCGATGTAGTAACTTAAGCATTTTAAAATGCCTCTGAATCAATGAAAATGATTGAAGGTAAAATCCAGATGGCCACATAGCTGTAGCACATAATACTGGCCAAAGGTTGTCTTTTTCTGAGCAAGGGTATCTTTTAGCACAGACTTAGTCTTCAAAGAATTTTAAATGCTGCAAAGTACTTATCCTACCAGAAGTCTTTAATGCAAGCCTTTTTTCTGCCCCCCCCCTTAGTAATCGACAGTGCTGTCACTGGGATTGTGATCTAATCCTTTATGGATGTTTTTCTGCTTCATGCTTCCTAACGTGCTGGGAGTGAGTCATGTGCACTGGTGAGCCCAGTCACCAGAAGCGGATCTGACCGAAAAACGCATGAAGATTGTCTGAGAAGACTCTGACAGTCTCCCAGTACCTCTGCCATAGGAGACTGTCACAGGAGCTCTGGCTGGATAAGACAGAAGATACTAGCTTGATTGGGTTTTTAGGAATTGTTTTCAGAGCACAATCCTCTACTTTGCTCTTCATTTGCAGATGTCCCACTTGGTGCAAGCATCACTGGAACTGGCTGGCTGCAGCCGGTGGGATGATTAGGTGAAAGCTGTTGCCTCAGATCAGGCACAGGGAGTTGGAGAGTCAGGGAATGAGTGTCCAGGATTTCTGATGGTACCTCAGAGATCTTAGCACTGCTGATGCTGTGAATATATGGGATTTTCTCAGGGTACTGGACTTGATGGAGTGGCTATCACAGGCATGCTGTCTTCTGAAGGTTTGACTAAGCCCATGCCCACATGTGCCTGGGGAGTATTCTCTGATTCTTTTCTACTTAATGTAAAAAATCCTTCCCCACTTTGGGCTTCAGTGGTGGAAAATGCTGTCTGCCAACAGAAGGTGTTTAGGGTGCAGTTGTGCTTTAACTGCACTATGTGGCATGGGAAAAAATGCTTGTTTCAGTTCCTCTAGAACCTGCTGCAAATCATTTCCAGACAATGATGCCTCCTAGTTCTTGTAGCACACTACAGATTGTTCCCTTTATATTCCCTACATTTTCCTGATTTTATAGCTGCCTTGTGTATCCCTTTCCCAGGGGAAGGGAATCCCAGCCCAGGTAATGACTTCTTGGATGGGAACCCTTTCACAGCTGTGGTCACATCTGTACTCTTTGTGTACTGTTTCCAGTTGAATGTGTCTAGGAGCTGCAGACCATAATGGCATGATTCCCATTTCAAATGCAAATAACACTTGGCAGCTTGGAGCAGCGCAGATCTCTGCAGATGACCTCCTCCACTGAAAGTACCCACCACTTACTCCCTCTTTCAGTTTTGTTTCCAGTGAGCAGTTGTTATTTCAAGAGAAGCTCTTTACTTTTGTACCATGACTCCTTAGTTTCTTCAAAGCCCTTTGGTAAGAAGCATTGCCAACAGCACTGTAAGGACTCCTGTCTATTACTTATTGGATCCCCCTTATTCCCACACCAGTGACCTGAAGAGTGACTCTCCTGGGAGGTGACTCATGGAGAGCATCCTGCTACTGAAACCCCCTAGATAGGAGGCTGACACATGGGTGACATCAATGCTTGTGTGTCAATCTCTGCTTCATATCCAAAATTTCCAGTTTTACATGGGCTCTACAAGGACAAGGAGTCAAGCGTGAGGCACTCAGCTATGCCAGTGGTGAAGACTCTGTGTGCACATAAATTATTTCCACCTTTGGATTGGAATAAAAATTCCACGTGAGCCATTTGGGACTACCCAATCTATAGATATTATTGAGCTAGAATCCTGTCTTTTGAAAAAAATTCCCTGTTGTGAGGTTTTGATTGTGTCTCAGAAACTGCTAGAGGAATTGGATTTTAATGTGGTTTATTTTCCTTTCCCAGCTCTTGGTAGGCACACACCCACATGAGGCTATTCTAAATGAAAGCATTGCTACATTTGAACCCATAGTAAAAGGGTGTTTTTCAGCAGTTGAATTCATATGTTTAATTTTGAAAATTTTTTTTGTTGTTTTGTTTCTGTATACAAATTAAGGTCTCTGCTGGTACAAATACACGTTTCTAGTAAGCCCGGAGGTGTAAAGCAAATGTTGAAATGAAAATGAGAGCTGTGCAAAGCTTTTTTTTTTTTTTAATAAGCTCTGTAAGGCATGGGTTTGAGTTGCTACAACCTCATCCAGAGTCATAGCAAAACCTGAGTTACAGCAGGGTTCCCTGGCCTCGGCAGCATCAGATGCTCAGGAGTGGTGACACGGGAGAGAGGAGCCAGCTTTCAGTGACAGCAGGCTCTTCCTTGATGCTGAGTACCCTTTCATGTGCCGTGCAGTCAGATGGGACGGTGAAGTTAGGGGGTTGGCAAAGGTCAAAGAGAACTTGTGGTAGTTGTTGGACCCTTTTGCATGTCCTAGGATATGCTCCCTGGGGAACACTGAAGGACTGACTGTTGTCCTAGTGTCATGAAGCTAGTCACCAAGATGCCACTTCATCCCTCAGCACCAAAAGCAGTGTTTATGCGTGTTTCCTCCAGATGTGGGATTTTGCCCTCCCCACTCCATCACTGGAGTGTTACTGACATGATCCCTCTGCTTGCATTAAGTCATGACCTGGAAAAGCAGCAAGTCCTGCTGTACTGCCCGTATCTGGGTATGGTAATGAGATATCCGTGTCTTGAATGATAATGTCCTAATACAGACACATAAAACTTCCTGCCTTAAGACACAGAATGATCTGTAGCTATTAGGATTTGCAGTTGAGTGTTGCTGTTTGGGGGAGTTTGAATCCAAAGGCTGCTCATGGGATTTTAATACTCTTGTCTGGAACAGCTGGTGCAGTGGAAGTGTGGTGGGTGAGACAGGTCTCATTGTATCCCCCATTCTTCTCTGTATTTTGATTTCCATTGGTGTGAGATGTGCCTATGGCTCAAGGGATGAGCAGAGGGTGAGCAACGTGGGCTAACAGTAGAAAGGCTGAAAAGAGACAGGAGAGCCCAGTGAGGTGGGAAAGCAGCAGGGACTAGAAGGCAGAGCAGGACCAGAGATGAGGAGATGGCATAAACCAGCGAGGCTCTTGGTGTGAGCCGTGAGTGATGGGAGCTGGGGATGAAAAGGCAGATGGATAAAACTCCAGAGGGAGACAAAAAATTGGGGACAGATGAAAACAAAGAAGGGAAGAAGGTCAAAATGGAGGGTGGGCACTGGGCAAGAAACAGGCAGGGGATGAACAGAAGTCAGCAGAAGACATCTGGGAGAGGTGCCATCCCTGCACTGTGTGAGAAACTCTGCACCCAAATGGGGAAGAAGAAATTTACCTGTTATTGCTGTAGCATTGGCAACAGATTCTAGATGTGGAGCAGGACCATGATGTGTTTGTTGCTGTACAATAAGATTGTCTCCACCTTCCAAACCTTTTAACTTGAGAGAAACACAAATGCAGGCAATGTGATGGAAGAGTAGAGGATAATGAGACTGTGGTCTGGACATCCTAGTCACCTTTTTAGATGCTGTTTACAACACATCAGCAGTCTAATCAATGCCTATTTTTTTTTTTTTGTAGTGCAAACTGGGATCTCTGCTAGTGTGTTTGGGGAGAACAACAAAGCAAATGTTTGCAAAGACACTGTATAATCATGAGGGGGAGAAGGTAAGAATTTGTTTTTCCTAGGGAATAGGGCAGCAGAGGCTTGCTCTGTTGGGCTAAAAAAAGTGAGCGTCAGCTTGGGCTGGGAGGGATGATCAGTTGTGTGGAGAACATGCATGGAGATGTACAGGTGACGTTTGGTGTGACAGGGATCAGGGCTGTGGAAAGGATATACTAAGCAGCAGCATGGTCAGGGAAGATGCTGGTTTTGGGAGCAGCGTTCAGTGTGAGCTTTAATTCCTCAAGATCAGGGAAGAAGTTATGTTAATGAAGGCCTGAGATAATGAGAGCGCAGACAACAGCTCTGGTTGTATAGCAGAATACAAAATGCAAGGAGACATAATGCAGAACTCTTAACAATTCAGACATGCTCTGGATAGGAGGCTGTAAAGGCTCTGAGTGGATGCTAGTGTCTGAGTTAGGTGCCTTAATGACCAGCAGCACAGGGACAGTTGGAGCAGAAAGGAATGATTGTATGAGGGCAAGGGGTGCCCTTCCCACAGGGGTGAGAGTGCTATGGAGTTGTTAACCCACACGCTCCTTTCTGCTGCATCCCTGCAGACAAGGACATGAGCTCTTGCTCTTTGGTGGTCATTGACTTGTGCAGATGTTTGAACTTCTCCCAGTGAAGGGTTTGGTGTGTGCCACAGCAGGTGGGAATTGGGATTTGAGTGCATGAAGAGACACATCCTTCCCATTATTGGCACTGACTCTAGTTTGCATCAGCCTCGCTGGTCACTGTGTGATGGAGTCTCTGCCTGCTCCTGGGCAGGGTTGTAAAACACAACTGGTTGATCTGGGGCAGGATAGGAAAGGACACCTGACATGGCTCTGGTCTGCAGCAGCAGTGTTGGAGATGCTCCAGCAGCTGGCCTCACTGGGAAGCAGGAACTGGGACCAATGGGAGCACCGGCTCTGTTCAGCCATGGTCTGTGGGGCTGAGGTGCCTGAACAAACCCCTCACTTTGAGTGGGCAGGCTGGATCTGCTCTGTGTATGATGGGGTGAAGTGAGGGCAGTGTGCGATGGAAAGAATAAGTTATGTGCCTGTGTGTGAGGAACATTCTTTTTAGCACAGGAAAGATTCACCCGCGGCAAGAAAAGAAATAACTCTAATCACCACCCCCTGCTCCTCTCAGGCATCCTTACTGACACCTTGCTTCAGCAGGGTGCTTCACCAGCTGTGACAGATCCCGATGAAGGACTGTAGTGCACAGCTCCTCCATTTACCCTTCTTTCATCTTCCCAGAAACCTCACAAACAACCGAGCAGAGGAATATTGTAGGGTTGTTGTTTGTCCATGGATGCTGAGTGCAGGTGTGCAGTGCAGTCTCACAGCTGCTGAGACAACCTGTGCTTGTCCCCAGCTGGGCAAACATCTGCTTAGATACTTGAAGATGATGATTCTGTTGGTCACTTATGTTTAACTCATCCTACATATCCCAAGACAGAGTCACAGTTGTAGGGGAAAGGGAGAGAATCCTAAATCCTTAACTTTGAACATCAGAACTACAATGCTGGATTTCTATTCAGCTTCTGCATCCTTAGTTTGGCAGCCAAAAGTCTGTACTTATCGCTAGAGCAAAAGCCCACTGGCCAGAGGCTGTGTTTGTACTGTAAGCTTGTGGCGACTTGAAAGAGTACTGCTCACCAGCGTGCTCTTTAGGCTGGAAGTGGTTATTTTCTCATGCATTTCTCTGCATACTTCCTATACTGCTCTACTTTATGCAGTGTCATCCATCACAGTGCGAGAGATACTTAGCTCTGGTGTTTGGCCATCACCCATACTAGGCTGGGGATCACTGTAATGCCGTGGTTGAGCTCTGTGGTCGCCTATCCATCTTTTTCACACCCATCCTCCAGGCTGCTCTGGGAAAAGGCATCTTAGCCTGCCTCAGAAGCACCACTGAGGAGGGAAACAAGCTGGCAGGTATCAGTTTTGAGGCGTTCTTATCTGATTTATTGTGAAAGTCACCTCTTTTGATTTAGGCGGCGCTGATAGTGAATGAGAAAACATGTGTTTCTAAAACAATGGCAATGAAAACATTTCTTGTCAGGGACTGTAGTTTATTGTCTTACTGCTTGGAAGGTAAAATATCCAGCAGGGAAGGCACTCTGTCGTCATAAAGCAAATGCGGATTATACAATATGACACTAAATTCCAAGGCAGTGCTGAGAGCTGCTTCTGAGCACAAGTTACATGGAGTTGTTTGTGCCTCAGCAATGGCACCGACCCCCCCCCCCCCCCTCCCCCTTCATCCACTGGAGTTTTTCCAGGCTTGGGTTCCTAGACCTGAAAATTTGGAGCCTCTGGCTGTGTCTCTTACTCTTCCTTCCATATTAGCTCTTGCCCAGGGGCTTTTCTCCAGGGAAAGGTCCCCGTAGTTTTGTTCAGTAATTCCTTCCTCTGCCGTGTTGGGTGCCCCTCACAAGCGCTCTCTGCTGGGATGTGTCTCAAGGTACCCAAGCAGGAAAACCTTTTCATACGGTGTCAGAAGCCTTTGTGTTCACATTTACTGCTTGAGACAGAGCATAACTTTTATTCAGCTTCTCAGGGGGAGCTCCTGGTACCCACCAGGCACTCGGCAGTGCATCCCTCATCTCTCTGCCCCTCTCAGTTCTGCTGCCCGGGCTCCTCTCCCTGATTCTATTTGACAATGTTTTCTTTCTCCATTTGGCAAGTCAGCTCACCTCTAAGCCTTATCATATTTAAATGTTTAACTGCTCTCAGACCTTAATTAAGAGTAGTAGCAGCACCAATAGCTGTAGCTGTAGGAATAGCAGTGATTTCTCCTATCTTAAATTTTAATGGCTTTTGTACAAGGCTTTGCAGAAAGGGTGATTAATGGCACCCAGAGAGGCTGAGGTAAACGTTTCTCCATGCTGATTTCTGCCCTTTCTATTCATGAATCCTTTTCTTGACTCACGAAAAACTAAAAAGTCCATTTAGAAATAATTCTGTGATTATATTTTTTTTCTGGGGTTCAGTAGGTGCTTAATACAGCACTTAATATATGTGTTGAATAGGAGCTGATCTCTTAAAGACCCAGCTCTTGGTGGTCTCCATGCCAACTCAGCTTTGCTTTGAGCAGTAATTACTAATATTGTTGGTAGTCTCCAAGGATTCGGTGGTTTTGGAGACTAAGCTCCCCTAGGCTAACCTTTATTTTATTTTTTTTTTTCATCTTTTGTACTAGGCTGAAAGGAGTAGATGGACTTTTACATTTGATAGAAACATCAGTGCCTGAAGTTTTATTGTTTTAGGTTTGTGGAATGGGTCATTGAGTCATAAGATGTGAAGCATCTGTTTGCATTTGCAGCAAGACAGCTAACAGAGTCTTAAAACCAAAAAAGAAAAGAAATGAAATTAAAAAAACCCCTACAAACCAACAAGATGTGAAAACCCTCAGGTCAAGTGGCAGCATCACGATTATTTTCTGGTACAGAAAATATTTATTGTGGCTTGTAGCTGTGTCCACCAGGTGGTTAATTAGCAAAGCGTAGATATTGTCACAGTGGAAGGGAGTGAGTGGAATTCATAGGAAATCCTCCAAGATAAGCGGCAGACATAAAGATGATTAAGCTGTCAATAACGAAGGAACACACAGAGAGCGGAGGAGAAGCAGGTGGAGTTCAGGACATGACCACAAACGAAACCTACGCCACAAAGTAGAGCAGCCGCTCACAGTGACAATATTTGTACTCCTGCAATGCCTCTGAGTTTCAGCCTTGAACTGGGATCCCACGCTGTACTGATCCCAGGCAAGAAATGCCTCTGCATTAAAGAGCTTATGATTTAAACATTAGTCAGGAGACAGTAGATGGGCACGAGCAGACAGACAAGCGTGTACGTGGTACCGGCAAGGGCTGTTCCGTGCAGCACAGGCTGGCCCAGCACGACCACAGACTACCTGCTGTCATTTTCTTATCTTGTAAGCAACATGGCAAAGGCATTGGCATTTTGACAGTGTGTGTACCGTGTGGAGATCTTCCCAAACATTAATTAAGCATTGTAGAGCCGCAGCAGTATTATTGCAGTGCTCGTTTTACAATCAGGAGATCTGAGGCAGCTCTGCGATGCAGGGATGGGTAGCCCAAGGCTACTCAGCTGCGCAGTGGCAGAGTTAGGGGATGAACCTCGCAGTCCTCGCTGGCGCTCCCTTGCTCGACTCTCCCTGCTGACTACACAGAGAGATGATTGTAAGAGGTATTTACTTGTGTTTCAAAGAAAGTGAACAAAGGGCAGTAGCAAAAGCAAAACTTTAGATGAGACTGTGAGGAAAAACTAGAAAGCACTTTTGATTTTGGTTTTTCTTTTTTAGAATGACAGTATTGTCATTTTGAATTGGAAAGAGCTCTGATTTCAGCTCCCCAGGTTTTCTTGAGCTATACAGGAGCATCTCTGCTTCCTCTTAACTTTTCACAGTCTAAGATGAGTCTGTGAGTTCCTCTTGCTTGCAGAACCACACACCTTTTCTGGATTATCAGAGTACTGGGGCCAGGTCTCAACAGGTTGCTTCAATTTATTGGGCCACTTGTGCAGCGATGGACCTCTGCAGAACCAGTACCCTGCCTTGTGGGATTTCCCTCTAATAACTGGTATGTGATGCTAAACCTAAAATTCTTCCAACAGATGTTTTTAGACTGTATCTAAGAAAGATAGTAACCTTTGGTGATTTTATTTTGGCTTTCTGGAAACCTAATGTGTTTCCTGTGTCTTATGACCACAATTAATTTTCAGAGTGATTTTCCCTTGGCCAATTTCCATTTATCATTTAAATAATCTAGCAACAAAGAGGATGAGGTATTCTGCAAGAAGGTATATGACTCCATAATCATTCTACCTTTATATCCCCTTTGGGGGGAATTATTAGAGATGAAATGACCTTCCTGGCCATCAAGCATTACCATTGTAACACGGATGGATAATATGACACCCCTGACACAGAGCCAAAGGCAGGTCAAGCTGAGCATGCTGTATCAGAATGTGAAAATGACAGAGAATTGATTAAAATGAATGTGAGAAAGAAGACCAAGAGTGATGGGAGCTCACTGCTAGCTTGCAGGAGAGTGAGGAATGTAGCTGTGATGCATCGCCTCTACTGTACTTCTCATTCAGACCATGATGAGAGAAATTTACCATCTTTACTGTCCTCTCAAGGGACCATGTTCTGTTCAGTGAATGGGCTTTAGTAGGAAGCCATGCCTAGTAGATAGAGAGAAATTTTCTTGCCCCTGACATCCTGTACAACACCACTGCATGCCTGTGAAAAACTCAGTTTCCCTATTTCTCTGATGATGAATCTTGTACATCTTTTATAATAGCTGCTGAGAGCTTTAGTTGATGAAAGTTAAGCGTGCTTCACCATACTAAACTACATGGAAAAGTCAATGTTCTACCTTAGCATAACTATTTATTTGTCCTCTAGAGGGTCCTAAAGCAGTCAACAGGATATTTCAGCACTTACTTGCTCAACTTTTGGGCTGAGACACTTACGTAAGACTTTTGCTTTTTATATTCCCAAGAGCTCTCTTCACATTTCTTGGGTAGACAGCCATCTGTGGCATGTAACACTGAAGAACGACATCTAACAGAACTGAAAATACAGAAGAAAATCAGGAAAAGACCATGTGGGTCCTCAGATTTAAGTGTGGCCAAAGCAAGTACATCTTCTTAGTACTATCAAGTTCTTTTGCCCTTAAGCAGCATATGATGAGATATGGGAAGTGGTATGGAAGCCTTAATAGCCCCTGAGAGGATATATTGCCCCATTGTAAGCTTCCTTACAGGCTAATTTATAGTCTTGATAAATATGGATAGTGCCAAGGGTTTTTTCCTGACCTTCAGTGGTGAGGACTTCGGCTTTAGTCATGGCTGGTGTGACTGTACAGTTATTTCTTTAAAACTTTTTTTTTTGGGGGGGCGGAGGGGGGGAGGATGGCATAAGGAACGTTTTTTCCTTAGATGCCATATTCCTTTAAATAAGAAACTTTTGACTAGAAAAATAAACAGAAGGGATGGCTGAGAATTAACTTAGATGTGGGAAAGCAGGGCCAGAGGCACAGCTCTTGACATGAGCCGTGCAAGCCTGTGAGTCTGAGGGGAGATGACTGGTTCCTCTTATGCCATCAGGATGCACTTGCTGCTAAGTGTCCTGCTGACAAAGCAGAGAGGTTCTGAAGTCCTCTAACTTAATTTTCTGGTTCATCTTCAGGAACAGTTGTGCAAAGAGCATGATTTATCATGACTGTTATGGTGATCTACCTTGATTTAGTGGTGAAATTACAATGATGGATCATACTTAATTATGATCATTAAAAGACATCAAAAATGTAATCGGCTGTTCATCATATACCTTATAAAGGAAAAAAAAACCCTCAGGTTTTTAAAGATGGGGACTCTGGGTGTTGATAAAATTAGAATATGTTTTATTCATGCTGTGACACAGCGTTCTTTCTTCACTGATCTCCTCGTCCAGGCGTTTCACTTCAGAGGCATCAGGGAAGGATCTGAATGTGACTTTAATGAAGGATAAACAACCATGGGTTCTGTTATTTCCACAGGCCCTGTGGGGTGCAGGTCATGCCCCGCGTTAAGGAAATCCATGGGGCTCCATCCGCAGGGAGAACTTGTGCAGCAACACAGGCTGCAGATCAGCACCCTAGCAAAAGCTGTTTGGATTCTGGAAACGCAAATTTGCCCCCATTTGACCTTGATTAAAGTCTAGCACAGTTTAATGAGGCAACATAAAATACAAGTCAAATGCTCAATAGGGAAAATCTTGTCAGACATAAGGAACAATTGGGATCAAGTCAGTCAGGGCTTCCTTGGGCTTTTAATGACCTGTTAGATTCAACTTTACTGTAGGTTTTTATAGAAAAAAATAAGTGATAATGACTGAAGGGAGCATCATTAGTATTGGAGTGAAATGGCTAATGGCTCCAGATTGCTCACAGGTGTCAGAGAAGAAAAGTTTCTCCCTAGGCAGCAAGCTCTGTGATCACCATGAGCATTATTATTTGCACTGCAGGAGCGCCTATCAAGGTTAATGGAGATGCAGCCCCCTTTTTTGCCAGGGAGCCATCGGGATGTGTGTGGAGGAGAGGAATCAGGAAGAGCGAGCTCAGCGCTGGCATCCCTGCCTTGGTGCACAATCAGCTGAGTGGAGTTTGGCAAGATCCAGGGAGGAACCATATGGCTGAAGGCAGGGACTGGAACTCTTGATAAACCATTGCGATTATAACGTGTGACTGTTAGAATTTGGTGCCCTAACAGCAGAGGGAAGGTGTGATTTGATCATAGTCTGTGTATCTGAGGAGGAAACCTTTTTGTCGGACTCTCCTGCTCAGCAAAGTGCAGGAGACTGTGCAGGGAGCTGAATGTGGGCACGTCTATCTGTGATGGTAATTAATGTTGGCACCATTTACCACACTTCCTTTGGAACCTCAGAGCCTAGCTATGAGCAAATCAAAGCAGGATACATTTTCTAAAGTGTTTGCTTTGATTCAAAAGAATTCAGGAAAGTCCAGTGGCCTCTATTATACAGCTCTCCAACTCAGATGATTGCTTATCCTATTTGGCTTTAAAACCTGTAACACATTATTATGCCCCAGTTAACAGATGGCAAACTGAGGACCAGAGAAGATGTGCCCAAGGACGTACAAGGTTGGGAGACTCACAGGGTATGGAAAACATCTGGTAACTGCATGTTGTAGGGAAGCAATGCCACAGAGAGTGTCTGACTGTGGTCAGCAGGAGAAACAGAGGAGGTCCTTGGGAGGTCTTCACTCTCACTGGGATGCTGGCTCCTGCTTGCTACCTGCAGTGTAGCACTCGCAGGTGTTTAGTTCTGTGCTCACTGAGTGACAAATACAAATCAAACACAGTGGGATGTCACTGGCTTGCTCTTCCTCCTTCTGCAGGGCAAGGCTGTGACTCCCATTATCACAGGGGTAGTAAGGGCTTTTGGTCCTGAGCAGCAGTAACTACCCAGCTGTTTGCACATGAGGGAGAAGAGACTGCTCTTCCTCTTCTCTCTTAGCTGAGATGTGTCTGGGTTGGTGGCTGATGTGGGGAAGCTGGCATGAAGAGAGAGTTTGGTCCCTGATCTGGTCCCAGACAGTTGCCATACAGCAAGATTTTGACCTTTTTGTTTAGAGTAGCTTCTCTTCTTGACAAAAGGGCAAACACAAGCGCGTTCTCTTCCCTCCTGTGGGCCCGGTACGCACGTAGCACACTTTTCATCTTAAGAGCAAAGTGTTTTTGCAGAGACAATTGAAAGAAATTAAGAATGGCACATCATGATCATTTATATCGTGTGTATCTCAGAAAGTTCATCAATTCATATTACATTAGGGAATATGTAAACTAAATGTGCACTCATCTGGCATAGTCCTCGGAGCAATTATTCTTCAGTTGATTTAGTACACTTGATAAAAATAAAGGTTAAGGAGGATGTTAATTTGGGATATTTTTTTTACTGGTTTTTAGAAAGTGTTAGAATGTAGATTAATTCCAGACTTTATAATACTGCATCCAATTCGCTATCATATAAAAATAACTTGCATAAATCAGAGGAGCAAGCCTGATCCTCGTGCTCCAATACTCGCAGGGAATTTTGACATTGACTTCTATAGGAGCAAGCCCAATGTCAAAACCTAGATATAACATGAATCTGTGCCAGACACGTTAGAGCTCTGCTAGGAACATCCTCATTGGAGCATAATAATTTGTGAAAGAGAGAGACACACTGTGAGCACTCCTGGGGTTGGGGGCCCTGGGCAAAATGTTGGTGGCAGAACTAATTCTAGTCTGAGGAATTGAGAAAGCCAGTGTCGTGAAATGTTGTTGCTTCCAAATCTCAGACCATCAGACTACTGAAGACCTACATTTTTCTGTCCAATTTTGGAGGTGGGGGAGTGTTGGCAGGACATCCTCAGGAGACAATGAAAAGATATAAAACCAGTGCAGCTTTTTCCTCCCCCTGCAAGTTCAGGAGAGGGGAGTGAAAAAATCTGCCAGTGCTGCCCTAAAATTGCTAATGAAAGCGAGTGAGAGAGGCATTTGCTTCAATATGCTCAGCCAAAATGGGATTTTCAAAGGAGTCTGGATAAAGACATCAGACACAAAGAAATCAGTACCTAATAAAAGAACTTACCTGAGTCAATCCTGCTGATTGGCTTCAATAGCAGACATGTGGGTGTTGAAGCAGAATTCACTGCAGAAGTTTAAAAAAAAAAAGAGAGAGAATGAAGAGGAAAAAGAAAAATGACACGCAAGTAATAGTGAATGTTAATAACATGACTGGGAAAGGGTCCTTCCTTTGCAGGGTTAAGGGACTGCTTCACAGCAGCTGGGAGAAGTACTAGCAGTCTTTTTCCCCTTAGGAATAAATCAAGCCTATATCCCAGTGTGGACCTGGAGGCAGATAGAGTGAGGGAAGTCTTACTGGAAGAAAAGTGGGATTTAAAAAGTGAACAAGGAATTACATGAGAGTTACATACAGGAGATTTCACTGCAGAAAAATGGGGTTACATATATGAGCCTGTGGCTTAGTTCAGAAAACTCCTACGTGTGGCCTCCTGACCGAGGAATTGTCTCCTCTTCCTCTCTTTATTGCCTTGTCCCCATTGTGGGGACAGCCCTTCTGTCCCTAGAGCTGCCTCAACCCATTATGGCCACAGGAAAGGGCTTTCTCCCCAGCTTCTCCCCCATGGCCCCTGCACTGACCCTCCCTCCCTGGAGCATCTGCGGTTTGCAGAGAGACCATCCCTCCTGGAAAATCCCAGCAGTCACCACACAGCACCGGGAGCAGCTGGGAACCTGCACATGGGAAGCAAGAGTCACTCATGGTCCTTTCCCTGTCCTCAGCATTGCCATCCCCAGGAAATCTGCTCCCAAGGGTGTTCTTAGCAACTGCATCTGCAGAGGGATGGGAATTTAGCTCTTCACATTATCCTTTCTGCATTTCCCTTCTGTTCTGTGCCCAGGTGGGTCCCAGGTCTTGCAGGCATGCATGCATAAGCAGGGAAAAATTTATTTTGCTCCTTTCACATAGAGTTTATTTGGATTTGAATGTGTTGGAGACTGCTGGATTCATGAGACATGCCAAGTTTCAGACTTCCTTGGTCCAAATCCTGTTTGAACCATGTGCATCCAATTCTCCTCCCTCCCCCGTGTCTGCAAGAGCGGGGGAAGCGCTGGAACGCCCCACGCGTGCATCACTGCAGAAAACAGCCTTCTCTTGGCTCAGGAAATGGGCACTATAATTAGGCACAGATCTTCTGTCCTAAACACAATAAGCCCAGGAATTTATTTCTATCGTTTGTGCATCCTTGGGTGGTTTTTTGGTAGTGCTCTCCAAGTGTAGGCCTAAGGGTTTCCAATGTGGATGGTTGGTAGCTCTGGCCTGCAAAGGGGCTTTTCTTCATATTATCGGAAAGCACAGGCAGACTTGTGGTGCCTTACTTCCATTACGCTCATTTTTTTGGACTGAGGAGTAAAACTACACATTTGTACATTTTTGTAATAAGAGGAGTATGCTGAGCTGGAGCTCCTGAGATGCCAAATGTGATTTCACAGCCCCTATCCAGATAGGATTGCCCTTTAACATCATCCAAGAAGTCCTTATATGCCAAAATAGTTCTGTCATATGTAAAATGGCCCAAGTAACTTGGAGTGAGCTATTTAATAAGCGTAGCCTTGCTGTAATCCACGAACGATTTATGATGTTCTTGAATTTCATCATAATTTGGTTATTTCTGGCTAGATAAGTTGGATGAACAAGTTGCGGCCTGTCAACTGCATGCAAGTAATTAATTAATTGCACGTTTCTCGATGTTGGATTTGAAGTGCATTGGTCAGTTTAATTGGATCAGTAGGCCACACGGTATACTTCTGTTCTCAGGTTGGATGTATGCTTCTCCTTGAAAGAATCCTCCAAGAATAAAAAATCCTGATCAAGCATTTAAAGCAGGCATCCTGCCTGAAACACCAGGACTCAGGCAACCACAAACTCAATCAATTACATAAGTGCTGTTGGCATCCCTGATAGTGGAGTGCTGCATCATGCTTGTCTTCCCCCAAAAGAGAATTTCAGCTTGAGAAAATATTCGTAGAAGTATTACCTAATATTCCCCTTCCCTAGTTCGCTTCTGCCAGTACGTTCACTTGTTAAAACACATGTAAAGTATGAGCCCAACCGAAGCAAATTTCTATGAAAATTAGGTATGGAACAGGCTTTCATCCACTCCTTCTACCTCTCCCAGTACTGATGTTAAAGAGATCAGCAGCATCTCTCTTTGCACAATGTTTATTTCAGTTTTATATAACCCGAATGCCGTGTACGTTCTGGGTCTGTCATTAATTTTAAGCTAGGTCAAATTCATACATATTAGATAATAAGCATTTTTAGTCCCCAAATGTGTGTGTTAATTAATTTTATTTCATTCAGTGTAATTGTCCTTATAGCTCTGTGCTCATTAAAAGAAGAGGTTGAGAATCCTCCTTTGTGCTAGGCTTAATTTGGGTAGAAATCACAGAAGCTGCCTTACAACTTCTCTGTCAATGCAGATGAGTTCTGACTTGCAAGCGCCGCCTCCCCCCCCCACTTCCTCACCATCACTATTACTAACTCAGGAGTCATTTCCAATTCCTCTGTGTAAGCACACATCACTGAGGAGACAGAAATTACATCCAAAGAAGTAGAAATAGCCAGGAAGACCTAGTTTCATAGATTTTCCTCTTGAAAGATGCGAGCTACATTGCACTGAATGGAAATACCTACACTGAAGCAGGTTCTGGAGCTCCACCTGCTCATCTTCCCATCAATTTGTCTGGGGGTCTAAACTTTGACAAAAGTGCCTGTCCTCACCAATGGGTGCTGCTTCTGCTGACCGTCTCTTCCAGGGTGCCGAGTACAATGGGCTTCTAAGACCTGGCTGAGCATGTATAGGTGATAGATTCTAGTTTATAGTCCAGTTGTGAGTGATCAGGTAGACCTTGCATAACTAGTTGCAGAATCAGTACTGACTACAGCATTTTTTTTTTTTGTTATCTAGTGTTTATTAGCAGGGTGTGTGTGCCCCAGACTTGTCCTTTTTCCTTCTGCAGTGCCAATCACTCGCACCTTGAGACCACGGCATCGGCATCACTGCTGCAGCTGCTCTTTGTTACAGCATCTATTTGTAATTTATTAGGAATTTGTAAATGGATCCTGAAGAGGCCGTTTGTTCTCCCTCCTCAGTGCTGTTAGTGCTGGGTGTCTTTGCATTCTCTTGTGTCTGTGACTCATTTTTACAATGAGGGGGAAGGGCTCTTTGGTGTTCTTGATGTGGAGCCAGTATTTGAGACGTTGTGTTTGTAGGGGACGTGTGGATCACTTTCAGTTCTCACAGATCACAGCAGAAGATGAAGATGCACAGCACCTGCTCAGTTTGTGAATATCCCATGGTGGAAGACTAACCACAGCTTCTGCTTCCCATCCCATCTCACAACCCCCTCAACCCCCCCCCCAGTTTTCACTTGTGGTTGACATCTTTCCTGAGCTGACTAGACATGTAATACCAAATAACACATTTTAGCTTTGAGTTAGCTACTTTGAGGTGTGTCTGAAAAATGCATGAAGCACTGGCCTGAGTCTTGGCTTCTTCGGTGAACTTCTGAAGTTGCGATCAGTGAGGAAGCGTTGGAGGAGGATGCAGTCCCACAGGGAATGTGCCCCTCCTGGAACATGATTATAAGGGAGTAGAATAACTCAACTGCTCTTATAAATACACCGTTTCCCCTCATCTGAAGAGGGCAATGGGCTCTGCAGTATGCCCTGGTGATCATCAGACACATGCAATTCCCTGACCAAGGGAAAAGACAGTCTGAAACTAGAGGGGCTGGAGGGCAGAGCTGTTCCAGCTAATGGGCTTCCTCAGGAAGTGCCTCTGATGGCACTGTGCAGGGGAGGCTGCCTTTCCCTTGTACTCTTGAGGGTTTGTTGGGGTTGGGTTTTTTTTTGCACTGGTTTTGCAATGCTGATCTTCTGAGTTAATGTCTTGAATTCCTCTGCCTGGTAATGCAGCGTGGTCCTTTGAGACCCCTGGGCCTATTTAATTTCATGCATGTGTAAGATACCTTTTCCCTTTTGGCACCATGATACCAGCTGCAGTCACTTTAAACACTGCCAGTCAATCCTAGTTATCAGAATCTGTACAGGGGACAGGAGGAGGGAGAAGATAATGGATTTGCCTTGAGAGCTCATCTAGAAATCCAGCCCTACGCAGCAGACTGCCTATGTAATGTATTACTTTTTAATAATGTAAATATATTAACATCAGAGCGGTCTTCTCAATCTTTGGCACCTAAACATTACATCACTATCAGGAGCAAACGTAATTAGATATCATAAATATGAAAAATATCGGGACATTAACATAAAGAGCGCCAATAAGTTGCTTTGCTTGTCATGTAATTGAAAAGCATTAAGGGCGCACTCCGCGGCGTGCGTGCACGGTGAGCAGGGATCAAGCCTAATGCGAAGGGACAGCTCTGGTATGCAGAGCCTCACCCGAAATAACTTCACAGGGACACTGTCAAGCTTGCTGCTTTTTTTTTTTTTTTTTTTTTTTTTTATAGGTCTGAAAGTTAACGTTTCTGTAAAGTTGATTAGTGCTCACAAAAGCTCTGTGCTATTTTCTAATCAGCGACTCTTGCACTCCAGGTTATTTAATGGTATTAGCGGCAGCGAAAAAGTGGAACCATTTGTTTCAGGCCAAGGAATCGTAATCCTGCTCACTCCGGATGCTGGTATTTAAATATGCGTGGGATGCTGTTTTCATCCTGCATTCCTGTTCTGTAAGATTTTTTTTTTGCTTTGCAAAGTTTTCCAGTCTCTTGGTCGTCTGCTTAGCACCCTCCAGGTAAGCTGAGAATTGAAGAAATGTCAACCATTTTAAATAAGGTACAACGCCAATATGACATATGGAGATTTTAAACTTCCAGAGCAAAAAAGGAATTATTTAGCATGGCTCTACTGGGAGTACAGACTCATGTTGAGAAAAATGGGATGCTTTGAATGACTTTCTGGCAATGAAATCTGTGAAATAGCCCAAGAGGGAAATGTCAGGTCCTTGTTGCTGGGGTAGATTAGATCCGCACTCCAAGATATCTAATCTTGGCTGGAAGACAGGTCAGTGGTGCTTTCCCAACTGGCTGTACAAAGGGCTTCTTAGGCTGGTCGAGGGCTCTGCGTGAGCACCTGAGCTCATATTATCAGGGTGCAGAGGGAAGGCTTGGCTAGAAGCTCAGGCAGTGCAGATGGGACTCTGAACCTAGAGAGGATATCACCATCACATAGTGGGGAAACAGAGTGGTGCAGCAGGACTGTGTGCAACCAGGAACTGCATCCGACCTCAGATCAGGCTGTCCCTTCTTCTCCCCATGCTGCTCTGTTTCTCTGTGTGAGGTTTCTGAAGCATCTGCTGGTTCCCTCTTGGCTACGACAAACAAGAGCGCACAGTGGGGTATGTGGGTTAAGCCTGGCTTTGCACAGAGCACCTGTCATGCTGGGCTGAGTGGGGTGGCCTGGGCTTTCCCGAGGAGGAACACCTGTGAGCTCAAGGCTTGTCCTGAGCAGCTCATTACAAGCAAGCCTCAGCCAACAGGGTATTGATAGACCTGCATTTGCTTGGACTGGCAGAGCTGGAGGTGGTCTGATGTGGGGTGTTCCCTTGGGTGCAAGGGGCTAAGCTGGCTGCTTGGAAGCAGTCCATCACTGGCATTTTTGTGTTCAAACCTGGTGCTTTCTGGAATTAGTCTCATTCTAGGTTTTGATGCCAAATCCTCTTTCACCTTCCACTGTTTCTCTTTCTGTATACCCCTTGTTCTCTAATTAGTAGAATTTCTGTCTCAGCTTTGCTTCTCCCTTTGTCCTTTTCCCAGCTCTGCTCTTAGATCTCACTTTTCTTTACTTTTTGTCTGCCCTCTCATGGCTGGATATTTATTTGCTTATTTTAATTTCTCTGGTGGGAAACCCTCTCCTGCACCACATCTCACAGACATCAGAGGATCTTCTTGGCCCCTTCCTGTCCTTGCCATCCCTCAGCCGGCATTTTTCCCTTGCTCTCTCCTCTTCTGCAAGTTGTGCTGTTGCTCTGCTCTCACTGCCATGGTAACTTCAAAAAGATATGGCCATTTGATGTACCAGGCGAAGGAGAAGTCCGCAGGAGTGTGTGCGTGCATGTGTATGTGTCAGGAGAGGGAACGGGACATCCTTTCCCTTTCTCTTTTCATTTTTATGTTCAAAGCATTTCATTACAGCTGCTGGAAAGAGGCACTCCAGCTCATGGGGGAAGCTGGGGGACAGGAACCATGAGCCCTGTCCTCCTGCCTGTCTTGAGGCAGGCGATGCTTGGCTGGTCCCTGGGCTCTGCTCCTGGCTCTGCAGCAATAGGGGGGGAAGAAAAGAGGTAGAAGCATCTTAAAAGTCTAAGGCATAGGAAGAAATAGCTCTGCTCCTGAGGGGAAACATATGGGGCATTAGGAACACTTTCCCCAGCTTGCACATTTATACTTGAAAGTTAACAGTGAAAGAAAACAAACACAACAGCTTCAAACCAAACAAGCTGTAGGGGATCATGGGCTGCAGCAGCTGTGGGGGTGAAACCAGCAGCACGTCATGGCAAGAACCTGCCAGGGAGGCTTGGTGGCACATGAGCCGCCCTGTGTCAGCATGGGATGAGGTGTCATGGGGCTCAGGCTTAGCATCTGGGCTAGAAGTGGAAGCGGTGAGGCCAGCCCTGCCTTGGCATGGGTTTGTCAGGGATACGGTCCTATGTAAACCCACTAATCCCAGTGGCTCTGGCTGGGAGCACGTAGCACCCTGGAGCCAAACCCTGGGGCTGCAGACGCGGTGGTGGCAGCTATCGCTGCAGCTGTCACCCCCTTTACCATTCCTGCCTACGGCGAGCAGCAGTGCCATGTCCACTGACACGCTGTTTGCCCAGAGCCGGCCACAGACGAGCAGCCGGAGCCCGAGCCAGGCTCTTTGAGGGTCTGGCAGCAAAGCGATATACAATTACTGGTTTGGACTCGTGGTATATTTTCTCCACAATCTCATTTTGAAAGGGATAATGATCTTTCTCTCTCCCCTGCGTGCTGGGGAAGCGGTTTGGGTGATTAGTTGCAGAGAGGGGCTGTGGGAACTGCTCCTGCCTGGAAGCACGAGGGTGCCGACAGCGAGGAGGGCAGACCTCTGCTTCTGCCTCCCCTGGTTTGTTACCAAAAAAGGTAAGCAGAAATAACAACTGCAGAAGCGTCTCTGTGTTGAGTTGTTTGTCTGTCTTGCCAAGCTGCTGGGCAGGATTTGGTCCTGTGTGTTGGAGACAGAGGGGTGCAGCCTCCACCTGCCTTCTCCTGGTGGGAGAGAGACACCATGGGAATCCCAGATCCCATGTCCCACTGAAAGGGGACTGGGACATGTCCAGGGCCGGAGCAGTGCAGGCATGTCCTTGTCCCAGCCTTAGCAGGACCACTTGCATGAGGGAGCTTGGAAAGCAGCTTTTTTGCTGCTTAGAGCTGGGAAAGAACAAACCTGGTGCTCCACAGGGACTGCTCAGAGGATTCTCTGCAAAGATTTCCTCGCATAAATACCCTCCTGTGGCTTTTAATATGGCTGGGGAGGAGGGAGGAACAATCTGGGCCAGCAAACCTTAGAACCTGGTTTTCTAATCTGTGAAAACCAAGCAGGGAAAGAACGAGGGAGGACAAACAGGGGTGGCCCTGTCCCTGGAACAATGTTCTGCCATGCTCGACCTGTTCCCCTTGCATATCTATAGCTCTGTAACGATTGCACAGGGGACAGGGTGGCTGCTCACGAAACAAGAAGCCTGTTCACTAATGCAGTGCCACCTCTCATGTCTGTTATCTCTGGTAGCATCATGACAAAGCTATATTAATACAGAATACTTTTTGTTCACATGGCATTACCAAGTTATTCGTGAAAGGATTTGACCAGACGGATATGTTTCTGCTCCTTGGCTTGATGATGGCTGTTGCTTTACTGCGTCCTCACCAGGAAGATGCAACTTGAGACTTGCAGTCCATTCTTCAGCACTGGAGAGAAACAGAGATGCATCTAGGCAGGTAGGGCAGGTCAGCCCTCGAATGGGCTGTGCCATGATGTTTTACACAGTGCCTGAGCTCAGGTGATGTGGCACAGGCAAGAACAGGGCCATGGAAACTCCTTGAGCTTGGCTCTGTGACCTTGAGCAGAGCTGCAGAGCAGCCATGTCTTCAGCTCCCTGGGGCAGTCTTGGGAGATTTTCCATGGAAAGAGAAATGAAAGAAGCAAAGGAAAAAAAAGGATAATGTAATTTGAGATAATTTTGGTTTGGTTTTCACCTGAAAGCATTTAAAAATTGGAGGAAAGTTCTAAATGAAATGATGTTCTGAGCTGAAAAGACCCGAAAGTCTGCTGTTGAAGGCTTTGACTTTTGGTTTTATTTTTTAGAAGCAAATAAGCAGAAACACACAGATATGTTTTGATGCTTAAGCTCCATTTATTTTTGTTGGAAAGGGTGTTTGGCTGTTTGGTTTTGTTTTCACCGGCTTTGTATTGGAGAGAAAACATCCTGGATGCAAACGCGTGATCCAGGAGGGAATCTGTGAGTCTGCCACCAAACACATCTTTTCAGTACAAAATGTCTCCAGCACCAGAATCCTGGGTTAATTTGCCATTCTTCCAGGGCTCCATGCAAACTGTTTAACTGATTAGAGATGTGCAAACACACCCACCACAGCATACACCAGTGCTCATAAACTGATAAATAACAACAAAACAGAGGCAGGGTTTTTTTTGTCTCTCCACGGAGTCACTTCTCCCCCCTGCCCAACCCCTGCCTGCTGTAAGGATCAGCCTGTCTTCCCCCTAAACCACCTTTAGCTTCTGTGACCTCTTGCAATCACTTTATTTTCTTGCTGCCTTCACCTTTCCCCCTCCGGTCTGAATCCCCTCAGCCCCGAGCGATGCTCACTGTGCACAGAGCAGCCTTGGGGCTACTCTCCAGCTGCAAAGCAGTGAGGAGCTGGACCAGATTTGGGCACAATTCTGAGATGCTATCAGCCAACCTTGGAGGAGGAGACTGAGAAAGATGGATTTGGTGTGGCTGCCGGTGTGATTCGGTGGCGGTATGGGGGAGCTGGTGCATGTCTCCATCACGAGCAGCCACAGGAAGATCTGCTCCCTCTGGGAAAGGACAGGCTGGGTGTATTCCATTATGCTTCCCCTCGTGGGTATGCATATGTATGAATGATGCATGCTGGTCTCTCTGTGTGTGTATGTGCACGGCAGGAGGTGGAGAGATACTTAGGCATCGAATCGTCTGGAGGACTGACTCATGCCTGTGGTCCTGGGGAAGCAGGAGGACTGGCCAGCCTCTCCAGATGCCTTGGAGATGCAGGTCCCTGAGCACTATGAGGACAGGGATGCTCCCAGCTCTCCTGTAGCACCTGCTGCGAACCCAAGTGCATGAGGACCAAGGTGCCAACACTCTCTGCTCCCCATTTTTCTGGGCACCTCCTTTATCCCTGGCAGTGAGTTCCTGGTGGGGTCGTTTTTGCTGGAGGGGGGGGTTGAATCTCAGTGGCCGCTCAAAGGAGCTTCTTGTTGCTGGAGCAACGCAGAACAGCCCTGAGTGCATGCTGCCTAAAATGCTGCTCTGCCATTAAAGCCCTGTCAGATTTGTGAGGCAGGGAGATGTACATGCAGCTATCCTCTGCCTGTCCCTAGTCCTGCCCATCATTATCCCACCTCCCTACCTGAAACATGTAGACCCCAAATCCTCCTCAGCAGAGAAAAAAACCCCAACCCACGTCTCTTCTCATACGGCCAGGGGAAAAAAAAGTAATAATAAAAAAATACATTTAAAGTCGAGCTCATCTTTTTCAAAACTTACTTTCTCTTTGTCCTTGAAGAAAGTCTCTTGGTTTCCTCTGTCTGGTCCCTGTGAGTGAAATTCCTAGCAGGGACACCTTGTCGGCTTTTTTCCTTGGGCTCAAATACAATGTTTCAAATGAAACGCCTTTTTTAGTCTCATCTGCTTCATCTACAAGAAGATGTGTGAAAAAAAAAAATCTATTTTCTTTCTTCTTTTTAAAAGAATTTCTTTTTTTTCCCCTCCAAGTGGCCTTATGGCTCCTTTTAAGGAATTATATAACAAATTGAGGAAATCTGGAATGGAGCTGGTAGTTTGATTTCTTTAAGACTCTCCCTTCTGCCACTAAGACAAAGAAAGGCAGAGTAGCATTCAGTAGGGGGAAGAAAAAAAATAATAAAAAAAAATCAAAGTTACCATTTGGCTTTTGAACAAGGTGCAAATTAGTGAGTATTTGTTAAAATTTGAGACAGCAATTGTCTAAGAGAAATATTTTCAAAGACGAGAAGGGTTTTTTTTTTCTTCTTAAATAAAAAAGCCCCCGAACCTTCCTTGCTTTTAACTTCAAAAGGGAGCCAGATTGCAGAGGAGGAGAGAAAAAGCTTAAATCTCCTCTGAAGGGAAGCAAGTAACTTAGTCAAAGTGATGTTATTTGTGAGGGACTAATTTTCTGTTACCTTTATGGGTGGTTTCTTTTTTAAGATCATGATCAAGCGACTCTTAATTTTTTGCCTGAGCTGGTGAAACCTCTGCTCTACCTACAGCGATGTCGAATGGCCGTTTATTTGAGGATGACTGGATTATGCTGAGACCTGCCTGTTTCAGAAAACTTCATCAGCAGGAGTTCTCTCTCTGCTTTGGGAAGCTGTTCTCGGCAGTACAAGAGTGCGTGAAAATGCTTCCAGCTCCCTGCGATGGCATTTTGCACTTGCTTCTGCACTGATGCAAGTAGCAGCAACACAAACACGCTTGAGGTTAGGCATGGATCCAAGTCTTGGTGGAAGATAAGTGGTGCCCATCCTGCCTGGGGTCTCTCCCAGCTACTGCATTTGCAAATAAATAGCCACAATAAAGAGAGATTTTCAGATGTGACCCATAGGTATTTCGTGTTTATGCAAGTGATAATCTCTGGAAAAAAAAGATGCCTGCTAAGGGATGCTCTTGCGATTTATCTGTGAAAGCTGGTGTCAGCCTTATCCAGAGTAATATTAACCCTTCTGTGAGTTTATATACACAGCATCTGCTGAGTCTTTGGCTGGGCTTGTAGATTTGACATTGAACTCCTCATTTCAATCTAAACTTTAATAACGTGAGAGTTGCCACAAAGTAACAGAGCGCCAATTCATCCCGTAGCCCGGTCTGCCAGTGGCCTGTGCCAGATGCTTCAGAGGAGATTGCAGAACATCATCATACAGCTAATTGGTGGGAACACATCCTCCCGCTGCCAGCTTGTGTTCATCAGCTATGTGTCCTGCAGTACCAGGGCCTGATGAAAATAGTCGTGTGTAGTGCTTCTCACCTGCCTTCAATCAGAAAAGCACAGGCACCGGTGAACGAAACCCCTTGTGCGGTGGGTATCGCGTTGTTGTTATCTGTTTGATTGCCTGATATCAGTACTGAGAGCTGGCATCCTTGATGGAGGTTCGGTGGTTACAATCATGGGGTAGAATCAGCACAGGACCCAGCATATGAAGGGTTTTGTTCTCTGATGTTTGCGCTCTCCTCATTTCCTGCATGGTCCAGGAGAAGTCAGGCGGTTCTTGCAAGTACGTGCAGAGCTGCCCTTAGCACGAGGCTGGCAGGGAGGTGCTCCTGCACAGGCAATGGGATTAAACAAACAGTAAGATTCAGACTGATAGAAGAACACAAAGCTGGGCAAAATGGGATGTGTGGGGGCAGAATTACCAGCCCTGCAGCCTGGAACTAGGCTCTGCCTTGACCTGCCTGTCTCTAGGAGATCAACGCTCACCCCGCCTTTTTGCAGAGCAGTAGAAGCTATTCTTGTAAGCTGTCGAGTCCTCCTTTTGAAAGTTAGTAAGCTTTTTTTTTTTGCCTCAATAACCTACAGCAGAGAGTCCTACAGGCTAATTATATGTTTCATTTTAAATCCTTTAATTTTTTTTGTAGTTCAAATAGATAACTATGTTTTTCTCCCACATCTTTGATTCAGACAGATGATTTGCTTCATTAATTGATATGTGGAGGAGGGGGTCTAGAAATGAGCTATATTTATGCTTCAAAAATAATCTTCTCCCAACCATGTTTCTTTTTCTTCTGTGAATTCTCATATTTATTTAAAATTATCCCAAAGTGAATGTCATCAACCTTTGTCCAGGGGTCTTCTACTGGATTAACTAGTCTATAATGAAAGCTTCTTCCTGTCCTCATTGATTTCCAACTTTCAGGTTGGCCCAGTGTCAGACTGCACCCGGAAATCTGCTTTCTGTGCTGCCAGTGCCAGGAGGAGGGCAGGGTGCTGGGGCTGCTTGCAAAAACTGACGGCTTGGCAGAGCTGGGATTTCCATCACTGAGGTGCAAAAGCACCCAGGAAAGTGCTTCTTTCCCTGGGGGAGCTGTGGGAAATGGGAGAGTCTGGGACAGAGCCATCTCAGATCCCATCCTGGTCCTGGTCCAGCCGCTCTGCTGGGTGACACAAGCATCCCTGAACCAAAGAGCCACAGTCACCTCCCAGAGACGAACATCTTCTGCAGCCTTGTCACTTGGAGATGATTCTTTCAGCCCTTCCTCTTCCTTGCCAGATGGAGAAACTTGTGAAGGCCCCAGCCCTCCAAACCTGAAACCAGACTCCAAAGCAAATCACACTGTCATGCTGCCATGCCACCAGCCAGAGCCTCATGTCCCCAGGGAGTTTTCCAGCTCTGCTTCCTTGTTGCTTTCTCCTTGGCTCTATTTTTCTTTTTTTTTTTTGCTTTCAACACACTTTGGTGAAAAATGGGTGTGAATAATTTTTCATGAGAAGCTTCCATTGCAAAAAGTGCTTTTTTTAGGAATGCAGCATCTTTTAAAGTGAAATGCCAGAAATTTCACAAGCTGAAGCTGAAATGTGCTGGTTGCAACATTAGGTGCTAACAGTTGGCAAAGCTTTAGTCCCAGTGGCTCAAATACCAGGGAAAAATGGCAGACAGTTCCTTGGCTTTTAAATTTGGGCTGTCTCGCTTGTGTGACAGGAGGAGAGAGGGTAGGACTCGGCTCAGGCTGGTTGGCTGAGTGATTGACACATTTCACGGACAGTTTTTTTTATGGCACTCATCATGGTGATGTTCTGATTGCCTCCTCAGCGCTAATGAAGATCTCTGCTAATGGGCCTGTGAGGTAGGAAAATATTATTATTTCTAATTTCCAGATGAGCCTGATCCACGTGGATCCATTTGCCTGACATCCCTGGACTGTGTGATGGCAGTTATGACGCAGGCCGGTGCAGGTGGTGGTGCCTGTGCTCCTGGCCCCATGGCGCAGACACGGCTGTGTGGGGCTGACTCTATGATGCATCTCCAGGATGCTCCCAAAACCACTGAGAAACCCTTCAAGACCAGCAGTGCTGTCAGCAGACAAATATAGAAAAAGAATTTCCTTGCCCACAGTTGGCTTTGTCTTGAAGTCGTGAAATCGAACCAGTCGGTGGGTTTTGGGGAGAACTGCCAGTGGTTTCACTTAGATTTTGGTTTTTTATAGAAATGCCTACAGAAATGGGTGCCTAACGACTTAGTGACAGTCTCAAGAAAACTGGGAGAGAAGAGGTTTAAAAAAGAAAAAGAATAGAAATGAATTGACTATTTTGTGGAAGTAGAGCTGTGAGATGCTGGCACTAGCATTGGGGTAAGGTGAGGAGAAGTGGTTTTCTGGAGAAATGGTTTTGTAAAACCACAATTTGGTTAAATAAAATCTTAAAATCATCATAAAATCTTTCAGCAGGTCAGCCACGACGGCTCTGGCATCCACTTGGGCATCTGCTGATGTTTCAGACCCAGCCCCCTCCTTGGCTGTGGGGTGTCAGGGACATACCCGAGCCCTGGGACCTCCAGCAATGGCCTTGTACCAGACACAGTTTGCTTGCTTCCATTCTCTCCATTGCCTGTAAGTAGCTACAAGCTGATGACAGACACAGTCAGGTTATAGGCAGGCTTGTAGTGATGCGTTTTGTAGGTCAGAGCCTCGATGAGGATGGCTGGAACACCAGCTTCCGAGATGAGGGATGAAGCCTCTGCTCTAGTTCCCTTTGACCCAAGCAGAGCAGCAAACTCAGCTTACCCCCATGGGTGGGGAGGTGGCACATATGGATTTTGATAACTTTCTTCTGTTTGGAGGTCATTTTCCACTTTAAATATTCATGTTCTGAGGGACATTAAATAAATAATGCTGAACTTGTTAAGCTGAGCGGCTTGCAACTTCTGCGTTTTGTGCCTTGTTTGCAATCAAGAAGTGACGTGAGGCTGCTAAATGCAACCTGCTCTGTAATTAAGGAAGGGTTTTGTTGTTGTGCAGACCCTGTTATCTGCTAGCTGGGTTTGCAAAGCCGGACTGAAGTGGTTTGCATACAGGTCTTCAAACCGGGTATCTCAGATGGCTGTAGGCTGGTTGCCTCCTCAGGGAGAAAAAAGGGAAAAAAATAGAGTGTGCTGCAAATTAACATTTTTATTTTCATCATCCTCAGCCCTTGTTACTGTTGGAGGAGAGAGGGGGGCATTCCCTTTGGGTGCTTGTGATGTGGGGGTAGGCATGACAGCCCCGCTGTGGTCCTGATGCTCCTTGACTGCTCCTGCCAGGGGTGTCCATTGCTCCGCGTGGGCTTTTATTATGCGGATTCCGATGCATTGCCTGTAGGATCTGCATTAAATGACAATTTGGGAGAACTCCCTGTGGCATGAGATTGAAAATAAATGGCCATCGTCTCATTTTATATTTTCCCCTCTGTTTGGTTGGTACCAGAATATCCCACTGTGTCTTGGGACTTGCAGTTCAATTCCGACACACGTATTTGCAAAAGATGGTTAATGAATATGAGGTTTCAAGGTAGGAGCCTCTCAGTGACATGAGATTTATGTAGAGACAGTTATTATAGCTTCCCCCCACCCCTCCCCAATCTGCTCCAGGAGGAGTATGAATCACCAGCTGAAGGCCTCCTGTATTTGTAAATCAGCTGAAACATAACGGTGATGTTGGGAAGTTGTACTGAGTTAACTGAGCTACTTCTCAATCTCAGAGCTTTACATAACCCCTTCTTAACGCACTGTTATTTCCTTTATAGATAGACTCATAAATTACTCCTGGTACACAAAATGCGTGGGAGGCTGCCTGTTTGCACAGCATGGGACCAAGACCTGCACATTCAAATATCGGCAGACAGCTGGAACGCAATCTGTGAAAAGGCACTCAGAGCCTCCAGGTCTATTAAATACAAACTTAGAACATCTACAGAGAATTTTATATCTTGCATTACACGGGTAATGCCAAAAAGAATAGGTGCGACACCCTGGGGACTTTGTCAATAAATGTCGCAGCAGAGTACCCAGAAGATCTTTCTTCTGCGGGGAGGTGGCTCGGTGTGTGCACAGGGGCTGTGGGGATGGATGTGTGGTTATGCATGAACACATATTTGCGCACGGCTCCATATTTGAGGGAGAAAGATCAGCCTGCACTAGCTACATTTAATTTAGCATCCCATTTTGGGCTGAACTCTCTAACTACGTCGAGAGAGTTGGGAAACGCATCGCTTTGGGTTCTGCAGTTGTTTTGCCGCAGTCCTATAAAATTACAATGTTATACCGAGCCCGGGTTGTCCTTTTCTGAAGTTATTTACCTCCTAATGTCAGGAAAGCTCCCCTTACAGACCGTTGCCATATTTGCTTCCAGCAGTATGTCCAATTTAGAGTTTTGAGCAGGCAGGTGAGGGGGTAAGAGGCATCCATTAGACTGATGGGCACACAGGGAGGCAGGGTCAAGTTTAGAGAGCCCCGCTGAACAGCCCTGGGGTCCAACATCCATCACGCCTGTATGTACAATGCTTCTCACCTTTTTATCTTGCTGAATCCTTCAAAAATCAGTGTCTGATTTGGAAACATAGTCCAAGGGATAACTCTTATCCCCAAGCCTCCAGTGGTGTGTAGTAGTAGTAGCATTTGCTCTGCTTTTCCCGCATGTAGCTGCACAGACTTTACTAATGTATTTTGGTTTCCTGTCACCCACAGACAATAATCAAAACGTAGAAAAATACTTTACTTCGTCTTTAATCTAAAGGCCACCTCTTGATTAAGCTGTTTTTGAATAGGAGCCAGATACATTTCCAGCTGCAAATAACGCCTAGGTATTCAGGCTGGTCACACGTCAGATTTGATTAGTAGCATAATCCATTGGGCATGGAAATGATTCACGAACATTTCACGAACAGTGCTAACAGGCTGTAGTTGTCTGCCGCACAGGAGCTGGTTGGATATACCTGGATTTGTAGAGAGTCTGATTATGAAAGAAATAATGCATTTGGGTTTTATGATAGAATTCCAGAATCCTAGAGTTGGGTTGGAATGGAAGGGACCTCAAAGCCCATCCAGTCCCACCCCCTGCCATGGGTAGGGACACCTTCCACTAACCTAGGCTGTCCAAAGCCCCATTGAGCCTGGCTTTGAATGCTGCCAGGGATCCAGGGGCAACCCTAGCTTCTCTGGGAACCCTGTGCCAGGGCCTCTCCACCCTCCCAGTGAGGAGTGACTCATATCTACTCTCAATCTACTCCCTTTTAGGTTCATTGTTCCTTTTATTTCTTTTAATTATGTTTCTTTTAATCCTTTTAGCTATATTAAAGTGCTGTCCAGAAGCTTTTTGTCTTACTGGCGATGACAGTGATGTGAGCTGGGCTGCACTTACTGAGGTGCCGAGGCAAGACAAGCACAAGTAGGGTGGCGGAAGCTGAGCAACAGTGGCTCCTTACAAGCACTCTTGCTGCAGAAACAAGTGCTTGAGATACATCAAACCCCTTCCACATCCAAACCAGCATTTAGTCTGTATGGAGAGCACCCAACCCTCATCGTTTTCACCACAACCTGCTGTGCCAGTGGGGGATCAGACCAGAACCCATGCCGCCGCGGCAACCACAGCGTGGTAGCATCACGCTTGACATCAGGCACGGATGTGCAAACTGTGTTACTGATACCATCCTCAGAGGTTTGAAATACGAATGGCTGAGAAGTAAATCAAATTCTCTGTATTTCTCCCAATGAACTGGTCATTTCGAGGATATTTTTGTTTCTTTCAGGAATAAGGTGTGGTTAGAAAGAGGAGGAGAGATGGAAAAGCAAATAGGCCTCTCTGCGTAGCTCTGTTTCCAAGGAAAAACCTCTTGTGTGTTAGGTGAGTGCTGGGAGGAAAACCTGTTCCATTCCTGGGCCTGCTCCCTGTCAATGTATGAATTTAATTTAAGTTGCAGCAAGTTTTGTTACCTTGCTGCATCCTGCAGTTGCATGGAGATAAATGCTCTTGCTGACATGGCCTACTAGGTGCACGGAAAAGTCTTTGGGTGCAAGAAATTGATAGAAGCCCAAATAGCTATTGCTCATCTCACTGCTAAGGAATTTTAATAAAGTCTGGTTTAAGAGACAGGGATTAGGTGCCATGCTGCAATTAGCAGAAGTGCAACAAGCAGTCATACAGTTTGAGTTGGTTAGCACCTCCTGGTGAAGGTTTTTGGGGCATAAATTCCCTTCTTGGTTCTACTGGTGGCTTTGTGTTTTTAAAGCCGGGGGAAATAAGAAAAAAATAAGAAAAGATGAATGTATCTGTTTTATAACAATCTATCCAGGGTGGGAAAAAAAATTCCTTCTTACACTTTGCCTTTCAGTTCTGCAATAATAAATTAACTATCACAGTTTAAGATGCAATTGTTGTTCTTTTACATCTCCAGACTAATGCATCGTGACACCTCGATTACATGAGACGTTGACAGCTCCTCCTGCATCCTCTCTTCTAGGTGAAAGCCCGTGACCGCATCAAGGGAAGGCTTACTGGCTGCCTGGGCTGGATGTGGTCCATCTGAGCTCCAGCAGCCGTGCTTGGGGTCCCTGGCTGTCCCCTACACTGGTGGCAGGGAGGACAAGGGGTACCCGTCCCTACACTGGTGTCAGACCTCCCTGGAGATGTCTCTGGAGGGGCAATGCTTCTGTTTGTGCTCCTGTGTACCTGTTGCCCTTAGCAGTTCTAAAAAATAATAAGAAGAGGGAAATTGCAAAGCTACTGGACCAAAGCATGGTGATGTGCAGGCGGAAGTTGGGGCACCCGTGTGCCACTGCCAGGGGTGCTGTGTACGAGAGTGGAAGAATGCAATCCACAGCTGTTGTGAGAATAATGAAAAGAGCCTTTCCAGACAGGAGGAGAAGCACAGGGGGGGAAAAAATCCCTCTATTTATATTAATACCCCAATAAAATTGCTTCCACCAGTGTTCTGTGACTTACACTGCCTTGCCCAGTGTCTGCAACAACCGAATCCCAGTAAGACACTTTAGCAAGTTGTGTGGGGCTTTTTTTTCTCCCCAAGAGAAAACAGCTTCTTGTTCTTTTATTCTACCCACCTGCCTCTATATCCTAACACTTTCCTGCTCTGGCATGCTCTGCCTTGGCCAGGACATGATTTCCCAAGCCGTCTGCTCTCCTCAGCAGAGGCTGGACCGTCAGTGAAGTCATGCTGAAGCCATCCATCAACTGCCCGAGTCTAGGTCCCAGTGCAGAACTACTGAGTTTGGACACTTCTAGATTAGAGCAGAGTTCCTCAGCCCAAATCCATGAAAACATGAGTGCTATTGTTAAATATGTACTGTGCTACACAATGTCTCTGCGACACTCCCCAGTGAGCTCATGCACCAGACCTAATGACTCCTAAACACCATACTCGGCTGGTAAGACACCACTGCGTGCTCGGCTCCTACCACGGATCAGTGGCCTAGGAAGCAGCCTGATGATTTTCTGTGGGTGTGAGGCCATGGGAATGCCGTGAGAACCACACAAAATAAAAAGATGCCTCCTTTCCCTCCCTCCCACTTCCTGCAAGGCTCGTTCTGCAAACTGCAGCTGCTGCAAATGGAAAACAAGCTCCAGCAGCATCGCTACCGTGGCGTCACGGGGCTGGGGTGCTGAACACCAGCGGGCAGGTAGAGGATGCACATACCAGGCTCACAAAGCATAGTGTTTCCATAGACTTTACTCCTCCACTTGTTAGGCAAGACCAAAGAGCTGGTGGCACTGCTGCTACATGGTCCAGTAGTGATGCTAGCACCGACAGGAACAAGTGTGACTGCGTGCTGTCGCAGCAGGCAAGGGCTGCTGCCCCTGAGCCTGAATCTGTGCCTGTCCCCAGGCTTGGCTCTGTACCAGGTGAGTAGCCAGGTGCCCTGGCCATTGGGTCGGTGTGCAAATTCCCTCCTGCCCCATAGAACCACTGCCGCCTCCTTTGTTGTTTGGCCCCTTAGGAATCTCAACGGAGCCCATAATATTTAATGGGTTCGCGAGTGTTAATGTCATTTTAAGTGACATAGCTGTGATAAATCGCTCCCACACGTCTCTGAATTCTGTTTCTAAATTTTTATGTATTTTTGATAGGCCAATTTATCCCTGCTGCAGCTCCAGCCCGTGCAGTCGATGGCATTCCACTGGGGGTGAATTTTGTCTGCTATTTACAGTGTGTGCTTTTAAGCAGTGATTGGTGTGACAGTGTGATCTGTACAGCTGTCTCCCTGTATTTATTCTTTTGCCTATAAGGTTGATTTATACTAGCTCAAAAAAGAAGAAGAAGAAAAAAAAAAAGCTCATAGCTTTTCATGTGAATGACTTTAAATAACTGATTAACGACTATTATTAGCGTGACTATAATGGAACAGGGTTTGCGAAGTTTATGGGCTTGACTGAGCAATTGCACATAGAGCTGTTGTGTGCCCCTCTCCAACTCTAAACCTTTCCTGAGGTTTTTTTTCCTTTATAATTGGACAGTGCCCCCTGGGCTCAATGCGACTTGACGTGCCTGACACGAGGTTCACGGTGGAGCCGCATGTGTGTCTGTGTGTGTGTGTGTGTGTGTGTGATGTCTGGTGTTTGCGTGCGTGGGGATGGCATCGTACCGGTACCCGCCGGGAGTAGAGGGGTGGGGAGATGGAAAGTGTGTGTCCCCTCCCCACGACAGTGCTCTGCTTAAACCAAAAGATAGCCAGCAGCTTCGTTCGTGTGAATTTTCTGAGTTTAAAATGGTGGATCCTGGAGGTGACACACTGTGAGGCTCATGCGATGTGCAGGGCCCCTAATACTCTGTTTCTAAAGCCAGCTCTCTGGGTCTGGTTCCGCCGCTGCGGCGAGTTGTCTCCTGCCCCATTGGGTACAGATCTGTGCCCCACTTGTGACTTTTTTGTGCCACCTCAAGAGCCTGCTGGAGACTTTCGGAGGGATGCAGCGTTGGGTTAACATCCTCTGCTTGGCTTTGCTTCTCTCCTCTCCTCTCCTCCTGGACTGACAGTAACAGATTTCTGGTGGCCAGCAGCACCCCTGCAAACAGCAAAGACCCGCTCTGTAGGTGCTGGGATGACACAGGGACAGGCTCCTCTCTGCTGCACCCTGTCATGGAGAGCAGCACAAGCAGCATCCCCTGCCCACCTCTAGCTAACCCGCCCTGGGGTGTCAGTCAACATCATGCAAACAGCAACCTCCCTTCTGACAGAGCAGCTACTCTACAGTTAACATTTCCCAGGACTGAGCCTCCTGAGATGTTTATTCAGTAGCTTTATCCTGCTTGAGCTACCACCTGTGGTACCAAATAGCAGGAAGGATGGCTGCGTCATGAATACATTCACGCCCTGAAAGGAGAAGGAATTTGCAAGCCAGGAAATGCCTGCGTGTGTTTTCCTGAAGGTTTAACTCCTGAGTGTGCTTGTTTTGATGCATTTGCCAAAGGTAACCAGGAGCAGCCTGCAGAGCAGCACCAGTGGGGTTCCACGCCATCCAGCTAGGAGCACCCTTGCTGTTTAGTTGTGAGGTTTGTCCCTGCCAAGGTCCTAGCAAGAGAATAACAGGTTGTTTGTTGATTGTTTTGATTTTAAAAAAAATTTTTTTTAAACAAGATGCCACTGCTTCAGAAGTAGTACAGGGTAAGGCACAGTCTGGGAATAGAAAGTATTATTATTGTTATTATTATTAATCATAGCTCAAGTAAACCTGCCTGAGAATCACTCCTATTACTTGCTCTGCTTTCCTCTGGTCTGTGTTCCCCAAGAAGAGTTTGATTAAAAACTGTTGCATCTCATTTTGCTCACCAGGCTTGGCGTGCTGTGTTGCTGTCACCTGTCTGCAGCCAAAATAACATGACATATGATGGAAGAGGTTGAATACTTGCTACTGGTTTTGATCTTCTTCAAAATATCGTTTTCACTTTATACAGCGAGAGAATAGCTGGCCTCCTGCCGTTCCCATTCACATCCTATCCTTGAACAATGAGGAGAAAATCTACCTGCAGTAAATGTTCAGTTTATGTTGGGGAATTTTTCCAATACAGAAAGAGAAAGGGAAATAAAGCAGCTTTATGAAGTAATGGTGCCATTCTCAGATAAACATGGATATTTTTGCTGTTAGCTTTGTGAATAAAGGGGACTGCAGAGGTCAGCTGTAGCTGAGCCCATGCCAGAAGTGCTTGCCTATTCAAAGGTTTTTGGGCTTTTAGGCTTTTTGAGATTTATTTTATTTAAAAAAAAAAGACTTTTAACTCACACAGATTTTTTCCTTCCCATATCTAAAAGGGGCAGATTTATTACAGGGGTAACAGCAAGTCTCTGGTATTTCGAGACATGTGGATTCCTCAGGGGCTGAGGATGCAACCTTCCTGCAATTAGCAGCCAGGGAGCGGGCAAGGTGAATGGCACGTGGTGAGGTCAGTACGGCGCCGGGCAAGGACCTCATCGCTATGGAATCATTCATATTTGTCACCGGCTTCGGCTGTGCCCAGGGACATTTGCTGTGGAGTTGTTTGGCCATTTCCAGCCCTGGGACACTTTCCTGCTCGCCTGCCTGCTCTGGCAACATCGATGTGCAGCGGCTCCCTGGAAATGGGGATGCAAAGCAGGTTTGCGTGCAAGTGCTGTGGTGGTACGAAGCGCGCACACATTTGCTAGCATGTCTCTGCAACCAAACATCAGCTCAACTACTTTTTATTATTAATTTCAAGCTCCAGCTGCTGCCTCGAAGCATTTTGTTTTGTCATTCTGGAAGTCGCTGCTCAGAACAAACAAAAGGGAAAGAAAAATGAAAGCAAAGCCCCTAAAACTCATTAGTAACGTAAAGTCTAGCGAGGATGGCTAACGGTGTCTAATAATCCATCAAGGTGGCTCATCTGTCAGCTATAAAAATGTCATCCCTAGAAGTTTACTAAAGCTATTTAAGGTCTAAGCAGAGCTTACTGCTCACAGCCGCAGCACTGTGACAGCAATCTGCAGGAGACATGGCGTGGCTGAGGAAAACGGGGTGCAGTGCCCACATCGTCCGGGAGCAGCATTGGGAGCACAGGCCAAATGTGTACCCGTCCCAAGGATGGGGTGTCCTTTGGTCCTGGCTGCAGAGGAGACAAAGGCAGCCAGGGCTGGGGTATGTTACTTTGGCCAGAGGAAATCAAAAAGCCTGTTTATATGGGGAGGCTGTCAGCTGGCCTGAGGGGTGAGACCTGCTGCAGGTGGGTGCTTGTGTCTGGTTTCATGCAGCATGGCTTGTTGTTACTGTCTTCCTCTTGCAAAGCTTTGCCCGATTGTCTATACAGCATCTGAGTCATACTGGAGAGGATGAGGTACCTGCTGGTGATGAGGAGACCAACCTGCTGACAGGCACTGGTCTCACCAAAGGCACTGGAGAGAAATGCTAGCCCTTCCTGTCTCCTGCTAGCACAGCTGCTCTCCTGGCCGAAGCAGGGTGGCAAGCTGTGGGGCAGCACCACGGGAAGTTGGGATAAGCTGGGAGTGCACACAAGGAAGGTACATGGCTCCCACTGACCCCAGGAGCTGCTGTTGGTCTGTCTGGAGTAAACCTGTGCTAAGAGCTTCACGAGCATTTGATCACTATTTATCACCGCTGGATACTCTCTCCATGCCTCCTCCAATCCTCCTCTTTCCAGCGACTTTCCCTTTGCCCTCAACTAAGGCTTCCTCCAGTCCAGCCACTGGAATCATCCTGCAGTGTATTCGCTGGTTTAAACTGCTGACCTTTGGGCTTTGCTCCCGCAAAAGCTCCTGGCCCACGCTGATTCCTTTTCCCTTTGGAGGCTGCTGACACATTCTGGTTTTGAAACAGCTACATACAAACCGGGAAGGAACTATCAAATCCAGATCAAGCTTAACATCCACCACCGTGCCCCCATGCACCCAGCCCCTTCCCGCCCACAAGTTTTAAGCCATTCTTTTCACTCTGCAGCTTCGTGGGGCTAATGAGTTCGTTGCTTCTCTTCCCTCTGACGAGGGGATGGGGATAGTCTCACAATCACTGCAAAAGGCTTAGAAATGTCTGTAAGAGGTTTGGGTTTCTCTGTGAAATCTGAATTCAAATCCCCACACTCAGTAAAAAAATTTAAAAAAAAAAAAATAAAAGGGAGAAACACCAACACTGAAGAGCAACAACTTTAAAAAAAAATCATTCACAGGGAGTCAGAGGTTTCGCTGCCTTTTTCTCCAGATGGGAATGTTGTAGCATTGCCTACAGAGCCTTTCTTCTCTGCATTAGACGAGCGAGGAGATTTCATTTCATACATCATTTACAATGGAGTGCGTCAAGAGCAGAGTCGGTGCATATTAACGCAGGGATGTGGGGAAAGAGTTGGGTTCTTTGAAAGTTTCAAAGCGTTTCCACTGAGGAGGGGAGCCTGGGCTGCTGATTCCCTTTCACTCCGTCGTAGAAGCTGCGTGAACCGAAAGCCCGTGAAATGGAAAGAGGAGAACAAAGGCACTGAAAGGCCTGTAATGTGCCAGCATTAGTGGGAGCTGGAGTAGCAGTGGGGATGGTGTTGCAGCCAGCCCTGAAAGTGTCGTGAAACTCCTCTGTCTCTTCTCCTCACTCTCCTAGCTGCCTCGTGTCTTCCTTTGTGTTGGCACTGGAGTGAGAAGAGGGTCTTCCTGGTAATGGAAAGAATGGTCATAGGTTGGGAGAACATGAGGAAGACATTCTCCTCCTTCGTCCCCAGCCCACCTGGACAGCAGCTGCTCTTTTCATTGCTGCATGCTTTACTTAAAGCCAGGTCTTCAGACAGCATCCCCATCGCTTGATTAAAGAGTCTTTTCGATAATGATTTGGGTTAACAATTCATGTTCTTTTTTTTTTAAATACATTGGGATTGCTTTTGATTTCCTCCTGGAATTTGCATCCTTAAAGTATACTTGAGAAAACTGGAAATTGTAACTCAATGTGAACTCTAAAACTAAATCTAGGGAAGCTGATGCTGTCTCATCACAGGACTCCAGGCTTTGGAGCTCCCTGGAAAACCCCAGGTAGGTACCACAGAACTTGCTACAAAAGCTATGGGACTGGCAGTGAAATGGCCACATCTTCTCCCTTCCCTTATTCCTGTGGCTTTTCCTCCCTTGGCAGAAGCTGAACAGGGTCGCCTTGCAAGAGGGAAGAGTAAAGTCTCCAATGTCTTGTGATGGCTGTGCCAACATCTTACCACTTTCCTCATGTCTGGAGAGAGCCGTTGACCAGAGGTTCATGGGATCTCAAGCCTTTGCACATGAAAAAAAACCCTCTCTGCATCCTATCCTTCGCCTTTTCCATGGAAGACCACTGAAGGGGTCTTGAATTTTGGAGAGAAGTGCTGGCAGAGAGCCTTAGGAACAATGCTAATATCAAGGGCATCTTCCAGAACTGTTGCACTGGGGATGCAATGATTACCTTATCTGCCTGATACTGCTTTTCCATGTACGCAGTTGTAGGTCAAGGGATTGGGAAGAGATTTAAATAGGAGCTCCCATGACTCCTGAAATTAATACAAAGTCTTACTTGGCTGATAATAACATAAAGCCTTTCTTGGCTATTATAAAATTCACCACATCCCGTACTGGTGGGTCATCTTAGTGCAGTCTGACAGAGGGCACAAGCCGCAGCGGGAGCGCCCACAATGTCTGGGCATGTCTACCTGGATCCAAACACTTTTGGGTCTGCTCACTAATTGAAGTTGAACAGGGATGTTTCCCTGGATTTACAAAGTTTATTTTCAATTAAACTGTCGACTGGTACTTGCTCAGTGTCTGTTCCAGAGCTGGTGATGGATTTAAATCACTCAGGAGAGGTTCAGCTTGCTTCAGGTGACTTCTACAAAGGTTACAGGAGCAAATAAAACCGTGCTGGGTTTCTGCTGGCTGCAAGGTTTGCCCTGTTAGACTTAGGAAACAGAAACTTTTCCCATCCCTCCCCCATGACTGCGTTCAAAACTCCACAATCTATTTTTTCTTGCTCTTCACCTCTTCTCCTTTATATTGGCTGCTTTGCACCAAAAGCCCCATAGTTACATGCACTTTGACACTTGCATTTCAAAATGCCTGATTGTGGAGTTCTGCCAATACCAGCAATTGATCTGGTGCCACAGACTGGCTTAATTATTCAAGGTCAGTCTCTCTCTGTCTCTTCTTGTCCAGGGAGCAGCAGCTATGGGGAATAAAACTTGAACAGTCTTTAAATTTTAATCATAAACTTCAGCAAGTCACAGATTTGTTTTGCTGTATGTGGGAGTTTTTTTTCCTATTGTACTTCCTGCAACTTTTCCAACATCACAACCAGGAGCATGTCTTATCACTTGGTACAACAGTGTGCTTTTGTAAAGCATGGTATTTTACACTGCTATTTAAAATGCATAAGTTGTGTGATCTAAGCAGTTTCCAGTTCACTTTTGAGCTCCTGTAAAACGTATCCCTTAAGGCATTTCAGCTGAGCAACTAAGAAGGTGAGGGTATTAGAGGTTGTGAAATGGCTTGTCTGCTAATTCCTTCTCTGTGCATCTCTTCAGATAAATCTCCTGTGACCTCCTACTACAAGCAGAACATTAGTTAAGTATCTCCTTGGTAATGGAGTGTCCTGGACCAGCTCTTATATTACATTAAGGACCCTTCACGCTCTCTGGGAACATGCTGGCCTTCAGGAGAGATAGGAGAGGTGTCCCTAAAAGCACACAAGGTGCAAGTGACTTCACTGAACACTGCTGGACTGATGCAAAGACCCTGGTCTGGCCCTGCTGCTGGTCAGGAGCACCAAGCCGGGCTGGAGGCTTATTAGGTGTGCTCTCTGCTAGCTCACTACAGGCGTAACAAGGAACAAGATTCAGTAGCCTTGGAGATGCTCTGATTTACATCTGCCCCAACCTGCGGGAAGACAAAGAAGTCTTTGAACCCCCTCAGTCCATTCCTAAAGCTACTCCAAGAGCTCACAGAGTCTAAGAAAAAATACTAATATAACAACAACACTACTAATATCCTGAAACAGAATACCCAGATGGCTTTTCAAATTAATAATACCACTAACAAATCCTAACGTGGTGGGAGGTGGTATTGCAGGGATGCAGGAGGCACAGTTACCTCTGTGTCATTGGGATGATGGGAAGGAGAGCTGTGGGAAAGCCCAGAAACTGGGCTGTCAGACCATGGCAATGGGAAAAGAAACCTCTTGTGGTCCCTTCCACAGGTACCATGCTTGGGAGAGAGCCTGGGGCTGCAATGTCATGGACAGTGCCACAGCTTTCTGCACAGAGCTCTGTGGCGGCACAGGGGGTTCCCCAAAGGTGCCCAGTGCAAAGAGGCAACAGTGAGGTGCTGATCTGGACTCAGTGTGCTGGGTCTCCCTAGCCTCCCTCATCCCTTGCCAGGCAATGCTGGCAGCTGGCAGGGCCGGAGGGGTGGCACTTCTTACACACTTTTTTTTTGGGCGGGAGGGGGGAGGAGGGTAATAAAGCCCAGCTATCTTTGCTAATTTTCAAACTCTTGGCATGATTACAGTATCTCTGTTTTACAGCACCCAGCCATTAGTGGAAAGCACTATGCAAGTCAATTAATGATAATGTCTCTTTCCTTGAGATAAAATAGTTCATTCTTACAAACTGGCCGGGATGCACAGAAAGGCGAGCTGCGTGTTGCCCTTGATGGTGCAGGATGAATAGAAGCGTGGATTCGCTTTCTTCCCGTGCAGTTGCTGGCTTTGTTGCAGATTTAAAACAGCACTGTTTGAAGCTCTGCCTCTATAGCTGTTTTATGCTGTCCTCCTTTGTAATGAAAACTTCTCCTTTTTCATCATTTTTAATTTCAAAGCCTTCAGGGGTTAGCTTCCTCAAGGCTACATTTCAGTGTATGAAGAACGGGGTGTCTGGCTATGCTTTTCCTTGCCAACCCAATGGCCAAGGCTAGTTGGCTTTCACCTTCGATAACAATAGTTTATAGCTCTTGGCTGGTGTTTACCCAGCACCTTGTCTTACTTTAAAATGTATTTCTAGATGTGAAGCCATTTGTTCCTGAGCTGAAGCACTCGCTGCTAGTTTGGGGGAGGTTTGTTTACTGCAGTAACCAGCTTGCTCTGTATGTATTCCCATCACTCTCCCTTGCTATAACCTACAAATCTCTCCAACTTATCCAGCTCAATGCTGGAGACGGTTTTTGAAGTCTTCTTTAAAGTATAGTGAGTGCCCTTAAAATTTTCCCCCTCCTTTGAAAGTCTACCTGTTCTAATGCAATTCCCTATTTTAAAGATAGGGAATAAATATCTTGGGGATGGCTGGCTCACATAGAGCTCCTATCTCTTGAAACATTAATGGTCCACGCTGTTTGATTCTTTTTGAAAGTACTCTGTTCCTGCTTTGTTTATTTAATTTCATTTCTCTGCACTGGGACTTGCCAAATGGAGTCATGTCCCTCCCATCTGCCCCCCCCGCTGCCACCCTTTCATTCACAGAAATCAGTGAGATGTAAATATGGCTCATTTAGTT
Source organism: Laterallus jamaicensis coturniculus (assembly GCA_022605575.1). Taxonomy (NCBI): domain Eukaryota; kingdom Metazoa; phylum Chordata; class Aves; order Gruiformes; family Rallidae; genus Laterallus; species Laterallus jamaicensis. Next base: position 20,880,497 of record JAKCOX010000014.1, read on the forward strand.
TTAGCACTGCCAACTTTTGTTTCAAAAATCAGACAGGAGGCCACTTGAATTTTGAACCGAGTTTCAAAAACCCTTGCTGAAGAAATAAATTCTGAGTAAATTCTGGGTTTACTTTCTGTGTTTTATGCCTTTGAAGGTGTACACTTCCAAGCCTTCATGTGCGCTCGTAAGAGATTGAAACTTGTTTTACTGTTAATAACTGCTGCATCCCCTGCAATCACACACTTCCAAGAGGGAGCCACTGTAGGAAATGAGCCAAGTCAAATACTGCAGCTTAAGAAACTCCTAAGACTTGACAACAACTAATTTTGCTCCTGGAAATTGCCCACTGGTTTGCCTACAGCAGCTATGAGCTCTGGAAAAACAACATGGGAACAAGGAGTGCCGTGGCTGTGCTCAGGGCTCTGCAATAAAATAAATCACCCACATGTGCATCCCTGTGTTGTATGACCAAGCTAACTCAAACCAAAAGCTGAAACCAAGCCTTGCTTGGACACCACCTGAGATACCTCTGAATGTCCCAGGGATGGGTACATCGAGTGTTTGGGAGCCCTCCCACAGCACTGCTCTCTGGTTTGGGGAATTACAGGACTCAGGTTTGAAGAGGGTAATGAATTTGTGCCCTGCAGGGTGTTTGCCAGAGCCCAGCACTTTTTGTTAGAGCTGGTCTTTCAGCCCGGAGGCCGAGCTTGGGTTGTTTGAGCACCGCCCCCAGCGACACCCCTATGGTTTGCCCGCAACTCTGCGGAGCTGCAAATCACTGGGCTCATTAGTTGGAACTGTCTCTCCTATATTAGTGTCATTTTATCTTGTCCTGTCCTGTGGCAGGTATCCACAGTCGCGTGGCTGGGTATGACTGATGTCTCCTCTAATTCACGTCAAATGCCGAGAGGAGCTGGGGAGGAGGGAACTGCCTTCGGCCAGCGTGGGGAAGTGGGCACAGGGTCCTGTGCTGGGGCTAGAACCCCCACTGCCACCCCAGGCTGGCACCAAACCGATACCCTGATGCCTTTGAAGTGAGCGAAGGAGCAAAACTTCTGCTGGCCATATACTGCTGTGTAGCTGTGCTGCAGGGTTTGGTTATTTTGCAGAAGGTGAGCGGGGGCTGAATGAGAGATGAAGATGATTCAGCCTGTCAGAAATACGGACTGGTGGGTCTTTTTTCTTTTCCCTCTGGTACTGCTGCTGTTGGGGTATGTTGACGACACCACACAGATGGTCAGGAGATGAAGCTCGGGATGTCTGTGGCTGGTCATCTCTGTCCTATGTCTGGGTGATGTTTGCGAGAGCTTGCCCGGTGAAATCTTCCTGTGGTCCATTAACGATACCATCCAGTGAGGGAGACTGAAAGCATATGTGCAGAGCCGCAGCAGTTAGGAACAGAAGCACGCACAGGCAAGGGCTTAATTAATCAGACACATTATCTGGGCAGCCAGGGCTAGCTGGGGGGGGGGTCACCTAACCACCCCCCCCCCCCCCAAACCTCAGTCAGTGCACGTAAATCCCCTTTTCTTTCTTGCCTTTTAAGTCTTTTATCTTTCCTGTCTGTGAGATGTGAGATAGCAGCATAGGCTTGCTGCTTTTCTCTTTTTATCCTAGCACACACGATATATATATATATATAAAAAAATATATATAATTTATAGAAAACGTACACATAAAGCAGAACTCTGTCTCGATACATGCAGACACACACAAGAAGCATGTTGCAGAGCCTGTGGGAAATACTGTCTGTAACGGAGCTTGCTAATTATAGCAGCTCTAATGGCAGCTTCCCCCCCACCCTTCCCAACAGCAACAGAGATCAAAACCTTTTTTTTGTTTAAAATATTTACTGTACAGCTTGCAAAGCTTTAATCAACGTAACGTGACGTTTCCTTGCAGCAGCCGAGTAATAAATATGCAATTAATAGGGAACTGAAATATACCCATTAGCTGTTTGTGGAGTCTCCGCTTCCCTGCCGTAAAAAGAAAAGGGTTTTGGAGCATTTAATGCTCTGCCTGCGGTCGGCTGCGCCGCGGGAGCACGGCGATGGAGGGGAGAGGGACCCCAGTGTTTGGGAGCCGCTCTGCGGAGTTGGCAGTGGGAAGGAAACCAGCCTTGCTCCTGCTCGGGCGACAGCTCCACCCACCATTCCTCTCCCTCGCTCCTGCCTGGGAATCGGGCTTTTCAGACTGTTGATTTTGCTTCAGTAAAAGTGCGACACCGCACAGCGTAATAACGGGTCCATGCGTGCTGATCTCTGACGGCTTTGGTGCAGGGCTGGAAGCAGGCAGCTGGGTGGTTCCATACATACGTGGCTGCCCAGATGGGCTTGTCCCTGGCTCCAGTGGAGCTGGGTGGGGGTCGTAGAGGGGCTCCTCTGAGCCGGGACACCCATGGGGCAGCCCAGCACTGGCTGGACAGGCCATAGCCATGCAGGGTTTGTATGGTGGTGGTGTGGAGGCCAAGCTAGCATGGCCTTTCTACTGCTTTAGAGCTGCTTTTTAAAGAGTTAGCATCCTGCTGTGGGTGTACCACCATCCTCGCTCTGTCTTGGGTAGCAGGCAAACAGCACAGCTGCGGCCTGGAGACTGTTAGTAACCAAGTGATACTTGGTTACTGTTAGTAACTGTTAGTGAACTGTTAGTACTGTTAGTAACCAAGTGATAAAACATACTTGGCATAACCATCCCCTCCGGAGTGTTCTCCAAACCCTTGTTCCACAAACTGTGTGATAAACTAAAGCCACAATGTGGGACAAGAGCCCAAGTCAATGCAACAGCCCCGTCAGCTCACCCAGCTACCAAAGAACTCCTTGTCAGCAGGGCTGGCGATGTCCTCTGCAGCCACCCCGCTCAGCGCTGCTCCAACTTGGGCTGGATGACACCCAGGTAAGCGTCAGAGCACTGGAGTGTGGGGGTCCACCCAGTATGCAGAAGGAGGACCAGCCAGGCACTGCCTCTCAGAAAAGCCTCCCCATTGCACGAGGAGGAGGCGGCACAGAGCCATGTGCCTCCCAGCTAAGCATTAGCGAAGCTTTTTAATCTCTCACTGTGGGATTTCTTTTTGCTTCAGCATCGCACCATAAAGTATTTCAGACAAGGTGACATTTTCCATCTGCATAAAGTGCTTGCAAACAGTGTGAATTTAACTTTTATTGGCCTGATTTAGGGGTATGGGACTGTGCATAAGTCTTGGTCTCTCAACCTATAGTCCTGCACTTTAAGTGATGAATTAGTCAGTAAAATAAACAGGGTATTATCTAGCTGTACACACGTCTGCATCTTCCAAAGAAAATTAAACCTCGTTTGAATGTACAGAAGCTAATGATATGAAATCAACTCAGCTATATATTACCCAAAACTCAAAACTAACCCAGAACTTCCTGAGAGCTTGAAACTGCTCACTCAGTGCCTGAAGTGGGATGCCTAGCATGCGGGATGGCAGTGTGTGATCATACCAAGCCACTCCATGGCACTGGCTGTGCCTCTCCATCTGTCTGTCTGTTGGCCTAGGTGCTCCCCATGAGGTTTGAGAAGTGGATGGGGCAAGATACCGATGTTACCACAGCTCCTGTTCCCTTTGCCACGTACCGAGGGAAAGAGCAATCCATCAGTTACCATCTGCAGCGATCGACAAACGTTGATGTCTTAATGGCAACCACCATACCTGCAGCTGGGGTGTGATGGAATACTGATAGAGCCATTAGTACCCAGGCTGGTGATGTGATTTTATATTTCATTTAACCCAGAACACAACGTGCTGCAATGTATATATTTGTAACTGCTCCCTTGACGGTCTCTCTGGAGTATTATTAAGATTTATCATGTAGTGTTTGGTCAATACTAAATACCATGAAATGTCAGTAGAGCAGTTCTTGGGATTGCCTGAACAGTAAATAACAGAATCCTACAATACCCAAAAACAAAATGAGCAGGTGAGCAGGTAACCTCAGAGAAACAAAATGAAACAAACCCAATGCCTAACCTTTAGAAAAGCACAACAAAGCAGCAAGGATTTTATTATGAAGTTCTCTTGACTTTTAATGAGATGTACGAATACTTGTCATTTAAGTGCTTTGAAAAGGGTAGACATTTAGATCTGGAAATGCTGTGCCATGGATTTTCGGACATCACATTTAGTTTCATCCTTTTTTTTAACCCCCATGAGACCTCTGCTCCACCGGCTCTGTGACCCAGCAGCAGCAGCCATCCCAGGGTTAGTGAGACAGCACGAACATCCTCTTCATCCTCCTCTCCTGAAACCCCTCTGAGAAAGAGCAGCTGCTTCGTGGGAGTTGGGATGGACACCCTCTCCCAGTGCTGACATGTTCCCTCCTAATCACTCCCCAGCTAATGGTGGGGATTGCTCTGAGAAAACTCTCCAGGTTGTTTTTTTTAACAGGTCAGAAGTTGGCTACTGCTTAAACATATGTTCCTCTTTCCCCAGCTCTGACTCGCAGAATAGCTGCTAACTAACCAAAAGACAACATGGTGAGCTGAGGCTATTAGTGAATAATAATGCCATTTGCAGGCAGCAAAGGCTGAAAGGCTTCCAGAGCAGTTAGCAGTCTGCAGGCATCTCCCAGAAATGCATGAGCAGAGCTCCTGTGCATCAGCCAAAGAGCAATTATTCTTGGAAAGCACGTCTGCCTAGCACTTTAAAATCTTTTCTAGTGTCTTGAAGCAAAAAAAAAGAAAAAAATGCTGAAAGAAAGCAGAGAACTGGGAGTAAAGGACTTAATGTGTTGTGAAAGGACCTGGCTATGCTGCACGCACCCCACAGCATCCTCCGGCTCTGTGGACAGTGCCCCACGGCAGTGATGGGGTAAAGGCAGACCCTGGCCTTGTGTGGGAGGCCACGGGTGAATCTCCTCAAAAACTCCTCAAAAATTGCGTTCATAGGATGAATTTCAATCAAGCAGGCTTGTTTGGGTTGGTTTTGGTTTTTTTTTTTGCTTTCCTGTGGGTTTTTTTCCCCCCAAACATCTCATTTGTAGCAGAAGATTATATTCCTAACGGGGTCATTTTGAGTGCAGTATTGTACACAGTTCTGCTCTTTAAAGAACTAGCATGGATCCTAACAGCTCTCCAGACAGGAAATCTGGTGGGAACTCTGCTTTCCTGCTCACTGATCTAATGCTGGATCCTGCGATCCCACTGAGCCCATCAGCACAGTGTCTTGGTAGCAGATAATGACACAGGGAGCCACCGAAGGACTGCTTTACGGTCCAGACTTGTTAACTTCAGAGAACAGTTATTCTGCAACATTATTATATTTCTAGCAAATCACCGTGCTGCTTGCTAGCTTGTGCCATGTCTTTGTTTAACCACCCTGGTGCTATTTTTTTTTCCTTTGAATTGCGTATTTCGGTTCCTATGTGAGACTTATCTGCATGCTGTTGCCTCTTTTCTTTGGTTCACTTCTTTTAATTATACATTTTATTTTAGGTACGTTGTTTTATGACATCACTTGTTAATTGTTCAATTATCACTGTTCCTGCACCGCTCTGCGGTGCGCAGTAGCCTTGAAGTGCTGTAGGAGTGTGCTTTAAACAGGGAGAAAGAAAATAAATGGCCTAAAGACCCAAAGATGCATCACAGGCAGTTCTGCACTATTTAATTACATGTTGTTTGGCAAATAATTAGTAAGAAATTAGCTTCTTTCTCGGTATTGTATGAGCAACTTGCTACCAGCTCCCAGCCAGGCTGAGGGCCGAGCTCACGGTGCTGTGTTAGATGGAAGCAGGTAAAGACGCGATTTGCACACATCAGGGCTGGCAGGACCTGAGGGGTCACGGGCTGACGTGCCACTCTTAGGACTAATAGCATCTCATGGTATGGTAGACATCAGCGAGGGGACTGTGCTAGGCGGTCAGCTGGTGCCTGAAAGGTGGAGGTTAACGGGAGGTGCATTTAGCCGTCACCTCTCAACTCCCCCAGCTCACCTGCTGCTACAAGTCCACGCTCCTACTCTTTAATTTACTCCCATACCAACTTATCAATGCAACTTGCCTTCACTTTAGGATGCCAGCTGCCTCTGCGTCTTCAGAAAGGTGAGAGAACCAGCAGGCTGCTTCTCCTGTCATCAGCCCTGCCTGCATTTCCATAGGAGTAATTAAAACCAGACCAAAACCCTGAGTGATGCAGCTGCATGGTTAGCTGTAGATGTTATGGTGAGCGCTGTGTCTGCAGATTCAGAAGTAGCAGATAAACACACTGGGGTAGGTGGATGAGAGTGTTGCAGTCTATAGAGGCAGATCTATTGAGTGGCTCGCTTTCAGCTTGGGAAGATAAAGGCTTGTGTCTTCTTGGACAGAGGAAGGACTGATACAGGTCTTGTGCTGCCTGAGCAGCTGGTCAGTGTGCAGGTTGGCGTTATGGCACTATGGTTCCAGTAGCTCCCACTTGGATCAGGGAGACCGAATGGACATTAAGAAGTGCCCAAATCTTCTCACATGCCTATCCCAGAGCCGTGTGTGAGATGCTTGTCCTCCATGTAGCTGTGGACACTTGACACTTCCTATTGTATTTTTTTTATTGTATGCAGCCCTCAGACAGCATGGGGGCTGGTTTATGATCCTGAACTCTTCCTTATATAGCTCAGACACAGTGTACCAGGTGCTCCATGGCACGTCCAGGTACGACACAGTTTCATTTGCAAATCCATTAATTTGGAAGGGCTATGTGAGTCGATGGCTCATGTTTCTGTTAGGAATGCAACAGTTTGTGACCCATTTATCATAAAAAAACCTGCACGAGAACCGAAGACACTGAGATTCCTCATATATCCCTGCAGTATCTCACTTGTTTTACAGTAATTTGATGCTGCCTGAACACAGTAGTCGACCTTTTTTTTACTCCTGCTTGCAGGGTAGAACAGCAGGGATGATAAACCTTATGCTTTAGTTCAGAAATAGCACACATCAGTGAGAGCGACCAGGGTTGCACCACGGGAGAGAGTGGGTTGTGGCAGCTCAGAGCAATACTGATTACTGAGGTTTATTATATATACAAGAAAACCATATTGCCTGCCACGGAAAGTGCACATTGGCCTAAAAGCCTGTTTAGGGTCTGTTTGCTTTTTAAACCTAGGCTCCTATCTAGTTTCATGTCCTTTTCTCTCCTGGAAAGCGTGTTTGTTTCAGAGCCCTGAATGACTCATAGTGCTGGGAAGCTGAGACGGTGACTTGTGTGAGCACCACAACGGTCCTGCTCCACCTGGAGCTGGCAGTAGATGGGTCAGCTTGAACACACATTCAGGCTGCTCTTTCCTAAAGGCAGAGCTGGTATCTCTCAGCAGCGCAAGTGAAAAAGTAGGAACCTGTGAAATAGCTACTTGAGGTGGAAAGAGAAGCATGATGGGCATGTGGAGGGGGAAATCTCACTCTGGCCACTTGAGAATTGTATTTGTGCCTTGAATTGGGGAACAAAAAAACCCCAAGAGTGGGAGTGACCTTGAATCCTCTGCAGCCTGGCTGTGCTTGGTCTGTGGAGGACCAGCTTTGTTCTTGGGGCAACATAGTCATAGGGAAAGGTAAAAACCTCAGCACAAAGAGCATGGGAAAAATAATAAAGCAAAACTAGCACAGGATGAAAGCAGCACTCGGGGTCATCTGGGTGCTGGATAGCATCTGCTTTTGTGTATACAGAAGGAAACATAGCATGAGTAATGGCTCTGAAGCAGCTACGCTGGATGTTTATTGCATAGAGATGGCTGGGGCATTTCCACTTTTCAGCAGGCAGTGCACAATGTGCGTGACTCTCACGGTGACCACAGACCTCATGAACAGTGGGCAAGCGCCTTCCTTCTAGTAAACCGTATAATCTCCTTCCAAAACCGTGAAGCCCAACTTCAAGGATCACAGGGATTTGCTTGATTAAAGACCAGAATAAATTTTGGGGCCAGGTTGTCTGGCTGTTGTACCAGCAAATGTGGGAAGAAGGGCCTCGGGCTATTTTCCCTGACATGGAAAACTTACATGACATATCATTTGATGTGTTGACTCTATTTTTTAAACATTGCCTAGCACAGAAATCAGAGCTGGCTGCAGCTCAGCCAGCCGTCAGTTCTGCCCCGCACAGTCCAATGTTTCTGCCTAGCGGGGCAGGAGCTGTGCCCAGCCCCTGTGTCTCTGCTGGCAACCTGTGTGCTCCTGCACGGGCACAAGCAGCTTCTCCCAGGTGTCTTCCCCCCCTCCAGCATGAGAAAATCATAATCCCTGTGTTCTTCCATTAATTGTTTGTGTGATCACAGCCAGGTGTTGGCATGATTTCTTGCTAACACTGTGACAGTAATGGCACTATCGTAACAGCTGTGCTGCCACCACCCAAAACTGAACTGCACACTGTCTCACTTGTCTGTGTGGGGGTCAGCTGGGTCCCACAAAACATCTGGCCCCAGGTGAACCCAGACTCTTGCGGCATGTTCCAGAAGCAGCGCGGCTCGGGAACTGCATCGCATCCCTTTTGCTAGTCACAGAAAAGGGCAAATTCCACTAGAACATCACTGGCTCTGGGATTTATCTTCATGGGTGACAACCTGGGAGGAAAGCTTTCATCTGGAGGAACTCGCCGAGCTCTTCTTACACTGCGTGTGCATGAAAAGGAGTCATTCGGAGGAAAGAGTTGCTTGCGAGACTTGAAGTGGCATTTGGCTGGTGGGATCTCTCTTACTGGCGCTTAGTGTGTGAGGATGACAAAAATGAGCCTGTCAGGTCCTGGGAAAAAGCGTGCAGCTCAGAAGTAGGAAAAAAAAAGAGATAAAACTGTAGTTTCTGCTTTGTTGCTGATTTTTCTTTATCGTTTTAAAAGTAAAATCGATCCTAAATCTTCAAGGTTGAATCTCTTAGTTTTGTCAGGTTTGCTTTTCAATACTAGCATTTCAGGGCTTGTGGACAGATCTTTAAAGATTACATGAAAGGACAGTGTTGAAGAGCTGAGACAGCTGAGACTCTTCCAGTTGGAAGAATTCTCCAACCCGCACTTCCTCACAGAGGCAATGGGAGATGGCAGATGGTAGGTGGCATCTTGTTTATCAAAACAAAAACTGTGGGATCTCTTGAGGTGCTGGAAAGAGTATACAGCTGAAGTGAGAAGTTGTCTGCGTGCACTTACCAGCTATTTCCTCTGAACTAAAAGAACTGCTTCTGTTTGGTGCAGAGAAAAAAGAATTTAGTCAAGGAGAATTAATAGGGAGGACATTCTTTGGGTGCTGGGGTGGGAGACAAGGTCAGCAGGGTTGTTATACCTCTTAGCCAGGGAGCCCGAGCTTTGACTGCAGAAACCATCATTGAGGTTGGAAGGGCATCCACGCCAGCAGGTAACACGAACCCCACCGAGAACCTCAGGTCCAGTCCTTTCAGACCACACTTTTGCTGTGCTTTCCTTGCATTCAGGTCTGTGGCATCCAGAAAGTGATTGGTATGCTCTAATATTCTTTTTAATACCTAAAATATTCAGAGACTATTTAACCAGAGAGGCTGCAGACCTTCCCCCTCCCAGCAAATATATGAATATTGCTGCATTCTGTAAGAAATGCAGGTTGTTCAGTAATTCTAAATGCCTAATGTTATATCGCAGTTCTGGCCTAGACAGGGCAATTAATCCAATTTATTCCTTGTGTGCTCCAAGCTGCCAAATAACCAGGGTAGCCACAGCAGAAAGATGAGGTGCTCGAAATGCAGCACAACTGCAGCATCCTCATGGGATCTACCCCAAACCTGGAGGTAAATGCCTCCCACGGAGCACAGTGAGAATTAGTGAAGGCTTCCTTTCCAGTCAGGTGGTTTGTGACTGCTTCCTCCCCGTGGAACGTGCTGAGATGCTTAGGCAGGTACCAAATGTACCAAAGCAGATGTGTACCCAAACAGATGTGGTCATTCTGCCACTGGGGCAAAGCCAGAGCAGCTTTACGGATGAGAATGGAGATAAATTGGAATAAAAAAAGGTATGGGAGCAGAATTGGAACCCTAATGTTGCTTTTTCTTTCAAACTGATCTGTACACATGTCACACAGTTGGATGTATGAATAGTAAATTATTCTATTCATTTCTTACTCTTGATGAACAGTAAATTAGTCTAATAACATTTACTGTTCAATTCATTGATTGTCAGAGGGAGATTAGAGGCAAATAGCTTTTAAGTCTTTCCAGCTGCAAACATTAGAGTTGTCTAAAGTTATGATTTTTGACTGTAATTAGCTGCAGCGCTCTAGCATCCCCCCGGCTCCACTGCACAGGCGCACTCCCCCAACCCCTGCCCAGCCCTGCCTCCCCCAGCCGGTGCTGCTTTGCTGGCAGAAGGGATCTCAAAGCACTTCAGCAAGGTGAGTTCTCACAGCTCTTTTCACAAAGTAGGCAACAAAAATAACTAGGGTTTGTTTTTTGTGTTTTATTTTTGGTACCCAAATAGCTTAACAGTGCTGCACAGCCGGAATGCTGGAGAGTGGAGCAGTAACCTGAGAGCTGTGAGGCTGAGGGGGACGCTCTGTGTGTGTGTGTGTGTGTGTGTGAAGGCAGACTCTGCCACGGCATGAACAGCCTTTCGATGCAGTGTCTGGAGGGTCTGAAGTGCTCTTACACAGGAGGACTTCACTGAAGTTGCTGTACCGACACCAGTGGAATACAAGCGTGTGAGCGAGAAGAACAAGGCCCATAAACCAGCAGACGAGTCAAGTGAATTTAAGACGGATGCCTGCCTTGTACCTGGTGTGCCTTCTCTTTGTCATCCTCCTGCCTGTGGCTTTGGCTCTGTGCTGGGGTTTGGTCCTGTTAGTAGGAAGGCGCTGCTGGCTCTTTAACAGACACAAAATTATTTGTAACCAAGAGAAATTATAAAGAGCAGAATCATTTCAAATGCTACCAGGGCTTGGGGTTGTTTATTACCTTTGTCTACACCCTCATCCTCCTTTTTATTCACAAGGCCAAAGAAGTAGCCTTCTCTAGATGTGCCAGTCAGTTTTCATCGCTGTTTGAGACGTGTTTTCCTCTCTGCACGCTGCAGGTGGGTTGAAGTGCAGGTGCTTTGGGGAAATCAAGCCTCCTGCCGGCACAGGAGCCCTGCCGAAACCCTGTACTGGCACTGCGAGGCCAGCAGCAGCCACCCCCAGTGGACCTCTGCCATCACAGCAGCACCTACCAGGGTCTGCATGCTTCTGGCATCATTTCTCAGGGGGTGCCGCTTGGCCTCCAGAGGGAAAGGAGCAAGCATGAGACACCCCAAGGAGCACCCGGAGCTGAGGGCCGGGATCAGTCTAGGTACCCAGCACTGCTGCTGCAGTCTGTATATGCGCAATGAACTGCCATGGGAAGACGCAGGTGAGGTTCTTGCGGAGCATCTCCCAGCTCCTTGACTGGTGCCAGCTAATAGGGCCCAGCAGTGGAGCGGGGCTGGTGGGTAAACTGAGGGGCAGGGGCAGCCTCTGGGACAGATGGGGCTGGTTCAGCTGTCAGAGGTACAGCTCCTGCTTTTTAGGCATGTGGACTGTACACAGCAATGAAATGTCACTCACCATATCTCAGGGACATGCTTTTCCATCAGAAAATGGAAATCTGTTAAAACTCTGTACACAAACAGTTGTTTTTTGGTGGCATATTCCAGTGGGAAAGCTGGAAAAGTATTTCATGGACTTGGGCCATGCCAGCTTCGGTCTGTATTTAGTTTTGTGCTCACCTGGGCTGTCAGTAATTTCTGTGACCGGTTCTCTGTGTCCAGGGGCATGGTGTTGCCCTTCTGAGGCTGAGTCATCTCCTGCATTTGGAGCCAAAGGGGGAGAATGTGGTACAGGGCACAGAAGCTGTGGGGAAGAAAGAATCATGATTCCTGCAAGGGCCAATGATACCTCAGCTGCAAATAAGGATTAATGCCAAAGCAAGATCTTGTTAAATAAAATATTTTTAATTTATATGACTCTGAATATTGGCTTGTTTCATTTTTTTTTGCTTTGCCTTCTCTCCTTCCCATATAACGACCCATGTAATGCCAAAATATCAAAACTTGGAAGGGGGTGGGACTGGAGTTATGATTGTTTGGAGGGGGTTGATTTTCAAAGCTTTACGGTTCATGCCTTTCTTATGCTAAGGTTTTCAAGTAGAAATATACACACACACCTTAAACAACAAAAGGCTATAATGACTGCATTGTCACCAGATAAAACTGTACTAAAAATAAATAAATGCCGCAGTTTAACATGATTCAGTAGGCAGGGGCCTTATTATTCTTCCACCATTCAAAAGAAGATTCAGATCCAGCATGATACACTCCATGTCTCTGAAGCATCCCTCATCGGACCTGTGCTTTTCTCAAAGTACCTGCTCATGAGTGCAGAGGCTGAAGAGTAACCACAGGCACCAGTGTTGTGGTCACTGATGCATATTTTTAAGTGGTAGGACACAGTGAAGAATCTTGGTTTAAGTGTAATAAAAGTGAGGTCCCGATTTGTTAATGAGGAGCATTGTCTGCTGCAGACACTAATTTCACTACAGGGTGCAGTCTTCAAACTTTTCATTCTAATTAGAATGCATTTCCATATTCTTTATCAATTTCTTCTCTTACTGAAATCTTCTCAAATGACCTTTTTTTTCTTCACTTATGACTCATCCAAAGATTTTTATTTTCCCCAAAACAATCATTCAGATGCAACCGCATTTTTCCAGTAAACACGTTCAAAAATAAATGACCTTGCCAGCTCATGCCTACACAGTGGGAGAAGGGCATTAGCAGTGCAGAGGCAGCTACTAATAATACACAGGAAAATTAAGTATGGGAGAAGACCGTTGTCTCCTAATTCCTTGAGCATTTAATTTCCAAATGCCCTGCAGTGGAATGTGTCTGGAGCAGCAGCTTTAATGGCTACCAATGGAGTTCCAGCAGTGGGGAAACACATCCCAGCAGAACAAGGGGCATTCTGTGCACAGAGGAAAATAGGTTATCTGCTAAGGAGGCTTTCCCCCCCCCCCCCCTCCTTTCCTTCCACCTTCCACAGCTGTGTCCAGTTCCAATTTTTATAATAAAGTAAATTATTAACGCAAGTTGACGGATTGGTTGGTGTTGGTAATAGGCTTTCAAAATGATTAGTGATATATACTCATTACCCAAATTAAAAAGCCATATTAAAAATAAGGAGAGGAAATGTAGCAGCATTATCAAAGTAATAATTTCTACTTAGTGCGCATCTTTCCTGAACTTTGGCAAATGTTGAATTATGCAAGACAAACACTAATCTGAAAGCATTCTAATTAATGATGGTATTTCTTTGCTATCAAATTAAAACCAACACATTCACAGTGCATCTGACTTAAATGTTATTGCAAGTTCTACAGAGTTTGAGGAAGATTGTTGGTGGGGTTTGAAAGATAATACCTGGACCTAAGTTACCAGACTTGAACAATAACCTTCCACTGCAGAATAATTATTAATGGGAAAGACTTCTATAACACAAACTTTACCCAAATATTTGTTTTGTTATTCAGTACTTCAGCCTCCTCAGGAGGGGAAAAAACCCCCAAAACAAAGCAGAGATGAGTATATTGACATCATTAATCACGGTGCTTTGTTATCCGGGGTTTGCTATAGTTTTCACCAACTAACAGAATCAAACAGTTGCTTTCACTTTAAAGATGCTTTATAGATGAAAACACATTTACAAAACTTCTTTCAGAATAAAACAATAATCAGGCAGCTAATTAAGCACACTGTAAGTACTGAGCTTTCCAGTTAAAGACCTGTCCAGGCTGTAACATCATTTTTACTTTGTTATAATATGCAGAAAGCTAATAAAATATAATTTTGAAAAAAATCACATTAGTGATTTGCCGGAGTGAATGTAGATGTCAAAAATGCTAATCTAGAGAAGCTGTCAGGAGTTTAAATAGATTTTTCACTGACTTGCCGTTCTTAATTATAGCTCAGCACCCTGTACAGGTTAAAAATGCTGGGTTCCTTCGAAACAAACTATGAGCTCCTTACCATCTCATCAAATTCTCCTTCTCTTCCTTTCAAATGGATCAATCAGATGCCAACACATAACATTTTTCATTTACATCTTTTCTTAAGCTTCCTTATCCACCGCAATTATATTTTTACCCAAACCTATCCTGAAGGGGATAGAAGAGATTTCATGGAAGAAGCATAATTGGCAATTGAGCTTGCTCTTTCATGGGCTTCTTTTATGAGAAAAGATAGCGTTTTGTGTTGCAGAAATTCAGCACTTAAATTAGGGGGTATGCTGGCTACTTAGTTAAATAATCTAGAATAATCGGGTCGGGAGGGAATAGCACATAGCTTTCACTTAATGTTTTGTATTAATTTTTCAGATAATGTAATTCTTCGTACTATCCAAGTATTCGAGAGCGCATCAAGAAAGAGCTGCAAACCAGAGGATTGACAAGTTCCTAATCCAATCCTCTGACTGTCACAGGGTGCCATGTAAAAGGGATCCTTTGTTCTTTAAGAGCTGATTGAGTTCCATTAGTATCCATATTCAGAGCCCTGGGCACAATATTAATGCTAATACCGTTGTTACGGAGATGGAAAGCCGTTAAGAATGAACAATAATCAGCTCACAATATCATTGGACATATTCATGCAGCTTGTAGTGTGGTTAGATCCGATAGCTCTGAACCATTCTAAAGAGAAAACGAAAATCCAATTAACATCTTCTGTGTAAACCTCCTCGGCTACTTTCACTGGAGATGACCTTGGGCAGCTGTGTTGCAATTTTGCCAAAACCTCAATTATGTCTTTAATTCAGTAGCGTCGTTGGGTTTTGACCAAGCAGAAGGCCTGGCTCTGCAGCCCGCCCTTCATGCTGGGTAATAGTTTCTCACACAGGTTGTGTCAGCAGCCATTGGCATGCTCTGCACTGAGCTGCAACACAGATGAACAGCAACCAGGCTTCAGGCTTCATAGCTCCATGGGGATGTTCAAGCCAATCAGCAAGAAAACCTCCTTTTTTCTCCCTTTCCCACCTCCAGTCAAAATCCCAGTGCTCTGACATGTCCTTCCACCATGACTGGGGTAGTGCCTCTCTTTTTGGGGCAGATGGCTGGTGTGACCTGGTGAGTGGCGAATCAGTTCCTGCTGATGAAGCACATGGAGGGGGGAGGAGAGGCTCCACGTGCCACCACGTGCTCCCTCACAGAGCTTCATGCCAGGCCAAGGGGGATGGCAGACCCAGACCTTGAAGACCTGTTCCCTGGAGTCAGGGTCATCCAGCCTATGCTTAAAGGAAAATCTGCTCCTTTAAAACAAATGTCTCTTGGCATCAGTTTGAATTGATTGAATTATGAGTGAAATTTAGCCTGATGGAAAAAAAAAAGGAGCATTTTCTTTCTGGCATTACCTGCATTAAATGCCCAAGGTAGGGTGAGGATGTAACTGCCATGAAAGGACGCCCAAAGGAAGGATTTATCTATGAAGTATTTTACTGTTCTGTCCACCCGGTATTTTTCATTAAGCCGGAAAATGAGTGTAAGTTTTCACACCCTGCCCTCCATACCTCTTTCTTTAGATGAGCAGCCTGTAATCACACCACCAGATATTCCATGTCGGTGATTGCTCATCCTGTTGGCCACGTGGCCTGAGGCTTCCACTAGGCAACATCACCTATAACAAGGTCTGGTCCTAATCACCACAAGTAGGACTTTTAAAGGAGTGAGGAGCTTGATGGGAAGAAACACATTCATTTCCAGCCACGATGGGCAGCTTCTGGACACAAAGCTTTCCTTTCTTGTGACTGTACAATTCATGGTAAAAGAGGCAAGAGACTTGTTACTGACTCTGCTGCTGCCACTGAGATGTTCAACATGAATTGTAAGTTGTGTTCAACCTGAAACTTTGTTAGAGCTGCTGTCAACACCACAAGTGAAGGATCCTAAAATATAAAGCATTTTGAACTCTTCCTTTTCATTTCTTTTTCATTATACTGGGACGATACTGCCTTATCTCAAACACACACTTGCATATTTGCACTCTATAATGGAGAAACAGCACTACATACAGGTCCCTAAAAGTAAACACCAAACTCTGCAAATCTTGCGTATAATTAGGAAGATTCTTCTGGATTTATTATTTTTCCCCAAAGCTGTTACTGCTTGATTTGGCTGTCATCTCTGTCACTTCTATGGAAAGATTTTCTCTGTGCTAGAAAGGGAAAATCAGAACAGCAAGCTAATAACTTGTTACAACAGTGAGATTTAAGGAAGAAAATAATGAAGCAGAGCTGCTGACTGCATGATGATTATACTTTGTCCTTAAATGAAACCAGTCAGGATCACCCTTTGCTTTAGAAGGTCTCTCTTGGGAAGGACCCGCACAGACTTTGCACCTGATGTATACAAACATCCACTGAGTGCTTGTATCTTCCCCTGGCCAGGAGCATACATTTGAGCTGAATACTAGCTGTGACTTTAGACTAAAAAGTAAACAGTTTCCCCTTAAATATCCCCACCCTGAGACTGAGAAAACAAATTCAGTTTCAACTTTATCTTTTCTATTTAATTTCCTAGTGTATTAATTTTGGCCACTCAATCCCATTGATCTATTGAGTCCATCTCAGCTGTGACCTTAATTTGATTGCTTAATTGGCTTAGCAAAGCCAGGATGCATTAGTTCTGTAATGCGCTTGCTTGATTTCCTGTATGTGCTTGCTTATTCCTTCTTATAAAATCTATAAAACGTAAACAGAACTTATTTTACACAAAATGGCAGTCAGCCTTAGAAATTCCAGGGCAAAGATAATCTCAGGTAGATGCACATCACTTCTCCTAGTATAAGCAGGATAGTTTAATCTTGCCTTTCTCAGATCTGGGAGCTGTTTGAATGCTGACATGTGCCCTTCAGTAAGACTTTCTAGTTTAAAACTCACTGTCCAGTAACATCTTGGCTGAGGCATGGAGCTCTCATTTTCTTCAGATGACTGCTGTGGGGGTTGTTTCCGCTGGTGGAAGCAGAGTAAGGAACAGCCGGTGGCAATATCTTCTACAGATACAGTAAAACTTTCTCATATGTTTCACTCAGGATCCTATCATCATTATACCTGTGTGAATCAGATCCCTGCTGCTGCCGTGATTTTAAGCATGCCGACACAATGCACTGGCATTTCTGTGTTTGCTTCATTTGCATTTAAACAATCCAGGTTTTTAATTAAAATGCATAAATGAATAATCCACTAAATGCCCTATCTCCCATGTTATTTATTTTTTATATTAAACCTTCAGTTTGATGGATAAGCTCTGTCATTGGTCATTGCAGCTAAAATGATCCCATCAGCCGTGAAATATTTGACAAATCTGATGCTGAATTTTTCATCCCTAGCTTTCAGCACTTGGGGTCCATTAAGATGAATAGTATTTCTCACACTTTTTGATCTATTCTTTGAAGCTGTCTGGGACCATCACTCTGTTAAAAAGGGAGATGTACAGGTGAAAAGAGCGGCGTGAGACCCAAACAATGCTCTCCTTATGGCTTGCTTTATATAGCCCAGCACATGCATGATGGTAAAGAGTGTCCTTCATTGCCTCAGTGCCCTCCATCCCTAACAACTATCACTCTATTCTGTAAAAGGGCAGAATTTGGGTACTGACCTGTTGATGGAACAGAAAGAAATGTGGATTTTCTCTTAAGTGAAATGTTAGCCTTATACTTTTTTATCTTCTTTTTTTTTCTTCCCCTAACCCTGTGGCGGCAGTACCTGCAGTCACCATGGAAGTTCTCATACAGCCAATGGTACTTTCCATCTGGGCACTGAAATTTAACTCCAAGGAATGTAATTTGTCCCAAGAACCGCATCCTAATACAGAGAATAAAGCAGAAAACACACTCTGCTGCTAGCTTCTCTCGGAGGATTACTGCAAAACTAAACTAATAACAATGCAGCATTCCTTCAAAAACTGAAATCTTGCTCACATGCTAAGAAGCTGTAAGAGTAACAGCATCATCTGGTGGCTTCTGACACAAAGAATGGATTAATTGATTTTTTGCTCTACTTTCATTTAAATTCCTCATCTCTCAGGTGAGGCCAGGTCCTGAAGGAATGTGTGAGAGAAAAAACCAGAGAGAAAATGATGAAAAATGAGAGAAAATAGTAACGAAATCCTCAGCTATAATGAGACATAAAACTGCATCCGAGTATCTCAGGGCTTTTCCAAGGATTTTAAAGAATGTGGAAAACCACCGTATTCACCAAAGTCAAGCATCATTCAAGGCAATGCCAGATGTGATTTGGATTGTTGAAGCAAATGTTAAGAACAGGAATGATCACAGAATCATTAAGGTTGGAAAAGACCTCTAAGATCATCTAGTCCAATCATCCCCCTACCACCTATCTCACTTACTAAAGGCCCTGAATGTTAAATAAGTGCTGGTGTGAACCTCCACAAAATCTTGAGGCGATTCCTTCCCCCCACTTCTTTTCAAATCCTTCCAATTCTTCCTGCATCTTCATTTGGAATTCTTATTATTGATCCTCTTAACTCTTGGAGAGATTGTATGTAGAAATGAGATGAACATACATTAATTTGCAAAAGAGTTTCCGCTGTGAACGAGTGCTATTATGATTATGACTGTAAAACAGGCTAATCCACTACTGCTTATGTATAGGGTTAGTGTAGTACTAGAGGCTGAATCAGCCTGCCTTAGGTATTAAACCTCTCTGACCTAAACAGGGTGAAGTATTCCCATAAGTATCCAAGGTCCCCACTTAGAGTTATGCTGCAATTGAGATGAAACAGAAGGGCCACGCTCTCCTAGAGAACCCAAAGTCTTCAGGATTAGTTGCTGCAAAAGCTTATTAACAAGGCAATAAAATGAAAATTATTCCTTCTGGCTTTATTGGTGCACAATGTCTGTTTTACATTCATACAGTTTCTGTCCTATCCTTGGCAGTTGTCTTCTTTGTTGTATTCTTACAAAGAGAGAAATATCAAAACATTAATTTAAGCTGTCACAATGCAAAGGGCTGACAGTCATATAAAGAATTATCATTATGGCAGAGAATGGAGACAAGTTAGCAAAGGAAAATTAAAGTGACTAGCTAAACAGAACCAAACTTCCTGAAAAATCTAGGATATTGCCATGACAATTCGAATTGCTCCAACTTTTTCTTTTTTGTGTTTTTCAGCACTTTTCTACACAGTCTATTATCAATCTGATGGAGAAAAGAAAGAAATCACTTTATATATGTGCTAGTTTTAGTGAAATATGTATCTCAAAAGAGGAGATTCATCACGTACAAGTTTGTGCAATAAGATAAATTGCAACTAACATCAATCTTTGTAACTCTCCCTAATTGTAGAAGTTAGACTGACCAAGATTACAGCCTGTCTAATCCTTCTCACTAATGCATACAGTATAGAAATGTTTCTTTGTCCTTTTCAGGGCTTTCTTATAAAACAAAAATTATTCCTTTCTAGCAAATAATAAGACTTCTGCAGGTGGTGGGTCAGGGTATTAAAACGCTTTCTATGTTCCTAAGAATCATTTTAATTATTTTACAAATAAGATAAGGAAGAGAGTGGTTAAAAGAAGGAAATAACCACTGTGCTCCTGTGTTATGCTTTTCAACAATAGCTCTTGGAACATTTCACTGGGGCTCTGAAGTGAGAGCTTGAGAGTCTCGAGGTGCATGTCCATGCTGTGGCCTGAGTCGCTTGCTTTTTCCAGGAAAGCAAGCCAATAGGTTCTTTGTCATCAGACGAGTTTTCAGCAGGGAGCACAACACTTAGCCTTGTGCTCTGTCCTCTCATTGTATGTTACCTGGGTAAGAGGAGGATGCAAAGAATTAAATAGTTTGTGAAATCCCACATCCCATCTTCCACACAAATGCCCGCTGCCTTCTAGCTATAGTATCTGCAGTGCAAATTAAGTCAGTTAGCATTGCAGTGGCTAACTGATCAGACTACTAATGAAGCATGAATCCACAAGATTGCTTTATATAGTCAAAACTTGTAATTAATTCTCATACACATAAGCAATCATTGAGTTAGTTCAGCTAGCACATCAAAACCAGATGAAAACACCAAAGGCTGAGCAAATCAGTCTTCCCAAGGTAGATGAATGAGAGGCTTACATGACTAATGCCAACAGGACAGAGGCACAAAACTCCCTGTGGATGTAAGGACATAAGATCCTTTCCACTTGTTCATCATCCTTATGTGTCTTTAAGCACTGTAATCCTGGAATTAGAAAAGCAGACTGTTTAGAAACGCCACAGTAGGTAGCCTTGAGGTTGTGGGTATGTTCACTAGCAGTAGGAACTCAATTCAATAAACCAAGACCAACCAACCCACCAGCACTGCCAGCTGGAGCTGTCTGTCCTTGCAGGGTCAGCCCCTCTGCACAGCAAAGCCCCACCTAAAATGTCCCACATATCAAAACGTAAAAAAGAATGACAGGGAAGGACTGAAAAACCACTACTATCCCTAAAATAATTAATTAAATAATAATAAAAAATACCAGACTTGGGAAAGCAGACAAGAGAACACTTAGAAATGTAATAAATGTGAATTGCTAGTCACACCAAATGTAGCTCCAGTCCCCTAATTGTATCAATTATTTTTTATGATTCTGATCTCAAAGATGTTAAGTTTTGCTAAGAAGATGTATTTGCAAATCACTTTGATTACTATCTGTGAATAGTGTGAATGTGTTTAAGAGCTTCTGCATATTTGCATTGGCCCTTGACCCCTCTTTGCAGTGTCCTGAATCAGCTGGCAGAACATAGGCACTTTAGACACTCCTACTTGAAGCGTTCTGACAGTCCTGGAATTATTTGGGCTTCTCAAATGGAGAGTCTTTGTATAAACTGTCCTTTAACTGATCTCAGGGTTCTTAACGACTGACTTTGCTTTTCACATCTCTCTCTCTCTCTTTCATTTTTTAATCAGGTATGTTTTACTGCAAGGAAGAACTTCACCATTTACTATTGTATTCCAAGAAATAAGCCTACTAGACCAAGCATTCAAGGTAATTTCATTTTTGCAATAGGAGGTATAATTGAAGAATCATATTTTCAATGTAAGACACTATCTAAAACTAGTCCCAGGTATGAACCCTGGTCAACTATATACAATCCTCTTTAATGTGGCCTTTGATAGTATTCGTTTAGCTCTCCAGTGCAAAGCCTCAGAAAGGGCATTGAATGAAATTAGTTTCCAAAAGAACTGGAATAAGTGACAGAAGTCTCTTTCTCTGAATTAATGACAATCTTAAAATCTCAACTGCTTTGAAACAGCACATTAATCCACAATGAAAATGTTTGCATAGCATTTAAAAAATACAAACAGGATTAACAAAGACCTTTCCAAGGACAAGATACATTTGATTTGCTTTTAAGACTGAACGGAAGGTTCAGTGCCATAACTTTATTTTTTAAAAGAGGTTTAGAGAGAGAAGGTGTAACCAGATGAGGGAAAACAATGATCTTCCTCTCCTCTCCCCCAGTTTGAATACTGCGAAGTTATTTAGTAACCTTGTACCACCAATGTGAATATAAATCTCACTGCTTATTGGTGTGGCATGATTTGCAACAGGTCTGTAACACACAATTACTGCTGTAGGGCAGCCCAAGTCCGTAAGAGCCTCCTGTTCTCCAGAGCTATCCAGTGTTTGTATCAGGATCAATAACGTAACTGCCCCAATGAGCAGGACTTTTGGGTCTTTTTAGCTCTACAGGCTCCAGTAAAGGGAAGCACTTAGCTTATCACCTACACAATTTTGTGCCAAAGGAAGGGGAGGTGCTTTCAGGGCAGGCAGCCATTCCTTCTAGCTCAGACCTCTACTCTATAATGGGATGAGTTGGCTCCTCCCTCAGTTGACTGCAGGAGAAGATTAAGCAACAAGCTTGGACGAGATAATCAAGCTTCTGAAGGCTAAAATTAGGCTAGGGGAATCCTACCAAAACCATTTTTGGTCCTGGTCTTTAGCTAATCTATGTATACTTAGGGCTTTCCCCTTGAGGGAGTGCGTGCTGGTTTCCCCCAGCAAAAGTTTTGGTCTTTATAATACACACAGCATTCTCTATCTGGAAAGAAATGAGGGAAAAATCTTCTGTAACACAGAAAACAAAAGGCTGCCAAAAGAGAAGTAACAACTGCCTTGACTGCACATCCATGAGGACACTGATCCCACCTGGAGAGCATGTTTCTCCCTGAGGCTTTTCACCAGTTTCTCATTTCTCCTTCATGTTTCCTTTCGGGCTGAGCAGAGCTGTAGCACCAGATCTGAACTTCCTATCAGTGTTCAAAGAGAGATTGGAGTGCTGCAAAGTGTGAGCGAAGGACAAAGGCAGACTGGGGTAGAGGTGAGCCTTGGGAAGATGAAACAGAGCACTGTCTACAAATTGTCGTGTCTGAAAGGTAAGGGCTTAAGAAAGCTTATCCTCGTATGGAAGAAACAATTTCTTACCCCGCACCAGTCTCTGGCTTCATTTCTGCAGCAAGTCAGGTGGCCTGGTGACCACGGCGATGAATGCGAGATGAAGCCTTCCCGCTCGCTCCATCCTGTTCCTCACTTCTAAGCCTGAGCATCTGCACACACATCTCAGCACCTGCACCGGGGGACCCTGCTTCTTAAAGTGAATTTAGAATGAGACGAACAGGGATTGGTTTGGGAGCAAAGAGCAAACCTCTGCTAAGCCTTAAAACCTGTTCTTAAGTAGACTTTCTGATTGCTCCAGGGGTGTTTATGCTCATATGTATGTACTTCAGCGGTGAAAAAAGTGCAGCAAAAATGATTAAACACATGAGGAAAGAGGCTTCCATCTAAAAGGTGATTAAAAAGACTCGCATTGTTTAGTTTGCAAAACACAGGAGTAAAAGATGATATAACAGAAGCAGGGAGAAGGGACTATTTGTTCTGTTTTTCTCTCAAGAACAAATATGCATGGAAAGGTGAAGGAAAAGTCCTGAAAACATTAGTGCAGAGTATAATCAACCCTGCAACTCATTGCTGCAGGGTATTAGGCAAATTTTTCAGCAACATTTTCAAATATGTTAGATGCTACATACAAATAGTAAGATTCAGGTACTGAGGTGAAGGAAAAGCAAACCCAAACAACCTCCTCGAACTGGAAGCATGGTCCGTCCCTCTCCTTGTGCTTAGATTGGTTGGAGATGGAGTTTTTGTCTCCAGAGGGATGGCATTATTTATTTATCAAATGCATGATATGGGAGTGCTCGTTTCCTTCAAGCGGGAGGTGCTGGAGAAGGCAATTAAAAGGGTCAGTAAATGCAGCTGTATGAAGTCATTGCCAACAGATTTCTCCCAGAATACACAAACTTAGTAATGGTCAAGTGGCTCAGGTTCAGTTATTTTGTTCTCAGCTGGTTATTTTCCCCAATGAACTTCAACTATAGCAAGGTAATTGTCAAGGTTGTGAATGAAAATGGAATTAAATATATTCATGTCCTTGGAAAGTTCTTTGCTAATTCTGCTTGTTTCTATGCACTTGTAAATGCTAAGTAAACATTTTCACTGTGGATACAGCCTGTTTTGAGTATAAAAGAGAAACTGTTGTACCTCCAGTATTACTCCAAGTTAGCAGTGAGTGGCATCTGAATTTTAATGGTCCCTTCTGCATCAACCAGTGCTGGAAGTAGCCTCGGAGAGAGCGGATCAGGGTGCCGGTGCGACATGGCAGTGCTGTGCTGTGCTGCTGGAGGCTGCGCTCCTTGCAGCCTGCGTGTCTTCAGTTTGTGCTGGCAGATCAGGAACACACTGGGAAGCAGGGAAGGTGCTGCTGTGGATAGAATCAGTACCTGCTTAAAATGTACACGTATACAGAGAACAAACTGTCTTTCTAAACGAATTTTAAATACTCCTTTTGGCTTATGAATAGTTTTCTTGCAACTGTCAGGCCATCTGCTTGGAGAGGGGTCTGTACAGTCATGAAAAGGATCTTAAAATATACTCTCCTCATAAACAGCTTTTGTTTGGAAAATCCACATGCATCACATAATGCAGTAAATGGCAGCACAGGCTGAACTGAAACATTTTTAAATGCCGAGGATGCAACCTTGGATACAGCTCCCCCCTCACTCCCCCCACCTCCCCTCTATTAATAAGCACGCTTTAAATGCACACTTAGCCACGTCCTCTTATAGACTCAGATTGGCAGCACCCACCTGCTGGGAAACATGCTAAGATAACTTCCTTGGGTACATCCAAAATACCAAACTGGGTTGTGGGCAGAAAAGAAACAGGCTTCTGCAAAGCAGCTCTCTCAGAGATTACATCATTCTCCCAGCCAATTTTCTGCCTACACTGCACCATTTTGTACGGGGTGTGTGTGGAAAGGAAAAAAACCCACCCCACCACAACCCAAAGCAAACGTCCCCGTGTACACAATCAGAAAGGCCGAATTAAGGGTGTGTGAGCACATCTAATTCTAGCATTTCTGAAACTTTTGGGAGCCTAGCTTTTCAGAATGGCTTGGTATGTGAATATATACAATACATACAAATGCACATAGGCGTTTATTTTGTTCGCATGCCTAGAATAGAAAACCGTGCTTGTGAGAACAGTGCTGTGCTTTCCTTACAGGGCTTTTTCCTCCCTCCCACCCTGTTTATTTTCATCGTTCTTTGGTCATTTTTTTGTTTACCTGCTTTTTGTTATTCTAATGTAAGTTCAAACATACAAAATGCTAATTCTCTTTTACATAAAATGTAATAAAACTTTCTGGCTTTCTTTATAAACAAATTTCAGCAGGAATGTTGATGGGATGCCGTATAACAAGTAAGGAAGAAATACTGTTTAATTATCTTCCATATAAAATCCAATAAAACGTTCTGGCTTTTCTTATTTTTCTGTACCGGGGATTAACATCAGCGTCTTTGTGATGAGAAATCTGCATTCATGGCTCCTCTATTTAGATTTAAATAGGAATTATAGTTCTTGGCAGAAAAGGATCTGTCAAATATCACAGCATTTGTGGCAGGTGGTCACTGCATTGCTCAGTACAGACACTGCCTGCTTAACCATAGCCTGAAGTAAACATCAAAAGTCAATTATTCCCTTTGTAAATATTTTATTTATATTTTGGAGGCTAACAAACATCTTTTGAGTGCTTGGCTGAAGCCTTCCTCCATGGATCAAAATCCTACTGAACCCACCATTGGGTGGTTCAAAACGTGTTCAGCAGCCCAGGGCTAGCCGTGCAGCTACCCATGTGTGTGAGGGTCCATACACAGCCCTCTGCTTGGAAACCTTTAATGTCTTGGCTGGGCTGAAGTGGACAGAGCTAAAACTTGTCATGGTTGTTATCACCGCAGCTGCCAATTAGTACGACAGTCTCGTATTATTTTGCCAAAATCCCTTTCCCTCAGTTATACTGTATTTTGAATATAAATACTGCAAAAAAAAAAAAAAAAGGAATTGAAGTGTCTATTTCCTTGGCTTCAGTGTTTTGGGGGTGGGAAAGTGGGAGGGCTGGTTGAATGGCAAGATGGGTGTGTGTGCAGTGGCTCGACAGAGGCAACTTGAATGCACATTGAGTAGCAAATGTGGAACATGAGCTGAGCTCTGAGGGTCAAATGCCTTGGAGGGGTCTTGTTGCAGGGTAAGCCTACTAAAATAAAATGACAGATTCTGGCAACAGTTGCACATGTGGCAAGATCCATCCCAAAACCACTACTGCGGGGAAAATGCCTAAGGGTGGTGCAACACATTTTAGGTCCTTATTTCAACCCTGTCTAAATTCTTTGGGCCATTAACTAATCAGATCATCTCACTTAAACAATGTTATAAAAATAATAGAGTACTTCTGCCAACATAAATACGTGTTGAATATATTTACCTTAAAGAACCGGGATTTTCTTATTTACTCCTGACGTTCAGGAAACAGGGGGAGTACAAAACGTTAAGGAGAAGCAGAATTCTCTGAGATTGGGCTGTGGGTAATTTTCCCTGCAAGTCTGTTTGGTGGTAAGTTAATTGACTCCCACATTACCGAAACTGCAATGCACTAAAGCGCTGGGTGCTCGTTTTCCTTCGCTATTTGACTGGCAAAGGCCATCTGTTCTACCCCATCCATCCACATGCACAGCGCCTATTGTTGTCAACAGGATTCACACACACGTGGATCAAGGCAAGCATGTGCCTCTAACTGTTTTGATCCCTAGAACATGGATTTTTCATTTTCTTTGTTTCTTTGTGCTCACCCAGTAATAATACTTGTCATCTGAGAATTCATATTGATCTTGTCATTGCCTTAAAATTGGATGACAATTACTATCTTTGTCAAAATTCGATCTGATGAAATGGCTCCAATTAGGAAGGAAAAAGAAGGAATCCATCACAGCAGGGAGCACTGCATTTGCTTTTAAAGTAGGGAAGCTTCTCTTAAAGAGGTACTGTTGGAACAAGCAAATGGGAACAAGCAGAACAGAGATTAGGATGCGGGTGTCAAAAATCCGCAGAAATCTGGTATGTACATGAAGTGAACAGCCATTTAATTTTTGCAGCCCATATCTGTCTGCAGAGCTGAGTGGGAGCTCCTCTGACAATAAATGCAAGTAACTGCTGTTTTCATTTTCTGATCTGGTCAGGCACATTTTGACGCCAGCCTTCGTGCATTTTCAAATCCAGTTCTGATCATCAGTATAATTATAATACATTATTGGGAGTGGATTTGCTGAAGTTTATGAAATGATAACAGCATAAATTGCATCATGTTTCCAGATACCGATCTCACCTTGAAACTAGATATGAAGAGGCAGTGAAAGAATTAAAAACAGAAGAGTGAGAGCACTTCCATTGCTACTAATATCGGCACTAATGCAAACAACTCATCTGTACTAATTACAAATAAAATTGTGCTAATTACAGATTTTTCACTCAAAATGAGTGTGTAGGGGTGGTGATATCTTTATGAAAAATAAAATATTAAAGGATATTTGTTTCATGTTGAGTGACTGTTTTGTTCAATAAAAACGTGTCAGTGGTTTGCTTCCAGGCAGGAAATGCTTCCAGGCCAGACTAACTGCTGGTCTGTAATTTGGACAGGTCTGTACCTGGGAGCTGGGAGGTTTATGTTGGTGCTCAGCTCTCGCCAAAGGACTGGAAACCTCTGCCCAGCCAGAACGGTCCTGGCTCTAGGTCATTCCTGTGTGAGTTTCTCTGATCAGGCCAGTGAAGGTGGCTTGCACTGGGCTGCTGGAGGCATACAGTTACGTGAGTGCCCAAACATGTAGCCAGCAGGTCAAAGGAGGTGACCCTCATACTCTACTCTGCTCTGGTCAGGCCCCATCTGGAGTCCTGTATCCAGTTCTGGGCTCCCTGGTACAAAAAAGACGGGGATCTCCTGGAAAGGGTCCAGTGGAGGGCCACAAAGATGATTAAGAGACTGTGAGGAAAGGCTGTTCAGCCTTGAGAAAAGAGGACTGAGAGGGAATCTGATCAATGTTTATAAATATCTGAAGTGTGGGAGACAGGGGGAAATGGCTAGCCTCTTCTCAGTGGTCTGTGGGGACAGGACAAGGGGCGATGGCCTCAAGTTGGAGCACAGGAAGCTCTGCACCAATATGTGGAAGAACTTCTTTCCGGTGAGGGTGACAGAGCCCTGGGACAGGCTGCCATGGGGGGTGTGGAGTCTCCTTCTCTGAAGATATTCAAGACCCATCTGGATGCCGATCTGTGCAACCTGTCCTAGGGAACCTGCTTTGGCAGGGGGGTTGGACTGGATGATCTCAGGAGGTCCCTTCCAACCACTGCAATTCTGTGATTCTGTGACAAGACTACACAGTTTACCTCCCCAGAAAATCATATTTTCTTAACTACATGGAGGAGCTCTACAAGAGGCTGAGGGAACCCAATCAAGCACACCATACTTCAGCAGGTGGTTACTTTCTGAGCTAAAAATGTAGCACTAGTATGATGCAGAGATGAGTCACCTCACCTCATACAGCAGCAGGCTTTATTGGCAGAAGAAGGTGGGTGAGCTGGTGCTAACAGGTCTTCCGCTAGCAAGCTGGGTGGCTGCCATTTCCCTTACCCAAAATCTTTCTACCCCCCTGCCCCGCCATTAACTTCTCCCCCCACCCCCCCATTCATTAACTAAGCCTCCTCAGTGCCTCTGACCTACATTTGTGCTAGTTCCAGAACGTAACAGAACTGCCTTTCTGGGGAATTTGCTATTTGCTGAAAATTTTAATCCAACACATTTGAAAATGTTATATGCTAACTGAGCAAACACAGCAATCAGAAAAGCACACAAAGCCCATGCAATTGTCCTGGACTTGTTTGCAACACACTGCTATTAATGAGCATCTGGGATGAGTACGGTATCTAGTGCTATGGATCTCATGATCTGTACAATAATGGCTGATTTTAATTGACTTTTGCTTCATATAGCAAATCCCAATTGGAGAAGTTCCAGGATGCCGCTAGTGAAGAACTGTGGGTGGGTGCATGTTTTGAAGTGATGGTAAACATTGTGACATATACTGTGTGTACCACATATTCTCATATGCACATTTTGACTTTTGTTGCCTTGGCTTTCACACAGAATTTCTAACATAGACGTTCCTATTTGCCAGTTTGAGTGGAAATCTGTTAATATGTGAACAGTGCTCGCCAGCATGTACCACCATCACTGGACTTTCAGTACTTGTCTTTGAAACAGCCAGCCCTGGGTGCTCAGAGGGGCCCCACAGGACTATGGCATCTGTGAGAGCAAGACTGGTGGAACTGGGCAAGTGAGGCGTGATGAGAGCTGTGATGAGAAACCGTAACTTTGAGAACTTGTAACTCACAGCTCAATATGATTCCCCGATTTCCAATGCAAGTAACACCGCCAAGAAGGCCTCGCTCTTTTACTGCCATGAATTCTTTTCACCGTTCTAGAGATGCTGCTAACTAATGCCAAGTTTAGTTGAGCCATTTTAGCACTTAAAGTACTATGAATATTAAAAATAACTCTAAAGGTCTGAGACTAAGAGCCAGATTACCTAGGTGGTGTAATTTAATGATTAGCCAACCCTTCTGCTTGAACTAGAATTTGTCCCGAATCCACAGCAGCTCTTTGGGAACCTGTTCTCAGCCAAGATTTGCACAGGTTTTTTAATCTGACCCATTAAAAAAATCCCCTGCTACATATGCCATCCTGCCCGGCTGCAATATCATGCAGCCAATATTAGACAAACAATTTGCTTTTAGGCTCTTTCTAAAAAAAACACACCACCACACTTGCATCACATACTGCAAAGCTACAAGGTATTCACAGGCATTAAAGCTACGTGTGTCCTCTCCTTAGCACTAAGGTGCCCAGAGAACACAGGGTGGGTGCTCTCCTGCTGCCCACGGTCCCCAGAAATATAGCCAGAGATCCCTGATACCATTGCAGCAGACCCTCTGCTTTACTACAGAATTATTAAGGTTTTTTAAAAATAGAAGAAAGAAGGACACATTTTTTCCTGACTGCAGCATGGCCATTTCTCACAGAGACCACCAGGTTGCAGGTGACTGCTAGACAAGAGTCATGCAAGAGAAAATTTATATGGGAGCGTGGTGCAAGGAAGTCGGTGCCAGTGCAAAGTAGCTGCTCAAATCTACTGTGCTGAGCGCAATGAAATAAATGCTGGTGAATGGGTGTTTCTGTGAGGTAATACTTCCATCACATCCAATTCTAATGTTATCCAGCAAGCTGCCTTGCCAGGAGCCTCCTTTGTATTGCAGGAAGCCATCTGTGATGGTAACTAAAATGAGAACAGAGCAGGATTCACTATGAAATGCTTGTCAGAAGCACTCCCCTCAAGTGTGTGCACTGCAGTTCCCACGTTGCCAGAAGCAGCATCTCTCCGAAGGTGAGGAAGCTACTACCACCCCAAGCCCCACAACAACCCTGAAGGGATGTCGTTCCTTTCACCTGCAGCCTTTCATGAGGGGTCCATATAACCACTGAACCAAAATTTATCCTTGGCTGGGGCCATAAATTGCTATGGAGATGGTGGGTGGGATGATGGATCGTTTTGAGCACGTTATCTAAAACCTGGGTCTCAGTCTTTTTAACATATATCCTGGCCAAAAGTACTGATGTTTTCATTGATCTCTGCTGCTTCTGGCTTAATTTTTCTTTATCTCCAAGCCCATCTTTGGTCTCTTACTTTGCCAAACTATTCATTTGTTGCTGGATAATCATGGGCTTGTATTTCAGATAGCTTCCTATTTTGTCCAGCTTCCCATTCAATTGCCCACATATTTTTTCTTTGCAAATTTTGCCCTATTGTGCAGTGGCAAAGTGGCTATCTGTTAATGCCAATATTACTCCTTGAGAATTCTTTTCCCCTGCATCATCAAGGGTTTAAGTGGAAAGCCTTCAGCACAGTGCAAATTTCACTCCTGAGAATATCCATCTTTTGAGGTAGCTGATTTTAATTAAAGAATACTCTCTCTCCCTCTCTCTCTCTCTGGATTATACTTTAATTTCAGTCTCTATCACAACAGTAGATACTTCTCAGATAAAATGTATTTTTGTCTCTTTTCATCCATGATTATCTGTAGTTCTTAAACACTTGGGGTCAGCAGCTGGTCCCCAGTTGATGTAGTTCAGGAATAATTCTATTCAAAGGAATTAATTCAGAATAAAATTGGTGTTAAGTTCAAAACAAGGCAAAGTGTTCATAATATTTTGCCCTTAACTATATATATGAGAAAGAAACTCTAAGAAATAGCAGTAATAACGATTGTGGCAATAAACAACAGTCCCTGAAACGTATAGCACCTCTCACTTGAGCATTTTAGACATAAATGCATTAAGCTGCTGTCATAGGAAGAAATGTCATTATCCTAATTTTACACAAGGGAAAAAAAGAAAGGTGGCAAGAAGTTAAGAAAGCAGCTGAAAGTCATATAACAAGAACTGAACCTACATCTCATGATCTCCTGTTTCTAATCCCCTAAACACAGGTAGAATCTCTTCCCAAGGGATATAAAATTGAGGTCTTGAGAGTTAATAGTTATGGAAGAATCAACAGTATTCAAACACAAGTATAGTTTGAGTTTCTGCCTCCATCATCTTGCTAAATTATGATTGATATAATATTGGTATCATATCTTAAATTGTTTATGCATGATTAATTTGCATAGTTAAACCATTTCCAGATTTCTCAGGGAAGAAGTTGTAGCTTAGTCCTGGGCAGAGAAAGCCTAGCTGCAGATTTAAAGCATTGCTGCTGCAAAGGAAGCTGGAGTGAAACCTCGCAACCCTTTAGACACCAAGGGCAAAACTGACTGTTCTGACAGTAAAAGGATCCTGGCCAGGGTCTCTGCAGTCATAAGGATCCCTCACCACTAATTGGCACTTCTTCATATGAAACAGTAATATGTGGGTGTCTACATACACACGTGTGCATATATATAGCGAGATGTGCAACAGAGATACAGATACATGTATACCCACAGAGAACTTACAGGATGAGTTCAAGCTGGCAAGATGGAGTTGATCTATTTTCTGTGTACTGAATGACATCAGTCATAGAATCATAGAATCCCAGATTAGTTTGGGTTGGAAGGGACCTCAAAGCCCATTCAGTTCCAACCCTCTGCCATGGGCAGGGACACACTCCACTAGCCCAAGTTCCCTCAAGACCCACAGACACATCTCATTAGGTCCCGTGGACTTGACAGAATCCAGGCGGACTGTTTCCTTCTGGAGAGGGACCCTATTTCCCTTAGTGTTCCTTTTACCACTGACATCCTTGAGCTTCATGTTCCTCACCAGCTGCTTCTTGTTGGCATGCACAAGGTCCAGCATGGCACCTCTCCTCATTGGCTCCTCTCTCAGTTGGAGAAAGAAGTTATCATCAAGGCCTTCCGGGAACCTTTAGTGCTGTCCCTCCAACTGGTATCAAGGTGGCTGAAGTCCCCCATGAGAACCAGGGCTTCTGATGTTAAGTCATTGCACCAGTCACTTTTAGATTGTTTTTTCCACCCCCTTTCTTTTGTCTGCTCTTTGTTTGTTTGTTTCAATGCCCACTCCAACCTACACACATCTCTGCTTGGTCATGCACTTCTGATCTGAACAGAGGTAAGGAAAGAAATATGCATGTAAGATAAGTGTGGGAATAAAATGTGCTTTGGCAAAGTGCTTTAAACTGCATTTCTGCCAGTAATCCATTAATTTGTGCTTCTTTGTTTTCTCCAAGCTCAGAATAATTCCCATCTGCCTTGACTCACCATGTAGCGCATAAAGGAAGAGGTCCCTTTTCTGACCATGGATGAAATAGGAAACTTTTTGTATTAATGTAGAATGGGGCTTGGAACTCTGGGGTTTCTACCACTGGGACCTAAAATAACTTAAGGTCCTGCTATTTTAATTAATTTCATTATGATGAGCCTGCCTCTTTTGTATGTTTTTCCAGCTTTTGTGTTCCTGGCCTGCCTGTAACACATATGTATTCCCCTTCTTTACTCTCACTGAAGCTGAAGATGCAATCACATTTTTGAACCATCTGTTTTTTAATTTATTATTTCCCCCCATTGCATTGATGGGCTTTCTCATTTTTCTGTCAGGCTAACAGTTTGGCTCCTGTTTATCTAAGATATGTTAACATGCTGTTCCTCTTCTGGGCACTCAGTCAGCCTATTGTATTTTCTGAAATTAAACACCAGGGATTTTAAAATATTATTTTCTTCATCAGCCCAGGGAATATCCTCTACCTCTCTTCCTCCTTTTGTTCTTCCAGTACACATTTTACAAGTCTGGCTAAATTTAGGCTAATGCCTTATTTTTCTGTCCTTTCCGGATCATTCCCAGTCACAGCCTGCCTGGGAGTGTTCCCGTATCTGGAGAGGACCCCACTCACGTGAGGGCAGAGACAGTCCAGCATTCCCCAGGGGCAGCAGATGAATCCCTGCAGAGATCCTTGCACGTCCCATGCTCCTTACATGGGACATGAGATGCTCAGCCTATCCCTGGTGCTTGTTTCTGTTCCTCACCTTCAAGCTCGGGAAAAACCTTCCGGGTTCTTTTTTCAGTGGTTCCCAGTGACAGGACAAGAGGCAACAGGCATAAACTCGAATATAGAAAGTTCCACCTAAACACAAGGAGCAACTTCTTTACTGTGTGGGTGGCATAGCACTGGGACAGGCGGCCCAGAGAGGTTGTGGTGTCTCCATCTCTGGAGACATTCAAAAACCATCTGGATGCTGTCCTGTGCAACCTGCTCTAGGTGATCCTGCTCTGGGTCATCCTGCTCTGGCAGGGCGGGGGGTGGACTAGATGATCTCCAGAGGTCCCTGCCAACCCTGACCAGTCTCTGTGATTCTGCATGTTGGCTCGCTCACCCACGAAATGCGGAAATAGGCTCAATAAAGCCCCTTGCACTGCCACAGCTGAGTGCAGCTGTGCTGCGGAGGACAGGCTTGTAATCCCAAGCCATACCAGCGAGCTGTATATCCCCGAGATGGCTGCAAAGTTCCAGGTAATCACAGCATGGAGCATAATGTGGATTTATATTTGTTACCTTACTTTTCTATAGTACCTCCCAGGAGTCTTCTGAGGCATTCCATTCTTTAATAAGGAGAAAGTGCTCTGAGATTTTTCTAATGAAAATGATATAGGAGCACACAGTGTTATTATTAAAACCTCTCCCTTTTTCTCTAGGAACTGCTAAATACATTTACAGTTTATATCCTTTCTGGCAAGCATTAAACTTTCTAATTTAAAATAATAAAGCCTGGTTTGCTTCCTTTCTATCACTTCTATTTCAAAAATATAAAAAACTGTCAGTTTTTTTAACTATTCTTATTTTGCTGAGTGATTTCTGGATTTCAATAAAAGTAACACTGTGGTTACAACACTTTGTGAGATAAGCAAAGAGATTTTTTTTTTTTACAGCACAATTATGGAAATTTCAAAGAACCTTATAAATATCCTGCTATTTGCATATATGAGATAAGCATATTTTAGTAATGGTTATGACAGGCTAGCAAGGAAAATGTGTGGGACAGCTATATAGCAAACACATGCAAACATAGACACAGAGAGGGGGTGTGTGTGCGCACTTTTCCAGAGAAGCCCGTGCTCAGTGGGAGCAGGATCCCTGGGAATGCATGGGGCATTTCCCCAAGGAAAGGGACCACCCCGCTCAAAAACTCAGTTTCCCCATACGCAGATGCAAAACTAGCATTATTTTTGTAATGTCACCAGATATTTGGGTAGGCCCAGGTGGTGTGGGCTAGATAAGAATTAATATGCCAGGCTTTTTAACTTTGTTTCCACTTAGCAGGGTACAAAGGCTCAGTTTTGTCAGGACCTCGGGGTGCAGTGGTGCTGTATCTCCTCTCGTCAGGCTGAGGGCTGGGTGCCGCTGGGATGCCTGCGGCTTGGGATGCCTGAGGCCTGAGCTGCCCATAGCCCTCATGCCTCGTGGTGGCACAGGTTCAGGGCCTCCTCACTGCACATCCCTGCTGCCAGGGCACCAAGGCAGCCTATCCAGCTGCACAGCACAGCGACAGTGCCCATGGGCTGTGCGAAGGGCTGACACAGCCCTACACATCTCCCAAAAAAGCAAAAGTGCAGCCAAGGCTGCCTCAGTGTTCAGCACAGGCCCTCAACTCCACTCAAGATGCAACAGGAATGTAGCTGCGGCTGCCTAAAGTTTTCAAGGGACTTTCTGAACTGAACCAGTGTGTTGTGCTTTTATCCTTTTGTTTGCCTTTGTATTTTTAAGTTGGAAATTGCTCTTCTGGTTATGCTTGAAAGCTGCTAGGAAGCTCAGAGAATTAGTGTGGCAATTTCCTCAGTCCTTTGTTGAAAAGGAAGAGTCCACACACAAAAAAATGCACTGGCATTTCAGCTGTATAAATAGCGTAAATTGCTGTCAAACAAAAAGACGATTTAACTAACAGAAACCCCAAACAAACAGCCCCCCTCCACACATACTTTTCTGTCCCCATTAGAACTGCAGGTTTCCATTCTGTGGATCTCCCAGCCATCTGCTTGGCCCTTGAAAGAGTCCTTGAGAAACCGAAAAATGAAAACCACTTACTTTCTGAAAACTAATCTTGGCTTCCTGGTGCCTTGCTTTCAGGGGAGCTCCACTCGAGGCTTGATTTCTGTAAGTGCAGATATTCAGTATGTCCTGAACAATTAGATGCCTTTGAGGATGTTGAAAGCTAGACATAAAAAACCAAATCAATCAGGAGTCTTGTTTGACAACTGACACTATTTCTAATGCAAAAAAACCAACCACCACCAAATAATATATATATAATAACAAACAACAAAAAACCTGAAAGACCAAAACTTAACAACAACAAAAAATCTACCAAACAAGCCCTTTTTCTCTTTACAGTTTAAACCAGACATTTTTCCTACAAGTTTTTCATCAGCTTATCTGGAAAAAAATTGCAGACACACATCCATCTTTTTTTTTTCCCTGCTGAGGGAGACGACCTTTACCAGAAGCTAAAGTTCCCTGTCTTGAGCAGCACAGCCCACCCTTGGGGTGTGCTTGGGGGCTGCTAATGGATTTCCTCTGGTCCTTGGTGTCTAAAAATGTTCCCTTCTCCCCACAAACCCGTGAGGAGACAGGGTGACAGAAGCATCCAGTGCCTGTGGACTCTTAGGAGCACATCCACATGGCCAAAGATGACTGCTGGCATGAGGAGACTGAAGGCAGCAAGCAGGACTGCGTGCTGCCCAAACGGCAGGCAATTACGCTGTAATTTTTCCCCAAACTCTCATAGAAACCTGTGCTTCTGTAATGGAGACGGGAAGGATTACAAGCAATCGCTGCCTCCCAAGCAGTTGATATTCACAAGAAAAATAGAAGAGCAAGGGAAGGGGCAGTTTTGCCTCGTCAGCTAATGATCCTTGACTCTCTTACTTTGTGGTTTTGGTAGCAACCACCGAGAGAGGTCACACATGAAACTGTGGAAGTGTGAGGTGTCTTTATTAAATATATCAATGGAGTTTATTAAATGGAACGCGTCGTACTGGGTAGTGTAAGCCACCGTTGGACGGGCTCAGGGTCATGCAGGCCTCCTGCCTTGATGTCACCGGCTGTTGGATTAATACTATGAGCTCACAGCATGGGCCTGATTAGAAGGACGGGTCCCGGTTGGTTTTACCTCTGCCCTCTGCTAAGTCTTTGTTTGCAACGTGAGCAACAAGCTTTTCAGCTCATCACCAAGGCGCCACGTTCAGAGCCGAGGCGGATCACTTAGGTCTTTTACCACCTCTGACAGACACCGGGTTTAGAATTCCCATCCGGCAGGAGGAGGGCGCAGAGGTGGAATCATTATCTCCTATTGTCCAATTGATTGTTTGGGCTCTAGAAAGTCTTCCTTTTGAAGATTCTTTGCCTTTTTTTTTTCTTTTTCTAAATCTTTCTCCCCCCTTTTCTTCTCATTTTCAACCTGCACCAGGAGGGCAGAACAGAAAAGGCTGCTGGAAGACTTTTTTTAGCTTGCTTTCTCTCAAGGGATTCTAGTTCATGGCAGAGGAAACCACTCTCTCTGACAGGAAAAAGTAGTGAGTTAGAGACCCTAGACAATAAGGAGGCAGTTTCCCTGTTTGGAGCCACTGGGGCCACAGGGGCTTGGAGAGGGCCAAAGGTGGGCAAAAGGAAGAGCAGTTCAGGCTGCACGGTTGGGTGAGGGAGTATTTCATCTAACTTGGAGGAAGGCAAGAGGAAGGGATTTACTGTGATGGCAATCACTGCATGATTAGAGACAACAAGAACAATAGCACATGGGTACGTCCTACATCATTTGTGAGCTGAATGGTGGCTTCCCAGGAAAGAGGGATGTCTCCTGTTAAATAATGAATCGATAGTTTAAAAAAAAAGTGGATAGGAATCAAAAAAAACTGAAGGAAGAGCAAAAGAAACCAAACATGGGGACTCTGGACTTTTGGGTGAGACTTTTTCTAAGAGCAAAGTTTGAGTAGCTCCAGAAAAGTGGGGACTAATACAGCTGCAAGCCATCCCTGCATGTAGCCAGTTCTGGATGATCAGAGAACTTGGACATCTCAGAGATAGAGCCTAGAGAG
Source organism: Laterallus jamaicensis coturniculus (assembly GCA_022605575.1). Lineage (NCBI taxonomy): Eukaryota > Metazoa > Chordata > Aves > Gruiformes > Rallidae > Laterallus > Laterallus jamaicensis. The sequence goes on from JAKCOX010000014.1 coordinate 20,917,473, forward strand.
CTCGGGCTGCAGGCCACACTGCTCTCATATACCTAGTGTACAAGGTGCACATGATGGCTTTATCACACTGAGCATGCACCCTGACTGACGAAAGCACTTTGCTCAGGCAGAGGGTACAAACCAGAAAGGAGATGGACACTACTATATCAGGAGGCATCCCTGACAGCTCTGTTCCTTACCATCCTGTTCTCCCTTCTGCAAAGTGCAGGCAACACCACACTGCATGCCAAGTCTGCCCTGACAGAGCAGGCAGAACAGAAAGAGTCTGACACTGTTCGACAGTAATCCCACCTGCAGTAACATCGATGCCCCGTACAACAGCCGGAAGAGTTATTCTGACACACCACCGCAAATTCATGTTTCTACACTGATCCAGGTCTGGTGACTGGGTAACACCCACGTCTTCATGTGATCCTGAAAATTAAAGATAACATTTCATATAGGTTAGTCTTTTTCTCCTCTCTAAATCTGTAACTGTGACTGATGAAACTGTCTCATGTTGTCAGAACATCCTTGAACTAATAAACAATGGAAATCAGTTAGTGCTGGTGCCAGATCCACTCTGCTTGCAGCCCAAGGTGTGCTTCTTTCCACGAAGCCCATGATATACTACTCAACCCCCCTACTTGCCATTCTTCATGTTGGTTATTTACCATTTTCTACCAATTATCTATTCCACGAACATTATGCCCTAATTGCTCAGCTATTTGTTGATTATCCTGCTGCAGTTGTTTGTCAGATTCTTTTATCCATTAATCTGTGAGACCTTTCAGTTGCTATTCATCTGATATGGAAGGTTTTAACCGCTGATGCCGTCAGTCACATCTCCCTTCATGTCATGGGCTTAAAAGGAATATAAACGTGACTGACTGTAGTTGTTTGTGAAGCCATTTAGATAAGAACACCACATCCTAATTTTTGCCATTCACCTATACTAGCTTCCTCAAAGCTTCCTTCAGAAGCCAAATTCTTCACATCCTGAGGTTTGTGGGCATTCTGCTATGTGCAGTTGCTGCTTTATACCCAGCCGAGCAAAAAACGTGTTCAGTAAAATGACATCCTTCACCCTTGTTTGCTCATACAGCAGGGGAAGCACACCTGACAATGCAGCTGGGATTTCTGCCACTTGTTCGGAGTGAGGTGAGACCTGCCCCGCTGCCTCCTGCTCCTCTTTACATGGACTGGAGCAGATCTTGTGCAAACCTTACCCTACGGGAACCTGAACCACCCGCAGAGCTGATTCCTGCAGATGTGGTTTGACAGAGGTGATTACAGCTGCGCAGGCCACGGCGCGTCAGGAGGTTGCAATCCTTGACACTGGTGCTGAGCACCCTCCATCATTAATGTGTGGAGGTGCTTGTGTTACGTCTCCTTTTCCAGTCATTACTGTGAGAATCCATTTTGACAACCTAGTGCTGGATATGTACCATCTTGTGCTTTACCAGACACAGTGTATGTCAAGGAAGCACGCCTGGTGTGCTGTGCCATTGTCCTTCTTCTAATGATATAATCCCATTTTTCTGATTTCCAGACTAAACATACCCATTTCTTTTGACAAGGAGCTGGAGTATCAGTAAGATTTGAGATGCAGAGACAATAGCTTATAACACAGTATCTTTCTTCAGTGTCAAATTCCTTCCTGGTTAGAAGAGGGAAAACCACAGATGAAGAAAGTTCTCAGGTCCAGACAACCCACCACTGCAGCTCGGGCTAAGGCTGGCTTCAGTTCGACCAAGCTCCCTGCTTTTCTGTACCCTGCTCCCACTGCCTGGTTTTCTCTAAAAGCTTAGCTGGAGGACGACTCACTTCAGTGAACATCAAAATAAAACCCTGCATACAATTAAAAGCGCCTTACAGTGCTCTGAGCTAGGCAGAGTGGTGGGGCTGGGTAGCTTCTGAATAATTCCACACTGTTTATCAGGAGTCTGGCCTTCAATACCTCATACGGCTCCTAAATATTTTACCTCTTGTTGCACTAATTGAACCTTTTGTCTGTTGACTTTCAATCCTTCCCCCTGGATTGCAGCCAAAACTTCCTTCTCTTGACACGCTAATTCTTCAGAATTCTCCAGTTCAGATGTGATCCATATATGATGTTACATGCTTCCTGGACCTGCAGACTAATTTCTCCCATATCTGAGTGATGTCTATGTGACAGGTCAGAGGAGCTTAGGAAATCCTTGAGGAACTCATGTGAAACAGGTTTGTTTTTTCCTTCTGAACTGTAAAAACGAACTTTTACCAACACTCCTCTGCTAAGAGCCTAAAGAAAAATGTGCTTGGTAGATCTATGACTGAAAACCACTCAGGTCCTTGTACTATTCCAGCTGTAATTTCTGGCATTTTAACAAGAAGAGGTGATGTTTGCAGAGTTACAGCATTTAATGCTCTGAAATCCACAGTCAGATGCATCTTTCTATCTCCCTTTAATACCAAGCACATAAGGGAATTACACACACTGGGTCACTGCATTGGCACTCCTTGATCCACCAGGCTATTAATAGTGGACAACAATCCTTTCTGGGCTTCGCTTGGGTACTTACATCAGTTCTGCAGTCTTGGATCAAGCCCTGTTATTAAAGCAAAGGCATTAATCTTCCCATACTCCAACTTACCTCAAAAGCTTATACTTGCAGAAAGGTAACTCACCCTCATCCTGAGGTGTTCTGACTATTTCAGGAGCCTTTACAGTACATCATTTTGTAGGTAACATAATTATGAGTTCTTCTATTTCTGTATTACCCTTCCACAGTTAGTCAGATCTAAAGTAACCTGTTTTGTTTAAGGAATAGGCTGCTGAAAAACCCATTTTTGATCCTCTGCATGATGTTGAACAAAAGAAAACTCAACCGCTCACTCCAGTAAGTAGTTTGCACTGGTGCTGGGGGTAGGAGCAAAGCTGATACACTTCCTGCACCAGAGGAGACCACTGCACACTTCTGCCTGTACGGGGTACCTTGTAGGCACACACAGTCTTACAAAATAGTCTTTTCAACCGTCACTGAGGCACCAGAGTCTAATAACAGTTTGTGCTCCCAGTACCTTGTTTTTCATTGCTATTCTACAGTTGTGCCAATTTATGCATTAAGACAGTAATTGGTTTTATATTCCACCTAGCTATATATCCACCCAGGCTCTCTTACTCCTCCCAAACCCTGTTTCACATATGCTTCAAATGCCATTTCCCAGACTTACCCAGTCCAGGGGGAATACCCTAGGTCCAAATACCCTCTGCCTTCCTGTGGGCAGAGTGCCACATACTGCAGGACATTGTAAAGGTTCTTCCTCCAGACCTTTGGGTTGGTTTTTCCTCAGGACCCTGATTAGTGAAAGTGATTACTACTGGTACCAATCACTTGGACTGGATTAATTTGTAGTTCCTTTTCTTTCCAGAGAATCTTCCTGGCATGTTCCTCCACCCCTGCCCCTCACTGATGTCGGCAGAGTTCCCATGTCCCACAGTCATGCCTAACATCCAGCATTACTATTCTGAATCCCAATTCCTTCTCAAAAGGACCTCAGTGTCCCCCAGCAATAACGTGGCAGCTATCTCAGGAGTTGTTTTCTAGAAATATATCACTCCCTCACCTGACTGATGCTTTTTCTTCCAGCTTAGAAACACAGAATCATAGAATGGTCTGGGTTGGAAGGGATCCCAAGGATCACAGAGCTCCAACACCCTGCCACAGGCAGGGACACCAACCTCCAGGCATCATCTCGACAAGGTTGCCCAGGGGCCCATCCAACTTGGCCTAGAACACCTCCAGGGATGGGGCATCCACCACCTCTCTGGGCAGCCCGTTCCAGCACCTCACCACTCTCTCTGTAAAGAGCTTCCCCCCTAATATCTCATCTAATTCTTCCCTCCTTCACTCCATTCCCCCTTGTCCTACCATTGTCTACCCTTTCTAAAACTTGATTCCCTTCCTGTTAATATGGTCCCTTCAGGTATTGGAAGGCTGCAATGAGGTCCCCCTGCAGCCTTCTCTTCTCTTAGATGCCAAACCAGTCCAAAACCAAGACACTCATCACAATAACCACAGTCCATTCCCTTCCCCACTGTGGGCTAGTGGAGCTCAGTGTCATACAGAGTCCAGTCAGTAGATATTCAACCAGCTTTTGCTCCAGGATTTTCATCAGAGTGGGTCTAACTGGGCTGTGTGCCTAAAGCCACAATCCTCTCCAAACAAATATCCCTCTTTAAAGTCCCGGTTTTGTAGTGAAAGCTCAGTCCTGAGTGGTAACCAGTTCCATTTAACAGTGAGTCTTTCAGTCTCTCTGTCCTGCTGGTCCCCCTCCCCATGAACCAACAGCATTCTTTGCCATGATGGCACCCTTCTTGCCTGTATGCCATTATGCAAAGGTGTATAGGTTACCAGGGTGTAGCCTGGGTGAGATGGGATAGTTCAGATGTCTCCATCCCACTCATCAGGGTCACTACTCCTTCTCCAGTTTGTTCTGCGGTCAATATATCCAGTTTAGCTGACAAATTCTGTTTATTTTTCTCACTTACTTGCTTACTGGAGTCTCAGAATTCAAGTGTTCTTGTTCGCCCTGTGTGGCAATGATTGGATTTCTATTCCTGCTCCGCTCAGACTCTCACAGTCTCGCTCTCATGGACCTGACTGCTGGGTTACCACCAATCTGCACCAGTAAAATGCAGTCTGATGATGCATTCAGACATCCCCACCAGCACAGAGCAGAATAAAACCGGTTTGGCTAATATCTCTTTTACTAAATAAAAATTGAGAAGCTGAGAATCACTTGTGCTGCTCTGATATCAGACAATTTTGGGGCATTTGCATGTGCATTAACATGCCCAAATGCCAAAGTCAAGGGAAAACCGAGCCTGACAGTGGTGAGTGCATATCCCTGGATGGTAGGTGGGATCTTCTGGCTGCCAGTGAGGACTGTGGTGCCCATGCACCCTCACACCCTCAGGTTTTCTCTTAAACAGTCTAGTTTCAAAGGAAAACACTTCTCATCTACCAGTTCAAACCAGCCTTTTCTCCAGTTAGCTTTTCAAATGCAACACTGGGAATGTGATTATATTGTGCACTGTAAAACAGACCCTGGTCTCCAACAATTTCCCAACCCATTCACTTCACATCTACCATGCTACTTCGGACTGGCAAGAGACCCACTGTGTGCCTAAGGCATCTAAGGTAAGTTGTACTCTAACCAGTGTTTTTCTATGTATCCTGACCCATCTCATGAAAGACCTCCTCTCCTGGCCTATCCAACCTGTCCTTGCTCACACAAACTGCACAGCTCCCTCAAAAGCATGCTTGGGACACATGAAGCACACAGAAAATAGATCCTTCTGCCCTTCCATGGCACAGCCCAAGGACCATATTGCTCTCCCTTGTCTGTCAGACAGGGTTCAGTGGCTGAAGGCTTGCCTGCCCCATGGAGGTCCTCCTGTAGTTTGGGACTCCCTGATGACACCAGCTCCTTGCAGGTCTGCTCATGAGAGCTGTGATCTGCCATACTACACTGCAGCAGCAATGTTGCTTGTACAGCCGCAGACCCTGGGAGTTTTGGTTCTAGAAAAACTCCATCACTGCCTTATATATAGTTGAAAACACAGTAATTGAAGGCAATGACAACTAAAGAAGGCAGGCAGCACCCTTGGAAACACACACACACACACACACACACGTTTGCGCGCACATGTGCACACACAGCCTCCTACTGCCAGCCAGGCAGTGCTGCGTGACTTGTCTTAATAGAAGGCTTAAAATAAATCTGAATTATTTCCAGATTAGAGGGAGAAAAAAAAATCCTGTGAAGATGTTTCAGTCTGAGCACAAAGAACACAATGAGAGCAGTCTCTTTGCCAGTCGGCACAGCATCTTCTTTCCTCTGGTCTTTTGCTCTCTGCCCTCCTGCTCCCACCACGTGGCTTAACCTTTTTGTTCTCTCTGTTGCAGGTGAACATAGGACATTTTAAAGCTGCTGCATCCACACTGGTGTATCTGTAAGCAAGTTATGTGTCTCACAGACTTTTGTTTCTCATTTTCTTGACAGAGATCTCAGCCAAACCTGTGTCGTTCCTTTCTGAACTCAGTTTCAGCAGCTTAAAATACCCATCTACAGCCACAGTACCCAAGACTGTAAGCTTTGTTCCTCGGTAGCACCTGACCAGCCCCTAACCCTGCAGAGCCTTTGACCCATGGCAATATCATCTGGCAGAGCTCACAGAGGGGCATCAGGAATACACAGCAGCACTGCCCATATCTTTGTGTGCTCAAGGGTCCCAAATGTCTGATGGAGCTGGTGCTCCCACCTCTATTTGATGCCCACTGCTGGTATTTCAGAGCAATATGGAAAGGTTTAAAGGTTTTTCTCTTCTCCAGGGGAGAAGAACGTCTGCAGGCAATTTACTTACTTCAGTGTGAAAGAACGTGGGGATCTTGCAAGATTTCCTTGATGCTTTCTCTGGGGAAAAAACCTGGAAGTTGTGCTGCATGGTAGTATCTAGCACAGCATATGAGTAACAGGGCATTGAAGGAGGTGGTAAGGATGAGGGCAGAGAGACAAAGGCTGAAAGAAAAGCAAACAGTGCTCCCTAAGCCCCACCAACACTCCTCACTTCAGTGAGATATGCTGGGAGAACTGTTCATTTTTGACTGCCCGAGCACGCCATTTTGCTTACCTTGGGTGCTTTTAGGGCAAATTACAGAAACAGGCCAGTTTACTTCACTCTCATTTTTAGACAGTTTCACTTTCAGCTTCTCCTGCACAAACAACACGCTACAATTTGGGGGTTGCAAAGGCTGTAGGGAAGTATTGATTTCCTCACAATAACACTGAAACGGTTCGACCCAACATTTTCTGAAGACTTTTTACCAAACATACATTTTGAGGGACAAGTTTGACTTGACAGACATCTTTTAAAGACAGCTGCCTCTCTCACAGCCACGGCAGAGCTGCTGTTTACTACCTTTTATTACAGAGAAAAAAACATTGATGCTAGAAATTTCTTTTACTCAGGTAAATAGCTCTGAAGTTGCAGATTCTCTGTCTCTGTGAAAAGCTGCACTGTAGCGCAAGAAAAATTCTAATTATTCAGCTAATTAAAAAAGTCTTAATTATAATATGGAATAATTAATTTCTTTTGATACTTACAACTCAGACACTCCCTTGTATACCTCAGGGGTCCAGAAGTCTTAGCGAATGTAACAATGGGAATCGCTTCTTAGCAAAGCCAGCTTTCTCTGAGGCTTTTCTTAGCTTGGCGGTAGTTCTGTATACGAGGATAGGGACTGATGGCCGATAGTATAGTTGGAGATTCCTGAGACACCAGGTCTCAAATGCAGAAGGTCATATGCCACCTCTGATATCAAAAGCATTCCAAAAAAAGACACCAAAGTATCATGAACTGCGATACTACTAGTGCACTACTGCACTACGTGAACTGCAGCTCATCTCGGCATCACAGCCCCAATCAGAGCCCCTGCAGGGTACCGCTGGACTAGGAACTCCAGAGCCAGTCTTTCTTCAAACCTCTCTGTTCCCTGGTCTCATCACAGGCTTCCAGTCTATTCCTGCCTTGTGAACCTGCTCCATGTCATCCAGCCAGCTGACACTCCAGGAGCAGTGCTTCTCCTCTACCACACACAACCAGCTTTAATGTACCTTCTGCCAGAGCCACGCTCACGGAGACACTGGGGATCACAGCTAACCCCTGCAGAGATAAGTAGCCGAGATGGACACACAAGGTCAGGAGATGCTGAGATGGGAAGGAGGCTTATGCTTCCTCTCAGAGCTATTGCAGTGACCTTTTTCCTCACTTTATGCCATTTGCCTCAACTACAGAGCCCTCATCAGTTTAATTCCAGGAAACAGATCCAAGTTCCTGTCCTCTCTGTCTCATCTATCCCAGCATGCTGGGTGGTGACTGCTCTTGTCAGCTGCTCTGACATTCCTGGGCTTAGCTGAAGAATCCCACGAAGGACATGGGATTTATTTGTAACTGGGTCCCTCACATCCAGAAGCACTTGGAGGGTCAGTCTTGGGGAAGGGAAAGCTAACACACACCATAAAGACAGCTGGGAAATATTAAGTACATTCCGATGTTACAAACTTCGAGGGTAAGGGGTGGGGAAGGCAGTGCAGGGCCTCCGAGTCTGACAAAGGAGGAGTTATTTCTGCATTTTTCCAAAGTTAGCTAATAGGCAGGACTTGATTTGGTGAAGGCCTCTAAACAATTGCTCCGTTAACGTATTAACTCCAGCTTTCCATACACCCTCACTCTAGTGTTCTCCCTTTCCATACCCAGTATCAGTGCAAAGCAGCCACTGGGAAGTGTGGCATGCCCAGGGACAGCCTATGGCATGAAGCCAGCAGATCCTGAAGGTTCATGCTGTGCTCCTTCCTTCCAACAAACACAGTAGGAGGACAGATTTCAGAAAGCTTTCGAAGCTCTCAGGTACAGCACCTCAGCCTTAGACTCTGCAATGCTTTCACAGCATCTCTATCTTTCCATGTTTCTTACAGCACATCATGCACGAGGATCCTTTCCCACCTTCATCTTCCTGGAAGATTCTGCTGGTCAAGGCAGGACAATAACATAGCACTCAGCCGTGTGCTCAGTGGAGCCAGTAGTTAATATTACTCATAAAGAACAATATGTTTGCCCCATTTCTCCTCCTGGTGGAACACTAATTCCCAGTGAAAGCAATTGTGGCATCTTATTTCTTGCTCAAGGCTCTAAATCTCCTCTCCACCCATTCATGTGTCATAGATAAGAGCTGCATTTACATCCCGTCAGTCACACCCTGCTGCACAAGAAGGTGAAGCCACTTTATGCCAGTTAGTTAGTAATGCAAGACCCTTTCCCAGAACAGTAAACTTCTTTCTGACATCTTTGATGGCAAAATAGGAGAAGGAAAATTCAATTACATTTCAAACCCAAATAAAATTCACTTATCTCTCCCCTTTTCCTATTTTTAAAATATACCTGCAATTGCTGCTTTTACTGGATCTTCTCCTTCTTAAAATTCAGAAAACCTTGTGTGCATCCTCACTCATCTCCTCCTCTGTGAAGAATTAGAAAGAATTAATAAGCTGGGATATTTGAATAAAATCCTTTTTATTTCATGGCCTGATTTTACTTCCATAAACTCTGCATTTATAGCAACCTCATAAATTACCAACATATATGGAAAATAAATACTCCTTGTCTCTCTTACTAAGCCTGCAGACTTAGCAAACAGATCTCTCAAAATCACAGGAAAAAGGAAACGTTATTTTCTTTTCGACTCATTCAACTGGAAATACAATTTTGAGAAAAGCAAAGCAGTGTTTCCCCTTTCACTGCTTCCATTTCATTTGGGCTGATAAATGCCTCTGGGACATAGCATTTCTGGTTTCACCTCTTCTCAGCCGTCTGTCTTTCGCTCTTCCCTTCTCTTTCACCCCCTCTCCCTCTTACCCCCTTTTTCAATTGGCCTAAAAATGAGCGGCGCCTGGCAGCTGCAGAGTGCTGGCTGTCACAGGGATTGTTGGCAGATGACCTTCTGTCTGTAGCAGAAGAGAACCAGTTTCCTTTAGATAGGCATTGGAGCAAGCTGGGAAGTAGTTTAACTCTCTCCTCTGATGGCATTGACCAAAGGATGTTCCAGAGATGTCAAACGCCTGTGGTTAGATAGGCAGCCAGATGTGAATGATGGGACCTTATTACAAACAGTCCCATCCAATAAAAGCGTGCTAAGACATTGAGAGAAAAGAAAGCCACTGTGAATTCATGTCCTTCTTTGTGATTCTCCTGGCAGGAAGGCACTGAATTAGTGTGAAAATTGAGCAAAAATTAATCTTTGCCTCATAATCCATTATTTAAAATGGAACACTCACTATAATTTTCAAGTCACTGCTACAGCAAAGTCATTCTGAAATCTGTAAGTTTGCCATAGGGGAAAAATAGTAACATAAGACTACGTCTTGAGATTTCCAGAGTGCCAGACTCTTAATCTGCTTACTGCATTTACCATTTGTGATTTTTCATTGTAGTTGGAGCCTCCCCAAGGTCACCCCAAACATCTCAAGGCTCTCAAACATCTGTCCTCGATTCCTAAAAATTGACATGGCAATGGAGAGAAAGACCGACTGACTCATTGAGGTCACTGGCTTCTACTGGAACAGCAGCACCTTTGCCAGCTGCACCAGGAACAGAGCGGGCACAGCAGCAAACCCAAAGCTTTCAGTCCTCACAGCTACACCGGTGGCCAAGCACAGTGCAGCACCCGAGCGCCTGGCTGCGTGCTCCCTGCTGACACCCGTAAGGATGCCATGTCAGGCTGGGACCAGCTGCACCAGCTCTCACTCCTGCCAGACCTGAATCCTGTGGCAGGTGGAGACTGGGCACCGCTTCCTGAGTGGTTGTGGTGTAAGAGAGCCTCAGGCACAGAGGGTTTAGTCAGGGTTTACCTTAGTCCCTCTTAGTCAGGGTTTACCTCTGCACAGCTGTCACTTTAACATCAGTTTCTTAGTCCATACCGTGCTACAAATAAGCAGAGTTACAGAATCACAGAATCACCAGGTTGGAAAAGACGTTTAAGATCATCCAGTGCAACCATTCCTGTCCTATGCTAAAGCATATCTCTAAGTACCTCATCTACCCACACATCCAGGGATGGTGACTCAACCACTTCCCTGTTCCAGGCCCTGCCAACAAAGTTGTGCAAGAGACAGACCACACGGATGAGTCTCATTTGCCATAGGACTGCCCACTGCCCTTCAGTTTTCCATGTGATCTGCGAGAGCAGGGATAAGGTTGGGACAATAAATCAAACAGAGCAACAACAGTCTTATGGCTACGGGAACAGATCCCAGATCTTTGGGAAGGCTTGAACCAGTCACTGAATCTCTCTGCATCTCCTTTCCCTTTCTGAAACACAGCAGTAAAACACATTTATTGCTTCTGTATGTAGGCTCTGATGTTGCTCAGGCTCCTGCTAGCTGTCTTGCAACCAGGGATGCCAGTCTCTGTTGGGGTCCATAAGATTTAATGTAATATAACGACGTTGCTAACAATGAAATACATATGTTACCGAGCACGACACGCGTACACACAAATCCAGCTCCTGCTATGACACAAGAAAGGACTAGCAGGGAAATTTGTATTTTGTTTCTGCTTTTAGGAAAAAGGAAACAAACAAACAATAATGGTAGACTATAAAACAGCAATAAAAAGAATGGAGATTAAACTGCGGCATGCCGGCACTTTAAAAGAAATAAATAGCAGAAAAAGTCTAAATTTGTTTCCATTGGGTCTGCAAAACAAATTGGGGGCAAAAAAAGAGAGAAAAGCCACAGGCTGCCTCAACAAAGATATCATGGAAGGAAAAGAGCGATGAATACTTTGAGAATGTGTTAACTTTTAAACAGCTTGAATATTCAAATTGGAATAAAAATATTCCTTCAATTAAAAATTATTAAAATTAGCTCAAAGTATTTTTTGGTGTGCTCACTGCAAGAATTTAATAGGATCTAGTACTCAGCAAAGCTTTGAAGCAAAAATAACGTCTCAGGAGCTCATTACGCATTAAATCCTATCAAAAAGCAGGATCCCACTATGAAATTAACACAATTTGCAAATCATTATTGTAGGCTACTCCTTCCCCTGCTCTTTTGGTCACTTCTGACTTTAAACTGTGATGCTGTCAAAACCACACAGCCTAGAGACCACAGGAAAATGGGCATCGTATCTCCAAACATCCTGAGCTGTGAACAGCACGGTACAATAGTTACACAGAACAATGTACACGGGAGAAGCTGTCAGGAAAGCCGAGAAGGAGAAAGTGAAGGGAACCAAGGGATGTGGATCAAGCTCTTGTTTGAGAACTTTTTTATACAGTGGGAAATTCTGACCCTTGTGCCTTGCCAGGCTTCTGTAAATGTAGCGGTGTGGTTTTCAATTTTCAGCCCGACTCTTAACATGGCTGAATTAATTGGTTATTTTACAGGACATGTTTCGCTCACAAGTATTCATGAAATATGAATCACTGGACAAAGTCTCCTTTAAATGAAATGCTGGCTCTTGTTTCCTCTTGTCTGAATCGGAGGAGAGAAGGAAAAGGAAAAAAAAAAGGACAATCAATACAGTCTGAAACAGCTATAGCTCATTAAAATTCTAGGCTGTCAATACAGTGTGTGTCTATCACTTCGGAGGGTACTGAAGTCTTGGTGTTAATGGCACTTTACTACTGTATTTGCTAAAGTACTTTGTGGTGTCTGCTAAAACTTAGCAGGTGTTGGCTGCCTTCAGTGTTTCTGGGGGCCAAAAGGAGGTGACAATTAAGGGAGAGTCATCAGTCTCCTTAACTGTCCTCGCCTGATGTGAAAACCAATGTGGTTGAGTTAGGGGATTCGTCTCTACAGAGCCCAGCTGTTATTTTTAATGCAGTATGTGGAATATTAAACTGTTTATCTTGTTATTGAAGCCATAAGAAGGCTCTTTCATGTCATCATTTCTATTTTATTTTGTTTAGAGTCCTTCATTAACTTTTCATATGAAAGATCTGTAATTTACATCTTCAAAGAACTTTCAAAATGTAAGTTTTAGGGACGACAAGTGCTGTATGTGTGCAGTGCTATTCTGATGGCAAAGTCAAATAACAAAAATACCATCAAGAATGTTTCTTCCTTTTCTTTTTTATTTATGAGGGGATTTCTCTGGGGAAAAAAAGAGAATTATTCTGACTTGATACTAATCAGCTCAAGCAGACGGCTAAACCTGTGCTGCCTCTGAAAACCTAAAGAAGGCTTTATAATCTACGGTTCAGGACACAAACCCCTGAGTTAATTAGAGGTAGTTTAAAACTACAAGCGTTCTGCATACAAGTACTGGTTTTGCTTTGCAATCCTAACTCTGAGCAGTCAAAACCCCAAACTGACCCACTCAAACTGCAGGAGGTTTCATTCTTCCCTGCTATGTCAGGGAACAGGGCCTGATTTTTTTGGACACCTAGGAGCAGAAAAAAAACCCTGGCCAGTGCTGTTAAGCATAATTTCTCTGTTATAGTGTTCAGTCCTGATAAGAAGTGCAGCTCAGAAGACCATTTCACTGAGACATTTCATCAGAAACCACAGCAGGGTTCAGAGACTGTACACCAAATTCTTGCCCTGCAGAATTCAGCACCGACATCCTGATCGTCTGAAAAGGTGTATATCACTACATCTAAGGTTGATAACCCCTCTCAGGTCAAGTCCCTTATTATGAATCAGTCGATCAACCCCCAAGACTGCTAAGCATTCAGTTCCACACTGTGATGGGCAAAGCAATTAAAAGCTCAGTCCTAAACAAATTAGATTTTGTATGTTTGGTTTTACAAATGCCCAGAAAGGGGTCAGATCTTTTATCGCTGTTGTCAAGGGGGAGGGAGAGAATCCATCAAGTCACACAGAACTAATTTACACCACTTAGTGAAGGAAATAAAATGGAGCTATAAATGGTAATCCAAGGAGCAAGGTCTCTTTCAGCACGGGAGTGCGCCAGGCGCCACAGAAGCCTGATGGATGGTGAGCTGGTGCTAGCTGAGGAATCAAAAGACTTGGGGGCACATGGGAGGAAAGGGATCTCTAGCAGTGACTGGAAAAACCTCAGAATCTGGAGCTACTTGGCCATATTTGGTTGTGAGATCTGCTATCTCACAGTGGTATTTCATTGTCGTGCCATAGAGCTGTGCCTCCGTGACTGCAGCTCTGTGGATCCCATCACTGCATTCCCTGTCACGATGGGGCAGACGTGTCCATGTGCGCTCATGGCACTCAGTTCCCTTATGCCTCTATGTGATCCCATCCTGCCACCTTTCTGGCTTACAGGGTGCTGAGACGAAAGCACCACCACGCTGACTAGGGTGACACTGCTGGAGGAGGTAGGGTTGGGTAACTCTCACAAGAACTGGAGGCTGTATCCATCCTTGGGTGATGCTCAACTGTGTCTGGGTTAAATTTCTCCTTAAACTCTCCCAGTGAGTCCACCTGGGCTTAGGAGTGCTTGGAGCAGGGACTATCATTCACTATGCCTTTACTCATCAAGGCTCATGCCTAATGCCTTATCTTTAATGAAAGTCTCCGCATGTTCCTGTACTATAAATAATAATTTAAATATTGTATGTCTGAGCTCCAGTGGCTGAGGTTGAAGTGATCATTTTGGAAAGATGGAACAGCTCTCATCTAAAAATACGTATCTGAAAAACTATTCTGGAAGAAGCGAGACTTTATAAATTGATAAATGGGTTGAAGCTGGGATGGAGACTGTGATGAGAGGAAAAATTCAGCTCTCAGAAGAAAACTAAAGAAAAGCAAGAACCGTTCCAAAGCTTTTATTGTTTAAAATTAAAGATTTGAGGCGTAGCAATATAACAACTGGGAAACTGGCATTCTGAAAATGCTGACCTAGATGAGGAGTTTTCAAATCCAAAAAAACATCATTAAGGAGACTTTCCACTTAACGAAAATAAGCAGGAAAAATGGAAATGTTTTTTATGGAAATGCAACTTTGTAGGAGATTAGAGAAGCGTGACGGAAACCCAAAATGAGGATTCGGAGGAGGCATATCTCAGCCAACTAAGTAGCTTTGATCCTAATTGATAGGAAGCACAAGATACAGTTACTCTCTTTCCAGTCCCCTCCATCTGAGCAGCACAGTCAGCCACCAACCTGCGGTGCAGAAGTTGGTCCCTCTGTTGAATCACATGGGATTTATGTCACCAGGCTCAGACTGGTGGTGCCAGGGGCAGGCCACTGAAGAAGCAGCTTTGGGGTTGTACCAAACAATGCGCTTTTCATAAATAGCATTTGTTTCCTTAAAAATTACTACTTTTTTTTTTTAATGGATAACTATGACTTCACATGTTCTTCTGAGACTAAACAGCACTGAGTAAAAATAGCCCCCCAAACATATTCCCTTTCATAACCCAGTAAAATTCCAGCCTATGTTTTTTCATGTGTCATGTAAAGAGCAGAAAACATTCCTCATTTCCGTTTGGATTTTATCACTTTGCTGATACAAAAGACACGCACTTCTAAGTGTGACCTACCAAAGGTCTTTGCATTTTATGGTGCACAGACCAATTTAATTGCTTTATTAATGATTATGTTAAAACCAGAGTTGTACTTCTTATTTATGAAAACCTATTTCTTTGAGAGCCTTTAAAATGCAAATACATGAAGGCTCCGAGGTGAACACACTAAGCAATATTGGCACTCTGGACAGTGAAACCAAGAGAAAGGAGGATGTGGGATGAATCAGAGGAAAAGATGACAAGAACATGAAGCAGAATCCACTTCTGCGGTCATAATGTACACACACATTTGTTTTCAAGGAGCAAAACAACCTCCTCACAGGCTTACTTGAAACCAGTTACATAGATTGATGAGATACTCCTTGCACGGTGAGTCCTTCGACAGAGATTTGTTTGAACCGCACAGAAACTGGTGAGAAGCAATAGCACTGCAGTAGGTTTTGCTTTAGCTCTAAAAACTTACAGCATGCCACCAAAACGTTGATGCAACCTGGAACATCATCGGGGCGGTGAGCAAAGACTGTTTTACTGATTCAGAAATCCCCCACTAGCAAGTGGAGAGCAAGGATGGGCAGATGATGGAGAGCTCAAACTGCTTAAGCTGAACCAGGGATGTAGAAAATTAATTGCTGTGTCGGCATTAAGGCTGGACGCTCATGGGAAGGGTTAAAAGTCTGCATTTACCCTGGACTGCAGTTCGAAGTGGGAGACTTTTATGCTGACAGAATGCCGTCTGGAGCGGGAAAAGGCGTCTGATTGATAGGAAGGAATCAAGCTAGTGAAAGTGAATAATAGAGGAGCAGACAGTAATTGTTGAAGGAGATTTGATAAACTGTTTCAGAGCAAGACAAGGAGCAGCGTGTCAAATATTGTGCTGCCACAAAAGGCAAAAGTCAGAGAAAAAAGAGTAAAAGCAATGCATTTTTTTTTCCCCACTCAGAAAACACTTAATAGGGGCCACAAGAGAGAGAAGAATCAATAGGGCTGATTTAAGGTGTGTTAAAGATTAATTTTTTAAAAAAATACAAATTATTCTGCTCAATTTAATTGGTCAGTCAGCAAGATCTAGGATAGAATATTTGAGGCCAGGGCAGGGGATTATGAAACAAAGCACGGGGAAGAGAGCTGTTGCCCTCAGAGCCCTTTTTAATAAAAGATTAGGAAGGTTTGAGCAAGAAGTTTTTAGCATGCTCTAAAACCATGACTAGAAAGTCACCCCTTGAGGAGATCACAAAATGGTTGAAGAAAGGAGAGATAAAACCCTGTCATGAAATGGGCCCAGACTGGATGAGATAAGATACATCTGTTGGCTGGATGCCACTGCAGGAGGGACCAAGATGGAGGGGCTGGAATGCCGGATGCCATGACGTTCAGAGACTGTCCCTGGTTGATTGATGCCACCAGAAACATGGCAGCAGGTCTGGAAGGGTGGATGGGTGTACCAGTACTGTCTTCTTTCCATGGGGTTGGTAGCTGAAGAGACACCAAGGACTCAGGCAGTCTAGGCTCAGAAGGATGAATCAGCAACAGTGCTGGCTTTCTTTAATTAAACAGTTACCAAGTTGTTTGACCTATTGCTTTTTCCCCTTTTGCATGCTCTTTTCAGAAGGAGCATGAAGCAACGAGCATGCCCTGCAGCCTCAAGGTCTGGGCGCTCAGCGTGCATGTACGTGCATGCCCATTGCCAGAGCTTACATGTTTGTGCTCTGAGAGCGCAGGCTGTGGGGTCGCGCTGAACGTTTAACTGCAGGTTGAGTTTGCACTTGCATTTTAGTGCTTTCTGGATTATTGTCTAAAACTGCAGCTGTCCTGCAGGTCCAGACATCATCCCGGTGGGCTGGCACTGAATGGGGCAGGCTGAGGCTCCCTTTGAAGGACCACTGGTAGCCTTCCAACCACATTGAACTCCCCGTATCCACAGATCAGACAAGATATTAGAGATGGAACAAGCTCAAATATAAAACGCTGCAGTTGGCCCCTTCCCAGAGAAAGCTGAATCTCTTCAAGGCTGGCTTTAAAGCTAAGCAGGGCTGTGCTGCTTTCTCCTCCATGCCAAAGGTTTACCGCTGAGAAGACCCAGACATGTTCAGCCCAGGATAATCCCATGCCTTGACAAAGGTAGAGCAACACTAGCAAGGGAGACAGGACTAAGAAAGAGTTGCTTTCTGTATTAGAGCACAGATCACCTATAAAAGGAGAGAATCAACTGCAGAAAGAGTCTCAGGAATGTCATGAAGCCATGCACTGGGAGGGCACAGGTGGGAGCCTCACACCTCCCAGCATGCGCGAAACACGAGCAAGTGTAAAAGCAATCACAGAATGAAGTTTGTCTCTCCTCGGTTTGACTGGCCTAAGGGATGCAATAGCAGGATTAAAAGAATAATAATATCAATCAGCCTATGGGAGTAATTTTTAATAAAAATGCTCAGCTCAGGAGAAATTCTGGCCTGTACCTGTCTGTACAGAGGCTCCCAGGAGGGCGGCTGCCGCCGCTCTGTAATCAAAAGAAGCTGCGGTAGGGACACAGGCAAGTAGGACGTGGGGGCTGTGAGAGCCCAGGACATGTAGGTAGGGAGAAGGTATGCTCTCTCAGTGTGGGAGTAAAGACCCAGGCTGCTGATTTCAATGAGGTAACACTTCAAGTGTATGGGGGGACTGATAAAAGCGGTGACAGCATACAGACGCTAATGAAGGCATGAATTGTGTGATCGGGGGTTTTTTTTTTTAAGGACTGCTTAATGAACTCTGCTTTTAGATACATCAAGTAAAATATGTAAAATATTCACTACAGGGGTGAGTCTCTGAGAGATCTGGAATAGATGCTACTGGGAAAACACAGCTGTACCTCAGACTGCAAAGCTGCACAAAGGAACCATCAGACATCCCACGGTTGCCTTGCTGGGCTATAGCAGGCTTCCTCGACAGAAGAGCAACACCAAATTGATGTCAACGGAATGTATGGCACAGTGGGGGAATCATATCACTTCTGAGTCTCATTTTGCCAATCTAATAATGGATCTAATCATATTTACCCACCTTACAATAGCGCAGTGAAACTTAATGGGGTGCTTTGAATTATTGGACAATACGCCCTATAGAATTACAAAATTATAACAGACTCCTCCTCAAAGGTCCTACAGTGTTTTATCTTACTGCAACTGCCATGGTAACTCACTGCCCAGAAAACCTTTGATAAAAATCTCAGTTGTCTGTTGCACATCTGCTTCTAAATCAATGGTAGCCCTGAGTGCCCATTGTGATCAGACACACCATTTATGTGATGCTTACTGATGGATGCCCTAAGAGAGCTCCTACCAGATCTTTGTCTATGGGCATTTCAGAACAGCAAATTAGATTTACATACCCAAAACACGACTGATGAAATTAGCAGGACTCCAGATTGGATGGGCAAAGGAAACTTAGGTGACACAAAAGAACAAGTGCAAAATTGCTCCTGAACTAAGTATTGCATTTAGAGATTCTTAATTCTTTTCCCTATGCAGGAAAAATTTGCCAAGGAGCTGTCGCAACAGAACAACACCACAGGTATGTGCACCTGTTTCCAGCTGTTAAATACATAATGGCAAACACAATCCTGCCTTTTAAACTTTCTGATATGTATTTTTTCAGACTCTCAACCGATACATGCCAACACTTCAATAGACCTAACCTCCTTAAAGGAAAATAATAACAAAATGGCAGCAGTAGTAGACCCTGACCCGATGCGTACATCTGCAATCCTACAAATGCTGTAAATCAGTTTATTCTTTATTCCTCACTCAAAGATGGCAAAGGTGCAAATAGAAACGTATTTCAATTTTGTTCTAAGACAAGAAGGATAACCTCCAAGTCTGTAAACTGCTTTATTGGAGGGACAGCTTATGGTGTCAGCCTCCTGAAAAGGGTCTGAAAGCAGAGAAGATTGCACCACTTTCCTAAAATTCCCCAGAAAACAGGAAGAAGCTTAATCAGCACAAAGCTGATCCCAGCTCTGGATAAAGAGTGACCACCAGAGAGACAAACTTGGTGCCTTGAGAACTGAGTAGTCTCCATACGATGAGACATGAGCACAGTGGCGGAGGTCAAGGAAGGCAGCCACCCCAGCAATCATAAACTGCTCAAACCCCTACATTCGAGTGCCCCATGTGATGGGAGGGGTAGCGTTGGTGATGGAGGGGGACACTTTGCTCGGGGTTATATCAACAGGCGAGGAAGAGAGGGCTCTTCACAGGGCAGAGAATAGGCTCTTCACAGAAACTGTGTTTTCTTCCCACATCAAAGCTGCTACTACTCTCCACTGAAACACACTTTGAGATAAACTAGCAAAAAGCTCTATTTAAGATAAAGCCAAGAAAGTTTGTTTCAAGTACTCACAGATCTTGAGAAATCTAAAAAGCCACCTTCTCCAATCTCCACTGCAGCCAGGCGGGTTAATGCGAAGAGACCTCTGCAAGACGTATGGCACGTACAGCCCCGCCGCTCAGGCAGCGGCTGCAGGAGAGCTTTGTCGTGGTCCTCGGGGTCACCCAGCCTCCATCCCAAGCAACGGGACTGCTCCTGGAAATCCTGCTTAGAATGAGCCAAGGGTTGTGGCATCTGGGCCTTGGCCTTCAGCATTGAGGCTGGCATACAGGATTAAAAATCCTGGCTGGCTGAGACGACAACACCTGCTACCGTGTCCTGATAAGCTGGGCTACACAAGGACAATTATAAGTGTCTCCAAGACATGTAAGAATACATGTTTTAATTTAATCAGAGGGAATAAAAAAAGCACATTAATCACCGCGCTCTTAACAACGAAAATGTCCAGATATTTGCCAAGATATCAGCATTTCTCCCAAACGCGTCAGGTACAAAAGGACAACAACAACAACAAAATTACAGCCTTACAGGGGTACATACAAGGCCAAATTCCACCTCTTGTTATGCTGAGCAGTTACCAGTGCAGGCAGCTGGGGGAAGGGAGAAGCCTGGCACGGCTGCTGGAAGGGAGAGAGATGGAGGTCTCGGACAACGACCTTTACCTGTGTCCATAGCGAAATGACCAAGTGCTTTGACACTCCTTCACGCTAATATGCCTGACCTCAGAGGACCTTTGCAGTAAGTGTTGTCTTCCTGATTCTTCTGTAGAGGAAAATGACAATTAACAAGAAAACATTCACAGAAATGACAATTGAATGCTGATGTACCAATCACAGGGCTGATCAAGGCGCTTTCTGATGCATGATGGAATGATCAAGGAGTTCTCTGATGTTGGAGCTGCGATACGTCCTTTCCTTACCATTCACAGGAGAGAAAAAAGCTCTCATCGTAATAACTTAGTATTTTTGCATTTTGTGCTCTGCTTTAATCACCAGTTGCCCCTTTATGGCACCCACCATTTGTTTTTAATGAGACCACCCTCGGGGTTGTTCTTGATTCCACTGATGAGCTTTTATGGGGGGAGCCGAGCCTGTAGCTGCATGTTTGCTGCCTTGAGCAGATGCATTTAGGCTGGAAGCAAAACTGTGTGCTCACTGGAAGTGGTGCTGGTGCCCAGGAGCAGCTTAGGGTGCTGTGTGAGGGTGAAAATCTTCAATACAATAAAGAAACAACATTTTAGAGACCTGAACACCACAGACATTTCAACACAGCTGAAGAACTGCCTTCCCAAAGGGACCGATGAGACATCCCCCCCTCCCAATCTTTTAATACTCCATGCAGAAAAAAGCAACCTCAGCTACTATTTTTAAATCCAGAAAAAACATCTCTGAAAATTCAAAGGATCTTCAAGGAAGTCTGGTGTATTATCTTCAAGTGCTAATGCCTCTTTCTGTCAACTACATCGTCATACTTCTAGCAGGACCTGCACGGCTTGACCGCATAACTGAAAAGCTGGCACCTGCCAGAACGTGTCCAGTTTAACAGTCTAAGGGAGCATCTAGGCAGGGTTTTTTCCTGCAAAACTCCCCGTAGGAAGTTAAACTCCACAAACTGAGCTTCTTCTGACATGAGGTCTTCTTTCTTCTTACTGTTGTTATTTTCCATCTTTTAAATTAAGGCATGCGGCTGAGTTTGGAGGAGCAGAGTAGCGAGTAAAGAGGCACTAAGTAATAATCATCTTCCCTAACTGTCAAAGGATTGTTTTTGTTAATGCAAAATGCAGACAATTTATTGACAGAGATACACTGCAGAGGGATGATTTTGCTTTGCTTTCATAGGCAAAAAAAGTACACAGAGAAGTTAGATGGATGGATCTCAAATGGACAGCAAGTCATAATGATACGTTCAACCGAGAGGCTCAGCTGGATTGACAGCTGAGAACATTTGGCAGTAAGAGATAAGTGATAATGATCTCCATCGTGCTTTTCTACAGCACCTTTTATTCCAATGTTACTTATGTAACAGGTGGTGCTTTCCTTTTCCCTTCTTTCTCTGGGCTATACTTCATATGGGGAGAGTGGGACCAGGCAGGACAAGGATGCACTTGTCTGAAACAGTCATAGAGGAAGACATGCTGAGGAGTGGCACATGAAGGCGGAAGAGGCTGCACTTTGAAGGGCATGATTAATGCCAGCCCTGAACTAAGGCCTGGGAGAAGTCCAACTGAAGTCAGCAAGACTGTTCACGTGAGAAATTATGAGAAGGATTAGGTATAGCTGGAATGCAGATAGCATGGCATTTCTGAAGCATTTTCCTGTGCCTTGGATATGGGCATCCTTTGCTTGGGTGGTTTAACAGAATTACTAGAAATGTAAATCCTAACAGGGACAAGATCACCTTGTGCCTCCTTTGGATTGGCTTCAGACCTGTAATGTGTTTTTATTCTTCTGATGATCCTCATGTAGCCCTGAGAAACAGGGAACCTCCACGAGGGTTTATGTGGAGGCACTGCTTTACATGCATCCAGCACACGCGACACAGTTGTGCTGTGGCACATGTTCACACTATTCAAGTTGATCTGACAGGAACTAGAAAACATCTTTTCCATTTGAAGTCACAAGGGAATTTAAAGAGGGAAAGGAGAAAGTACAGGAGAAAGTACAGGAAAAAGTGCAGAAACTACAAAATCAATTTACCCATGGGATTTGGGCAATTCAAAATAACCTTGGCTTATTTAACACATTGTTATTCATTAAGTTTATTTCTTTTTACTCTATAGGTTGGCAAAAGAATGAGCTAAATGAGTGACTATTACTTAGTCATATTTGATCGAATAACCTGCTATTGTTCCTACCAAAGTCTGAGCAAAACCAGTAAGTGCAAACAGATGAGGAACACACCGGAAACATGAGAACACAAATCACCTCATCTATGTTTCTGTGTATTTCCTTTCCTGAAACATACTTCACAGCAGATTGCCTAAATGGAAATTTAGTGGGACAACTTCTTTCAGAAGCGCAGTTAGAGATGTAATGTGCTCAGAAGATTGCTTTCTGTGTTGTTTGAAAGGCTGCATCTTGAGTAGCACAGAGAAAAATGTCACCTATTGAATCACCAGAGATTACTCCTCAGCAGCCCAGCTACTTCTTAGAAGCCATCCATCCGAGCAACCCAGACTAACCTTCCTTTCCTTATGTGAGCTGGCAAAATCATAGTGGAAGGTGGCTGCAGGATGTAGAAAAGCTATGGGAGAGAACATTTGTCTATCAGGAGGGAGATGGAATGGCCCTGTAGCTCCTTGGTCTC
Source organism: Laterallus jamaicensis coturniculus (assembly GCA_022605575.1). Lineage (NCBI taxonomy): Eukaryota > Metazoa > Chordata > Aves > Gruiformes > Rallidae > Laterallus > Laterallus jamaicensis. The sequence continues at coordinate 20,940,173 of JAKCOX010000014.1, forward strand.
TTTGGCCTTTGTTTCTGCACAAAGGGAAACCAGTATCTCATGACAAATATCTCTGCCTTAAGATGAATATCGAATTACTGGAGAGTACAGAATGGTACTTGATCATTTATTGAAGAGCCTTGTAAAATGAATAGAAACTAGCATCCAGAGGCTTTGTCAAGTCCTATCAGAGTGTCTGGAGGCTGTGCATTGGTGTTGCAGCTCCTGGCTCACTTCAGTGATGTGCTGGCACACCTTGACGTAGCCTCCAGAGAAGGCAGCTGGGTTCCAGGTTTGTAACTAGACTTCCTAATTAAAAAAGGAGGTATGAATTAAAACGTAATTACTGAATATTAGAAAGAGTAGGGAAATGATCTTAGAGGTATCAGCTAGAAGTCTTTATTATAGAGGTAGATTTTATTGTTCCCCCAAACTAAACCGTTAACAGAAGGAAATAAAGCAGCTGGGCAAAACCAATGGGTAGGACCACGAGTCTATACTCTGTCTAGAGGTAACAACCATTTCTTAGGTAGGTTAGTGCTTCCGAGACTACAAGTAACCTGCAATGCTATGTAAACAGTGATATCATCTAGCTCCCCTTCCTTTGAGAGAGTCCCAAGTCTCTGCTCCCATAATTGTTCAAAATGCAGGTACATGCTGCAAGCCAGTCCTGACTCCAACTTGTATTTAAGCACAATTCTCAGGAAGTTTCTCAGCACAACTGCCTGAAGAGCAGAGCTGTTATTCCTACAGGCTCTCCACCAGCAGCTCAGGGGTGTTGACAGCAACTGAACAAGCAGCTGCTGTGCTTGCAAGGACCACAGTGAGGAACCAGTGCCCAGGGATGTCAGAGAGCATCAGAGATGTCAGCAGGCTCCTGCCAGCACCTTTCCCTTCAAAACCTTGCTTAATATGTCCTATGTTTTAAGCATATGTCTGTGCATGGAAAAGAAGAAAAGAGGTGGGAAGATGTGCTTTAACTTTGGTTTATAGCACGTATAAAGCGCAACTTACAGGCTTTACTGGGTTAACCAAATTATTTCTGGTATATTTACAACAGTGCTTTCTAATGGATTGTACTGGTAGTTTCCAAAACAGGGCTCACCTGCTCAGGAACACTCCTGGGTGGAGCAACACTGTGCCTGCTCCACCCATTTAGCCTGTAACAGAATATTTAAGAATGGAGGCTGCAGCTTTCTCTGGGCTTTTCTTTCGGATTATTCTGAGGTTAATACCTAGGCACTGTTAATGAGCAGGCTGAGCACTGTAGCTGCAGGAGAGAGGGGAAGGAAAAGGTCAGATGCTCACTCTCATAGCAAAAGTATTTGTCATGTATGGAGCTGAATCTAGATTTAGATAGATGCTGCCTTCAGAATTCCTTAATCTCTTTGAGGAGTTCATTACTAAAAGGACCTGTTTCCTGCTTCACCAGGAGCTCAGCAGTACAGGGGATTTTGTTCTCTTAGCTTTCGGCTTCAGCCTCTCCTACCTGGAAAGTAAAACCCATCTGCACACCTTTCAAAGATGTTAGAAACCGCCTGTTATATTTCTTAACTGGCAGCTCATCACCACCCTCCTCTCACATCATCTAATCCAGTTAGCTTGAAAACTGCCTGCTCCCCTGCCATACATTATCTCCCTAAGCTGGCTGAACTCTTTTGCAGGGTGTTAAGCACCCTGCCAGAAACCTCCAAGAGTAGCAGGCACAAGCTCTGCACCCCCAGAACCAGAAGGCCTTTGGCCCTGACAGCATCCCTGATACCCAGGTGAGTTTTTCCATGAGAAGCCATACCTATCCCTATTCTTGTTCCCAAATATTAAGTCCTGGGGAATCCTCAATTTCCACCCCAAGTCATGGTCCCTGAAGCACAGAACATGGAACAGAGTGCCACCAGATGGGTTAGGAGGATGGAGTACACAGTGCACAGGGGGAAGTGGAGGAAACTGGATGTGTTTGGTCTTCAAATGCAAAGGCTGAGAGGTCCTCACTGCTGTCCTCACCTGCCTAACAGCAGGGTGAGGAGAATCAGAGCTGGACTGTTGGAGGTGCACAGATGATAGGATGAAAGGCAGTGGAGAAAAGTTGCAATAAGGGAAATTTTGAGTAGATGTTGGGAAAGGAGGTGTGAGCAGTTCAACACTGGATCAGGCACCCAGTGAGGCTGTGTAGAAATCCCTATCCTAAGGGCTGTTCAGCTCTTGACTAGAAAGGGCCCAGCACAACCTGATTGAGCTGGGCCACCTTCAGCAGTGTATTTGACTGGGTGATTTAAAGTCCTCTTCCAGCCTATGCCGCTCTGAGAGTCCACTGATTTGTTAGGGGACTCAATACATTCAGGCCATGGTGGCAAGTCCTGGCATACACACTAACTCCATCTCAGTCCTAGCTAGTTCAACAACACATTAACTAGATCCATTACCTTGATGTAAAACCTCCTGTAGAAACTGCCTTGTCAGCAGTGAGGGGCTGCAGAGTCTTTCAGAATTCTTTCTGCAGGGGTGCCATGATTATGATCATAAGTTTGCAATAATGATAATGGAGCTAACCATAATACCATTTCCAACTGAGGTAAGCTATGGATTTGTATAAAATACGTATCAAATTATTTCTAGATTTTTTAAGTTCAGAGCCGACAGGAGTTTTTTATTATAATGATTTTGTATTGACATAACAACGACTTTCAGCTAAGCGGTTAGGACTATATATTTCCCTCATGGCCTCCAAAAGCCCTGTAAATTGAAATGTACATTAAAAACAGTCAATCTTTGTTTGCTGGCAACACTGAAGGAGAATTGACTGTATTTTTATTAAAAAAGCTCATATCTTACAATGACTGGACTACAAGGTGAAGGAATCTTAACAAAGTGCTCATTTAAGATTTTTAAAAATTTCTCTATTTGACTAGATCTGCAGAAGCATCGTTCTGCTCAACAAAAGCATAAAGATGTTTGTTAATGTTTTCATGCAACAGATGACTTGATGCAAAGCACTGGACTAAAGAAAACAGAGACCTAAATACCCTGTCCCACACTGACCTGACCCATAAACATGATGTTTGTGGATTCTCCATCCAATGAACAGTCCAACCTGCTTCCTGCTCTGTCCGGGTGCCCGGAGAAATCTGTTAAAGCTCCTTGGTTCCAACACTTCAATGGAAAGCTGTGTTCACTGAGAACCTACATATTCAGTCCTAACATGGTGGTGTAAAAGAATAAGAAGAAAGCTGGGGTTGACAATGAAAAAGATCCCCCTGGACTTTAAACACTTCACTTGGGTAAAGCCAAAGTGTAGTATCTAAGAACTATAAAGGATGAATGACAGGACTTGGCCAGGCCCTAAGGCTGCCTCTTCTGCAAACAAAGTCATCTGTGCAGAAGCGATAGGTGCTAATTAATAAATAGGGCTGTTTTTTCTTTACCAATTACTTATTGATACACCCGATACTCCTCTTTGATAAGCCAGCCGGAATTGGTAATAGCTTTTATCACAGCTGCGAGCAAGCAGAATGGAGTACACAGTGCCTTGCCTTTTAAGTTGTTTATCTTCTGCCGTTACAGAATTCTCTGCAGAGTTTGTTTGGAATTGCAATGAATTAAACACCTTATTTTTTATTATTACTGTTTGCATTGTAGTAATGCTTAGAAATCTCACTGTGGACAAGGGCTTTGCTGTTATGTGAATACAACTCTGAGCGCAGAAAGGGCTGTGTCCCAGAGAGCTTACCCCTGAGCTTTGTGATTGATTGCTTATACGCATTCCTTCCAAATGTTATCTCTGAGCGACTGTTTTCTGTAATTTATGTCATATTCTATCTCCTGCCTTGTTTTGTGTCTGTATTTTGGGATGCCATTTGCACAAAGCAGCCGAAAACATGAAGTTGTATTGCACAGGCCGGCAGACAAACTCCACAAAGCGCTGAGAGTTGCACTCTCTGGAGAGCGAACTAAATTCAAAGTAGAAGAATAGAAGATTTTTCTAACCGTGCCAAATAACTTCATGAGGAAAAGACCACAGGAAAAAAAAAAAAAAGAAAAGGAGACAAGAACATCCTTAACCGGTACATTGGAGCTGATTTGAAAAACTCAGTACACAGTCACATAATGTGATCGTTTCACTTTGTTTTCTTCAGGAAAAAAAACACCCTTCTGAAAGCCAGCATAGTAAACAGAGCAAGCAGATTGCTGGCCTTGGAGCAGTAAGCCTCCAGAGCACTGATTAAAGGCATCCGCCCTCCAACACACACAGCTCCTCCAAGAACCAAAGATATAAGGAATGCCCTCACAACCTATTAGTGAGCTTTGTATTCCAAGAGAGAGAACCCCCAAGCCCAGCTCAGAAAGGTCGTGGAATTTTTTTTTAGGCTCAAACTAGACCTAATCAAGGTTTTCCCAAAAGGAAATGCAGGAAAACAGTCATTTGTAAGAGGAAAATCTAAAGAAATAACATAATTCTCCCAGTCTTTAGAGTCTTTGAGAGTAGCTGTGAACGGTGTGTGGCTCCGAAAAGGGGGAAAAAAAAAATCCAACATTTGGGTCTGGAAAAAGAAGAGGAGCTTGTTTCTGTAATGGGGTGCCAACGGACGAGCCAATGGCCACCAAGCTGTGCTTCAGTGATGGAAAAGGGCCTGAATAAATTCTGAAGCATGTTCTCTACTTTCAATGTCCACGGGGGTATCCTGTCAGTCTTGCCTGCTTTATCCTGTCTTTTGTTATTCTCAGCAAATTTCTGTGCAAATCTCGAAGAAGCAACATCTTTGTTCTGTTAAGAACAGAAAAAGTTTCTTTTCTTTTTCTTTGATTACATATAGAACTCTCGCACCAAACTGTCCTCTCACAGATACGCTTTCTCGTGAACAGAGAACACCTCTTCAGACACCTCCTAATTTGTCGCTGGTGATATTTTCTACAGCTTTTGTTAATGAAAAGGAATTAAGATGGGCTCACTGGGCCAAACAGAAGTAGTTGAGAAGTTTGATGGTTTAAGGAAGAAAATGTATCAAATGACAAACCTGAGTTTACCACACACGTCTTTTGACCTTCTCACTCCCTTTTTAATATTCAGATATATCCCACGAGGACTATTAGTTGCAAAAGAAAAGTATTTGCTAATGATACAGCTTAAAAGCAAAAACAAAAATTACAGCTGCCTGCCTCAAAAATGCCCTCCTACATTTCATTTATGGGCTTTCAAAGTGAAGGATTTTAGAAATGTAAAGAATAACTGACAGTTTTATATCCATAATGCATTCCTCCCTAGGCACATTTACAGTCTATATAGTGTGTAGTATTTAAAAAAAAATCCTGAGAAATAAAACCAGTGACTTAAATACAAAATCACTTTTTGAGGCTAGTGTAGTATTATCAGTGGCAGGGATCCTATACTGTCCCTTCAACTGTGACCTATGCTTCACTTAATTTATTTGTTGGCCAGCCCTGCTTATCCTGAATTTGGTATTTGAAGTGAAGCTCTTTTCTAGACTCGTTCCACTGCACCATTCGTCTTCATAGCACAGATTCCCCTTTCTATCTACTATTCCACTGACATCTTTACTTGACTTCATGTTCTCCTATCCACCCCCCAGGCTATGGCTGCCTGCTTATTTATGCTGTCGGCTTAATTTCTTGATTGATATTCTCACATTCCCCTTGCTACTTACTTATTTACATCCTCTGCTTGTTTCCAAGTCCTGCTTCTTTAAGATCACAATGTTATTTTATTTATGGAAGAGAATCACTGTTTTTCCACAGCGTGTTCTTGATGCTTCTGCTATGACCTTCTACAGTACCAGCTAATCATCCCAAATATTGCTGTGCTCCAAGTGTCGTGTTCTGCAGTCCTCTGCACCTCTCTGGCAGAATTCTCTTCCTGGGGATACCTCACCAGCTGAAGCAGTGCAATTTTTTCACCATATTCATTATTTAGCACCTAAACAGCATTACATTCTCTAGGTAAATAGAAGGTAAGGTACATATGCTACGTTACTCACGACCTAGGGATCTGATTTACCCTTCTCCAGGGTAAATCAAGCAATGGTTCCACAAGTCAAGCGGTTTACCCCTGGGTAAAACAAATCACAAAGAAAGAAGTATGTGAGCATATGCATCAGCCTGACAGCAAAAGAAATGGCATCCTACATGGGGAGAAAGAGAAGTGGCCACGCTTATAAGGTAAATGTTTTGGAAGGCCTACACAAACACATGGAGGCTCAGGAAAGGCAAGAGAAATGCTGGTTTCAGTAGTCACAGTTTCACCGGGCTGATTGGTTGCAGAAGGATGAGTTAGTATCTAAAAGGATTCTTTGGGATGAAAACGAGACATACCCAGAGCTTCACCTTGACTGAGTAGCCAGACATCGTCCCACCCATAGTGCACTGCTCCTTTCAGCTATTGCCAGAACACTTTCATTACTCTAGCCAAAGGTTTGTCATGAGAAAGGTTGTACCAAGTTCTCTATGTACACAACAAAATGTACCATGAGCTTCTCCTAATTAATGCTGCTGCTTTCTGTTCAAATGATGACCTTATACCTTCCAACCAATACAGAGGGGACAGTGAAGCTTAGCTCTCCTTCTCAAGAACATCGTGCTGCTGCCAGTGCTTGCCATGCAGCAGCGATGACAGGGAGGAGTTGAGAAGAAGAAACTGAAAGCATGCCTCTCTAGATTCCCAACTATGCATCTCACATAGATTCTTCTTTAGCACTGTCAAATCCAGCACGCTCAGAGTCACGTCTAAGTGGTAACTGACCCTGGTTCTAGCCAAGTTCACTGTCTGGTACCCCAAGCTCTCGTCTACATGCTGGAGACATAGTCCCAGGCCTTTAAAACATACTAGTGGACTGCTTTGAGATGGACGAGCTGAGCTGGGTTAGGGACGGCTGCCTTTCCCTCGTAGGTGTAAAATGCAGGACACTCTAACCACACAAAGTTCAGTAAGTTGATAAACCAGACTGATTTGTGGCCTTATTTAACTGCCTTGATAAATTTGTTGGCTGTTAAGAAGTTAGACTGTTCGTTTTGCTCTGGGGTGGAGAGCAGAGCTCAAGTCCATCCTGCTTTTGTACTGCACAGAAAGGGGAAGGAATCAGCAGAGGCTATCCATTTAACAAGCGGTAAAGTGGTGATGCCACAGGGGGGGAAAAATAGATGCAGCTGTGCCTGCAGCATTAGTTAATCTTTCTCCCTCCATTGCCTTCCATGAAGATTGAGCCCCAGCCAGCAAAGGAACAGCTGCTGGTGGTTATACAAACTATGATGCCTGAGTCCAGCCTGAGGCTGGGAGATACACGTTTGGTTTTCTGCACAGCACCTTTTCATAGTTAAAGGTTCACAAAACTGTCGTCGTTCACTCTGCCCCAGGACTCTGCCTCAGTGATGGCATGGAGGTGGGGAATACAAAACGGAGGCATTTGTTTTGAAGCCAGACCACAGCCACCAACCAGTGCAAAAGCTGGGTCCCCAGCGGTGAGGCGAGAGCAGTGCCCTCACTGTGCTGAGCACCCTTAGTGGCTGCAGGGTTGAAGCTGTCCTCAAAACCCTGTTCCCCCTCTATCTGCCACTGCACTGTAAGCTCTGTCCCCATGTCACACTGCGCGGCCCCGAATCCTGCTGCCTTCAGTAGAGGAATGCAGGACTGGGAAGGACTTAATGGGTTACAACCTGCTATTAAAGACAGGCATTTAATCACAAAGATATAATAATAACAAAAAGGCATAAATACCCATTTTTAATTCTCAGTTATATAAAGGTACATCCAAATATAAATCACAATGAAAACTTCAAAGAGAACTAAATTGCCTGATCCAGTGAAATAAATCGGATCCAAAGCAGCCTGCTATCTAGCTGCAGAAATACAGCCCACAAGACATTAATTAATATAGAAGCAGAAGGAAAGATTGATGCCAGATTTAAATAGGTATATCTCAAATCACAATCTGGTCCAGAGCATCTTGATTTATGTTCTCAAATGACACGGTTAGCAGTGGGTGGTAGGGGGGTGTCCTGCCCAAATGGAAAATTGTCCCTTGTCATTTTGGCTACCATCAAACTTCGGAGCACTGAGATTTCAGTGGTCTGATTTTACTCATTTACCCATGAGCTCATCTGCTCAGACAGAACAGAGAGCTTCTTTCTTCCGTTCTTTGATGTAAAATAAAAATGATAAAAATTGACAGCAAAATCCAAATATCAGGACTCCGCCAGAATATACAAAAAGGGGAGAAACAGAGATTATTGGATCCCAGCACCATTTTTCCACTTTATATCCAGTTTGGAGGTCGACTGTAGAGACACTGTGGCTCCACCATGGACATTTTACCATTGCATCTGCAAGAACACACGATGTGATGGAAGAGCCCTGGACATCCCTCAATCCTGTCCCACCCCCGTGCATCTTACACAAGGGCTCCCACTCTTACCTTTCTGCTACAAGTAACTGGCTACTCCCTCTCTACTGTGGTACTTAACTCCTGTCAGGCGGCTGTGCTGAGCTGTACCACAGGGTGAAAGCAGCCAGGACTCCAGTTAGCACCAGTTGGAATTTCACATGTGTGTGAAGAGAGACCACATCTCCACTGCTTTACCAACCCAGTCTTCTCCCTGCTCTACCTTTGGATCTGAGATGGATGAATGCTCAAGGTTCAGTGGTTTCCAAGTGTTGCTGACTACTAATTCCTTTGCTGTAGGTCCAGAATGTTCTTTACTTAAGAAAGGGCTTTTGTGGTTCCTCAGAGTGTTAATGCTTTGTTCACACCTCATCTTTAATTTTTGCAGCAGTATTTTCTTTCCCTGAGAGGGCTCCCAGAGGACCCTCCCTCAGTATGACTAACATGCTTCACTGTGCTTCACATTATCCTGTGCATGCATATTTGCATAGCAGTCAGGATGTAACAGCCAACAGACCCTGTGCACGGTGCCTGGCCTAAGTCTAAGGATGACATGTCCTATTCATCCAACAAGACATCTATTAAACTTACTATTGTCTACCCTAAGGGGAGAGTAAGCTGTACTTACTGTTTAAGTTCAAGAAACCCTCGAGGCCGGCTGAGATGCTGGCTCTGTGCACGCAGCCTCTGAGCACCTGGGGAACTCCAAATGAATCACAGATGTAAGTCCTGACTTAACTGGAGAGATGATGAACATGTGGGCGTAAGAGCAACGCATTCATGAGACTTAAACGATTTATAAAAGAAAATCTGAAAATCTGGCTTGAAAAGAAAACAACCAATTGGATTAGTCAGATGGTTATTAAAACCTTGTATGTTACCTCTTGACCATGGTCTTTTTAAGATCTCGTCCTAAGAAGCAGGATGAGGTAATGAATGTTCTTACCCGATAGTGAAGCTGGACAAAGGGAGCCCTCGGTGACTCTCACAATGAGACTCAGAGAGAGGATGGAGGGATGAGAAAAGCAAAGCCTCAGGCTTGGATGATCAGAAAATCCTGAAGGAGTTCAGATACTTTTCTGAACCTGTTCTGCCTAGAAATCACAAAGGATCTGCTTCTCTCCTGTGATTCACTATACTGGTCTGGTTTCAGCTGGAAACCACACTGAACTTCCGCAGATTTTTCTGCTTCCAGCCTAAAACCAAAAATTGCAAGAGCACAATAAACACTCTGTTAAGTCTGACCAAACTTCTAGCCTCAGAAAAAATATCTATCCTTGCTTTATTAGACCCAATTTGGATCACCCATCTGTTGTCTGAGGGAGTTTGAAAGCTCATGGGTGGAATGAAGAAAAAAAAAATCTTTCCATCTTCTTAACTATTCCACCAGCATTTGCTTACTAGTTTCCTGCCAACAAAGAAGTGTCTGAAGGGGACAGCACCTGAAGGTTTTTGGAACTGGTTTAGTTCAAGCTCTACGAAGCAAGCAAGTGACAAGTGTATTGTGTATTGTCACGGGCTTCTTTCCTCATAAAGAAAAAAAAGGGATGTATAGATCTGGAGTTATTTCCCCCACTCTTTATTACTTTTCCTTTGTTCTCTTGCTTATCTATTCCTTTTTAATGCAGAAGATAATACAATTCCTATTCTCCTGGCTTGTGATGTTCAATGCATTTTGACATGTGATGCTGGTTGATGAAATTGGAGGAGAAAAGCTGCATGATGATTTAAAGTGTTATTTTCATGATTGTGCCACTCTTGAGTATGGCACAAAGGCAAACATGACACATGAGCCTCCCGAAGAAAATAATCAGGATGACAGAACGTTAAATTAAAAATTAGACTGTCCTGGTTAAACCAGGATGTCTGGACATCTAACCTTATAGGATTATATCTAACATCCTTTTACCAGCGACAGTTAATGCCTGAAGGGATTTTATTCTCGTGTAATCCCTGCATTGCTTTCAAATCTGCTTGTTTGGGGAGATATAATTAAAACTTATTATTCCTCCTTTCTCTGCCAACCAACTGTCAGAGAGGAGAAATAGAGAAAACAAGATTCTTTTACCAGTGAAAATCCTTGTTATTCTCTAACGAAACCCTTATATATCTACTTAATTTCAAATCAAAGGATCAGTATGGCCCTTTTCAGTGGCAAAATGCAGTGGACATGGCAGCCACAGATATCAAACTTCCTTTAAGAAAATAAGCCAAAAATGTTAACATATCATCAGAGAAACAGGAGTTTCTGAAACGATCTTTCTCCTCCTCCTTTCTCTTTGTTCTGCATTTGAGAATGTATCAGCTGGCTTGTGCATATGATGCTGTAAAATGACTAGACAATTACTTACGCTCATACCGCTCTACCTGTTTTGCCTATTTAGTGCAAGAGAATAAAAGAGCATTATGCATAGTACAGACACATCACTGGATAAAAGTCGAAACCCCATGTGAAACTTGGGAGGAACACTGTGATGTACATGAAGTACATAGGAGTGAAACGGTGCTGTTTAGATCCCTGAAGGAGTTTCAGAGATTTGACAACCTTAAACCCAGGGATTCAGGACTTTTTCATTGCTTATACATTCTCTCATGTCAGTTCGGGTTGATCTTAATAGCTCAAATCCAGGATATGAAGGATGGCATCTCTACCAGCTTCTGAGAGAACAGAGAAACCTGCAATGAAAGATTTAGATACTGTGTGGCCAGAAGAAATTAAAGCTTTGCTTTTGTGCTTTACTGCCATTTAAATAAACTGATAAAGACAAAACCCAGATACAGGGGGGGTAAAAGGTAACTGGAAAATTTTTAGTGTCTATTGGCTGAATTAGCACAAACAGACTTTTATAGCTCCTCTTTTCAGACATTTTCCATCTTCTCAGTACTGAAACAAATTTCTCCCTCTCTCCCACTCTTCCCCATCCTTGCTCAGCACGTACCTGGCTCTCCTCTCACCTGATATCCAGAAGCAAACTAAGCACAGCTCAAACTCTTTTCCTGCCCTGGGACAGCAATATACATACCCACCCCCACGCTTGCCCCCAGCCATTCACCTCATGTGAATGACTTATCTGGTAAAGAGTCACAGGACATGTGGCTTTATATTGCTGTGACACGTCTTCCCCCACTTCTCAAAGCTGACACTTTCTATGTTTCTGCAGCAAACTGTATTCTTGTGGCTAGCTGAATCACCCTGTGCCTCTCAGAGTGCTCACAGCCTGGCCACGAGCTCAGTATCGATATTGCCCCCTATCCTCAGTGGACAGGCAACACATGAGTAATCCTGCCCTCAGCCCTCACCCTACCCCGAGTCACCGGGACCCTTCAGATACGGGTCTGAGCCACCCTCATGACTGCAACAAGCCTAACAGAGAATTTCTGGGAGGAAATATGGATTTCTGGAAGGAAATAAAATGAGTCCCCACATGCTGAGACATTTCTTCTGCATGGGCAGGGTTGTCCAGCTGCATGTGGTAGCCTCCCAGCCTGGGTACAGGCCTGCTCTGCCTGCGGTGGCTCTGACCCCACTGTTTCAGCACAGTGGGTGCCCCGCGGAGGCCTTGCTTCCCCTTGGAGAGAAAACTGCAGCCTGCCTGTAATTATTTTTTTAGCAGATTTCAAAGAACAAACCAGTCAATTCTTCAAGGAAGAAATCCACAGTAGTGAATGATGCTATTAAGTTTGGCATGCAGCGAAGTCCTGAAGCTGGGAAAAAAAGAATGATTTAATAAATAAAGGAGGGTAGTTTGAAGGCGCACACTCATAGCCACTAAAGGTCAGTGATTGCAACAGCTACCATATGGCATTACATGGAGGTGGGAGGGAAGATGCAGGCTCCCAGTTATCGCCGTGTGGTATCTGGCAGATGATGGGCTCTCAGTGGTGATACCTTCTACATCACCGAACAGATTCTGCAGTTATGCCACAGCAACCTTCATTCAATCAATGAGGTCACAGCAGTGTCAGCACCAAGAAACTACAGCTCCTTCAGTTTTCTTCAGATAAGAATTTCTGAACAACAAAAGAATAAAAATACAGAGCCAATCTTCCGTGCAAAAGTGTGGGTGTGATTATCACATGGTGTGTATCACTCAGCTCGGCCCCATGATAATTGATGGGGCTGTACTCATTTAATACCAGCTTGGATCTGATACATAAACATCTAGCTTTCCCTTTAGCAGTCAAAATTGAACAGGGTTTTGGGGTTTTTTTGAAACCTAGGATAGAATTCACGGAATACGTCTCCTTTTCGTTTTTTTTTTTTTTGAAGAACACTGTTGCTAATCTTATATGAGTAAAGAAATTCTTAAAGAAGTAAACTTCTTGACAGCTCTTCCTTCAGAGAAAGAAAACAAGTAGCTTTTTATTTACCTGGGAGAACCCCTAACTAGCGATTTTCAGCCACCCTCAGGAGGCTGATTGAAATATCGATTAAGGTCTATTTCCCGCATCATGCTCGCATGGCAGCTTTGCTGCAGCTCATTTCTACACGCTAAAAGAATGCATTATTAGGGAAAAATGCAGTAACTGGATGAGGTTTTTAAGTCATTTTAAGGCTAAACTAAATTCAGCCTGCTTTTTCTAACTTGCTAGCAGAGATCAGCAATAGCCACCTTTTTTTTTTTTCTTCACAGGTCTTAATCTTGTGCTGGAGAGTTTATAAAAGATGAGAAGATAGCTCAGTTTCAACGTGCTAAATACCTGCCCCAGAGACTAACACTACAGCACAGTTTAAGCTATTTATACTGGTTTTGTAGGACTTGGCTACAATGGTGGATATGACACATTTCACTTTTATTTATTTATGCCAGTTCTTTGTTCTTCCCTCTTGGATCAGAAATTCAATCCTGTGTTTAAATACACCCCTAGTCGGAACACATTGTATATCAATAAAACTCATTTTGACCACCCAGTTTTAGTCTGAATCAGGAACTCAGTAGGTAAAAACAAGTTTTTGATATTTCTTTTGGTCATCTTTAGGGAGAATTCCAACTTCTGTTTCTGGGCAAACTCCAAAACCTGAGGGATGGGAGCCAGAAGAAACTTCTGCAAAAATGCTGTAGAGATTCCCGATGCAAACAGATCTTAAAGCAGCAACAGCTTTCAAAAATTCTAGGCAAGCCTTCAAGTCTGTACAGTAATCCAGTGTGTTCATATTCACTTTTCATGAGCCATGAAGCAGGTATCAGACTGTGAAAGTTAGCATCTGAAACAACAGTTCCCTTCATCGTGGAAAAAGCTCTTTGGATAAGGGACCATGAAAAATAATCAGGAAGTTTTTAATCAGTCTAGAAAAATAAGTAAAATTTGAATAGGTTATGTATTCATCCTTTTTTTTTCATATTTTTTCACTCCTGTGCAGTAATGATTTTAAGTCATCACTGAGACAGGGCCAAGTTCTACTAACCAAAGGCAATGAGGTTAAATAAGTGATTTATGTCAAGGCAGAATTTGCCTCATAATCTGGATTTGATCCAGGTGATCTGCTCAGGAAAAGCCACATCACCTATTGCTTGAACCTGCGCTAGCCTATCTGTATTATAATATTGATTTCTTCACTCTCGTTTCTTCCTTTCACACATTAAGTTATTGAGCAGTCACCTTTTTATCGTATCACCCCTACGTTCTTTATGATATTTTATCTATTTTTAAACAGCAGCTATAGGCCCTATTAAGCCACTGCTGAAATCCTTCTTACAGCAGGACGTGTAATCCCTTTTATTACAGTTCTTTTATTAAGAACTTACTTTGTTAGCAGCCCGTTCATTTCAGATAGTTTGATACAGTAGTTCCCAACTGGACTGAGCACTTCGGAAAAAGCAACGCTATCCTTTCAGAAATTCAAATATACTATTTCATTCCTATTTGCTGATCCAGATTTTAACCTAACGTATGAATTAGGATAACGGGAGCATCTTTTCACAGCAATGTATTTTTGAAAAATTAAATCCGAGCTGGGTAAGCTGCAGCTTCTGCTGGAGTAAACCAGGAAATGTCACATGGCAGCTGCAGAGATGAGAGGCGGCGAAGATGGTGATAACTGAAACTACAAGAGGAACCCAGATAAGAAGTTAAATGCAAAGCCTGGAATTTGGCCAACAGATGTAGGTTAATGGCCTTACCCTTAAAAAATTTCATAGCAAGTGTTCAGCACCTGGGTTTTACAACTCGTCTTGGATAGCCAGGTGATCAGCTGCACTGTAAAGATGGCTTTGTTTCAGGGTCAAAGTCTGAAGGAATGGAAAAAAGGCAAGAGCAATATATAGCATTGCCAGTTTTGCACTGTAAACCCAGACCTTTCCCACTCGACCATAATCCAGAATCAAAATATATAACCCAAAATATAGCTTCAGGTCTTCACAACACCAAACAGGGTTATTTAAATCTAAAGCAAAATACCAGGGCATGCTAGATTTTGGCTTGTCACCGCCATAGGGTTCAAATAATTACCTAAACACAACTCTCATTGTGTATTCAATTAAAACTTTGTCAGCCACAAAAGCTCGGAAACACAAACCTGTCCCAGTCTACATTCAACAAAATGAAAACCAGTTAACTAAATACCATAAGACTCAGTGGGAACACTAACATATGTATGCAAGGTATTTTAATTAGACTATACAAGAGAGACACACACAATCTGCTCCCTTATGTACACCCAGATGTAGGCTTAGTACATACTACACCTAGAGTAAGGAACATTCCCAAACGCAAAGCCTGCTCAGGAAAATGTTCCAATCAGCGACCTCTAGAAAAATCAGCATTTCTTTTTAGGCCTGCGCAACCTCTCCAGCATTCACCCTGAAATAACTCTTGCAGGCAACCAGTCAATTACTACAGCCAGCTCTCCTACCTGCTTTTATTTAAAGTATCAGCAAACAGTCAGATATTTTGACATCAGCAGGTGGAAGAGCCTCATTACTTTGCAGACCTAAACCCACAGCTTAATTAGTAACATAAACATCTATAAAGGAACAAAAGGTGAGGGACAGCTTGTTTAGCTGAGCTCCCATTAAATGATTGCCTAAATTTATGTGTACCGATCTACCAGCTATAATAGCTTGGCCTCTTTCTCCCGTATCCTTCTCTGGTACAGTGCCAGGTTCATAGTGTGGGGATCACACTGAGTTAAATGAGTAGTGTGGGGTGCCTTATCTGCAAAAGCACACTTTCCCACTGCTCGTGGTATTATGAGATTCATACCAGTCATTGCAAATTCTGCTGATGCGAGGTTCGTGAAAAAGTAATTAGAGGTAAGTAGTATTGCCAACCAGTAGTTTGAAAAACTTCAAATGAGAAGGCAGATTAGCAGCTCAACTCCAGTCAGGAAGATTTTCAATACCGGTGGAGCTTCTGCCTTCTGGCAAAGACTAACCAGGAGAAGCTCATTGTCCCAGAGCCGGGGTGGCTGGCACAGGGAGAACACTTTGCAGCATGGCGCACAGCTGTGCGGCATGAGACGAGCGTTTTGTAACTTTACCAACTGAAAGTCACATTTCTTTCTAAAATGGGTGGAAGTCAATAAATTCCTATGGATAGAAGTAGTTAATTGATTTTGCTGCCACCTGTGAGCCAAAGTAAGCCGTGAGTATAATATCACTTACTGGCTTCTTCACACTATCGCGAATATTTCACACAAGAGAACTCTAGACAAATTATTCTAGTCCTGTGTCTTTTTATTGCTGCTAATAGCTTGTTTCAACAAAGAGTCAGACATTCCAAAATTGATGGGAAGAATATTGACATTGGCTTAATAAATCCTTCCAACCAGAAAGAGTTGAACAAAGGGAAATAGGTTACAGTTTTCCTTGTGGACCTGTTCCATAATGAAGGAGCTTGGGGCAGATTTTAAAGACCGAGAATTCCAAAACATGTGTCAGCTTGTAATTCCTCTGATCATTTCTTCTCTCTGTGTGCCCCTCTACCATCTAAATGTCTTTTAAAGTCTGCCCCTTGAACATATCTTTCCTTGGCAATTTATCTCTGTGCATATCCTTTTTGATATGCAGGAAGCTTAGATATCCCACATACTGATGGCTGAAAGTGATGGGCTGCAGAAATAAAGCCTTAACTAAGATGAAATCAGAAAATCTGGAAAACTACAGTGACAAGGTTGCCTGAGCAGCTTGTTCTGAGATTAGCAGTGTGCAAAGTTAAGGTTTTAAGACAGCCAGCCTTAAGTTTTTCAGACATTCAGAGCAGAAATTGCATGGCCTTGAATTCAGTCCATCGCAGTGAGCTTAGCGCCACTTGACTGCCAGGGCAAGACTGACTTTTATGATTGTTAATATCAGTTGCATGAAAAGCTTATACGTGAACATCACACACAATCTTGATTAATACTTATGTGACAGTGTAGTAGTGAAAGAGGAGAGGTATCCAGGGGCAGAGGTAGGAAAGGGAGGACTCACCCACTTTGTGATCTGTGTCACACCGTGGGGTATCACTCCATCTTGCTCAGCCACGTAAAGAAAGGGAAAACCACACTTTCTTAAAAGAGATCTGGTTTTTCTAAGACAGGAGTATCTGGAGGACAGCAGAACAGCAACAGGGTCTGTCATGCTGGTGAAAGATGGAGAAATGCTTTTTAAAGCTCTTTGTGGGCACTTGACAATGAACCTCAGAGGTACAGAGTAAAAAAAAAAAACCAAACCCAACCTTGCGGTTTCCACAGTCTTGTAGATAAGAGTCAGAGTTGATAAGACCTAGGAGATGATCTTAAAAACCATACCTTTACAAGTAAATGTCTTTCTATCCAGGGAATTAATGTAGAAAGGTAATTTTCTAACCACTTTTCCCTCTGCCAGCAGTTTTGCTCTCTGAAGGACGAGCCCGTGTTCTAGCAGACTGGGATTTACAAAAATCTTAACAAGCACAAAGGATTTTTTTCTAAACCCTTCTCTGCTCTGTTGCATGTAGAGTTTTTCCTGCCTCGTTCTCCTTTTATTCTCTCTCTCCTCCATGATACCTCTTATCTCTTCCTCGCTCAGTCTGTGTGACTGGTCCCTCCCAGAACTCTGCGTATCTGCTTGGCCCGTTGCCTCGGCTGTAGGGACAAAGCTCTGCTCACTGGTACCTCTCAATCAGGAAGCATCAAGGGTACTTTTGGGAAAGATGTGAAGCTCTCTCATCTGCTGCCTTCTGTACCTGGAATGCCATGGTCGGAAGGGATAATAGAGACATTTGGGACAGAAACAAGAGCCCTCCCACGCAGCAGGAAATTGCGCTTATGGATGTTGTCTCACATGGAAGGAGTAACTAAATTTTTTACTCTGTAACTGGCTGGATCTGGCTTCACTCCAGCAAATAAATAGTGAAGACGGGTGGGAAGACTGGCTTTCAGCCTGATCTGAGAATCATTTCAGAGCAACAGGAATGACGGTGCTTTGAGGCCAGCTGCGGGAGGGAAATGCGGCCCTTGTATGTGAGAAGGGGGTATGAGGGTAAAGCTATGGTGCTTGGGCAGAGCACAAAAGATCTGAAGCTTTGCTTCACTAATTTTCACCTCTCAGTGAAAATTTCCTCTCCCCAGGTCACAGAAAACATGAGTCTATTTCGAATGGCTGTTTGCTCAGGAACAGTTTTCTTTGAAGTACTGGCAAGCAGTCCCTGTGAAAAATGCTGAAAATTCCAGCACCACTGCTTTAGAAACAGGCTTTTCATAAGCAAATATCGAGTTACCTTGCTATCTTCATATGAGGCATTGTTCAGTAAATAATGAGCCCTGATAATTGACATGAAAGCCAGGCATCCAAATTCCAGAAGGTGAAAAAAAATTCTTCCACGTTGGCCCTTTGATTCCATCCCAAGGCCGCTGAATTCTGCCTACAGAGAGCTTCTATTTAAAAATCCAGCAACAAAATATCCTTTTCTTCCCTTTGTGCATTTTTCTGCTTTGTGTTAGGGAGTTGTACCAACTTTGTGGAGTCATTGCAGTTACTTGTAAATGATGTATGAAAAGAAAAATTCCTGTTCTTTCCATGCACTGAGAGAATACTGGCAGCCCTCAGCAAGCCCAACTCTGCTACTTGGTTATATTAAATTCAAGCTCATCAAGTAAAGATGCAGAATGGAAAGATAACTCTCACCCAATTACTCTATTGCTGCATCAAAAGAGATGCATTTTGGGAGTGTCTTTTTTGCCCCCTTGTCTCCCCCAGCCCACCTTCAGGTTTTCAAGATTTTATTTTTAAATGGCAGGCTTAGAGGGTAAAGCTTGGGGAGGAGGATTTTCCAAGGCTTGAATGTGGTTCTCACTGACCCACAGGCAAGAATTCCCCCAAAGACTGATCTTACAACCAGGGAGGCAATTGGCACAATTGTAAACACCAGACAAAGACCCTGCGACAGACACTATGAGCCAAACTCAGCTGTTTTCACTCTTAAATTCACCCTTTCTTGGTCCAGTGGGAATGCCAAGCTATTCTGTATAAGGTACTTGTTTTCCACAGTAATTAAATACTTCATGGTCTAACTACAGGCGTCTCTTATCAAAAAAATATACCAAAAAATGAACACGATGCCCTGTTCTCCCCTGCAGTACCTATATTTGGCTGTGTTGCTTTTAGACTGCTGCAATAGAGATTTTTTTTTTTTTAAAAGGGAGATGGTCTGAATGCAGCATGCTGTTTGTCTTGCTCTCAGCTACAGGTGAAGCGGCAGGTTCTGCTGTCGCAGCCCTGTTGATTTCAAAGCCCCAGAATTACAGCCCTGCTTTTCTCCCTGCCATGCCGTTTGATTAGGGGAAAAGTCAGCACAGCTCTGCTCACCTGCATTTAAGCATCTTTAAAACATTGCCAGCCAGCTGACAAAATGACTCAAGCATAAAATACTCCACCTTCTCAAAGATGTATGTAAAGGGGAATGAAGGTTTTTTTTAAAAAAAATTAATTAATTGGTTGTTAGTATTATTTTTTGCTCCCTTTTAGTGCTTAAATAAGCAGTCTATCCTTTCAGCGACACGAACTGTCCTCCTCCGGTTAGCTTCCTTCTCTAACGTGCTGTTCCACTATGCAGGCATGTAAATAAATTACCTAATTTCTCCCATGTGAATAACACACTGACATTTATTTCTAGCTAATGCTTTAGGGGGTAAAAGATGGGATGAGCTGGGTCAGAAAAAAGTATTCTCCTGCTGTTTGGAGTGAGAAGCAATGAAGAGACAGATGGCAGCTCTTACTTCTTTCTGAAGCAATAGTGTCTTAAAGCTCTTGGATGGTGTATTCTTAAATCTATAAAGAGCTTTGAAAGTGCCTGTGTGTGAGAGGCTGGCAAAGGGTGTGCTTGTTTATGGGAAGTACTCCTGCTCCGGATAGGGTAAGAAAAGGCACGGCGGGAAACAGCGGGGGCATTTGGACTGTAGGCTTGCAATGCTCAGGACTGCCCAGGTACATGTAGATTTCAGTTCAGCAGCTGAGTATTAGAGAAAATAGGAAGAAATATCTCTAACCAAACAATTCATCTGAAAAAAATCACCCCTGCGAGTGCTTCTCCATTATTGCTTTTGATCCCACATCACCTTCCCCCTTGCCTCCTCAGGGGTTTCAGAAAGAAAGCTGAAGGAGCTTCAGCAGACAGTGATCCTTCACCTCCTTCCCGTCTGCTTTACTCCTGCAAGCTGTTCTCCAAGGGAATGTATGGACAGACTTGAATGCCAGACACAAAGAAGTCCAGGTAGAAAATCCATCCAAAGCCGGTATAAAACACTACACACACCCATCTCCTTGATTCCCACACAGCAGACCGGTTCCAGACAGCACTGTTCGTCTGCCACAATCTGGACAGGAGAAAAGAATTTTGCAGAAATCCTGTTTTTAAGTTTCTATTTCAAGGTGAGTCACGTTCTGTCTTCTGTGCCGTGTGGAGCTGTGATGTCTGTCCACAGAAATACCCAGTCAGGCTCACGACCCACGGTGTCAGAGACTGTATGAAAACAGTTCTAGGGAGAGCAGGGAGTATGGGATGATTAAAGGTGTTTGGCAGGGAACTCTTTGCACCTTTTTTAACACTTCCTGCATCATTCCGTTCTTCTGTAGTTCACGAGTTTGGATCTTATCAAAGCCTTCGGTGACTGAAAGCCATTGCCTCTTCTTGCTTGTTTGCTCCGAGTAGCTACTGAGGTCTAGGCACAAGTACAAGGAAAATTACAACCTTAATTAGCTCCACTACTGCCTGGTGTTTCCTTTGTCCTCTGTGGCCTGTAAGGTTGCTTGGAGTCACATAGAGTCTACACAGGGTCCCCCGCGCTGGCCTGAAGTGCAGGCAGCGATGGCAGCTGCCTGCAGCTCTCCCACTCTTGCCCCTTTTGTCCTGCACATAGGTTGGGAAACTTCAAAATCAGGCCTTGCACCTTCGTGAGGACTGAGGAACATTTTAGACTCATGTTCTTGAATACACTGACCAACACACATCAGGCAAATGATAACTTTAATTAAACTATGTTGGCTGTGGGACGGATAATGGACTTAGAGCTACGTTGCTGTCTCTCCAGCATCTCGGTGAGACATTAATTCAAATGATGCAAACAAGAAGTTCAAGGTTTGCTCTAGAACAGAATTCCATTTGTCTGAGTAACAATTGCAACAGTTTGTTTTTTGACTATGGCAGCCAGATCTCAAAAGCCTTACCTTGCAGTTGTCTTTATACCAGTAAGGAGAAACGGAGTGCTTCACAATACACTTGATTGCATCCATACAGAATTGTTTAGCGCACTTTAAAGACCCGAGCTTGCAGGGCTCCTAGTGTGGGAAGACACTAAGAAAACAAGGTTTTCTAAGTGAAGATGAAGAAGTCACTTTCTGTTTGCAAGAGTTATGCTTCTTTGCTGGGCAAACAGCTCGTTGTTTGAGTTTGTGTGCTTGTGTTTACTTAAACTTGACACGGTTGATCTCTGTGCCAATCACACACAAATATGTACATCAAACTGTGCTTGCATAAAGCAATCTTGCAGTTCATTAAGAAATATACAAGGATTTAAACTGGATCTCCACTGCCAAATTAGCTAAAACGTTGAGTGATGCTTTTCTGTTCCATACCAGCCCTTAAGTAAGGAATCTCACATTTCAAACTTGTATTGAACTTCAGCCCTTCACATGTACAGTCACTATGGACTTGTGATCACTGTAGAGGCACGATGCCAGACTGCCTAGGGGACATTTCTATTTTCAACAAGTCATTAACCTTACATCAAATTCATTTTAAATCTACTGTACCTCCTGAAGGTTTAGCATATTTGTTTGTGCAATCAAGCCTCATAAATCACAGACTTACCTGAGACCTGCCTGTAGTTTTGCCACTGGAACATATTACAGCCCTAAACACAAGCTCAAGAACAGCACTGTCTTGTGTGAGCTAAAGAACAGGTGCTTCGGGAGAGAGAGACTCCAGCTTTACACTGCCTATACCTTTAAGAAAGCATATACAACATCACTACATATGTAAGGCAGTTTGCTATAGGTAACTGATACAAGGTATGAACTTATTTCAGATGTTTTTAAAGTATCATATATAAAACACTAAAGGAAGTACAGCTATCTGGCATTCTTGTGAAGGCTGGAACATTGGACGTTATGTATAAAATATTTAAGAAATGTAGTTTTGATGTGTTATTTTCCATGTCTTTTTGCCTGCAAGTGGAGAGGTGGGTGAGATTCCCAGAGAGTCTCTTTTATAGATTCTGCTGGCAGCTCTACAGTTCCACTTCCTTTCAAGCCCTGTTGGTTCTCTTTTTAAGGGAAACACAACACAAAACAAAACTGGTACACCTTCTCCAAACTTTACAAAGAAAAATGAAAGAAACTTTGCCTACAGAGAAGTTTGTTTTTAACCATTTCCCTTTTACATGCTGTCATTAACTCTGGGTTAGTGCCCTGGAGCACTAGGCACACACAGAGAAACTTTTGCTTCTTATGAAACGTGTCCCTAACCACCAACATTGAGCACCCTCCCAGAGCTGGGTTTGTAGTAGGTTTCGATGTCTTCGAGGATATGCATGGCAGAAAAAACAATATACGAAGCCCTTTTTGAAATCTATACTCCCTTCCTTTCATTTAAATTCCCAAATCTATAGTGGCTGGGAGATGTGATGCTTCATGATTAAACCCAAAACATCTAGCTGATCCATGTGACTTCTTTTCTGACGTACTCCTCACTGCTGTTGTGTGTGTCACTTTGCTGTCATTAGGAGCTATCAGGGTACTGAGTTTTAGCTAATCACTACTAGGCACCTGACTGTTCTGCAAATGAGACCAAAGAGCAGTACATAGTGCCAGAGAAGGAGCAGAGGGCTAGAGGAAAGACTTTGCACTTCTACTCTGAACTCTACCACCGTTTCTCCATGTACTGTTTGGCAAGCTGTGCAACTTCCCTTTTCCCCAGTCTTAGACTTAACTAGCAAACCAGTTGTAAAAGTCAATGTTTATAAAGCATTTTGAGATCCACAGATTAAAAGTTTCCGAAGTTTTCAAAGTTTCACCTCCTGTAACTGCCAAGTATTATTATTGACTGTAATCTCCCTGTCAAATGTTAGGGGAAGAGGTAGAGAGGGATGAAAAACAATCAATAACAATACAAATCTTCCACCTCCACACTCCTCTAAATTTATGACCCCTATCATGGGTTAAGGGTGGTCTGATGTTCATTGGTGTCTGTTATACATTAAAGGTGCTGCAGGAGATCAACACAATACAGCGTAGCAGGTGAGAAATTCAGGTGTCAGTCTATGTATTGGGTCTGGCTGAGATGGAGCTGATTTGCCACCACTGGGCTGGGGCAGATCTTGGGAGGGGACACAGCCAGGACAGCTGACCTGGTAATATGGATATTCCATACCATCCATACCATATGATGTCTGCTCAGCAATAAAAGCTGAAAGAAAAGGCGGGGGAAGGTGAGGAAGGATTTGTTATTTTATGTTTCTCTTCTGCAGAAGTTGCTACCCCTAGCTAAGCCCTGCTTCCCAGGACATGGCTGGACATCATATGCTGACAGGAAGTAGAGAATATCTTTTGTTTCTCCTTCACTTCCACGTGTAGCCTTTTGCTTTATTAAACCACTCTTATCTTGACCCATGATGTTTCATCTGTATTATTTTCCTCCACTCCCTGTGCAGCTGAGGAGGGGAGCAATAGACCAGCTTGGTGGACACTTGATGTCCAGTCATGGTCAACCTACTGCAGCCTAAAATTGTAATGCCAGTGCTACCCATAGGGAAGGAAGGAAGAGGAAAATATTCCCTCCCCTCAGTTTTAATTGTCATTCCGCTATCTCACCAGCCACCCACTGCAACATTAGTCTCAATTAGCACCTCTGATAGTAGATGTCCTGTTGCATGAGTGATTTATGTCTCACTCACCAACAACTTTGTAAGGGCCTGAGTTAGGCAACAAATCTGAAATCTTCCTACAGTTAATTCATATGAGGGCGGAACCACAGGACATTTTGGCTTTGCATAGCTGTTCCTGCCCACCCAATTTGGAATGAAAACACAGAATAGTTGGTAAAGTTGCCTTTTGCCAGTGATTTGGACTCGTGACAAACTGGCAGGACAGCCCTGGGCCTTTGCCAGCATCAGTTTTTAAAAGGCTTTGCCCTGAATCACTTTTGTATCAATCCCTGTAAATAATGGTTTATAGCATTAGTCAGGTTTTGTGTGTTAAGACCACTGCTGCATCAGGCTGTTGTCACTACTGACGCTTTTGCAGGGAGCGGAGGCAGGAACCCACTCCACAGCTCAGCTGAAAGAGCAAAACAGCCACCTAAGAAACAGTTGGGTTTGTGTTTAGGGAGTCACCTGAACAAAAAGTTTCTATGCTAGTTTCTCTGTTTAGCTGTTCATCTCTTACCTTTTTAGCTCCTGTTTGCAAACATCTGCTCGTACTGGGTTTTTTTTACAAGATCCCAAATGTTTACACAAGCAAGGTATCAGAAGGCAGCTTGTTGCACAGGTGGATTTCACCTGTGTGGAAACTCATACATCACAAAAACCAGCATAGCCTGCCTCAAAGTCCAGCAAACAAGCAGGAAAGCCCCTCTGTTCCAGGATCCAATCCGTCACAGATGGGAACCAGCCTGCCTCCATCCATCAGCAGAGCCACACTGATTTTCAGCAGCTGGCAATCTGGCCCCATATGTCTTAGCTGACCAGTCACATCACACAAATAATGAACAGTCACAGTGAAAGATTAATGAACTCCAGACCACAAATCACCCATGCAAATGAACCTGGGCTTAACTAGTGTTTGTGAACAGTGAGCACAACTGCAGCTTCTCGCACCGCTTACAATTGAGCTGCGGAGCCCGTGTGAAACAAGGCGTATGTGAAACCCTCAGCAGGACAGGGTTGCAGACCACAGAGATGAGAGTGATGCATACAGATTTGATCAGGAAATCGAATGTCATCTTTGGCTAAAAGAAAATTGGTGAAGAATAAGTTTGCCAGGAAATGCTGCTTTAGGAGGACTGTAAACACCCATAAATTCAGATTGAATTTGATAAAGCTATTTTTGACTTTGATTAAACAATGAAGAAATAGATCTAGTTCATCCAAAATATTTAATTCTGCTATTTTCCAAGGAATATGTTATGGCTTTCTATTTTTCAGTAAGGCTTCTACTTATGATTTGAATACTTTATTTTTAAAATGGCAATGAAAAGTGTTTATCATCCTGAAAATGAAATGATTTAATTTTGGACAAAATTGTTCAAGTTTGGATCAAAATTAGAACTTCAGCCATACTAACGATGCACACGATATATGTATATCTACACTTGGGCGTATGTACACTTTCCTTTCAACTGGTCAGGCAAATGAAGTGGAAAAATCCCCCTGACAGCTCTACGCAAATATTTCTATCAAAATGGCAAAGTCTTTCCCTCACACCCAGAACATGCAAAAATTCCCTTGGTTTTTCCGAGCCTTTGCAGATCCCCAACCTTGTGCTACGGCCCCATCCTCCTGGCTCTGCATGATGAGCTGAACAGATCTGATGGGTGTGCACATCCCCAGAGGCACCCAGGCAGGTTAGAAAGCACACGCTTCTCCGAGCCTGAGCGGTCCCACAAGTCTCTTGGCATTTGGGATGCATTGGCTAGGATGCCTTGAATCCTCCACGGTAAACTAAGCAAGTGGTCCTGGGAAACCTCTCTGTCTGACCAGAACAGGGTGCCAGGGGAGGACTGAAGCTATTATTGCACCAGGCTGGAGCAGGGGAGAACGGACGGCATCCAAGAGGTTGCAAGTGTATGGAGCGAAGATTTAAAATGAATTTTGTAGTTGCTAAATTTAGCTTGCTCCCCTGAGGCACCAGCCTTCAGGGATTTCTGCTGTGGGAAATAAAGTGGAAGGTGTATGGGGAGGGGAACTTGCTGCTTCTCTCCTGAAAGCTGCCCTGAACGTGCTGTGGGGAAAGACAAGAGGACAGAGTGGGACTGACACTGGACCAATTCTTTCCAAAGTCCGGAGTTTAATTTCCCCTAAAATAGAGCAATTTGTCACAGGGTGTAAAGCACTGCTTCTGACCTCTAACTTGTACAATGTATGTAACAAACAACATATCTTCTGTCATATTCCCCTTTCCACTCCTCGCTTTAGAGATATTGCAGAGTATGTATGGAAATAACCACATAAAAAACAAGCAGCCACTGAAGGTTTTCCACTAAACAGAATACAAACCTCTTGGTTAACAGCAATGTCACAAAGAAGCTGTAAAACCCCCAAAGTCATTTCCTCCTTCTAATTCACAATGACATTAACAAGATCTGAACCCTGACCTGCAGGTGACTAAATTATGTTGCTAAGCAACTACACTCAAAAAAGGGAGAGATAAGGAGCAAGTGGTAGTGGCACACCAGGCTGCTGGTACCGGGTGAACACACGTTGTGTCTGACTCCCCATGCTGGAGATCCAGTGGTGGAGCCTCCCCCCTCACCCCAGGGAAGGAGTGGGGGTCCTAACAGGAGTACGTGCTGGTTTGGGTTTGTCTTTACTCGAGAGTCCACACGGATAGGTATACAGGAACAGTGCTACAGCTAAAAATGACAAAATGAAATATAGCAGCCATTTTTCTTTGGAGAAGAGGTGCTTATAAATTCACTTCGTCCAAAGTATCTCTTGCTTCAGCAATACATCAAACCATGCAGCCCCATCAGTCTGAATCAATTAGAAATTACTCACCAAGTAAATTACATTGAATAGGTTTGATTTGTTACCGGAGTTTGTTACTGTTCTCTTCAATCTTAAAAGACTGAAAGCAAAAAAGTAATAATGTGACAGTGATAGTGAAATGTAACTTTTATTGAGATTGATGGGAACCTATTTGCCACAATATTTACTTTTAATAATTTAATTTTTCAAACACTGCAAAGAGAGCCATAAATATTTGATTATGAGGTTCTTCCAATTTATGGTACATTGGCTTGCAGTAGTTGTCTATCTTTTCAACATTTTTATATTCCATTTCTAAAAATAATTCTACCAACCATATGCTCGTAACTACCTTTTGCTTTGCCTTCTACCCGTGTTCTTTTAACTTTCATCTGTTGCAGGTTAGTAACCTTTCTACAAAAGGCACTTCAAGCACTGAAAGAAAACACAAAAGGATGACTCCCTTAAGAAAATATTATGTTTTTACAGCCTCGGTTTATTTTTGAATTGTGTAAAAGGGCCAGCTCTTTCTGACATGAAGGTCACTGACAAAACTTGCAATGATTTTGGTGGGAGCAAGGCTCTCTTCCCTCATTAGCACTGCTTACGATTACTGTGATAGTGGCATGACCAGAACGTGGGATTTTGTAATTGGTACAACAGAAAGCGTTTCTCAGGCTGGAACATAAAATAATATGAACAGCAACAGAATTTATGTTAAGCATAGGCAAAGTTTCTAGTTATAAAATTTCTTCTCTTGTGGAACAGGTTTGGAACTGCTGCTCAGCCCAGAGAACTTTGCCATTTTTGAGCACGCAGCCGCAGATTGAATTGCACAAGGGGACTCTTCTGCTATGACTGTTCCTACACACATGCATAGCAAACGGGTGCGAGGCTAACCTTGCCACTCTTCCTCTGGCTTTCAGCCATACCTAATGCAAGGAAGGGTATGAGCTCAAGCAGCTTTTATCTCCTGTGACACCTGAGAGGTTAACAAAGCAAGGAGAGACACGTCAGGCATTGCTGCTAAGTGTTCGGCCTGCAGGACTTCACGTACTGAGTGAGAAGGATGCTTTTACTCCCCATTGATGACTGGACCCTATCAGCTTCTACTCACAGCTGCGTCAACTGGATAATAAATTTGTTCACTTTACAGATTTCAACTGCAGATTTTCTGGTAAAAAATGAAATGCATTAGTGTCCAAAGAGCCTTTCTGACAGGTTGGCTGCCTTTTAAGTGAATTAATCTCTCTTGCACCTGGCAGGAAGTTCTGGTGGAGGAGATGCCGTACCATGCTGGAGATACCACGCCAACCTCCTCGCCCTCTCCACTACCAAACCCCTAACATTCCTGACCTGATACTCACGGGAGGATTAAATTAAACTATGTAGTTAAGTGTAGTAATATAGAATAGTAACACCAAAAATTAAGACAAATGCAATCTAAAAGCTCTTCTAACATAAGGTACAGTGTCCTACGTAAATGTCAAATTCAAAGGTGTGTCAGCTGCAGAGAAAATGACTCAGAAACTGAAAGGCAAGGTAAAAGGAAGCATCGGGTTAAGTTCTTTTAAAGGCTAGTAAGTACACGACAAATGTAGTTCAAATAGTGCAGGTGAAGAATGAGTCATTAATAATGACCAAGGGCTTCGGTATTGGTGCTGAATGGAAAAAATCATTATGTTTGAAGCTTTATACTGGCATAGAGTGGAAATTATATGCAATCCCTGCTAAGTGCCCGATTTCACTGCTAGCAAATCCCTCTGACTGAAATGTACTTCAAAGTAAACTACTTTAGAATTTCTTTGCACTGTTGGATGCCCAACCAAAGGTCATTTTCTCTCTCTCATTGTGCATCATTTTAGCAATTTTTAAAAGTTTCTTTTTTTCTCCCTCTCTTCTGCAGTTTACTTCTATTTTCTACACTTCAGAGGGCCTAAACTGAAAATTGGATAACTGTGTTTGGAAATGAAATGCAAAATCAGGAGCCTACAGTGATTTAAAATGAAGATGCTTATTCATGATGGACCTTTCCCCACAAGGCACTGACCACCCTGTGGTGCCATCGAAGTCAGTAGGTACACAGGGGTTATGGAGCTGCAGCCCTGGGTGGGAGCCAGGGGCTGGAACCTAGTTCTTCCTCCCACTCACAGCCCAATTACTCACAAGATTTACTTTTCCCTAGAGCAAATTCCCACCATGCCCAGGAGAAATCCTTCATCTAGAAAGCTTTCTTCTTAACATTTCGGGATTCTCTGGCTCTAACAGCTTTCTCACTTGCTCAGTGTATTTTTTCCTCTCCTGATAATCAGAGCACTGATGCAGCACCCTGGTTAGAGGCTGAAAGGAGAGGTTCTCACTTCAGTTTTAAACACATCTGCTACTAGTCACAGTGACGAGCACTTAAAAGGTGGCAGTGTTCGGAGCAAAGCAGAGGGTCGTGTAGAAGGAGTATCGGGCACAGCATCCTCTTTTGTTACTTCAAGAGAAACCCCATCCCAAACCTTCCAGGAACAGCAAAGCTTCTCAGGACATAAATTGGGGTACATTTCAGGGTAGGTGCACACAGCTTGTATCTCACTGCTTCAGCTCTGCTGCTGCACTCTTTAGGACACTGGATAGCAGCCTAAATGTTACTCCAGTTGAAGGTATCTGGGCACTTTTCCCTCCCCACCTATGAGATACTTGAGCAGGTGATGGAAACACACAATTAAAAACCTGTAACACATCACAGGGCCTGAAGATCCCTCTCAGAGCAAGACAGCAGCACTCCTGGGTCTACAAACAGATTATGTACGAACTGAGCAGCATTAGCTGCTCTGATTTGATGGCTGCTTCAAGGCTATCTCTCAGACTGCGATGGAAAGAGCTAATTCAGCTGAAAGCTATCACTGTCAGTCTTTCTTCCCTCCCCCTAGAAAAGCAGGGTTGTGTTAGCCCACTGCTTCTTGATCCAGCTTGCCAGGTAGCTGACACAAGCCCAAACACCAGCAAACCCAGTCCCTGAGCATGCAAACGCTCACTTTGGCAGCCTTCCACCCTACAAGCAATCATAAACCCGCAGTGAAAAATCCCATTCCTTTTTTTTATTTCCTTCCTCTGATGCACAAACCAGCAAGTAGCTTTGGACCAGCGTGTGATCCAAAGAGGAGCAGAAACACCAGGAACAAAAATAACAGTTAATAGTCATTTGAAAAGGACAGACATTCATATTTGAGCAACATGGACTCCTGCAATACACAGCATTATGCTTTTTCTTACTATTTTTGGTAACAGCAATATGACTTTTGTCTTGCAAAATGGCATCATGCGTGGCAAATACAGTGTGTCCTGAGGCCTTTCAATTTTTTTTGGTAGCACACGAAGTTGTGCTTACATGGATCTCTGTACCGCACTGACAGCAGGGGAAGGAAGGGAAAAGAAATAGGACAAACAGAAAACCTCTTGAGGGCAAACTAGTAATAAAAGAAACGTGAAGTTTTTAAACTGACTGGGGCACCAGCATCGAACTCAGGAAACCTATGCTGAGTTTCCAGTTTCGGGTGCAGTATGATCCCAGTCGGCTCATTTCATCTTTTACCACTTCCGTTTGTTTCAACCAGAAGTGACACTACTAACCACCTTCCCTTATATTTGTGTTGTGAGGACTGATTCATTATTAATAACAGAGAGGTTCAGAAGCACACTGATGCGTGCCACGCAAGCCGGCAGAAACTCTTCTATCCCCCCTGCATGGAGCTTCATACAAAGAGAGATAAAGGGGCTGATTTCTGGCAGGAGACCTGTGAGTGCTGCAGATAAAGGTTCCCTACAGACTAAAGAAGGCACTGTTTGAAGGTGTTTAGTGCTACGTCTTTCCTTACACTGCCATCTTTATTCTACATAAAAGCATATTTATGGAATTGATGTGCTTCCATGTGCTGTGGAGTGGCAGGGAAAGGGATTTGTTTTCCCCCTTTTGCCCACCAGCTTTCCTTCTAAGGCTGATCTGGCTTTATCCCTGTCCTGAAGCCATTCCTGGAGGCATCTCTTTTCTCACCCGTATCCTCAAAAAGCCAAGCAAAAACCCCACCCTTCAGCGCACAGGCTTATATTTCTCCCTACATCTGAAGCCATTGGAGTTTACCTAAGAACACTGAGTGGATCACAACTTGAGACCTGGATTTGTGTCTAGGAAAATCACATATCAAAGAACAAACCCAAAATCTTTCTCTAAGAACATACAGTTCTCTTTTGAGAATGTGCAAAGGAGGGTAGAGAACAGAAAGCAAATCACACACCATGTTTCCAAGTGAATCATAGACTGGTCTGGGTTGGAAGGGACCCCAAGAATCACAGAGGTCCAATCCCCCTGCCACAGGGGTGGACACTGACCTCCAGGCCTGGATCTACACAAGGTTGCCCAGGGTCTCATCCAACCTGGCCTTGAACACCCCCAGGGATGAGGCATCCACCACCTCTCTGGGCAGCCCGTTCCAGCACCTCACCACTCTCTCTGCTAAAGTAGTCGAAGTCTCTGATACACAGCAATATTGGCAGATAACCACCTATGCAGCAATGACTACTGTCCTCAGCCAGCATATGCCTACACAAATCCTGTTGTGGGGCATTGGGCTGCAATCATTTTGGGAGCAGCACTGACCAGCCATCGGGACGGGCCTGGATGTGGAGATCGTGCTTGCCATGGAGAAATCCAGGCTGAAAGGGATCCTGTTGGCCCACACCATGGCTCAGAGGTGGGGTGAAGGGATCATTTGGAACTTTAATTTGAATTAATTTTCATTTTTTGCAATTTCTTCCCATTTCTGACAGATGTAGTTGACAAAGCCTCCCCTCCCCCCCACCCCTTTTAATTAAAAAAACCCTAATACCAGTTTTAGTGAAGGTATGTTGGAACACGTAGCCACAACTGTGGTAGGGAATTTAAATAACTGATGGTAGGAATAATGACTGGAAGTTTTGGCATTTGCGAATTCATAAAAGTAAAAACCAAAACCCTCAAGCGAAGAACTTAAACAAGTTGTACTGTGGACGACAAGGACAGGCAAGCAGCCTACCCAGTGTCCCGGCAAGTAAAAGACATCTTATGGAACTCTACCAATCAAACTAAACATTTCCAAGGGCAGTCAACCAATTAACTCCTTAAGGCTGGTTTGGATGGGCTTTGGGCAACCTGGTCTAGTGAAAGATGTGCCTGCCCATGACTGGGGGTTGGAGTAGGTGACTTTTAAATGTCTCTTCTAACCCAACCCATTCTGTGACTCCATGGTTCTCCTGACCTTAGATTAGGATACACAGGAACAAGGACAACCTGGAGATCGAAAGCAAGCAACTACATTCCACTACACAAACACAAACACTCCTCCTCACAGGATTTATACCAGTTGACATTAGGACTAATTTATTTCTTAATTAGGATTACACACGCTTTGCTAATACAAAATGAAAAGAAATCTGCTGCCTGATAAAATAAGGCCCTCTGTGCTATCTCATAAAGGTCTTAATGTAAATCTCCATCCGAACAGTAAAAGATCAGTGGTGAAATTTGAGCTGAACTCCAACACCTGGAGGACTTTCTGCCCTTCAGGTAAGGTGAGCATTTTGGAAAGCAAATGCTATCAACTGCAAGGTAGGTTCAGTGGCAGGAACAAGGTCCACTGCATCCTGTACTATCAGAATTCCTGGTATAAACTCATTTTCATCATCAAAACTCTCATGCTTAGAATCACAGAATCACTAGGTTGGAAAAGACCTTTGAGATCATTGAGTCCAACTGTACCTGTCCACTACTAAGCCATATACCTGAGCACCTCATCTACCCATCTTTAAATACACCCAGGGTTGGTGACTCTACCACGTCCCTGGGCAGCCTGTTCCAGTGCCCAATAACCCTTTTGGTAAAGAACTTTTTCCTAATGTCTAATCTGAATTTGCCCTGGTGCAGCTTGACTCCATTCCCCCTCATCCTATCACCTGTTGCTTGGGTGAAGACACCATTGACCACCTCTCTACATCCGCCTTTCAGGTAATTGTAGGCAGTGATAAGGTCTCCCATCAGCTTCTGCTTCTCCAGGCTAGAGCTAATTTGTCTAGTACTGTGGTGTAAAATGGTAGGTTGGGCAGAATCCAACCTAGCATACTCACTATGGAGTTATTTCTGTAAATACTGCCTCTAAACTTGCAGGTGTGCCTGGAAAATGCCCTCTGCTTTACCAACACAGAAACTGGATTAAATCCCCTAAAAAATCCACACCACGTTTTACAAAGCTTCTTGCCGGTAAAGAAGTTTGTGATTTTTAATTAGTACTATACAGACACGAGGCCAGACATGCAATGTTCAATAAACCAGTTAGTTTTTGCATCAGTAATGAGTCTTAGAATATTAATGTAGGGCCTTCAGAAGTCAGAAACAGAAGAGTGAATGTGCAATGATCCTACCATTACCCCTAGGTGCGTGTGAGGAGCAGAGATATTAACAGCCTCAACAGTGTGAAGTTTAAAGGAAAAAAATAATAAAAATCCGTGGAGGTAGAACCGTGTGTTTCTCATGGGTTAATATAATCAGCTGCAGGTAGATTTCAGAGGATTATTTCCAATCTTTTGAGAAGAGATTTCTCTTGTGGGCATGATAAAAATTGTTAATATGTTGCTGCTGTTTTATTCAAGGTGAAAATTTTACTTTAATCACTTTCAAATAAATGCGAAACTCAACCATTACTCCCTTCTAATAATGCTGAAGAAAATAGTTCACACTAAATCTAACATAATGAACACAGCATGTTCATAGAGAACCGAGTGTTCTGAGCTTAAGTCCCCTTTAATCCATAATTCCTTTGGAACTACGTATTACATTCACATGAATACCAAAGAGGTTTACGATTAATGTTATTTTAATGAATAATAAAAGAATTGATGATGATTTACACAGAGTTATTTTCAGGTTTTTTCACATAAAGATTTGTTTGTTAGAGACTAGTATATATAAAATAGAGCACTACAGGCTGATTGGGAATGTAATAGCTTTGCAAAACCTTCTAAGCAATGTGCACGTGAGGCTGATATGAGCTCAGAATAACCACACCTCTGAGAAGTCCCATGTACTCCCCACATTCTTCCCTTACCCAACCTGCGCTGAGGAAGACCGGTAAGAGATGCACATCCTCAGGAGAAGTGACATTGCAAGGATGAGTAACTGACCCTGACTCTCACCTTGCACTGGTTTGTCTCCAGGATTCCTACCTGGTTACTCCTCAGGTATGAGGTGAGATGAGACCTGGCCATATTGCACATCGCTCAGTGCAAAGGGACACTGGGTCCCAGTCCCAGCCCTTGAGCAAGACATTCAGCTGTTCTAAATGCCAGCAAGGTCACTGGCAATTAGTCACACCAATACAGCAAATGGGAAGAAGTCCCAAGGGGTTTGATTTCCGGCAATAAGAGGCAGATAGAAAGCCTTTGTGTGGAGAATGAAGCTGGAGTGTCCTGGTCCCTCAATATGCTTACATTACAAACTTTATGAGGGTTTTACTGCATCAGCCAACTCAGATGTGCCGACATTGAAAGCTGCCCTGCAAATGCTCTGCATACGGAGTGGGATTACAGCCGGTGATCTCAAGGGCTGCAGTTCTCACCCTGCTCTCTAGTAGAGAGCTGCAATACCAGCTGCCTCTCACCGCCTGCTTTTTTTGCCCTCTAATCTGAGGCGCTGGCTCTGGTTGAATCTATTTGGCTCATCTTTCCAAGGAAGTCAAGAAAGTGAAAGGAGGGCTGTGAAGCAGTGATAGCACAGCATAAGCCTGCATATACTGTATCCAAATAACCCATTAATGAAAACTCTTTGGCAGCTGTTTAAATGCTGCGAGCAGGGAAAAGTCTGCAGTCAGAGCTCTGTGGGATCCCTTCCTGAAAATGCCATCACCGTGTTGTTATAATTAGAATAACATCCCCTCCAATGCCAGCTATCTTTATTAGGTACCAAACACTGAACCTCTTCCCAAATCACTGGGGTGCAAATTACTTTTCAAGAACATTTTTAGGACTGATTTAACCACAAGCTTTCACACAGGAGCGAACCTTCCCAGGGACAGCAGTTGTGCTCCTCTTCCCCAGGCTCTGTGCTAGAGACTGTACAGTTATCAACAGCTGGATGGATGCTAGAGCTGGTTTTCTGGATTTAAGTGTTGGTAGACTCTGGATCACATTCCACAACAATCCTTTGTTGATGGTTTTTTGTCACTTTGACCAAGCAAACAAAGACACAGTACCTCCCTGGGTAACTCCAAGAGAAGGTTTAGTCTTTTTGACCAGGGTTCTGTTGCACAAAGCAAAATCAAAGAGCTTGAAAGCAGATCTCCCTCTGATTTCCCTTCCAGGTTGTTCTCATCTTATTCAGTGGCTTTCTTTGCTGCAACAAGCTATGTCCAGGTGATACAGCTACTGGGAAGGCACACCATGTATCTGCACACTGACATGCTGTGCCAGTTGAGAAGCTGTGGGGTATCTGAGGGACCAAGTCTTTGGAGGGTGGAGGTCTCCCAGAGGTCTCTGTATCATCAGCTAGTCCCTTGCAGAAAGCTCAGTTCCTTTAGGTATGTAAAGCCACACTATGTGTGAATGGTTAGGTAAAGGATTCCCACACTTTCTATCATGTTGGAGTCCTGGCTTCTCTCTGCACTTCTCATCAGTTGTCACCAAAATCTCTCATCACTTCTTGGTGCCCCCTCTGTACTCTTGGAGCATCCCTCAGGTCTGCCTGTGTTCACAGAGCTCATCTGACCAAAGTGCAGCAGATGGTACCACAGACAGAAACAAGTCCCGCTGCTTGCTGCCTACCTACTCGCTTTTAGAGGACACAGTAAGCTGCAAACAAACAAGTCAGACACATGCCAGGACTCTCAAAGGAATCGTGCAGTTTGAAGGCTTCTGATTAAATTTCACAGGCTGAACGCCCTCAGTATTTGTGGGAGATGCTGATCATGCTCTACCTCCTTTCCAAATAATCACATTCTAGCGGTCAAACTTGCTCCATCCTCCTCCCTGTGCATACTGCAAGACCTTTGAAAAGTAAATGTCTACTGAAGTAATCACAAAGTATTTGAGTAGTAAGAGATATATAGTCTACAATCCAATCTACGTTCAGCCAACAAGCTAAGAAGCAGAAAAAGATCTGGTCTGCAGGAAACAAGAGCAGCTTTTTCTTGTGCCAGAGAGCTGCTTGATTTACTCTTTTTTTCCTCTTTTTTTTTCTGAGGGCAAAGACCACCAGACTGGAGAACATTATCTGAATATACATGTTGGAATTTTTAGATTGCCACTTAAGTTATTTGGCCCCCTCCCAGGTTTGGGTTTTTTTTAATTTTAAATTACCTCAGTTGTCTAGATCAACTCAGATACTTCATAAACAAAACACCCTTCCCATGCCTCACAAGATACATGGTGTATATCTGCTAATAAGGTCAAAGGTGTCTTTCAGAAACATGGGCAAGTGCACCCCGGGATGACTTTTTCTGTTAAAAAAAATTGGGAGTATGTTTTGTTGCAACTAAATGCTTGAAACCCTTGTTCTAAATGTTTGGAACCATAAAAAATACATAAATACTAAGGGAGACAAGCAAGCAAACAGACTGTGAGTTGGATGACCTCATTATTCCACTGTGACCAGCTGGAAACCTGCTGGTTTGCAGCCAGCCTCTCTCATATCTATGAGACCAAAGTATAGCTGATACACACTTCTGTTGGACAGGCTGGGGGAGATGGAAAGAAAGTTTCTCAGCTGATTTTCTACTTCCTAAAGGGTTTGTGTCTTTCCTTTTAGAGCAAAGAGCAAGAAACTTTGCTCACTATCTTCTACTAACAAACAGCTGATGATTCCTCTGGTTTCCCACGCATCTGGCAACTCTCCAGTCTGGCCTTCCAAACATCATCTGGGCTGCTACAGTTACTGCCAGCTCCAGAAATACAGTTTCTAACAGAGGAACATCAGAGGTTTCTATTTTATCATCAACATTTTCTGCACTGGTGTTTCACCTTCAGTGTTTTGCTATCATCATTGCCACGATCACGTTTTAGCATCTGCTGTGTCAGCATCATGTTTCAGCATCAGCATTTAACCATCAGCTGTTCCACCATATGGCATTAGAGGCATCAGCAACATAGCACTTAAAACACATACGAACAAACAAAAAGCACTAGAAATTCTCCTCCACCCCCCATTACCCTTTATTCATGCTATAACCACCTTTCCCTGGGACAACACCGTCCCTCAATCATCCTTTTTTTTTTTTTTCCAGGAAGAAATAAATTTCGGGGGGGGGGGGGGGGGGGGGGGGGGAGGGGGTGCGGAAGAAAAATAAACCAAACCAAAGCAGTTCAGTCCTTCTAGTAGCAAATTTGAAAGAATCTCTCCTGTGATCTGAATTTCCTC
Source organism: Laterallus jamaicensis coturniculus (assembly GCA_022605575.1). Taxonomy (NCBI): domain Eukaryota; kingdom Metazoa; phylum Chordata; class Aves; order Gruiformes; family Rallidae; genus Laterallus; species Laterallus jamaicensis. The sequence goes on from JAKCOX010000014.1 coordinate 20,977,101, forward strand.
TGAGGTTCACTGAAGCATTTTTAAGGTCCTAGGCTATAAGAGCAAGCTAAGGGTCACTGACTGTCATGCTTTGAATCACAGCTGCCATTTGGCATGGGAGCTTCCCAGCAGCAGTGACAGGAAGCCTCCTGGAGAGCTGGACTGAATTTCCAACAACCGCAATCTCTTACTACCTTGGAGGACAAATTAAGGACACTCTCTAGAATAAAGTTCTTCTAGAAGGACTCAATTTATTTTGCAAATGTTTAGTGTGCAGGACAAGTTGGTTGAAGCAGGCACCATCAGCCCAAACTGTCCTTGTGACTGGGCAGCTTTCTAAACTCATGTTAAAATGTCGGATAGATACAGAAGCATGGAACTTTGCCTCTGAAGATGATGTAGGAGTCTTGGTATTCTATTAATCACATCATCATTGATATATCATCAATTTTTTTCAGATGATGTCAAACCCTTCAGCAAATGGTAGCAAGCATGGTCCTTTTTTTTTTTTTTGTGGTGGGGGGGTTGGGGGGCTGCAATCTGCAAAACCAAAGCCTGATTTAACTCATGACCAAAGGAATTTGATATCTGCTTAGCTTACAAGCAATTATGTCTCAAGTTTGTTCTGAGTAAAGAGTGCCATTTTTCCACCTCATTGTAAAATTTGACAAATGCAAATTTGTAGGCTTCACTTTGAGTGTGAAATTTTCCAACACGGTGTCTGTTTATCTATAGAAAGCTGTAGCTAGTAAGATATCTTTAAGAAAATGCAGTAGAAAGGGAATTAAACGAGACACGGGGCTTTTCACCGTTGTGGTCAGTCTAATCACTCCTTCCCGTGCTTTGAACAACAGTTGGTATGAATTAGTAGTTTTCCATTTATAGTATACCAAGGGAAAACGTTGATCTTTGGAAACCACTTCAGAGCAAAGAAGCCAATGTGAGATTACCAGAGCACTAGAGAGCTGACAAAACCCGTGGATGAAAGGACAGCATTAGCTGCCCTCTGATGCTGTAAATCATGGTCAGCAATACCACAGACACCAGCACCAACAATTTAAAGGAGGAAGATTATTACAGAAACTGTCAGAATTTACTCTTTGATTGTCAGGTCTTCCGTGATCAAAGAATCTTAATTATTTTGACTCAAACCTTTAATATGCAACTATAAAAGATAGTTAGCACTAGATTAGTTGACAGTGTGCTAGTTCCATTTTCAGAAGAAGGATACATCTGATCAAAGGCCTGACATAGCTAGAAGCCTAGATTAGATGTGAAGGTGTCCAGAACAGCAGTAAGAGGTCTCTGTAATGCTATGGCTTGATGGAAATTGAGAGGCACCCATCGTACACAGTTATAGAGGATTGTTACATTCCTTCAGAGCAAAGAGGCTCAAGTGAGGGATGGCTACAGCTACTCTCCAAAATAAAACATGACCTGCCGTGACTACCAGGCTCTTCAAGACATGCCTCACAATGAAGAAGTTTTCCTATGTAACTATGCTCCCGGAAGACCTGACTTCTTGTCATCTTGTGTGTTTTAGAGATTTGCCACTTAAGTGCTTTCAGAAACAGTTTATTTCATAACTTTCCAAAGATGTATGCTGCCATGTGACATCCCAGTTACTGGGGGGGGGGGGGGTGGGGGGTAGGGGGGAAGAATCCTAGCAGCATGTTATCAACGGTTATTTTACTCCTGTGAATAGATCCTTAACGAGCCCGAGATTCTCCACATACAGCAACACTTTTTACTGTAACATACCGCATTTTTCTTCCAGAAAATGAATCCACTATGCTTTCCAGCCAACATAAGCTTTTGTAACCAGCAGAGCTTGCATCTGCACTACTAATCACTCCAACCTTGTAAATCGTAAACAGGTCTCTCACAAAGCCAGAAGTAACACTTCCAGCTGTAATGCTATTAACCTAATCCCTGGTAGTTATTACAGCAACTTGTGACACACAGCTTAGCAGATACCAGAAAATACAGTTTTTCCTCAGTGAAGTTGGAGCTGATCTTGGTATGGTATAAGCATCAGAACCATCTGAATTAAAATATTGAAAGTTGAAGCTTCTACAGATTCATTACAAAGATAGAAAATCAGGTTGCATTAATTTTCCTGGTGCATAAAGGTGATGATACAGGGGAGCATGTTATATTATATATATGCACGGTATATTCAGGTTTTAAAGGTTTGCATTTAAACCCATGGTGCAATAATTTTCTTACATGCAACTCGAGTTCATCATATTCTCTTCTCTGCATGCATCTTACTGTCTTTTCCACCCAGGGCAAAATCATGGCCAAAGTCAGAAGACAACACCACTTTAAATCCTAAATCCTTAAGCATAATGGTAGGTTCTCATTTACTTTGAGAAATTTTTAGGCACCAAAAAGTGGGTGGAACCAGGATTTAACTTATCCTAGTACAACTAAACACAGCTATGATTGCTGTGAATTTCTATAAAAACACGTGCCTAGAAACTACAGCGTCTCACACATTTCTAGGGGGTACAAATATATTGCCCATTTAGTTCTAAAATTATCATAGGGAGCTTCAGGAGAGAGGTGTTTCCTCTGGCCTTTCATGGAAATTTTGCTTTTGTTGGTTTCTAATGCTTTTCTTCCACTAAATTGCTTCAGACTGAAAGTTCTCTGTTTGCCTTTTTTCTAAGGAGCCGTAACTCCCACAGATATAATTCTTGGCAGTGTAACTGCAGAAGAAGACTGGAAGCCTCACAGATGTGATACGAAAATGAAGGATTATCTCAGAGATAAATAATGAGACACTCTGTTCCTACGTCACTCAGCAACACGGACTCTGCTCTTACTGGAGCCAGATAGCTGGAAAAATTTTTTTAAGCTCCTCTATGTGCTGTACTTTGAGATACATGGGAAGGTTTAGATGTGAGATGTAAGATGTTTAATACATTCACTATGGGTTGGAATGTCAAAGTTTCCCTCAGAACCGATTCCACCTCCTGTGACCGCTGAGCTGGGTAAGACTACCAAGTTTTTGGGTCAAGCTGTCATGTGAGGAGCACAGTATGAGTCTTGCTGGCTAAGGTGAGTTATCTTAGAAGAAATCTACACCTTCTAACTGCTGTAGGATCTTACTCCCAGCCCAGTGTGAGGGACAAGTTGAAAGAAGGTGAACAGAGGGAGCAATGGGAGCGGAGGCTTGGAAGAAGGGTGAATGCCTATGACATTGGTGACATGATACAGCTTCAGGAGCAAACCCCAGCAAGACCCAAGACCTGCACGTATAAACACGTTGCACCGTAATCCTCTAAGAGTCCATTTGCACCTGAGCTGGTGGCACAAATGGAGCAAATGTGAGGAAGAGTGGAAAAGGAGAGAGCTCTTTGTTGTGTCCCACGTTCTGATTGTGGTGCTCACTCTAAATCTGAGCAAGACGACGCTTTTCTCTTCTGAGAATCAGGCATTTCGTTCTGGAAAGTAGCCCACAGAAGAGGTTTCCCTCCAGAAAAGGAAGGAACATTCTTGTAATTTTAAATTAAAGTGTGCAATTACTGTTCTTTATTGTTGCCAGTTAAAGAGATTTGCTACAGTTGCTTACATACACGTATAGGAACTGAAAGCAACCAGCAGATTCCATAAGAAGGTTTCCTCCTGAGAGGTGTGAATTTCACAACAGCAATAAAAATGTTTGCTACAGAGCTCAAGCTATGATTTAAATAGAGACAAATCCTTATTTCCCTTCTGATAGCATTTTCCTTAGTTCTTTCTGACATATATAAATACTCTGCTTGGGAAAAAGACCTAGAATATTATTTTAAGATAAGATAGTACAAGTTCATAGTAATTAAGTCAAACTCTTTTTCTATGAAAAGAAGTGAGTGAGCAGGTTTCCATGGTAATTCTTTTCTTACCTTTTAAGACAAAGGACAGCTTAGAGCTACAGAATTAAGTCTTTTTCATCCCTTTCTTCTCATGCTTATACGGAAGCTGTTTCTGCTTTAAACCATCAGAGGCTCATCTTTTCTGATAAATCCAGCTTCAATATCAATTTCTAATGCAAATTTGCATTAAATTTTTAATGATTTAAAAAATGAAGACATGCAAAGAGTTAATGAAAATACCAAGTCCCGATATTTCACAGCCAAATTATTTCCAGGTTAGCATCTGAGGGAGGTTGGGGGTGGCACAAGTCTAACTGAAAGAATTTTGCCTAATTATTGAGTTATTCCAAGGTGCAACTTCAGTGAGCTAATTGGCACTGCAGCAAGGATGAATTTGGCCCAATGTAAATCCATCTCTTCTCCATTGTTAAGACTGCTCAAAAGAAAGCTTTTGTAACCTATTTCTGAATCCAACCATTGTGTTTCATTATGATTTTCTTTTGATTCTGTTACCATGTGAACAGTGAAATACACATAACCACAGCTCATAATCTCAGAATGTCAACCAACGGGTATTTTGTGCTTCAGAACTGACTGGAGTGACTCAGAGAGTTCTTTGAAAGTTCTTTGAAAAAGTCACATGTGTGTTTAGATCTAAAAATTAATTGGGGATTAAGGAACCAAGAAGCAGGCAAAGGAAAATTTTGATCACCTCAAATTCCATACAAGAACTTTGCTTTGAGAAGACCTTTACTGTAAGCTCAGTCTTAATTGTGGATTAGATCCTGGGCTGAAGTAAACCGGATTAGTTCCATTGATGAAAAGGACTCAAATTTAGTGGAGTTGTGACATGCAGTAGTGTGAAGCCAATTTGTATGAGCTGAAAAAATGGTTCTCTAAGATACTAGTTTTCAAGTTCTGAGTATGCGGATTACTGACTGCATTTACATTCTCTTTAAACACACAGAACACATAAATCTGCCCTGCCACGTGGCATACTGTCCACTTACTCCTCATAAATACTGTTTACTTATTAATTTTGCTGTTAAGTTTCTTAAAGACACAGGCTAAGGTTTCTACCTACAGCCAAGCAGCTGAAGTAAACTCCACATTTATAGAGTATGATGACAGGATCAGTGGAACAGTCCAACAACAAATGGGATCCTGGACTGCCTCGAGAAGTGGCAGAGAATTTGCTGGCTCTAAAAGGAAGAGCAAGCATAGATACAAGCAATGGCACTCACTTGTAAATACATAGAACTATGCACACACAAAGTGAAGACCCAGGCCAGGAAATCCGCTGGGGACAATCCAGTGCCATGCAGGCTTACTAACGTGGGTCCAGAAGCCCATTCTTGCATTGCTACACTTAAGTAGCAGTGACTGAAGGTACTTTGTATCACATCTTTTAGTGCTTCTAGTTTTAGGATGAGGTTACACAGCCATGGGCTTGCTCCCTGCGTGGGGGGAGCTCTGTCCAGCCACCTTCCCTCACACATGGGAGAACATGGTGTTTGGAGGCTGGGTCAGTCTCAGCTTTGTTTTGAAGTCCTACATTACACACAATTCACAACAGTCAACAGGGTCTCACCTAGCAGTTAGCAACAGGAGGACAACAGCATGGTTTTGGCCTCTGATACCAGTTTACCTAGTGGCTTCACTATTCTCAGGAAAATTCAGCACTCACACCAAACCACTGAGCTGGGTCACAAAACCTTTCTTTCGCAGTCAAAAGGTCACACCATGGTTGCCATTAAATACATTTTTCAGAAAGTAGTTGGAAGCTTTTCAGAGGCTCAGCATCTCCTGCTCTATTGCCGGTTTAACCCCTCCAATCTGCATCATTCTTTCTATCAGAAGAGTTAGGTGGGATTGTTTTCCTTGAGTTTTTTTCATGGCATTACCTGAGAGTTACCAGACATGTCGAGTAACAAGGAAAGTGTTTTTCCCTGTGACGGACATGGTTATGATAACCACTGAGCAGTGGTTTCTGTACTGCATTTAGCATTGCTAAAAGCTCAGTAGGGATCAGGAGCAAAAAAGGTGAGATGGAAATGTCCACATCTCTTGTGCCCTTTGGACTATGACCTCTTTCATTTAACAACAACTGTTCCTAACCTGCATTTTGTAGCTTGCTACAAACTGCATGTAGCTCTCTAGCCATTTAATACCATTGTTAGATTACAGGACCATCTCTAGAACTGGTGGGAGTGAGTGGAAGAGCAGCGTTCCTCCCTTCAGTAAGTCATTTCTCCTTAGGCACGCTGAAGGCCTTCTCTCATCTTCACTGGAGAAAAGCAAGCGGTTCAAAACACTGTCAGAGCTGAAAAACTAGTGGGGTTGTGTAATTCCTGCAAAGAGCAGAGAAAGAAAAATTGCTTGTGTTTGAGAGAAGCTGTGAGAGATTTCTGGAAGTGTTTCTGGATCGGGAAAGAGAGACAGATCTGGTATGCATTCAAGACAGATTTCTGAATGCCAGCAAAGGCATTGGGCTGAGTTCAATGACCTGACTATAAAATGAGATGGGTAACGCTGCCAGCTCTTTGAAAGAAAGATTATCTGGGTTTATTCCCAGCTGTGCTACAGAATCCCCATGTAACTCTGGACGAGTCACTTAAATTCAATTCGCTTCTGTTTACCTGTCTAAAAAATCAGAGCGCTGAGTAGATAATTTTCCCCACTCACTTCCTATTCAGATTATAAATGCTCCAGTGCAAGATTACTCTTCCTTTACGTGGAGTGCCAACACTAAGTCAGCAAGGCTCTTGCCTCAGCTGGAGCCTCTTGTTTCTAACGCAATACAAATAACAGTAACTGCTCCCATCCTCCTTCCAGTGCCAAAACTCTCCCTTCCCCCTTCACTTTTTCTTTCTTCCCCAAACTAATCCTTAGGCACTCACACTTTAATAGTGTTCTCTGCCAAGTGTAGACCACGTCTGCTCTGCTCTCCTAGTTCTGGCTAAAAAGGTGAGCATCCAGCTTTGCTACTCCTACTCCACTCCCATATTTAAATACCATTTCTTTCCAAGGAGGAGACAAGCAAGAACAATTATAGATGGCTGTTATTTTTATTTAAGAGCAAACTCAATGACTTTTATATAACTTTTCCTGTATTGTCATAATACTAGCAGCTTTAACAAACATCTTAAACCAGAAGAGCTGCCAAATTCTCAAGTGGCCACTTGATTTATAAGCTGCAATTATGTTTGTCAGCTGATAACCAGAGACCAGATCTGTCTTCACCAACTCAGTGGACTGGAAGTGAATACTTTATTACCTACCACCCAGCATTTCTTTTCAGATACAAAATGCCTTTAGTAGGCAGTGACTTTTCTAGCCAGTGCAGCAGGGAACCATTTTTGGTCAGCAGGGCAGAAACTGAATGTCTTTGTCACGTGGCAATGCTAAGAAATCACAAGAGCAAAACTTCTAATCTTTCTGATAGCGTACAAAAAGGAACTTTAAGAACTGTTCTCTATACCACACTTCCACACATGTCTCTCACTCCTGTACTGCAAACCTTCTTTCCATGACTTTCCTGCCTCAGGGTCATTCACTGCCTCATGTTCTGCTATGGATACAGAGGCTATGCGAACAATCTCTCTGCTTCACAGAATCACAGAATGTGTAAGGTTGGAAGAGACCTTCAGAGATCATCTAGTCCCACCCCCCTGCAGTAAGCAGGGACACGTTCACTAGATCAGGTTGCTCAGAGCCCCATCAAGCCTGACCTCGAATATCTCCAGGGATGCTGGAGATCTTGGTATCTCTCTGCCTGTCTATCTTGTGGGCTGGAGGTGTCACAAGTACCACTACAAAAGAATCCTAGGCTTTCCCCAGAAATAAATTTACTTCCTGTTTTCAGATAACAACTTTATGGAAAATATAAAGCAAGTTATTCATCCTGTAGGCTGCAGAAAGACTAACACTGACTGAAAATCACTGCTCATTTCAAACACATTCCTGTACTGAAAAGACTTGATCCATGGCGCATGTGGGGGTAAGATACAAGATATCACTGCAAAGTCCAGCTTCCACAAAAACACAGTGAAATTAAAACTGAAATTAAAAGCATAAAGAGCTCTACCTAAACCAAAAGTTCCATGATATCAAAGAATAATGATTCAATAGAGAAATGTTCATAAGTACGGTGTCAGCTCTGCAATTTGGAGCAAGTGCTGCTTTTTTGACTTAATAACAGTGAATGTCAAATTCTTTAGGAAAGGAATTTGCAAAGTCTTGGTAAAAAGTCTGCTGCAAAACTAAATGGCAGTGCATTCACTGCAGTAGATTATCTGTCACTCATAAAATCATTGCTTTCCAAGTCGCCTCTTAGCACGGCTCAATATATAGACACAGATAAAAAATATTTACAAACTCCAAGCATATCCACCAATACAATGCCACTTTCTTAACTGATTTATAACTTCAATCTTCAAGGGGAAGGTCTGCAACAAGCAAAATATACAACTTGTGTAATAGTAATAAAATGATCCATTTAGAGGAAAAATACCATTTTCGTTGGCTAGATAATACAAAAGAAGGGAGAAAACAACAGCTGGATCATACTTTACAGAGAAGCAAAAAAATCTCAAAGCCTATCTAGAGGGATCAAATTCCTAAGTTGGAGAGAGTCAGATAGCCTGGTACTCATCCCATACAGGCATAAATCAAGACTAAACATGCCAAAAGCCAGACTGGGATGTTAATCACACTGATGGAGTTGCAGATGTCATCAGTGGGATGGAGACACGAAAGTTGGGTTAATGAGATTAGAGCCCATCCAAATGGTACCACCTCCATGCAAAAGGATAATCAGGGCTCTGATTAGACAACTCCTGTATTATCACTCCAAAGCAGATGCAGCAAAACATGTTGATGGAAGAAACACAATGGGTAGGGAGCATACTCCGTGTGATGAATGAGAGAAGAGTAAAACAGAAACTATCACCAGTGGCCAAAAAGAAAAGAACAATTTGACGTATGAGGGAGAGTCAGGACTAAAGATGTCAGCCTTAAAGCAAGTGATGATGGTGTCACATTGCCTAGCGAAAGTAATAGCAAAACATCTAATGGACATAAAAAATGTCAGTTCTGGCAGTCATTCAAACAAGGTTGGTTCAACTATGGTTGGTTGGTTCAACTATGATTTTGATACAAAGGTATATGGAGAAGAAGAGGGGTTTATTACTATTATTTTCTGTTTTAATTTGCCTATGCTCCTTGATGAAGTATAATTAAGCTTCAAGCAGAGTGTCTGCAGCCTTAGTGGCAGCGGGGCCCTGGATTAATGGGATGTTAACTGATGCTCTGGCATCACTTATGTCCACAGAGCATGGGTATGCCTTGTGGTGACAGTTGTCAACGATCATGGAGAACAGAAATGTCACTTCTGGAGGGTATTACAGCAACTCTCCCCTGGTACAGGAAGGGAAGACAATACAGAGGGACAGATACAGAAGCAGTGGCTGGGAAAGAGCTGACAGAGTGGCAGCTGCTGATCTGACCAGGCTCTCTCTACTCCACAAGCAAAGATGTGGTATCTGTATGGTAAGTACTGAGGAAGCACTTGGCCTGTGGACTGTGGAATTCATCTCCATCTCTTCCAGACCCTGCTAACCCCTGGTAAAACTTGAGCCCCCTACACTAAGCAGAGCACTGGATGTGCCAAGCCTGGCACAGGAAGTATACAGAGCAGGGGGATCACCCACCCAAAGGAAGGGTGCCGCATGCTATAGGGCCATTGCCACTGAATAATTACATATTTATGTAGTGCCTATGACCTTCAGTTCCTGTATAACTGGAGAGATGACAGGTATAAACCAACAACTGTTTTGTTCCCTGCTACAGTGTATCTGGATACAAATTGAAAATGTTTCCCTTTTTATTTGGACTGAGGTAAAGCAGCACATCCCTACAGCCCCCATTCCTCTCTGTTCACTGGCACTCCACAGTTTGCCTCACTCTGCTTTAACCACATGTGATGGTAACACATCCAACCACACACCAAAATACTGGGAAGAGGGTCTGGGAGGTGAAGGGAGGTGTATCTCCTATCTCTGCAGTGGCAGGAGCAATCCTTGCGTCGCGTTTCAGGAAACAGATTTAGTCCAATAACTTGCCCAAGTGCTTAGGTCCAACTGGGGGCTGCTTTAAACTCAGCATGGTCTCCCTGATTTCAGGGAGACTGCAGAGAATTTGTCTTTCTGAGCATGTTTTGCCAAATTAAGCTGTGGAGAACTATTTCCATAGTTTGAATGAAGATATACAACTTGCTACCTAGTGGAGACTTAATTCTCTCTCTGATAGACAGGAAAATCCTTTCAGTGAATTATATCAGTGTCTAGCTTTTCTTGTATGCTGCCAGTGCAGGTTTCTTGTAACACAATGGCCAGAACTGTGAAATTTCATGATATTTGCCAGGCAAATTGGAACTACAAATGATGCTGTAGCTGCAGTCCTTGCTTGGCTAGTAGACCTGAAAAGCCACACTGATTCTTCTTGAGTGCGGTAAGATGTAACCTTTACTTTTTCACTACATCTTCTTTCTTTAGATCATTTTTGTCATTCAGAGAGTTGGCAATCTTTCTGGCTAGGTGAGCACAGAAATGTTCGGGTTATAATATATGGAGCATCTGAAAGGTATGACAAGGAAAGGAAGCATTATAAGTATCTCAGAGAGATTACAGGCAAGGGAGATGCAGCATTATAAGAAGTATTTGAGAGGCAGGATGAGGAACAGATATGCAGTGTAAGGAGATCACTGACATAATACTATAAAGAGCACTCAGCATCAAGGGATGGGAGGCATTTGAGAGATACAGTAAGGAAGAGCAATACACTACACAGAGTATCTGAATGATGGGACAAGGAAAGGAGATACTTGATATTCCTGAACTACTTATCATAACTGTAGTATTAATTGCCAGTTGCAAGCTATTCAGAAATGACTGTTTCATTGGGTGGTGTGGGACTGCTAAAAACACTGAAAAGGCTGTTGGCAGGTTGGGAGTTAGCCATGACTGAGAATGTGCTGGGAGAAGCCTGAAGTGGCAAAGGTGCTAAGCACCTTCACTGAGGACAGCAGGGGACAGCCTCTATGAAGGTGCTGAGCAGCCACAATTCCACTGAAATCAATCAGACCTGCAGGGAGTCACCACCTCCGAAAAATCAAGTTGTGGGAGTTGAAGGCACCCAGCAGGTTCAGGTCTGAAGTGTCACATTAGGGATGTGACAGCAATATCTAATAAATCTCCACTCATATACATGAACACGCACACACATATATTTTGCCACAGTCCTCCATCTTCCATTGTTAAAATGATAGGAGTGTAACATTTAGCGAAGGCAATCAGAGAAGTGGTAATTATCACAGTGGGTCTGCAAACCTTTGGCAGCCCAGTAGTGGGAAGGAAATACAATATATCTCGAAAGACAGTGCAGACATGAAGAAAACTTTTCCCTTCACTACGGCAACCTGCCTTTGATTATTTTATTCCTCTTTTAATAACCGACAATGGTGAATGGCAGCTCAGCTGTGCACATGCCTCCAGAGAAGAAACATTCTCTGCTTCCATCCACCAAATAGTCTCAAACCCTGATGCACATGCTTAGTCAAGATCCTATAGCAACCCTTTCTTCTCACAGTTAAACATTCCCTACCTCTCCCAAAGGACTGTCCTGCACAACCCTTCAAGGCAAAGCAGCGTGTACAACGGGCGGTGCTGTACAAAGACGGCGTGACAATGCAAATACACGTGTGGGTCAAAGCACTGTCACCAACACTCGTTTTCTCAGGGCAGACAAAAGGAGATAAATGTGGTGACTCAAATCCTGCAACAGCGTAAACGATGGGGAGCTTAGTTTCTTGGATAATGCATATGCAATGAGCAGCAAAATGAAACATCTTGCCTATTCATACTAAATTTTACACTTGCTGTTTACTAAATGATGGCAAGTGGCCTTTTCTATAAATTGTATCTCCTCTTTGCTCGTGTCTTCGCACAGACTACATGACACCTTATTTCTGGCAGTGTAGTTTTTGATAGATAGTCTCCTGTGGCACCTTCTTGTAGCAGGGTAATCTGTGCCAGTTCCTGGAGGCTTAACGCACTTGTCAGAGGTAGCTGCTTTAGCTCTCCTTTGTTGCACTATTAGGAATTCACTATCACACTTACCCTGCATAAACACCTAAAGCATCATGCATTCTCCAGAAACTTCAGCCCACATGGAGCAAGCCCCTTTGCTTGGAACACTCTCCCTGCTCTCCTGAGGGGTTTGTTCTGCATCTTTGAGTAGACACTCAAGAAAGCCCTGTTTCAGATCTCAGTCATAAGATGATCTTGTCTTTGGGACTCATTCCCTAAAGATCACAAGAAGGGCTCTTCAAACTTGGATTAGTGCAATTTGCCTTTTTCACCTTTCTTTTGTAGTTTTAAAAAAACTTCTCTTATACAATTCCTTTTGCAAGAAGTGCAGCTCTTCTCAAAGCTGAATATAAAATTAACTGGAAATACCAACACTGTAAAATGACTGTTCTTTCTGATCAGCCCTCAGATGTGTTTCGATATATCTTGCCTGCTGTACAATATCAAGCGTAGTTTCACTTGGCTCACAGCAATGCCCAATTCATGATAACAGTTTCCATAATATTTGACAAAGCCAGACCAGTCAAAGTCTGTTCTCAACCTAATGTCTCTCCAGACTCCTTGGCTTAGACAAGAAGATTTCTGAAGAGGTGTCAAGGTTGCTATGAATTCTTAGGACTATCAAGCAGTCATAGTAAAGTAATGATTTAATATATGTCCATTAAAAGATAAGCACAATCTACTGTGGCTAGGGTGATGATCTGCTACAGTCAACTCCAGGTAAGTCTGACAGATTTCAGAAGGATGAACAGAGCAAAACCAGAAAGTCTACAGCTAGCAAGCCAGCTGCTGTTGCCTAAGGGAGATTGCCAGTCAGTTAATGCGTGGCTATTCGTGTGAGTAAATTAGATGTCAAGTCACTTCTGTTTTCATGCTGTTGTACTTTGTAGAACTGAACAATCAGCAGACTGCTCTCACCCCAGAAGCAATGCTTTTTGGTGGCATTTGATCTTGAAGAAGACATTGCTGTAGAAGAGAGCTGCTCAAAGATAAGACAGAGTAATCATGATACCAGCTCAGCCAACTGCAATAAATCTGCTTTTTCTACCTTTTAACATCTCTGGCATTCCTCTAGATAAGGCACAGATTCCCTCTAAGAGCACATTTGGACTGAGAGAACAGAGTGTTAGGAACTATTTTGCCTTTTGCAGATCTTTTTCCTCATTCTGCTGCATGTTTGTTTATCATTAGCACGAATTATGATGGGTGTCTGTACAATTTGAACAACCTTTTCTCTAACAGCATCATCTCAGTCTTTTTTCTCTCTAAGCTGCAGTTCACTACAAGGGCTGTGACAGCTTTTATGTTTAACAGAATCTTTAGTCTGGCAATCATGATTAACTCGTCTCTCAGAGAAGTGCTATTTTAATAAGACCGAATGAAGAGTTCTAAGAAAATCTTTTCCTTTTTTTTTCCCTAAGAAGACTTTTATACATCTAAGAATTAAGACTCTGTAACTAAAGTTTAGATACAGCATAGCCAATTCTTCCATTGGCCCCTTGAAATATTTTGGAAGGTTTCCAACAGACCCAATTATTTCAAATATGCTTCAGAAGTTACATTAAGGCCAGCATAACCGAATCTGTGAATGTATTCAGACCTTGCCCTCTTCTGACCTCTGATTTCTTTCCAAATAAAATGTTTAACATTGCTTTTACTTTTTATTTTTTATAGGAGCATCTGGGGCTCAGGCACCGACATTATTTGAGATGTAAATTATCCTAAACTTAATAGCTTCTTTAGGGTCATGGTTATGTTTTGGAGCAATCATACAACCAGGAGACCTTGTTCCACAATGCTTAGACAAAATAACATATTGTCCTTTCTTAGGAGGTTCTTAAAAGCTTCATAAACACCAGCATGCCTTGCACTTGCCTCATTCTCCAGGTAGCAAAGTCATTATCCTAAAAATCCCAACATCCTCCTCAAAGTTTGTGAAAGAACAAGAGCAGGAACAGGTAAGGAATTTAGGTGATCTGAATGGTAGAAACCAACTCATCTCCCTTAATATTACTAAAAACAGGGTGAATCACTTTTCATTACACAGGAAGATTTGAAAATTAAAAAATAATGATGTAGAAGTAAGGCAAATATGAGTCTTCATCTCACTGGTCCCTCTTTCCTCCCCCAATTCATAGCCCAGCACTGTTAGATGTTTAGCCTGAACTGCAGGTTTTAGCCAGTCTCTGTACAATACCTACCTGGGGCCCCAAAAGTTTCTGAACAGTTAGGCCAGACAGAGGATGAGGTGAGGTCAGGTAAGAAAAAGCTGGAGAAAGAAAATAAAAGCACAGCAGGGATCCTACTTTTCAGGTCTTTATCACGCACCACGATGCCATACAGGAAGAGTTCTGTAAAAATATCATAAATGAAGGAGAAAACTAGAGTGCCTACGAACTGTAACTCACTAGACTGATAGTTTTTGTTTGTTTTGTTTTATTGAAAACCCTACAGAAACTGATCTGAAGGCAAAGCAAGGGTGAGGGGGATTTCTATTCTTTTATCACAACTTTAGTTTGTTCCAATGCATGCGGCATTTGGTTCCAGCCAGACTTGAGAAGCCACAAAAAGATCAATAACAGCAGAGGTCTCTGATGTTTCCAAAGTGGGAAGAGTAAAGAAAAGGTAGGCGAAGCTATAACCAAAATAAATCTACTGGTAGGACTGATCAGGCAGCTTCCTAAAGAAGCTCAACCTTTCTGTGGAGTAGGGAGATTTCTGGTCCTTGCTTTTCTTGTAAAATTGCATTCCTGCATGAACAGCGTAAGATAATCACATTGGAACTGGATCAGTGGAGAAGTGTGAAAAATGTGGCAGCATTCAAGTTTCTATTTGAGAAGAGGCATTTACCAGTCTTGGGAGAGAGAGAATAAGAAAGTGTATAATTCAACATTTCCTTTTGATCTGTAAACTACTTTTTTCTTCTGAGTTAATTTGCTTAAAAAATGCACAAAGAGGGAGGGCAAAGCAAAAAGTAAATGTGCTAAAATGTTTGACAGAAATTCAAATGTTTGTGAGGAAATGTGTTTGTTATTCCATGCACAGAGAGCATCAGTATTTGCTTTGCTTAGTTGGGTGTATAAATCTAATGGCAGAAGAGGTCTTAACACAGTATTAGATTTGAGACAAATTCGCAAAACTGATGCCCTTTGTCCGTTAAAGAAATGGGATCTACTCTAACGACCTCACTGCGAAGGCACAGAGCAAACCGCTAACACGGATGCTGTGCACTGGGGCAAACCTAGGTTTTCAAAGATATTGCTTAATCCAGAAAATTACTGGAGGGCACATTGATGGAACCACAGTACCGGGAGCACTGTAGTGTAAATTCCCATGTGGAAGACATGGCTTGGGGAAATGACAAAAAGATGGGTAATACCCTTGACACAAATGTTAAAGGAACTGTCCTGGATTTTAAGATCATCACATCACCTGTGTTGGGCTGCCCAACCTCTTCTTAACAACACTTTGGATGAATATCATGCATAGAAACACCACAGCCAGTACGCGCTCCCCCCCAGTATGAAATGGAGAAGGATTAACAATACTGCTAACCCAAGTCATGTTCCTTCAATGAGAGCAAGGGCCAGAAGTCTCAAGGCAACTTTCTTGGGGATTCAAGACAACAGGGTGTGGAGGTCCACTACTGAATGGAAAATTTCTTAGCTAGAGACTATGTGGGACAGAGATGTAGGAGAGGGACATTTGAAATGTACTACTGATGCATGTTTCCTTTTTCCCTGAATAACGTGGACAGGGGATAGCAAAGATCAGTTTTAACAAGGGAAGAATCCCCTTGCCTGTCCAGTACCCATTTGACACAGTTTATTGAGGAGAGAGCAGCCTGTCTCACTGTGCCAGGCAGGATCAGGAGCTTCTCATTCCCTTGCAGCCAGGCTAGTGACGCCAAAGGCATGCCGAATTCCATTTGTGCTAGACATGCTGTATAAATACATGATCACAATCACTCCCGAGTTCATCACATTACTGCTTACATTACTGTTGTAAAGCTGAAAATCAGATCTCCAGTACAACTGCAAACACACATATTAACTGCAAAGCTAGCTCTAACATCACCATAACATACGGCACCCAGCGTGGGTTAAAGGGCACGTGAAATATTAGGTGAGAGTGTTTGAGAGCGGTCACTCTAAATAGTAAACCTTTTCTTTTATGCTCACTGCTCCTACCTAAGTTGACCTTACCAATTCATCCCACCAGTCAGCCAAGTGAGCACCTAAGGACTAATAAATGTCGGGCTCCCAGTTCGCACTGTGCACCAGAGCTGCTTATTCTCTTCACTGAGGGAAGGAACCCATCGATTGCAGTCTAACAGAAACACTGCGTGACAAATGCTGTGGGACAAAACCAGCCTGTGATATATGAAAGTTCAGTCTGTAAGGCACAGAAGAGCTGGGCTCACATTTGGTGCCTCTGTACAAGGCACTGGAAATACATCTCCAGCTTCTAGGATTTCCAAACTGTTTGAATTATTTATTTATATTTTAAAAGAAAAATCAAGGTTCTTGCTATGCTATAATAAATGAAAGGGAAACCCCACATTAAGTCAGTTCGGACTCTGGAGTATTTAAAATCTGCATCTCAACTTTGTGATTTAAACCTATTTATATGTAAATTTTAAAAAGGAAAAGATTACTTCCCTATTATTTCCCCTATGATAAATTAGACTGAATTAGTGTTGAATATAAAGAATTAACTCTTATATTCCTTATGCTTTGCCTCATTTACAAATGTCATAAAAGCCCATTAGACACTTAAAAAAGTATGTCAAGTAAAAATAAAATTCTCTACAGAAAACTAAGTAAAATGTTTAATGATATAATGAAGACTCATTAATGTAATGTTTATTTTTAATATTAAAAATTCACAAGTATTGTCACAGCTCTTGTCTTAATCAGATGAGCTTTTGTAATATTTATTTGTGTTGTAATTTCATAAATATTTATACATCCATTTTCAAACTTTGCTGGTCTCTGCTTTATTAAATACATTTTAAACTTGTTAAAATTTGAGGAATATTTCCTTCTTGTGTTCAAGCCAGCCATTTTACAACTCCACATGATCACATGTGCAGGTAGAGAGATGTAGAGGTCCAAGCCTCAGAGTGTAACCTCCCTCTGACAGTAAACTTACTACACCAACCTACAACCCATGGACTTAGTAACAGTGGTAAATGTAGAGAGTAAAGAATAAGGCCCCTCATCCCTACCCCTCCTCTCCTGTGCTCAGCATCCTCTTTCTCCTCTGTGTTTCCCAAATGGTGTGAGTAACTGGTCCAGTGGCCAGGGGTTTAACTTCCTACCTTGAGCTCCCAGGTACACAGACAGGGCCATAATATCCCCTTAAATAGTAATGCCATAAAAATTCCAATATACAATAAACAATCTATTACTGATGTGAGTGCCTTCTGTTCCTGGTCTCTTGGCTCTGTGGGCTATGCTCTGTGCAGAGAAATTAAAGTGCAGTGCGCCACTCCATTTTGTTTTGTGCCTGATGTCACCAGAATTTGCAAACCTAGCAAGACTGAAGTGGATCAGACTGTGAACAGGATACTGAAAGTATCCTGAGTTTAATGTGTATATAAATAAATATGGTATGGAGTCTTTCAAGTAAAAAAAAAAAAAAAAATCAAACATTATGCCTGGCTACTGGAAACCCTTAGAGAGCCCTTTCATCACAGAAAGTCTCCCAAACAAGTAACTATTACAGATAAGGGAAATTAACAGCATACATGTTTGGTGAAGACTGGCATGATTTCATACACTGCTTTCGAGAAAGGGCACAAGGCACAAAACTGCTTTAGTCTTCCCTCAGCTTTGCCACTTTACCTCTAGAATGAAATATTGTTTCCCACAGTATTAATTAAGGAGAAATCTGACAAACCCATAATAAGCACGTAGCACAAAAGCAAAGCTGTGACTGATAATTCCAAGTGTCTTTGCCCTGATGAGCTTGAATACTCAAAGTGCTACTGGGTGGGCACTGCCCAGGCTACTACATGCCGGTTCACAGCAGAAGTACTTACCCCAGGTGAGCATAGATATACATAACTGTGTAGGTGTGCCTACGCATACCTGTGCCACTCTGCACTGCCTCGGGTATTGCCGAAGGGAACACATGAGCACTGCACTGTGCCATGTGAACATATCCTTTAAGATGAATGGCCACAGTACTTGCTGAAATCACAGCCATCTCTCCCTCAATTCCTACACTGGGGACCTGGGTACTGCTGTGCTCCCTACAAGTATGATGAAACTTTAAGTTATCCAGCAGATAAGGGTCTGAGAGTCCAACAAGTAATTTCCTTTTAGGTTTTCTACTCATGCCAAATGAACCAGAGAGAGTTTTGTACCTTCTACCAGAGGTGCTTATGCTATGGGCAGCGCTGCCTCTGGGCTACTCCGGTTACTGCAGGGGAGAGCTGCCAGCTCCAGTGGCCAAATCAGCCACTGCCAGACACAAATTCTAACCTAAAGGACCCATTTATCTTCATGATTATACATGGGGCCAGCTGTGACTGCCTTGATCACAAAAGCCCCTCAGTTAAATGCTTGAAATAAGATGGGAGAATTACTTCTAAAAGGCCCAAGTGCTAATAGCATACAAATAAACAAGTAGAAAAATCCCCAAATCTGCCCATACCTCCAAGCCTTAATAGCAGACGCACCGCTGGGAGCTAAATACCTAGATATCTTTCAGGAGAGTTTTTCACTTCATCTCTCTTGATTTGGCATCCTTCTTATAATTTGTGTAGTAATATTCATAAACAGTAATTATTTATACACAGTTATGGACCTCTTGATTTTGATTCTCTTCTCACTTAAGCTATAAATATGGAATGAAATTACTATGAGTCAGAAAAATTAGGACCCTAAAGACTGAAATGTATGTAAAATCACTTACAGTCCTCCAACTTTTTAAAGTGATTTTTAACTTTAATATTCTCTTGGGTTGCAAACACTACAGGGGAAAGTTTACATCCAATCAAGAACACATTTATTGAAGTGCTTAAAAATGCACGAAAGCAGTTCTGCTAATATTAAGTTTTCTAACTCTCTCTCTCTCCCCTGGATTAAAAACAAAGCAAGCCCTTTCATCCCTGACATTTTAGCATTTGGAACACATCAAAATGTTTCTTCTACTGCGCTGGAAAGAAATTCTAATTTTCTTGTCCTCCTGTGTTTGAGGCAAAGAGGAGAACGCGGAATTTACAAACTCCTTCGCATTTTCAGGCAGAAAAGAAGGAAGCTACAGAGAGAAATCTATTCCTCTGGGTTGGTATCTAAGACAGAAAACCGGCCCCTGCGCTGTCTGAACCTGGTTCTGTATCTCTCTGAAATAAAAGTTTAAATCATGCCCATTTTATTGGGCTCACAGAGTATCTAAATAAATAGCTGTGCTGTTTTGAAGGTCGGACTAGATGATCTAACCCCTTTTGGCCTTAAAATTTACAAACCTAATGACCAATTCTTCTGAGATTCAGATACAAAATGGAACAGACATATGGCAGGCTCAGGAGACATCGTGAGGATTCACCACTTCGGTTCAGAGCTTATGAAATCTTTTTCACCAAGGAAAAAACAAACCTGACTCATACTTCTTTCCCGGCTTTTAAAACCCACCGAAAACAGAGTACTAATCTAGATCAGAACAAGCTCTCCTTTCTATCACCACTTTGAATTTAACACCAGTCTTTGAAGTTTACAAATTAAATCTTTTTTTTGTTGCGCTGAACTGAGACAAGCTGAAAACAGAGGAGATGGAGGAAGGAGGAAACAGGTAGAAAGCAATTCTGAGAATGAGACCTTGATGTTCACATCATAGAACCACAAATAGAGTGAATGCCCATCTGCAGAGATTAGTGGTACCCTATTTCGCAGCAATCCGACTTTCCAGCTTCTAGCCTCAAGGATGACACCACTATATCCCAGTGCCATCCTAGGCTGCAACATTTCTTGTGGTTCTAATTCACTGTGACTTCTGTAATGTATTCATCCAAAGCAGCACTTGCACATATGCAGTTGCTGTTAATTTTAATGTACTTCGTTATTATCTTTGCAATTTTATAAATACGAGCTCCACTGAAAAGGACATTCAAAGGGTTGGTTGGTTGTTTGTTGTTGTTTTTTTTTTTCCCCTAGAAATGAGTGCTGAGTGATGCTCACCATAAATTAATTTTTCAAGCTTTGTAGAGGTTATGTAAATTTGCAGAATGCTCTTCTGATGTTTAAGCCACAATTTGACAACAGCTTCAAAAAATGGTCGAAGAACTCTTCTTACTAGCATCTGCTTGTTGAAACATGTGTAATGACATGGTAGTGTAACACTTCCCATTGATCTTTGGATGCCAGGTGATCACTCAAGCTAAAAAAATGCATGTGAACACAACAGAAAAGGGGAATTTAGACCTTAAAAGCAATGGAATGAGGGGGAAAAAGCATCCTTCCACCTTCCTTAAATTAGTATTTTAAAAGACACAGTAACAGATACAGACACAATTGTAACTAAAATCCCTTTGACTGTTGTTATTCATTCCTACTGCTGCTCCTGATAACTATTTTGTCAAAGCCTAGAAAAATACTTCAAATTGGGATCCTCAAGCCAACTCCCAGTTTGGTTGTTTGAATGGTTGGGTTTTTTTAAGTAGAGTTTAAAGCAGCTCAACTGCTTGTGGAAAAATGGGAATCACTGAGATTTCCTTTGAGGTTCAGCTGTTTGAGAAAGCACTCAATTAAAACCGAAGGGAAACAGTTTTAGTGTCTGACATTCAATGTTGGTAATGCTTTTGTCACAAATGATGTCTCTTTTCAGCAACATGGTCTCCTTGCCACCAACACAAGGCTTAGTTTAATTTAAAATACAATTTAAAGTTTTATACATGGTGGGAACTCTCTCTGTCAAAACACTCTGCTGAACACAATGGGTGCAGCCTCCTTTCAAGCATGCTGCATTACTTGGGAGAAACACAGCCACATAGACAGTGCTGCACAAGTATCTGAAATTATACTTAGAGGATAGCTGATGTTGCTGGGCATTTCCATAAAGATAAAGATTTCAGCATATGGACACGTGACAATAAATAATTCCATTATTATCAAAATAATCGGGTTGGTTTGATAAGCTGGCAATTTTTTGCTTCCAAATATATGAATTTTAATTATACTTGTGTATAAAAATGTAAATAAATCTGCAGCTTTGTTCACCGAGAAATTAAAGGACTTGAGACTCTCAAGTGAAAATGTATCAGAAAATACAATGCTGAAAATATTTTTCTCCTGTAAACAACTTAACTTTGTTTTCAAATAGCTCTCTTTTATCATGGAAGTAAAAAACTCAGCATGACTTGTCTAAAAAGCAGCAAAGAGGATTTGGGATTAGTTATCAGGGAGAAAGAATTGTGTAAAATACTGCAGGTGACAAAAGGGTGTAGCAAGACATGTTTGGCTTTATTACTTCTTCAAAGGAAACAGGCTGTATATGATACATATATTAGCAAACCCATTTCAGAAAAATACATTGCTTTTCTACCAAAAGGAAAAAAATCCCATCAACTACTATTGCGATGAAACCCTCATCCACTTCCCTAGCCAAGAGTCAATTATTTAAGGAATTTTTAAATAATGAATAATGGCAATACTTTTAGAGCGATGTGCTTTTGATTCTCAAAATGCACTCTTGTTCTCTATGACAACAGGTTACATTAACTGGTGACCTAAGTAATGCATACATCATCTTGCACAAATGAATGCTCATTGTCCACCATCACAAGCTGAACCAAAGTCTTTCAGGGAGCTCTATTCATACGCCCTGAGACAGAATCTGGAGTAATATCAAATTTTCTATTTAGTCAGTAAATCCCTTGCTTCCAAAATATGGAAGAACACTCAAGAACTTCCACTCCACAGCATAACAAAAATAATAAGCAAAACTGCTGTGGATTTCTATGTAAACAAGCAAGCAACAATCTATCAAATCCTTTCAGGACACGGACGAATTCTTGTCTTTTGCCAACATGCGGAGGCTGAATATTAAAAACTAAAATACCAGGAAAAATGTGCTCTTATTTTAGACATTCCTGATTGCATTAACCTGGTTAAGTGGCATTGTATTTCTATGGATAACTCACAAAGTCATTTGTCACATTTTCTGTGGTAGTACAGATGAACACATACGGCAAATAATAAGACCAGGCTGGCTTCCTTGAGACAAGACAGTCAGTTCCCTCTATACTCTTGCTATTGTAGCGTCATCATCTTGACTTGACCTGAAAAATGGTAACAGTTCATTTGCTGGTTTGGCTGCTGGATTTTTTTTCAGTCATCGGGTGAGGGTTTTCTAATTTTTTTTTCTTCAATATATACTTAGTCAGCGTTCTTACAATTTTTTTGGCATGTCCTGTCCTTGTATTTTCAATGAATTTTAGGTTAATTATTTATATTATTTTGAAAAGCAATGAGATTTTGAAAGCCATTGTTATGCTCAAAGTCACTGAAAAAGTCAGTATCAGCACCAGATGTTAACTTCTATAAAAGGACATGAATAGAGATTATAGCAGTAATTGGCAAAGGTCCAGAGTTTGGAAGGGAGCATGTGGGTAAGCACCAGAAATGGGTGTCCTTCCCAGACCCTTATGTCAACTCTTGTCCAGTTCCTTTGCATTTCAAAATTTGGTGGAACACCTTTTCAGTCTGGGTTTAGCACAAGTTTGCCAATATTGCCCACACCTGGTCAAGTTACTTAAACCATCTAGAAAGACCTTCTACTGATACTTCAACACTTGGTGCGAGCTAAACCTGGCAGCAGAGGAACATGGAAAAACAACATGACAGGATGGAAAGCGGACCCACAATCCACATATTCACTCTGAATTTCTGGTAAAATTTTTGGCTGGTTATTTCTATTCACAAACTGGTGATGAATTTCCATGGAGCCAGACACTGAGTTTGATTTACAAACACTGCCCTTCCGCTAGTGAGAGCTTTAATTGAATTTCTGTTATGATAACGGGAAAGTAGGATGTCTGTCTAAATGAATTCTAGTTTATTTTATACAAAAATACTGCATGAATAACTACAATGAGCTAGAACCCTTACTCTTCCCCAGAGAAGACACTGAAAGAAATAACCATTTTTTAAAAAAGTATTTAAAAGTCAAAATTTAAAGGCAACATACTGGGTGCGATGTCCTCCAGTTTGAACTACTTGAGTAGCATTTTTTCTCTGAGTACTGTGCATCTTTCTCCATCTGTACCATTTTTCCTTACCTGAATCTCATCCTCTAAAATTTTCACCTGAGTGTTCTGCAGGTGAACATTTTACAACCATAAATCCTGTGTTTTCCTTCTCCTTTCTCTTTGGGAGTAACTAATTTCTACCGCTTATTTAAACTGGCAGAGTGCCTGCTTTATTATCAGTTAAGAACTTGTGCACAAAAATGACACCAGTTTGCATAATTATCATGAAATAAGACAGGCTTTTTTAGGGGTAACAATCTGGGAGCTTCGTAATAAATCTGTCTGGAGCAATCGTAATTACACACTAACTCATCTTAATACATTTGTATTCGCAGCAGATAAGTGTAGTGATAAGAAGTCCCAGTATCATCTGTAATTCACTGAAATGAGTAACTGCATAGGGAACCATTGTGTAATACAATTTCTAGAGCTTTCTACACTGTCTTAAAGGCTTACTTCAAGAGCCCAAGGGTTTGTTTATCTAATCTGGAAAACAGTTGGAATTTTGCTTTCATTTTCTCCCCATAACCAATGATATAGAATAGCATCAAAAGGAAATTTTCCAGTGTGCTTTAAATTTGTATACATTCAAAAAATCTGAACATATGCTCCTTAGTTCAGTCAGTACCACCAGTTGTGCATGCAAATTGGTTAATTGTTTACCTCTTAATGTAATAAGCAACCGTTCAATAAATCTGGGGACATGTATGTATATGTATCTTCTGCATTATCCAAATTGAAGACTTCTTGTGAATGTAGCAATACAACATTAACCCTGCTTATATAGGGGATGACGGTAAGAAAAAGGTCAGAGGAAAAAGTCTTTGCTTGGTGGTAAAGTACAACAAAGAAATAGGAAAATGATGTATTCTATACAACTGGGTAATGAAAGGATGCTCTAAAACTTGTTCCTATGAATGAAAAGTGGCAAGCAGCTATATAAGATCACATCAGTTCTGATAAGAACACAGAGGATGAGACAGATTTTACTACATAAAAGACAAGCATGAAACTGCACACGGTGGCACAAAGTTGGTTGTTAGCAACCATAAGCAAAAACTGGAGGAAAAGCAGTTTGAAGAAGCACCACAGCCTCTCGGTGGTATTTCTACAAAGTTCGAGAATTGGGACTCCAGACTGACACTCAGCTACAATAGCCTCGCTAGTTGCTGGATGTGGCTTTTATCAGTCACTGCAGCCACTCAGCAAACTGTCGTCCTCACTGTGCTTTCCAAATTCTGTTTGTTCTTTGTCCCCAGTCTTCCTTCATTCTTGCTTCCCACATTACCAAATCATATAAAGCAGAACCAGAGAATTTGTGCAGCCTACATCACTGCCCGAAGCAGCAATCACAGAACTGCAAGGTTGGAAAAGACCTTTAAGATCATCCAGTCCAACCATTCCTGTCCTGTGCTAAACCATATCCCTAAGTACCTCATCTACCCCTTTTTTTTTAAACACACCCAGAGATGGTCACTCAACCCTCTCCCTGGGCAACCTGTTCCAGGCCCCAACAACTCTTTCAATGAAGAACTTTCTTCCTAACACCTAATCTGAATCTGCCCTAACCTAATCTGAATCTGTGCAGTTTAATGCCATTTCCCCATGTCCTGTCACCTGGCTGAAGAGACCATTGCCCACTTCTCTACATCTCCTTTAACAAATAATATTTAGTAATAACCACACCCAAGATGTTCCTGAGAGATGTTTATCTGAGTTGCTTTTAAAAATTTGCAGTGACTGAACAATCCATAACCTTCAGAACTACTGTCACCAAAAGAAATGTTTCTTAATGCCTTTTAAATTCTCCTAGCTAAAGTCTCATACTTCTCATGCTACCCACTTCTGTTTTCTCTAAGTCTCCCCAGTTCTTTCCCACTTCATATTTCATGTCTATTTTCAACCCCATTTATTCCTTATAAAACTAAAGGTTTTATTTTCAATGACAGGCAAAGCTCAGAAAGACACACACCCACCTTCATTCTGCTTTGGATGATGCTCCTCTTTCCTGCTTCCTTCCGCCTTTTTTATTATTTTTTTTCTTTTTAACCCTTCAGGCTGTGAGAATGAGCATTGTGCAGAGTCCCTGAAGTTATCAGTGGCTCAGAAAAAAAAAATCTCTATATTTCCCAAAACGCTGAGATCCAACAGACTGATGGTATTCTACAGACAGAGTTATGAGAAGAAAAGGTGCCAGGTATTTAAATCAAGAAAAAATGTAATCTAACATTCATATATCCCACACCAGTTTATCATCTCTGGCACTACAAATGTTAAGTGGAAAACTGTCAAAAGAGAAGATACATAGACTCCAAATCTGGTCCCTGAATGTGGACTTAGTAAACCAATTCCTAATTGCCACTATGGTGAGTCCAAGAAGATTCAGAAGAGAAGTTCATGTGCAATGAAATGCTATTGAAAGTTGCAGATGGGGGAATGTAAAGGATATATAAGATTAATATAACGTTGATGAGAAAATTTAAGATGAGGCTCAGGGAATTAACTCCAGATGCAATCTGATCTTTTATGACGTATAACTAATTACACGGGCAATAAAAAGAAATTAAATTGATTATTTTCTTTGACTATTTGGTTCTAGGATTAGTGTGTAAAACATAATATTCGATTCTATTTTCACAGAGCAAGAATGACTTTGTCAAGGGAAAACACCTAACCTTAGTTTGGAAGCACAAAGGGGCAGTGGCAGAGCAGTATAAAAACACTCTCCCTGGGATTATCTATTTTATAGAGAACATCTATGAAGTAGATCTGCAGACACAAGTTTCTTTTTAAAAAATGGAAGGAAAAAGAAAATTAGTACACTATAAGTAATGATTGGGGAAGAGTAAACAAAGACATTTATTTCCTTGTCAGTTCTGGTCAAGAATGACCACAAAAATATTAATTAAATCTCCTTTTGTTCTTTCCAAGTTGGCTGAAGAGAAGAAGTCGAAATAATAATAAAAATATAGAACAGTGTCTCCCAAAGAAGTAGCAGGCATCTGCTGCTGCAATGGAAGGAGGAAGAGATCTTGATGGTTTGATGCCAATTCTTCAGGAATTTATTTCTTTTATGGCAGTAACTAAAAATACTGAGCAGACGTGGGAGCCCCACTGCACTAATTACTGTACATGTGATCATCTCTGCCTCAAAACTCTAGAGCAGAGATGGCTAAAATAGGTTAAAGGTACATAGAATATAAGTGTAGGGAGAGGGAAAAGATATGCCATCAAAGTGGATGCTTTCAGTTGGTCCTCACTCACTGCTGTGCATCAGTAGCTTGTCACGTATGTCAAAGACCAAGAGGAAAAAAGCCTTTTCTGAGCTCAGAAAGCAACACATATTCTTGGAAAGGCGATGATTACAGTTTTCAAACAGAGGAGGAGGGGAAAGAGGACTAGTAACTACCTTGTCTGGGCTCCAGCAGTTCACCCTTATTTTGCATTCATTCCACACATGGCCATGGTCAATGGGCAGTGCTGTGCTCTGCTGGCAGTACTAATTTCCAACTATATTTAGGTTTTGCCAAAACCATACAGATGTAGTGTTATGTCATGAAAATGTTACCCTGGTGGTCTAGAGCACATTTCAAAACTACTTTTTTAATATCAGTTACCTCCTATCTGCATGCCAAGTCTAACCTCATCTTCTTCACACCACAGTAACAACCAACTCTGCCAGCACTCTCTGAGTTTCAAAATAGACTGAGTCTGGAATGTGACTTGGCATAACAAACTTCTTATTTGTAAAAGTCAGGTCTCAATACAGAATGTCCTGCTGGATAAAGGCATGCTGGGCCAAAGATACCTCGAGTGCAGCTCTGCCAAGTTTGAGATGATGTAAGAAATGCATTAATGTTTTTCTCCTCTAGTTCAAGCTGGCACAATGTTATTAAGAGAGCCATGACCGAGACCAGTTTTACTGCTACAACTTAACCACCATAGCTAAAAGGAGGAGGGCATAGGAACAATGGAAAATTTCATTTCTTTATTTCCTCTCCAAATCCTGAAACTGATCCTTTTTCTTCTATACTACCACTAAATTTCTGATGACCCACAGGGTGTCATAAGCACAAGGACAAGACCTCTCAACGATAAAGCAGAAAGGAAATACAGATTGCAGAAACTCATCACCAAAGATTAAGCAGAGTTTTATATATATTGAACTCAACATTTTCAGTAAGTTACAAACAGACTCGGTTTAAATGATTACCATGTAAGTATTTTCCTCGCACTCTCATTTCTGTTGTACTTTGCAGGTTTCTATAGATCTGGTTTCAGAAGATTCATTACACAGAGAATGCCCCAATACTAGTTTGGAATATTTCCTGACCTTGTGGTGTTCTCTGACTACTGCCATAATATAACTATATGATCTCCTAATTCACTTTATTGATTTGTTCTTCACTGTTTTAATGGAGACAGGCGCGAGGGTGCCTTCAGCTGCCATATAGCTTCATTAGCCAAACATTACTGCATTTACAAAAAAGCTTAGTGCAGAGCCTCCTCACAGGCTTCTGTTGGAAGAAACATGCCTGGTCACCACATTTCCTTGGCCACTACCGCACCGCAACATCGCCCACATGGAAATACCAGGCTTCATGTTAGAATTGCTTATGCTTTGCTTATTTACAAGGCATATATCTGAAATTCAACTTGGAAAAATCTCCTGAAGTCCTGTCTGTCTTCTGTGCACCAGAAGAAAACACGCCTGTTAGGCCTCTGGTGGACAAAGGAGCACTGACCTTTCTCTGCTTAATTTGAGTTTGGGCATTTAAGATCTGGGAAGGGGCTTTTTGATGCCTGCCACCATAAACATTGCTTCTGAAGCACAGAGCTATATGTTGAAGAAAAGGGTCCTGATTTTGATCCTACACAAGGTTAGAAATCCTCAATAATCTGGATTCTCAAGAACCACCTCTGGCACCCATGTTTGGGAACCACGAAGGTTGTGGTGAATCAGTCTTTGTTTCTTAAGCACCTCTCACCTCTGGGGTACCTACATTTTCCAGTTTGTTGATATTCTGGAGCTGAGGAAAGCAATTTTGACTTTCTCCTTTAACTTTAAGATATTCAAATAGTGGTTGGTAATTTTATTTTCCAAAATTTCTATATAAGCATTTCCCTCAAGTACTGAATAAAACGATTCAGGTAACCTTAGAATATAGATAGCTCAGCAGTAACTAATTTGCTATCTTTGATACACCAGAGGTGAACAGATTAAGCAAGCTAGTTTGCTATCTACTAGATAAGAGAGGAATGTATTATCATTTTCTCTGATTAGTATCTTGTGCAGGTAATTATACTTCTCCTTTGCACATAATTAAAGTGAAGGTTGATTTCCATTCATTCTTCACAGTGGTAAAATTATCAAGTTACTTCTCAACTAATTATTTTCTGTAGTATAGCAGTGTTTCAGATCCCTGTCACATTCCATTTAGCAAACACAAAATAGCTCTGAATAAGACTTATCGCAGCCTGGGACTTTTATGCTATTAATTTCTGGGGGAAAAAAATCTTTAGATGGACGCTATCCAAGCTGAAAATGAATTTCATTCCAAAACATCCAATCAGAAGTGGTTTTTTTTTTATTTTTTAAATCTAACACTGAATCTTATGCCATTTTACAATATCTTTTGGTTGTTTAATTTGTCCTTAATTTGTTCAAGTTCACAACATTTTAACTGGCAAAGGCTCAGTGAATTAACTTCTTAGTACGAACTTTTTTTCTGATTACATTCATCTCATTTGAGCTACACCTCAGTTTAAGATTCTCAGGTGCTAAATATAGCAGTGGTATGTGTTTGTTGGGATTACTTTTTTGAGACACAGGTAGTAACACCACTAGCATTGTCATTTGTAGAGTCGCAGCCATGCAAAATAAATTGGCACGAAATCCCAACATTATCAACACATGCAATTGTTGGTTGAAACCACTTTTTAAAAGACAATTTCTTTTATATTTTTTCTGCCAGAAGCACTTAAAGGACTCAGACTGAAACTGCTGTCATTTGCAGGAGGAAAATTTAGCTCCTGCTATTATTTTCCATCATTCCATTTAGCATCCTTTTGAAATAGCTCTAAATTACATGGTCTGCCCCACTCCTGACTCTTAGATTTTATGTCACCCTACTTCAATGGTTTTTCCCCTTTCTAGCACTAAGAACAAAACATAATTACTATTACCATTCTGCAGGTGTCAAATTTAAAGCCATCCTTCAGCTGCTACCACTTGTGGTGATTTTTCTTCTCCTGTTCATTGTCCTGCCTGGCCATTGTAGTTCTTTGTTGTGCTTCAAAAGCACAAGTTCTGCACATTATTTTTTCTGCTCAAATGTAGTTCTTCTTTGCCAGTTGGATCAATCTGACTCCATTACAGACCTCTCAGAGTTGGATTCTCCCCTCTTTTTCCAGAGTAAATCCATTGAATATTATCTTCTTCTTGACTTGCCTCAGCAAAAATTAGAGTAGAAGCTCCCTGTCCTTTTTATCCCCCCTTTTTTCCCCTCCTTTCTTTTCCTTTCACAGCACTGAGAGGTAGTATTTGTCTGCAACAGTCCTTTATCTGTGGTAGAGAGTAAAAAAATTCCAATTCCCCCACTTTCCCTGCTATATCCCTACAGCCACAACTTGATAGCTTGAGACTTTAACATGACCCTCCACATTAGCTTTTGCTCGACTCCTGGCTACTGCACTTATCTGGCATCTGAAGTGCTATAAATTATTTTTCCTTCTCCTTTATTTCACACTGTATTACTATAATCGGACATATTGTCTCAGAGATCTGATCCCCTTCTCTCTCCTTTCTCCTGTAATTTTTTGGGGGACTGTTTCTGTTGCAGTCCAGGCAAGGTGCCATCAGGAGCCTCAAACTGACCAGGAAAGTGCAACTTGCCTCTGTCATCTCCCATTTCCATCTTGAAAATTCAGCAAATTATGGAGCAAATCACCCTACCTTCCCTATGACCCTCCTGATGTACAACTCACTTCCAAAGTATTTTAAGAATAAGAACTTTTAATCAGGTACACTACACAATAACTTCCTCTCCCTCCACGCCCACAGTTAATTTAGTGCCCAGGACATTGCTAGGCAGGCTGCATGGAAGAATTAAGTCAATTTATCCACAGACAAGGTACAGCACCAGCAACACATACTTCCCAATACATTTTGATCATTATGCTTCAGTGACAATATGGAGAAACCATATTTAAAACATAGGAGGAAGAGATCTGCCACCATTCCTGTAGGCACAGATCCAGCAGAGCACTTGAGTACATCCACAGTCTGATTGATTTCAGTGGAACTATTATATGCTCAAAGTTTCTCATGTATTTAAGTGTTTTGCTGGATTAACGCCACAATCCCCTGATTCTGATAAAACTGGCCAGTTCCTCAAACATGGTTTTGTGAAGATATGCTTGTTCACTGGGACATGGATTGTGATCACATTCAGCTGCCCTAAAATAACTGTGCTGGTAATAATACCTAGGAATCAAATAAGAAGAAATTCTGTCCTGTTGCCCCTTACCTAAGCCAGCCAAAGAAAGCCTTGACCTCCTCAGATTTACTAGATTTATTTTACAGAAATTAAGGAAAACACTTTTTTTTTTCCCTCTAGGAAATGATCAACTAAGAACTGCACTCTAAATCATGTTTTGTACCTGGCATTTCAAATTGCTTTTATTAATGCTTGAGCTAGTTCTTTGTTTTTTCCTAAAGGGTACAGCAAGTGTCTGATTTTGTTCTACAAGAAATAATTGTGAATATAGGAATGTGAAGTGAGAAGATATATTCTACCCTTTCCACACCTGAAAGCAAACTAATGCTCTCAATTTGCGGGTTTTTTACACTAAAAATAGATTTAAGAGATATCTCTCTGAAAAGAATCTTGTCCGGGGATATTGAAACTCTAAGTCATTCAAGTTCACAAATGAAGGTCCCTCTAAGGCACAAGAGAGCAAAGCTCAAAGACTGAGCACCTGTCCAGGAAAGGAATTTAAATTCAAAAGAAGAAATAAGGCACTACAGGGTCCGCATTACCTGGCCACTGGTGCATGCCTTTGGTGCTTTGTTAGGATCAGTGCCAGCTTTCAAACAGCCAACAGCTGAGGCAATATCCACTTAATAGGCACTCCAGCAAGATTAACTGTTAGCTTACTCTGAGAAAAAAACCTACACTTTCTCATTATTGCAATGCTTAGAATACTGTTAAGAGATAGAACACAAATGAAAATTGTAAGAACTTGCTTCTACATCAAAAACTATTGACAAATTGCATCATCTTGCACACACTTTTTGTCAATTTGCTAATTGCTGTTAGCAGTGATGATTTTACACACACAAAAGACTATTTCTTTGTTGCCTCATTCTTCACCAATGTAATTTTTAAATGGATACCAACTGCAGAGAGTTGCACAAGTGTCCTCAAGAAATTTTGTTACACCAAGTGAAACAGGAGAAAAAAATACCAGTTTTCTTTAAAAAACCCATGGTCCTTGTTTGCTTGAGACAATAATAAGTATGTGTCAAAACTGAATATACTGTATTTAACGATTTATCCTCTAATACACAGACACTGGGCAGAAAGAAAACACTGAAATATCTGAAGTGATTTCTGAGAAGTTTCAACAATTGGATATGAATTGAAATCAGCCCTATTCATCCCTCAAATTCACATATTTTCAGGTAGAAGAACAATTTTTTCCAACAAATAAAGGAAAACAAGGATCAAGAAAAACAAGCGATGATAATAGCCAGTTCTTTTTCAGAGCTTTTCATCTACAGATATCAAAACAAGAATATTTACTTGGCAAATATGGATTGCAGAGCATTGTGACTAATTGTTAAGAAAAAAAAAATCCAACAGACAGGGCAGATTTCTGCATCAAAGTAGAGCACGACGCTTGCCATTGTTATCAAGCCTGTTCTCTAAGTCTTCTGTACCTGGGAGAATTCAGCAATAGATGCAGATCCTTTATTTATTCTTCCTTAAAACCTAAGCATCTGCGGCACCCTGACCTTATTCTCAAGAACATTCAAGCCAGTATTCAGGCCAAAGTTAGAATTTCACCATTACTGATACTGGGGCGCAACCTAGGTTTCTGGGCACGTAGCATGCAGCAGCATATTATGGTTTTAAATACTTTTTTTCACAAATCTTAATCCTAATTTAAGACTTCTCCTAGCTATATAGACACAAAACTGACTTGCATCAAAATACATTATAGACCATCAGCCCTGCCCATGTCAGTCCTTAAACAGCCCAACGTCTAGAGGATAGAATCATAAACCAAGCCACAGAGTGCTTTCTAAATCCACTTCAACTTTGTATGTACCTGAATACAAACTCCTCCTCCCTTGTCTGTTTTCAGACCATACAAAATACAGCCATTTCGGGATTTAGCAGTAAACAGCCATATTTATATTTCCTTCCCCAAATCCTGCCCTAACACCAATTCTTTGCTGTAACTGAAAATCTGCATCACACCAAAGCATCAAATGCTACCTTGACACTGCTATTAAACTTTAACATCTAGATCCAGAAGGATGTCACAACAAGCCTTAGAAAAAATTATTTTTCCTCCAAAATGTCAATCCTAATAATTTAATTAGCTGAACCTCACTCAAGAGGACGATGAGGAATAAAAGGACATGCAGGCCCTTATCATTCATCTTCGCTGACTTCATCACACAAAACTATGCAAATTTACACAGAGCAAACTCATTAATGCTTCTTTTGCCAAAATTAGCTTAAAATTCAACTTTAACCACGGGCATCACTATAACAGGGAATCTAAACCCAAGCAACTCCTCCCAACTGACATCAGCCCTCATCCCAGATTTCATTGACTGGGAGAATACTGTAACAAAACTAACTCAGAAATGCTTACTTTCCAAATCTAACTTAATGTAACCATTTCCCTTATCTGAATCCAGGTGATTTGTCCCTGATGAAAGCCAAACATTATCTACTCTTTCATACTTACACTCAATTTATCCTAGAAAACCAGCAGTGCTGCAGCAATAAACCTGATTCATAAATACATTTTTTCTCTGTCCCTAATCCTATCACTAGCCTTAACGATACCCAGGAGAGCAGAATCCAGAAGAAAAACAAACAGTTGTCATTCATCACCGCTGACAACCTCACTTATCCTACACTTCCACTCTGTGTAGAAAACAGCATTCTGCCTAACTCAAATTTCTCTGTTCACAAATTCTTAACTCTGATCATAATCCCTCAACCACCACCCTAGTGCTAACCTTCAGCTGGTACCTGGAGGGAAGCTGATATCAGCCCCTCAAACATCATGCATTTAAGATGAGTGCAAACTCATCCTGCATTTCCCTGCTCTAGAGAATATAGAAATAAATTTGACTTAGAAATGTTTGATTCCCCAGACTTCCCTTATAACTAGCTTTCACTGCAACTGAGGGACCATTACTTAGACAAATACCGAGCATCAGGCATTCATTCCTGATAAGTCTTGCAGTCATCCCACATTTCTGAGCCTCCAAAGATGTAGCAATAAACAGAATCGATAAAGGTTTTTTTCTACAGCCCATTCTTTGTCACTTTGAGATGACCAGCAGTAATTATTTCATTTATTTTTCATTTCCTGTCCAAACAGAAACCCTAAGTCACACATGCTTTTGTAAACCCTTAAACCTGAACCCTAATCCCAGCCTTAACTCAACATGTGACTATAACTGTGTGACCAAAGAAGAGAAGAAAACTTATTAGTCATCCTTTTTTGTTTGACAAAAGACTTAGAAGCCTCCTGGAAGTGATATGTGCTTCTATGCCTGGAGGAAAAACAAGCATCAGTCACTCCTCACTGCTAATACTTTCACTTATATTTCCAATGCATACAGAATGTGGAATTAAAGTCAATTCACACACAACTCCTTTCCAAACACTGATCTTAATCATAACCTTCTACTTACAATTGAACTGTTATGCTAGTCTTTATGGAAGATGTTTGTACTTGCACAAGAAGTCATCTCTACCAGCATTACATGCACCTCCAGTTTCTTCAGCTTGTACGCTGCATCTTTAACCAGCATCTGCTCTGCCTGAAGCCTCAACACCAACAGCCCCAAACATAGCTCCAACATGCACCAGGACATCTGAACAGAGCTGAACATGAAATACAGCAGTGTCTTGTTCCTGATGGTAACTCTACTCATTCCTGACTTCTTGGTGTTGCTGAATGAAACACAAATTCATTCATTCATTCAGTATAAAAAAAAGACAGGGATCTCCTGGAAAGAGTCCAGTGGAGGGCCACAAAGATGATTAAGGGACTGGAGCATCTCCCCTACCCTTAGGAAAGGCTGAGTGAGCTGGGGCTGTTCAGCCTTGAGAAAAGAAGACTGAGAGGGGATCTGATCAATGGTTATAAATGCCTGAAGTGTGGGAGACAGAGGGAAATGACCAGCCTCTTTTCAGTGGTCTGTGGGGACAGGACAAGGGGCAATGGCCTCAAGTTGGAGCACAGGAAGTTCCGCACCAATATGCGGAAGAACTTCTTCATGATAAGGGTGACAGAGCCCTGGGACAGGCTGCCCAGGGGGGTGTGGAGTCTCCTTCTCGGGAGATATTCAAGCCCCGTCTGGACGCCGACCTGTGTGACCTTTCCTAGGGAACCTGCTTTGGCGGCGGAGGGTGGGGGGAGTGGACTCGATGATCTCTGGAGGTCCCTTCCAACCCCTAACATTCTGTGAATTCTGTGAAATGCACTTTATAATTGCATAGCTTTTCCCTTCTAGTTATACCCCTTCCCTGGTAAGGCTTCTAGCCCATGCAGTCACCAGCGCCCACCTTAGGTTTTGAGGCCCCACAAAGTACAAGAACAGACTTGATAATTTTAATGCTTGCAATTTTTTCAAAGCCCTAACCCTAATCTTCACAAGATGCTTAATCGCTGCAAGAACTCACATTAAAACCAACACCTGTTATAAATCATTGCCAATACTTGCACTCATCCTACTTTTCAAGGCTACACAGACTGCAGTGACAAGCTAAATATATAACCCCGATTTTCCCACACTCAGGCTGGCTCTCAGTTCTACTTTGAAGTCTACGTGGGGTAAGCAGTACCTACAGCAAAATTACTCATTATCTACACTTCCCTGTTGATACGCAGTGTCACCTGATATTTGCAGACCTTGTAGAGATACTGGATTCTCTGCCAAGCACAGCATTGCGTGTGATTTCCCTCCTTCACCCTTTCTGAACGCAGGCCCATACCCATAAGAAGTTTTATATAGTTCAAGTAGACTGAGATGTGAGGTAAATGCAGGTATCCAACTACTGTGGAGACAATTAACCATTCTCCAGAATGGTTAAATGCCTGCTGGGAATTTGTTTTACTGCAACTGCACTGCTCCTCCAGAGAAAAGTAGTTGTTCTTCATGGTGCTCCACAGGCTGATCTTCTGCTAGGGTCTGGCAATGCCCAAAGTTGAGGTGTCTCTCAGGGTCCTGTAGCAAACTTTTCTTGGTGGGGACAGGGGCTATTTACGTTTCATAATGAAAGAGTAACTTCCTGCCCTTTCCCAGTAGAAGAAAAAGCAGAAAACACAGTGCCTTTCAGCATCACTTGATCATGTGTCACCCTGCGCAGGAAAACGCAAAGCTGTTGGGACAATCCTCCTTATCACCTTGTGACTTCTTCACATTTCCTGATCCCCTGTGTTACAGGCAATTGGACCAAAGTTATGAGGACAAAACTGTGATTGTCCACTCATTTCTTTGCATAGGTAACTCAGCTAAATTACAGAAGTTATAGCACTCTTGTGTGACCATGAATACATTAACTGTTCCTCATATTGAACTCTG
Source organism: Laterallus jamaicensis coturniculus (assembly GCA_022605575.1). Taxonomy (NCBI): domain Eukaryota; kingdom Metazoa; phylum Chordata; class Aves; order Gruiformes; family Rallidae; genus Laterallus; species Laterallus jamaicensis. The sequence continues at coordinate 21,013,188 of JAKCOX010000014.1, forward strand.
AGGGCTGCTGCTCATTACCCAGATGAGGGATCTATTGCACATTATAGATGAGGCATTTCTTAAATAATCTTGCATCTCGTATATAACACAAGGAATGTAAACGTAATGATAAACACAGAATATCAAATAATCGATGGAACACTCACACTGAACTGCTTGGCAAACAGTTTATCCACCAGATCAAATAAAAACTATTAATTGAGCAAGTTTGAACAAACACATCCATAACAGTCTTGATCTCCTCAGACAATCTGCAAACAGTTTAAATGAGCTCTGCCACACTACTTCCTCTTCACAAAACCTTCCTCTTTGAACCAGCTTGCTGACAGGTCTCTCGTACCTCTACCTGAAGACATGTATAAGGTATGAAAATGACAAACAAGAAGATGGAGCAGTTGCAGTAGTCCCATGGCACGGAAATGTGAAAGGAGACCCCAGGCTCCCTCTGAGCCATGGTGTGACTTGCCACTATCAAAACTCAGGTGCTCACTCCGCACAGACGTGAGCTCATGTGAGCCCAGGCAGATCTTGGGGGTTTTGCCTGAAAATTTTCTGAAACTTATTTGCTCTCATTACCTAGCTACAACAAGAACAGCAACTGCAAGCAAATACAAGCAAAGCAATAAACAATAAATCAACCCCAAGCCCATTGACTCAGTGGTCCTCTAAGAACAGCCAAACCAACTTTACTGTTCCTTCTCTTAACATTAGCTTTGAATTTTGAGCTAATGATTTTTCTTTGGAGTAAATCGATTGCCAGGTAAACCATCTAGCCATCAGGCTCCACACACACTAGCAGCCAAGGTCTTCTAGAAGACAAACAAAAGCACTTGCGTGCATCCATCCAGTTGCAATTAATAAGGCAGTAAGAAAGCAATCAGCCAAAAACATCCTCACTTTGCAGCACTTATAACATCCCCTAATTCAAAGCATTTGTTCAAGTGTATTGAGTGACAACAGTTAAAGCCAAAGGACAAGGAAATGGGCTTCAGGTACAATAGCGTATCTTCTCTGAATACGTGTCTCACACTCAGGTATGCAAAATGAACAGAATAATGGTGAAAATATACCTTATATAGAATATCACTTATGTGGCACAAGAGTCAAACGGCTCAGGTTATGCATGACTTTTAGATTACCAGATGAAAGCACATTATGTTTTTAATTATCAGGCACATTAAAAATTAATTATTATTGCCATTTTTTGCAAGCTATCACACGCTTCCCATATCAAAATGGGAAAAAAAGGTTTGTGTTGTTTACTTCAAGAGGCAGGGGCTTTTCCAATGACTTAATTTCTTTGAGGACACGGGAAAGGAACTTTGTGAAATATCTCTGGGTTCCATGTCATTTCAGAAAACTAATTAACTACTTAATCTTTTAAAGCTTCTGAAAGTTGCTAGAGAACTACCTAGCTTGTCAGGATTCACGTGCTAAACACATAAAAGTAAATATTTTCAAGTCAAACAGCATGCATAAATTAGGAATCAGTACCGATAGCTATTAAGAACAGGTGAGAGTTAATGGTAGACACCCCAGTAATTTTTTTTCTGACTACAGAGATTTCTGAAAAACAATTTTTAAAGATAACAGGAGCTGCTGTGAGATTTTAAAATTAAATTTCTGTTGTGTACAGCACTGAAGAATGCAAGGCACATCTTATTCAAGACATCTATCACCCACAGAATCAGTATGCAACTCACTCATCATTAGAGTGAAACATTTCAGTTTGCTGTCTCTAGGTCTAACTTATTTTCAAAATACTCAGCCTTTCTGTTTTTTCTTATCTTTTCTGGCTAATAAATAAACAGCTCAGGCAGAATGATACGAAGCAGAAGAGCAAACCATGAAATTAATTTGGTAAGCAAAGCAAACCTTAAAATCAAGGTAAAAGAAAAAAAATAAAAGAAAGAAAGATCGTAAGTTAAAAAACCTGAAAAGATGACCAGCATGTTCCTGAGTGCTATAATTGGTTGAATGTTTCTCAACAAAAAAAGCCCCAACAAAGCCAAACAAAATTTTTGTTAGAGAAGATTCTCTTTCACAGAGAAGTAACAACTTCGACACAACAAATTTTAAAAGTGAAAATACGATATACAGAAAATGCAGCTTTCAATGCTTTCTGTGAATGGCTGGCATCTTTTGGTACATGGAAAACAGTAAATAAGCAGAGGCTCTGTTTCTCCTCACATTTTGAATTTCTTGCAGCTTTGCTGTCAAAAAACCACCCAAGTACAAGAAAAAAAAAAACAACTTAGTTTTGTAGTTGCACATGGTTTTTCAACAATGGAAAAAAGAAACAAAAGTGGGAAAGGTTTTTCCATTTCCCCAGCACCCCTCTGTTCTTTTTAATTCTTGCACAAGAAAGTTACCACTTGAGAAAATTTTCAGTGAGCTTTTTCTCTGAAAATCCCCCTGGGAGAATTCTCATTTCCACCCAGCTCTATTGAGACTGATTCTCATCCCTTGAGATAAGCATGCCTTGTGCCTGTACCATGCTGCTTTACAGATTCTTTAGTATGACAGATGCTTTAGTCAGTGATTTTATAGCCTCATTCACTTCATTGGCATTTTCAGGTACTGAACTCCAGGGCCAAACATCAATTTCCACTTATTTATCAATAAATTAGATTGCCCATAGGAGCCTTTTTCCTTAACCTCCCTCATGAACAGCAGGGGGTGAGAAAGCTGTGCAGGAGTTCAACTGATACACCTTTCTCTGCCCCCTCCGATGTTCACAGCTTTATTCCAAGAAGCTTGACATATCCAGGTTTTATCTGAAGAAGAGAAGAAAAATGAGGGGCAAAAAACCCAGTGAGGTTCTCTGATGTAGTGCTCCTTTCCAGGTAGCTACACTGTACTATGATGTACTGCTTTCAAAAGCAGGCTACTGCTGCTTTAAGAATAAAGATAAAGGACTCACGGAGGTTTCAGATGGGAGAAGTGCAATGGTTTAAACAGCAACAGGTCCTTCTTTGCTCCTGTGAGACATTGGAATTTCACAGATGACTTTACAAGCAGTGTGGAAGCCCAGCACACATGCCTGCATGTATTCAGAGATGTCCAAGTCATTAAAAAGTCAACTTTTCCACACAATTCCCTACACAGAGGATGCTCTCCCTGGCTAGCCTGCATACATATTAATCTACCCACATCAAGTTCCTTTCCAAGGTATCAGGAGGCTAATTCATAGCAGACAAGATAGGTGACCTGCATGAATCAATGATGTTGACTTTTTATTCCCTTTTTGGTTTAAGTATATTTAGCAAGAGACAACTTAAAAATGAACAATAGCAAGTGATCATGCTCATAACTAGCATGTGTTTATATGGCACACTGCTGAGCCCAGGTCAATATTGTTTAACTCCCAGCAGGACTCAAGAGCTTAGGATCGGTGACCAGGTTGTAGAGCTGTCGACTGGCTCACTAGGAGCGCGGGCAGAGCAAGCTCACAGCCAACTTCTCATCGCTGTGTGAATGCATGAATTCTCTGGAAATCATGCCCCCAGCACTCCCATCTACTGATTTTCCAGTCTTTAATACCTGTCCCTTTGCATACAAGAAATTCAGAGGAAGGAGTGTCTATTAAACTGCATCCGAATATTATAGAAGTATTTGAGCTGGACATCCCTTAAAAATGGAAATAATCTAAAAGCAGTCAAAAGAAACAAAGCAGACATCATAGCAGTTCAAGTACAGAAAGCAGGGAATTAAAGGGAATTTCAAGGTATTCCACATCGAAAACTTGTCACCCTTTCTGACACTGCTGGGTGAGGAGAGCATGGGGAAGCCAGCAGAGACTGGGGATCTGGCACAGATCTGGCATCCTTGCGTGCCACTTTCAGCATTCTCACATTTGAAAGAGGCACAAAACCTGTTTTATGAACGTATAATGATGATGATAATACTTTGCACTTCAAAAGCTGCTTCTCTCATACAGTCTGAAAGATTAACGAGTGAGACTTCACAAACCTATGCTAGTTAGCATTTAACTGATCACAGTGTTTACACTGACACACACATCTTTATTTTTGAGAAATAATTTCACTGAAAGCTTCAGTAAATTGCCGAGAAGAGAGAATTATAATCACCAAGGGCCGAATCCTCCCTGCTATCTTCATGCAAAGTCAGTGAACATCAGGATCTGGTCCAAACCATCTCCCATAAGCAGCAGCACATTTCTCAGTTTATTTTCCTTTCTCTTATATCCTCATACACTGCGATTTTCTTTTGACTCATTCTCTCTCTATTGATTTGATATCATTATTTCTCTTTCTTCCTCTTGTGATAGTAACTGTGCCTGAGAAGACTAAAGCGAGATCAGTATTCGAATTGCTTTCCTTGGCTGCTATGAGTTTTCTTTTAAGCTGCAAGTATTCCAAAATCTACGGCGTATCTGTCAAGCAGAAACCACAGCATGCAAATCAATAGACATGCCTAGGCTGCTAAGAGCAAAACTCTTGACAATCCCGAAATAGAGCTTAAAAACATGTATTGGTGCATGGTGATTTCTTGCTTCCCCCCCAACGACCACATATACTTGTTATCCTTGCTCTAACTCCAGCTCCAGCAGCAGTCAGCTAGCCCTGGTTACAAACTACAGGATGCTCTTTCTTCTCAGATCTAAGCTATTTTAGTCATTACTGATCTGCAGGAGAATATTTTTTTTTATTCTTCTTCGTGCTCCTGAGTGCTCAGTTCCTCTGAGACATTCAAACTCATTTGAAATACTTACGGAAAATGTAAAGGACAGAGGGGAGGATGGTGCTGTCTGCAGAGACCTGCCAGACTAACCTTGCAAAAACATGTCCATCACAAACACTAATCTTTCTCTGAAAACCAAAGCAGGTGTTTCCTTCAATTTTTCCCCTGTTTACAAATGGTGGCCCAATTCTGTCCTGCTCACTCAGGCACAACTCCCAGTGAAATCCCTCTCTCTCTCAAGTTCAGAAACGTTGTCTCGGTAGATAGGACAATATGTCTGAATTGGCTGAGGGTGACTGGCCTCATTTTCCCTTGCTATCATCATAATATCACTGATTAAAGTGAAATAACTCAAAAGATAGATCTGAGCGACAAAACACAATGCTGTGGGTGAATACAGAACTATTACTGAGCTAGTTTGGATCCTAGAGCAATAAAACCACTGAATGCTATGTCAATCCTGGATCCAAGAACAATAAAGCCAATGAATGGCATGTCTACCTGGGCAAGTATGGATAGTAACATGCTTGACCTGCACTGATCCAAGCTGGTAGATGTTAACCAGCCCTGATCTGTCAGCTGGGTAGCAGTGTAAGCCTTGGAGGTAAAGAGCGCAGGAGAGAAGCTGGACTTCCTCCTCATGCAGCACACTGTGAAGCCTCCACGCAATCTCCACACTACAGATGCTTTGTGTGCAGCTGGCCCTGCCCTCCCTTCCAGCTAATGTGTAAAGTGCAGATGCTTTAGCCCTCATCAGCCTGCTCAGCGTGTCACTGCCACTGCTCTGGGCAATTTTGCACTTGAGTTTCTAGTGAGTGAAATGCAGGTAGTTTCCAGGCTCTCCCCTCTGTGACGTTCTGGTCTCCATTATTCTGCTAGTTACATAAAAAGTCTCACAGCAGATTTTAAGCCTAGCATCCTCCCAGCAAAGAGAGAAAAAATAATAAATTCCTGGTTCTTCAAGAAGGTGGATGGCAGAGGGGTGGATCTAAGCAACACAGTACACTGAGAAGGGGAAGAAATCCTTCCTAATACTGCAAATAGTATCTTATAGTACATTTTATAACAAACTACAGAAAAATCACCTCTTTGTAAATCACGTGTATATGATGGTGCAAAATAACTTTCTTTAAAAAAAGAAACAGAATGCTAAAGGCTAAAGATATGCTCAACATACCTTGTTTGGGTAGGCACAGAAAACAGTAGTCAAAGTATCTTCATATTATTTTACTAGGAAGTGTAATGACAACACTGAACAGAACCTTCTTGTAGCTACTCTACCAATGGTGAGAGGGGAGAAGGTGGGGAGCACACACCAGGGCCCAGGAGAGACTTTCCTTGGCTATGGCAACACCCACTAGATGTAGCACTTAAAGCAGATACAATTTAAGTCCTTTAGAAGAAGCTGCAATTGCAATGTAGCCTCTCCCAGAGATGAATATAATGGTAAAACCACTAATGAGAGAGCTAATTGATTCGGCAGGTTAGAGTAGTAATGAAGAATCATCTACTGGATGCCTAAATCAGATCATCTGACACCTGCAGAGTACGAGTGTGGCTCGTCCAAAGTGGTGGGCCTGCTGTTAGCCTATTAATAATTTCATTGTTCATTTCTTGCTTCTTAATCTGTTTGTTTCACCCAACTTTGTGTGTTTGATTAAAAAGAAAAGCAAACAAACAAACAGCTACATGCTCTCTCACTGAAACGATGACATTTCACAACAGCTACCTCTCTTGATTAATGCAATTTTCTACTACTTGCAATGAGTCGAGTAATCCGGTATTTACTAGATCTTAACCATTTTTCTTTTCCAAGCTAGAAATGGGGAACCCCCAGGGGACTGTTGTAGCTTTTAGATGCTGTCGTTTTAGATACTATTTTATATATTGGCTTTTGAAGTACTGGCGAATTTCTTTTTTCCAGAAATGTGTTCCTTTTTCTTGGTTTTACCACCAGTTTTCCTGGGTGACCAAAGATGACTGAATTAAAATGCTATCTGGCCAACTGCACCCTCTAATCATTGGCAGAAAGCCTGCATGTGAATAAAGCCTACCTGGTGAGCAAGAAATTGAACGTTTGTGTTTTTCTGCTGCTAGGAGGGTGGGTTTAGAGAAGTAGGAAAACAACCCAAGTTTTCATCATGGAGTCACAAGGTAAATCAGGTGGTGGCATCTGTCAGATGCGGCCACCGTGCACATTTCACTAAGAAATAATCCTGCAGCATTTTATAACCTCGATTAGAATACCAAAGTATCAATGTCTTAAGAGTCATTGCAAAGAAAGAAGCACAACTGAGAATTCCCCATTGTGTGAAGGATGCACTTTTCCTTGGGAAGAAAGCAAACATTCTTGCCTCTCAAATTAAAGCATGTCAATAAGCACATCATAAAGTCCTGACCCTGGAAGGTACCCTGAATTTTGGGCTTCACTGAGTTGTTTCCACTGGGAGACAGAGCTGCTTGTATGGAGTAGATGTAATTCAGAACGAGTCAATTCTACAGAAAAAGCACAGACAAAATTCTTTTTCTGTAAATCCAAATCGAAAAAAAAAAATCTTAAAAGTGATCAAGAGTTTCTTGTTCAGAAACCAAAGCCTTCTTACTTTTCAGGTCCTGTGTCAAAAGAAACTATTCTCAAGCTTATTTTGGGAGCAATAATTGTACTCACTGCTCTTGATCTGACACGCTTCTCTTCTACCCATCATTCTACTCCTGAATCTGCAGCAAGGCTCAGGAAAATCTGTATTTAAGTTTTTTATAAATCAGGCCTCTCTGTGCTGTTCAGTCTTTTGGATGACAAGTCTGTCCTCTTCAGCTGTCCTAAAATTAAACAACGTGTAACTACTGCCCTATTTAATACGGCTGCAGTTGGTAAACCAACCTGCTTCACTGAGGTTTACAATGCAGTATGTATTTTTAACTCCTCAACACCCAACAGCCTGTCAAACAAATTCCATGGTGGAAAAGTATGAGTCCCTCAGAGCAACTAAGGCTTTATTACTGATGGAAACATTTAAATAATTGTAAAGTCCCAAATCAAACTTTCAAGTCATTTATCTCTGTCCCTACCCAGGGTACCAATCCTAGAACATTGTATCATTCCAACCTTTAGACTTACTGCAACATGGGTGGCTACTTACTACCCATTTACAGCTAAGCAAACCAAGGCCAATGGTATACACAAATGTTTCCTTGTGATGACACTGCCAGCTTAAGCTGACCTGCACTCTGTGATGCCCAGCCTTTCCCAGTACAGTTGGTATGGGCACTGTATTGTGAACCGGATCCAGGGATGGATCCACAGTAAAAATAAACTCTTTTCTAGATTGCTTTTGCCCTGTATGGTTTTATTGATCTGGTTCACCACCTGCAGCCCTGAGCAGTTCAGCATCATAGTGGATGGGGTGGTGGAGATGGATGCAAACTGCTTAAGCCAGTACTGCCACCAAAAGAAACGTCTGCCAAACTACAGCTTTAAGATACAAACCAAATCCATTTAACAGCTTTTTACTGCCACTCTGGAAGATGTTTTCTCTAAGAACAGACTGTCAATATCCTGTTTACTCTGCAGTTCAGAGAGGTGGGGGTTCGTTTGTTTGCTTTAGCATGACAAATTATGCTCCTACTGCCACACTATCAGCAAGAGAACGTGACTCCCTGGGGTGCCGGAGGTTTGTGAGCTGGGTCCTCCTAAGCTTTAGAGGCTCTCCATTCATTTGCTGGTGATGTCAATTCCTGACTGTGGCAGGTTGTTATATACTGCCGTGCTATCCCTTCTGTTTCCCCCCTTCGCAGCCAGACAGATACTGCTTTCTCTCATTGCCCTCTCGCATGTCTCCTTTATTACCCTAGTTGTGTTGTCATTTACCTGAGTTTGGCCTCTCTCATGTGTCTTCCAATTGTCATTCGCAGTTTACAGTCGCTGTTTCTGTGTTTGGAGGAAGTCAGTCTCAAATGTTGAACATTTTGCTATAGCAAGGAGGTCCCTGCAGGGATACTTACAGCTTCTACTCTTAGTGCCTTCCAGAAATGTTTCTTTAATAACACACATAAATATTAAAGGAAGAGAAGGAAAATTGGGAGGAAGAGAAGGATGGTTTTGTTATTTTTTCTGACCCAATTTCCATCCATCACTTCAATTAGGTTCTCAGAGACAGATGAACTTCTGCATCATTTTTCCCTCCAATACCTTCTGTACAACTCCATATGGATCTTCAAAAAATCCTGTCTAGCTCAACCTTCCCTCCCTATTCTCTGTTTGCATGAGTGCCCTATTTCTATTCCTTTATTTCTTGGTAATTGTATTCAAACACTCTCTTTGTTCTTTGTTTGCTAACCTGCATTTTTTTTTCTCTAGTCAGCTTATCTCTTTTTTAGTCCTTTTGATTAAAGTTCTCAATTCATTTAGTATCTTTCTGTTTCTCCCCAGTCCTTCTAAAGTGAAACTATAAAGCACTGCAGGGAATGCTTGTATTTACCTCCCAATTCTCTTAGCCAGGCTTTCAGGCTGACTTGTGAGCTGTATACTACTTCATCTTAAAAGTTTCCAATCCTACGCTGAGCCATTTTACTCTTCCCTTCCTGTTCTCTCCTGGCAATAGCAATAGCTTTACTTTCTACACCCATCATAGTCTTTTAGAATTGTGATTTGCTGCTGCCGAAGTCTTATCCTGATGATCAGATAAACTGAATAACCTGCACAATTTGGAGCAAATGTTGAACATCTCTGTGCTCTGGCAGCATAACTGCTGCAGGAGCGGAGAGGTGACAGGTTGCTACACCGTGCGTGTTTCAACGCACGCGTTATGTCACAGTTTTTCATCCACCGTCTGTCTAAGGTAGCGAGGAAATTGGAGGAGTGTTAGACTGTAATTCTCCTTGGATTTGTCTCACATTTTTAAAGAAAAACTAAGCGAGACAGCAAAGAAACGTGCATCATAGTCAACGTGGTCTGATTTGGGCTTTTGTTGTTATTCCAAATGGTCATTTTTCTCTCTCCCACCGGAAGCACCCTGGTTTACAGCCGAGATGTGTTTCTACCCACCACATCAATACCAGTATGTTCATCTTTCCATTTTCACTGAAGTTGCTTAGTAACAGAAGACGAGGGGAAAGCGTGTCCAGACTGCATTGCAATGTCTTATCTTCAGGTTCACTGAAAACGATGGACTAATGGACCACCAATGTGAAAACGTTGTTCACATCTGAATCAGTGGATCCATTTGATATTCCTCGAGGAGCTTTTAGAAGAATATTTTTGTCATACTTCTTTTCAGCACATATATTTTTATGTGAATGCCCTTCAACTATGCCACATCTAAGAAAAAAATGAAGTATTCTAAGTATCCTCTTTTTTTTTTTTTCTCCCCACACATGGCATTCTGACCACTTTGGTAAATATAGTGGATTAGAGTGTCTGTATTTCGGGTGGACACATTTTGAATCTTTTTTTAGTATCATTTTGAAAGTGAACTTACAGTCCATTAAAAGGACAGGCAATCTCAAGAATTTTTAATAGTGTGGACCTGAGCTTAATAAAGATACAGTCTCATGGATGAGTTCCCTCACTACTGTGATCCTGAGAACGATCTCTGCTCCCACAGTGACTGTATAACATTGTTCAAAAGCAGTACTGCATTAGGGAAGTGTGCAGGTGGGATTTTCAGGTCTTCAGCTGTGGTCTAACTGCAGTTTCTGAAGGTAATCAGTAAGACCATACTGCTTCCAAAAACTAGTACAAGATTTTTAATTATCTTTCAAGAAAATTTCCTATTAACCATCTCATCCCGAAATACAACAACAACAAAAAAAAAGGTCATACAGAGAGGTCAACACACACCATTCCTGATCACCAATTTACCAATTAGATTTAGGATGGAGTCAGCTTGGGACTCTCCACCAATGCAATCGAAGATTAATTTTACATCCATGCTGTTAACTTTGATCTGGCACTAAAGGAAAGCATCTCTCCTCTGATTTTTATCTTTACATGAAAACATTCCCTACAAAAACATCCCTTTTCTAGACTAGCTTATTACATCCAAAGGAAACAGTAGTAGCCATCAGAGCCACAAACCCAGATGCGAGTGGCTTTATTTTTAACCTGCTAGACCCAGGATAAAGGGGGAATAAAGCCCATGGAGTTGATTTTTTCCCACAGTAGTTAGTATGAGACAGTGTTTTGGACTTGCGCTGAAAATACAAGGCCATCTCTGCTGCTCACCCCACCCTATCCACCTGGGGGTGCACAAGGAGTCAGAAGGGGAGAGCTGACCCCAACTGACCAAGGGGATATTCCATACCAGATGACATCATGCTCAGTAATAAAAACCTGTGAGGAAAAGGAGGAGGAAGAGGGAGCATTTGGAATGATGGTGTTTGTAACCCAAGCAACCCTTAGGTATGATGGAGCCCCGCTTTCCTGGGGATGGCTGATGTGGAGCAGTGAATTAATTCCTTGTTTTGCTTTGTTCGTCTGAATGGCTTTTGCTTTACCTATTAAACTGTCTTTGTCTCAACCCATGAGTTTTCTCACTTCTACCCTTCGAGTTCTCTCCTCCATCCCACTAAGAGGAGATTGAGCCAGTGGCTGTGTGGTGTTCTACTCCCAGCTGGGGTTAAACCATGGCAGGAGGGTGTTCCCACTCCCTGCAGTGACAGCACAGGGCTGGGTGTACACCACCAGCCCCGGCAAGAAGAAAAGCAGAGGGGTGAGGGCAGGCAGAGTGGAGCTGGCTGCACAAGCGCTACAGCTTGGCAGCCTTCTAGTGCAGATGCTGTGCCCCCAGCATGGGGAAATCTGAGACAACTGCCTACACTGCACATAAAGCCAGCTGCAATTTGGAGCTCTTTATGTATGTGTACTGTGATGGCAGTTAATGGCTCAACCCATAGTGCGAGTTATGTACTTTGATTGCCTTGTAATATTACTATATGAACAACCTTTTGCTAGTTCTTGTTGATCCATACCCTTGTCATGAAAAGCTTCTCCTACTTACACAGATGAAAGTGTGTGGTGGGAATAAATACCGAATATATGCTTGAATGTATGAGATATGTAACTATTACAAACACAGCTTTTCATTTATCCCTTAACAATGAATAATAAACAGCACATTTAAGAGATGAGTGCTGGGTACACTTTTGGATATATTTTTGTTTTGAAAAGCTGAAATATGTCTCTGTATCGTTACAGAATACTTAAGGTCTGTGTGAGACTACCTCTTGATCATTAGTTTGGTTTTTTTTTTTATGTTTGAATCTTAAGAGAAAATGTGTTGCTGCTCCACGGCACTACTTATCCAACATCCTCAAATCCCCAAGGCAAAGAGTTTGGTTAGACACAAGCTGGCAGAGTACAGATCATAATTATACTGAAAGGAAATGTTTTTAAAATTCAAGATAAAAAAACTCCATGTGATACGAAGTACACAATTTGACTAAGAACTTAGGAATGGATCGTCAGAATCTTACAAGAATATCTTTAAATACTTAAGGGTGTATTATGCATTTCATCATTACTCCCAAGCTCAGTATCGTAGCAGAAAATATGTGTGATAACGACTTTCTCCCATAAATCCTAGCAAACAGTTGATACTTCTATTACATGTTTCCCTATGGAGTTTTCCAAAATTCTTTAGAAACTATAGCCTTTACGTTGCAGAATGATAATTGTTTTATCTGCCCTGAGATTGCATGAGCTGTCCCAGCAAAGAAATTGCCTGATTTACCACCGAAGCTCAGTCATACTCAAAAACCACACAAACCAAACACTCTCCAGGACACGGTGTCACGACGTACAACTTAGGATGTGATCGAAGATACTGGTAACAGGTGAAACTAAAAGGAATGAGGATATTAACATGATACAAATATAGTTCAAGCCTGTCTTTGCCAAAAAAAAGTCTCAACGATCCTTACATGTCTGTGCACATGTACGAAGAGCAGAGATGTCTGCTAGAGTTAAGCCAGCATTGTGCTCAAAGCTGTAACATGGCTGAAAGAACCAGCTCAGGCACTGGAAGCAGTGCTGCCTTTTCATCCTCTGCCAACCAGCACCTAAGCTGTGATCTGCTCTATTGCAAGTTGCTCGACACATTCACAAGTGTAATAAAAAGAACTAGACCATGTCCCAAAGGGATGGAATGGAGAGGAAAAGAATGCGAACAATAAAATTCCGTTGTAGATGCTTCCAGCTTTTCTATATTTTTTTCCCCCAATCTCATCTTTAACAAGGGAGGTTCCCTTCTTGGTTTGTGTGCTTTGTAAATAGTAGCAACCATTATTTATTCAACATATTTGCCTTTTGTAATGTTGGCTTTAATTTTTAATATTCACACTGATATTCTTCTTCAATAGCGTTGTGTACAGGGGCATATCTGTTTGTATTTATTCATTAGTGTGTTGCTAATTAAATATGTGTTTCATTAAAGTTGTTTAAAAAAAGGAGAAGTTGAGAAGAATGAACATACTGAAGTACAACACCCCAAGGCTCTGAAAATGCTTCCACAGCTGAGTTGTTAAAAGTAATGTGGGCAGCAGGAGTGTCAAAAGCATCTAATGTTTTCTGCACAGTACCAAGTTTAAACAAAATGCGTGTGCTAAAGGTAGCAGGTAAAGTTAACATGTATCTGTCTACTTAGAATATTCATGCATGGGAATCAAAGTGCTTCAGTTACTTTTCCTCTGGCTGCTCCCCTGGCTGGCTTTTTGCCACATACATTATTTTCTTAGAAGATTCCTTTACAAAGATGTACAGAGATACATCACGCATAAATGAGTACGAAGTGATCACCCGCTTTGACTATCCTTGCATGGTGAATACTAAGGAACTGTTCTTCTCTTCAAAGCCTAGAAGCTCAAGTCCCTGCCAAGTTTTTAAATACCACTGAATCTTCAGTATTGCCCTCTCATGTCCCAATCCAGCAAACTCCAGCACATTTGGATGTTCCTGCTGGTCGTCTAACCTGCACCCTTTCTATGGTAATGCAGCCTTGAAGCATAGCAAATTGACCTGGTTTTGGCAGGGATGGAGTCAATTTTCTTCATAGTTGCTAGTATAGTGCTGTGGTTTGGATTTAGAATGTGAATAATGTTGATAACATGGTGATATTTTGGTCATTGCTGAGCAGTTCTTACACCATGCTAAGGGCTTTCCATCTTCTCATGCCACCATGCCAGGGAGGTGGCCAGGATAGCACAAGAAACTGGGAGGTGACACAGCCAGAACAGCTGACCCAAACTGGCCGAAGGGATATTCTATACTGTATGATGCCATGCTGAACAAAAAACTGGGGGGAGTTGGCTGGGCAGCGGGTCACTGCTTGGGAACTTAGTTGGACATTGGTCAGCAGGTGGGGAGCAACTGCGCTGTGCATAACTTGTTTGGTATATTCTGTCATCATAATTCTTAGATTTACTGTTACTTTCCCTTCCTTTTCTGTTCTATTAAACTGTTTCTACTTCAGCCCACAAGTTTTACCTTTCTTTTTTACCAATTTTCTTCGCTATCCCTCTGAGGGGTGAGCAAACAGCTTTGTGTATTTAGCTGCCTGCTGGGTTAAACCGCAACACAAATGCGGCAACGGAACGGCTCAGTAATAGCCTTAACCTGGGGATGGGCACGCGCTGAAACCCAAGGCACAAACCTGCAAGGGATATTTTGCTAATTTTTTTGATCCTGTGGCTGGCTGAACTGTCACAAGTAGTTCTTGCTGAGCTTTGCCGTGCAAGGCTGTGCCCCCCAATCCTGCCTTTGCTAGCTTATAGACCTGCCCACTGAAAAGCTGATAGGGACAAGTTTTAGTGGGAAATGAAACAAGAGTGATGTGCAATGGGTGTAAGTCACTACTGTGTCTGATTGGACACAAGGAAAATTTTTCATGATGGGAACAATCAGCCATTGAAAAAATCTCCTCAAGGTAGTAGCGGATTCCCCATCGGACATGTTGAAAATTCAGCTGGCTGGTGCTGGGGCATCTTGTCTAGCCGGTACTTTTGTCTAGATGGTGTTTTTGCCAAGAAAGGTTGGACCAGATGTCCTTGAGGTCCTTCCAAGCTGGTATCTTGTGAGTCTATTAAACGGGCTCTTCACCTGTGTGAGTGCTCCTGTATTTAAACTACCACCAAGTAAAACTCTGGTACCAAAAACAACAGGACCTGTTAAATAGCTCAGGTCAGATACATGGGATACTCATAAAGACAAGTTGTTAGGGGAATATCCAGTTAGGTGAACTGGATGGAAAGGAACATCTCAAGATGGTAACTGCCAGCTACACAAAAGCTGTGTTTACCACTTGGGAGGAAGAGTGGGAAAACACATGTGCGACTGGCACAGGAACAAATGCATCAAACTGAAGCATCAGAAGTTATGATGTGAACTCAGCATATCAGAGATTTGCAGGAACATTATAACAATCTGTAGATCTTGCAGTAATGGCACATAAAATTAAAGGATATACATGGGAATTCACCAGTTTATGCAAAACAAAAGGGTAGGCAGATGAGACATCTTTCAGAAGGAACATTTATCAGGCGTTTACCATGACTGCTAACAGGCAGGTACAATGATGGTGGACACTGAGAGGATGACCTGGGTGCTCGATGAAGTCAAATGGTACTAGCCACAGAAATGTCTGTTGGAAGGAATAATGATGGCTTCATAAAAGAAAAATAAAAGATAAATTTTAATAAAAGGTCTAGGGCATGAAGCAAGCCTGTTGCAAAAGACTGCAAAAAGGCAATTGTAAATCTCAGCATATGTGGAGAACGAACTTAGGAGGATACTGTGCATGATAATATATACTAGAGTGCAAGGAATGATAAACAGAAGAAAGATCAAGAGTGTGCAGAACAGACAGAGTGAAGAATGGCACAGAACAAAAAGGTTTAGAGATAAACAGAGTTATGGAGCAGATGCAGAACACAAAGTGCAAGAATGTCATTCAGCTCCACTGTCACAGCTGCACTGGCAGATGGAAAAATACAAATAAGATATAAACCAATGCTCTAAGATCCATAAGGTGCCTGTTCCATGGTTACAATGGTCCTAAATGCACCAGTTTAGTTCTCAAAAACAATCGGTATTTAATCTCTAAGTATTTAAATACAACGTGTTCTGTGAACATACAGAGAGAGAAATGCTCTTCACACGTGGATTTACTGTTTAGCTATTTACTTCTGCCTTGCCCTGAAGGATTTGCACAGCAGTGGGATCCAAAAGAAAAAACACATGACAAAAGTTACAGGTGATCACACGAAAAAGGAATGGATTGGTCTAGTCTTTATTTGTAGCCAATTGATCCCTGTAAAAAGCAGTTGGCTGAGACAGAAAACTAACAAAATCAAATTCAAATTCAGGCATATTTAACAACATATGGAGTGTTTTCGTTCAACTGGAAGATTAAATTTTTATTATTATTTCATCAAACTTTAACTATCATCTGAAAGAAGTAACTTGTTTTCATTATTTCCTTAGGATATTTAATTCTTTTACTGTAAAATATTAATGTTCAATCACGTATATTTTGCTTCTGTTCCTTATTCTCTCCAGTTTGTGTCCATTTAAATGTTTAAATACCATAATTGAATAACTTCTTCCTTAGTGTTGAAAGGCTATTTCCATGACAAAATAAAATTTATTTGCCACTGCATGCTTATTGTACATTAATTGACTGACACAGAGACTCTTCCTCAAAGACCTTATAATCTATTGTATATAGAGAAAAAAGGCAATTTGATAATGGCCAATGGTTTGAGTGGCACTATCTGAGCTATTGACAAGGGAAAGGTAAAAAAACCACTTAAGACATGCTGTAAAATCCTAAAGTTGCTTAAGTGTCTTCACTGATTTCAGCAGACTGGATTTTCTAGGCAGAATTTATGGAAGAATTTAATGAAAAACAAAGAAGTTACTCAGCAGACAAGAAAGATTGTTCCAGATATGAACTAATTATCTCAGAGACAGATCAAGATAAAGAAATAAAGGTCATATTACGAAGAGGGATGAATAGATCAAGTGAAATAGCACAACAAAAGGTTGTAAGAAAGAGAAGACAATTTTCACTGATAAAGAGTACTGATGAATCTGTCTAAGGAGTGAGAACAAAAGGAGGAAAGAACAACTGAAATGGAAACACCATTTCTGCACATTCATAGGGGTAGCAACAAAGACTCAGGGTGGACGAGCATAATTAAGTCGATACACCGATTGCAGGGTAAGATACAAAAGAATGGAAGAAAGAAAACCAAATTATTATAAATGTCAAAGATACCATAATATTTGCAAGACAGACAATGAGGAATGACCAGATCAACACTGCAGGGGGAAAGGTAGAGGAACTAGGTGTTATGATCAGCTAGAAAGATGGTAACATTCAGATAGTGACAAAATAACAAACAAATGATTTCAAAGTTATAGGTCAAGAAACTGCATGACAGGACAGGAAAAGAGATAGTTATTTAGGATTCGTCTGAGTATTGGCTATGTCATTCAGGCATGTGTTAGAAGTCAAGAGAGAGCTAGAGGCAGAGTCATTTAACTGTAAACACCAGAAATTATTCTTCTATCATTACCATACTAGCAGAAGTCCCCTTACAAGCTGACTGATGGCCTATTAATTAGCACCTGAACTGTCTGCTTAAGGAACTGAAGTAACTGTTCCTTAGATTATTTTTAGATGTTACTTGATGGTCTACAGATAACCTTAACCAGAGAGGTGCACTAATTCATACATACCAGAACTACTGATAGTGACATAACCTGCACAATAAACAGTCAACCTATATTAATATTATGCCACTTTTGTATAATCACAAAATTTAGGTATTGTAGCTACAGAACAGGGCACTGTAGTATTAGTCTGAGTACAGATACAGAACTGAAGGCTAAAACTTTTCCAAAAAATTGAACACCAAAGGTAACACAATCTTATTACAGCACTGGTTAACCTTACCCTGCTTAGCCATCCTCCAAAAGCACCTATTTCCCCACAATTCATTCACTGATTCTTTATCATGACTAATATAAAATGGAAAAAACCCACTGTTTTGATAAAAGTATTTTGAAGAGTATGTATAAATATTCTCTATAGTTATTTCTAAAAAAAAATCAGGGAAGTCTTAAAATAATATTGTTTATCATTCCCTAGTAATGAGAAGTGAAGCCATAAAGTTCAGAAGCAGTGTAGATATTCCACAGATTCCTGCCAAAGTAACATATGGATATCCATAACGTAATCCCATACAGAAACAAGGAGATGACTCCATTTCTATTCTGCTGATATCAAAGACAGGGCTAATACTACCACTGGAGTGTCCTTCACCATCAAGCCCCTTTGTGTACTTCCCATATGTGAATGAGCAGCCACACTGCAGATCCAGTTTCTGTTCCTGACCACTTTCACACTCCAGTGCAGAGCTCTGTACTTGCAGCAACTAGAAATCTTTACCATTTAGTTAATCCTTAAAATTTCATGTTCTAAAATATATTCTGAAAATCTTGCAAGGTTCCAATAACTGGGTGGCTGAGCTTAATGCTCCTCACCACAACCACTTCCATTTTATTGTCTACCCCAACTCTAAGAATTCACCACTTATCTAACAAATCCCTGGAGCACTTGGAGGTTTTGCTTCAGTGCTTGTAGCACTCTACACTGAGATCATGAACTGGTTGGGGGACTCAAACTACTAACACAAAAGGCTAAAACCAAACAAAAACTCTTCCAGTATTATGTAGAATGTGCCAATGAACATTTGGATATAAAAACTACCATGGCTCTGAGCCATCTAAACCATGCAGATGCTGGTACATAATCATCCCCAGAACCACTCACGCAAGAACATACACTTCATCTAATTACATTAAGATATTTGCAATGTGACATGTTAAAACAATAAAATTATTTGAATGCTACCTCTGCTGAGTATCACATAAATTATACCTTCAGTTCTGTTTTGAGTAAAAACCTCTCTCTCCTTAGTGCTACATATATTAAACCAAAATCATTATTTGCTTTCAATCCCTGCTAGTAAAGATTATGTTATTCCACTTTTTATAATGAAGTTAAGTGCTTCAAAAAGTCCTTCACATGGCAGCATCATCTGTGTTCTAAGATGAAGTGTCCATATCTACCACTTCAAAAAGCATTCTCCTTGCTACGGATACCCATTGACATATGCCTTGAGCAAAAGACCCTTTCTCATTTCCTGGAAACTGAGCGTGGTGCTGAGTGAAAAAACTGTTTTCCACCCATCTCAACTCACAAAGTCGTATCTAATGTTTGAGTACAAAAGAAAAATGACAACTGCACTAACATGATTTCGGCGCATCTAGTGTTCATAAAGAAATGACAATTTCAAGCTGTCACGCTGCCGAAGAATTCTAAAATTGCTGTTGATGTACCATGTAACCGGTGAACAGGTGCTAGAAATGATTGGAGCACAGTTCATATTAAATAGAGACCTTTGGAAAAGAAAGGTACATTCTGCCAGGCGAATTTGGAGAGGTTCAGCTGATAACGTGTATTTATGAATCCTGGCAAGCAATGGCAAAAGAACAGGAGGTAGGGGAAAAAAGCTAAAAAAAAATAATCTTGGATGAACACAGTGATATAGCAGCAGAAAAGCAGACTGTTTCTCCACTGAGAGATTATAGCCATACACTGTGCAGGACAGTCAAATCTTTAATAATAACAATGACACAGCACGAAAAAGACTTCCCCCTTGAAAAGAAAAATCAGCCTCTGTATTTAATGAAGATCCTGGGGTTTTTTTTACGTTACCGATATCTGAAGGACAATCTAGGTGCTTCCAGACACCCCATGACCATTATCTCACCAGAGGTTAAATGGAGTTACCAACTCTTGAGCAACTTCTCTCTTTTTGCTAAACTCAACAGCTTAACAGATTCAACCGCAGATCCAAAACAAAGATAGCTCAAGGTGTGTAGAAAGCTGTTTCAGCCAGCGTGTAAAACCCTGGGAAGCATTTGGCAGGTTTTAATCTAGAACTAAGACAGTGCCTTCCAAAGGCACTAGACAATTCAATGGCCCTTTCATTCTCTACACCTTCTACTGATCGTTTGACCAGCTTGCCTTTGCCAGAGTTACTGCAGCACTGTGGATGGGTGTGTGGAGGAATTTGTGAGAGATACAGAGGGAAAAAGTATTAACAGAAATATAAATCAAGCAAGCTCCTTCAGCTGTTGGAAGTGGAAGTTAAAAGGCTGATGCCAAGTGCTGTCCATCCCGTTACATCCTCCAAAACACCTACAAGATGCTCAGTAACCTGCAATGCTTGTGGTGTACCTGCTAACCTCCATGTGGAGCTCTACAACGTATCACTTATGATTTGGGTGCCACTTTGATGTATGGGTTTACATTAGGCAAAAAGGACAGAAAAATAGCTACAAGGAAAACAAAATAATTTCTCATGTTCTTTCCTCGTGTTCTGATTCAGGGTGTTAAACTGCCTCAGACTATCAGGTTGCAGAAGCCAGAACATGGCTAGGTGCAACAGGTAGTACGTATGCACTGATTCTATGTGCATATGGGTCTGAAAAAGGTAAAATAAGTTCCCCATCCATCTATCATGCACAGTCACAAGCAGGTAACTCTCTACAGCAGATGAGCAGGTATAAATTCCACAATATTTTACTCCTGTAGTTATCCTAAACCAGACAACAGCTGTAAAAAACCCAAACCAGTCTCCTTTCTGAAATTCCCTGACAGCATTTGTCTTTGTGACCCTTTGCTTTAGTTATTTCCAGATTGTGTATGTGGCATAAATGAGCTATTTTCTAATACAGCATTGCTCACTTTTATTTCAGTAGCTGGATCCTTGATCCTGTACCATGGGATGGCAGAAGGTAAGGAATGATCTGATACTGTGGAAATAAAAGTGCTGATCAGATCTTATCAATTATGTACTTCAGTCCACTGCCTCTAAATAAGTCTAAATTTGCATAACTTCTATTCTTCTATCCTTTTCTAAATGCAAATAAAACACCAGCATTTGGGAAACAGAAGGAGGTCAACAAATATACCCTTGGGAAACTCAAGTACTGCCAGCTCCTTCTCTGTGCCTAAATATTTCCCCTTTCAGACAGCCACAGTGGATGGCATTTTTCCAAGCATATCTAAGACCCATGGGTTTGGTTCAAGAACAACTGTGGAGGACCTAGAGAAGTTTCCAGTGAGATCTAGTTCACAAAATGCGTATTTTGTGCTTCCAGGTTTGAATCCCTTCTTAATGAGAATGAATCCTTCAGGTATCCTTTACTATCTTTGCACTTTTGTTCTGGGTGAGCAGAAAGACATGGGTAAGACTCTGGCAGAATAAAAAATACAAAACACAATGTCAAACATAAAATGTCTGACAAGAACATTACTAAAGGCTTGTAACTGATATGACAGACATGGGTGATAAAAGTCTTGCATGCAACAGCCACACATCAGGTTTTGGGTTCTGCAGAAACGGTATTTGTTAAGAACTTAACTCGCAGGCCACATGCAGGTGCAGCAAGAAGCATGTTTTTCGTTGTGTACAATGATCTCCATGGGTATCACAAACTATTCCAATGACTCATGCAGCAAAGGCAAGAAAACAAGGATCTGTTAAGATTACTAAACATACTGGCAGGATAAAGACAAAACAGATATTGAAGTGGCAAACAGAACACAAGGGAACACACTGACCTTAACAGAATCACACACACACACACGCTGACAGAGGCTTTCCTACTAATTGCACAGGTATTTTAGTAATATACCGAGAGAGATGAGTGCGGAGAACCCAGTCACACTGTTGTGTCTGCTTCTCAAATCTTTCAAAGGTCAAAATGAAACTGGAAGTAATCTGAAATGTCCTGCTCTTACCCCTCCGTCCCCAGTGACATTTAGGAACCACGGGCTGAACTAAGCATCTTGCCACAGAACCTACTTGGCCATGTCTCCACAGAAGGGAGTATATGAAAAAGCACTTAACATTGACCTATTTGTGCTCCCATTTTAATCAACTGGAAAACACAGGATGGTCAAAAATGGATGCATCTGAAATTCCTACCTGTACATGTTAACGTTACAAAAAGTGAGATGTGAATAAGTAATTCCAGTAACTCTGCAATGGCCTCCCAAGGCTCTGCTCTCCCAAAAGAGACAAAGTTACTATCTTTGGTTCTCCGATTTCCTATGTAAGAGAGATTAGGCTTGGACAAGAGACGAAGGACAAATATACAGAGGAAGGAGACACCTGAGGAAATATAATGTGTGTTAAGCCAGGCGTAGGAGAGCACGTAGGTATGTGCTGCGGAGCGGATGGCAGGCTCTGTGCTAAAAGTGACTGCCTTAAGCTCGGCAAGAGCAATACCGTGGTATCTCAAGATGCAAGGTGTACTGTGGATACAACTCCTTTTAGATTTTTAGGGTAAATCTTGACTTGAGAAGCAATCACTTGTTTCCTCAAGTATGACTTTTTATTTTCAAATAAGGCTTTAAACTTTCTTTGCCACAAGCCTTCCCTCCCCTCTTAATACTTTACGTGCTGTAGAGCATGCAATTTTGGATTCCTGCTGAATTCACACTTTTTGTTTGCTTATATATTTCAAGATCTCAATCAATCATGTTGTCAAAACAGTCTTTTTGTATCATCTACCTACCACCACTTGTCATTAGAGATGTTTAAAGCTCTACTGCTGTAGAGAGTCTGATTTACACTCTGACATCTCCCACACTGAGCTTATTATAATTGTCTATAAACTGCCCTTTTGCAAGCTTTAATTAGGAAATAACAAATGGTTCAGGAGCATGCTGTTAGGCAGTTTATTCTTTCTAAATTCAGTATTTCCACTGCACTTTACTGATCACAATGTCATGCTATGCAACAATCATGTTCATTTCTAAATTTTTACTTTAACATTTAAATCTCATCATGACCTTTTCCCTTCTACTCCTCCTTCTCCTCTGCTTGAATACATTTTACAGCTTTCTGAATTGTTCTAGATGCAATATTTCTGAGCTGAAACAGGAATAAGCTAAAAATAAGTACTGCACCATCAGAAAACGTTTATTTTATTAAAGGCCCACTGGAGAGGTGGCTTTTTTAGTTCCACACAGTATACTCTGCATTCTAATATACCACTATAGCCTTACAATTTCACTGAGGACTTTAATAAAAAGTCTGAGATGAATTATATTGTTCAGTGGCTTGGAGTCACAAATTCCAGAAAGGGTTATATAGTTCAATTAACTAGTCACTACATTGCCAGAACTTATTTTATATAGTAAAATTAACACTGGGAAAATGCATCTATAGCAGCTGCTGCAGACCACAGTATTATATCAAATAAGGTCTGAAGAGATAATCACGCAGATCCCAAAATAAATGGAGGAGGAAGTTTTAAAGGTCAAACATGAATGCAAGCTTTTGGATGCATATCTATGCATCTCTTGTTTGCAAAACTTTGTTTTTCATGTCTATAAATGGAATAGTTTATTTAGAGAAAAAGCGGATTTCAACCTCACTGATACAAGCAGCCCCACACTACCTATTACCTTGAACTCCACACAAGAATGTGTTTTAGTATTTATGAGGAATAGTCACCGCTTAGTCCACCTGCAATCAGTCACTGCTGTTTTGCAGCAGAACAAAGACTTCTGAGCAGATTCATCACTAGAATTGTCTATCTAATGGTAATTCTATTCTAAAATCTTGTTTTCACTGCACAGCACTGATTGCAGCAACATAAGGTTTGAATGGATTTAAGCTATTTCTCTAACTTGCTCAGCTACTATTTCTCACCTGGGTCAGAGTACTTGAAAACACCATCACAATTTTCTTGGTACCAGAAGAGCAAAGGAACTCATATTTGGCTCAAATGCCTTTTCCTTAGTATTTCACAGCCACGAGTTACTTTTTTTTGCAAGAAGCCTCTGCACAGCTTGATGTCTAAGTACACATGGTGGCTTAGCTCTCCAATGGCCTTCTACTGTCACCAGGACTTTTGAAAGGGAAACTAAAGAAAACATTAGGGGTTTTAATATTTCAAGTAGTCTTTCAGTTGAGTTTACCGTCAGCAAAGACATAAGAATCAGCATGCATATGTTTGAGGAGAACTGAGCAGCAAGAAGCACAAATGGCAACAAATAACATTTAGGTTTCTATGATGTCTTTTATAGCAATATTCACACTAGGGACAACAGTGTATGCACTGCACACTGATAACTTGTTGAGACAAACATGCTGAAACCGCAACTTGCTTTGTCAATGCCTGACAATGTAGAATATTCTCCCACTTGATGACTTATACAATTTTCCACCATGAAGACATAACATGGTCTGTTCATAAAGCCTAAAATCTGTCTCTATAATGGGCATTTTGCTCTGTGATTTTCATACAGTAAGTATATACACACAGAAACACTCATACATTACTTCATTAAACCCACCATACAGCATTTTCCTTTATAATATACAAATATGCATTTGACACATGAAGATAGATGGATTGTTATAGAAGCAGTGTACTGGCGTGCATTGTTGATCAAACTAAGCCTAACCTGTTGAAAATAGTATTTCTGCTTTGTTAGCTCCAATCATTCATCAACTTGCACAGAAATTCAGTGAACATCTTTCTCAAAGGGTTCTTCAGGGAACAGAATGCATAGCATGTTTTAAAAACTGATATATTTTGTTTTAATAAAATGTTTGGCTTTGCGTACATAGACTGATACGCTCTGTCAAAATGTGTTAGATCCCTAGATAACTGCATAACACCAGAGTATTATTTGACACATTTTTGAAGTCTATTTTTACTTATTTTTATCTATTATTTTATTTATGTTTGGTGCTAGGCTTTATTTTTATTTCTTCACATTTGTTACTTTCAAAGTTTAGTCCTGGCATTTCATCTGCACATACTGTGTACTTCTGGCAGGCTCAAAGGGAAACTGTTGGGATTGGTATGTGTAAAATTTGTACTCGCCCATCTATCCTGTAGGACATTGATCTAAAATGGTCTAATAGAGTTAGGCTAAGAGAGGGACAGATTCCGCTGTCTGGTGAATGGCTTCCAAAGGATGGCAATTTTCCACTTTCAGAGATGTCTTTGTGCTGCTGGTATAAAAAACTGATTTCCTTTCTTCTGACTCAAACTCTCATTTACTTATAAGGCCTGTTCAAAATCCTGGGTTTGTCTAGATTATTTTGTGATAGAGCATGTTATTTACTTTCTATATAAAATAAGAATTAATATCTCAAGGGTCAATTATTTTCTATCTAAATGAGAAATAGTGTAACAATATGGAAATTATTTGTTTCCAAAGTTCCAAGGAATAAAAATGATGGAATTCTAAAATTCTAATAACTAGCTGATTAGCTACCACTCTTTATAATCTCTACTCTGCAGAATGTTCTGCCAGATTGAGTTTCCCAAGCTAAAAATACATTTCTAAGTTTACAAATAATTTCCCGAATCCACAGGAACACCTATATAGAAGTTGCAAGCAATAAGCCATCAGACAGAAGCCAGGAACATCCTGCCTTTTTACCACTGGAATTTTGTAGCTCTGGTCTGTTTTGACAGACCAGCTCTGACCGCCTCCACCTCCGTTTCCTGAATATCTTCCATACTCCTCACTATAGTACAAGTGCTTTTCTTAGCAGGGAGAGTTATTATACTAGCAGCAATGCTTTATCAAGTCGGAGAGGCAAAATTCGATATCATTTGGAAGGATCCATCTGAATCAGCTGAAAGGACCAGAAATGTCCAGTTCCTGAAAGTGCTCTATACATTGAGGCCATTGTATGAAATCCAAGGCAACCAAACTCAAAGGGGACTCTCTTAGTGCTCACATACACACACTAGTTTAGGTACACCATTCAACCCAAACAGCATCACGTGTAAATTTTTGTATTAGTGTCTAAGATTATTCCATTAATTTGCCCTGAAAAATCCCTTCTTTCAATATGCAAATGGTTGGAAGAATCTGAAGAACAGTTTCCCTTTTATTTCCTTCTAACATTCGTCTGCTTCTTCATATTCAGAATTCATCCTCAGTTCTTCAAAATCCCTTTGTTATAGGCAAACAGCGACAGCTTGACAGTGCCATTATTTCTGCCATATATTACAATAGCAGCACATTTTTCCTGCAAACGCATATATATCTGAGAAGTCCTAAATGAAGTTTCCCTTTGCTGTGAAAGTACATGGATCGAGCTGTCCATCGGCTGTATGCCTGCCTCTCCCAAATGAATGAGAAAAGCTGTGGGTACTAACGTACAAGAGCTGTCACAGAATTGTAACATCAGCACATAATTGTCAGGCAAATATTTGCACTAGTATTCACTATATGAGGTGTAATGTTTATTGTGAAATTTATCTGAAAAAGCAGATTTTTGTAAGTGAAGAACTTCCTGCCCTTCAGTATAGGTAAGACAGAGAACAGATACACAAGCCCATTCCCTCCGTGGGTGCTTTTAATGCTATCAAAAATTCCTCTGAGGAATTCCATTTTCTGAAAGGTGGTAAAAGCATAGAGAGGCTCAGAATTCAAGACAGCACGAGAGCACCAAAATATGACAAATTCTCTGAAAACACTGCAAATTTAATAGATTCAACTAAAGAGAGGGAAAGACGCAGGGATATTTTTTCCTGTGATCTTTGTTTTCTTCCCTCATTTTTCTACTCTGCTGTGCAGTCTCAAGCACAAGTACGCACAGTCGTAATTAGAGTTGGAAACCTTCGGGGAGAGGAAGAGCTGTGCCAGATGACACCAGAGAGTTTCAAATCTGTAAGGCTAAATACCCCCATAAAGTCATAGTTAGATATGTCTGCACAGTCTTTTGCAGAAGAAGGTGAGCTGAGTAGAAGCTACATAACAGTGACATTAAGATCAAGTTAATAAGACTTGCTGGGAGGTATTTGCTGTTAAGGAAGACATAGACAGTTCTGTCTCTCTGGTTCCAATACTTTCCATGTTGAATTTATGAGATTTTTTGGTAAAAAAAAAACCCAAAAAAGAGGGTGGGGGAAAAAAGAGCACAGAAACCATGGTGGGCCACATAATCGTATAGTAGCTAAATAGTAGTGGAAGGGCTGGTGGCTGTAAGGATCGGGATCAAAGACCTAAGTGAGTGACAAATAAGCACTGAGAATCAGTGGAAGGTACTAAAATGTCAGGATGCTGAAAACTAGATGGATTACAGAGCCCATTGGTTTTGATAAATAGCTCTCTTGAAATAAAGCTGTAATACCTTATTGGATAAAGCACTGGTTGCTCTTCAGCTGAACAAACAGGTCAAGTACATGTCCAGGCAAATAACTGTTCTTCAGCATTAAAGAGAGAGTTGCAACTCTGTTTCTCCTCTCTGTCAGTTTGCTTTTGGATCCATTTTGACTCCTGCTGTACTTGCAGGGATTTAAGCAGGACGTTTCAGAGCTGGAAGGGCCATTTAACCGTGCCCCAGTAATGTGCACATAGCTCATTCAAAACTTGATTATTGATAGCAGCCATTCTTGATGTACATTTACAGCTTGCACAAGGAACACAGTCCTGATATCATTGATTAGTCAAATATACTAGTTCATTAAATAATACAAATCCAGAGAAGGTGTTCACCGCTTATGAGCTGGCATTCACAATCTATTTAAACTGCCAAAACCACACATTTCTAAAGCTTTAACACCTGGCTAATGGAACACTGCTATTTTTCTAGGGGTTCCTATGGTATCCCAGCTACAGTAGGTAAGATAAGAGCATAGAATATTTTATATTTAAATCACATCTTTCTCTCTGAGATATTTCAAAATCTTAAATTACATTTTGGGAAGGATAATTTATGACACCTCTCTAGCCCAGCCCTGTTCTATGGTAGGATGAACCAACCATTATTTCAAAGACCACAGCACATCAGATTTGCAAAAAAAATCCTGAGGTGACTGTTATCCTAAATACAGATTAATATCATCTGCAAATCATTTGGGTATATAGCTTGCTCTCAGGATTGATGAAGGAAGTCCAAAATAATTTCTCACAGACTGCTAAATGCTGGGGGGAGTGTGTTGTGGGGGTGCATCCCTTACTTGTTTCCCTTTTATATCAAGAAAGACTTTTGCCTACCTGAGCTAGACTCAGAACTGTCAGGTGCTCTGTGGTTCCCACAAAAACCACTGAGATGTCCAGATCCTGAGAAGTGTTTTAAATTAATATCTGAAGCCATCTGGTCAAGCAAAATATACTGAAGCTTGACAAAAGACAAGTGGCAGGAGACAGAGGTATAATTAATTCAATTTCAATGCGCACACAGAGGCAATTCCAAGGCATGACCAGGAAAGGCAAGAATTTAATTCCTCTGTTCCGAACTTTCTGCCACTCTGAAGAATAACTACGACTGCTGCTGTCTGAAAATGCTTTCAGCAAAAGCCCTAACGTTCCAAATGATCCTGCAAATCTCATTTCTGTATGCTTTTTAAGTTGTTTAGTTCTGAATCAGCAGTCTAAAAGTGTGTTTAAACACTGCAGGTAACCATTTCCCATGGAACAAATAGGGAGGAAATCAGGTTATAGTGAGGGCACCCAGCAGGACTCTTCCACTGTCTACTCAGTGTCAATGTAAACTGATTCCTTTAAGAAAGACACTCAGGGAGTAGTGAACAGATTGTGGGAAACATGTTCTGCATGCAAGAAAGAGCAAAGAGATGGAATACTGGATACTATGAGATAATTATGTACAGGGGAAAAAAAAAGAAGAATCAGATAAGATAGGAACAGAATAACAATATTTCAGGAGATGGGAGCTGTACAAACTAGGCTGACTTACAACAGCACAAAGCAGATAATATATGAGCATCATCTTTTTCACTCCTGTGCTCACTTACTAATTCTTTCATGCAAAATAACTGCCACACTGCAAGTTTCTGATGGTTTCTTTATCACTGTTCAGGTTACTAAAATTGCTGGTTTTGCCAAGCACTCAGTTATGAACTAAGTAAGAAACACACTAGAGAGAACTATGACTGTTTATGCATTAAAATAAAAAAAAAGACACTTTCAGACTGACCAAAAAATTGATTATGACAGCTGAAAAATTGAGAAAAGTTTGCTGTAATAAGCACAGAAAACCACCCAGAAAGATGCTAAATAGGCACAAATCTTAAATGCTTGTAGCCCAACACCTCTCTGCATGTGACCTTCACTAAGCTATACGGTGGCTATAAGGAACACTATCTCCCCAGGTACAATCTCATAAACACATCGTGTCACACACTACGAAAAAAGTGAGAGCAATAAAATGAGAATGCAATTGGTGATGTGCTTCTCTGATACAGTACCAAGCTCTTTAAATAGGATTCAAATAGTTCTAACAATGATCTAGCAAAACAGAACACATTTAGACTATCAAAAGAGTGGGATTACGTTAGTGATTAATATGAGATACCATTAATTTTGACAAAAAATTTTATTATTTTTCTGTTCTGTACTATAGACTCATCAAAGGGGTTACAAAAGAGATGCAGAGACAACAGAAATGACCAATCAGAAACCCTCCTGGAGCAAACCAGCCTCTTTGGACACTGCAACAGCACCTGGAGGAGGGAGCCCTGTGCACACAGGGACCAAGGTTAGAATGCTGCCATGATCTCATCCATCGAGCTCACTGGAAAAGGAAGAAAAGATTCAACCATTCCCTAATTTCAAATCCATTTGACTACTGAGGGTTTGAAATTTCAACTCTTGATGGTTTTATAGTTGGATTTAACACAATTAAAGAAGAGAGGCTGAAATATCTCTTGGGAAAAGCGTGATGAAAGTGGAGCAGGGAAAGATGAGCTACCAACAAACAGAAAAGGCATTTATATCTATATAGATAAACAGGTATCTCAAGCATAGAGCACTGTGTATATGAGAGATGAATGACCCGGGCCAGTTGAGGACTCCAAGAATCCTTTTTTCCTCTCCTGCATATACACAAGAAAAAAAATACTTTAAAACTGACTCATCCCTGGAACAAACATAAGGCTTCCATGATATGTAAAAATCTAGTCAAGTAAGTTCTTCAACATTAAACCAGATGACCTCTCCTTGTCCATTTTAAATAATCCCTTGGCCTATGGCAAGGTCTGAGCTTTTGTTTATCTGCTTTCTGAATCTGCTGCTTCCCTTCTAAAACCTCTATAAACAGAGCAACAGCACAAAGCCAAACAGTGATTTGAGCACTATGCTGCAGTACATGGCATATCAAGAAAATAAAACCTAATTTTAGACTGTGACAGAGTGAAAGCTATGATTTTGCTAGTTTGAAGCTCTTGCTTTAGGAAAAAGGAAAAGGACTGTGGCATAAGTCATCCCTAGATAGAATCCTGAGATTCTCACACCTAATTCACAAATTCAATTTATCTCAACACTATGAGGACATGGTAAAATAAAATAAAAAGGGAACACAGTAGTATCATGGTTTAACCCGTCTGGCAGCTAAAACAACCACACAGCTATTTGTTCACCTCCTACACAGTGC
Organism: Laterallus jamaicensis coturniculus; assembly: GCA_022605575.1. Classification (NCBI taxonomy): domain Eukaryota; kingdom Metazoa; phylum Chordata; class Aves; order Gruiformes; family Rallidae; genus Laterallus; species Laterallus jamaicensis. The sequence goes on from JAKCOX010000014.1 coordinate 21,043,401, forward strand.
AGTGAGGGAGAGAATCAAAAAGAAATAAATAAAACTTGTGGGTTGAGATGAAGACAGTTTCATAGGAAAGAAAAAGAAGATATTAGTAATAATAACAATAACAAACAAAACAAATGATGCACAGCACAATTTCTCACCACCCAAAGCCAATGCTCAGCTAGTTCCTGAACCATGCCACCTACTAGCCAACTTTGGTCCTCCCCACCTTCTTGTTGGTGGGGGGCAGCATGAAAAGCTGCTTGTCTGCTTGGCAACAACTAAAATATCAGTGTGTTACCAATGTTACTCTCATCCTAAATCCCAAGCTTGGCACTATACCAGATGCTAGGAAGAAAATTAACTCTAGTCCAGCTGAAACAAGGACCAGTAGATAGTCACCATAGAATGGCAGCTGTGTAAACACCACTAGAACTACAGATTCACATTAAGTCACACAAATAACAGAAGGTATATATGCTGCAGTGAGTACAGAATGTGAAAGGTAAGGGATAAGTACAGCAAGCAATAGTTGCCTTGATATAATACAAATCATAGATTTAAAAATGGGAAAGGTTTCAGGGCTGATGAAGTAAGAGTAAACAAGAACTCTGCATTGCTCAAAAACTAGTCAACAAAATTAGGGAGCAAATGAAACACCCTGGAATGGCTAGTAATTACAGAAGCTTACAAATGACAAGTGCAATACTCAGTCACAAAAAGCCAGCAACAGGAGCCCTGATATTGTAATTGCAGGAAAAGATAATCACATGTGTAATAAAGAAACAAAGAAAACTCTGGTAACCAGGAGATCAGAAAGGATTCCGTAAAGGGCAATACAAAATAGGGAGCAATACAGAATAATTTCAAACACCAAAATGAGGAAGCTAGGGAGAAAGAATGATAAGAGAGTAGGAGGGATTTTATAACATGCATAATGGAGCTTTTTTTGTTTTAAAGACCAATCTAATTAGACACTGAATAGTCATCTAGAACAAAGGTTAAGCATCAGCTGTTAAGACAGAACAGAGCACTCAAGGTGAACCTATCACACGTGTGCAAGTTGCAATAAAAGATAAAAAGATGATGACGGAAAATGGGCTTAAAATTTTAGGGACAGAAATACGATATGAAGTAAAAATTTCTCCTGTGATTTTGTTATTGTTGGGAACAAATGGTAACCATATCATTCATGGAGTAGATCTTGATGCACTTTTGAAAGGAACATAACATGGTGGAATAGCTGTTAATGGAAAGATTTTCAAGCATAATCAATACCTAGAATAACATTCACACAGAGTTAGAAGAATTTAATCTTGTAAAATGTAGTTAGTTCGCATTCCTGCTTATTGTGGCATGATTTCTGGAAATGTGATTTCAACCAAATATTCACATTTATGCAGATCAGGACCTATATGCCTCAGGTCCAAAGCAGAAAGGCAAATGGATCCCACATGGAAGAGAATTATTCTGACTACCACTCCATTCCATACATAGTAATTCTTAATTTTGTTATGATTTGCACCAGTAAATGACTTCTTTTCTAAAACAGAATAATCTGACATCCTTTCTGCTGCGACATCGCCTGCATAGGTGTATTGGAACAGTCTCGGTGGAAACTCAGTACTATAGAAATACCAGAAACAAACACCAGTTCAAACAGTTCCCTGCTTCGTGTGATCGCTCAAACAATTCACCCCAGTCACTGATCATGCTTCTGGGCAGTGTCATTTTGTAAAGGGCGTCTTCATCAACTTCTACAAGTATGTTACACTAACTGCTTTAGGCTATACTTGGGCTCTTTCCTGATGCCCAGAGGAGGGCTGTCTTATTGCTGTTTTTTATATCTTTGACTCAAATACGACGGTATTTGATGGATTTATACTGTATTTATTTATTAGAAATGTCTACGCTTCTAAAACCCTGTAAAGATTTTCAAAATACAATATTAAGATTAATAAACGTATCAGCAAGTCCAATGAGATTGCCTGTACGCAATCTCACTGTTTCAACATCATTATACTAAACATAACAGAAGCATATGGATACAAAATTCATTTTATCTGAACAGATACTGATCATTGAAATGCAACCAGTCTTTGTTTTAAGAGCCTAAATGGACTCATGTTGTTCTTTCCTTGAATGTTGCAAGGTGATACATTCCTGCTGCAAGATAGACAGACAGACATTAAATTTCTCACTAAATATTTATATTCTCATATCTTTTTTTTCTAGGAATATTTAAGTGTTTTGTATTTTTCTTAAAGTGATGTTACATTTTATAGTATTTTAGGGAGGGGTGTCAGCAGGTGGCTAGTCGAAAATCTTATTCAAAGGAGAGACAGCTATGAGATCAGTCCTGATTTACTCTGCACTCAACCTACTTATGTCTTGAACACCTCTCAGGATGATGGCTAAACAGCCTCTCTGTACAGCCTGTTTCTATGTTTGATTGTCCCAAACAAAAAAGATCTTCCTTCTGCCCAGTCTGAGCTGCTCTGCCCATTGTCTATCATCTCCCCATCATGCACCATTGTGAAGACACTCATAAGCATTGAAAGGCCAATCTTAGGTCCCCTCCAGACCTTCATTTCTCCAGGCTGAACAAGCCTGCTGCTTTCAGTCTCTGTATAAGACCTATGTGTTTGCCCCTTGGCCAGCTTGGCAGCCCCTTGCTGAATTCACTCAAGGTTATCTATGCCTGTAGAGGCAGGGGACAAAAGGGGGCACCGCAATTTAGACATGGTCTACCAACATCTGAGTAAAAGTTGGAAAATCACTTTCCTCTCTGGTTCCTGTTCCTAGAGCCCAGGTTGCCACTGGCCTTCTTTGCTGCTGGTTGTGCTGCTGGCTCACCTTCAGCCTGCTGCCAGCTGCTTTTCAATAAAGCTGCTCCTCAGCCAATTGGTGCCCAGCTTGTACCATTGCAAGGGATTCTTCATTTCCAGGCACAGGCTTTTGCCTCTGTCCTTAGAGGATTTCATAAGCCTCCTGCCTGGCCAGGTCCCTGTGAATAGCAGCATGTATTGACCAGTCCCCAGAAATACCTATCATTGTAAACTTGATGAGATGTAAGTCTCATTAGCTACAGAAGGTTAAATTGCCTATTTGACAGAACAAATAAAACTGCCACTACCTTAGGTAGGTGATTCCACATATGGAATTTAATTTAAATGACTGATAACTAATTTCATCTGCACACATACAAAGGAGATGAGCAGAAAGACTCTCAAGTACAAATCTGTGCTAAAATACTGCCCTTAAAATGAGGGGCAGACCCTGAGTCCAACAGCTAACTTCTCTGCTGATAGTGCTCTAATTTAGTCCATACTATTGCACACATGTAGAAATGAAGTAACACAGTGGGGGAATCAGTCTCATTACATCTATAAATATGCAAAACCTTTCTAAATAGGGGAAAGGCAAGTGAACATAGAAAGCCGAAGAGACAAGAGTTGAATATTTTCCTATGCAAGCATTAGAAAGCACGATGTGACTATAAAACACAAAGCAGACACATTTGAGGTGTGATACTCCCAAGTGCAGCATTTCTGGAACAAGAGATTTGGCGAATCTTGGAAAATGACTAGATACATAAAATATGAAGCTACAAAATCAAAATCAGTTACGTGACAGGTAAATTAAAGCACAAAAGAACAAGGACACTGACTCGGTTCAAAATTCTATGTCTGCAGCAAGAAATATATAAATGAATTGGCAGACAGGCACAGACAGTTCATATAGAAGATGACAACAAAAGCAGCAAGGAGTTATAAAGATGTGAGTTATTATTACAATTCTATGAGACATTTTTGATCTTCTTCAAACTATTCATACTAGGAGAAACACAGATACAAACAACAGAACACTGACCACTCCCAATATAACTATTTGGTTGTGCAATCTTTGGACACTGTAGACTGTAATGACCACAGTCATGAGACCTGCTGACTTCACACCATATTAGCCAGCTTTTACTTCCATGAGTTATGTCTGACCTGCCAGGACAGCTCTCCAACCTTCAGAAACACAGGCAGACAGGATGGTGAAGTATCCAATGTGTTTTGGTGGCTTTCAAGTCATTCCCAACAACTGTCTTTACTACAGACCCTGTCAGAAGAGGCTGTCATGACAGGAACTCTTGCCTGTTGGTTAGGACATGAGCCAGTCTCGAGGTAGTAACCATTACACTGTCATTACGCTTGGGGAAAGAGCCATCACACAAGAGCCCTGAGTGGCTCTGAACTAGGCTGTTCCACCTGCTTTTGCAATAAACACTGGAAAACCTAGCAAGACTGTTGGATAAGCAGCTAATGTCATGGTTGTTAGCCGAGAGAAAATAAGAGGAGGAAAAAAAGAAGAAAAAGAAAAAAAAGAAGAAAAATAAGAGAAGGTTGATCCAGCATCTGCAGGACAAAAATTGTCATACTGTAATACTGCTGCTAAAACTGTCAGGAGAAACTTTCTACAGGAATGGCCAGACACACAGAAATGACCAAGTCATGAATTTTAAGAATGTCCTAGCTGAAAATAATCCCATTCTCAACGGAGACAACATAATACTGCATTTATTCCCGGACCAAATTGTGGAAACTGAAAACAACTTCAATAAAAGTGTCTTAACCTATAAGGTATGACCTATAAGGGGCCTGGGGGAAAAGGATAGAGTTCCCGGCTGAGCGTCAGTAATCTCTCAAATAGCTGAAACTCATTTGCTTGTTATAGTCCAAACATAATTTAATTATCATAACAGTAGAGAACATGTGGCAGTTGCTGACCAAAATCTGGAACTGAATTCTCTGCAGTCCAAATATGCAGGTATAAGCCAAGAGTGAATCTGACTTCTGAAAGTACTATAGATATGCAACTTTCCTCCTAGGATCCTAACGATTTTTGAGAGCTTCTGTGAGGAATGACTTGAATAAAAGTATAAGGAATTCAGTACCTGGAAGAAACAAGCCTACTTTTAAAAGGTAAATTCTGTGTGCCTTGCATACACAGAACTCCCCTAGACAAGTTTCAAACGAGCCCTGCTGTTCCCGCATTCACACTGCTCTATTCTCAGTAAGGAAAAAAGAAACACAAACATTAAAGATCTTTAGAAAGTCTGCTTCCTTAGAGGTTTTTTTCCCTTTATATTTCAGCTCCTTGTTCCCTTTCCACTAAGCTTGTTTTTTTGTTTTCTTTGCTGAAAGACATTTAAGCTTGATTGCTTCAAAGAACGCCAATAATCACATATCACTATCCACAACGTCTTACAGGAAGCCCTAGTGTACGTCCTGCATTACCTTTCCCAACATTTTAGATCAGAATAGCATGAAACTGCTGTTTCTTCTGTCACAGAGGTTACTTCTCTTGTGGGTTTGTACGAAACACCTAGTAAAATATAATCATTATCTGAAGCCAGATACACAAAATAATCCTAAGTGGTTAGCATTTTCCTGATAGTCTGTAACATGATTGTGTAATTTACTGGATCCAGCCAGTAAATGACAACATGAGCTTGAGCTGTGTGAGCGAGTCTTTTCAGAGCCATATGTCTGAAAATTGTCTGAAAATTGCAAGCACAGTAGAGCAGAGGGGAAACAACAACAAAACCAATCACAAGAAGCAGCCCCAGCCCCCCCCAACAAACAAACAAGTGGTTGTTTGGAAAATCCAATTCAGAATCATACTGCTCCACCCAACTGAAGCGACTCCCACTCTTCCCTTCAAATGCTTGCGTGTGACTCTCCTGGAGTACGTTGCAAATTACACACGTAGTCTCAGATAGAACAGTAAAAAGTCACAGAAAGTGACATCTATGTGCTGTACATCAGTGCTAATATGTGAGAGCAAGATGACAGGAGAAAATGCAGTAAATAAAGATACAGCAGCATATATGGAGAGATCCAATCCTATAATCCCCCCAAAGACTCCAGAATACAGGCTTTATTTACACTGATTTGTAACAGAAAATAACTTGCTTTTTGCTGGTAGTGGTGAATTTTTCCCTGCAAGCAAAGCAGAAAAATTTACTCAAAGTTGAATAAAACTTACTTAATAATTAGAGTTATTAGTAACTTGTGATAGCCAAATCAAGCATAAAACAAGCAGGTGTAGTTTACATGAAAGACCACAGTGAAGTTTCACATCAAGACATACCCTGTACCTCAAAGACATGGAGAAAGTGAGCTATTTCGTACCCAGGGTTTGATTCCCTGTTGACCCCTGGTTAAGTGAAAAGTTGCCTCAAAACATTGGATTTATGCTGGTTCTGCTTGGACCTATGTAAGCACAAACACAAGCAGATCTGAGCTTTGACTAAGAAACTCAAAATGGGATGAGAGGCTGCACAGATCATAGCTGTCTGTTCCTGGAGTCACTGTCCTGCAGGGCCCTGCAGGATAACCAAGGATCCAGACAGAGACTTTACTCTTGGAAGCTTGGCTGCTTTTTCCAACTGCTTCAACCTGTCTAATAGAAGACACTGCCTCTGCTTTGAGGTTCTGCTTTCCTTATAACATTAGACACTGGACAAGACAATATTACCATCGTCAGGCAACAACCAAAGCACACAGTATATCATATTTTAGCTTTCTTCCCCTTCCCTGTATGCCTGAGACACAGCTGGCTAGCTGGGCTGTGAAGGACATCTTGCACCTCGAGAATCCTCTCAACAATCACGCAGCTACAGCTGTCTCCACAGAGGCAGCTGTTAGGAGCTGCAAGTCAGGTTTCAAGAGGTTGCAAGATCCTCCTATCTAATCTTAGCTACACATCATCTACAACTCTACCACAAAATATCAAATCAAAGCAGGATGTGTGTGCTTTACAAGCCTTTTACAGCAGGCAGGTAGGCATCAATTATACTAAGCCATCACTTAGATCCAATTCTTTCTGTCAGAAAGGTTTGCATTACTGTTGATTCTGGTTCTGAAGTGGTTATTCCAAAAGATAATTCGAAGGTAGGTAGCAAGCACTGTTACCTGTGTATTTGCCTCCCCACTTGTTCCTTCAGACTGCTAGATCCCACTATGGTCAGACAGAGAGCTGAGGTAACAAGGGCTGCACAATCCAGGAATCTCTCTCTCTCAGCATTTCTGTGAGGTGACAAGCCTACAGGGCTTTGCTGCACCCATCCCATCAGAAGGCTCTTGCCTGACTGATCTCCTTTGGGGTGGTACACAACACAGCGCACAACAGTGCTATCACCACTCAACACCATGCCCGTTACTGATTTTAGACACCAAATGTTCTTTAGCTTACAACAAAGCCAGAATAACAACAACAAATACGGTGTAGCAGCTGGTTTACACATCTAACCCTCACCTTTTCCAATTTAACAATATTCCAAACTGGAGCTGCCCGTGAATGCTCTCAGTACACGCCAGTTCCACTATCGAGTAAAGTCCATGGTATCAACTATTCTTTGGGGCAAAGACTGCCAATCTTTCATTCTGATCTCCAAGCACTCCCACAGTGTGGAATAGGATCTTGGTTTAGCTCTCTCCAGTGGGAAGAGCTGATTACAAAAATCACAGCAGTCTTGATTACCTGCCTCTTGTTAGAGGGAGCTTTTAAATGAAGTAATTTGTGACATTTCTAAGTGGAAGTTGAACAATGGAAAATATTGAACACAATTATTAGTTTGCATGACACATACAATAATTCCTTTGTGCTAACACAGTCATGACTACTTGAAAAAACAAACTGTTAAGCTTGAACATGTGAAGATGCACAGGAAATATTTAAAATTCAATTTCCATGAGCTCATTTGAATTGAGTTGTTCAAATATTATTCAAGTTAGACTCATCTTATTGGCAGCAGAAACAATGCCATGTGACTTATTATTTTAGATTTCTGCATCTAATCAGTGCAGCTGGAAAAGTGAATATTGAATTAACAATTGATCATTAATTCATGACAAATGGTGCTGAATAAATCCACAGAGAAAACAACTGTGAACACTCACTCTTCTGGCAAGTGAACACTCACTCTTCTCTCTATCAGCTCATAGGGCCAAAATCTGCCTCATAAATTTCAGACCATACGTTCAACTCTAAGTCGCAGATAAATACTGAAGAGGTGGAATTTCATTTTGACACTTCATTTTCAGTGGGATGGTCTGGCAAGACAGTTTTGTAGGTTCTAGCACACAAAACTCAAGAGATCTTACATGGAGTACCTGATCCTCCACAAGGGAACCAAATTTCTTTCCAGTTCACTTAATTCCATCAGCTTTGATTAACATTTCAGGATGTTGTTCATTCCTGTTTGAACAGTCACAGTTTAGGAGTACTGCCCATTCTGAAAATCCTTCTGACTGACTCTGATATCTGAAATGACAGCCACCCCTACACACTCAACCTTGCCCCTCTAACAGTCATTATTTTGCCTTCAATTGGCAAATTTAAGTTACATACCAATTTTAAACACTTCTGTTAAGCAGACTTAGTTTACTAAAATTTGTTGTGAAAAAACCAGCAGAGATGAGAAATCAGAGGGAGCAACCACCTCCACCACACTGTCGAGATAGGGAGCTGAGGGCTGACACAGGATGCTAATTTTTTTAGCTAGAAAAGCTAAAGACAGGGGAGAACATTAAGGCAGACCTTTAATGCTGTAACTATAACGCTTATTTTAGTATAAGACAGCCCTTTTCTAGTTAGGTCACATTTATTCCTGATTAAAAGCATCCACATGGGAAATTATACACAGGACTGTAGCGGTAAAGCTGCAGTGATACAGCTATATTGGTAAATCACTTCATTTAGACAAGTTGTACATGCTTTTTCTCCATGTACAATTCCACTAACATCAATGTATTATCAAATTTACTTCAGGGGAGAGGTAACTAGACTAATTTGCAATTGAAGAGAATGTCTAAGCTAAAACACCACAAGCATAGAACACTTTGCCAAAAAGGAGGTGTCTAGGGAACTTTTCCTCCAAAGTAGTACAGAAACAGCACATCCTATTGCTACAATGCAGGGAGAGCTTGGAGAAGAAAAAAAAGAAGCGAACACACATTTGTACACACAGACACACAAAGAAGATATCTGGAATCCATCATTCTCCTCCTAATTGACAGCTAGTTAAAGCCAAATGCTCTCTGATCCAGTTACATTTGTAGGTTTTGGATGTCTTTATTGGCATAAGACCTGCAAACACCAGCCGGTCATAATTAGAAGCATGTGAACTGGATGAAATTCAGTTTGCCATTAACTTTCAGACACTTGCATTCAGCTAGCATAATGGCTTAGTGACTTAATCACGTATCCCACAGCATGGAGCTGTGGAATTACATCCTTTCTTAAACCGGTGAGGCATTCTACGCTAAATAGAGATGCAAGTGTCTGGGCTTTAGTCTGGCCTCAAGGAAAAAGCAAAGCAAAGATACTGGAACTTTCTCAAAGCCATACTAGTAAACCATAAAATCCCCAAGCAAAGGAATGGGTCTCTGGTGAAATCTGTAACTCAGATACCCAAAAGCATTAGCTCAAAGGATATGCATGAATTAGGTCAAGCTGGCAGCAATGATGCCATGCCAGAAAATATTGAGAGTGTACAGAGGAATTGCAACTGGCACAACCTGTTTGCTCAATCTTTGCCTAATAGGTAACAGGAGCTTCCCTTACTCTGCTCATCACAGAAACCATCATTGCTCCTCCTGTCAGCTCCAGCTGCAACAAAGTGCAATATTGCCCTTGAGCATCTTACTTTCCTGCTGTATTGCCCATGGGGACAATAGTAATGTATCCATCCTCTGCCCCTTCCTTTTCTATAAGAAAGAATCTGAAACCTTAGCATCTTGAGGAAAACTAGCTCCTCTAATAGAGGACAAAAGGAATATAGCTCCTGTGTACAAATGCATTCTACCTTTACAAATTACAGGAGCTAATTTTGCTGGGCTTTTTAAAAAAATACATATTGAGCAAAGAATTCCAAACTCAGTCCACTTTCATTAAAAAAATATTATATATATATATACACTTCAGAGTGAGTTACACTTCAAGGCTGCTGGACATAGCCAGCACCCCATTGTTGTGGCAGCTTCACTGCTCCCCTACCAGCAGCATGTCTGCACTGCTAACCACAGCTTTCAAACAACAATGCAAAGCTGACCATGGCAGATTCTATCCTTAAGTTTATACAGGAGCTGCTGGGAGCATTTTAATTCAAATAGTCTTATTTTCTTTCAGAAATAAAAAAAAGTGAAGCGTAATACAACTGCAGCTAAGCTAGCTGCACTCATCAAAGCCACCTACCATTTATTCTGAATAGCAGAGTCTTCAAACCAAACCTCTCTCTCACATACACATTCTGAAAAAGCTTTACTGAGCTGGTAAGCGGGGGCATCAGTGCAAAACTCTAGAGGAAGTTAGATGCCAGTGCTCACTTAGGCAAGAACTTCAAGGCATGCCTGGAAGGAAGAATCTGACCCTTAAAAAGAGATTTCAATGCCCTGTAAAAGATATTGCAGAACAGTACTTGTACTGGCAATCAGTGTTGCTCTAACTGTTGAAACCCAGGAAATTGCACTGCCTCCTAACATCGCCACTGGCACGAGTAGAAGCTCACAGGCATAGGCAGGCCTAATACTGACTCACTGAGGAAAACCTGTTACTTCTTAATCGTTGAACAATAGCTTTTATATTAATTGTTAACACTCAGTAACAAAGAATTATTCTGACGACTACATCTTGATAAAGCTGAAAACACACCATGCAGGTTTAAATCTTGGAATTTCACAATTGTAATTAGGTTAAGGATTTGGGGGAGGGGAAGAGTCCAGAATATTACTATATTTCTCCCAAATAGGATTACCATTGTACTCAGTCTTTGGTAAGAGCATCCCTGACTTCAGGAGAAGGAGAACTGCACTAGCATTGACTGCTTCTGAAAAGTCAATGGTGTTTATTTACAGCACTTTCTGAGCTGGGTACCTAGGAGATTTGCACATGAAGGGAAGCAGCATCTGTCTACTTTTCTATACTGCACTGAAGTAAAACACCCGAGTTTGCTCCTGTAGAAAGGGAAGTAAGGAGGTGAAACTAAATAAGACATAAACCAAAAGTAGAGGCTTCAAAAACCGGAGAACTGTGTAGGGGTTAAGTATAGTGATGCTCTCACTATACAGAGTATCACTGTGTGCAGCTATAGCGGTGTTGCCATCCAGCTCTGCACAGCAGTGGTGGTCTGTGGAGTGGTGCAGTGATGTGTACCTGGCCTTTTGAGTCTGATCAAATGGACTGAACACTGACCCGCAGCTGCAACACCTCCAGCACATTTCTGGATCCCTCTTACTGATGCTGAACTCAGTAATTTCCAAGAGCAAATAGTATTTTCTCTCCTGAACTTGTGCTATTGGCTTATTTTCACCCAAGTTCCAGAAAGATGTCCAGAGAAATCAGGGTGTAGTTACCAAGAGTGGTTGGTGTTTAGGTTTGTAAAATTAAAGAAATAATATCTATCTGCTTGCAGAACAACTCAAGGGACATGAAGGAGTATTATACAAGTACACTATCATTTCAGGTAGAAGTTTGTACTGTTTTAAGTGTAGTGAACAGTGAGAGACTACAGAGAGGCACAGAATAATAAATGCTGTAAGGAACTACACAAATGCCAGCAGCAATGCAATATAAGTTATTGTTGCCTGACCTCAAGAACTAACCGTATTTGCTTGTAGCAATGTTAGGTTATAATCCTCCACAAACTGCTGGAAAGGGACACATTTTGTATTCCACCTGTCTGATCCACAATGATAGATTATGTATTCTGCTTTCTGTGAGAAATAAGAATATATTATGATGAATGTTCGCTGATCCCACAACTATAAAGAAGCAAACAACCAAGACAAATCACATGGAGGCATCATGATGTAATGAGCAGGGCACTGGTGTGTTCCTGGAGATCTGAATTATTTTCTCAATTAAACAGTAGGAATGGACTGTTTTGCAAATATTTAATTTTCAAGCTTCTAATTACAGTGGCTGGGTTTTTTCTCCTGAGAAAACAGGTGTTGACACAAGATCTGACAGATCCTAGCAACTGGCATTTGCTGGTCCCTTTCTCAGATTTATAAACACACACAGAAAAAAGGAAAATGCATGATCTAACCTAAGAGACAAATATTTGGGCTGTGCATCAAGAATGTTTTTGATCTGTGTTTGCATGGCGAGCTGTTCATAATCTCAGTTCTTCCAGAGATGGAAGTTTCAGCATGCCCTGTTTTGAGATTACATTATCCTGGCTGAGAAAACCTTCACACGTGGGTCAGTTAATAGGAAGTAATTAAATACATCCACAATTAAATCCTTTCAATGAGGGGGATTTAATCTTGTCATCTTCCCTAGGCACAACAAAAAGGGAAATAAAACGCACAGAAGATAAAGAGGGTATTTTTTTTGTACTTCAAAACAAACCTGAAAACCTATGAGGCTTCCAGTTGAGATTCAAACTACAAATGTGAATAGAGTCAAATTTACAGTTTAAAGTACATCCTAGTTCATTTGCATGTTCTAATACTGCTGAAATTTTAATGCATTTGATGGAAGGAGGATAACCAGGAAAAATGCTACCTGCTGCACATTGTTTTGCTGCACTGCCTACGTGTAGCTAATTACAGCCTCCCTGCCTTCGCTCTAAAAATCTCTTGCTTTTGTAGGCTTTATTCATTGTCCTTAATGTTGTTTAAATGTAGGGGTTTTTCTGAATTACCATTTTATTGTAGTATTAAATTTGTGTTGAGACACATTAATAGCACCGTGTTATCACATGCCAGTCAGTTCAGTCATTAATATATGTAACCACTGTACTTAGTTCATTTCTGTGTCATGTCCCCATCCTCCCCCCCAAAAATATTATTTGCTTATCCACTGGAACTGTTGTCGTCTATCAGCTAAATACACGTATTCTTTGGTGTGAGTACTAATTTGGAAATGCACGGTACTTACCCATTGTAGTAGCCTATTGTTTATATTCCTACTGAGATGTTCTCAAAGTGCATTTTTGGCACAAAGCACTAAAAGCTCTATGGGCTGGCTACCGTATACACACACTAAATCTAGTCTTTGTTCGTGCTTCTGCTGCAATACTATAAAAATCAGCTAAGTATATTTTACGCTACTAAAGCGCTCAACAGCTGATGAACCTACCTTGCTTCAGGTTTTTTTCTGATGTTGAAATATTATTATCCATTGCCTCTCCATTCTCCTCATTAGACCAAGAAGACTCTATTAATGTAATCTAGATGCTTTGATATCCTCAAATGAAAGATAATAGTTCTTGACATCAAAGTGCCTCATGCCTGCATCACATCACTCATCTTAAACAGAGGTAGCCCATCCAGCAAGTGCACTCTGCAACTGAAAGTTGACCAGCTCAGATGAAGGCCATGCTGTCCTCTTGAGGGATCTGAGCTCACATCCTTGTAGATCTTGAAACTAGCTATTTCTGAGCTATCTGAAGGAGTTCGAAATGGCACTAATGGCATATGAAATGGCATATGTATTAAAGGGCTTTTTTTCATCTTGTTCAAACCTATTCTCTTTTATACTGAATTCCCTGCTATGTAAATAAGAAATCAGTTCCAGGGCTGCTATACTATATGTTACTTCCACATCATTCAAAGGCATGCCAAACTCTGAAATTAATTCAGCCGGGATGGACTTCTGAAAATGTCTGGTCTGGGCTTTCATGTAACACAGAATCCAAAATACAAGGGCATAGAAGTTAATGTCTTTACAACAGGGATGGATCCAGATGATTCAGACAACTGCACAAAATGTATCCATTTTTAGTGCTGCCAAGTGATGCAAGTCACACACAATTATTCAGTTCCCTGTAGTGCATTACCAGGGGAGATCATTCTGGGTTTTACAGGATCTAAGCCTTTGCAGAACCACATGCTATACCATGTGTTTTGTTTGCTCTTCTATGCATTTCAGGTTCTTAAGTTTTGCCCAGCCCACCATCTTCAGTAATGCAGAATATTTCAGTGCTAAATTTATTGTAATTTGCACAATAGTTAAAAGAGAGACTGAGGCTCAAGACAAAGAGGTAGACATGGTCTCAACAGATGGAATATGCCCATGCCACAGAAAAAGGCATAAATTCCCTAAGGTCTAATAATATGAAAATAGTGGAAGAAAAGGTATTGCAATCCAAATCTTGTAGCCAGTTGGCACTAACAATATGACTGTGATATAAAGAGAGAATGGGCCTGCCACATTCAGGCACCGGTCCATTATTTTTGTATCCCACCTCCACCTCCTTTTCTTATCTAATTCCATACAACTGCCATGAGATTTCTCAGCCTCTTCTTAAATTAACTGGGTAATAAACGGAATGTAAACTTCTCCTCCAATCTTGGGAACATTTCTAATCCATTTAAAAAACTCTGCTCAGTATTTATGTATCCCTTGAAGCTTTGACATGAGAACAAGGCACAAAAATTCTAGTGACAGTCTTGGTGAGGCTGTACCCAGGAGCAAGATCACTTCCACACTTAGATTTTAAACACTTTCTTCATTTATCTAAAAGATCTTGTTTCCTTTCAGCAACATCACTGTACAGAGAACTCTTGTTTGGGGGCTGTCTTATGGCAGCCCCGAAACCTCACTGTAGTATGTTCAAAACCATCAGGTCTGCAGAGTCTTATTCCCAGACAAGCTGCCTTGCACTGGTTTTGTTTAAGACAGACCTTTGTGACTGTGATCTACTGACTAACAAACTTGGATAACTCAATAAAAGCAACTTGTCTTCTCTTTTCTTAGCACTCCACCAATATTTGAAAAGCCTTCCAGCTTTGGAAAAAATTGCAGTAACAACTAAAATCACCGATAACATTAAATGTTAGAGCATAGCTCACTCCCTTCCTGACCCTAACAAAAGTGTCTTGCTCAATGATCTTTCTCTCTTCACAACTATCTTTTCAGATCTACCAATGAATCAATTTTTTAAAGACACCCAGCTAAACCTAAGCTTTTAAATCAAAATGTCACAGGGTATTAAGTTCTGGAGTTCAAGCACACAATGCCAGTTAATTTGCCTTTATCAGACTGCCCATAATCCACAAAAATAGACACTAAATGTCTGTCTGACAAAGTCTGTATTTCGAAATAACTATGCTAGTCTTAATTAAATTTGTAGCTGCCAAGCTTTGCTGATGAACTCCTGAATTGTTTGTTATTTTACATGGAAACAATACCAGGCCAATTTCCCTATAGGTTCCTGGGTGTTGTTCTTTACCTTCTTCCAAGCAGGAAACAATATATACCTTCTCTTAAATTCTGTGACATTGGTTTCCAGCATTGTTTAATTAGTGATTTTAAAAGCTTTTCATCTTTTTAAAATGGTTCTTAGATGCAAAATATTTCACTTTTTTCCCATATTCATTGTTACATATGGCAAACCTTCTATTTCAGCTACTGCCACAGTACACAGAACAGATACCTCCACCTGCTTCATCCCAAATATGGAGCAGATCTATCAAGTGAGCATCTCACTTTTTTGGCTCTTCAGTGCTTATGATATTCTGAAAATCACCTCTATTTCAAACCAGAAGCTATAAAGGTTAGCTATTTCACAACTTTCTAGCGGTGAATATTACCCCACAACAGATGAGATGGAATCAAAGCCGGTACCACCAAGTCTATGCTGGAAAAAAATTACGATGAAGATTAATTCAATTTTGGAGCTAAAACACAGCAACCACACAGGATTTCTGCTTCCAGCAGAATTCCCCTTCTCAAGGAGGAAAGCATGCTGAGTATCTGAGACCTGCCAACATCATCTCAGCTCACCTGTGAAAAAGTCAAGTTTGTGATGGGCAGGAGTGAACAGATAATCAATAACAAAGCACACTGTACAGGGAGAGAGGCTATTTGCCCTGATAACAGGCTGAAGGAGACAGGCAGACAACTGGTGTCTAGGGACAAAGAGGAGGAAAAGAATTATGCCTTTACTAACGCAGCAATAATGAGTTTATACAAAGTAAGGAAATGCAAACTTTTCAGATGCACGAAGCAACTAGATCTAGGGATATTTTAAAATGTATCAGGCACAGACAGTGCAGTGGCACAGAGTCCCCTTTGTGACCAAGCTCTGCACCACTTACAAATGCACAAACAACTTCAGACTAGAAGGAGGAAACAAAAATGCTCTTGGTCTCTCCAGAGAGGTTGTTCATGTTCTGGCACACACCTAAAAGGAAAGAACTACCCTCACAGTCACCTTGACACAGAATTTCTGCCTCTCGGGTTCATACTACAGTCCCTTTTTCTGAAGAATGTCTCTGCAGAGCGGGAAAAATATCTGAGCTTTGCAGGTTGGTTTCTCTGGGAGAATGAAGTTAGTGACACAGAGGCTGCAAATACTCGCCTACACCAAAATCCCCCAAACAATCTCATATCCAGGGATTTCCAGCTCCCAGGCAGCTTTCAGTTCTCAAGGACCCACTCCAGACCCAGGACAGAGCTTAAGTTGAGTTGGGGCAAATACCCTTTTGCCTGACTACTTTTATCCAGAATATTCTGTAGCCAAAAGTTAATAGATTTATTTTTTTGCTAGCGGAACTAAAAATTTACCAGTACACCAATAATAAGAACCTGAAAATGTCTGTGTAGCAGCACTGCTTGGCAACACCTTCTGTATCATAAGTGTGAGATTGTCAGTGTTCACTGCATCACAGTGCTGGGACAAGCTCTTTGTGTCACAGGGCTGAGCTCTGGCATCATACACCCATCTAGAGGAGAGGTTTCATCACAGTTGTCTAAGTAACGGCTGATGTTAATGATTTTTAATTAAGGTAAAATTAGAAAGTTTCGGCTGTTGTGTTGGTATATTTTCAATGGTCAGTGTTGTTTTGTAAAACTAATAAAATCTAAAGCCAATGAAAAATCCCAGCATCAAATTTGCAAAATTTGAAGTGTCAAAATTCAGATGATTTTTATCCCAGAAATTTAAATGTCTGAGAAATCCCAACAATTTATTCCACTGCTTAAAAATGGAAACGTTTCTGAACTACCAAAGCCCCCCATGACACTGGACAAATCCTGATTTTCAGCCAGCCCCAGTACACAGTTTATCAACACTCATTACTCACAGTCAGTGTACCCCTGCACACAGCCTTAACATATGCTGCCTGACACCCAGCCTCCCAGGAAAAACAGCGACTGCTCTAAAGATCTGGTTACTTAAGCCTGAGAGCTAAGAGACATAAAGGAGATGAATCTGTAATTATAGCCCAGTTACTATGCAAATACTTCAGCACTATCTTGGTAAGGAATCTAGGTCTTCCCTTTCAGAACAGCTTCGTTATTAGAAACGATTATTGCCTTTATTCCACCACTGTGATATTTCATGCATCTTATGTATCACAGAGAAGGAGCAAACAAGAACAAACAGCTTTTACCTCAGCAATCCTCACTGGCAGCATTAAAATCACGGCCCCGAAAGGGCCAGGGATGAAAAACACCCAGGGATTTTAAATCTGTGGTTAGCAGAAAGCCTGAATAATAAGTTGCATTTCATATCTTAAGACTGCAGATATTTTTAACAAGTTCATAAGGTTGTATTCAGCTGAACCTGCACAGGTCATGCACACTATGTTTCCTGGTGTACTGCAGGTGGTGGGTCTATAACGGAGCAGTAACATGTTGTCCTGGCTGTGAACAGGGTTGTTGGGTTTTTTTTTTTAATGTCTCTTTTCTTCTGCTGGCATGCCTGATTGTCCTCGTGTGATAGAATTAAGACAGGAATTTCACTAAGGAGCACATATTAAAATGGGTGGTACCGTATGGAAACTGCTCACAGTTCCAGCCCCAGTGAGCACGGCAGCTGGCATCGCCAGGAATGGGATACAGACTTTGCTGCTCTACACGATTATTGCTGACAGGCACCAAGGCTGACGCTGGATGTGCTAGGACGAATGCTATGTGGACACAACTGGGGTAAGCATACTGTACCGGATAAGCACATCAGACCTAGCTATGCATAGCATGGTTTTATCTGTAAGTGTAGGCAAGCTGCTTTAAAGCAGCTTGGCTGAAAAATAATTCAGGAAGGAGAAAAATCCACAGGCAAAGGCTTGCCATTGAAAATGTCCTGCACCTTAGCCACAACTTCATTATCTCACATTCACTGGGCTACTTCAAACATCCAACATGTTATTCACAGCCACACAGTTTTCACAGAATCAGCAGAGGAAGGAAAAAAAGATGCTTAAAAAGATCTTTCTGCTCAAGGAAGTGAAAAAGCAAGCTGTCCTGAGTACTTCATCTAGTCTCTTGCATTTATTAAGGGTAAAATAATTTCTCTCTCCTCACCTAAATGAAGCAGATACAGTATCTCTCCCCAGAGCCCCAGAAGCCTCAAGGGCAGGCTAGATTAAGCTTGCAGGACTGATGCAACCTTCTGTGAGGCATTGCTTCATGAAGTGGTGAGTTAGCAACGTGCTTTTCACAAAATATTTTGTTTGCATCTTCTGTCACACAAACAAAAGCAGCAACTGTGGGGAGACCTGTTTTGATTTCTCTGTGCTGCCGCTGCCTCCTCCTTAGCTGTAAGCACTGCGTCAGGCAATTCGCAAATGACACCTTCTCCTGCAAACAAACACTGCAGCTGATCATTAAAGATTGCTATGATATTTGCAAAAAAATATCTGGACGAAACATGCATAACTGTGTCTAACACAGGGAAACAGGTGTTTTTATGGAGTGCTGCATAAATATTTTGCGTTTTCCTGTTTGCTATCTTTTCTCCTTTGAGGGACAAATCTGTATTAGTTTCCAAACAGAGAGCATATTGTTCCACATGTTCTACAGCTCCTGAATCACGTTAATTTGTATTACTACATTTTTAATTTAATGATTGATATGTTGGCTTCGCAAACTGACTGTCAGAATAATTCATATAGTATTAAAAAACCCAAGCGTACAGTAGTTTCATTAATGCACCCTTAAAGAATAATGAAACCTTCAGCCTCGCTCAATGAATTCCGGCGAAACACTTATGAATGATACTATTCATATATGCCTGTCCCTCAGGTGAGGAGGAGGGTGAGGGAAGGAACAAGGAACAGAAAAAAGCAAAAATATCTAGTGATAAAATGGAAACACTTTCTGAAATAACCTTCAGATATTAAGTCCTGGTAGGAGAAGTGGCAGCTTCAAGCCTCCACTTATTTATTCCCCTGCACCACAGGATTATGAAGGATCGTTTCTTGTTTTCTTTCATTTAAAACCCCAAGCACAGCTGTTCCAGGCACTCTGACAGTACCAAGGCAAGATCTATATACCTAAGGTCAAGTCCTGAAGCACTAAATGAGCTTTTCAATGGATGCTTTACTTCAGGGGCAAATACTGTTCTCAGCCCACATCCATAGCTCCAGAGACTCATCAGCACTCTATGAACATGACGCACATGAGTACAGGAAGGTTTGAAGCCCTGTGTACAAGTACACACAATGCACATGTAGGATTTGTTTTCAGATGGTCCACCTACGTCTGACCAAGAAAGGAAAGGAATGAGATTAACTACCAGCCATTGCAAGGCTCTTTTTTATATTTCTAGGGACCCTGTAGTACAACTTTTGATATTGCACTGCAAAATGTCAGTATGTTGGGACTGAAACACTTTCCCCCAAGTATCTGAAGTTTAATGACTTTCACGAAGTCCAAGACAGAGTTACAAAGTACATACCTAGATTCCTACCATGTTAGCGTGTCAGAAAGTATTATGCAGAAAGTGGAACACGGTTATAGTGTCCAGGCTAGTTGAAGGACAGACTTGATCAATAAAGTTACAAGAAGAGATGGATGAGGATACCCCTCCTGAGAATACTTTTCTTCCGGCAACCTACATAGGACTTCAAAACCTCCACAAGAGACACTTAAAGCAAGATGCTTTGTGTTTCAAAAACACCCAACCCAAACAAAACAAAACAAAAAACCCGACCTCTGAGAAGTTACACTGAACTAGTAGAGAACAGATCTGTAAATCCTGTTTGACGACCATAGGAAAAGGAAGGATGCAGCCAGTAGTTTTGAGAAGGGCTGACTTCTGGCAAGGTGTCTAAGTCCCATTCTGTTTATGATGGTGTGGAACACAACCTTCACTACCAAAGTATCACAGTCTCTTTTCTAAATTTTTATCTTCTTTTTCAGGGGAAGACAAGGCAGTTTCATTCCCTTTGGAGGACAGTGAATATGAAGGTAAAAATGAGGAACTGAACTTTGGTTACTGTCACAGCCTATTCTCCAGGCACTCATTCATTCAGGGATCTCCGGGTTTCTAAGATGGACAGCACACTAAGACCAATAAGAGAAAATTTCTGGAACTCTTGCATAGAAAACTGTCCAAGTTCTCAGAAGCTGACAGAGGTGAAAGGGAGCGATAATAAAACTAATGATGGTCTGAGGAAGTGTCCAAGCCAAGACTATGAATGAGTTGACCGGCCATGCAGGGAGGACAAGATTTTCCCACTCATATTATGCTTTCCAAAGATGGTGAGTGTATTGTGGTTTAAATTAAATAGGTCTGGGGTCTCCCTTTTTCAATATTTTCTCACTTGGTTGTTGAGAAGAAGGCACCTCTGCGAGCCGAAATATCTCAGTCCACAAAGGACAAGACAATGAAAATAAAAACCTTTTGCTCAGGATAATCCTGAGATGAAACTTCCAAACCTGGTTCCAACCCTGATATTATTCTTTTCCAAAAAAGAATCTGGATGGTGCAGTACATGGGGGTTATGCTGGGTTACAGCAGATCAACCCACACAAAGGGTAGCTGGCTGACTTCCCAGAATACAACTGATGGAACTTTTTCTGGTGCCTGCAATGGATATGTAAGGGACATGCTACTGCCCTAATCAGTACAGGCTCTGCCAACAAAGAAAATCTGACCACTCAAATTGCCAGAGTTTATACAGTTATGTTAAAAACAACATAAAGCTACACAGATGTTTGAAGTTCCTGAAATATGAGGAAAAACACATTCTAAAAAGAAAGGAGATAAATGGAAGAAAGCATAAATCATGGAAACTGGATGCTGCAGAACACATGCCGTTGGTGGCCAACAGTCTCACTCAGGCATGTTGCTGAGAGGGATGGAAAATTCCATACTTCATTTGCATGGTAGCACCCACTGCTTGGGTGAAAGCATCTTTAGTTTCTTTCAGCGGCATCACATATCTCAAGTAGGAGCAATCACTTGAAGCAGAATTTCCTGCTATGCTGAAACCTGCTTACTAGCTGGCTCTTGTCATCCCAGCTTCTGACTAATACGCTGCATGGTGCCACACAGGTCACTTTACTTGCCTCTTTTGTAATAGGCACAGAACACAAGAGGTATCTTATAATTTAATTATATAAGATGTACAACAGAATGAAGGAAATAATCGAATGTCCCATGAAAAATCTTTCAGTAGTGGGCTACTTTTCACCATCAGTGTTCTGAAATACCCTATTTAGAGAGGGTGAAACATTATAATTTCAATGTTTTAGGTAAAACAGTGGTGTGTTCTTGAAGCAAAATACTTTGCACTGAGTCAGCTCAATGTCAAACCACTTTACCTTCTGCAGCACATCGTCTTGCAGAAGCTGTTCACAGCGTTTCTTGATGTCCATATTCTTCACTGCTTAGATCGTCCCTCCTGAACTAGTCCTGGACCCTCCCACGACACTGTGCAGCACCAGAGAGTGGGGCAGGAAGCACATTGAGCAGAGTACCATCACTAGTTAGAGCTCCTCTGGATCAGCATGCCACAATGAAGAAAACTAAATATTTTATGACAGTTCATTTATCTGAAATATTGCATGCAATTCTGACACAATGGGTCCGACAGCCAGATCTATTTCTGTTGTTAACCTTTCAAATCACTTACCTGTGAAAACTTCATCTCTCTCTCTCTCTAAATTAACAACCATCATGGACACTAAAAGCTGTCTGAATCCCTTAGTGACAAGTAAAGGATGCTGTTTTCATTCTCCAGCTCCAAATTTGCATTTGGTGACTTGATACTGATTTCAACACTCGGATCTCAAAGAGGAAGTGTTTTCAAAGAAGTCAGGAGAGAAAGGAACAGATAAATACCAGTACATTGTCACAGTAACAAATTTCAGTGCAAGTGACTGAAGTCCAGCAAAGCTTTCCCAAACACTAAGTAATTTCTACAATGTATCAGCTGCAGATGAGGAGTAAGAAAAACATCTCAGAAAAAGAGGCATTTAAAGGTGAATAAAAACTTTCCTCATTTTTTTTAACATCAGCCACGTACCACCGTGGCTCCTCACCTGGTTTTCTTTCTACAAGTTGGTAACACTACTCGGTTTCTCCCCAAAAGGAGGATCTGCTACAATGCAAATGCTCACTCTGCTAAAACTCTAGGTGCCTTTTTAAAATTATTTTTACTGCACCATAACATAACATTTTACCAGGAAAAAGCATATATCTCTGCACCAACATGCGGAAGAACTTTTTCACAGTGAGGGTGACAGAGCAGTGGAATAGGCTGCCCAGGGAGGTGGTGGAGTCTCCTTCTCTGGAGATATTCAAGTCTCGTCTGGATGCCTATCTATGTAATATGAGATAGGGAGCCTGCTTTGGCAGGGGGGTTGGACCCGAAGATCTCTTGAGGTCCCTTCCAACCCCTAAGATTCTGTGATTCTGTGATTCTGTGATTCTGTTTTTAAGAGTATGTGAATACACAACACAGTAACAGATAACGAATGGTATTATAAGGTTGTACCAGCCAAGGGTAAAGACCTGAAATGGGAACCATATCCAGCAGAGCACTGAGTTTCTTCCTCATAATATTAATAACACTTTTTTCTTTTTTTTTTTTCTCCTCCAGAAACGTGCAGAAAAGTCCCACAAAAATGATCACGTGCTGCCTTTCTGGGTGGAGGGAGCTGGGGGGACTGGAGGGACAGGGAATGGCTCAGGTTTTCTTGTAAATTGTCCTGACATATTCCATCAATATAAAAACACTTGGGTTGTGTGTGACACAGTACTGCCAGATAAGAGACGTGTTTACAGGCTTTTACAAAATTTTTCTGACATTACTAGTAAGAATTATTCAAAACTGTAATCCTGATCTATAAGACAAAGCCCAGCGCAGTCAAAACAAAACAGCAACAAAACCCCCTCTGCAACGAAGCTGACAAGCAAGCCAAAGTCAGCGGCTCAGAAGTCCTGGCACACAGTCCCTCATATCCATGATGGGAAGGGGATGACGGGAGGCCAGGGAAAGTGCAAGGAGGAACCAGCTACCACACTTGTCTGAAAAGCATCTTATTAAGTGCACCAAATCAATGGCTAGAAGTCCTTTCCAGCTCTCATGTGTTCCTGTTCTGGCTACTATGAAATAGGTTCGATTTTAGTATAATAAAGCAACAAGCTGTACTGAGTCACCAGTGCACAGAAACGTTAGGACAGAGCCACAGCATGCTACAGACACACTTCTCTCACATCCGATGCAATCTGCGTCCTCTGCTGAAAACTGCACATCTCCTACTTGTCTCAATATTTCAAAGAGTGTCTGCATCATGTCACAAAATTCCCAATGGAAAAACAAAATCCAGTTTATTTCTTACCACTATCTGCTAATGGTATTTTTTTTCAAGTTAAAGTAAGCAGTCCTATCTCTTAACTCTTGTCTGTATTTACTAGTTCAGGAACTGGGAAAAAATCCCAAAAGAGGTATTTAGGTACAGCAATTAAGAAGTACTAATTGCACAACAGAACTTGGAATTGTTTTAGGGACTCAGCTGGTCATCAGAATATTTTTAGAAGCAAAACTTATTGATATATAGTATATATATGTTAGTAACCCTATCACTTTCTGACCACCTGAACAAAATGAGTTGCTTTCCTATGCCTGAGGTGTAGAGTGGTTACTGGTAGAAGGTTTCCCACTAACACACCCAGCCCTGTTCATAGGGATATTCTGTGAAGGTGAGCAATGAGTTTATTCTTCATGATCTATGCAATTGCTTCTTTATCACTGTCAAACAGCGTTAGTCAATTTGTGGCTTGGTGGCAGAAGCACTTTTCTATTAAAAAGAATTAGATGAACCACTTCCTGCACCTCAGGCTGAATAATTGTAAAATTATCACAGTTTCTGTAAGCACGGGGATGATTTAAAATGGCTTTTTTAGGAGTTCCAAATTTTACTAACAGTCTCTAGTGAATACCATATGATGTTTCAGTCCTCACCCAAAACATGAGCATATTGGCTTCATCTAGACTGATATTAGCAGCCACATACATTTGCTTGAACCCTGCTGAAAAGCAGTACATATTCTCATTTTCTGTTTGTTGATGCCAATTTTACACTGTGAATTTATAAGACAAAAAAAAGTAAGGAGATTCAGGATGTTTTGGTAGAAGCACAGTACTTCTGAGTTACAAAAAAGTGCCCCTGCCCCCAGGCTTTTGGGAGGTAAAGTCTGAGCCCATTAAATGATCCAGACCACTTACCACCCCATCAGAACTCTGTTCATTAAAGCGAATATCAGTAAACCCCTTTTGGTAGCAGCAAACAAACAAAAAAACCTAATTAACATTTTAAAAAATCGACCAGGTTGAAAAAAAGAACAAAAAAGTTTCTAAAAATTTTCATTTTAACTTCACTTCTCTATTCACTGAAACGTGACAAGTGCCACCACATCACAGTGTCTATAATGTGCACGCCGTGTCTTTACACAACAACTCTTCTCTTTAACCAGAAAAAGAACAAAGGAAGAAAAAGATAAATGTAATATTGGTGCTGGATTTATGTGCTGCAGTAGAAATAAGATGAATACACAACTATCGGGCTTGTCAAAGACATATTTGGGTAGTGGCAAACACTCACATTGCAGAAAACGGGCTACAGTCTCTTGTCTGTCAGATGAAGTACAGACACAAGTTCAACATTAAAACAAAAAAAGAAAAATCCAAGATGAAAGTAAAAATGTGAAAAAAAATACCCAAAAAGCTCCAAACACTCTCAGGGAAATTCATCTCTTTAGAAAGAGAACAATCATCTCCAAGCACCGGTGTCTATTTTGCAACACATTTAGACAGATCTAGTCTAGCAATAACATGCTAGAAATAATTCCTGAGCTTCAGTAGCCCCATGCTCCTCAGTCTGGGGTTGGTTTTTTTGAACATGCAAGTTAAGTTTGATTCAGTTCTCTGCAAAACCTTTTATTTTCAAAGGTTGTATAGTTGGATTTACAGCGGCTGGTGTTTGCAAGGAGAACGAGAGAGAGGAGGATGTAATCCTACAAGCCTAGGAAAATTGCAAAAATAAATCATGATGGAGACTTTTTCTTTTATTACATTTACTTTTAGAAAAACAGTATAAATAAAAGACTACAAACAAGAATGAACCAGAAACCAGGAAACAGGAATAATCCTTTTATGGATTCCTTCCTTATCCCTTCCAATGCTTTTTCTGTCTTTACTCTAGAAGCATACCACTCTCAAAATCTATTAATATTCCTCGTTTTCCCTAGCTAACTGTCATTATTACGGAAAGTGAGAAATGGTTGTCAAGCTCAAAAGCAAAACCAAGCACATTCTAAATCCCCTACAGCCACACTTGTTCCATATAAGGACATCGCTGCTATTATAGCAGTGAGCAGAGTAAATAATTTTTTAAAATAATTAAAAATGTTAATAATTAACAATCCCAAAGCACCCTGTTGTGGTTTTTGGGTGGGGTTTTTTTCCCCCCACAGTTTATTCTCCAAACAGAAGCAGGAATCTTTTATCCCACTTATTGCTTATCAATGCCCGGCTCACAGCAGACTAGGAAGTTTAGCTCACATCGTCTGTATTGTATCTGTGGGATAGCACATGTAAAGAAGACAAACAAACCTACATCTGAATGGGAAGATCAGCATGGGTTCACCAAATGGGAGGTTGTGCTCAGACATCTATGTGCTGCCATCCTAAGCACTCAGAGGACAAAGCACTATCTGACAGTGTCCAAGAACTTTGCTGCCCTTGGCTCCAGAGAGCAACTAGGGGAGAAGAAATATGAACGCCTTCTCATGTGAGGCAGACTTAAATACAGTCTAGAATTAGTTCATTAGTTCATATTCCAACTGTAAGGTCATACTTTAATGACAAGGCCAATCCAAGCCAGTAACTTCCAGTCATAATCACAAATTCTGCGCCACACAGACATGGCTAGAAATAAAGCAGGCTATTGCACCACTCCCAGGTTTCTGGGAAATCTACTTTAAACCTGTCCAGCTAAAAGTAATTTCAAATCATTTAGGGTTGATAATTCTTAGCACAGCACAGATTTAGGTCTGCTCAGATATAAAAGTGCTCTGAACACACAACTGGGGTTGCACCTCCAGTTAAACTGTCATTTCAACTCCTTGCTGTTTACTCTGTTTCAAAATGGACTGGCACCCAAAATGCAGAACACTTGTGAAAATCTGTCCCTCCTTTTCTACCCATTATGCTGAAGCTAAACCTTACACCCAAAGACCTTGGAAGAAACTCCTTTACACTTCACCTTCCCCTGTGTTCTTACTCAAGGCAGGACCCTCCCCTGCCTTTGCTGGGAACTGATTTTTCTAAACATCACAATTTTGACCAGACTGTTGAGTCATCCTGCCATAATTGTTTTAATAACAATTAAAAAGCCTTATTTCTGATCATTTAAAAGTACATTAAAATTCAGCCCTAAGGCAATGAACTGGCAAGAGAGTAGCAGTCCAGATCAAATTTATGATTTCCTTGCCTCCTGTCCCCCACAAGTAACCTCAGAGAAGCAATGTTTGTGAAGAGAGCTAATGGACTTCATTAAACCAAATGATGCAACTAGAAGCAGCAGACAAGCTTTCAGACACAGTTCCTTCAGGTCAAGCAAGTAAAGTAAAATAATATCCAAAAAACTGCATAAGTGTAGTTCTCAGTGGTAGCAGATATGCCTTTGAGCTTTACCACTCCTTATTAGAGCCTTACCATTAGGTTTGGGAATGGATGCAAGCTCTGCACAGCACTGGAGCAGAAGACTTGTCCATTTGAGTTTACTTACTAGAAAGACCATAGACTCTAAAAAAAAAAATTTAAAAAATCCCTTGTCTGTGCAGCAAATTGCCAGTACATACAGTGCAATGAAAATATTCTCCCCTCCAGTATTCCAAAATACTTTATTTTGAAGTCACTGACTTGCTCCCAGGATGTTTTAATCTCTTTTTTTCTTAATGCATAAAGAAATCATATATGGGAATTTCTTCTGCAGACTCACAGCTCAGCCTTTCATTATTGCCACCAGCTTTACAGTCACTTTAGCAAAGATGCTTGTGAAAATCCAATATTGGACCTTACCTCTGCACAGGTGTCATTCTGGACCTATTTTTGGTCTGCGAAGCCACTAGACTGTAAACAGAGCCCCTTGCCATGTTGGTCGGTACAGAGTAATGATAAGAAGCTGCTGCTGACTTCCCCCATGAGAACACCTTACATAGGTTTTGCTCCTCAGCAGGGTCAGCCCCAGCAAGGGCTTGGACCCAGTATACTTGCAGAAGCCTGTGTACTGGGACATGGAAGGTGCTCAATGTTGAACCAAGCCTCCAAGGCAGAGGAAAGCCTCCCTCTTCTCCAAGGGAGCCGTAGGGGGCTTGTGGAGAACCTGTACTTGTGGCACTCAGCTGGGAAAGTTGCTGGAATGTCAAGAAAGCCTGGAGGACATCCTGTCCTGACAGGTGCAGACTACATTTGCTTCTTAACCTTTCATTTACTTTCTCTCTCTCAGAAAATCCATGGTTTCTCTTTCTAAAAATATCTTCATTACTATGTATTTTAATAAAACTCAGCTGAAGAAATTACAAGTGATTTTTGCCATATTCTCTTTGAGAAGGGGGAAGTTCAAGTGATCATTTGAAGGGTGTGAGGCCTGATCACACTTCTCCCTTCTTTCCCCCAGGTTTCACTACACTTTGAGGGTATTTTGGAAGGCAGAAAGCATGTCTCAGTGTGTTTTGTGATTGTGGGTGCAGCATTTCAACAGCTATTGCCAGTTTACTTAAAGAGAGTGCAAAGATTCTACTAAATTCTGAATTTCCTAACTCCCTGAGGCTCTGTTATGAAGTATTTAGTAAGTGACAGCGATCTCATTTGTGACATTCTTATTTCTAAGTTTGTACTGATAATCCCATATGGTGTTATAAAAGGGGCCCTGACATACCAAAGGCTCTGTCTTTTAGGTAAAATATAAAAAACCAAACCCTTCTGCTCTCAGGCATTACAAGCTCCTACACAACCCAGGTGTTAAGGTTGGTGTCCTGGCCAAATTCCAACCTGAACACTGACATCCTTTCTCCTCACTCTTCCCTGAGTCTTCCTTCTTCTACACAAGGGACATAACCTATAAGCTGTAAAAACCCAACTCACAAGCACCTTCCATCCCAAAGGGGCACATCACAGCACCGTGCTCAGAAAGCCCTGTGAGAGTTACCCCACAATGGAGCCACAAAAAAAAAATAAATGGTGTGATATGCAGAAATCATTAGATCCTATTTGGAAGCTTTATAGAACTGAAAATACCATATATACAGCACAATGAAATATAAATTTACAACTTCACTGAATATAAATTGTATGGAAACATTGTAGTTCACTATTAAAAAAAACCTATGACTGGTTTCAAGTGCATCTGCATACACAACTGTTTTTGCATGCTGGCTAAGACTTGTGTACATGTAAATAACTACTTTTTGTGTATTTGTTAACATTCATACTGCCGAGAAATTAATGGCTTATAAGCCATTAAAAGACACAGTAGTCTTCAAGAAGCTACCTTTAATATCTTAGCATCAAAACCTAAAGAGCTCAAAAAAATAATAGCTGGTACACAGAACTTAAAAAAATATTAAAAATTGTCAGAAACTTAAAAAAATAGACAAACCAAGTATTTAAAATCATGCCGCTCTAAGAGATGCTTTCTAGGTTCTAGCACTTTTTGGCTTTAATATTAACAACTGAATCAACATAAATTTTAGATTAATGCTAGTGACCCAGTACTGCGCTGTAACAAAGAACAGTGAGGAGAATCCTACTGCTCTTTTTTAGAAACAAAAAGTCAGCGAAACTGCCCAAAGGATAACACCAACCTACCAAAAATCCCACCCTGGGAATAATTATGAGTACCTGAAATCCCCAGTGATTTATGTGCCCATGTATGTTTGAATCTGGACCATACTCCAAAGCACTTGGAATCATCTTCACACAAACAGGCAACACAAAAACCCCAACAAAACCCTGGAAAGAACTGCCTTCCCCAGACCTTTTTTTACAGAGGGTTGAGAGGAAAGGAGCACCGCATGATTCCTACATATACTGGATGTATTCCATTAAAACCCCAAGCAAGAAATATTATCTTCCTGCAGCAAATCACCAGAACCTTGCAGCATAGCCAGGTGAGTCACAAGTACATTTAAGCCTGTTTTCTTGCCTTTCTGATCCCTCTGAAGCCAAGAGGCTGAAACTACTTGTGTGCAGTCAGTAACCTGGGAAAGGAGCCTCCACATACCGGTGATTTCAGACATGGAATGTGGCAGCAGCTGACAACATACACTACTATACTCAAGAAGTTAGCATTAGGCTTAGTGCAAACCTCTGATAAATGTATGACAGCTGATGAAAGGTCTTTGCATGCACCCTGTTTACACGGTTACTTTAACCCAGTATACACGTGGTTACCAAAAGCAGCGCCAAGTTACTCAGCCCCATTGGCTGCCCTGTGCCAGCATGAGCGTTCCTGCTTGATGTGGCAACCTGGATGGACAACTGAACTAGCTGAGAATAACTCTCCTCTTTCTTTTGCTGGGTGTATTTTTAGCCAGATCAGTTGACTGAAGCCAACCTACCCCACAGATACAGAGATGCTAGTGCCAGGGCAAGGTAAGTGTCAGGAGCAAAGAAGGGGTAGGGATACCCTCAGCCCTTGGGGAAGCAGCTCAGGTGTCTGCCATTGACTGCAGATTCAGAGAGACCTGAAACACTGCAATCACTGTGAATGTGACTTTTGTTCTTCTGCAAGCTCTTGAGGATTTGATTTAGTTTTCTGTCGACACTGGCTCAGTAACTAGTCAAAAGAAACCACTGTCTGATCACTCACTGGCACAGATGTAACAGCGGTGCATCTGACTGATACAGATTTGCCAAGGAGACCCCAGTCTTAATGTGGGGAATGGCAGAGCATCCTCTCCACCACAGAATTCCTTTATTCCTCCTCAAGCATATGAGTTGGCATTTTTGTACAACCAAATTGCACCCAAACTTTTTCACCCTATATCTCAAAGTCATTAAATTCTTTTCATATAGCACTCTAATCTTCCTCTTTACTTACTATGCCACCTAAACTTGTGTAAATAGAAAATTTCATTAGCACGCTCTCCATTTTTCATAAAGTTCCCTAGTGAAAAGCATTAAGTCTGTTCAGGCCCCAGTCAAAGGAAGTTGAATTTCAGATGCAACTTCCCCCATTGTTTTGGATCTGAAACTGAGACTAAAACCAAAGCTATGCAAATAATCCATGCACTGTACACCTAGGACACCAAAATTTAAGACAGGAAATAAGCAAAGGGATGGGTTTGCTCCATGTAATAATTCGCAGTTGCTGCTGTGGTGTTTTTTTCCCCCTGATAAATAAGTGTAGGCTCCAACAAGTTGATAGTGCCTTTCTCATATTTAGAGCATTCATCTAGAGACTGACTGTTGAGATTTGTCTATCAATCGTTCACACTTGGTGCTGCCCTGAACTGATCACCCCTTTA
Source organism: Laterallus jamaicensis coturniculus (assembly GCA_022605575.1). Taxonomy (NCBI): domain Eukaryota; kingdom Metazoa; phylum Chordata; class Aves; order Gruiformes; family Rallidae; genus Laterallus; species Laterallus jamaicensis. The sequence goes on from JAKCOX010000014.1 coordinate 21,074,149, forward strand.
ATTAACCATGTTAAACTAGCTCCCTGAAGCTTACGATGCTTCTGTCACTCGCCTGTGGGTTTCCTCTTCACTACAAGCCTGAGTGCTTCCATTAAGTTTACAGTGAGAAGAACCCAATAGAGGAAATGATGAAGGATATCCCTGGGCTCCATTTGAAAGAACTGTTAAAGAAAGGCTTCACAGTGAAAGAGAGTTTAATAAAATAGCACTTTTTTTTTCTTTGATGCCTAGGGAAAAGAAAACAGAAAGAATATACTTATTTTTTACTGTATTTAAAATATCTTTTGCAATAGCAAAACAAAAATTTCCTAGCAATGGTATACCACTGTGGAAGACATAGTATATTCCCCAGTTGTAATATTACATCCCCTCCAGACCATGGTTTCATCTTTGTAAATGTGAATATTAACATCATGTGTACAGGAAGACGTTGGAACAAAGAAATGTTTACTTGGATTGTAAATTGATGGGCTATATCCTTACAGAACCTTCTGAAAAGTCTCATTTATACATTAAGAATGCAGCGGCCACCTTTGAGATCTAAAAAATTTTGTCAGGTCAGTATTTGTGGCATCACCATTATCTCCTTTAATGAGTATTATAAATGATGAGGTGTCAAACAATTAACACATTTCTTCTAGTCTTGCACTTAGGATAACACATATTTCCCAAGAGCAGGAAAGAATTTATTTGGCTTACTTACAATCTGTGCAGCAAGGGTACAAATCTAGCCTCAAGAGCAGCAAGTCTGGTATATCATTACCACTTTCTGCAGGTACACATTTAAAAGTTAGGAAGGCTTCTGCCTGAGCTCACAAAATTAATAATGATGAAGCAAATATGACTGTTGGCAAATACTCTTTTGGCAAAATGAGTTAAGTATTTTAGCACCTTGAAAAACTAATGGCGATTATTTGAAGGCACACTTCTTCCTTGCTTTCCTCTGAACAAAGACAAAAATCACAACTCTAGGTGAATTTATATTTTTTTCCAGTGGTTAATGCAATGTACAGCCATCATCTTTTTTTGGCCAAGCATTTTATATATATAAACATATTTTACCAGTGATGATATAGAATAAGCAGTATGTGGGTGACTTAGAGCTGGAACAGCGAAGATCTCTGCAGATTCAGTGGAATCAGTTTACTGGAGCCAGGGTCCCATTCTGTGTGTACAACTCCTCTGAGTCAATCAGAAAGTAATTCAGCTCCCTCTAATAAAGTCTCCTTTCGTGCAGCACACACAACTTCAAGCAAATTGCAAGGTTCCTGTTTCTCTCATTGGGAAAGGAAAAAAAAAAACCCCAGTTTGGCTTGCCAGGAAATGCAAACTCAAATGCAATGTGCCAGATCTGAACAGCTGTATGTATCCCACTTCTCCTGAGGCTCCATCACATGCCACATGCCAGTCACTGTAATTAGTGAGAGTTAGAAGGAAAACTCACAGTACAGTTAGGAAATGTACAGCATTATACATAAATAAAAGATTACTGCTCCCCAGTGCTCTTGTCTCTTCTAATTCCTGTTTTTTTTTCCCTCCCCACAGACCAATAGCAGAGTTGAATTCTGATGAAGCAAAGTGTGGTTCAACCTCAGGCATTTTGTGAGGCAGAGAGCAATTAATTGGCGTTAAAGCAACACATAACAGCACATACTTCTCAGGCAGAGAAATGGCCAAATAGAGTTAAGTTTGGCTTTACCAACAAAAACTCAAACCACAGATTTTGAAGCTTACTCCTTTTATGTTTCCCCAATGTGAAGCAACTGATACCAGATTCACCTAAGCTTTTAAATATTGTTCTAACTCTAACCCTCCCACGCAGACTAAGGAAAGCTGAAGGACAAATAACATACCTAGTATTAAAGAACGTGCTTACAAGTTTGCTGAATAGAGTTTGAATGAATTCCAGATTGGCTGATAAATCTTGGTAGAAGAAAAGGGAGTAGAATTTTCATCCCTGGCTCTCTGGACTACAGAAAAGAACAGAGACAGTTGCTTTGTGCCCCCTGTAAGAGCTAATGAACTGTAACGCAGTTGCTAATTTGTCTTTTGTTTCCTGGAAACACAGAGCAAGGGAAGTAATACAGGAGAGATGCAGATCCAAAATTCTACCCATCCTCCCATCCTAGAGCTATCACTCACAGAAGGATTCTTCTGTTCTACCCTTGAAAAACCACTATTAAATCAATGCTTCCTTCTGCAGAGGGCAGGGATGGGCATACCTTGCAAAGAATGAAGTTGGATACTTTTCTTGTTATATTTCCAAAAGATACATGGTTGACAGAACATATGAGACACAGCAAGATGGACAGTGTGCCTAGATCTTTCAAGTTTACAGCTGTCAAAATTGTTACACTATGCTATTTTTAGTGAAATTACAATTTGGAACTGGCATGTTGATTCCACACAGTTGGAGCCTGCTTCAATGCCAGTGAACATACTTTGATTTATTGCTCTTTTATTCAGGTCAGGAACCATAACCTCAGGAGCAGTCAATTCATTGGTCTTGGTGCTCTAGACAAGAGGTGATTGTGGCCTTCAGAATTAGAAATGTTTATGCTGTGAAGGAGAGGACAATCTTCAAAGTGCTGAAGCAAGTTTTCTCTAATTAGCTATAACCAAATTTGACTGCAGCCTACTGAAACAGACAACAGGGTAGGAAAATAGAATTGTTCAACATGTTTAAGGGAAATGAAATCTGGAAATTGGACTAAGCTTGAGAGTTTAAAAAAAAAACCAAAAAAGACAAAACCAAAAACACAACACAAAGAACACATTAAAGGAAAAATTGAAAGCTGAGAGACGATGAATTTTAAGCCTAAATAATTTCTTCATTAAATAGGGACTGGAAAAATTTTATGATGGTGCCATTGGAAACATCCTAAATATCTTGAAAACAAAGTAGAAAATAGTAATCTTCTGACAACAGTTCCTTTCTCCCATCTACAACCTCAATTCAAATGTTACCTGTGCATTCTCTAGGCTTTGCTCATTAATGTGCCAGCATCTGAAGTACAAGAAGCCTCAAGGAAAAAAACCCAACCACCCTGTAGAGTTGAGGGAGGTACTAAATAGTCAACTCAAGAGTAATGTTTCTCCAAACACCCTTTCTGAAAATTCCGATAAGTAGGCAGTTACACAAGGAAAATTAGTATAGAATCCATCACTCCCTACAAAACCAATAGAGTTCGTTCAAGTCTTCCCAATGACCTGTGTAATAAGAGGACGCATTTACTGCAGTGTACTGAGTACAAGAATTGTCTTGCTTAGTGCTGCTATGAGGGAATGAAAAGAAACTTGGTCTTTGTGGCAACCTGACAATTGACTAAATGTTTCTCTCAGGCTGATGGTGGCTAAGTTTGAAAAGCTTGATGTTATGACAGATGTCAAGGATAAGCGTATAAAAAAAGGCACTCTTAAAACAAAATCCATGAAGATAGAATATAAAACCTTTAAACCTGGCACCATTCCTTTAAAGTGAAAACAATTAAGCACCATTTTAAGCAAAGTAGCCAAGGGGAATGACAGAAATCAAACATTTTTATTTCCAGATTAAGAAACATTAAGAGAAGAAAAACACAAAACACAAAGAATGAAAGGGATTGGTTCTGCATTGCTAAACCATAAGGGACAAAAAACAGTGTTGGCATAACATTTTTCATTAACTACAGCAAAAGCAAAATGTACATATCAGTGTTACACATCCTTTTCTTGCCTAAGGCTCTGATTAAGTTCCCCAAACTTCCTTTGCTCTACAGCTTTTAATGCACCACCACATATTTTTCTGCTATCATTGAACATGTCAGAGAAATATCTCTGCAGCACACTAAATCTAGGTTAAAAATCATGGAGACAAAGGATTCTTTTTCCTTACTTGGGGTATTAAAATGGCCACGGTAAGGGAATTTTTTCTAGTCAACCCCATCCATATCCATGAAATAACAATCTGAGTTTTTCTCCAGCACCAGCCACAAGAACTCAGATGACTCAAAGTAATTATTATTTGCTTGAGAATGTCCACTGGAGAATTTCTGTTGCATAAAAAACCTTATCTGATATAAATCCAATACAAGTGGCATCGTCTCCTCACATATAAATTCCTTTCAATTTCTCGTGTATACTGTATGTGCTTAAGGGAATACAGCAGAGGAAAATGTGGTATATGGGATTTTACAGAAGCACATAAGAAAGAACAGTTCCTTAATTTTTCATCTCACTGCATCTCCAAACTGTAAAATGTTTCCTTGACAGAATTCCCTTTCCTTTACAAAAGGCCATAACACTTACAATCCATAATAAATGCTATATCATAACATCAGTCTTTCTGAAGGCAGGAAAATACTACTCCAGACACAGACATCCAGACTGCTAAGGGCTGAGCACACGTATCTGGATAACAACATACATACATTCAGGTACTTATAACTTCCCATTGAGTAGTTCAAAAAAGCACTTTTCCCACCACTTTGTTCAGGGTCCAAGCAGAAGAGGAATTTATGCAATAGAATACACTACAGTATACACAGAAATAATACCATACATATAGATAAGTGAAAAGAAAAAAATTAACAAACTTTCCTGTGCGAGTATGATTAGAATCACACAATTAGAATTATGCCTACGTCAGGCCTCTCCAACCTCATGAATTTTTGAGAAGTGGGATAATATTTCAATATCGATACAGCAAGACCAGCTGTTAAACTGATGTAGGAAACATCTTTGGCCACCAGCAAGTGAAATTTCCCCTGCAGCATGAAGGGATTGTTATCAGTTTCAGAATGATGCTGTGTGCATTTGACTCGCACACATACTCCCTTCACACTGACACATGCTCCCTATCAAAGGAACAAACTGCATCTAAAGCTTCCTGATCCTCCTCCACAGGATATTACAGAACAGCTGCAAAATATGGGTATCTCATGTCCACATACAGATGGCCATGTTAGAGGAAAGAGCACACATGCTTTTTGTCTATCCCCCCACTGTGTATTCCGGGAGGTTGCCTGTGGTACTCTGACAGCCACCACCCTGCCAGCATCTGGGTGGATATGTGGTGAATGATTCATGACTAAAGGTGAAACTGATGGAAACAAGGGGTGATTTTTATTTTGACCAAAGCAAAGAGGGGGATGAACATCAGTTACTAAATGTTCCAATCTGCAAACTGCACTTCTGATTGTACCTTTTAACTGACATTTCTCCAAACACCTCAGCAAGCCAATTATATATAAGGCGGGTGAGAAAATTTAGTATTATTTTAGGCTTTTGTGGCCCAGTTTGTTCTGAAGGCACTGGATTTACATCGGTATGGAGATCAATATAAGAATACTGAGCCATGTACTTCACTTTATATTTCAAACCTTGACTGACTTTTTCAGGCACCATTAAAATCTCATTTATGCACTGGGCTAGCACAAAGCAAATGGGACAATATGTGTACATTGTCAGGCTTCATGCCACTAAGGTAATGTCTTAGGATAGGGTCCCACAGACATATGGTTTATTGCACCTACAAATTAAAAAAAAAATAAAAAAAAAAGTAAAAGAAAGAGCCAATGAAGCTCCAACACTTTAATCAAACCATCAAGTATGATGGCTTGGAGAAGAGGAGGCTCTGGGGGGACCTTATAGCAGTTTTCCAAATACCTGAAAGGTGCCTGTAAGAAAGATGGGGAAGAACTATTCATGAGGGCATGGAGCCACAGGATGAGGGACTATGGTTTTCAACTAGAAAAGGGGAGGTTAGGGTTGGATATTAGGAAAATAAATCAGTATGAGAGTGGTAGATCACCAGCACAGGTTTCCCAGAGAGGTAGTGGAAACCCCATCCCTGAATATATTCAAGGGCAAGCTTGATGGGTCTCCAAGCAACCTGATCTAGTGATGTGCCTGCTCACTGCAGAGGGAGGGGGATGGGACTAGATGACCTTCAGAGCTCCCTTCCAACCCAACGCATCCTGTGATTCTGTGGCATTTGTAACAAAAATGAATACAGATACTTCATCATTATTCAGGAGTGCCACAGTGATTTTTACACTATTAAATACATCATCCTCAAAAGAATAGCCTGAAGTTTAGGCAACCCAATTAGTACTTGAGTGTGTGCCTAAGCAATTAACATGTAGTCCAAGATAACATGTAGTCCAAGTAACGCACGGTTCAGCATAACTGTTTTGACATCTAGGCCAGAGCTCCAGAACTAAATATTTACTTGGGATTGCATTACTGATGCGAGGTCCCCACCAGGTCTCCTGGAGACTGCAAAGTATTATGTTGCTTTCTTTTTCTCCCTTATTTTATTTTTTGACATATCTCTGCATTGCCAAAATCTGCCTGGTAACAGAATACAAGGAACTAATATAACAGGGAAAGTCAGCATTTCAAAACATTTTGGATGTAAAAAAAATATTAACAGGGCTTTTCATGAGGTCAACATCAGGAGTCTTTAAACAAACTTCTGAACACTAAGGACACTCAGGCTGGTTTAGAAAAGTAACTCAAAAAAAATACCAAAACTTTTGTTGTGCCATGTACCACAATTGTTGTTAAAATACTGCATTTGATTTAATTCCAGTTTCATATTTCCAATGACAGTCTCCAAGAAATCAGTGAAAATTCAGTTACTGGATTTCTCATGCCAGTCTCCCAAGTGTGGAGAAACTTTTAGACTATGTCTAGAAAAAGATCATATAATATTGCCAGTAAAACATCTCGTGCAGAAGCTAGTAAATAAAACAGTTTCTTTTGTCTAATTCTAATGCACTATATAACGTGTGAAATCTTTCCTTGGCAGGGAAGCTGGAGAAAACAGGGGAATGTTTTCAGTCTTCCTTGCTCTGTCTCCTTCCTTCAGCAATTTCTCAATTCTGTATGGGCCCAGAAACACCAGAAATAACTCAACTCTCTTGCTTGACAAAAAAGTCAGCTCTTTATCTCCTAGACCAAGAAATTAAAAACCAGTTATTTTTTTCTTTAAACATCACTTAGAGGATTATCTATCTTGAACTATTAACTTCACAAAAATATTTTTAGTTATCTTCTGTCAGTAGAAATAGATCATTATTAGTACTGCTAAGAATTTTGTGACAACATGTTAGCAGTTGGAAACTGCTGACAAGGGCAAGGAACCCAGCAGTGCAGTCTATCACAAAACGTTACATGACATCAGCATGGTGTGAGGGTGGAAACAGCAAATAAAATCTTCAGCAAATGACCTTGTTTGTAATATCTGGAAACTGTATGTAATTGTGTTCCAGAAAGATGAATTTGCTGTGGAATAGGCATAGAGCAAGCCTACTGGGATGGTGAGAAGGAGTCAGCCTGATTTGTTTAGCTTCCCAAAATGAAAGCTGCAAACCGTTACTATTGCTATCCATAAATACACCCAGAGAACATATATTCAATCTGAAAAATAACATGGATAGAGGAATAAGTGCACACAAAGTGGCCATGATTAAGTTGCAGCTGGAAAGTTACAAGAAGGATTGCTGTCTGTGGTGTAATGGGATTCTAAAACACTCTCCTCCCATTAACAAATGGATAAAATGTTTGACTTGTTTGAGGAGGGAACTTGATCAAATTATGTCAAGACTTGTGCAACACAGCAGTCTGGTTTCAGTAACTTTAGAGCAATGATTGATACGAAGCGATGGCATCTTTTGCCTCGTTCAAGAGACATTTGTTTATGCAGGTCTACCATGAAGCCAAACCAACCATTCCATGGTCACAGTTTCACAACAATTTCTCTTTACAAAGCATGTATACTTTTCATTTTAACTGAGTTAACTTAAGGCACTACAGGGATGCACAGGTTTAATACTACAGGGAACAATGTACTGTGAATTCCACCTCAGGCTGGAAATCCAAAACTGCTGGAAGAAAAAATATCCTTTTCAGACTCAAGCCTTGCAAAATTCCCAAAGTTTTACACCCTTCATTTCCAGAAGTCCCCTTTCCATCTTGATTCACTTTTAACTAGCTCTAACGTCTCAGTCATAGACAGTCCATGTGTATACGCCACACTGGCAGACATTATATTCTCAATATTTTATTACAGCTATTAAAAGCCATCACAGGATTGGTTTGTTTCTAAGTTTCCATCATTTCCTATTTTAATTATGAATTGTTTAGCTGAACAAAGCCATATTAAATGAAAAGCACCGTGCAGAAGTAGCGGAAGAACTTTACAATCATAGTTGACAGCTTAGCTATTTACGCTGTAAATGCATTATGAATAATTTCTAAGGTCTTCATACATTTCTGTATTTGGTCTGTAGCAGGCTCATAAATAGATTGATAGACCTTTATTAACCAGTGATATCCAAACCTCAAAGTAAATCAGTGCCATACCTTTCTTGCAAAAGTGCAATACTAGTTACAATTTCCACAGACCTGATCTTCACAAACACACAATCTGAAAAAAGGAAACAATTTCCAAATGTGAAATATCAGATTGATTTCTCTCACTAAGGATCTGAAACATGAGAAGAATGAAACTACTAGGACCCTCAACACAACCAAAAGCACATTAAAATTCAGCTTTCCTAAGACCCTCTCCAGTTGATATTCCACCTAGATGTCCTTTAACTACCTTTTCCATTCAGCTACTGACCTTATGTCCATTCCCTCCTTGCTGTCTTTTGTACTACTTTTCCTTTCTTTGATATCAACATTTACTAATGGGTCTTGTTTTGCTTTTGTTTAGCTGACCCCTAGACCTTAGAAATCCTTTATCTTTTCTCCAGGTCTTCACCTCTTATTCTAACACCACCTTTTTCTTCTCCTCCAACATATGCCTGCATCTATTTCTCGTTTTTTATTTTTTGACAAACTCCTTTTCCATCAGGCTCTGGTCCTGTGCCTCCTAATCTCAACCCTTCTGGCCTTCTAATTACTCTCCCACCTACAGTAACACAGCTTCCTCCTCCTCTAGCACTTCAGGATATACAGGGATTTGGTTTCCATCTGATGACCAGCAACATCTTACAACCTGAAGTACTGAGTACATGAAACTCCTCATCTGCTTCATGTCTGCAATGGAACACACTTATTTCCCCTTCAGCAATGGCATACACTGAGATACACTTCCCCATACGCAAAAGGGAGGACACTTTCTCTTACTTTAAAGGATCACTGCATAGGTTTTTCTAGTGATTTTTCCCCCTTGTTTTTACAGCAAGAGAATAAGAAGAAAAGAAAGGAATAATAAAACTTTGCTAAGAATTTACAGATTTAGGTATTTCTACCAAAACAGAGTCATTTTCTAACATAACACTTGTGTGACATTTATGCAAGAAAAATCCATCAAGTGATGAAATACTACTTGCTAAACCCCCTCCCCCCCAAAAAAATCAGATACACAAACTGCAAAGCAATTCCTCACCACATTGTTCTGTAGGTATCTGTTATGTGCCAACTGCTGGATACTGAACAATGTAGAGAATGGGTCTGACTCTGGATGGCCTTTCTTATGCGGTTCTGTTACTTAATCCACCTTGCCTTCCAATCTGCACCTTCCCCTCCCAGGTATTCCTACACCAAAAACCAGCCTGCAGCCTCTGAAATATTCCTGTACACTCCTAGAGTGGGGACATGCAAACTGAGTAAGTTAGGTGACTTATATTCCTTAATAACTGTCTCAGAGTTTTTTTAATTACTCTTGACAGAGCCTAAAGAGGTACATGGACAACTCCACCACAACGCAGTAACAACAAACATTGAACAGAAAAGGCAAAACCCCAGATTTGTTTAAAGTCTTAAACTATTCCATACTTCCCAGGCCAAGCTTTTGTTCAGCTGCTCAGAAATTATAATTTAAGCCTGCTGCTGAAGCCTCACTGCCCCCCTCTGTACATAATATGCCTAACTGTACTGCTTAGCAACACACACTTGTGAACTGTTAGATTGGGCTGGGAACTCAAGCACAGGCTCTCTAGGCAGAGAAGTGATGATAGCTTCATGCTGTGTGAGATTTCTCAGCTGTGTCCCCTCTGGACAGAGACTGAGAAGACTCAAGTATGTTCACCTCATATCCTCGAGCTAAAGCAGGGGAGACTATCAACAGCTTTGACAGTATAGGTCTTTGTGACAATGTTGCTGAGGATGCAGATCCTGTAAGGGAACTTCAGGAATGTTTCAATCACCGCTCTTCAGTACCATCTGATACAGCCTTTGAAAGGTGAAGTGTGTAAAAGAAGTGAACCTTGGCATATACAGAACATACTTTTGTTCCGGCCCCTGAAGAGTTCAGTAATTATGACATATTCAGCTTCTGCTTCTCTCTGGCAAGAGTCATGCAAGAGGAAACAACCAGCATTTACACACACTTAAGGTTTTCAAAGTGCTATACAAATACTACCCAACTGTCACATTGCAAATTAAATTGTATAGGATCCCAAACTAGAGAGATTAGTACACAGAAAAAAATGGGTCCTGCTTTGAACAACTTCTTTAAAAAGTTACAAAAGGTGGAAGAAGTTGTCAAGTAAAGGAACAATGGAGAAGACCTAAAGAAACTCAGAGATAATAAAGGTATCTTGCCCTATGTAGTGGAGGACCCAACTGGTATTAACCAGAAAAGAAGAAAAGGCAGTATGTCAACACAAGGACCCTGGGCAGTCAAATGAAGAGCCAAATGAAGACAGCCTCAGAAGGATAATCACAAGGTGACAGAACAGCAATTGTCAAGTGTATTGTACGTATTCAAAGACACAAAGTGGTAGTAAAGAAGCTGTATGTAATAATACTGTAAAGAAATAGGAATAGAACAAGAAAGTCAGTGTAGAACCTATTGTCATCAAAATCACTTTAGAGAAACAAAGTAAGAGAACAGTAAGGTCCATTAAAGACCCCCACAGTCAGAGTTGGATACAGCTAAATCTACCTTTAGACATTGCAAAGGTAAATTCTGTCAAAAATGTTTCCATAAACTTTACAGAAAGAGAAAGGAAAACAGTAGTAGGCAAATGTCACCAGGAGGTGACTACTCTGTTGCAGAGACTCAGCACAAACAAGAACTAGGAATCTCCAACCTCAGCCAGCTCCCTGTACAATCTCATCACAGAATATCTTTATGGATGTTCTGTTTGACAGCCCCATTAAAATAATGCTACAGAAGTCTTACAATAACATCTCATTATTTGGAAGCAGGCAAGAACAAAGTCTGGAACTAATGTCTAACCACAAAGGGATCACAGGAGGGTAATGTGATATGGCTGTGAAAGGTTAAATCTGGAAAGGTATTTAAACAGTACCAGAAAATCCTCATCTGGAGTAACATATACAATTCCACACAAGGAAAATAAATGCAAACTGTATTAGTAGCATGTCTGAGGGAATGAAAAGCTTATTTTAAAGAAGAGGTTCTTGGCCTGTATAACCTCACAAAATGAAAGTTGTGAAGGATTTTATCTATTTTCCACTCTTTCCCATCATAGAACTGACCAGGAGCTAGGAAAAACAACCATTTCATCTAAAGGTTGATGCTGACACAAGAACAAATTATATGAATTGACCATAAACACACTTATGTTAGAAATGATAGTATAACTGTCTAGTAAGCAAGGGGGGTAAAAGGAATATAAACATCAGATGCAAAACCCCATAACTTTTCAGGCTAATGAATATATAGAAATGGTTATATAAACCTGGCTGCATGAGACTGGATGTGATTAACAGCAAGGTTTGTACTTGTCTATATGCCTGCTTCCCCAGTTCTGCAAGTCAGACTTTCTCTAACTCAGGCCTAGGCTTCCACGGGTTAGACTGAGCAAGAAGTGCCTGCAGTGATAGAAGCAGCCGAGGAACCACAACGTGCCTACTCTGCAACGCTGTCTTATTTGCACTGTCAGAAGGATCCATTGTGAATTACTGAGTCATGTGAATTAGGGAGTGAAAAACCAGGCTTGCCAGATGTGCTTTTTTTCACATATTTTGACAATTATAGTTCAGCTTAATCATTTATGATAATACTTCATAATGTTCTAGCAAATGCTCTGGAGTATGCTTTGTAAAAAATAATGAAGTCTTAAGTAACATGGCAACTCACTCAGCTTTTAAATCTTTGCTGAGAAGCAGGAGGAAACAGCCAGTATTTTGTGCAGATTACAGAGAATTATTGTAGTAAAATTAGGAACACTTCCATTATTGCTTCCCCATCAGTTTCTTAAGCATTCACTACTGTAAGATTACCATGGTTATACAGCAACAAGACACCCACAAATAAGATCAAATAAGACCATATCTTCACAGCTTCAAAAGAGCGATGCTGTTAAATAGTAACATAGGGTTATACAAAAGAAACCATAGGAAAGGAAAGGACTAATAATTTCTGTGTCTACATTCAACTCTGTGCTCTAATTCTCATTCAAAGTCATCTGTCAAGCCCTACATAACTTAACCTTCTACTGCATTGCTTATAATGCCTTTGCTCAACAATTCTGCTGGCTGGCAGTTAACAAAAACGTGTCTTTTGCTTTAAAATAATAATAAAAAAAAATGTGAATCATTCTGATAGAAATTTTCCATCTGACTCCTTTATCACAACTTCTGGATGGGTTTGGATGAGCACCAGAAAACTAGTCATATGATCTGGCAGAGCTCATTTACAGAACACACAAAGTTGATATAAGCAGTTAAGCATCTTGTGTCAGTAACACTGACACTATCCCAGCTTTGAAAAATGTCACCAATTGAACAGTGCCTGCACTTAATTTCAAGGAAATTAAGGAAGCCTGTGGCATTCGCAGGAATTTGCTATTTCTAAACTTCCTTGTTTTGCTGATTGGCAGCAGTTGCCATTATAACATAAGGTGGAAAATAGGAACAACTTGCACAGATCTATCATATGTTTCACATTCTGTAAGTGTTTAGGTGGGAAGGAGTTATTGTTCCAAGGCTCAAAAAGAGGTAACAGAGTATTCGCTGCAGATGCAAGTCTGAGGCACTCTCCATTTCATAAAATCAGAATCCTTCCAAATGTTGTGCCAATGGAGACAGTAAACTGACAAGAAATGTAGATCAATGTTCTTTAAACATTTCAGCTTTTCTGATAAGCAAACATTTCAGTCTGTGTAATATTGTCAAACTACAGCTGCAGAGAATTCTTGAAGAGGCTCCTATGTACGCTTTAAATATTCCTATTCCTTTCTACCAGAAAATGTTCTCAAGAGAGCACAACGCCAACACAATCCTGTTCACATTGCAGTCAGTTCCCTGCATTGACTGTGGCAGAGAGAATGGGAAAAACCTCACTGAAAGCTGGGAATTCAATGCCATTGCCTGACAAAGGTACTTGCACCGGTGCAACTTGCAAAGCAGTAAGATAACTGGCCCCTAGATTTCTGCATGAAAAACATAACTGATATTGCAGAAAGAGAAGGTTTGGCAAAGCAGGCAGAAGGCTACAGGCATTACGCTGCCATTAAATTAGCATTTAATCTTTCCTTCAAAAGATGCAGCCTTTTCTTGAGAAATGGGATCTTTGCAAGATACTAGACTCCAGGATCTGTCAAATAATCAAAATGCTGATTTCCTGGCCCAGAAAAAGCTTCCCATGAAATAAGACTTTTTGAATGACACATTGAGAAATTACAGGGAGGTAGTGAGAACTTCTTGGTCGATGCGAAGAAAATTATGAGAGGGCTCACACTAAAAGGCAAGAGGAGCCTTTAATATTAAGATTTTTATATACATGTGAAGGGATCCCTGTAAAATTTACATTCCTTCATTAAAATTGAGTCCAGAAAGTTCAAAGACGTAAACAGAGTAAAGCAACTAAGTCTCAATGGTCTCAGTCCCCATGAAATAATGGAATAGGAATTTGTATGCTTAAGTGTGTTCTGTGTGTGCAGGAAGCATCTTTGCAAATGAATAGCATTTTGTAGTGCTCTTTCCACATGAATCAGTAAACTCGTGAATTTCACTGCTTCCACTGCTCATAGTTTGAAAAAACTATAAAACATTCTGTAAAAATAAATTATGATACAGTATCCACTTAAATTATTTTCCTCATACCTTTTCCCATTCTTTTTACTTTTGTTATGAAATCCCAGAATAAAGGAACAAAACATCTGTCCTAGGCCAGTAAGACATCATTCAAGCTGATGATTCTGGATACTACAGCAATGATTATTCACTTTCCAGCATACACTACTTAACAGATCTGTTTTGATGATAAAAATTAATCTGTATGCTTGTGACATACCAAGTAAGGGTGTTTTCCAGGTGGCAGAAGCTTCCTATACTTAGGAGATAAAACACAAGAAAACAAACAAGAACATTATTAAACTTGCCACAAGCCAGAAAACAGTAATATGGATTGCTTATCACTTTGCAATGCCTATCAACATTTTGGCTATGGCTTTCCCAAATAAAAAAGTTAACCCAGACAGTTTACAGATACTCTTTAAAATTGCCAGGATCCATCATAGAAAGTAAAGGCAGGAAGAACAGTAGCAACTAGGAAACCAAATTTTTGTGTCATATTTCAAAGAGATTGAGCTCTGCAGGTTTCACGAAGACTTCAAGGGAATTTGAGTTGCAGTATTTGAGCTCATTACAAGAGCTCAAAATCGAAGAAGATCAGAAATGCCAAGAAAAAACAAAAGATATGTCTAACACTTTCCAGAAAATCAACTTGTGTCTATGATTTTACATCAACATATAAAATGATAGTAACAACAGAGTCAAACACCTTTGCATCAAGTTAGTTCTAAAAAGTGACACCAAAATATTGTGTGCTTGTGTGCTTTTATGAAAGGTAGAGCCTCCATATTGATACAAAAGCTCAGCTATTCAGCCTTCCAATCTTACAGAACAACAAATTAGCAACAGTGCTTTAAAGGAAACTGAGGTCTCTAAATTTCAATGACTTAATGTCATTATTTTCATAGCCTTTCACCGGACCATCTTTCCTGCTTTGATACATTGCATGGCTGTTTTGCACTTCACCTTTCTTTTGCTTTTCTCTTTGACTGTTGGCTTTAAAGGCTGTCCCAGCTTCTTTCTCAGCCTTCAGCTGCTCTAGGCTATAAGAACACCAAAGTTCTGTGGCTGCTTTTACAAATTTCCAGTCTTGATTTTATCATTGGGAAACTAGATACCTATAGAAAAGCAGTAAATAAGATACTAGCTCAATATGTTAACGTGCTAATGCTTCATGTACATGCTTATTTAACAGTATATATACTATATATATGCTATATATACTATAACTATAGATGTATCACTAAATAGAGAAGTTTTATTAATGAAAAACACTATTTTGTAAGTTGACTGCTATGGCATATTCACCCCACCTTGTGCAACAGAGTTCCTGGTATGACTTTATACGCTACTACAGTCACAGGTTGCCATGGAAAGCAGTGGAGGAAGGCAGCACATATACCAAGGTGTAAAATGATACAGGCTTATCCAATAGTTCAACATGAGAAAAAAGGTCTCTGAGGTCTTATCTTGTATTGATTCAGCTCTTCATACAGCAGTTAAAGCAAAAATCTCTCTTCCTTTCTGGACAAAAATAAAAAAAAATAAAAATCAAGCAATCTTACACCATAGAGATTTTTTGTTCAAGACAGTATTTACTTCTCTACAGGATTAAGCAAGCACCTATTCTCAGGGTGCAGAGAGGATAACCTGGATTAAGTTTGTTGCTTCTCCTAGTGAGAAATAAGTTGTTTTCCAGATAGTTTTGAAGTAACTGAGCCATCCAGAAAGTCTACTTGAATTTGGAAAACAGAGAAAAATGGTAGTAAAGGAAAACATTTCGAAAGCAAACATACCATCAACAAAAATAATGTACTGTATGGCTATATGGCAAACCCTTATTGGTATATATCTGACCTCTCTGCAAAAACACACTAGGGGCCCATATATGGTTAGAAGGAAAACCAACATATGTCAGTAATAAGAGCTACTGAAAGAAGTGTGTATAATAGAGAGCGCTATAAACAGTACAATAGTGACAATTGCTTTCTTGAAACTTAGCTCCTAGATTGGTGATGTGAAAGATCTTCAGGCAATGTGCAAGCCATGCATTTTGTTACTCTAATTCAGACATTATTGGGAACTGAATATCCACGATGTTACAGTCCCTTACATCCATCTTAGAATGTTGTTTGGTAAACGTTTGAGTGTCTAACACCTGCAAAAATCATAGTAACTTCTAGCTAGGAACAGAAAGCTTTTACCCAACCTGGTGAAGAAGAAAACAAAGACATATACTCTGACATTAGGGTGACAGCACAAAGAGTGAACAAACATTTTCACAATGCCAGTCCAGAACTGACGAGCTGTAAGCAAACCAATTTGAAGCTTACAAGCTAACCCACAGACATGATAACAGAAGAAAGAAATCAAACCCTTCAGGAAACAGTTAAGTTGCTGGAAGCACTGAAGGACCTGTGTACTTTGCAGGTGGCATCCAGAACTTGATAAAAAGAGGTGCAATCTATTGTTCTGTACATGTCCTATATACTCTGAAGATCAGTCATAAAAGCAATCTCCAAACGTTCAGAGTGCAGCACAGGTTGAGAACTTTGTGATATGAATAGGATGATATGGCCACAGAAGATGTGTCATCTTCTTGAGGAAGTAAGCTCATGTTCAATCAGATGCTTATGAATTTTGAGCAATATATCTATTTCAGTGAACAATAAAAGGAAGAAATGCATAAATACCAGAAAGCAGTATCTTAAATGGCTTCTTTGATGTGATGATGAAAATAGTAACTCTTAAACCTACGCATGAAACAGTCACAGAGGTGACAACTGTCTTGGAATCGTGGCAGCATTTAGGTGATGGGAAGTACACAATGGTATCAGTAACTGACGCCCCTCCCTACCTGACAGATGTTACCAGGGAAGTTTTGTCCTTCCTACAGAAAGGCAAACTAGACACAGCAGCAGACAACATGGTAATGGCATGAGCAGCACTCTAAATTCCCCACTGCTGAGCATCCTTGAGAAACTATTAATTAGTTAGAAAGTTTAAATAGGCACCTTCCACTGGTTTCTTTATGAAACCATGTTATTCATCTCAATTAAGTGGAACCCCACAGAATGGCTGTGGGGAGTTCAGAATAACACCTACTTTTTCGGAAGACTCTTTCTTATTTCACTGCTTTCTCTTCTTTTGTTAATTGCCTAATTCCACCTTTTCCTGACTGCACACCCCTTGGGAGGTAAAGACCACTTAGCTATTTATTCAAACAAGTAAAGGGTCTTTGGAAAAAAAAAAGTGTTCTCATTTTCAGACATTTGACAAATGAGACCAATTCATTAGTAATTAAAAAGTATAGCTTTTTAATAGCTCATCTTATTGGCATACTGGAAGGCAGAGGAAAGAAAACAGAATAGCTTTGGAGAGTAAGGCTGTCAAACGTGCATATGTTTGCTCACATGAGAAAGGTGAAATTCTCACATGGTTCATCCTTCCCATTTCTCCACCCTGCCAGATTCATCTGTAATGACTGATTAAGCCTCCCAAAGCACTCTCATGGGACTATCAGTTTATGCCTGATGATAGTCAGAAGGATAATTCAGTCTGCATCTGCTACCATTTCTGAAAAGTCAGAGTACCTGGGAGTTTATCATCTAAACATTACCCTGGAGGCAATAAAGAGAGATATAGAGGCAGGGTACATTGTTGATACCAGGTTTTGTATAGGAATCTAACATTCACCTGTTTTAAAGCAGGACACACATTCTAACTTTTAATGTAAAGAACTATCCCAAAACTACACCTATACAAACCCCATCTGTTACAGTATGCTCTACACTATGAACTTTCAGTACGATCTTCTGTCACTACCCACATAATAAAAGCGATAGTCTTCAAGCCCCAGCATCTGGAGCTCGGTTGTGTTAGTTTTTTCATGGGGTTTGTTTATTTATTTTTAAGTAATTATTTCTTTACAGCTCTAAAAGAAAGTTAGAAGTTTTTACTCTACAAATGCATGCTTACAAACTTCAGATTTCTGTAAAAAACCCCACGTGCATTTTCACCCAGCCTTTCAGACAGCATGCTCAGAACTGGCATGTGCCCAAATGATTGAGAGACACTCAGCCAATGCAGTTTTACCCTGGCATTTTACCTCTTACATGATTTGCTGTGCACCCTTTGAGCTACCCCAGAACTTTGCTGACCACAATAGCTTTGGGTTCTCTCACCCAGAAACCTATTCAATCACTCAGCTAATAGCACAGCTGATTAAAAGGAATGGCCTTTTTATAATCTTCATCTCCACAACTTCATACCCCAGCATAACAGACCATAACACCAGGAGGTATTTCATCAACTTCAAAAGCATGAGTCACTTTAGGGTTCATTAAAAACATATATTCTGCTGTGCTTAAAGTGTAAAACCTCTGACTCTAAAGCGTATCACCAAAATGGATGCCAGCAAAAACTATACATCCAAATTGGTTGAGTTTTCCAGGTTTAGGACCAATTGTACTGGCATGTAAATGCTTAACCTAATGCAGTTTGCAATAGGTGCTGATGGTCCTCATTAAAAAAGGAGACATCTAAAAATCTATAAGAAATGATGAAGCTAGCATATTAAATAATAGTATGAGGTACATAGAGTCAGTCTGAATGTATCTCCCAAGTTTCAATTGGAAGATTTATCCATCATAAAAGACTTTCCTCTCTCTATACTACATAAAGTTTTCAAGTACCATTTGGGCCTCTCACAACTATGACACTTCATAGCTTATAAAAACTTAGTCTGCTTAAGTAGGGCTAATTAACCTCATTTTGTTAAAGTTCTGCACAGACTTGGCGGTGCTCAGATTTGGGAAATGGCTTGATGACTATTCAACTACAGGTCAGCTAGTTAAAAACACCTAATTGGCACAAAAACTTAGATATGCCACTTGATGGGATAAAATGCTTTTACACTTGAATATGTATTGTGATATGAGTTCTTAAAAATGGTTAAATATATCTACATCATTACAGTGCACTGGTTCAACTGCAAGCAAGGTAAGTTCCAGTAATATCTTAGAAAGAACCTATTGAACATGAATGAGTAATTTAAAAAGAAGCATTTAATCACATGCACCAACTAGAAACACATTTAGATCATAATACTGACTCTGAATGGGATTATTATTGATAATTTTGGCAGCAGTACACAAATAGAATACCCTTCGATTATGGTGTTAAATTCATTATTAACTGTGCAAATCTGAACTCAACAAAAAATGTTTTTTAAATTATTAATTAGTAAATGACAACATAAGTGGCTTTGTATTGAGCATGCATCTCTGGAATCAATGAAGTTGTTTTACATGAAAGAAAGTGTTGTATTATCTTAAACACAATATTAGTGTCAGGAGACTTGCATCCACATTAATCCCAGGCAGCTAACATATTGAAAACCACAGATCTCATTGGCTACAAGACTCATTAATACTTGCAAGAAATATTATTTGCTGAGACAAGCATCCAAGATGATCAGTTTTAGGTCTGTTGAATTCGCTCTGCTATAATTAGTGAACTTGGGCACTTCTAGGGCAGAGGTCTGTGAACTATATTCTTCTAACTTGAGTGGAAGTGATGGCTGGGCAAATAAGATATTATCACAATAAATCTGAAAGCTTCAATTATGGGGCTTGATCCTGAAATCAGCTTAATTTCTTAAGACGATGAACAGACTGAGGTCAGTTGATGATGCATATTTGCGTGTGACGTGCTTAGACGTCAAGCACAGATCAGACTGTAACAATCAGACTGTAACAATCCAACACTGATCAATTCTGCAATGAACTGCTGTTTTACAGGGCTTGGAGACTTGAGAATTTAAGAAGAAAGAAACATTGAACAGCTATCACGTTCTAAAAAAATAAAATGGCTTCAAACATTGTCTAAGCTAAGAATCATTAAAAAGGGCTGTACTGTGCTAGCAACAGCAGCAGGTTTTCTTCTCTGAGTCAGATGACAGTCTGTGTGTCAAGACTGGGTGAGAGGACTTTGTACTGTAAAATCACTTCCTGCAGTATGGTCTGGAACATCTTAAAAGCAAATCATGTTCTGACTCAGCATTTAAGCAATTTCCCAAAAAACACATCGAACTGGATGAAGTATCACTCTGTTGCCATATGTTCGCTCCCTCCTTTTCCTATGCCCAGAAAAGCAGAAGCACATTCATAACATGGGAGCTGTTCTACACAAGTGCAAAACCGAGACTTGGCTATGGAATAACTATCAGGCCCACATCAACTTAAGGGTGGAAACCCTTATGAAAGGAAAATGCATATGGCAGATGCTGCAAAACAAGTGAAAAAGTAATCAGAGGCTAAAATTGGAGTCCAAATGCAATTTCAGAGAATCACATTCTGCCCCAAAATTACTTTAAATGACCCAAACTATAAACAAAACCTAGTTCTCACAGAGAGGTTATATTCTTCCTATTATGAATTCCATCAAAGGAAATTAAAAGCTTCCAAATACTTTTTCTAGATTCCAAAGGAATATTTAATTGTTGGTAGGAGGAAGCAGTTTTGCATTGCAATAATAGCTGACATAAAATAATTCAAGTCTGAAGTGGCAACAGGATCTTCCTGGGGAAAAGTCTGTACCTTTGGAGTATACTTCCCTTCAGCACAACAAAAGCCCAGATGTGGGACCTTCAAATACTGTGTATTATCTCAGGGCAAACGGTATATTTATTCATAGATTCTGTTTTATTCTTAACTGCATACAAAGCTTTTCCACTTTGACCTCAAATTTCTTATGTTTACTGTATATCCTTCTGGATGCCGTTTGAAATATTTTTATTACTCTGAGTAATCACATACTGACGCTTTTCATAATCACTAATTGTACAGGATGACTCCCATCATCAGAAAGAAAACATTTGGGAGGGATTAAACGAAAGGAACAATCCTCAGAATCAGTAACTATGCTGAAGTCTTCCTACATACAGATAAATCTCTTATTGTGCAAAAAATAACTTATCTAATATTTTCATCTTCCTTGTTGATGTAGGAGCTTTGATAAATATGAAAGTGTTGCAACTTTTTTTGGTCTTTCTGGAATTTAGCATTGTCAGCTTTCTTATTGTCTCAAATATACAAGGATTTGAACTTGCACATAAAATAATATGTTTTAGTGTTTGTTCCAACCCTATTGCTGAGTGATGGAAACTTGTAAAGGGAATGAAAGGAAATTAAATGAAAATAGTACACAGGAAAAAGAAAAAGGCATCAAAATCAATTCTGTTGTTGTTTTTGCAATGATTCATAATTCAATTAGTATAAATCACAAGTTTGTTGATTTGCTAAAAGAGAACTCTCCAGGCCATAAAAATATTTATACAGTGATTTGAATAGCATCTATCACATCCCGCCTAGTACTGGAACAAGGCTTTGACCATACTGATGTCTATATAAACTTGAACAGATGGATTAGGGCTTAGGTTAGGTAAAATGCATCTCAGACTTTGTTATATTTATTTTTTCACAGACAATGCCCTATACTGAGAAATAAATAATACTTCGCCTCACACAAGTTTCTCTGTTTTATATCGATCATAAATTGTGAGAATAATTCTGCTGAAGGGGTAAAAAATTTACTGGAGTTGAAGAGAACCTGATGTGTTGGAGCAGAGTAACAGGGACTCAACCTAACTGTAGTAATTCAAGAAGTCTCACCTTCAGGGAAGAAGAAATACAAACTCATCACAAACTGTGCATGCAAAGAGACTAAGCAATGGGTCAAAGCAACCTAAATGAGCATATCTGAGTGGAACAGAAAAGCAGCGCTGAGACCAAATTCCACATATCCTACACATTGCATAACTACTTTCAAAGCCAATGTCCTGGGGAGAAGTAATCTTCATTAACTCCCAACAACACAACTGCTGTAGCATCAAAAGCTGAATGTAGTCACTGGCTTTTGATCAGCACAAGCTCATGAGAGCTGAAGTTAATTTTGACACATACTCATATAGTTTCATTAAACTACAGAGATGTGACCTCTATTGTTCTTTCAGAGGACTATTCTAGTCCCTGTATGCATGTGACACATTATGTCCTCTTACTTTCTTGGATCAAATGTAAAAGTTAAGGGTCTTGCTAAGAAATTGTAAGGAATCACTTTCTTCTATATCAGAATCTTAACAACTCTAAGCTGCCAGTATCATTAATTTATTCAAATTCAACAGTAGCTAGGAAGTGAAATTTATAGTGCTGCAAAATAGGAGAAGGTCTCCAGAATGTCAACAGAGTTGGTATTGAGGGCCCAAGGTCCACAATATACATAATGCTGAGAGCAGAATTATTTAACAATAGGAGTGGTCCTGTTCCAGGGACAATACTCCCATTAACAGCTAAACGCTCTCCTGGAATGCATCTACTCATCCAAAAATAATTCTGTTGGCATGCTCTAAGACTGCTTCTTGATGCATATGAAAGCATGATTACCTGGAGGCAATCAGGACATTTGCTTCAAATACAGGCTCCTGATCCAAATCAAAATGCTAATGTAAACTCACTTGTACCATACAGAACGATAAACATCCACAAAATTCACTAGCTGTAGCACCAATGATCTGCAATTAAAAAATGAGAACAAACTGCGAAATAATTTTCTCCTATGTATTTATGAGTGAGTTTCACTGTACCACACAACTTAGTCTAGTTCTAGATATTTTATCATAGCATATTTAGGGACACATTAACAAAACACAAACATGAAATTTAATATTCTATAAATTAAATTATATTCACGTGTTCCTTCTCAGTAGTCTGATTTGAATTTGGAAGAAGCCTAAAATCCTATTAACCACAAAAATAAGGGATCAGTTTCAACATGTGCTAGCAAGTTCCATTGGGGAGGCAAAAGGCCTACTGCAAATAAGTAAGTGTACAATCTCCAAAGAATTCCCAATATTATGAGCTCTTCTAGAAATCTGACTGATTTGTTCTTTTGACATATTTAGCCTCAGCCATACAACCTAACTATGACTTCTGCAGAGGTCTAGGAGTTGCCCCAGTTATCCAGTGGGATCATGAACATAAAAACCGAGTAAAAAAGAACTTTCAGAGTTAGGTTGAGACAGCCTGGAATTTATAAGCAAATTATTTGAAATTATTAAATGATTAAGCTTATTTTCAAATGGTGTGAAATTACTTCAGTACCAGTGGAAGTTCATTACTTTTTCTGTTTGCGTATAATGGATTTTTTGGAGTATAATTTCTCTCTTGAAAAGCTCCAAGATATTAAAATATGTTTGATTAACTAGTCAAGAAGCAAAGTAAACAACAGCCATTTTTATACACTAGTATCCAAATAACTCAGGAGACTAACTGTGAGCACAATGAAAACTAAACAGAGCCAGAAATGCCTTGTAAATATTACAGTACATGCTTCTGCCAAAATATTGTCAACTAGTGCAGATTACACAGTGCCATAATTACAGTAGATGACATAAAATTATTATAAATTAACAGTTTGTAGTACAAAGTTATACATTATATATTTTTACTAGGTAGTTACACAAGCATAAGAAACGAAGAACTGTGAAATAGCATAAAAGTGATTAAACTGATCTAAACCTTGTATAGAATACACACAAATTGCAGGGTAATTTTTCACAAGGTTTGAACTCAACACATCTGTTCTTAAGCAAGATTGCTGGAATCAGGGAGAAAGGTCTAATATTCCATTTCTGTATCAGGATAATAAGTTCTTTTTAAAGAAGTACAGGAATTTCAATCCTAGGCAGAAGGATTTTGAATCAAAAGCTTAAAAAGCAGAAGGAATGAAGGATGACTTCATAATGACAAGCCCCTCTGATATGGTGCAAAGAGGTTCTAAACTTTGCCTTTCATGTGTCACCTAGCACTGGAAAAGGTTACTTTTAATATGTCAGGAACTGGTATCCTTCAACTGCGTGAGTAGTCTTACATTTTCTTTTTATTCTTTGTAACAGAAAATAAAGTGCAATGTCAATCAAAATAAGCAGAAATTAATAGCCTCTCAATAAAACATGAAAAATATTTAGCAGAAGAACAGATTGTATGGACTCTTTTGCCATAGGACAGGATTGCTTCATCGTTGCTTAGATATTGTCTCAATCTCAATACCACTTTCATCACAGGGTCCCATTACAAGTATAACCTCAACAGATTATTCCTGAAAAGTCATTATTTCTTGTTTCAATTTTATATGCTAATCTCCACTACTACCCAGTTATGGGGACCTGACATCTAATTTGGCCATGGACCTTCTTTATTTCATAAGTGCATATATTGTAAATGCTATACTAGATTTTCTGTCAATGTGATGAACTGTATCTTGTCTGAGTGCAAATAACCAACAGCAGGAGATCTCATGCACACTGTGAATCATAAGAATATGATCAAAGACTACAAAAAACCCTACAACCATCGGAACAAAGAGTTAAATGCAAATTATTCAGGAAGATCTGAAGCACTGCAATCACTTGGTAGAGTTTTTGGCAGTGTCACAAATGCATGAGAATATCAAGTCAGACAATCAGCAAAAACAGAGTTAGCAGGCCAGCTACATCCTGGCTCGTGTCATATGATATAATTCCAGTGTGCAGAGCATTCTGCCATAATCTTATTCCACTGACCAATAACAGTAGGCAATTAATCTAAATAAACATTACAATACTGGTTTCACACCTGTTAGGGGAAAATTGCTGGTTCATTTTCATGGAACATTCCATTCCATTCTTTTTCACCTTTTTTTTTTTTCAGCCAAGAATTAGTGGCACAAAATAGTTTAGAAAACTTAAGATCAGCTCTTACTACACAAAAATATTCATATAAAAAAGTCACTGAAGCTCGTGTGTCAACCTACAATCATAATTTACAGAATACAAGTACAGAAAAACCATCAGGAAACCTGTTTCCATTCCAACTCAAGCTCATTTTTTAAGCTGCTAGCATTTCTCTAGATCGTTTTCTCCTGTCAAATAGTAACTTAAAAATCATATGCTTAAAAAGGAAAGAAATCTAAACCTCTTAAGTTTTACACCTCTATTTCACCAAACATTTTGACAAAAGGTCTTAGGCAGAGTACATACAAAGTACTCACCTGTCTGTGTTTTTATCCTTCCAAAGGGTACTCATGCTGAAATGCCCAGATAAGAGTTCCTTCTAATTGAGGATCTATGTAAGCTGGCCTCTATTCTGACCATTTAAAAACCACCTGAAGCTCAGGGCTGTTATTGCTCCGTTCCAGCTCCCGCCTATCTCTAATACTGGGGAGACCAGATAGGGGATTTTCCTTGGGATGAAAGTTTCTACGAGCAGGCTTTAGTGAGCAAATCCAATCTCCAGGTCCTGTGATTTCCTCTGCCTACAGTGCTTAGTACTCTTGGAACTGGCATCATAACCACTTCTCAGTTAATTTCCCTGAACTGATAGGATAATTTACACCTGTGAAATGTCAAGAAGAAAGAGGAGAGGAAAAACACCCAACAGTGAAACAAAGGATGTTTTCTATGTGATAGTTCTAATCCTGGCAGATGAAGTACAGCTAGCAATCTTACGCACTGACTGTCAAAAACAAAACCAAGAGAAGCTGAAATTGAAGGGATACTAGGATGTTCTCTGGTCCCAAAAAAAGCACTACCTTAGCTACCATTTTCTTTTTATGACATTTTCTTAGCTTTTGATTTATTTTCTAATGGCAGTGTAATGCGCATTGACACCTTTTCATTTCCACATCATCAAAAGTTCTCTAAAGGCTTACACTGAAATCTCACTGCTATAATCATGGTGGTATCAAATTAGCATCATAATGAATTCTCCCTGGACCTGTGTCCTTATGTGTTTTCCCCATCCTAATTTCATATCATAATAGCACCATAACTGGGTCCCTGCAGATTCCTACCAAAATCATTATGAAACAGTTAACATCATAGATACACTACATTAAACTGAACAGAGAGTAAAAGCATTGTAAAAGAACAGAATCTGAAAAGTAATTACTAGATGCAGTTATGCTATCTGATTTTTTTTCCCATAGAAATTATTTGCTGTGAGAAAAGAAAAGCTATCTGACAGCAGTCTCTAAAACTCCATTTTAAAGTAAAATTTTTTTCTACTGCTGGTAACTACATACATACCAGGGTGAACTGTATTCTAAATTGTCTTTTTTTTTTAATGTAAAATGACACTCAACAAGGCCACTAAGTAAGGTCTACCCAAAACAACATACCAACTGAACATCAAGTGCAGAAACAGAAATGTAGAGCTCATGACTTCCAATAAGGAGTACACAGCAGATTTTACTGCCAAATGCAAATTACTGGAGATGAGATTCATTCCCTCACTTGGGGGGGGTGAGGGGAGGGGGGCGAGGCAGGGAGGGAAGGGGGCGGGGAGAAGTATTTACAGTCCTCCGTTGTGATTCCCATTTGAAATAAATGTCTGCATTTTTACCTCCCAGTAGGGGTATGTCACATCGAGTACTGAAGAGAAGCTGTATATCTTTCCTGTACCATAGCAAAAATATGGAGAAAAATCCCAGGGAAACAGCTGAAGTCATTTTCATGGGGAAGCAAGACGACCAATAAGATGCAGTCCCATAAATTCTTATGAAAACCCTACATCTCTGTCTCACTACTATTTGAATTGGCAGTGGATTAATTGCTTAAGTCCATCATCTTTTAAGAATCTGAAGGGGAAAAAAATGACAAAACTTTGATGGTACTTATAATAGGAACAGAACAGAGTACAATAATTAAAAATAAATGACAAACTTGGTCATGACAGAGTGTTACTCAAGAAAAGGTTGAGTCACTAAAAAAATTAGCTTATTAAATTTCTCAAGTACCACATGAGTTACAGTAGTAATGGATAGCACTGATGGCAGCTTGCCATAAGATAAAGCACCGAATCTCTCTTTGTCTTAAAGACTCTGATGTAAGAGGGTTTTGCAAATACTTTTCAGACATGTCTGTGTTGAGGGCTTAGCTAGCAAGATAAGAATAGAGAGGTGGAACTGGTGTACACAGCTTACATTTGGAGAATGTGGTCCTACAACAGATAATACTGGAAGGATGGAAGGATGAAGTAAATCCAGCCCTGTGTGCAACCAGAAGGTCCAAAGAATAACAATATTCAGAGTAATGATGCAAAATCAAGGCTGCTTTCTAAATTGACTTGAAACATCTACAGGCATCCTGATCAGAAAGGATATTGGGCTTCCTCAACTTTCTTCTGGTCTTACTGCTTTCACACAGTAAACCAAAATGAATTTAATTATGCTTATTTTTATTATAACCTACAATGCCTTGAAAAACACTAAATTAAAACTATTTAGACATCGAGCATTTCTCCTATTTTTCTTTGTTAAAAGTACACTTTAAAAACACTCTCCTTTTAGCTTCTAAACTATAAAATATAACACATAGCTAAAATTTCTAGTCTTTTAGCTCTTTCAAAGATCTCCGGCTGAACACTGTTGATCTACAGCTCTATCTTTGCTATGAGATACCACTTAAGATTCTCTAACGTGAAGATATAAGTAACAGTGACATGGTTTTATGAGAAATCTTGAAGTAAAATGATCTCCAAGTGCACTAAAATCCATATAGATACGTTCTCTTTCTCTTCCAAAAGAGTTGTTTTGCTACAGGTGGAGTTAAATTATAAGCTTAAAGCAACCTTTATAAGCAGGTTAATAGCTTAGTTTAAGTTCTGTGAAATCAGAAGTGTATGATATGGAATGATATGACCATCTGAAATAATTTTTCAGATTTTTCTTCTTAAAATGTAGGGGGTAGGACTAGATGATCTCCAGAGGTCCCTTCCAGCCCCTATCATTCTGTGATTCTGTGACATAACCTTAAAGCAGTGATTTAATCTTAGCCTTATTATGATAAGAACAAGAAAACATAAAAGGAAACATCCCTCCTAATGACAAAGGAGGAGGACACATATGGGCCATTGAAGCCTAGTTAGAAACCCAATTGACAACTCATTTGTCAGTGCACTAGCAATAAATTGACCAACTTAGTTTTGCTGTTCGTCTTATACAAAGAAAACAAACCTAATTGATGGGGAAAAGTATCATATCTAAAAATTCTACAACCATTGAAAATCTGACCTGTTATTAGTAGTCTAGCAAAGGCATGAAAAAGAAAAAAATAATTAAAAAAAAAAATCTGTCGCTGTCTTGCCAGTGTTGCCTTGAAGGTAAAAATTACCATTATGTTCTTATATTACTCAGTGAAAGCATTCCCTCTGAAAGCATGTGATAACTATTTCTAGCTACAGAACACTGTCTGCTTCAATCCTAATTTAGCGTGTGGCTTACCTAGCCTCCACATCATTAGTACTTACATAGTAACATTCTGTATAAAAAGCGAACTGGTTCCTCAAAAACACTGCAAGGAAATTGCCCTGCAAGTGCTGGCTGAAGAAAAAAGCAATATTGAGCTGCTCACAGAGCTTTTCACGAGTGCACAGGAGGTGAAGGCACTTTTTTGGGGCTCTTGTCTTACCTACATGTTTCACACACTTAAATGACATATGCCAGTGAGTCTGTGATCTATGTATTTTCCTGGCAACTCTAAACAAGAACAGACTGCGTAGCCTTGACATTGCTTCATGTTACGTTGCCTGAGATACAAATGCAATTAACTTTTCACAAAGTTCAATCGAGGTTTTTCAGGATTGCTAAGATCACTAGGATCAAGATGCTCCTCCATCTTCTTTGGAAGCATAACACCACTATCATCAC
The DNA here is from genome assembly GCA_022605575.1 of Laterallus jamaicensis coturniculus. NCBI lineage: Eukaryota > Metazoa > Chordata > Aves > Gruiformes > Rallidae > Laterallus > Laterallus jamaicensis. Next base: position 21,102,877 of record JAKCOX010000014.1, read on the forward strand.
AGCACAATCTACAAACAACTAAATGGACTGTACATTTTAAAGTAACATCTGCCACAGCTCTGAGAAGAGCCTATTTCAACAATATCAGGAAGCTATAAAACATTCTGCAAATATTTCTTATAATTTAAACATTTATATATAGCTCCTGCTATTGGCTTTTAAGTATTCCTCTTAAATTCTATCACGTAAAAATTATGAACCCGGGAATCCATTTTAAGAAAATATAGCAACATGCACCTAAGCAGACAAAGAAAAAAAACATACCATGAAACCATTTGTGAATAAAAAGAGTTATTGAATGGAGTTTTATGTCCTGAAACATGAAGACCTGTTAGCATTTTACATTTCCAGAATATGGTAATATTTTATGCGCTGTTAAGATGTGCATGTGAATAAGAAACAGCAGCTCTTCTCCTTTGATAAGCATTCCTCCACACAAAAGCTCACAAACATGTCCCTCATATCTACCCAAGAACCATTATTTTTAAAAATAATAATAAAAAATTGGCACTCTCCCCTCAAAACATTTTTTTAGAAGAGAAAAAAAATTATAAACCAGTCTTTTTTGCAGACCACAGCAGTTTTACTGAATGGCAAATGCTCATTATTATGCACTGATATGCAGAAGATACCACTGACAATTCCCAGAGCGTTCCCTCTTTCATAAACAGAGTGTTGATGGCAGATGCATAATCCATCTGAGCAGTGGAATGAAAGGGAAAATATCACATGTACACAGGGCAGTCCAAAAATAAGGTACCAAATCCAGGTAGCAAACAATAAATTTCCTTGACTGCACACAATTCTCATAGTCAGTGGCATTATTCGTGAAGAAATGTACAGTCTTATGCCTCACCAGCAGATTTGTGTGTTCACAAAAACTTCTCAAGCATTACTCTAAAAATCATTTCACTGAATCTAATATGGCATTAAAGCTAAAAAACCCCAAAACAACTCACTACTATATTGATACGACAGCAATGAAATTCTTATGTTTTAATTCCTTGTGGTGCATAGGTAACAGCTGAAAAAACACTTCTTTATATGAAAAATCTACCAAATTGTTCTGCCTAGACAGTCCAAGTCAAAACACTCAAAATCATATGGAGCATCAGTGCAACAGCAAATCAACACATGGGATGATGCTTTTTGGCCCCAAGTATTTTTTTTAGAGAAGCTCTTTATATAAATATTTTATTTTACTGTCTATGCACAGAGTTTCTATCATACTGGTTGTCTTAATGTCAACTTAGGCCTTAGGTGCTTTTGTAATACAAACCACAGGCGTAATGAGAGCTGGAGAAGTATTTATTATGAATAATTTGTGGCAAGTTTTAGGATTTGTTTTGAAACCAACTGTTCACAAAGACTTGCAATTCTGAACAGTTTGACAAACAGCTAAATAATATCAGTGAATAAATCACTAGACATTATTCCATCGGAAGCCTGCAGCCAAAGCTCTCCCCAAGTGCTCCTGCAGTCAACGAGGCTGGCTATGCTCACTGGAAAGCTAGATCAGTGGACTGAAGCCCAGACAAACCCCAGAAGCTCTTTGAGGACTTTTCCCTGCCTCATTCTCTTTCACAAAACACAAGTCTCCATTCGGATACTCAGAACAGCCGCAGTTCTGACAAGGGCTGCAGGTGGGTATCATGTGGCATTAAATTGTTTTTCTACAAAGACTGAAAACATTCTGAGGGCTGCTGAGAGTGAGGGGCTGGCAAAGCAAAGAGAGAGGAGAGCTGCAGCCAGTGTGCTGGCAGAGAGCATGGACCAGCTGGCACAGCCATGCGGGCATCCCATGAAGAGTACAGGGAGCAAGAACCACTGACGCTGAACCCAGTTAGGAAGGCGTTGGCAGGAAGAGCTACAAGTTGAACAGATCCAGCAGGAGCAGTTGGTAACAAACGCAAGCAGGGACACCTGCTCCTGGCCACTAAAGCTATGAAGATCAGCAACATAGATGATCACCTCTATCATCTGACAGGGACACCATGGCTAACAGGGTTTTGCTTAAAGTCCAGGAAACCCACCACCCAGATTAACAGTACAATCCACACACTTGAGCAGCCATTGTCTGACACAGCAAGAGCCTCCTTCTCAGCAGCTCTTGTGCTTTCCCCAGTTGTTTTGAGGGAGAGGATAGAGAGGGTGAGAAAAATGAAGGATCAGTAAAGGCAGCCAGAAAACTATCTCAGAAAAATGAGTTTTCTCTAATTTTATGTTGTCAGAGGTGATGGCTGCTGTAGGATTGGGACATCTGCCACAAGATACTCACTCTCCACAATTCCTAATTCCTTTTTCAGCAACAGTAATACGGGTAGCAGTTATCTATGCTGGCAGGAAAGTTTTTGACTAGTCTGGCTCCAGGTTTTGATGCACCAGGAAATCTGACAGCCTATTTTCTTGCACCCTAGTGCATGACAGTACAGCCTAAACTTTAGGTGGAAGCTAGCTGGTTCCACGTAACCATGAAAAATAAATTCTGGGTGGGATACAATGAGTGAGGAGTTAGCCCATCTCAGTAATTCCATTCTCAATGGCAGGAAAATAATTTAGTTGGGATGACAGCAAATTTGAAGAGCAGTTGGGGTAGAGGACTGGAGTGGAGGAAAGTAATTCTGCCTGCGTTTGGTGCAAGAGATTTTTCAGTTATCTGATATCATGCTTATTTTCTCTGCCCCTTTGTCCCCTTAAAAAAAAAACCAAACACTTTTCTTTCTCTTCTACCATACTTGTACGATATAAAAGCAGTCCTTTAATGTGACAGTCCTTCAAATCTTTCAAGTAAAAGCCAGAGCAAGAACTAAAAGGAGTTAAAGGATCCTTCACCTTTAACTTCATGAGTTAAGAAGCATAATTATTACAGGTAATACAAGCCCTGGTCTAAACATTTCTTCTATATATTCCTGTTACCACATTTTCAGTACAAGTCCTTTATGATAATATTCAAATATCTTTTGCTCAGTATGAAATATGAAAACTAACCCTTGTTTGTGACACACCAACTAATATTGTGCAACTGTAGTTATACGAGTGAGAAGGGATTAGGATTGTCACTAATAATTTTATCACAGTTCAGATGAAGAGTAGATCGGGAAAATGATAGAACATTGACAAGAAACTCTCATATTTTTTGTGTTTTACCAACTTTTCATTTTATATTTGTAATCTCTTTTTTTGTTACTATTCTTAAAAGAAGTTTGAGGTCATTACTATCCACAGGCTTACTGGGATATGAAACTTCCCTCTGTGAACTGCATTACTATATCACAGTAACTGAACTATGCTGACATATCAGCAACATAATGTCATTATTAATAAAAATTCTGAATTTAATCAGATTTACAACTGGAAAAGTCAGGATGCCTATTTTCAGCTTTGGAACATTCACTGTGCGATCACTGCTCCTAATGCTGCCCGGGTCCCTTTATATAAAAAAAGTTGTTTCTTTAATTAGCACATGGGAATTTAATTATAGCAAAGTAGATATACAATAAAAATTTGCACAAAGCATTAAATAATATATAGCAAGAAGTGTGTTCAGTTTCAGCTTTTACAGTTCTGCATACAATGACATTAGATAAACTTCTATCCCATTTCTAAACTCAAACCCAAGTATCACAATTCCTTCTAATTGAGATATGTAAAGGTTACCACCATCTACTTCACAGACTGCCCTCCTAAGTTACAAGCCAAACTGAAGTTTTGAAATTTCACTACATCTAACAGGTTGATTTATTGATACTCAGAAAACCAAACCAAACAACCACCCACTCCTCCCACCCCCCAAAACAACAAAGATCAAATCAACAGTTAAGAAGAGTTGGAACAGTGTTTTGTGGTGAGTGAACATAGTGAGTGATAGTATGACCAATACAGTCATAAGGTTCACCACTTGAACATGCTTGTTTCACCCATACTCTTGACAAAGCTGTAATTATAGAATCATAGAATGTGTAAAGTTGGAAGAGACCTCTAAAGGCCACCTAGTCCAACCCCCTCTGCAGTGAGCAGGGACATCTTCACTAGATCAGGTTTCTCAGAGCCCCATCAAGTTTGACTTTGAATATTTTCAGGGATGGGACCTCCACCATCTCTCTGGGCAAAAAGATAGCAAACAAAAAAGAGTGGAGCCAGACGTGGAGAGCTGCTGTGGGAGCTGATGGAGGTGATGTCCCCATGGCATGTGGCAGGACCCCTGGCCAACCCTACCCAGCACCATTTTGCGCATCCCATTTTGCATACCTCTGTCATACTATGTAAATGGCTTAGCAGTGCTCTTACACTTTCTAAGATCCAATACAGGTAACCAAAGCAAAGTAAAGAAAGAAGTTTTCAGCAAAAATAAAAACAGTAAAATGGAAACGTTTCTCTGAAGCAACAGTTAAAAGGAGTACAAACTGATGTAGATCATTAACCAGGGGTCATGCAGCATCAGCTTTCTTAATAAAAAGTCGCAATTAGAGGATAGAAAATGTCACAAGAAAGGCTACCTGCATTTTTGCCTTTGAAATGTGTTTCCATGATATATTTTTTTAAGAGTAATTACATAATTGGACCATATGCTGTATTGAAAGCATTTCGATCTTGAACTTACTTTGGATTCCTGATTGCTGGCATAGTTAATACTGGCAGCCCCAATGATTAAAATTTTCTTCAGACAGACATACACACAAATGCATACTTTTGTTAAGAAACACATTTTCTTTCTAATTATTTGCCTTATGTCAGTTGGTAATTTAGCATATACATAGGACACATTTCCCAATTAATCTCTCAGAACCCTGAAGCAAGAATTTCTTTTGTATGTAACAGCTGGCATTTTCAAATACAGAAGTCCAAAGCTGGAGTTCAAAAACCCTTGAAGATACCTTGAAAATGTTTTTGTAATACTGCAAACCAGAAAATGCTTTTATTAAAAAAAAATAATTTCCAGCCTAAATAATGCAATTTTAGATTAATTAAATCAATGGACCAACAAAGAATGAACACTCACTTCTCAAGAGCAGTGCAGTATGTGCCTTTGTGGTATCAGAACACAGATGCTGAAGAGCTTTACAAACTAGGAAGGTTTCCAGTGAAAACATAGCCACAATACACAACAGCCAGTGATAACTTTTAAAACCCCTAAGCAGTCACGTCTCTAAAAAGTGCTTATGTTTGGTATTTGCTGTTAAAACTGATGAACAGGGCTGACAACAATTATGGCCAGACAATAGGCTTTATGCAGCTTTCTCTAAACAAAACTCAGCCAATTTGCTTGTCTAGAAAGAGCAATTTTCATTACATCTAGTTAGGTTTTACCTGGCAAGTGTCAATCTGATGAAGCCAAACTGAAAATGTTTTTTATCAGCTTCATAATGGAATTTCTAGTTGCCACCAGAAAGATGCACACACATTTTTACTAACTCCAGATCAGTCTAAAATGCTGAATTTCAAATTTTGTCTCTTCAGACCAACACAATGATTCACAATTTTCTGTCTCACTTCAGTAGCATAAGGCTATCAAGTGTTTTGAAGATGGTCTCTCAATCTTTCCTGATGGAACTTCACAAATTCCCACAAATAAATCAGAGTAGAATGAACCATAGAATCACCATACTGGAAAAAAACCTTTGAGATCACTGAGTCCAACCATACCTGTCTCCTACTAATCCATATCCCCTAATTACCTCATCTACCTGACTCAACCCCCTCCCTAGGCAGACTGTTCAAATGCCTGATAACCATTTCAGTGAATAACTTTTTTCTAATGTCTCATCTGAACCTGCCCTGGTGCAGCTTGAGGCCATTCCCCCTCATCCTATGGCCTGGAGCTTGAGCAAAGAGACTAACACTCACCTCTCTACAATCTCCTTTCAGGTAATTGTAGGCAGTGATAAGGTCTCCCCTCAGCCTCCTTTACTCCAGGCTGAACAATCCCACTTCCCTCTGCTGCTTCTCATAAGATTTGTTCTCCAGCTCCTTAATGAGACACACCTATGCCAAATGAACAAAGCACATGGTTCATGCTTGTCACACAATATGGGAAATAATAGATCCAGGCTCAGATCAAAGCATTCTGATTCACTAGGTCAGCACGCTAAGCTATGAGTCTTGCTCTTGCCATTACAATGTTGATTTTTTTATTCCCCATTTGGCAGGTAGAAAAATAGTTGTGAAAGAGATATCTACCTGGCCACAATTTCACAAGACAACATTTCCCTGCCTTAATTTACACCTTAGAATCTAAATTTGACACTAAAATATACTACATGTACCTCAGCACCTTCAAAGGCAGATTCATCCTATGAGGGGAGTTATAAACTCCTAAATTTCATGAGACAGAAAAGTGTTTTATCACAGATTAGTTGCTAGTTTCCCATCTCCCATTTTCAAGTCTGGCAATCTGACTGGTTTTTTAATTAATTTATTCTGTTGCTATGGTGACAGTTCATCTCTGTCAATCAGCAGCAAAAGACCAAGGCACACCTTTCTGTAAACACTTGCAAAAAGGTAGTATTCTCTAGATACAAAAATTAAGAAATTGAATTAGTTTTGAGGAAATTAATATATACTTTCCCAGTAAGAAGTCCAAATTATGTTTATCTCCCTACAACACTTATTTTCATCATTAGAGTGCACATGGGTAAGAAAATGCAATCACCTGAACCAAGCAGTTGAATGAATGTGCTATCCAAAGCCTGGGGAGAGGAGACTGCTGTGGTGAAGACAGGACAAAACAGATTAAATTTTAAATTACTTTTTCTCCACTCATATCCCATTTTAGTAGGTATGTAATAGTGGAATGCCTGTAACTTTAATAAAACAGTGGGATGGTATTAAATTGAGAAAACTGTGCATTCTAGTTAGAAACCTTTTTATACCATATATTAAATGCCTCCATTCATAAAGCAACTTCAGAGTAAGTCTGAATTGAAAACTCCATGCTTCCCCCCAGAGAATGTGACAGCCCCACTAAAGATAGAGCTTTGGTTTGAAGTTTATATTATGGTTAAGACTCAAATCTCTCTCTCCCACCTGACACTCTGTTATACTGCTCTCCATTATTTTATTCATATTTTAGATCAGAAGGCATATGCAGGACCATTTAACTTGATCAACAGCTTTCAGTGCTTCAGCAGATTCCCTCCACTGGATCACTTATTTTCGGTATTTACCATTAAATGTAATCTAGCAAAGCATTTTGTTAATTGAATGCACTTTTTTTTTTTATTTTATCACTCTCTGGAGTTTTGTGCTTCTTTCATGATCTCAAGTTGCATCTGCTTTTCTTTATAATTATACTTTTTACCATGCTTATTCTCGCAAATATTTTGAAGAAGTCATCTGACTATTTACACTGTTCTTTATGCTCACCAGTTAATCTTTTTCATTTGCTTTATTAATTCAATTTAATTAAACTCAGTTACAATATCATTGCCGCTAACAATTTCTTAAACTTTTCAAATTTCTCTATTAAATGGTTTACTATATATTACAGATACTTAAATACCTTATGACATTAATATTCCTTATTAATATTCCCTCAATTTCAGCCACTTCACAATCAAATTTTTGTTTCTTTACTTATTCTTAAAGTGTATGTTCAGATAATACTGTGATCATTAGTTCCTACGTGCTCTTTTTTATTAATTAGGCTTGTCTGCTTCACAGGATTAGCTCCCGAATAGCCTTTGACTACACGGATTGTTCCACAAATTGTCTCACTAAGCAATGTGTTGTTATAGTAAAAAAGAAAAGTATATTCTGTATAATATAGTTATCACAATCAACATCTCAAGAATTTAAATCCTCCATGATCAAAGTTCTGGCTCTTTTGCAGATCTTTTTTCTTCTAAATCAGCGATACAATTTTTTTATCTGCTTTTCTTAACTGCCCTTGAGGGCTAGAACAACTGGATTATCTTATTGTTCTTATCTACTAAAGCTTTCTGATGTTTCAGCCAAAACACACGCTTCTCTGACAGGTCAACACCATCACACGTCAATCCAACGGAAACCTTCCTTTTCTTGTTCATCTTACAGTAATTTTTGTGGTTTTCAACATTAAATTGTTCCTGATTTTCCTTCTTGGAGAAACTCTGATTTCTCTTTGGTAGAAAGAATTGGGTATGGTCCTCACATTTATTCTAGAAAAAGACAATGTGAAGTTTTTTGTCTTCACACTTTCATTAATCTTTTAGTTAAATGTTACTGGGGCCTATGTTTGGAGTTTCTCTTAATTTCCCCCCCTTTTTTCTAGCTTAGAAGTATGTGCTGCATAATTTAAGTCAACCTCTTTTCTCCTCACAGGACTCCTATGTGGCTTTGAACAGTAATTCTACTAATGTTGCTCTTCCACATGCATGGGGAAAAAAAATCACTCAAAGACCTGACTGTAAACCTGTATTACCTGCAGGATCATCTTTATCCTGTGTTACCATATAAAGAACTAAAGATAAAGACAGATATGAAGATGATATTGCTGAGGAGGTGAAAAAGCACTGCCAGGCAGCTCTATTAAGAGCTGCATATATCTGCATCAGACAGAGGGAAATAAAAGGGCCACAACCATTATGAGAGATACATCCAAGGAACAGTTTCCCTTTTATTTCACTACATAGTGAGTAAAGGAATTACTATGCTGTGAGCTGATGGAGACACAATACAAACAGTAATATATCCAACTGATATTTTAGTTCCCAAGACACACAAAACAAAATACCTTAGAACAGTGAATATGCTGCAGGTCCAGATGCTAGAGGACTGCATTGCTGATTTCTATCATAAAATGTGACCATTAAAGTCTTTTTTGAGGTCAGGAAAATCCCTTGGTGCTTCCGATACCATCCCTCCAGTCAGTGAACATTTATTCTTGAACGATTGATATAAGGTACCAGTCCGTCGGTTGTGCACTGTCCCCACTAAATCATGTTTATGCTTCATTTTCATCAACATTAACATACTAGCAAAGACATATTCCACTTAAATACCACTCTAATGACTTTGGGCCACTCTAAAACTGCACTCTGCTGCGATACGCTTCAACTGTAGAGAGAGTTTCTGTAACACTAAGTACAATGATTTTTTTAAAGGATGACTGAGGCACGATAGGATTTGGGTTTGTTTTATTTTGGCAAACAGCTGTGCTGGAAAATCCAAGACCAGAAACATGAAGATGAATATCCAGAGAGCATAGGTTCATCTATATAACAGTGGAGGAAGCCAAGCAAGGACAGATGACAGAGCTTTTCTACCGACTCACAGTATGAAAAAAAATCAACTTTTTCATCTTATCTGCTATGAAATTAATCAGATTTTCATTATAGCAGTGGAAAGAGCTACCACCTATGTAATTTCCTGAACTCACTGGATTTTCTTTTGTCTGGCACCTTCTGTGCTGGCCAGTGTCATTCCCATTTCGTTCATAGGCTTTGACAGTGTGAGTACATTTTCTCTCCAGAGCAGACAGCCCTCAGCTGTAGCTTTCCACACTGTGAAGCTGACACCAGACAAATCAAGATGTGCCTTAAAGTTGTCCTTGAAGTGCTTTGCTTATGTACTGACCTCTCATCTATTCACTACAATTTTATAACAAGCAAAAATGGAGGAATTTCTAGCACCCTTCCAATATATACATCCCATCACTGAACCAAAACAGATTACAAGAGCACCACTAAAACACTATTCAATTGCACCCTCAAAAGTCAGTTTTTGAAATCTCTTTCCACAAATATTCAGGTATACAAGGACAGCATATGTGGAAATGGTGGAGATCTTGATGCGTTAACTACATATTTGTCAAAATTTTGCAACTGCATAGAGCAGCAGTAACAACAGATGGCTTTGTAGAAATTTACCTCTGTTTGAAGTTCACTGATTCTCATTCTAGACACTTTTATTTTGCCAGACAGTAGTTTTTGAGTGGTTTTACTATTGATCATCATGTTCTGACGCAGCAGGCTGCTGAGGAAAAAGTTAAACTAACTAGAACTAATGAGCAGTAAAACTTGCTAGCATAGATACAGTAGTGGTCAAAGGGTGGCAAGTACAGGCCATGCAGAAGAATGTGTCCAGTTTCTCAGACTGATTTTCAAAAAAAATGTTTAGAAAGATTCATTACCCAGGCCATAGCACATTAAATGGATAACATATATACTATATGAATTCAGGAGAGAAGAAAATTAAAATATAAAAATTATTCAAAGGAACCCCATTTTAACTTGATATACTTTTCTTCACCAACAGAAAACATAATACTCTCACCCTTTAGACAAAATTTGCAATGTCCTATATTAAGTTAGCCTTTTGAAACTAACTGAATGCACTGATGACTGTTTTCATATATTTCCAACCTTCTGTGTGAAATTGTTCCCAAACTGAAGCTCATTTTTGTACTTTCTTCACTAGTTCTTCCACATTTCATGTGTTTGTCAAATGCTTTTTAGATCTTATAATTTCTTTCCTTTTCAATGAAAATGTGATTTAATTCCTGAAGGATTCAATTAAGATTTCGATCAAAAATCATGCTGCAGGAGAGTGACAAGATGGGCTGATGCAATGCCCAATTAGTGATGATTAGCAGTGTTACCTTTACATCTCTAAAACCACAAACAATCCCAATCCCTGCAGAGACGTATGAGTATTTAGTTTAGTATTCATTTATTAGAATGCAGTAAAATACTTTTGTTGAGTGGATATAAACAAAGCCTTCTCGTGATGCCCCCATGCTGCTTTGAGAGCATACCAACGCCATGTCGTTGTCTTCTGACCTCAATGAGTAAGATTGCCTTGGCATAATGAAATTTAATTCCAGAATATACTTAGCATTGGGACAGCTATAACCTGGCTTGACTTATTCACTTAAGACATCCTTAAACATCCTGGGCGTCATAACATACAAGTGTTACAAAGCAAAAACATCTTATGCGACTAAGTATCAACTTTAGATATTACTACTTCAAGCAACACCAGCAATTGCATTTTCAAATAGCATCCTCTGTAGTTTGACCCTCTGCTTCAGCTATCAACTACCTTTTTTGCTTCTTCACACATCAGGTAATTTTAAAAGATATTTATCTAGAAAATCTGGAAAGGTTCCTTACATCAGGCCACAGAATGCCACATTTAGTACCTTATTTTTTTCAAATTGCACAGTAATGAAAAGTACAGAAATCTAATACAGATCTAAATAAATTTGAATTTAAATATTGAAACATTAATATGACACAGATGTACAATTTGAGACTTTATAGCACCAAAATATTGGTAGAGACAATATCAATTTTCTGGGAACAAGCAGATAAGCAGAAAAGTGTGTGATTAGAAGCATTCCTAAGAAACCTTTCTTTCCTGTAGATTTTAAGGAAAACAGTGGTTACAGAGCTTTTGCTTCTTGAGAGCTTGAGAAGTGTAAAATAAGAAGAATAGGAAATGGAAAGAAAAAATACGTTGCTTTATGAAAGCTGGAGAAAAGCCTTAACACACAAGTCTAATGAAAGGAGATAAAATCTTACAGACCAATGTAGAATGTTTGAGAACTAGATCCAAGATGAAATCCTCAGGCTACATGGGCTCCCATATGATCTGGGTAAGAAAGAGCTGGTTAATTTTCTTGAAAATTGGATTGCAAAAGCTTAACAGCTTGCAGTTGAAGATGACCCACTTTGCGTTGAAAAGGCATACAGAAAACCTTTAAGAAAAGAAGAAATAAAAAAAAGGGAAAAAGAAATCCTGAGTAGGAGGCAGCATTATACTTGGCCTCTCAGATCAGAGATATAAGGGAAGGATATTCCTCAAGGCAGGATATAAGGATAGTAAATTTATCTAATATACTTTATGCTTCCTTTTTTTCCCCCTCCTGTCTCAAGTGCTATCATTGCCGCAAATAAAAGATTCAAATTAGCCCAGACAAGGAAGAGAAGTGAGGTGGCCATTTCTGCTTCTGTTTCAACAGGAAATAAGATTTCACATTACTTTTCCAAAAGAGATCAGGAAGGACAAGATATCCATACCTCTTATAGCATTTTCTATTGTTTCAAAGACATGCCTTTGACACATTCAAAACTCCACAGCTTTGAAAAATCTCTACAGCCAAAGAGAAAAGCATAACCTCATTGATCATAGTATTAATGAGACTTCCTAATTGAGTTTTAAATCTGTTTGCGAAGAGCATTCTATGCACAGCACCACAGGAGTTTTGCACAAAAGTATTTCCAGTGAGCTCTGGTTTTGATCTTCACCACTGAATATCAAATGGTACCAAATAGCGAGCAACAAACATTTAATTTACAACCTGGTAATGACCACAAATGTACTGATTTCTACAAGTATTGCACTTGTTCAGCACCTCTGAAGACAAGATCTGAGATAGCAATTCACCCATATGAAACCTGAAATTTGTGCATGGGATCACATGAGATCCCATTTACATTGCATCTCACAGTTGAACAGCTACCTCAAAACCTTCATCAAAAGCATCTCAAGTATTGTTAGTTTTCAAGCTCTCTAATAACATTTTATTTATGTAGTTGTACCTGTAGTTTGTTGATCTGGTCTAGCTGCCTTTCTCTTCTTATTTGTATAAAATTTTTCTCCCAAGTACCAAGTTGTTCCACTCATTCCTGCAGAGATTAAATTATATCGTCTATTTAAATCACTATTTATCCCATGCATTCAGCTTTAAGATATATAATTGACCTAGAGCTTAAATAGTCAATGCCCAGATTTCTTTGAAAGTCCTGTGTAAATATACAGTCTCATTTAGAGCATTTAGATCTTTATTTAAATGAATCATGTTGTTTCTCACTGAGGTTCTGTGAATGTAATGAAGGAAAAAAAGAAGCTATTTCAGTTTTGCATACATAATTAGAAAGCTGCTTAAATGAAATTTTGAAAGATTCTCAGAGTTATTTTGTGGGCTTTGTTTCTTTTTTAAATGCTTTTGAAAAATTTTGAAATGGTTAGTTGGAGAACATTGTCTTGTATTCAAAAATATGGAGTGCATAATCTAAGGAATACAACCTTTGTGATAATTATTTTATTTTATTTTTAAATTGCCAAATCAAGTGTGTTTTAAACTAATCTTTTGTGAGTGTATATAATGATGAAAATTCTATTTCAGCAGATTTTTTTTCAGGTGATTTGCTTGCAGCAAAACAAAACGCTCAGCTAAAAAGATGATCAAAACCATAATGTGATATTTCTGTTTTGTTAGAAAACCTGACTTCTTTATCAGTGGCTGAAAAACCGAGGTGGTATTATGCTCCTTTCTGTTAAGATAATACTGCATCAGGAACCTTCTGTAATATTACTTAATTACATAATTATCAGCATCTGTATCCTAGGCTTCTACCTAATTATTTTCTTCTACTTCCAGATTGCCATTTGCACTCCACAATATGCAAGAACCTCAACTCCATTTACAGTGTAATGAAGATAAAGAACTCTACGCCTTTGCAAACTGAGTAAAACATTCCTTCACTTCTCAGCTGTCTTTGTTCTTGAAAATGCAACATACTTTTCGATACAAGTTTCCATCTCCTTGACTAAGAACTTGTCACACTTCACGTGTATTTTTCATGTCATGAAATTTTCTTTTATGAATGTTCAACTGACTTTCTGGATGTAGTATGGGTCTCAACTCCAGGGTTACATTTCTTTCTGTTCCTTCCTCAAGTTCTGGTCAGATATAAGTATAATCTGCTGTACCAACATCTTCACAATTCTGTCTGAACTTCAATAGCAAAGTTGTTGTTCTTTCTACCCTTATGCTTTCACAAAGGGTAGTTTTGATTCTAGCCATTTAAAGCTAGTTCCTTCAGCTCGATTTAAGCCATCTTGCTCTCTCTTCTGGTTGTTTGTGGTTTGGGGGGTTTTTTGGGTCCTTTCCACAGAAACAGAAAGATAGTTCTTAACCGTATAGCTTCAAGAAGTCCTGTCTGTTGACATACTGAGACTACAATTACATAGATCCACTGAGCTTGGCCAAGGAGGAGGGGAACAACAGATTTACGAAGGCAGACAGCTGTCTGATACGTGCTGTTAGCCTAGTGATCCCCTGGACTAGGGGATGGGCTGCCTGGGGAGTAGCATGTATAGGCAGTTTTATAACAAAGCAGACAGCTGTTCTTTTTGTTCCTTTGATATGTTATCAACCAAGACACAGAGCACTACTAGAGAGAAAACTGGAGGCACTTTTACAACTCCCTGTATGCCATTTCCTTCTACCCATCTCCACATGATTCACCTCAGTATCAGCATTCATTTTCTCTCACCACTATGTTTATTACTAGCTAACACTGAAGCATTTCAGATATTCCTGAAACAATACGACACATGAATTTTAACAACCAAAACCTACCAAACCCAAAAGAAAATGAGTCCTGTATTTATAAACATTCACCAGCAACACAACTGGGCAAAAATTTTGGCACTCTATGCAACACTCATACAATGTCTCCAATTTCACTTTGTTTCCTTTCAATGGCTGCTGTGAATATTTTAAGACATGATATTTTGACACAGAAATAGGCAGTAATGTGAACACATGAATAACACTAATTACACCTAAAAGTGAATTTCTGAAAAATAAATAGGTGGGGGTTTTGGTGGTTTTTTTAAAATAAATTTCTGCTCAAACTTCAGTATAATTAAGGAACATCAGCAGCCCAGAACCATCCACTGTTCGATACCAAGGACGAAGTGAGACAAATTGTGGAAACTGGAAGCACCACACTGATGCAAAGAGGAACATTTTCCATGGAATTAAAAGAAAAATTCATCTCTCATGAAAGTAAAAGCACAAGAATACAATTTTGCAAGACAAGCACAGAGCCTTCTAAGCTGTGGAACATAAAGCAACATCTGAATCCAAACCAGCAAAGTAAGATCATAAAAGTTAATTTAATTTACACCCTTCAAGTCTTACCTTGTCTTCCTTGATCTCGATTGTGAAGCTACATCAGAGCCCTTCATACCTGGACAGGAAAAGATGGGATAGCAATACTTAGTATAGAGAAACTATCATAGTTGATAAATAAGAGATGTCAGCAATAATTTCACTTCAATTTAAGAGTTAAACATTTGAATTCTCTATTAGCAATACAATAAAAATTTAACTGTGCAGAGAACATTATTTTTCTACTTCTATAGCATAGGAGAAAAAGGTGTTCAACTTATTCAGGTATCTTAATACTTCTGTTATAAAATTTTTGGATTTCATATATTTATAAAGTTTCAAACTTGACAAGACTTCTCACAAGCAAAAAAGAATTACTCTTGCTCCTGTAGAAAGCAAAGTAGCCAAGGTTTTACTTCAGACAATGCTCTTTGTAAGGACAATGCAGAAAAGATCAAGACAAAAAAAAACCCAATACCAAACCACCAAAAGGGAACCAAATCCAAAGCCACGAGCTGGCCTAACAACACAGTACTTCATGTCTTGTATAATCATTTCTATCCATGCAGAATGAAGGTAATCTCCTATCAAGACAAGAGGGACCAACTTCAAACAAATACCATTTAGGCAACCACTTTTGCAAACTAAGCAAGACATTACGTTACAGAGAAGTCAAGTTAATGTACTAACACCCAATATTAAACAAATGAATAATTATCTTATTAGTAAACGTGCTTAAGCCTGTCAGCACCATTAAAATGTAACAATTTCCAGATCATCTAGAAAGCTTTCTCCTTTATCTACAAACTATTCCACTAGTGCATCAGCAATAAACACAAACTACTTCTGCAACTTCTAATCATGCTAAATTAAAATCAGTCTGAAAGCATGTGTCTATCAATTCAGAGGATTACTCAAATTAAAAAAGAAAAAATATGAGTAACATTAAAAAGTGAAATCCAGAGCTTAATAATTACAGATACAACTCACTATTTTGACCAATCAGCCTTTAATAGTTTAGCCTAGTAAGACAAAAGTCAATTAGTACTTCTTTAATAGACTAATCATTTTACATTTAATTGTCATATCAATAATACTGGCATATCCCTACAGCAAAGTCAATAGTTATTACATCAACTAATTAAAATCTGAGTTAAAAGGTAGCTCACTGAGTGTTCTGTTCAGAAAACGCAAATTCTTAGAACTAAAACTGTCTCTACATGACAAGGGGGTAGGGGAAGAGGTTGATTCTCTTCTGTGACTCAACCGAAAACATGTGTGGCACTCTCTTGCCATTAGAAGTGACTTTTTGATTGGCATAATGAGAAGAACAGTAAAACAGATGGGTCTCCTCTGAAGTTGCACAACATTCCCATCGGACAATATAGAATGCTGACAGATAACAAAAGAATTCCACGCTTGTTATTCACTGCAGATTAAAATTTAAACATCATCTGAGCAAGCCAAACATTTGAACCAATTTTCGTAGCTTGGCATTGTAAAATACAATAAAAAGAAACCAGAATTAATTGTTTGAGACTACAGGTCTATTATTGACCCTTGGAAAAATTCCTATTTACCATAATGATACTAGGAACACTACAAAGTTGCCATACATTCTTCTGCCCTTCATTAATTTGAAAAAGCTTTTGTAGGAGCATTGGTCTTAAGACAGTGTTGGGTTTCTTGTGTAACAGTAGGACAGGTATTACTTGGTGAAAGGAGTAGTAAAAGCAAACACAAAGATAGATCAAATATTGTATCATGTTGGACTTTTCTAGAATGATGTTCTTGAACAAGTTGGTTTAGGTATTAAAAAACAGAGTATGGAGTTAGATATCCAAGCTTTAGTCAAAATTGCTATCTTTTTCTCTACTTTTTTCTATCAGGCAAATAAATTTTATGAAGAAATATCATCTAGGATATCTAAAACCCTAAGATTTATTGTAAAAATTAAAAAAGAAGAGACAAAACAGATGGAAAACTTATTTCTAAGGGGAGGAAACCTGAGCTAATCAAAGTACATTTAAATGAATCTACAAAAAAGAAGTGGGAGAGGAAAAACAGAAACAATCATTGTAACAACAGAAACTATTCCATGAGATAATTTTAGAGATGGATGATCAATTATGCTTTTGGGAATACAGTAGTTTGTGAAGATTAAAGGAAATTTTGAAATCCCTAAGTTAAACAAGCCTGTATTTCAGTTTGAATACCATCCCAGGTAACATCAGAAAAGATTACATCCTTCTCTGACTGCAACTGCCATCAAAAAAGGATACAGTATTTTTGCAGGTGCATTTATAAATAAATTATATAAATAATTGTATCGTGAGCTCATCTACACCATGCACAAATTTGTTCACTGTGTATTCACAGCAAATATACCTCAAGCTGCAATGCTAACCTGATGATATTTAAATAAACATTGCTATATTTACTTAGGAGTTAAAACACAAAACCAACCTTGATGAGCAACATAACACAACCTCTAAACACAGTTGGTACGGGAGAGAAAAAGCCAATACCATTATCATATACCTTCAAACATGTACATTCTATATGAAATATTTTTGTTCATAATTTAACAGGTTTTCAACATTTAAAAATATTCTATCGCATTTACAGAATATAATTCCTGTTTGATAAAATCAACTAGATAGAGGTTAGAATAAAGGAAGAGAGCATGAGAACAAAAACATGTCAGAAACGTCAGATCCTTGATGGTCTACAACAGCACTAAAGGTGAAGAAAAGGGATATACAAACTAACTAGTTAAAACTTTTGCAAAGACTATTGTTATGATTGGAATCTCCACGTTCTTAGTCCTTCCATTTCAGGAATATAAGTATTACAGGTTTTTAACAGGATTTTTCTAAATAAAGTTGATGGCAGTACCGTCTTCATGTATATGTGTATATATGTGCATTCAAACACTTGCAAGCACATACTAAATAATGGCAAGTCCTGCTTGGGTGGTTTACCATTACGAGAAACATTTGTGCTCATTAAGAAAAAATGCCTTCAGTGTTTCTCAAAACCCACCAGTTGTCTTCCTGCAATATATCATATCGGTTTTAGGCATCGAAAAGCTAAAGAGCCAGCCTAAAAAATAACATTATTGCAGCCCTGGAACAGATTGCTTACAGAAGGTGTGAAGTTACTATCATTAGAGACCTTTTAGGATAAGTTCTGCCAGTATCTACTTGTGCTTTGATTCCATCTTGCATCAGGAGGCAGACTAGACAGTCTCCCGAGGTTCCTTCTAATGCAATCTTTCTGCAGACCCATTTTTCTTCTTCATACTATGAATGCAGAAGAGAAATCAGAGAAAGTGCAATGGGACTTTTATTAATAGCAAATAAACACTTGTGAAAATAGAATATAGGAGACCTACCACCTCTGTGATTTGACTGCTAAACCACAATACTTCAAAGCATGTAACCTCTTCCCTCGTGACCTAGTAATGTATTCAGAAAAAACTGCAAGTGCCAGAGATTTATTCCACTTCCAAGACATGTAGTTTGTTATACGAACCAACTAATGTACAATATATATTAGAATTAAACCCTGTCCACCTCTCCTGAAACTACTTCAGGAAATTCATATCAAATCTGTCTGCTGCAGTTAGTTTTTATGACAGAACTATTACAGAGAAATAAACAGTGTCACTGGTGAAAGGAATGTCAAGCTGCTTTGAATTGGCTAAACAGCATCTGATGTCCTCAAGGATTATAGTGCATTATGACCCTGCCCTGCCAATCTGTTTAGCTCCTGACGCTTCACCATATGGGGTCAGAGCAGTGATTTCTCATATAATGCTAAATGACCTAGAAAAGCCTGTAGCATTTACGTTGCAAACACTTACTAACATTGCAAAAACTTAAACACAGATGAAAAAGCTTCAATACACGTATTTTGGTGCAGTCTCCTTATATTACTAAATTTAACTATCCTTATTCCTTAGTGGCTAGGATAACAAAATAAACGTCTACTGATCTAGGTTTCACATATATGTGGCACTTCTTTTAACTGATCTCAGTTAGGAAACGTACACATTTTCTGACATCACCTTGAGAACTGGGCAGTGTCATTTTTCAATGGTCCTGGCATTTCATGGAAATTATCATGGCTTCATAGTCTGGCAATCCTCTTGAGGAAAACAAAGATAAGGTGGCAAAAGAAGAAACCTGAGAAGCATTCTCAGCAAACAGCACAGTGAAACGGTCATTAAAAGTAAATAAAAATTATTTCTTATGATTAGATGTAGTTTAACCAAGTGAACAGCAAGGGACTTATTCCAAGTCAACAAATTGTTCTTTTTTTTCCCCCCACAAGTTCTGCTATAACAACATTGCAACATTTATATCTCTGAAGACAGAAAAACGTATGCTAAGTTGGGCAAAAGGAAAAAAAACCTTCCATCAGGTTTGCTGTATGAGTCGATGCACAGAAACTAGAACAATATAGGAGCAAAGATGATCTCAATAAAGATGTATTCATGCATTCTTTAAACATTCAAAACTCACGGTTTCAATGGGAGCACCAGTCTAAAAATACCCAGGCTGCAGAACCATACATAAACAATGAACAGAGAGAGCTTTGATAAAACATTTTAGCTTTCAGGATTTTATTTCCTTTTTCTTCCATGAGATAAATTGGTCTGTTTTCATGCCTAACATTCATAAAAGTTTATTTTAAACCAATAGAAGAAATGCAATCAAAGATCTAATTCCTTACAAACAAATGGAGATGTTACTACCGCAAAACTCCTCATTAAAATAACCCTCTCTATTGGAATGTATAGAAAACTAACATCAACCTGAGAGCTATGGATAATAAGAAAGCAAAAAAGAGAAATGGGAGGGGAAAAGCAATGCAGGGGAAGGGGTAACTACAGATCAATAGGTTAACCATCTTCTGTAGTTATTTCCCAGTACAGTGTACTAGAACATCTTAAATTAGCAGAAATGTATCAAAGGATACAAAGGGGTATGTACTAAACATCCAAGAAAGCAATTTCGATGTGTTTACAGGACTGTCAAAGGGAGCAATGTCAAATAATAAAGTGAATATGATTTGATTTTATAGACAATTATGGGTGAATGTTGAGTGCTGCGTTCAGCAGCAGAGACCCAACCTCCATTATTGTTAATGGGAGCACTGACTCCAGCTAGAATTGTAATTGTGCTACAACTGTAATTGTTTGGCCTCCAAATATCAAAGTGTTGCTAAACAAAAAAAAAATATTCAGGACTTCAGACACGGAGGCACTATAAATGTTACACCACAAGTAAAATGCTTCAGCAGAGAAAGAAATTCTTGCTTCCTACTTGAGCATTTCCTATTTGAGGAAGATACTTCTGGCTAAGAAACAGTTGTCTGCATCCATGTTCTTAAGTCTTAATTTTCCATACCCATTCAACATTAAAAAATTGTGTAAGATTGAATTTATTTTCCCAGTTTACAAATTCGCTCTACCGCACATTCATTGAGCCTCACTGTACCTTTACTTATCATCTATGAGTTTCCTTGCCTAATTTTTTTTGCTTAGCGAAAGGTTGACAAGAAAACAGGAATTCAATTTAATGAGAAACAGAGAGCCTGATAGCTTAGAAATGCTTTGCAAAACAGGCATCACTCTTACATCCCACACAAACAGTAATTCTTGTAGATAAGGCTCTCACCTGTGATATGGCAGACTCCTGCTCCTATCACTATTCTTCCCAATAAACACACAAGGAATGCAAGAACAGCCATACTGACCTGTTTAGCTCACTATCTCCTCATTGACAATGTTATGTATTAGATGTCTTCAGCAATAATACAAGCTGCAGCTCAGGAGCTTCTTAACTATTTCTGTATTTAGCAGACCTTAATGATCTTTTTAAATTCTCACCCCCACATCCCCCCAAGAATTAGTCCAAATCTCACTGCACATTTGTAAACTCTTCACATCTAGAGCATCTCCTGGCAAGGACTTCCAAAGCTTTTACTAAAAAAGCCACCCAACTGCCTGCCTCAGGTCCACTCTCCAGCTCATTATTTTCAACATAGAGCCAAATATCTCAAGCTGACTATTTGACATATCAGGAGAGTGCCTTAAGCCTCAAGCTAAAGAGCTCTTATTCTCTTTAGGAGGCATTGTACTTAGTGTAATTACCAACATGTTCCCTAAGGCAGAGCATGAGAGACTAGCTTTGGTCCAGTGATTAAAACACTTATCAAGGATCTGGAAGAACCTAGCAACTGGCATTTTTCCAATAGAAAATATATTTCATTGAAGAATTCGCATCCAGCTATGTTAAAAAGCAAGCTCGCTTTTCAGCTGCTGGGACAAGAGCAACGACCTTGCCCTCATCTTGAGGGAAATTCCACCTTTAAAGTCCATCTCCATTAGAAACTGTAGATACTGCCCCTGCTCATGGGAAATAAAAAGACAAGCTGCAAAGGCCAGAAGTTACAGAATATTGCTGTGCTTGAAAGAGTGAAAAAGATGTTTCTTAATTCTTATGTTCTCAAAACAGACTAACTCCTGGATGGGCTGAACCAACACGCTGCTAGATACTAACTGCATGAATAGAAGATAGCTGACGATGTTCACGGTATCATCAATAAAGGCAACCAAAACAGTAAAATCAACAACCTACTCCATGTTTGCTTGGTTCCTTTGAAGCAACGGGACTAGCTTATGAGGCAATGCCCACAGTTCTTCACAGCTTTAAACCAGTTGTTTGCTCAGCTTTTTGAGAAGAGAATTACCTAATGCAGTTAAGAGTTTACTGCTTAGGGATACAACGAAAACAGTGATATAAAACCCTTGTGCAGATGAACTTTCAAGGCACTGTTCACAGTGGCATAAGGGAGACCTACTGACTTCGTGACTACTTGGTACAGAATAAGAAAGGCATTCACAATGCTGCCACAAAAACTCTTTGGCTCTATTTTTCTTTTTACTCCAAATACAACAGGGTTAAATACTTATCCAACATTATTTTAACACTCAAACTGAAGAAAATAAATCCTGGATTGTTACATTCTAGACCAAAAGGGAACAGATAGAGAAGATCTGACATGATAGATGATAGCCTCTATTGAGGAGACAAGCATTTCCCTATGAACAAGCTTTCCTGTAGTACAAGCATCACTTCTTTTTTTTTTTGGGGGGGAGGGAGGGGGATAGGGGGTGTGCATGGAGGGATGGGGGTTAAAACTTCAGAGACGCTTTTGCATTAACTAGAAATTTTGTTAGTGAAGAATGAAGGATTCTAGTAGCCAAAAAGATGTTTAAAAGAAATATCTTGCCTTACTTATGTCACATAACGCTCTACACTAGAGAAACAACTCACAGAAGTTCAAAATACTTAGTTGCATTCCCAAACACTCAATACACAAATTTCTGCTTGAATATAAGCTCACACAATGAAAAATGGTCAAAATTTTAAGTGAGGTTAGTTCAGGTGACAAGAAGTCATCCATATGTACACAATATCCATTGATTTTTCTTTATGTTTCATGTGTTTGAAAATACAAGTGCACAGAGAAAGCCAGAACTTTTGCAAGAGTCATTCAGTTAGTTCCATAATTCCAGAAAAATATCAACAGGCACAAGCTGCATTTAAAATAGCAATATTCACTGAGAGTATACATAAACAAGTCAGCACCTATTACAATGACAGGAGCTCAAATTGGTCACAGCTTTGACAAAAATCTGCCTAGACCTTTTCTTATAAACAAGCACATCTGAAAAGATCAGAACAGCTTTTAAGCTCAAATGCCTTTTTTTTTTTTTTTTAAATACACAACAGAACAAGTAATTTTTGGTATGGAGAGAATTGAGAATGACAGAGAGATCAGAAATAAAGAGGATTGGTAAACAAATGTCTTCCTATTGCATCCTTGCAGGGTTTTCCCTTACTCTCAGGCTTTCTCTGAAGCTATTCTTCTAGGGCTTCCTAGGCTGGAGTATGCTGTAACATATGCTCTATTATATCTCTAGGTAAAATGTTTCCTGTGCTTCCTCAGAAGGCTCTGCCCCCGCGGTACTGTACGCTTCCGGCATGTTCACTTCTATTTTCTTCTTGCCCTAGACTGCACACCAGGAGTCTATTTCTTCCTGAGTATGGGCATGAGAGAGAACAATCTAGCATGAGTCAGCTCCATCTGACCCTAAATCAGGATAGGACAAACAAAAGTTTTCTCTCTTCCCAGACACGGCATTTAAAGAATGCTGTAACATGCAAAGTAATAAAACAGACTCTATCCATAGTAATTGTACCACGTACCTCTTCTAATAGTATTTCAGCCAGCAGGTTTTGACCACAAAAGACTTATCAGATCTAGTTCTAGAAGTAAGAGTGTTCTACAAACGGATGCATTAGGCAAGTCAGTTCTGATTTTTGCAGTCAAACAGCAGGCCAGAGCGAGTGGGTGCCAAAAGAAAGAACTTGAAAAAATTGGATAAAACCAGTATTAAGCACATTATCCATATTTTATGAACAAATCAATAGGAGAGCTATGTGGTTAAGTCAGATCTCAATTTTGAGTTCCTTTCTATCTTTACTGAGCTCTTTTGCAAGCATTTTAATACAGCTTAATTCTATGAAAATAAATAAAAGCAATCTAAAACAAAATCTTCCATTCAGAACTCCAAAATAATAGTAATATAACCACTCATCCCTACTGTTGCTTCCTTGGAAAGTAATTATTCCTCTGCAAAATACAGTTCACATGCACAGAAACAGGTAACGCAAATTGCGGTGGAAGTTTATCCAGCATATAATGGTATTCCTTCCATTTGGTCACAGCCAAGGCCCATCTGATTTATTGGTGTTGCATTTCTTGCTGCAGCATAGATCAGATAAAGCCCCTGGATATTTTCTACCTATGTTTCTAACAGAGAGGCCATTCTGTAAACAAAAGCTGACTTGAGCTCAGAACAAGCCTCCACAGACCTGGACAAGCCCAGTTTTCCTAGAATTATCCTGATTTTCAGGAGAGTGACAGAAAGCTACATCCATTATGGAAAGAGCAGCAAAGTACTGTGTACCAACAAGCACAAGCAATAAACCTGACAGGGTGCAAAACTTCTCCTTTAGTGAAAGAGAACATAATGCATTTCATCCTCTAGTTGCTCTTTACTGATGACAACAGTAGACTAAACTATTACTAGCTGGAAACACAATTTGAGATCAGCTGGAGAAAACCATCCAACTCTGATTGGCCTGATTGACTTAATTTTCAATTATATCCACTTAAGATGTTCTCAAGGAGCTCTAGTTTCACTGAACAGATTTTTCTGCAACCTGAGATTCCTTCCATTTCCTGAATTCCATACAAGCTGTAACAGCTGGAATCATACAACAGTGGGCAAGCCTATTGAGATACATGTAATTATTTTTCATCTACTAATAGGACCAAACTAGTGACTACATCACCATTTTTATGTTCTGCCCTTTTACTTGTTTCAGCTCTTCCTCTTCCCTCCTGCCTTAGAATTTTCCACTAATTTTATTTGCCTGATATTTGCACACCTTATGGGAAGTGCACAGGCAATAGAATATTTACACTATATTTGTTTTTTCAAGCTTTTACACTTGGAAGAACTCAACCACTGTAGAAGAATGTCACCTCAAACTTTTCTCAGCATAAAAAAATTTTGAGGAGCTAGAAGTATAACTACATTGCAATAAAATTATGTTTCAAAGGATTTTAACTTTGAGTTAAATAGCAAAGTTTTTTTTTGTTGTAGCTAGGTACTTGTAGTATCTACAGTAGCAAGGCCAAAACCTTCCAGCTTCTCATGCCCTGCCAGGTGACAAGAAGCTGGGAGAGCAGAGCCAGGACAACTTACCCAGACTGGGCAAATGGATGTTCCTACCATAGAGTGCCATACTATGGATAGACAGGGAGAGCCAGCCAGGAGGCAAAATCACTGTTCAGAAACAGACTAGACATCAGGTTGTGTTTTTTAATGCATGCAGTAAACCACTGCATTTCTGCATCACTTGTTTTATTATTATTGTTATTCGAATTTTTCTCCTTATTGTTGTCTTATTCTCTTAATTTGTTATCCTATTAAACAGTCTTTGTCTCCACCTGCAAGGGTTGGGTTGGTTTTTTTTCCCCATTTTTCTCCCCATCTCTTTGGGGGGAAAGGGTAAGAGAGCAGCAGCATTGGATTTACTTACCAGATGGGTTAAACTATGACACAGGTCCTACTAAAGTACAACATGAAGAAAGTTTGTCCTGCGGTTGCTGTACAAGACAGTGGGACATTTGCTCTATATTCATCGCTACGTAATTAATATCCATTGAATGATCCAACCATTAGTTCTAGCACTTTAATTTATGAGTGCTTCCATGTTACAGATTGACATCCAAGAAAATAAAAGAGAGTGCTTTAATCCCTTTTTCATTCTTCAAAAAGGTCTAAACCTTGTCCAACAAGAGTCTGAATTACACATTTTCATCTCTGACAACTGTCTCTTCAGTTTCTCCATTTTCTAACCAGAAGTTGTTACTCCCTTCTATTTTACTGGAAATAAGTATTCAGTTTCTGGAATTTCCAGAAATTAAGCAAATAGTAGTTCTAAAGTCTGGAAGTCCCAGACCAGCAGTCACAAAAGTATGTGTAAGACTAAGCACATGAACATTGTCTGCTATGTCCTGCATTTGATGTGCGTGCACTTTGGGGATTTTTGCCCTCCTAGCTATTGTCCAGGGAGTCCCAGTAAAGATATACAAGCTCTGTCCTCACTGAAGAAGATAAATATGAACACGAACAAAAAAGAATTGAACCAGAATTCCTCAAGTACTTCTGGGACTTCCTGACCCAAGCATGAAATAACCTGACAAGTAAAAGTGTTGTGCTCCTGATGTTGATATTAACCTCTACAGTTCAAAAAAAGAGAGGGCATTTCAGTGCAAGATTCTGATGCAGATTTAAGCTTTTGAGAACACAATACATAATCAGGGTCTTATTATCTGAAACTAAACCAATTCTAAGAGGATGATTAAGTATCTGGAGCTTGACCTCCCCTACACGTGCATCTTTTCAGAATGAGTATTGTCCTGCTCTGCTTACAAGGACAGGGTGCCTTAAAAAGGAAACCCCTTAGCTCATCCAATTTATTAATGGTCTCCATTCTTTGCTGCACTATTGGCCCTTTATATTATGGAGGCTACCTTGTGAAAAGCTAGTTAGGATGAACAAAGTATTTTTGAGGTCAGTTTTGGAGTGTGGCATCTATTAGAGTTTTGATGCCAATGTCTATTACAATGCCCAATATACACTTGTGTGTCCTTGTACTTTACATTTATGAGCTTATAGGTTCCTATTCTATAAGCAAAATGCATGATTGTTGATGGTGGGGTTTTATCTGTCATTCCTAATTCCATTGTGCGTGATTATTTTCCTCCTGTTTACCCAGTTGTGCAGTCCCTGTTCAATCAGGACCTCGTCTTTCACTGACATTTTCAATGCCAGGAAAACACCAATGGCAAAAACAGCGAACAGCATCTCATCTCCCAAATAGCAGCAAGATGATGCTTTCAAATAATGAATAAGAAAAGTATGGTTACTCTCTACAATCAATATTTATATCTCATTAACAGCAGTTATGTAGTACTTTTTTTTTTTCCTTCAGTGAAATACAGCCACGAAGACAACATAAAACTATGGATAAGTGGTGTAATGTCACAGCAAAATACACTGATTATGATTCTTGACCTGGCAACTTGGACAGTGAATACTAATGTATTCCTTATTTGCAGATTCCAGCTTACTCAAATTTCTTTTTTATTGAGATAAATAAAATTGGGAGTACTATTTCTAAACCTATATGCAAATTGTCACAATGGGAGAAATCTCCTGGGAGCATCCTCCCTTTACATGTGATTTGATAGGCAACTGTGAAAAGATGTGCAATTTTTTTTTCTATTTATTATTTACACAAAAGCTTGAGTAGATCTGTCATGTATAAGTCTGACATAATTTCAAGGTAAGCTTTCCAGATTTTTTCCGTTTTTAATTGGTGGGATTTGGGGAAGTTTACTGGGGTTTCTTGCTGTTTTCGTTTTATTTTGGCTTTTTTGTTGTTGTTTTTGTTGAG
Organism: Laterallus jamaicensis coturniculus; assembly: GCA_022605575.1. Lineage (NCBI taxonomy): Eukaryota > Metazoa > Chordata > Aves > Gruiformes > Rallidae > Laterallus > Laterallus jamaicensis. The sequence goes on from JAKCOX010000014.1 coordinate 21,129,874, forward strand.
TGGATGTTTAAAATGTGATAAATAGTTTGTACAAACTCTTTTGCTAGCCTAGATAATACCTGAAGAGATCCATTCCCCCATGGCAAACATATCAACTTCAGAATTATTATAATTTATCATCTAGCAGTATTTTAGAAAGTAGGTTTTGATGTCTGATATGTGAACATTTGTGCATCTACTTTTAAGACTCTGGAAGTGAGAAAATTCACAAAGCATTAGCTATACTACAAAAAAAGTGCTCACAGCTTTTGTACTGGATCCCCGAGAAGAACAAAAGTAACCAGAGACATTACAATTCTTCAGTGTCTATGAACTTTTTACAGAAGTGCAACTAACTGTTGATTTTCCAACATGAACACATTAGTAAATAGAAATAAGGCAAAACTAATTTATTTTCATCATGAAGACCACCAACCAAGCATGACTCCCTGGGTCCTAACAGAATACTGCTTACATTACATTCAATTCCTTAAAAATTCCAGTAAAATACTGAAATTGGTCAGTAAAACAAATGAGGCATCAAGGATAAGACTAACAACGGACCATCTCATCAAAAGGCCAAGGAAATATTCCATAGGCTTGGAAAAAAAATTCTATTGACTTTTAGTCCAGAAATCATAGTCCATGCTACTATGACTGACAAAGAAACTATTTGTCTAAAATTAGAACAAGCATTTGAGAAAAGTATGAACTGAATGAAAACAAATTCAACAGCTGCAATGAACTGCCTAGACAATGGGGATTCTTATATTTCCAGAGCACTTTTGAGACATTAACACCAGGGAAAAGTGATGGTAGACCTGAAATATTAATGAGAACATGAATCAATAGATTCAGCACCTTCCAATCAAAAATAGAGAAAAAAAAAAAAAGACTAAGAGTCTAAAAACATTGATTTGAATTCATGGTTTCATGCTGATAGGCATCTTTAAACATCTGAATTTGGCCCTCCAAAAGGCACATAGGGTACTTCGGGTTATAAATTAAATCTCTTACAAAGAACTGACAATTTTACAGTTCAGGAAAAAATGAGCAGCAACAATGAATGTTACTGAGACATTGTTTCTACTAGAGATAAAAATGCACTAAGGAAACTGCATGCAACTGAGAAAATTTGTTTTAAACTCAGAAGTTACACTTGCTTTGAAAAAGCATTTAGAGCATTTCTCACCTTCTATATAGATGGGCAGAAATGGCAAAGTGTAGACCTTCCAACAGCTTATTATTTTACACTATATAGAAACGATTCAGGCAACAAGGCCTTCAGTAAACTAAAGGCTACCAAAATAGGAATCTGGGAAATACCTCAGCACTTAACAATTTGGGTAAGGCCCCGTAGTAAATTTTAAGTTAGTTGTAAATGGAGTTGAATACATATGAATCACTTGTTAGCACTTTGACATAAGATTCCTCCCTTTCGAATAAGCTCTTCACAATTAATGTTTATTATTTTACCTCTTGTTATCAATCACTCATCAAAATTGCAGGCTCCGACAGAAATTTATCATTCAACACTACCTAAAAGCATTTAATAGGGAGTGCAAGCAATCCAGATCTCTCTGGCCCATTATTAAAATACAGGCCTGCTCTGCTCTGTGTTGGGCACAAACATGCTTGTTTAGAAGCATCTGGAGAAATAGAACATTAATGATTACTGAGTGTAATTACCACTTGTGCATAGTTCAACAGAAACTTGTTTTCCCTTGACTTTCAAGGTAGGTATCACATCACCATCACACACTGTTCTTAGCTAATTATTCCAAAGAACGTGCTGCAAAAGCTGCTGCCTTTCCTGAGCAGCATAGTGTGCAGTTTTATAATTGATTCTCTCTGATTACAGGTACCATTACCCCATTTGGGTTTAAGTCTGCAGAGGGTTTGGACACTGAATTTGGAACATGATAATAAACACATGTTACCCTCCAGGCATGTTATCACAATTTCTAAAATTAGGTACTGGATATAACAAACAATGCATCTGTAACTTCGGGGATTCATGGTTTAATTCTAGCCTTTCACAAAAAGCAAGGCCAAATTGTGTGGAAATAGCATGCAAGGACTCTAAAGAGAGCAGCTGTTATGACAAGTGAGACTTTTCTAATAACACGAAAAAATAAAATTAATCAGTGCACTGCTTTGTTTTAAAAACAAACAAACAAGAACAGTTTCATTTCATTGCCATTGCAGAGATTTCACTACTATAGCACCAATCCCACTTCTCTTACGCTCCCCACATATATACACAAAAGTTATGCCAGAGAAATGAACCATCACTTCTCGAGTTTTGGTTTCACCCCAAATTGCCTTTATTTGGTCCTGTTTGATTACAGTAAGACTAGCAAGTAGGTCACCTGCACACAAATACCGAGAATCACTTAACATAGCCAACAATTTACTTAGAATCAATAAGCATAATTTCCATAAGAAAAAAGAATTAATTTTTCAAATAGTAAAACTTTCTCAACACTCAGATAATTCTGCTTAATATGTATTCGACCAATGATTCGCTAAGATTTTCTTTTCTAAATCCCTCTTCCATCCATCATGACTTCAATAAAATTCAATGTGGTGAGGATATTTTCAAGAAATACTGAGTGAAAGTGAATTAAAATAGGTAAAGATGATCTTAGACTTTATTGGCAGGCTACCAGGAAGAAAAAAATTATAACCAGAACATTGTTATCTCGACTGCTGGGAATATAACTGTTCTAAAGTCAAATGACCTTCACGTACGTCCTCTTCATCAATCTGAAACACTGCATAATTCTGTGTAACAACATCTGCTTGATTTAAACCTGGCCTGGACCTCTGAGCTCAGCTTGACAGGGAAAAGCTATCCCCATCCCTCAAAACCATATTCTTGGTTCAGAATACTGTCAAGTCCTCCTGTTGGATCTAATCCTTCAGTGGGTTTCAGAAATACGAGAATTTTAAAAATGGATCTCCTCTTAGGGAAGAGGATGCTCCATGTGTATGCTCTACATTGGAGATCTACCCACTACTTCCCGATTTTCCTCTGCTTCTGTGCTGAACTCTGTGCAAATGTTTCCCTGTACTTACTTTTCGAGTGACTTCTTAGAGTAGATATTCCCTTGAGTGTATTTTCTTTCTTTACCATCACTCTTTTCTATACAAACAACAGATTGCTCTGCTGCTGCCCTTTAAATTTAGAGAAGAAAAATCCCACACCACAGATGTCTGGTGATGGGAGGAAGGTTGCTTCTTCCACAAACTTACTAGGAAGCCAAATAACTCCAGTATCTCTTATTGTACCTTTCAGAGAATATAGATCTTGAATTTGCCTCTTATCCTGGTCACGGTTCTCAGTCTATGGTTTACAGACCATTGCTGGAACACAAGATCATCCTAAACATTCCTGAACTTGTCTGCAAATTTTCATATTCTATTTTAATTAACAATGCATTCAATAATATTGCATAATTGTTGGCAAGTGTTGAGAATTACTGAGGTTGAGCTTACTGTAGAATTGTACTAGTTGTTTAGGAAAATAACAGATTAGATAAAAAAAAGAGTGGTTTCAGTGCACACACCACAAATTGCATTGAATACCAAAATGAGCCTTGGACATTTTTTCATTAAAAAAAAAATTAAAAGATATTGTTTCAAAGAAGCAGGAGCATCATCAAAACAAGTAAAATTAAGGTTGCCTGAATTCCTCACAAGAACATGAGAGTGCAGTGCTTGGAGATTTAGTAAAACCAAACTGTAAGGGAGCCTTATTAGACGTTATGGAGGCCATATGCTATCTGAAATTCTCTAACTTCTACTGCTATCTCAAAATGTTAATAACAAAGAAAAAAGAAAAAATCCTTAGAAGCATCTAAAGAAAAGTTTGTTCATGCAGGAAAGTTCCACCATTGTAGGTTAGAGAAAAAAATTAAAACATCAAACTACTTCCACAGGGACATAAACTGGGACTAAATAAAATAAGCAAAGGGAATGATAAGGGAATCTGCTTTAGTGCTGAGAATTTTTTTTCCATGTTACTCAACAAACATGGACAAGAGGACAGTAGGACTGCACAACCAAACATGCCATTCCAACAAGCAAGCAATTGAAAAGACATCCATTTTCCCAGAATTTACTTTCCTCTGTCCCATCTGATGAACCGGTGCTTTTCTGTTCAGTATTTGAAAAGTTATTTCAGGAACATCATCTGTCCTGAGTAAATATGTCTCTCTATTCCTCGAACAACCCTCCTCAATAGAATTAAATAATAATAATAAAACATAAAAGAAAAAAATAGGTTGATCTTTTAAAGTATTTCTTTCCATAACTTCTATTAGAAATTAAAAGAAAAATTAGGTCTTAGGTATCAAATGTCTCTTTTGACACTGTATCTCTTGAGCAAATATTTTTCATTTCTCTCCAAAACCAACTCTGAACAACTTCTGAAAGGATACATCCACTACAGAAAAGCAATTTCTGAAACATCACAGAAAAAAAGGGTTTATATTTGTATACCTCTATTTCCCTCAACTCTCTTTGGGGGGTTCAGGAGTAATCATGTTATATGAGAACCATAAACCATCAGATTTCTGTCACTTGGCATAAGACTTCCACCACTTCTGCTCAGCAGTCCATCCGGAAGCATTTTAACTGCTCAGGGCTTAGTTCAAAGAGGCCGTATAAACAATCAAAAAATTGCTCCCAAAGTAGCACCTGTTATTAAATGCTGACATTCACAGAGGGCACTAATAGTATTCTCTGCGCTTCTTTCAAACATATGCAGAGAGATATTTTTAGCTGCAGGTTTCTCAGTCATGTTTACCATAACCAAATTGCTGGGATTTTTTTGTCTGAATCACTCTAGTCCTCCCCACACTAAAGTACCCAGTCTTAATTCCCCAACATCCCAGTTAACTTGCTCTAGAAGTTCACTCCTCCTAAATGCAGAGATTAAAATTCAGTGTAACAAATACAGGGCACAGAAAAGACATCCACAAGAAGTGACAGAATAGCCTGGAGAGCCAGCTGCCTCTTGAAAAATCCTAGAATTGAGAAGAATTCTCTCAAGCTGCAGGATCTCTCATTGATGACAGTTTTTCTGTCCCTGCAAAGTCCAAAGATTATGTATTTTCTGTGTGAGATACAGAGAAGATATTTTCCTACTTGTCAAGACACTCTCCAGACAACAAAGCTGTATGCGGAAGCACTAGTATCTTGAGAAGGAAAGGTGACTCACATCTGCAGGTACCATCAACCAGCATCCAACAAACAAGAAGAGCGAAGCAAGCACAGAGACATTCTAGAGTCTTGAACAACCTTTTATTTGCTTTCCTAGAGTGTTCTCCTTAAAATTCTTTGCATTTGTTTCTATCCCAATCTATTCTTTAAAAACACATTTCAATACTTGCAAATGTGCAGACATGCACAATTTAGTAATCAATAAAAGTTAGATTTACTGTCCTGGAGATGCAACAACCCAAGTCACAAAATAGATAGTAAAAAAAAACCCCAAAAAAACAGAAGGGTGAATCAACTGATTATCCTGCAAGAGAATGTTAAACCTGTTCCAATATAAGATCATCAAGTGGTGAAAAAAAGCCATATTTCTGTAGTTAATATTATTTAGACATTAGTTCCCCCTCAAAGACAAAAATATTAAAATACTAATTTGTATCATACATAACTCCACTTCGTGACCTGAAACTTTTAAGACCAAAGAAAGCATCAGTCAGCACCAACTATGAGACATGACTTGGTGATGGTCATCTTAAATGTGTGCACCCAGAGCCAAGTACTTTAGCATCTAATAATCCTATTTTAGTCCTCTTAATTCAATATGCCTTCATGTGACATAAATCAGTTTCTCAGAAAATAATCTCTCCCCTTACCATGTTTTCACATGGGATTTCAGCTTCATAGAGGAAGATGAATAAACCTAACACACTTATTGCTGTGCATTGCAGGACATCAAGCATCCCTTTGTTGCAATAATGCTACATGTGTCTTGCCTAGTTGTTTTTTTTTACCCTAAAATACCTCACAAACAGTTAATCTAATAAAACAGTAGTGCAATACTGAAAGATTCAATTGTTTCCAGAAGTTTCAACTATTTCATTGCCAATACACTTCTGCTTTGGTTTATCAAAAGCACTGAGTAGCCTGCCAGAAACAGCTGCAAATTTGACAGGAAGGAGATGCTCCGGGAAGACTGTTTCAAATCCCAAAAGGGAGGGAGTAAGCAGTTTCAATTATTTTCCTCTAGTTCTAAAACTAGTTTCTTCCTGTTTTTCACAGAATTTTTCATAATGCCTTTCCTTCTCTAGAAGTCAATGGCTTAGTCGATTTGCAATTTCAACACCCTTAACAGCCATTGACTTTTTTGAAAAACAAAAGCTTATTTAAACCTCTGGCTATGATTTCTCAAACTGGTTAAACAGCGGCCAGCAGCCCACACCACAAAAATAGCTTTTCTGCTTCCTTACCCTCTAGCCACTTGGTGATCACAAGTCTGCCGACCCTGCTATCTTCCTTTGCCTCTCTGTTCTCAGAGAAATGTTGGGTCAGGAAGTTAAAAAATATAAGAATTTTCTTTTTTATCATCAGTCATTGTATACCTCTGGGATTTAAGGGACATTAGCTACAAGCCATACTTTCACTGCAGAGAAAGAGAGAAGGAGAACGTCAGAAATAGATGAAGTGATAGAATAAAAGCCAGTAAAGTGCTTTGATGACAAAGGTTATGCAAGCGTGAAGGAACACTCTTACACTTCTCATCAGTAGGGAGGAAGGGACTTTAAAGCACAATTTAATGGCCAAACAGAAGTCATGAACTGACTGAAACTTTCAGTTTAGGTATGAAGTACAACAGTGAGAGAATACACAGTGCTACCATATATCACACCCTGGACAACTCTGACGTGCATAAAAAAAGAACCCGATAAAGCGGCAGACCTTTTATAACATGCAATTTCCATGGCCCAGCCTCAGCCATGCAGCTATTCAACACCGACCAAATACTCTAGAACCTTTTTCTCCAAAGAAGGCAGGCTCCACTTTGCATTTTACAGGTTCAGAAGTGAGAACGAACCCATCGCTCAAAAAACCAGACAATACATGCCAGCTTAGCAGAATGAGGGGGGAGGGGGAGAAACAAACCCAACAAAAATCCTCCCAAACTCCAATCCAAAAAAGGAATATTGTAAATATATTAAAAAATGTACTAGGATATTTTTTAACACACTTAAAATTAACAAGGCATTCTTTATCCTGTTGTGTCTCTCTAAAGGCAAATTTAAAAAATGGATAGCGTGCCAAAGAATGTAAACTAAATTAAAATTAGGTATCTTGCCTCACATATTTTTCAAAATGTTCATTAGGAAAACCCCATTTCTTGTTAAACCAGTAATTATTCAGGTCTGTTTTCTTTTGGATATGACACTAGGCTACTGCTCTCTGTCTCACATTTTCCTTCTGGGACAGCTTATTCTCTACTCCTGCTTCAAGTTTATACTCCCCACGGATATCCTTAACCCATCTCTCTCTTGCATCCATGTATAATCCTGTCTGCTTGAGAATATAAGGACTACAGAGCCTCCAGAACAACCCCTAAAGCTGCCAACAAGACTTGTTCCATCAGTCTCTGAGCCACCCCTTAAGCAGTGAGGTTGTCAGAAACTGCTAATGAAATCCTTTCCCCCATTTAATGAACATGGTAAACAGTAGATGGAAAATATTGCATAGAAGCCACTAAATCAAACACATAATTTGCTTATTTAGCAACAGCATGGCAATGAAAAGTTTTGAATGTATATAAATATAAATAATGGAAGAAAAAGGACCTTTAAATCATCTATCGAGTTCAATCTATGCTCTTGTTTCCCAAAGCCTGCTTTATAAATCTAATATTTAAGTTTCAAGCAAATCCCCTTCCACAAAAAGGAAGCAGATCATGCAAAAACAGGCCATCACCAAACCCGACCAACCAGTCTCAAAACAAAACCAGGTTGCTAAAGCAATTTTTGTCTCCCACCTCTTTTGTTTTCTTTAACTTCATAGCCGCAGTAGATTCTTCTGTCACAGATAGGTCATCTTCCCAGAAATAACAGCACTCTGGATAAAATCATTTTTATTCTTAAGCAAAATTACACAAAAATCAAATGCAGATTATATAAACTTCTCATCCAAATTATCCCACGAAATTATTTTGATAGATTTTAATAAATTTTTAAGTAATGTTTACTTCTGAAATGTAGCAATGGCTTATGACATTTCTTTGATCTGTACTGATTTTATCTATTTTTATTGTACTATAGAATGCACCTGGTTCATATATTGACATCTTTTGATGTACTGAAGTCTTCATATAATTTTTGTTATGATTCTTACTTTTTTTTAAAAATGGATAAACAAACATATGGAGAATATTTATATACTGTGTGCAGCAGATCACAGGTAAATTCAGTCAGTTGTTCATGAATAATAGAGAACAGAATTCTAATTGAAAACAACTTCTCTTGTGACTACATGCATCTGAAACTAACATCACTTATACCAGTATCCCAAGTTCTCTGCCAGATGGGTCTGTATGTTAACTCTCATATCTGCATACTCATTCACTAACACGTGTGACCTCAAAGGTTTGCAGGTTTACAAGATAAATTTTTTTCCCTTCCTACTACTAATGTGAAAGGGACTGCATCCACAGCATTTCCATTCCTCCTCTGAAAAAGGCAGAGAAAAACCTGTTTTAGCTATAGATCTCAGAGTACAGGACTGACAGATAGGCAGAACTTCCTTTTTCTAGGTCAGGACCTGGTCCATGCTCTCACACAGCGACCTGCACAGTTGCTCTTCACAGTGCACATACAGCCCAATTCCTGTAGAGAAGATAGATCTTTCCTAAAGTTCAACAGCACTTTGAAGAGGACCCCTCCATCACACATCACTAGACCTAGGCCAGAAGAACAACCAGGTGAGCTTCTCATTTCATAAAGGAAGCATCTGTGACAAACTGTTTTGCTGGCAGAGGAGATGACAATGGCCGCTCATTTGAATCACCAGGGAAACAAATCCTTGACTAGCTGCAATCAACTTAGAAACAGAACTATCACACTGGACTTCTTGGAAGCTTGAACAAGTAACAATAATGGCAGGTCTCAAACAAGTAGCCATCACCATGGCTGTACAAACACTTGGCATGTGATTCAGAAAGTGGGCTATGAATATCAGAAGTAGGAAAAGGACAGAAAACACCCCTCCAAGAAGCTTCTAAGATTCAAAGAGAAAAAGAAACCGCATCAACAGCTTCACACAGCTAGAAAACTCAAGAGGTTGGGCAGAACTGAAGTGGTGGCAGACGTGCTTGCCCTTTTATGGCACACACCAGGGTAACAGAGGGAAAGGGAGACTTTTCAGTCTTCCCCAAAAAATAATCATACACATGTATCCACTTGGAGAATGCACTGACTTTGAAAGAGGAGAGATTGTGACGCAATTGTTAAAAGATCAACATAGAACGGTTAATAGATTTTACTAGCATATGCACTTCCACAAAACTCCATACATCATATTTTAATGTGCTAAAAATAATGCAAAACACTGAAATCTTGATTCATGTGCCATACTTAATTTTAATGCAGCTTAATAACAGAGCCTATAGCAAAGACTTTTTCATACCTTCATAGAGTATCTTTTAGAGTAAACAAAAAAGAACATAGAAAAGTTCTACAGGCTGTATCACTTACGTATCACATTACCAAATCTGCTGCTTCTCCCCCTCCCCGTTCTTGGTTAAATAATTAGTTACCATGGAAACAAATATAATTCTAGTATGGACACCAATCTGTCACATCGACATTAACGTGAAACATCTCCTCTTTCTGTAGAGACATGGGGAGAGTGGTGACCATGAAATATGCTCTATTTATAAACAGCTTCACAGTATTTGTGATGACAAAGAATATTAACTTTGGCTAATGTTGCAAAGCTGAACAAATAATAAAATAAGAAAAACAAATGACGATGATTTTTCTTATTTTAAAAGAAACAGTCTTAGAATATATTGACTGAGTACTTAATCGTCCTCAATTTACAGCTATTTTAACAAATTAATAATATTTGAAAAAGTGAATCACAATCAAACCTATAAAGAAGCAATGGGGAATCTCTTGGACCTCCAATAACACCATAGTACGTGGCTTTTTCATTTCAACTACCTCATAAAACCTGTCTGGCTGCTGAAAATAAGTTGTCTGTAATGCCACCTCAGGAGACTTTGTTTTAAGCGAGCAATCAGAGCTCTTTCATCAACTCCTCTCACTTGAAGATATAAATGGCCCTCAGAAATATGGGGTGCAGAAGCACTCATGTCAACATTTACCCTCACAGGTATTCCTATGCAAATAACTGCATACCACTAGATATATGAGAGCTAGTCCCCTGAGAATGTGCAAGCCTACCCCTTAATTAGAACATAGCTTCCTGTCATTTAAAAACCATTTCATATGCAGATACAGTAAGAGACATCTAAATGAAATCACTTATTCCTGCAATTATTTCAACATGAAAAGGAATGTCAAAGTATAAAACTATGACTGAAAACTGACATGGCTTTAAGGTTGTTAATACTATCCCTGTGTTTTCAGAATTCTAACTGCATAAATACAGAAGATAATTTACTTTTTTGGCAAGGGAGGGGAAAGAGATAGTGATTGGGAATATAAAGAACATGGCAGATAAGAAAAATCATGTTTTGGGTGAATTTTGCTTAAGATCTCTTTAAAATACTTAACGCCTCACAATTTTTTTGTAGTTTTCTCAGGCTTACCATTTCTGTCTTGCAAATGCTTGGTTTACATTACAACGAATTATCAAGTTAGAGTATTTTTCCTGTAACCTATGTAAATGGATAAACTGGGAACAGTAGAAAGAAAAAGGAAGTCAACAAGAAGTTTTTTTAAAAGCACAAGTCCTAATGTTCCTTCAACATACTTCAGAAGTGAAGAAAGTGAATTTCTCTAATGGGATTGAAGACAGAGGAAATGCTGTATATATGCCACAGTGATTCAAGAACAAGATAAAGGTGTGCATGGTATGGAGATGCCAAATTTATACTCATATGATTCTTTCTGGTTTGTTGTGTTTTTTTAAATCATTCTCTTAGAAGGGCTCAGTCACTCAAAACCATGCTTCTGCATTAGCTTGATTCAAATGTAGGGAACAATCTAATAATCTAATATTTTCAGACATTTGATTATGGCCACAGGAAATTTCTCATGAGCATGTTCCTTGAAGTTCTATGTTTGTTCCATGTCATCGTGTAAATCCCAATGTATTAGATGCTCTCAGCTCCTGATACCCATAAACCCACCAATGAAGAGGATCATGGATGGCACACACTCCAGTAAGCTCCCTTTTTTCCGCATTGTTACTATTGCCTGCAGTTAAAAATCTGCCTCTCCTTACACTCCAGACATTAAGCATTCATTATACAATTCACCCAAATACTCATCCCTATCTATTCCACACTTCACTGAACCTTGTCATAAGGGACCCCAGCCTTCCATGAAAGACTAATGCGACACTCACCCAACACCTACTTGTCTCTGCCATTGCCTTTCTGGAAGAGAGACAGTCTCATAAATTGGGTAACAAACTATTAATAGAGCTTAAGCTCCCCTGCTACTGCACTAGAAAGAAGATACCTGGAAGTTGCATCAGGCTGAGTGGGAAGAACCTGCCAGCACACCAGCACAACAGCAAGGGACCGGCCAAGAGAAACATTACTGCATGGAAGATCAAAGGCTGGAGTTCACCTTAAACAGTAGGAGGAAAACCTGCAGCACAGAATGTCACAAAACAGGAGTTGGGAAATATAAACTGCTTTCTTTACACAGTTTGAGTAATTATCCAAAATGTTTGGCCTTAAGTGAATTAAAGGAAAACAGATATTAAAACTAATCCTTTTGCTAAAGTATTGGACAAGGTAAAACTTTTGACTTATCCTTCAGGAAAAATCTGTAATGAAGCTTTCAATCCAAGACTGATTTTTGATCACTGCACATTATATATGTTCTCTTTCACTAACCAACCAACAATTTTTAAACAGGTGAGATATTATGTACTTACAGTGACAGGACTATACACAACTGCATATGGTTGCTAAAATACAAGCACTTAAACATCAGCCCAATAAATTTTTATTCTTTAACACAAAGTTATCAATGTTCAGCTGAAGCCCATTTTATTTTTGCATATGATCCTTGCCCTGAAATGGGACCATCACATTTCAGCAGGGTGATTATTTCAGCTCCTCTCTCAATCATTTGGTTACATTCACAGTATAACTACATTCAAATTATGATCAGGGTGAACTTGTTAATGGGATAATAATATTGCAAGTGACTACCTTTCCATGCCCCGATGTCCGTCTCAGGCCTGATACCTAACAGAATAAAGGCTTTCAGAGACACTACAAAAATATCCTTAACTGTTCACCAGAAACTGTCTCTAGATGTGGTTAGCAGGGCATATTTTTTTCGCCTGTTTTTCTAAGAAAGGATAGCTGACAGTCTCACTGTGAAGTGCAAACTGGCAGTTCAAGCACCCATGACACTGTTGGCTGTCAGTCATATTTGATAACTTTTGAGCTGATTGACCAATTATAATCAATATGACAAAAGCACAGCAGCTCCACAGACCACTGAAATCCTTAATTGGGGAGGGAGAGGGGCAGGGAAGGGACAGAGAATTAGGAGAGTGATAGAGATATATCATCAAAATTAGTGGCCTTGCCACAGGAAAGGCTTCCACGTTAGCTTAGTAACTCTCTCATCAATCAAACACCAACAAATTATCTGGAATTAATTATTATGTTTCTTATATATTATACAGGTAGAACACAGGAAAGATTTGAGAATGCTGTGGAAGAAGTGGCAGTTGGAAATGGGAAGAAATGCAGGAACCTGTTAACACTTTGGGAGAGCTCAAAAAATAAGGGATATGGTGCCAAAGTGTAAGAGACCAACATAAACCCTGCAGGAAGCTGAAGTCCACTAGTTCTCCTGAGGCACAAATGAATTTTGTAACCAATTTTGCTCGCCAAGCACTCTAAGATGTTTGACAGCTATTTTCTTCTTAAAGAGAAAAATATTTTACAGAACCACATTAAAAGCAGTATTTTCAAATCTAAGTCATGGGATAAAAAAATGCTGATAAAAGATCCTGACATACACCTTCATTATCTGTCACGTGCCTTTCTTGTTGTTTCAGAATTCCATCATGTCAATACTGTGCTCTGCTAATCAGTCTCAGTGACCAAGTTCAATGAGCAGCAAAACAATTCTTCCCATCAAGAAATAATGTAATAAAGAGAGGATACGTGCAAAGCCTTAAGAATATAAAGATTTAGACATGAGAGACAGTACATACAGTAAGGACAGAATCATCAAGCTCAAAATTTGTCATAGATGCTGGTATTTCCAAGGCTGAAAAGCCACTCCACCTACAAAACTGAATGCCTGATCATTACACTCCTTTCCCCCAAGGCTGCTTATTGTGAATCAATCCGTATTCCTCTGAGGAATGCTATGACAATGAAAACGTAACTATCTGGGAAGACACAGCAAGAACGCTCATGCTAATGGATTAGCATCTCATTGATCAAGTTGCTGAGATATTTTGGAACAACAATTTATTCCAAGAGAGGACTCTGCCTTAGCTCATTGGGGATGCCCTTAACAGGACCCTGTGGATGAGCAGAGTGATACTTGTAGGGAATAGTGTCTGGAAGCTGGAGTCCTAAGAAAATACTGGCAAGTGATGATATGATGATCAGATAATTTATAAGCTGAGGAAGGTGGAGCAATACTGAATGCAATAATACTGATATTGTTGGGGAAAAGAAATACTGGCCAACAACTGGCCAGACAAGTGGTGCCTCCGTGCTTGCTTCTCTCAGCTCTTCACTCTGCTCACCAGCAGCCATGCTGCTGCACCATATGAAGGATACATGTCAGCCCTCCCAATACTGCTTTCTCACGGAAAAAAACCCAGTCAAAGAAACCAGAAAATGGAAAGGTGTGAGCAGACCTCCCAGCATCTTCTTGAGCCTCTACTTTGATCTACCAAATACCTCTGTGCATGGGAGCTCCTTTATACATCTCCCTTGCCTCTTGCTTCCTAAAAATTCTTAGATATTCCACAACTTGTGTTTACATTGCAGCAACGATATACCCCACAATCACTTAATTTCCATGTTGGATCAAGCTACTTTATAGGGAGCTCCGTGGGGTAACCTTCCTTAGCAGGAATTTAGGTCAAGTTCAGTTCTACCAAGAGTGCTCAGTGCTTGTGTGTGAAATATTTATATGTGGATGAGGCGTATGTTTTGACACAAAGAGAACCAGACACAGGCAAATATCTATGATCTGCCATCTTAAGTGGAGGAATAATAATTCCATTTCCTTTTGGACTATAGCCTGTTTGACAGCTCAAGCCTAGAATCCACACCACTTTGACACTAAACCAAACTGTCACTCTGACATTTCTGTGTCTGAGAAATCCTGAATCTCACAGGTAAACTGTGAAAGCTGAAAAGCAGGGAGTGAAAGTGTGAGGCTCGTAACTGCGACAGTAGACAAACTCTAAAGAGTCACTTTGTATGACCTCTTCTTTCTTATAACTGGGGGCAGCGTAAAGCTGGGGAAAGAGGAAGGAATAAAAATCCACAGAACTTTTTGCAGACAGAAGAAACATATGCTCTACATAGTAAAAAAATATAAATAACTCATATGTGGTAGACTAGATGAGCCAGACATTATTTAAAGTGAAATATAGCCTTTAAATCTAGCTAAAGAATGCAAGAAATACATTTATGTTGTCATTTTTAAACACTGTTGAGCAGGCAAGAAAGATCTTATTACAAGTCGGAAATTTCTCAGCTGATTTTTCTTTTGTACTGGTAGGGAAGGAGAACCTATAGAGGCTTTATAGAGGCTTTCTTAGGGTCAAAAAAAGAACTGAGACCTACTGACCTCTATAATTACAATTTATTGATTTAAGTGAGGTGTTTATATCCTGGCAGCATATTTAATGCTGTTAACATTTACATAGTCAGAAATATCTCATTAAGATGACACTCACACTCTCAATATTCCCTGTTTCTCAAAAAGAAAGAAAAAGCAGCTTTTCTAGCTTAATGTACACACCACGAAAATTTTAGCACTTCAAAGGAGCTAACAAATGTGGCTGGAGAGCACCACAAGCCTAGAAGACAAATCACATACTCCCTCGGAGCCCAAGTAAAGCTGAAGCTCCTCAGACAAAACCAAAGCACATCTTATCTGTAGTGACTCTTTATCACCTCATTTATTCAAAATCTTCCAGACACAAAATAGATTCTCCTAAAAAGTAGAAGGGCTCAAGATATTTACTGGAAGCATTAAGGGCAAGCACTTCAGGAGATATATTTTGTCAATTAATACACTAAGGAAACAAGTACAATTTACAGGAAAGACAGCAAATCAGGGACTGGATTAAATGTTTGTTTTATGCTATTTGTAAGCATAAATTTGTGCACTGTATACAACCAGGGAATATGTCCAAAAGCATCAATTACTATTTAACGAAACACACTGCCATTTTATACTGGTGTAGGACCTTTTCACCTAAGGATATCCAGGTGTTCACAAAGGAAGGAAAAAGTTTATTATCATTTAATTAAATGTAGATAAATTAGGCACAAACTTACAGAATAATCAAAGTCTTGCAGCAGGGCAGTGAAAGATTTAAGAACAGATTTCTACCTTAAACATTTTTTTTAAAAAAACTTTGAATCAAATTCTGAAACAGCTATACCTGGTTTAAGCAACCAAGGTAGTCTGACAGGAGCACATTATTTCCTAAAACTCTATTTTCTACAATTTAATTCATAATCTCTTGTAGTCCAAAAAGGACAAAATGCAACAAGCACAAATTAAGACACAGGAAAATTCAATTGAACACACAAACTCAATTTTTTTTTTTTTTTTTTTGTATAAAGGTGGTCAGGCCCTGGAACAGGTTTCCCAGATGTATAAGAACCACCTAACTGGGTAGAGTCATATGTTGCCTAACTGATACTGCCTGAGCAGTGGATAGGACTTGATGATCTTAAGAGATCCCTTCCAAGCTTAGTGACTATGTGAAACTTGTGATGAAGTAGACATCACTCATTCATTTATTACCATCTCTGATATTTTGGGGCTTTGGCCAATAAATGATATATTTGTATAACAATTCATATATCATGATTAGAAATGGAATGCAGTTTCCTCGAAATTCTCAAGTGCCCAATCTTTCCACAGTTGAATTCACTTAAACCCAAACAAAGCCACCAAACAAAAGACTATCAACCCAAGCCACACTCACTGGTTCCAAATGCTTAGTATTCTTCAATAATGTATGCCACTTGGGTCTTCTGAAATCCACCCTGGATCTCAGTTTTGCCCCAGATACGCAGAGAAATGAGTGTATTTTGCAGAGCCCATGTTTTGCATTTGCATAACCTTGTCCAAGTAATCTGCTACTTCCTCCTAAAGATTTTGTATTCAGCCGTAGTACCAGACTTGGCTTTCCTACCTACAGTCACCCAACCTTGAATTTTAAAACCAGTTTATTCATGTAAGCAGTCTCACACTACACATTTTACAGGTGAGAGCTGTCAGGCATAGAAGAGCTGAGTAACAAGCTAAATCAGCAGTACAAATAGGAGCAGTACAACTACCTGCTTCAACAGTTTAAATAATTGCATGATGGATAAAGAATGGAAGAGGCATGTTTCCCTCAAGCAGCTATGGAAGGTATCAGAAAAGACTGAAAACTTAAATTTTCTACTGATCAAAGGAACTAGTCGGATTTCAGGATCCTCATGGTGCTGTTGTTCTGTCCTTCAGCATAAGCTAAAGACCATTTCTAAAGCAGAGAAAAAATTCCATAGAAAACTTCCAGTCTCATTAAATTCTTGGCCAGAGAGGACAGAAATACCTACAGGTGGGTGCTACTGGAGAAAGAACTTGAACTCATGGCCTCACTTGAGCAGACACATACTTTACCAATTCCCAGATAGAATTTACAATATGACCTAACCTGGTATTTCAGCAGCAGCAACCAAGAACCTTAAATTGCAAAAAACACATTTATCTTATATACACACAAAACAGCTCAGACAGTCCAACATGTTCAACTCAAATATATAAACCAAAAACACGTAACTATGCTTGCGAGACCAGCGTCTAAGTGACTAAACTCAGTATGTAATTTAAATTAACTTCAAAGACCAAAGGTCACAACAAAAGTCAGCACAAGTCTGTTAAGGTTTTCCAGAGCTGAGTATTGTGTGAAGAGGCTATGCTAGGCTGCCAAGCTGTAGATCCAATTCGGATTATTAAGAGTTGATAAAGAATGACGTTTTGTGTTCAGGAAGCATATGACAGGAACTGCCATGCATGTTGTCAAACTACAGAGACTACAACTGCTGATAATGCTGATATTGAAAACTATTCCCAGACATACATACACCACACACACACAAATAATCTAAAGAAATCTATTGTCTTCAAATCAAATCTTCACTTTTATTGGAAATACTGTACCAATTTCTTTTCTAGCTCTCATGGAAACAAGGTCTGTATCTTGAAATGACATTTGGTGCTGGACAGAAACACAGGCATCAAGTAGAACACACACATGATTAGTACAAGTAATAATTGCAACTATTTCAGTTAATAGCTGGCTGTACGCAAATAACTAGCCCAGTGTTCCAAAACTTGACACCATCATGAAAACACACAGCACAATAGCTCAAAGTATACAGGTCATGTTTCAGCTTCTCTCAACATAATTGAAACTGTATTGAACTGCCTATATTAAACCACAAAAATCTGATTCAAAGTAATACGTAAGCAAGACAGGTAACTGGTGTATGTCAGGATAGTGCTGAGGTTGAAGTCAGAGTATTCACTGAGCATCTGAACAGGATTTATTTTACCACAGACTGCTCAAGTAAACCTCCAGTACAACCATCCTGAGGACACAAATGTATACTGAAAACACTTAGGAGCTGTGATCCACCTTTACATTATGGCGCCTGCCTATAGCTGGACACGTAGAAGTGACCAGCCCCTTGCAAAGATTAAGTCACTGGCTGTAAATTACCTAAACTTCTATAGGGAAGACAGACACAAAGAAAACTTAAGTCTTCTATAGGGAATTAACAGTAACTATACACCATGCACCTCTGCCAACACCAGCTGAAATCTAGGTAGTCCATCCATCTGGGCTACAAAGCATTTAGCTGATTAGAAGCATTCTGGAGTCTCCCTTGAGTGACCTAATTTATGAGTTTCCGTCAGTACTCAGCAAGCTTCTAAATTAAGAAGCAATCTTAATGCTGCCTTTCAAGCTCTTATTAGTGTGCTAGATTTATTTCTACACAAAATCTTTCTTTATTTTTAATATACGGTTTAGTATATGTTGCTATGAAAAGCTTTTAAAGAATCAAATGAATCTTTTACAACAGACTATGCAACTTCAATCAGCTCATATTAAAACATGATTGTTGTAAGTACAAAATGAATTAATATGGTAAAGTTCTGTGTACTACATTAAGTTAAAGAATATTTGGCAGATGTGTATTTATAGGAGAATTACACAGACATATAAATTCGTTGCACAATAAAACGTCTACACATTCAGTACACTGCTATTCTATTCCATTTATGTAATGATTTGTAGTTTCTAAAAGTTGTTAGGCATTCTAAAAGCCAAAGTATGAATGGGATTACCATCTATCCTAAAATTTACTGCATTCAGTAAAGTAGCAGAGCACTCAGGCTTTGAAATCATGTACTGCAAAGGCTGTTTATTCCACACATAAAGTCTTTCAGGATATTGTATGGACTAAGATATAAGGGCTGCAGTGGAACAGACTGCTAAACAGTTCAAGTATTAATTTATTAGCTTCCAAAGTTATGTTCAGAGAGTGTACAGAATGAAATAAATGAAAGATTGGTTAAAAAAAAGTGCAAGAATCTGGCATAACTAGTTGTCTGTTCTGCAGTCTGAGTGTTCTAAGTCTGAGAGTTATGCGAATGGAAGATGAATGTGAACAAATGGATTTATAAAGTAGGTTTTTTAATACATATCATTAAGGCTATTTCATTTCTCTGCACTTATATACATGAAAGAGGTTAAAAGCAAGTAGAAGGTCTTTAAGGAGAAGGTATTGGAACAAGAAAGGGAACAGGAAAAGCAGCTTTGTAAAAGATTATTTCTCCTCCATTAACCTGCCTAAATACCATGGATTTCCTCCCTTCCCCAAATTTAATGATTATCAAGAAGCCATATTCTTGCTTAGACCAACAGCTTCTTCTGCATATTCCTTGAATCACAAGCAGGAGGAGGGAGAAGAGTACGAGCCTTGTATTCACACCAGTGTATATCAAAAAATCCAAGAATATAGATCCTGAAAACCAAATATCCATTTCTAAAACAGCTACAAAAGTTCCTCTAAAAGGCAGCAGAATTATAGGGTTATATTTTGTCCCTTGAGGTGGAGGCATCTGTAAAGTATTTTATATTTATGACTTTGTCCTAACACGTGAACAGCTGGGACAGAAGAGGTTGTTGTCAGATTTTGTTTTGGTTTTGTACATAAAAGGCTTGGATATTAACTGCAAGGTAACACTACAAAACAGCAACCTTAAGATCCTTTTAATTACGTAAACACACAAAGTAACATACATTACAGGTAGACGTGTTTCCATTAGATTGTTCCATCCTTAAAACTCCCATAGCAAATGACTTACAGATTGTTTCTGTGTAGGTAGTTGAAGGTGGAAGGCGAGAGGAGGAGGTAGAGGTGTGCCCCAGCTCAGTTTAACTCCAATTACAAAGAAACCCTATCATGCAAGTTTTCAGCAAGCAGCTCTCATTTCTCAGAAACTAAAAAGCAAAAGCGAAGAGGCAAGAGACATGCCCAGAGGAACACAACTCTAGATCTAGAGTAAGATAACCTAAACCTAGTCCTATATTTTAGCCACAAGAACATTTTTCTCTCTGAAAATTAATGATGATTAGTTCTAAATGAAGCATAGTCTTCTTTGGGTGATTTTCCACACCCTGCAGCTATGAACACTAACGAGACAGCAAATTGTTATTAAGAATGCTGCTGGCTTCTGTAACATGGGCATCTGTGTGTCAGGAACTGAACCGACAAGCCAAATCATATTATGTATTTCACTGAGAAAGCCAAAAGGAAACTGTGCGGACAAACGTCTGGTTGGAATCCATGATCTGGACCATAAACATCTTTAGACTTCTCAGAATCGAAGTAACAAAAGTTTAGTTCTTTGCAATGGAACCATCTTAATCCTTTAGTAAAAAAACTACTTCACAATGGGAATTGCATACTGGAGATATACGTCCAGTTTAATGAATTGAGTCCATAGTGTGTCTACTGTGAAACAGAAGCAACAAGGCTGAATATTCAGAGGCAGCCTCTGCATAACTAAGACCCTTCATAATACCTGATGGTAGGGTTAGTTTTTTTACAAAGAGACATCAAATCTCTTCTGGCCAAAGGAAGGTTGTAACAGCATTTGTTGCTTTTCTGCATACACAAAAGAAAACTCACGAACTGAAGACTAGAAACTTTCAAGCTGTAGATATGAGGAGTATCTAGGGGTAGGCACCATGGCTGTCTCCAGAACTGAGGCATAAATGTCTTTTGCTATGTGCACGGAGATTCCTGTACTGGACACGTCAACTACAGGAATTTTCATTTTCAAAAGTCACCATATTGCAAATTTCAAGATTCACCATATCAAGGCACTGACAAATTTTTCTTGCAGGAAACTGGGCAAAGTTACAGTACAAAGAAACAGCCTGTTCAGCCACAGAATATTTCTGTAAAGCAAAGCGTCAGAGGTAGAAAGACAGGAAATCATTTTCCTGCTAGAGAGAGCATTTCTTTTTTTGTAGCAACAGAAGACAAACTCCTCATGCTAAAAAGAAACCAGCTTCAAGCAGAAAATTGTAAGAGAAGTGCCACCAAAGGCCAGTTTAATGGGAGAGGCTTCTTGTTTCTTACTAATACGCAGCTATGCTCCAGTCAAAAGCGACGCAGATGCTTAGAGCAGTTACATTCATGGAGATGTGTCTGAAAGTAGTAATTGTTTGCCTGCATACTGTTCCTTCTTAGAAGTATACAGAAGCCATGCAAATGCTTGTATGGATACAATATGGAAAGCTTTCAATGAGAAAAGCCAGTCTGTACCAAACACACGCCACATGCAACAATAAAGACAGACAATTTCCTGCGGATATTCTGTCAGCCACATACCTTCTAGAACAAGCAAGAAGTAATGAATTGTGATAGGAATATTGTTCTGCAATTCACAAATCAGATCTCTTCATCAAGCATTTAGAAACTGTCATAATTGGAAAAATAAATTAAATCAAAGTAATGTTTATTATTTATCTCTGTCAAAATGATATCAAGTTGTTACCATGGTGTATTATGGGTAAAAACATTTAATAAGGATCCAAAAGTGCAATATTTGCCAATGTCTCTATCAAGAAATCCAAGTAATAAAGTATTTCTCTAACAAGCTTTCTGGATGATCTGCAGAGAAAGCTTGTGTGAAAACTGCATGCTCCGTTGTCCAGATCATTCTAAAATACATGCCAACTTTCAGGGTAACAACAAAAAAGAAATCCAGGGAGTATGGTT
Organism: Laterallus jamaicensis coturniculus; assembly: GCA_022605575.1. NCBI lineage: Eukaryota > Metazoa > Chordata > Aves > Gruiformes > Rallidae > Laterallus > Laterallus jamaicensis. The sequence goes on from JAKCOX010000014.1 coordinate 21,151,613, forward strand.
CCCTTAGCAACCAGTAAAATATTATTTACGTCATTCATATTAACAGTATGTACAGTGCCCTATAACTAAGAGACACTAATTCACAAAGAGCATACTCAGTCCTCATTATACAACTTGCTAGCTTTGAAAATTCAGTGATGCTTTTAAGTCCTAACATTCTTTTTTTTTTTTTTTCTACAAAAACTATATCCTGCCATTTTATGCCAAACAAAATCTCCTTTTTGGTTTTGAGTACAGTACTTTTTCCCAATGACTGTCAACTCAGTTCAAAGGCATGTTTGACATGAATGAGTCTCATTTGTCCATTCTGAGCATGCCCTGCATACAGGTGTGTTGCCCTCATTCCACTGAAAGTGTAGATAATTTCAGATGGACTTGTGTAGGATTTCATTACAAACTAATCTTAGTAACATGAAAATCCTTCTCTCTCCAAAGCATGGTCCCAAGGGATGTGTTTTATTACCTCTGCCATGCATTTGCTAACGTGGGCATCCAGTTCAGCAGGTGAGACAGTTCACAAGTTATCCTGTTGACATTAGAGACATTATGAAGCAGTAATGACTTACCATCATTCATAACTGAGGCTACGCAGAATGTTTCCAATTTGGGGTTTTAGACATCTATCACACAATTGCCTCAATATTGAAAATAATGAATTTCATTCCCTGCACAAGTTATTTACAGAAACGAAGAAACTAGATTTTCTGATTTCCACAATCATGCAATGAAAAATGTATGGAAAGCAATACTTAGGATCAGGCATCCTGGAACAGGTTGCCTAGAGAGGTGGTGGAGGCCCCATCCTTAGAGATATTCAAGGTCAGGTTTGAAGAGGCTCTGAGCAAACCAATCTCATGAGCATGTCCCTGCTTACTGCAGGGGGGGTTGGACTATATGGCCTTTATAGGTCCCTTCCAACCTTACGTATTCTGTGATATTGTTAAGCAATTTTAACAAATGTTTACAGCTGTACATTTAGAGCAAGAAATGTTGGAAAGTTTTGAGGTCAGCGGAAAAACATCCACTGAAATTTCACTTAAAAGAAACCAGTAATTCCCTCCCCCAATTACCAGAATTATTAGATCAAGGAATGTTTTTCTCACCCCTTTCTTAAGGTACCAGAGCCACAATTCACAACACCAAGATATTCCTGTCTGACTTCTGGTAATTTCAGAACAGACAAGTAGGAAAACATGCACAGGAAAGACTGAAGAAACCTTTTTCTGATTTCCAAAATTAAAAGATGCACTGACATCTGGAGGAAAGTTCAAGTGTTGAAATTAAGTTCTCCATTTTCCAAACACTTTTACCCATTGCTTCCTATTCTATGCAGAATGTTTGAATGAAACGCAAAAATGCAACTTAAGCTACATGAGCCTAGACAGAAAATAACGATTATATAAATTATTACAAGCTGCAGAAATATCACAAACATCAGCATACTCATTCCATTAGTTAACAACAGAACATCGCTAACCACGGATATCAACGTTGAACCAAAAAGTGTGGAAAAACGTTATGTTAATCACGTATTCTTATTGAAAGGTTATAACCAGAATTGAGATGACACTAAGACCTAAAACCTTTACATAAAGAGCAATTAACCAAAGCTTGAACTAATATACTGTGAGAATCTCTTGCCAAGGGTCATTTCAGATGCACGTATGGTTTTATAAATAGGATGATAAACTGAGGAAATTTAAAAAATAGCATAGCCCTTGAAGCATCTCTTACATGAAAAGTGCTGTTTTCTTAATGATTAACATTTTATTTATAACCAATACAAGATAGCTGTGTGATTACATCTGCTGCCTAGCTTCCCCTCACTATTGATGATAAAAATTGTTCTCCTTCATGCACTTTGAAAATAAGAGTTTAAAGAGAGAGGAGGAGACTAAAGTATTCAACAGCAGATATGTAGGCGTTCGCTGAAACTGGGCCAAGACATACGAGGTTTCTGATCAAAGAGGATAAAACTGAGTTTGGGTGGAAAGAACTGTTGTTAATGAGACTAACAAAAAGTGACACATAGTAGGAAGAATCAATAGCCCAGGGCACTAGCTTACTGGACCCAGAACAACTAGAGTAAAAATCAGCTTCCGTTTGCTACCACTTTATTGCAATTGCTCGTGAAGAGCATTCACTTTCACTGCTCTCCGTATCTGCTCTGGGAATCCAAGTCATTTTCTTCTCATAAAAAAGCAAATGGGAAACCAACTTTCCTCTGTCATGTACCAGCTAGATGTCCATCCCAACTATAACACACTATATTAAACAAACAACACAGCTTTTCTGGTAGAAAACTCTAGATCAATAATACCCAACGAGACTTGCCTCATAGGCAAAGTAAGAACATGTTTCTTTTAAGAGGGATTATTAGGAGTAACCAACTCATATCAGTAGAGAAGAGCGATGGAGACAAGTCACATTTCCTAATGCATTCTTTCTTCTAAAAGTATTAATTATTTTCTCCTTTAAGTCTATTTTTAAAAAAAAGGGACAGTAAATTTCCCATTCACAATAACTTTTTTTTTTACAAAAACAACAGGCAAACAACATAGAAATGCAATTCCCATATTTTCTACACCTCTTCAAAAGTACTTTGCATCTCAAAATAGATGGGCTTCTCAGTGGTTTCAACCAGTTATTTCAGTCACTGGAAATTAATTGTTTATATATACTCTTAAAAAAACCCAAAAAACCCACCAACCACATAACCAAAAACAACAAGGAGAAACATTGCTAGATGTCTCTGCATCCCTGTAGGAGAATAGTAACTAAACAGAGTTGAGTCCAAGTTTCTCTGATTTACAAAATCTGTCTTAATATTTTTCTAATAGCTTAGGTTCCCTATAGGCTTTTAACCAGGTTTTTTTGCAACAGTAGTTCCTTCTCCAACAAAAGTTCTCATTTCACACCTGACATGGTGCATTTAAAACAATTCAGTGAAAGAAGTAGAAATTAGTCTGTTTAGGTCCTGATGGTCCTATTACCATCTGATTTCCTCTGCCAGTGCTTAACTCATCCAGTTTCAGAGGGTTTTGGTGTCCTGGACATGCTAAACATATCCCTGTCATCCTCATCATACAGACCAGGGAAAAATCTTGTGACCTCTAAATTCCTACAAATCCTAATGCTGTAAAACCCATTTTGAGATGCACTTCAGTAAAATATTTGAGGAGATGACAGGAAAAGCAGAGAGAGAAAAGGCATGAACTTAAAGGTTTTTCCTGCTAATCCTAAATTAAATATACATAGTGCTGTGAAATTGTCTAAGTGTCCTCTTTCCTTTAAAAATATCTAAATTCAAAACAAAACAAAATATATTGGCAAAATTTGGAAGGTTATACATTAGAAATTTCAATATCCCTTCACTATATGCAGAGCAAAAGAATAAGAAAATTTATAGACCAAATACACTAACTTACAAACTTAATATTGCAGGGGCTTTTAAAAGTTACTTTTAGTTAATTGGGGGGGGGAGGGAGGGGCGCAAAGATTGATTTGGTTTTTTTCTAGGTAAGCTCTGTACTGGAAAAGCTCAGCACATATGGATTAGCAGCAGTGCAAATTGTTGTCTCCAGCAAACAATTGTGATCTTATGTTTCGACTTAAGAGTTTTCACCTAGACCAACCTTGTATGTGTAGGGATTCACTTACACTTGCACTTCATGGATACACCAGTAGCTCTTTCAGCTTCTGTGTTTAGCCTTGTCCTTCAAATACAAGTTAAAGGGGCAGATTTACAATCTGAAAAACAAGGTGCTTGAACGCTAACAGCTTTGGTGGAGCAGACCCAGAAGGCTTGCAATAATTCTGCACATGCTTTTATACAGTTATTGGATATCCTTTCTTGAGAGGAATGCTTGACAAGGGACATAGCATGTGTTTCCACTCCCTTCAGGAATTTGATATAAGGTTTGCTAGAAACCGCGGCAAAGGCAATATGAGACGATTTATCAACTGTGCAGTGTTCTTATTTCAAGCAAGCAGCGAGGTGATTCTTTAGCAGTGTGGCCACTCCATGCCACTTCTCAGACCTCTTTTACCAGGCAGGAGATTCATTACACGTGAACCAAAAGTTAACAGAATATAATACTTACATAGAATTGCAGAATCCACTTACAACAGGAATATTAATTTTTTTAAAAAGGGAATATAAACTGAAAGTCCACCTTTTATGTGCTTAGTTCCAGCCTGGTCTTGAAGTTAGTTACAAAATCACTTAGGTCAGAAAAAAACCACGACCAAATACCAACTATTCATGGCTAAGTATCCCAAAGTATATATAAACCTTAAGAATTTACACCAAATATAAATGAAAACCTAACACTTCACAGCTTAAATGACCTCTAAATACTATATCTATAGCCAAGAATGAGAACGCATACTGTATAACAACTCAGTAAATATATTTCTTTCAACTCCTATATACATCAGATATAAAGGTAACAGATCCCAGAGTAAGCATACAATGATACTGAAGTGGCACTCACCACACACACATACTTCTTTCCTACAGCCTTCCAACATTTTCACATCTCCTGAAGCAAAGATTCATGGATGTGATTCTGTATAAACAACTACTGTTAAAACCACAGGGAAATCACCAAGCCACTAAACCAAACAAAATTTGGAATGTAGAAATCTCAGAAAGAAATCAAACTACATTCCCAGACTCCTATGAGGAGCATATTATTGTCTGCCATGCATCGAATGACTTGCCCTTCTTGAATCTACACAAACTTGTTGCCTGATGCAATGACCCTTCTCTGATGCATTGACGTTACATTTGCTAGAGGCATGAGCAACCTGAACCCACTGCATCTTTGGTTTGCTTCATTTGTCTATACCAACACGTAATCAATATTGGCCATTTACAGGAAAAGCAACACGCACAGGACATGGATTTGCAGGGATTCATCAATCCTCTCTCCTGAAGTCCAGCTGACTTACATAACTTCAAGGAAGACAGATAGACAAAACAGAACAAAACCCCAGAATAATCACCATGACATAGCCTTATTTTTAAACATTAACTTCTTATAACTGGATGCATTATGGTAAACATTAATCTTGTTCTCTGAAAGCTATTTTTAGGAAACACATTTACATCCAGGCTGAAATTTTTTTATAACCTTAAGCATGCTGCAATTGAAAAAATTAATTAAAGCAAAAAAAAAATGGAGTCTCAGAAATACTGCATCAGTCTCTGTAATGAGAGCAAAATGGTTGAAAGATTTTGCAAGCTGTATCTGATCCAGTTTGAATTTATTGGCAGAATCTTCCAGGCAAGAGACTAAGCCACTTTAGAACACAGAATTAAATGGTTGGGTTTTATTTAATATCCACATAATACTACTTTGAAAAGAAATCCTTTATTCTATTGCTGCTAGAACAAGAGAAATGCAGATTTTCCTCTACTGGCTGTCAAGTGAAGTCCCCTTTTTTTTTCCTTATGTACATGTGCAGTGTGAAATTCAGCAATTTCATTTCACAGGGTGTCTTTGGCATTAGCCACAGTGTAATGTAACTGGAACTACTGAAGTTCATCTGATTTCACACCTAACTCATGCAGCCTCACAAATTACACATTACTTCAATAAAAAGAAATACAAATCACCTAAGTTTTTCTGGAAACAAAGCTTGTATTCCCTTGAGTTTTCTGATCAAGACAAGCTTGCCAATGAACACAGTATGTGTTTATGCTTTGTAATAAAATGTCCACATAGAGCCATGAGATTTTCATGCGGTTTGATAGATTTTCTCGGTCAATTTATTGGTTGTTTTTTCCTCAGCAAACACTGCATGACGATGACATTTAAAAAAAAAAAAATCATACTTCATGCACAAATTCTGTCTCAATACAGTGGAAAAATAGCGTAAGACTTTCAAAAGTGGAGTAAGATTTTCCATCCTTCAACTATGTGAATATTTCTGTCCATCTTAATTTCTTCAACCAAATGTAAAGAAACATTTTTGGATGAGACTATAAAAGAGTGGTTGCTAAAGAACAGCAGAGTTAAAGTTTTCATTATTTCATCTAGAGCACCACTGCATTCTGGATTTTATGATCCCAGCCTCATGCTCCTACCATGCCACTGGCACAAATCCCAAACTATTCCTACCTGGTTTTGATCACTTTCCAATCATCTTCTACTGTAATGATAGCTTTGTTGCCCCTGATTTCAAGGTCCTTCTGCTCTGTGCCTTATCCAGAACTGCAGATCCCAGCAGTAGTTCCATCTCTGTGCAACATGCTACAGAGAGTGCAGCAGAAGGAGCACAAAAGCTGAAAGCTCATCCCAACTAGTAAGCAAATAATCCTTGCTCAGCTGTTTATGGTGCCTGTGTACATGCTCTTACCTTCAAGCATGTGCTAAACAGAAACGGCCCTCAAATCATTCCTATTTATTTCAGGGTAAAATGCTCTGCATAGTGTAGGATCATAAAGCCAGAGCTCTGATTTGGAAAACCAGAGGCTATGGCAGAAACCTGGAATGAGCCAACTGTACACTGCTCGTCTGATGTTGATTAAGGGCTGTTCTGCAGCATGTTTCATAGAAACACAGGAGAAGCTGTGCCATGGATTCTATCACTGTCATTTCAGTTGCTGAAGGATCTGCAGAAAATATTGGGGACTGGAGCAAGAGAAGCCCTAAAACACACACACCAGTCATCACCTGCAGAAATAATAGATAAAATAATCCAGGAACACCAGAACATATTTAATCTCATAGTACCAAATTTCTATCCCAAGAAAAATTACCTCTAGGTGAACCCTCTTAGAAGGATATTCACTGCCCATATCTTTAATTGCTAGTTAACAAACAATTTATCCTTTATTCACAATTTATTTTCCTTTTATCACCTCTGTTTTGAAATAATGTGCTTTCCCACTTTCATCTAGAATCCACACCATTAGCTACCCAGCACTGCTGTACCATTTTTATGGAACTCCCTTTTCCCCTTAACAGTCAATCAACACGAGCAAACACGCAGAGAAATGCAGCATGAAGTACAGTTCAACTATTGCCATTTTAGATGTGAAAAGACAGAATGTTCAGCAAGAAAGAGTAATACATCAGTAGGTAGAAGGGAGGGGAAAAAAAAAAAAGAGAGAGGAGGAGGTGTGTCTATTGTCTTACATCTCCCTTTTGAGATCCACATCTTATTTTCCTCATTTGTTTCAGTCTTCGTTTCTGGCTGCAGGGGAGAGCAGCTTCACTTTATCACACACTGGTATTTAATAGCAGTGAGATTGCTATTTCACAACCTTCTTGATACCTACTTCCAGCTGCTATTTTCACTGGCAGCCTGCTCAGTGGCAAAACGACAGGGACGAGAACACCAACATTGTCACAGAACAGATCATTACACTCCTGCTGTATTCTGAAGCACAACAAATTCCCAGCATCCACGAATTATGGATGCAGGCAGAGGTTGACCAGCAGACACTCCCCCTTTTGTAACAAAAGACAACAAAAAAAATCTTCTTCCAGAAAGGCTAATTCTTTATATCAATATAATTTTTCTTTGAAATCACAGAAAAAGAAATGCTTCACAGGATCAGAAAATAACCTTGTGGATCAGTGTCCAGTGACAGGCTAAGTTGGACTTTTTCAAACTGGAGAAGACTCCAGGGAGAACTTCCAGCAGATGTCAAGTACCTAAAAGGGCCTACAGGAAAGCTGTTGAAGACATCTTTATCAGGGAGTGTAGGGATAGGATAAGGGGTAAAGGGTTTAAACTGGAAGAGGGTAGATTTAGATTAAATACATTAGGAGCTGGGGCTATCTCTTGATCACTGGCGGTGTTCAAGACCAGGTTCATGGGGCTTGGGACACTGGACTGGTGGACTGTGTCCCTGCCCATTGTAGAGGGTTGGAACTAGGTGAGTTTTAAGGTCCTTCCCCACCTAAACCAGTCTGGGATTCTATAATGCCACTTTGAGATTTGCAGATGTGCATTTCATGCAAATAAACTTGTTTTTCTCAATTTGGAATCAACTATTTAAACTGATATTGAACCACATTGATTAATTTAATTAGACAGATAGTCCACAGCCTGAAGTTGTTAGGAGCACATATGCTCATGCCCTAGGTGACATACTTGTTGTTTTTATTATTATTGTATGATAATTTCCATATCTTTTTTGAAAGAAACTCTCCCTGGACTAAGTAATTGGTAGTTGTTCATGCATGTTTTAAATAGTCTTCAAAATAAAAAGTTTTCCAACAAATGCTAGCTAGTAGGAAAGACTACTTCAATTGCATTCATTCCTATGGCAGATTTCCCAAGATGGCCAATTAATTACAAGGTATGAGAATCATCTTAAAGTCACTTGAAAAAAAAACCCCCTACAAATCCAACACATAAGGACGACAGTTCTGGTTCACTGCTCCTATCTTGAACTGATTCTGCTAATGTACACAGAACTGCTAAAAGTCTTGTGTTTAATAGTACAAGGCTCTAAGTCATCAAAACTAGCAAATAAGGCCACACTTCTACACTTTGATTTTCCCTCATTCAACTAACCTGGATTGCTTAGCTACATGTGGTGGCACAAAACGTTTACATACTGTGTGCCCACTTATAACCCTGGCAAGTATACTGCTCTGTACGTGCTTGTACTCAGAGACCAAAATTACCTGAGGAAGTTACAAGCCAGCATGACAAAATGTCATTGTAAGGAACTGATACAGCTCTTTCAACAAAAAAAGAGACTGTAGCGCAAACATAAAGCTTATATGGGAACAAAAGACAGCACTTGACTCAACTTTTATCACTGAAGTCATGATGTATTCTGCAATGTTAATTTCTGTAAATTTGCAGCTCTTCACACTGACATTTTCTGCACATAGATTTAACAAAAATAATGGCAACAAATCTTTTCAAGGAGAACCTTTACAACTGACAAGTTCGACTTGCACATTCAGAAAAGAAGATGGCACTCTAGCTACCCGAAATCCAGGGCTGACAGTCAATGAATCTTCATTCTCCCTGGGGGCAGTAAAAGGTCTTCCTAACAGTATGAAAACTTGGAATAAATAAAGGGAATTTGCAAAAATTTCTTCAGATACAAACATGCTGTAGACCCACTATCTGCCTCCTAGAAAAGTTCAGGCATAGACCAGCATATGACATTACACGTGCAAGAAAGATCATCCCTTTACGCAGAGCAGTAGTGGGATCTACCTTCTTGACTTTTATTCTATCACTGTGACCATCCCAGAACTTCTAAATAGCTGCAGCTGCAGGGTCATAGTGAGGAACAAAGTATTAGAAACAGCACTCAATAATCCAGCAATGAGGGGCTTACATTTGGTTTGGATTAGCTAAAATTTTAAGGTATATAAAAACTGACGTTCAAACCTGTAGAACTGTAATGAAAATTATGGTAGTTGCTTTTCTAGACATAATCTGAATCACTAAAAAGACAATAATATAGCACATGCATTGACTTAGCTCTACCTGTAAATACAATTTATTTTGCCTACACATGCTCATGTATTGTGTTTGCATGGCAAAGATTTTGGGGGAAGTAGGGAGGATTTATTGGGTAGCATCTGTGAGAAGCTGCTGGAAGCTTCCCCCGTATCTGATAGAGCCAATACCAGCAGGGTCCATCAGTGATGGTGGTAGCACCTCAAGTATGACAGTTAAGAATGGCAGAATTAAAACCAGCCACCCCAGGGAGCAACAAAAAAAGGAGATGTGAGAACGACTACTCTGTAGACATAAAGATCAGTGCAGGAGGATAGGAAGAAGGTGCTTCAGGCACTGGAATAGAGATTCCCTTGCAGCCTGTGGCAAAGACAGAACTTGTGACACTATTAGGGACTGATGCTGGAGCAGTCTATTCCTGAAGGATTGCATCTCATGGATAGGACCCATGCTGAAGCAGTTTTGGAAGAACTGCAGGCCGTGGGAAAGTGTGGTGGTTTTGACCCTGATTGGATGCCAGATGCCCACCAAAACATTCTACTGGCTGCTAGAAAGAAAATTATCCTAGCCAAAAGCAGGACAGGAGGTCTCAGGCTGGAGAAGTTCATGGAAGACTGTCTTCTGTGGGAAGGACCCCATACTGGAGAGTGTGAGTAGTTTCCCAGAGGAGGAAGGAGCAGAAGAGACAATGTGTGATGAACTGACAACAGCCCTTACTTCCTGTCCCCCTGTGCCGCTTAGAGGGAAACCAGGAATAAAGGTGAGCCTGGGAAGAAGGGAGGGGATGTATTTGGACTTTATTTCTCATTACTTGACTCTGGTTTGATAATAAATTAATTTTCCCAAGTCAAGTCTGTTTTGCCTGTGACAGTAATTGCTGAATGATCACTCCCTGTCCTTATCTGGACCCACAAGCCTTTTGCTATATTTTCTCTCCCCTGTCTAGCCAAGAAGTGCAGTGATTGAACAGCTTTGGTGGGCATCTGGCCTCCAGCCAGGGTCAGCCCAGCACAGCTCTCTCCACAGAGGCTTCCAGCACTACTCAGGGAGAGGCTACTTCTAAAAAAAGTAATATATTCAAATTTCAGGGTGTGAAAAAGACAGCACTGGATTAATACAAACAAATGGATGGCAGACTAAGACAGAAAAATTCATTGGTGGAACCTCACACTCTTGTGATTTCATTAGCACTAAGTGACAAACAACTGTTTTAAGACATCACTAATGGCATAGAGGAAGATACAAGCAAGTTGTACAGAGCTCTTTTTGGATATGCATGGTATAAGATACTTCCTGATCTAACACAGCAATTGAAGAAGTTATCCAGCAGGAATTCACAGTATATACATATGAAACAAAGGCTCTTAACTAAATGTTCTGTCCTAATCTACTGCTTCTCATTCAAGTATCTGTAAAAAACCAATACCCAGAGGTTAAGTTAACAAGCTATTTTCAGAAACTCAACAAGGTAAAACACGAGGAACGACCCAACAGGAGCTGAGAATAGGGAATTAATTGCGTGTTTCAGTGTGGCAGTGATTCAACTCACAGAAAAAAGGCAACTTTCTAAGCATGACTGCTCTCTTTCTTGTCAAGCTTTCCTCCATGCCATCTTTGTAATAAAATTATAAGTATTTCTTAGTTTTCTGGTATAAAAAGTTGTGACTACATCTGTTTTATTAATCTATTTTGTCTCCAGATTTTTAGCAGCATATTTTCTCCTGCTTAGTATGGATGCTAAAGGGATGAATGGAGACAAGTGTTACTTTGCTATGCACTTTCTGGGTGTGTTTTTCTTCTTTTTTTCTATTTCTTCAGTAACAACAAAGTAGATCTCAGGAAAATTAATAAAGAAAACATGCCAGAAAAAAATTCAATTCTAAATGAGGTTGATGCTGTCAGTACATTTAAAGAAATTGCAGCAGTTATTCCTAGAAAAACAGTCCTTTCCAATGGACAACACACCAGCACAGTGAAGAATATACATAGCATGTTGCTGAAGACTGTTTCCTTGGCAATGTGCCCCAAAATCACATATCAGAGATATTACAGTTATGAAGTTTTTTTATCAAAAACTAAAAATCAATAATCTGTGACCACTCAAGCTTGCTGCAGTGCAAGTCACACACTATTGCAGAGACACACACAAAAAAAATCTGTAGTAAATGTTTCAGTAGTATAATTATTTTGAGAGGAGAAAAAAAATAGAAGTGATAGCTGCAAGTTTCCAACTCTAGACCACAAAGTGATGCACAGTTTGCTAATAAAAGTTACCCAAAAAATTGTCCTTGGTGCTTGAAAAACTATGCTGATCAACAAGACTATTGAATAATGAGAGATTAGGTGCTTTCCATATGCAATCATCAGTGTTTTGGGCCTTTTCCTCACCAGATGTTTAGAGGCTACCCCATATTGAACAGGATTAGCTTAAATCTAAAAGGCACATTCTTGTTTTTACACGCCAGCAGCATTGAGATCCATCACCTAATGCGTAACTGCTCACTACAAACCAGCAAACTGATTCCATTGTGATAAATGTATATAGGCATAGCAGTAATGCAAAATTTGTAATGAGGTAGGATACTAAAAATCTCATGATAAAGCAAGGATCAAGCCCTAATTCCATGTTTTCAAACATGGAAGACATGCAAAATTGGCACAGACAAATCCTTACAAAGGAATGATGCATTCTACCTGACAGTCTAGATTCCTAATGAAATTGGATGCCTTTTTACTCTCGACTAAGGATCAAATTACTTCACTGCATTATATTTTTCTGAGAAGAATCATTTAGCCCATCAGTAAGTACTTCTAGAAAAAGCTGAGTGTAAAAGAGTGAAAAAAAATTATCACTGAGCAGCTTTGTTAGTTTTGATAATTTGATTGTTCTTAGAGCTATGCCATGAACACAAGTCTCATGACTATCAACACCTTACCGTCTTAAAATCCCACTTCCTAGAACTATTAAATCACAATGTAAGCTCTTGTTGGAAGAAACAAACCCCAGTTTCCAGACCAAGTGTTGTTTGGAGTGCAGAAAAAGTAACAGAAGCTGGAAACCAATCACACTTGCACAATTTTATGCTCAGAACTTGCATTTTGGAATGACATTGCTCTTATTTCATACAGGTTCTTATTAATTTTTTTTTAAACCTGTATTTTTCTATTAAGAGTTCTGAAACCATAATTTCACTTAGAAAATTACAAAAATATTTAGAAATGCCTCACAGCAACACGTTGCACTCAGACTCATTGAGGATGAGCTACCTGGGACAAGCAAGTTTCTGAACTATGTTAGAAGAACATGATCTATTCCATCCTGCTCAATGAAGTGGCAAAGCATCACTCATGCCCATTCTTAAGCAGAGGCATTAACGTTCAACACCTTACAAGGTACTCTGTAGGCAGAAACCAGTAAATTTATCGCATGGAGTCTCAGCAAAAGGAGACTTCCAGGTTAAAAAGGAGGAAAAAAAAAAGCTGGCAGCTAAAGGCACTTTTTAAGCTTTAATGAGCATATTAATGACCCAAGCCAAAATGAAGAAACCCATAACCCTAGACACTCATTAATTCTGTACAAAATATATTGGCCAGAAATCATTAACATTGTGAGAAGTTTCTGTAGCTGTGGTGGTTTTAATCAACTCTCAAATCTTCTTTAATTATACGCTTATGGCATGGGTTATTTTATTTATTTGGATTTCAACTGCATAACAGAAGTACCAATCTCAGATACTGGATTATTAACAGAAGTAAAATTACTACAGACCTGACACATTACCTTGCTTACAAAGCAAGCATATCTTCTTAGGAACTCTAGTTTTATGCATCTGTAAATACAGTTATTATGCTTCCATGGTACAGCCACTTCAAGCACAGTGACAAAAACCTCCAAAAATCAGAAGACAGTATACCATTAAGCCGGCTGCTCCAAATTTTGTAAGGTTTAGTGACACCAAATGCACCAACCTAAGAAATAGTTATTTAATATACAGTTTCAAACGTACTTTTTACTACTCAAAACAGTGTTGATGATCTTTTGGAAAGCAGGCTTCTGAGAAAAAAATTCAACACTGTTGGAAGCATGAGGGGCATAAAGAACAGCTAATCAGCTAACTAGTTTCTTTCATTTGTGGGTGTGTGAAAATTATTCAGTGTCTTCAGAAAGAGAAAAACTGAGCCAGAGGATCTGTCCTTCAATTGTATGAAACCAGCATGGTGGCAGTTACTTATGGATCTTCCAACTTCTTTTCCTATCCTGACCCTTTCCACAAAGTTTTGAGAATGGACCCAAATACGTTCCAAAGGTGGAAGAATTTTTTAAAATTCTCCATAAGAAACACAAGCAGGCAAAAGCATGTAGCTAAGACGGAGAAGCCTAAGTAGCAGAAGCTTAAAAATACAAACAAATGAAAATGCCCCAAAAGTCAGCAGGTGTTAAACCAGTTCTATAATCTTCTGAACTTGTAGAGCTCATAAGGAGCTCTTAGGGATTAAAAATAAGTATGAAGAATCCTTGCCTATACATTTTAAATTTGGATTTGCTCCCTTTGAACATTCCAATTCACAACTGCTTATTTGAAACAAGAGTTTTCCCTAGAGATTTGACTAACCCACTCCCTGCCCCTTTTCCAATAAAGCTCCATGAGCTAAAGAAAGACTCTGGCACAAATGCCACACCTACAACAGAATTTTTTAGGAAAAATCATATTGCAAAGCAAAATCCATGCAAGTCTATTACTCTCTGATGCAAGTTCTGAAGTCTAACGAAGGATACATTTGGCTGGCAAGATCTTTCTTTCTGGCAATAGTACACAGAAGACTGAAAGAATGTAGCTCAGTTTCCTGGTCTTCACACAAACTTTCTAGAGACATTATTTTAATAAATTTTTTTTATAGCTGTAAACTGATTTTTTTTCCGTAGTTACTGAGACAACACGAGATCTTGAAGCGTAGTACCTTCTATTTCACAATTTTAAACACAGAGCTCACTAAAATAAAAGCATGTTTTAAAAGTAAAATGTTACTATTAACATGCAAATCCTCAGCTTCTGAATTCCCGAGAAAGTAATGAAAGCTCCCCTCTAATCACGCACAGCAACCCCAATTCAGGGCAAGTCAAGTGAATCTCATTATCACATCTTTTGCACACTACAGATGAGGTTCCACCGCTTGGTAGCAGTAAACAGGAACCAGTGAGCCCTTCACAGGAGGAATGAATTTCAACAAATGATGACTGGCAGCTACAGTTCTTATCCAAACAGCAAACAAGCTATTTGGTAATCCTTGGAAGACAAAGGACTTCCTCTTGAAGTGAAAAGATGGCCTCTTACGTAAGACCACTTCTTACAACTATCCATGACCCTTTTTATAGCTCCTCATGTGAAAAATTCCTGATCCAAAGGAAGACTTTGGGAGAACAAAAAAAAATTAAATTCAAATTCAGCTGATACAGTAAATAGATGCTTTGGGAAAATAACAGACATTTTGCCAGTTTTTTCCTCTAGGAAAAATGTTAAATATTAGCTTAATAGAGACAGAAGAAAAACCTAGACATAACTTGAGTTTTCTTGGATAGCATTTCCCTAAGGAAAAAGTCAAGGTCTTTCATAGTTGCTGTAATTGTTTTTGATGCTAAGTGATAAAAATGGGACGCACAAGTGTTGCATTTCTATATAAAAAAAAGTTCTCAGTATACACCCTCCAGGAACACATCTCTGTTTATAGTTCAATCAATCTTTTTAAAAATGCTTACTTATTTTTATGTTTAAAGCAAGCATTTTAATCTGAGATTAACATAGCTGAAGTAGCACCTGTGCTGCCAAACACTGGGTGTATGTCAGATCTTTACCCATACAAGAAAAGAAGCTGGTCCCAAGGGACTGGTATTACTGGGAAAGTATATAATGTATGACACTATTTAAACCTGTCTTTGACTTAAAGTTTGAGAATCTGGCCCAGAGAAAAGGAGGATGAGCCCATCATGAAGGAAAGAATCCTCCTAGAAAAGCTCAAGTGCAACAGGGTCATTTCTTTCTTGAAACTTCCTGATGTATGTGAGATTTTCTTCTGTGTCCAACAGTCTTTGCCTTAGAAAGCAAACGGGGATAAGTACAACCCAAAGTGGAGAAGCTGCAGCAATAAAAACATAACCCTTAAAGGTGATACAAAGTTTGGAATACAGGACCAAGCGGACAAAATGCATGAACTTCACAGCAAACCACTTCACAGCTGGGTCACAAGGATTGACCAGATCTAGGCACACCTGTTGTGCAGCTAACCAGAAGCAGGATTCATGTAATTCATAACCAGCATGTGAACTTCTCTTTTAGGGTTCTGTCTTCCTAGAGACAATCTTGCCTCCATTTTTTCCAACAATTAAAATCCATTCCCCTCCTCTCACCTCCAGAATACACTTTATCCATTAAAATGCCTGGGCAGCTGGGAGAGGCACAACTTCTATAACGTAAAATAAAGTTTTCCTTTTATTTCATCTAACAAACTGCTAGCCTCCCAACACCAAGGAAGAAGCAGCTTTTTGTGTCCACTGGGATCTCCCTCTGTATGGAAACCCCAAACTCCCAAGTATGAGCCTCTGACTGTGACACAACCCCAGCTTTTATGGAGGACAGTTGACAAGGATATACTGAACATGCTTAGCTCAGCTGTAAAATTTTACACCAGAACTCATCTGCAAGTTAAAACGTTATACAGTAGTTAGTCACCATCAGAAGCAAAAGACAGGACACCTCTGAGCTGTTTGACATTACCAAGAGCATTAATCTAGGAAAGCAATGCAAACTCCATCATATGTTTATTTTCTCAATCTCTGCCATTTGTTTTCACTGAACGACAGGCTGTACAATATTTGTGCCTTGTTTCTCCCACTATATTTTCTTCTCCTGACACGCTGTCCTAGTACACACCCGTCTGTTAGTTCTGACACCCCAACTTTTTATAAAAAGAGGAAGGGCAGCGAATGGGTTTCACTGCAGACACACACACACTCAGGAATAAGCACAAACCCTCTGTAACCTTACAACTTCTGAATGGCGCTACCTCACCAAACACAAAGGCAGAGAACAGAACTGTTTGAGAACAGGTGATGTTACCGTCTTTTTCAGGATACAGCTGCTTGACCCACTGAGGCTTATGTGTTCCAAGAATCTCAAAAGCTGTGATAAGAGAAGCTATAACTCCTTAGTGATTACTAGAGTAGGACAGCGTGGCAAATAGGCTTCTGAACACTCAGACTTGGTGCTCAGTAACAGCCTGATGCCTTCCTAAAAATACAGAACAAAAGAAGAATCACAAAAAACCCCCAAATATTTAACGAAGTGATTGTGACTGACTCATTTAGGTGTTTTTTGAGTTTGTCACTGATTAGTTAAAGGGCTTAGGGGGAGGAAAAACCCCAAACCAAAGCCACAGACTTTTGTGAGAAAAAAAAAGTCAATTTAATTTCCAGGATATTTTATGGCTCTGGGATTATGACTGTTGAAAGCAAATGTTGCTAGGAATTGAATGTTCAAAATTTCTGCATAACTTTGGATATAAAAACTGATGTGTCAGAATACAATTTGAAATTCCGGATTTTGAAATGCAAGAATATGGAAAAGTGACCAAATTTTATTTAAGTTTTAAAGTCATGTATCTCTAATACTTCTGCTTTCACTGCAAAGATATGCCTCATATGCACAGAGCCTACAAATCCACAAAGCACCTGATTTCAGAATTCCAGCTCCCAGTTCAGAGAGACATTAAACTCGAGTCAGCACACATTATTCAGCATTCAAAAGGGAATGTGCTGGTCAGCTGCCACTCAGCAGCATGTGACAGCACCATTACTCCCCATGCAGGATTTGCTTCCTCTGACTTCTATTCTAACCTTCTTTCTAACTTTGAGAGCGAAACTCACTTTCTTCCATTTGAGCTCACTGCTCTCAGCCTAGGTGACTTCAGTTTCCACTTTAATGAATGTCTTTCCAGTGCTTCTCATTAACCTTCCTTTTCACTCTCCAGCTCTGGACTGTCTTTCACAGTCACTGGCTTGTTGATTCAGGGCCTGACCTGGTAAACTTGTATGCTCATGAATAATTTCACTCCTGAGAATAGCCAGGCTGACTTTTGTACAATTCCACCTAGAAGTTAAATTACTTACATCGATATGGTGAACAGGATGGGGGCTTTCGTTTGTTCGGTTTTTTTTTCTTTCTGACCTTTCAAGTCTTGGTTCTGGCATCTTCAGTATTACAGATATCTTATTTTATTTTAGGCTTTCAGGCTTATTCATTAGACCACAGTGAATAATTTATAAAGCATAATTAGAAAATATTGGAGGTATGTACAAGTTATATTGCAGGTAAGTACATACTTATGTTTATACAGATACTGCAGATTCTCTGAATGTGTTTTTTTTATTCTATTTGCCAATTTTTAAATATTTTAAAATAAAAGTTAATTGTTATCAAGTCCATAAAATGTAATATTCCGATTTTCAGTGGTGTTACACAAAATATGCCTGACTTGTCCATGCCTCCTATGCAATGACTACTGGTGGAATTGCACATACCCATTAACACTTGGAAGTTCGCATTCACGCTCTGCGAACATTCACCCTAGTTAAGCTCAGTGTTTTGGCTGTTTGTAGAAACAAACAACAGCAGAAAGGGAGTGAAACCAAGACGATTTGTTTAGAAACCTGAAACCTAATTTGCAGATACATATTTGCAGTATTTTCACAATTTCACATTTTGTGTTAGTCTCCTCAAATTGCTGTCATAAACAATTTTATCCTTTCTTCTTTGAACTAATATTCCCTTGTCTTGTATGTATGCTTTTCCACCTCTTTACTCATGTTTCTCTAACGGCTTGTGTTCATCCATGCACTTTCACTCATTGTGCCCCAACAATCTACAGTATTTTTCCGTCCATTTCCCTCTCCCCACTTTTAGAACTTACTGATTCTTATACCATTTAACTTAATTTTCATTCTTGGTCCACCATTTTCCCTTTCACAGAATCACAGAATCTTAGGGGTTGGAAGGGACCTCAAGAGATCATCAGGTCCAACCCCCCTGCCAAAGCAGGCTCCCTATCTCATATTACATAGATAGGCGTCCAGACGAGACTTGAATATCTCCAGAGAAGGAGACTCCACCACCTCCCTGGGCAGCCTATTCCACTGCTCTGTCACCCTCACTGTGAAAAAGTTCTTCCGCATGTTGGTGTGGAACTTCCTGTGCTCCAGCTTACAGCCATTGCCCCTAGTCCTGTCCCCACAGACCTCTGAAAAGGGGCTGGCCAATTCCCCCTCCAACCCATGTCTAAGATATTTATAAACACTAATTTGGTCCCCCCTAACAGACCCAGCTCACTCAGCCTTTCCTTATAGGGGAGATGTTCTAGACCCCTAATCAACTTTGTCGCCCTTCTCTGGACTCTCTCCAGAATGTCCCTGTCTTTTTTATACCAGGGATTCCTATTCCTATGTTACTTCCCCCTAACCTCTGGGTATCAGGACTTTGAGCTCTATGCAATTTAAAAAACCCAGTGTCATTACTAGTTAAAATGATCCTTTAACCCTTATTCTCATTGCTTTTAATGCTGGAGCTAACCTTGAATTTAAAAAAACCCAAACCCCTCTATATATGGATTTCAGGGAAAGCCCCTAAGAATATTTTCATGGAGGTGCATATTCCTGCAGAAGTAGTTATTGTTAACAATATGAATACAGATACAGCATTTTTATAACATGCAGTTTTATATGTACACGCTGGAGAGACTGAAGACATACCATACTAAAATTTAACTCTAGAGGAATTAAGAAAATAAAAGGCTAGAATGGCAAGAATTAAATAGCATCTCAAGACCTGAAAATTATGATAGCAAAACCAGCATTCTGTGCTGGAAGCTGAACAGAGTGGATTATCTCCACTGTTTGACAAGGTGGTTGACAGTAATAACTACACTAACATCCCAGAACATCCTTGATCTCATCACTTCACCTCTTTGATTTTACGATGACTGTACCTTCAAAATTAAATATTGCTCTCATCACTGATGCTGTCTAATGTGAAGACAATGCACCACAGTAATCTGAGAGCAGCAATTCAGTGCTGTTCCCCTGCCTCACAAGGCACTGGTGAGGGAGCTCTCAATAGAGAGCAAATCAGAATCAAACAACAGAATATTCAGATACATCGCAACCAGTCAACTCAATCACATAAAGAGATACTCATGCATAATTCATTCTATGAAATCTGGGAGTTTTTCCAGAGAATATGCCACAGACTCAAGATAGGGTTTATCAACTGTTTTAAATCAGCGTGTTTTATCTAATACAATAACAATTTATTTACTGAGGATATTTATACCATCAGAGCTTTTCCAGGCTTAATTGATTCTTTTCATCAAGATCCTCTGCACTGGGAAAACCAACTCACAAAGGAATTTGAAAAGAGACTATGCTGAATATCTACAAAATTATTTAGATAATAATAGGGTAAAGTTATGGATCTGTTAGCATTTCAATTACGAGCTTCTTTTTCTTCAGAGCTGTTCTACAAGGCCATTCTCATTTAAAGGATAGCAAAAATAGTTTTTCATTTTAGAAAACAGTTTATATGGACTTAAATAATCATTAATCACCAAAGCTACGGTTAGACAAGACAGTTTGTAAATATACCACTAGCACTGACAAAAATCTTAACACAAAAAGCTAACATAGAAAAAAATTTAAACTACTGTTGTATGAATAAAGATACAAGTATAGACCAAGCACAAATTTGTTTGGTATCTTTCCTAATCAACCATTTCAGTGAGGTAAGTTTTACCATAGTAATAGAACTGGAATAGGTCACTGTTTATCCTTGCGGATCAATAAGGTTAAACATAGCCAAACCTAAACTTCAAAAAACAGGAGACAGACACCTAAGATTAACAAACTACTCTAAAAAAATTAGATTAATAATAAAACAATGAGTTGATTCACCACAGCGTCCAACCTTAAACCTCTTCATTCCAGGAACTATGTTCTAAGACATGAAAGCATTAACTGAAGTTACTGCACAATTTAAGTGGACAGAACTATGCTGGTCAGAAAAACTGGAGTCACCAGTATGCCGACAGTAACAGGAGACAGACACCTAAGATTAACAAACTACTCTAAAAAAATTAGATTAATAATAAAACAATGAGTTGATTCACCACAGCGTCCAACCTTAAACCTCTTCATTCCAGGAACTATGTTCTAAGACATGAAAGCATTAACTGAAGTTACTGCACAATTTAAGTGGACAGAACTATGCTGGTCAGAAAAACTGGAGTCACCAGTATGCCAACAGTAACTCTGGCTGGATTAATAGAAAGCCAGATACTCCTGCCAGTTTGAGGCCAGCGAAATCAGGAGATAATTAGCATTCCTTTTAATTATAACAGAAGTTAATACAAAAGAGAAACTCACAGACTACATTCTGTTCTGATTGAAAATAAAAATTGCAGAATAAGGTTTTACATCCAAAAGCAAGGACACTTCCTAATTACCTATCTTCAGAAGGCTAAGTGCTTGGTAACAGTGTAAAGAATTCTTCTGTGGTAGATGATGTCTGGAGAAATCAGAGTAAAGAGGAAAGTCAGCACAAATTCCTCTAACATATTGCAGCTGTTTAATTGAATAAAAGCAAGCAGATGTTGCTGCAGCAGGTGAAGAACCTCTACCTCTAAAGACAGACTACATGATTTAAGAATACCTTTCATTATTGTAAGAAAATTCTGCATGTAAAAACTTGTGAAATCCTAACTAGAAAAGAATAGCCTTTCTGGTAAAGAGGGTTTGTTGGTTTGGGTTTGTTTGTTGGGGTTTTTTTAGTCTTTTTTTAAGGTTTACCAACAGATTCTGGTGAAAAATATTTCAGATAAAATACTTCTAATAATTTCTTTAAAATTATTTTGACACAGAATGGGATTCCTGCTAAGAACTGGATGGAATAAAGCTGAATTATGAAGCAGCAGGGTGGCAGAGTACTAACAAAATAAGCAGCAGATCCTGCTGTCACCTGTTGCTAGATCCTAGTTCTCCATGCTACACTTTTTGTTCTCTGAACACAGTTAACTACTCTGCAAATGTCCACACATTTCTTGTCTGAAGTTTTTTCTCCTCAACTAAGAGGCCAACTAAGGTTGGTTGGGTTTTGGAGGTTTTATTGGGAGGCGGTGTTTGTACGCTTGTTTTGCTTAAATCCAAACAGCCTTTTCTCTTGGAAAGTAAATGTCCTTAAATTCCAAATATCTCAAGCTGCTTTTTTCTGAGGCCACTTTTTCTAAGGCATAGCTTCACAGCTTCTGAAACCATGCCTGAACTAATCTGTCTGCAGCTAGCACCACATCCAGGCAATAATTCCATGTCCTGGTGAAGCCCACTAGTCCCAAAGGACTTGTCTTTTAAGGCAAAATAACTTGGAGAAGGGACAATATGCAAAGTGGCAGAAGATTAAAGAATGATGGAAATTAAAAGTTTAAAAAGCATGAGAAAGCAATTAACCAAGGAACAAAATGATGTTCCTAAGCATATAGAAGCTCAGAGTCTGTGACAGAATCAAAGTCTCCTGGAAAAAATGAGAATAAAAAGGCAGCTGGGGAAACTACTTAAAAATTAAAAGTTTTATCTCTTTTGTAAACAGTGTGAGAAGTGTTATTTCAGTTCTAAATCCAACATACAGGGACAGAGATAGGAATATTAGAAGAAGCAATGTGAGAACAAAGTCATACAAGAATCACCAGCAAAGCTCCAGAGCCAGAGAGGACCCCATTGACAGTCATTTGCCTGTTTCGTTCGGGATCCAAATAAATTTTCAAGGCACTAATAAAATATTCAAATTACTCTGAGAAGTGCAGTTTAATAACTTCTGGATCTAAAATGAAAAAATAGATCAATAAATTAATCTCAACATCTATTGAGTCCTAAGTCTTTCTAGATATTTTACATGGAAGAAAGCAGTAACAATTCCTCTCTAGGTTCCAAGGGATTTTTGCTTCCCTACTCATACAGGGCTCCTTCCTCTGAAACAGCATGAAGGTAGCATCTGACTTGTACCTTTCAAAAATCCTGTAACAAAGTCCATTGCAAAAGTTTGCTAAAGAAAATGCCATTACAGATTAGAGGGATGAAACATCTGTTTGCTGAAAGTGCCGAGAGTAGACAAAGGGCTTTTTAAGAAAGAGTAAATAAAGTGACTAAACATTTAAGTGTTTAACTACACAAGAATAAAATAATGCTGAGGAATTTGAAAGGACCTGTATAAGACAGTTGGTGCAGCAGACATGCAACATTTACAAAGGCAGGTTAGTGCAGATAATTTTACCTACTTATACAGTACCATATTCTCAACCAACTGCAACTTTGAAAAAACACCTGGATATCGCTGTGAAAAGTCAGTAAGACTACTTAGTTCTCCTACAATACTGGATGAAAAGCAAAGAGACTTAAATATGAGATAGAAAACGTCAGGAAAAAAAATTGTAGCCATGTTAGAAGTGAACAGTATAGCCTCCTCTGTAAGCATGTTCTTTTCACCCCATTTTAAAGTGACAGCCAGAAGAAAAGTTGCTAAATGGATATGAACCACTCCAGATAAATAAAATATTCTCCCCGACCCCGCCTTCAGTGTGTGTCCAGTTGAATTATATATTATCAAGGGTTGTGTTATATCTAATGTGTGTGCTAAAACAAAGCAATGCATGGGTAAACAAATTAAAATTGTGATTGTTGACAGGGCTCAGTGGCTTTAAACAAGTCACTTAACCTTTCCTTACCTCAATTCTCTAACCTTTTTAATAGGGTGAAGCACTTTTTGTTCAAAAACCTCAGGCAAAAATCAAGATGTTGCAATATTTATTAAAAAAAATTACAAGCTTTTAATTAGGCTAATTCTAAAAGTTATTTCTAAATCCTTAATTCGGTTCCAATGAAAACATCATTTGTAACCAGACAGCCATCTGAGGCGAAACCAATATAAATCAGCAAAAGCTATTCCAGTAACAGAAACTGTAGCTACATCATTAAAAACAATTTTAAATGCTTACGGCTTTCGTAATCACTCGTATTTTATTTTCAAACTTTTTTATTAGAACATTGACTAGCCATTATCCTAGCACAGCTAAAGTGGGACAGAATCAATGCCCTGTAGACTCTCTCTTCTGCTGTTTGCGATAAACACTGTCTAACAAGTTAGAAAAAATCCATTTTGATACTGCTTCCTAATTAGACCTGTTAAATGTTTCTGGAATGACTAAATTTTGTTTGTTTTTACACCTAGATATGTTGCTAAGCTAATATTTTAACTAGAAGAGTATTGTACTATTTCTAGTCGCTTTATCAACAAATTTCAAGCTAAGCAAATCAAATTGTAATGGTTTTCCTAGGACTCAGTGCAAGTTTTTACGTACTTGGTAACTTGCAGAATGCTAGTCATTCGTTTTCACAGCAGCAGCTGACCTAGATGTATGCTGCAGAAATCATGTCATTAATAGCATGCTCTAAGACAGTCCTTTTACACGTGCTCAGTATGAAGTATTACAAAATGAACCAAGGAAATGTCAGCCACCAGCACTAATGCCAGCTCCATCTAATCCTATCACAGAAGGCAATTTTCACAGAATCCCAGATTGGTTTTGGGTTGGAAGGGACCTCAAAACCCATTCAGTCCCACCCCCTGCCATGGGCAAGGACACTCTCCCCTAGCCCAGGTTGCCCAAAGCCCCATCCAACCTGGCCTTGAACCCTGCCAGGGATCCAGGGACAGCCCCAGCTTGTCTTTCTCATGTCCAATATCTAAATCTACTTTCAGCTTAAAGCCATCATCCCTTGTCCTATCCAAAGGCACTGGTAAAAAGTCTTTCTCCATCTTTCTTATAAGACCCCTCTACACATCAAAAGTCTGCAATAAGGTCTCCCCAGAGCTTTCTCTTCCTGAGGTTGAATGGGAAGAAGTTTTCTCTACATTCATTTTGTAAATATCTGCATCACTGAAATGTGCCAATAACACAACTGGTGCTTCCACACAGACTACAGAGATCACTCAGCCACACTAACTCTTCTACAAACCTATTCAAAATCATTCTCATTCTAGACTTGACTGGTAAATTCCACTAATGCTGTAACTAAAAAGTCAAAACATCTACCTCAGAATCTATTAAGTGATCTGAAATATTTTGTTCTCATTAAAGACCATCTTCCACATGAAATTATCTAATGTGGGCTTTTTTTCCCTTTTGCACTAGTGAACTTGGGAGTGTTCATACAGTTTTTTTATTCAAGCCTACCTCTGTCTTTCCTTCTCTCACCCTTTCATCCTATCTTCATGTTGCATTATCTGTCTGCATTGAGTTTATAACTCTTTCCATTTTCAAACTCACTTAATCATCAATGTAACTTGCCTCTAAGTTATGAATACTTCTGTTTAATGAAACTGTGTTTTCACATCTTAACAGTCCGGGTCACCAATTGAAATGAATATTAAAAATGCAAGCAAGCATATAAAGGTCTACCTAATAGACCTGTCACAAAGAAATAAGAACAAAGCAACCAACTCAAGTATTTTCAAAATATTCCACTCTCTGGTGGTTATTAAGAGATAATCTTAAGTAAGAATGAGCTGAAGATGTTTTATCAACAAAGCCAAACTTCTGTGAAAGAAGTTATTAGATTCAGATGAGCAGTCTACCAAGACTGTTCCATGCTTATTCAGTGTACTCAAGAGTGTTTTAAATCTCAAGTGTTTTTTCACACCATGTAAATTACTATTACACTCACTGACATTACACCACCTTACACTGAACCCATCCTACCTTTCGCACCTCGCTTTCACTCTAATTTCTTCCAGCCATCTTCCACAATCACTGTCTAAGTTTTTATTAATGACTAAGAGCCAAAAAATATTCTTCTGGAAACCTGCAAACCATTATAGTTAAAAGATTTCATTGTTCTGAATAGGTAAAAGGGTAAAGATACACTGTACTCGTTTCAAGGTAGTTGTAGTGCTGAATGTCTTGAGGTAAAAATTCAACCGAGTAAAAATTTCAACCCCAGAGTATGATACAATTAAAGAGACACAATGTATCATTTGGATACAAAAAAGCTTTAAATGCAGCCTTATTTTTAGCATGGACTGAAATTCTCCTGTTTTACATTCAATGATTATTACAGTTACACCAAAAATTTACTTGGAAAGGGCAGAGAACATGAATTTGCTGCCTTTTGTATCAGCCACTTGAGAATAAACTGCATTAAATCAAACCGAAGGTATTCTTCCCCAGATATTTAAAATAAAGAACCATACAGGTTTAGTATTTGGAAATGCCTCTTGAAATAATTTTCCATAGCAACTGATGGCTATTTTTGTGATAAATAATAGCTTTCTGCTGATTCTATTTGTTTTTTCTTTGATTCTTTCATGTTACTTGAATACAGTAAAAAATCCGCGTAAAGATTCTTTTGAAGCAGCTGATGACTATGATATTCTTTGCAATACGTTTCAAAAACAGAGGACAAAAATTTTTGGCCAAAATGCAGAGAGGACCCTATTCTTGTAACAAGAAGAGCAATAAAAGAAATTAACAGGTATCCCAGAGCTGTGTAGACCATTGGAGCATGTTTGTACTCCAAACACTACTAGCTCATGGAAACAAAAGCCAACCATTAGTATGAAATCAAAATTGCTTTATTTTATCAGAGTAGCATTTCTTAAACAATTTACAGTAACACTGTTCAGTTAAAAAGAGTTACAAAGTACTGGATAGTTGCTATCAGTAACATTTTCATTTCTTCATTATGGGAGAATGGGAAGAAGCTCTAATTACTGCATACAAATGTTTACATTAGTGTGAAAACTGCTAACTACCTTTAATTGCTAGCAGTAATTCATATCTTTAGGGTAAACTGAGTATAAACACCTGTAGCCAATAAATAATTTAGTCATCATTGTCATACCCCCAAGAAGTTGAACTGCTGCTGACTCAGCATGAGCAAAAATGGGAGTGCTCTTCCAAAATGCTTCAGAAAGCCCTGCTTTACAGTCTATGTACAGCAAACTACAATAAATCCACATGACAGGTTATTCCATGTGTTATTTGAATTTTGAAACCTCAGTAATATCTAATATGAAGAAGAAAAACCATAAGTCCAACCAGATGATGTTGTTTCAACAGCTAAGCCTCTAAATTAAGTTGTAATGGAAGTGCACCAGAAACAAGCCACACTGTGGCACTTCAACTTCCAAGATGCCTCAAACCATGGGACATAATCTGTTTATTCTCTAAACCTATTTATTTCAGGCCCCCAAAAAATCCTAGAGAAAAGATACGAGTAGAAAAATGAATAAATAAATCTCTCGTTATACCAGAGCTGTAGGTTGCCTTAACTTTTTGAACAACACAAAATTCTGAGACCCTTTGTTGCTAAAGAAACAACACCCTGAAGGAAGCTGTTTGTCTGTCTTTCAGGAACAAATTAGGTCAAACCAATGAAGTAGAGAGTGAAGCCGCCTGAGTTGGATCTTAAATTAGCAAATGGCTTATAGAATTAGCTCTGGGTTTTGTTTTTGCTTTTTTCCAGTTCTTTGTTTTATGGAAATCTGTGCTCACATGAGAATAAGATTACCAGTGAACCATTTGTGTACCAGTGATTACACTGATTGCCTATGACATCCATATGATGGCAATACTACCAATCTTGGGAGAGTATAAACACCCCACAATGATTTCCACTTTAGTGATCATCTGTAGCAAAAGCAAGTAAATTTAACATTCAGGACTATTCCCCCACTTTCACCACGGTTACTTTAATAGTGAGGAGCCCATTATTGTACAAAATGGATAGTGGGCATATGAAAACCAGCTAGCTACTGAAGTTATCTAGCCTCATCAACCAGTGTTGATGTCTTACCTCATGCTCAGACAGAAGATTTAAGTCCATTTTTTATGGACATGAATTTCCAGCAGTTTTCACTCAGCCCATTTGTTAATACTGACAATAAATTTGGTTTCATGACCTTAATTTGCTACATTTTGTATTCTTTAGAAGTCTTCTGCACTGCAGAATTTACTGCTCAACCAAAGACCTTCAATTTCTGCTACTGAGATGAACTCTGGCTGTACTGCTGATTAAACATATTGCTAATGTTTCAGCTGACATATTTTCTTGGGCTATGGAGGTATACACACATATCTTGGCGGTGATGGTTTGTGAATACTTTTGAAAGGATCCACATGCACGGTACTGAAATAACTGTTAAAATGTAAATTATGAAGCGTCGGGAACAATAGCTTGACAATATTATGACATTAGAAAGAGGCAAAACTATGCAGGACAAGGAGATTCATCTCTGACATGGAAAATTATAAAAGGATTAAAATCACATGCACTGATAAAGGCTAGGGAAGAAAACAAGAAAAATAGGGAAGAACAAAACCAAACATCGAGCTAATACAATATGATACAAGTAAGCATATAACAAAATTATAAAGATTATTAAGGAGATTTCTGCAAACACACATGAAACAGGAAACAAAACAATTATAATCATTCAAGAGCAGAGAGTTAGGCCACAACTCTGTAATTACATCACTCTGGAAAAAAACCAAAAGTCAGTCCGCAAAACAAACTCATCCAAAAAAAAAAAAAACTTAAACCCACCCTGCACCCAAAAAGAATATATTCTAAAGCCTTTAGCAGAAGGTCCAGCAGAAACTCCAATGAGAGATTTTACCTCTAAGCACTGACATACCCTTTTCTTTCAGACAGGGTTGGCATATGACGAACAACAGAACAGAAACATTCTTCTGCCACCACTTACAACTGTTAGATAACATATCTTAAATCTCCAGGGTTAGCAGGTTGTCACGAGCCCTATGTTAACAGAAGGAGCATTTTATTCTTGAAGACACTTGCTATTTCTGGAAGTTAAACAAGGGACTCCAATAAAGTAGAAGAGTTCATGAAGGAAAGTTAATAGTCTGTTTCTTTCTCTCTTGATTAAGATCAATATTGAAATAATAAATAGATAATTAAATCACATCATTTTTGGACAGACATTCAAATTCCAGCTATATCAGCAGAAGATTGGATTTTGATTAGATTTTAATTTGTTACTGTGCTTGTCATTTGACACAATTTGTGTATGTTTAATATCAAAGAACAACACTGAAGTGACCAAATTTGAGAACAGGCTGAAGATGCTGTTCCTTACAGAAACTTTCCATTTTTACACAAAGATTTTCAGGAGCTCTCAAATATAATTTCTTTTCTACTTACATGATCTTGAAGAGTCAATAAAACCTCTGCTCAAAAAGATAACTCATCTTGTGCTCCCCATTCACACAGCTCTACAGGGCTTCACAGCAGGTTTTTATTTTCTTCTTTTTTTAAACTATGTATATTGAATTCCATTGCAGAAGCTATTCAAGGGTTTTAGCAGGCATAATTTATCCATAAAAACTGAATGGGGTCACAACCTCTGCTGCCACCAATGTGATATCTTTATGAATGGATTTGGTTTAGAGATACTCCTGGTTGTAGCAAAAAGAAATAATAATTCTTTCACCAGGGACATTTCAATCAGAGCTTTTAATTTATTTTTTTTCTAAAAGCATGCAAGTTTTCTGAAAACATTCAACATTTTTCTGCAAACAAGCAATTGTCCTCCACTCAGTTAAATCAACCCATCTATGTTTCTATTTTTGGCAAGCTCTCCCCTTTGGTTAAACGGTTACATATTAAGGACAACAGAAAATAGAACATTTAAACTAAAACTGTTTGGAATTCTCTCTAGGTTAGCATCCTGCAACATCTAGTACTGAGTAAAAATGAAATGCAAAGCCTCCAAAACAAATATGCCTAAATTTGGGACTTTTCATATTTTACATAATCTCTTTCAGAAGATTATGATGAAATTGGTTCCTTCCAGGTTTGTTTCCTGTCAACGCTCACAAAAAATCACTGACACACTACAGAGTCTATCGAGTTCAGAGATGAACAAAACCACTATATAACCCAGCATTTTGGAACATCAAGGAGGTCTAAATATAGATCTTATTTTTGGTCTACCTTGCTCCATAATAAGCCAGCAACAGACTAGACTATGCTCTGGCAGGGAATATTTGTAGTTGAGCACACATCTCATGATCAAGGTATATACTTTTCTTTTACCTGTAGCGGGCAAAGACATAGCAGTAAATAATCACCTTATATAGGCCTTAGGTAGGTTGGCACATTCATTAAACCCCTCCTTGAAAAAGGTGAGTGTGAAGGCACTCCTGGATCAAAATAAACTGTGACTCTTTAGAAAATATTTTTCAACTGAGAAAACACTTGTTCAGATCTGTTAAGAAGATTAAAAAAGATCCTGCATAAGTTTCATTACACAGCAAAACTCTGAAAGACATTGTATCTTAATTGAATGTTTGCAAGGAAATTCATATTGTGTTTTATAGTACAATTTTATGCATCATCAATTAGCAATTGGACCGGTTTATAACTCTGAACCCTTGAAAACTTCAAGCACAAAGTGAACATTATAGCCTGTATTCATTTCAAGAACAAACCAATACGTAATCTGTGCCTGTTATATATTCTGGAGTCTTTTTCATGTTTCTTACACACACAAATTCCAAACAAATCAACCAAAAACCCTCCACACAATTAGAACAACCTAATTCCAAACAAAAATCTCTCATCTGAAGAGAATCTGAACCAAATATTCTAGAATAAGCAATATTTCAATTAGCACTTTGTATTATTCACTTTTTTATCCCATAGGCTCTTCTTATACAAATCCTCACCAAAGTTGCATCAAACTCTTACTATATATGCAAATTTACTGCATCAAAATCTTCGTAATGCTGTTCTGAAGATTCACAGGGTACAGATGAGAATTAGATATTGCTCCATAATGTAACCTTGGTTTCTCTATCATACATGAATATTTGTAATAAAACAGACGGAGGGAAGACCAGAATGAAACACCACGGAGACAGGAAGAATGCACAAACTTGTAGCAGATTTAGCAGATTCATAGCAGACAACTTGCAAATTAATACATTCTAATTATATAACTATGTACTTTTTAAGTCGTTCACTGTGTATGATTTGCTGTCCTATAAAGCACTGAAGGCCAAAACACTTAATGACTCAGTCTTGCAATCAGAGTCAAATTCAGGATCGACACCTCATTTCAGTCTAGAAACACCAAGAACAACAAAGTCCTTCGACCATTTAAAGAAAATTAATATGCACACTCACATTTTCTACATTTCACCTTAAAGTGGGCAGCAAAATAATCTCATACATCAGAAAATACTCTATTAAGATAGCAACCATTGGAGTTATTAGCAAAAATGCAGCTTAGTTTTCTCTGAGCTGACCAATACATGCACCTGTTTCTGAACGAGAAGGGGGGGAGGGGGTGTTTAAAAAAAACATGGAAAATCCATTCCATCTGTAGTTTAGCTTCCAGTATTTACTTTCACCTCTTCATTAAAAAAAACATGGAAAATCCATTCCATCTGTAGTTTAGCTTCCAGTGTTTACTTTCACCTCTTCATCAAGTTTATTGAATTACTTGGGGTGGGGTTTTTTCCTTCCCTTTGTAAACCTGTGTGAGAACTTGATATTGGTACTGTACTTTATTCACATGAAAATGTCAAGCCAAGTAAGGAAGCAATAAAAAGACAAAGAAGAAATATGATGAGAATTTTTAATATGATCTTAGTAGGCATCTTGCTTCTCTGATGTTCAGCAGAGTCTGCAAAACTATAGAGCCAGATTAATGAAAGGTATGAAAAGGAAACATTTTTCATGTACACAGTTTTAACCAATGAAAGCACTCATATAGTACCTAGTCTCAGTACTCAACAAAATATTTCCGGTGTTCATTTCTATATTGACAAAATAGCAAGTGTAACTATTTAGCACCATTTGATATTACTGAAGTTAATATTTTCCCTGCATGTGTTTTTACTTAGTAGTCACAGGTTCTGTTTGTGTGGATGCAAAAGCACTAACGTGAAGGGAAACAGATACATGCATCACAGAACAAAGAGAGGGGAATGAGAATACTACTACAACTGTAAATAGCAATCCCAACCTCTGCAACAGCTCTCAGGGTTACTAAGCCATCACAAAAAAGCTCAGTGTAGCCTTACGTGCCATTCTCGCCTGTGACAGGACCTGAATCGGTCTCTAAAAAAGCAAAGCCTAACAGTAGTCTTGTGCAGGATGTTCATACTGCAAAACCACTTCTTCATTTATCTCCGTCTGTGCCGTTCTCTATCCAGTATTCCATTTGCATTTGTGACTCAGTGTTGGGACAGCACATCATTGAATGCGTTTTCTTACAGTGGGTAGCATACTTCATTTGCATATGATTTCTGTTTGACAGACATTGTTTGTGACTATTGATATTAAGCAGGCTTTAGCTGCCTATATTGCAACACTGCTGATTTATCTTTCCCACTGTGGACAACTAGCTGCTCTGTGTACAAGTATGGACAACTGAAACATGAAATAACAGAGCGAGAGCTGGGATTCACAAGTGACCCCAGTTCACAAAGCAATATTGACACTGGAGCCGCTGTGTACTGCCACTGCATGTTCTGCAAACATGCATGAATTGGGTTTTTATTGCCCCAATATAATCTGTTCTTTATTTGCTCTTAGTTGTCCCTGGTTGAACACTACTGTTGGGCATGTTTGAAAGCACCTAAGGCAGATGTCCAAGTTTCTCTGTGATGCTCTAAACATCAGTGTGCCTTGGCAGCAACAGCCTCTCCTACCTAATACAGAAGATGCAAGATAGAGCAGAACAGGAGGAGATGTAGAACAGAAAACATTTAATACCTTTAAAAGACACATAAATGGAAAAAAATTTTCCCTGTTCATTGAAGCAGCATATTCCACGGAATACTCACCATGAAAAAAAATCTCTTAGAGACTGAAGGGCAGAAAGTAAGCCTTTTATTGTCTGTAGTCAAGTAATAACATTTATCTCTTGCATTTGCTTAATTTTACTTATTGAAAAGTGCTTTTTACCTTAAGTCTCTCAGATATTACCATCTCCTTTTCCAGCATGCTTTTTGTCCTCTGGTTTTTTTTGAGCCAGAGGGCTGGAGTTGGACCCTGTTCTCAAACTTTCTTTGGAAATACCACATCCAGAAATAGGTATTAAGCACAAGTTAAATTCTTCAATTAATACTCAGTGATTCAAAAAAGCTAAAAAAAACAACCCCATGGCATCAAAGCGACTAGCACTTCCCTCATTCAACAATGCTATGTTACAGCCAGCCATAGCCAGTGTACTCCTAACTCCTGACACTAACTTACTTGACACAGTGTATCCACACAATTTAGTCCTGACTATTATCTCCATTTTCATTTCTACCTGTACACATAATTTTTTCTCTTTCTTACTTGGTTGCTTCTATCCAACAATTTTGTCATCTGTATTTCTTCTTGGTCTTTTATTCTTAAAGGTGTATTTCCACATCCTATTAGTCACTGTCCCCTCTATACTTTAAATTCAAAGAATCCCATTTCACCTGTAAAATCTCTACAATAATCTTTACAGCACAAGGCAGGCAAATTCTTCTCTCCTAGTAGCAAAATCCATTACTTCCAAAATACTTTTGAGATGCAGAGGTGAGAACAAGAAAATCCAATTCTGACATCTGTGTGCTTCGCTGTATCTTATCACTTCACCTTAGATTGTTAATTGCAATTAAATTAATTTGATTGTCCTTGATAAAATATTCTCTTTTGTATTGCTATGAATTACCTTATGGGTTGAAGAACAAGTGGGAATTTCTTCTGTCCTAACAGCAAGCCCCATTTCTGTATAATGCCCAGCATTGTGTATATTTCTAATTGTTTCTAGCTAAAAACAGTATTTCTACATCCTGACCTCAAGGTGGAAGGAAGCTAGAGGTTCATAGGCCTGTAATACTTGAAAACAACTTTAATGGTTTTATTCTCAATAGATCAAAATTAAACTTAGAGTATACTGCTTTTATTCAGCCCTTCAGGATTTTGGTCAATTTTATAGATCTTCCCAACTGGCAGCAGAAAATTCATCCTAAGGACCTCCATAAAAGGGCCAAAAAAGCCATCTATAGCTGCAGTCAAAAACTCCCCCAAAATGAAGGAAAATAACTCGTTTGGAGTTATCCCTAGTACAATTAATCAAACAGGCTGAAGATAACAGTTTATATAAGTTAGCCAGATTTGTTTCAAAACCTGTTTCATGGGCACAGGCAAACATCAAATAAAGCTTGGTATTTTCTTTTTTCATGTTTGAAATCCACAGCAAGGATTGCAAGCGTGGCCTTCAGGACAAGTTAACAAAATAGACCTAAGTAATATTTTTGCAGCAGTGTTAATTATATTTCATTCAGCGTGCGTAAATACACACGTGTTTGTGTATTTAGTAACATGGATGAAACAGCATTAAAATATAATGAACTCCACAGCTATGTTTGCAGCATACTCTCATCTTTTTGTAGTTAAGGGGTACTCCCAAGAAAGATGACACTGATTTCAGTAAGAGCAAGATAAAGACATACATGAAAATACACATTTTCCTTTGCTTTAAGTTCTACAAAAGCTTGCTGAACAGCTTTTAAAAGGGCACTGAATACATCATTCCTAATTCAAATATTCTTGAAAGCATTAGCTAAAATATTTGCTTAACAATTCAAGAACTGATGTGTATCTCATTCTGCCACTAAAAAACCCCAGACCCAGAATAACAACAAAAAAACACTTACAACTCAAAATAAGCAAAAACCACTTAGAAATTACCAATTGAAAAAGCAACCTGAGACCTGACTGGTGTAACAGGAAATGGAAATGCCTTTAACATATTCTCTGCTCTAGGATGTGACTCTGGCATGAAAATCACTAAGCTTCTGCAAGCACTGCAAATAGAAAAGAATCGTGGCAGACAAACAGAAAGTGGTAACGCAGTAGAGAGAAACTAGATTTAGGTCTCCCTGCTTATATCTTCATTTTGGGCAAGCAGTAATTAATTGATTCTTTCTTTGAAAGTCTTTCTGTGTCCCCTTGCTGTCACCCAGTAGCTTTGCAACTGAAATACTTCTCATGTAGTAAATGGCATGTCATGAATCTTTCAACTTCCCTAATTTTAGCAAGATAAGCATTTAAATTCATGCTGCTTCAAACTGGGTAAATATACTTCAGGAAATTTTATCAAAAATAGTAGGAAACATCTTTTTTGCTGTTACCTAAGAAACCACATGTATCTAGGCAAGCGAAGGGCATGCTGCTTTTCAGTGGATAACTATGTTCTGTTGATACTATGATCTAATTCAGAAGGCATTTTGAAGCTAGAAGACTTTTACCTTGATGAAAGTAAATACAAAAGTCACCACAGATGTTATTTATCATTGAGAACTAGAAAAACAGCATAGTGCAGTACTTTATGCCATTATCCGGCTCTACTACTGAAAGGGAATGGGCATGTGCAGTATAGACTTGCATGTTCTCCCGTATAACGTGCAGAACTGTAACAGCCACTAATTTTGGTTGCCAATCACATTGGTTTGTTATTATTTGCTAAATTGTGTTTTTCTCTGTAGGAATGCAAAGAAATACATTTGGTTTCCTTTTTTTTTCCCCCAAATTACTGAAACTTTCACATAACTCAGTACCAGTTATTCATCTATCAAAATAACACATTCCCCCCTCACCTTTCCCGAAAGAGGTCTTTCAATCAGCTATGGAGGAAATAAAAAACCCTAATGATGTATGAATCAGACATGCAGTAGAAAAACTAGTGAAGTCACTGCTTACGATCCAAAGCAATCAAAGTAGTTTTACAGATACTATCCAGTAACAAACACTTTCATAGACACTAGGTTGCCTCTTGAGTACATGAAGTTAAATAACGGTTAATTTTGTAACAAAAACAACAATCCACTTGAACAGACAGTTCCTGACGCTGGCTAAGTCTTTTCAATGCACAGGCAAAATTGAGTTTTGCTGCTCCAGAAGTAAGAGACTGAGGCTTAGCCAGGGAAAGGCAGCTCCTGTTGTAGGAAAGTGTGTGAGAGAATGGTGAGGACTGGGAAAGAACTGAGAATTTGACATGTTCTTACCCTCACTGAGGCAAACAGAGGGTTTAAGCATAGATAATGCGCCTCAGAGGAGCAGCCAACCCCGCACTAGAAAAAAAAGGCTGCTCTCCTGTATGTTGACCTTTCCCTCTACAGCAGAGCAGCTCAGCTCTCTAGAGCTCTAATGCAACCAAATTAGTCAGAAAAAAAAACATTCTGTTGCCCCAGGCAACTGCATGCATGACTTTTTTTGTAAATATGAAACTTTCTTTAATGTTTTTTTCCATTTGTGCATATTGCACAGTACAGACAGAATCATATCCACCATTAAACTGTATTTGTCACTAGCATCCACTTAAGATAAAGAGCACAACTGTACAGAAGACACTTAAGCTTCAATGTACAAATTCATTTCTACAGACCCTTATCTGTAGAACCTACCATCAGATTTCAGAAACTGCCCAATCTATGCTCATAATTCCAGTTTATTTTCATCCAATGTTCAATATTGAGATGTTAGTAGTATCATATTTTTAATTTTTCTTTTCCAGTTCTGCACCCTTGCCTCATCATCTGTAAATAAGTCATGGGAAGAAAAAGTATTGTTTTCCCTTTTAAGCAAGCATTTCAAGCTGAGCTGTCACATAATAAAAGATTTCTTCATATTTGGCTGTATTAAGACTATAACTTTCAACATATATCCTCAATTCCAAAATTTCTGAATATATGTATGTTGAAATTGAGCAAGTGTGACATAGTTCTTGGTTCCCTTGGGAACAGTATTCAGAGCTCATTTGAGTTGTGACCTGCTTATGCTGCCAGGGAGTATTAGTATTTTTGTTGGATCTTTAGAATAGAGATAGGGAATGAAGGACAAAGACAAAAAATAAGACTCAAACTTCACAGATGAAAAACAGATGAGATATTGCTCTATTTCAGGAGACAGTGTTGGCTTTTTATAGGATCTGCCCCATTTTGTAAGCTCTATTGGAGAGATTACTCTTTTTCATAGTAAAATATTTCTGATGAACTATGCATGGAGAAACATATAACTGTCCACAGCACAACTTATGGTCTGAAATGTCTAAGTGTGTTTCAATAAAGAAATAAGAATGCAAACTACTTTCAAAAGTTTTGCAAAATGGATAGCAAATCAAAACAGAATATATTGACAAATCTTACAATGCTACCTTTTGTTTCCAGACCATACCATCACCTGACAGTTATGAAGAATCCATTCAATCCATTGCATTGCATGGCAATGTTATAATTTCTACTTACAACATAAGACTATAGGTAATTTAACCCACAAGTTGGATCCTATGAGTTATATCAGTACAAATAGTATTTGTAGAACCTTTCCTGATCTAAATCTGACTTCTAAATTTTACTTCTAATATGGTCTCCTTTCAGTCCATCACTAACCACAACATCTGTCCTCCTACACCTAATTCATATGTATATTAGGATCAGGCTCTCTTTCCAACAATACCAACAATACTTACACTTGTATTCCCCTTCTTATCAGCTCAAGGTGGGATCAGGCCATGGAATACAGATCCATACCTCCTCTTCGACCCACTATTTCCCCTCTTTCAGTCCTTTCTTCAGACTTCATGAAAGGAATAACATGCACAGCCTTGTGGTGCATCTGCAACTAGGTCTTCATTACAACCTACATCTTGCACCAATATCCTACCTCAATACCTCACTGATGAGCACAGTCCTAGTGAGAGCACTACCTGTGCATGCCATCTATTAATTGAAACCACATAGGTGCCTGAATAGTGTCGTTCCCTAAAGTATTTATCACTAGAAAACATTTCTGAACTAAGTAGTTTACAAATGGGAAACTTGTAAATACTTGTGTCATTTCAAGACCTCTTAATAGTAGACAAGTCAGCTTCGAAAGACTTGAAACCACGCTTTACTGTCAGTGTAGGCATTGTACCTATGCACGTGGTCAGAATCACTGAATAATAGGAAATTTAAAGGTAGTAACTCAAGTCCAGAATTTTGTTTACACTCTAAATGCTACACATTAGACACTGTGCAGTTTTATCCATGAACTAATTCACAATAGAAAAGAAAATTGTTTATGAACTGCAGCTTACTGAAGCCTTATTCATTTATTATCCATTTCTGGGTTCTTTAACGGAAAGCAGCTGACAGATCAAAGAAACCTGTTTGGAGTCACTGGTTAGATACAAAGGAGTTTTCCTCCAGAGCAGATAATCAATACATTTCTGTTAACATAGCTTAATTTTTAATACTGCACTGAATTGTCCTGAGGATATTAAACTGCCTCATATTACAAGCATGAGACAGCTGTATTCAGACATGAAAATGAGTTAAGAACAACAAAAAACCCCTCTTGGTCCTGAAAAGGACCGCAAATATGATTGTGTTGCTATTAGTTTTCAAAAATTCTTTAGGTTTTCCTTTTCTTGTCTCTTTTTCTTCCCTTTAAAAGGCAACACAGAACTTCTTCCTCCTGAACAGGGATAGTTTATGATTCTTTTGTTTAATTGTATTATTTTGCTGCCTTAAGTTCTCTGCAATACCTTTTCTGCAGCAGGACAAAAATCTCTTTAAAGTTCAACTGTTAAATTAATAAACTGTGTTTTCAGTTTTAGTTCTGTGTTAAATGGAGCTGCATAAAATTGTTATAATGTACCCATAAAACAGTAGCAGATACAATATGTTCAAAATTATTAGTTTCTTTTAATTTTACAAACATACAGAAAGTTTCCATTATAGCCCCTCCTTAAGCACATCCCTGCTGTAAATTAAAAACGTGCTCCAAGCACATTTTGTATCCAGCAGACAATAAGAGGTGGTACACTGCAAGATGATAGCAGCAAGACATTAAGGCAGACTGGCAAGCCTTGGCCAGTAATGTATAATCCTCAGTCCCTGGAGAAGATATAAGCAAACCAGATCTACCTACCCATGACATAATGGTTTCCCACATTCACTGAAGAAAAGGAGAAGTGCTTAGAGGAACTGTGTAATGATGAATGGCGTAATGAATGATGTCATAGGCACCCATGTAAGAAAGGACACAAAGAAAGGACAAATAACAATGGAGAGGGGCTCAAATTGAGCATAAAGGAGCAAATAAAATATTTTGAAATAGTACTATAGAAAACCTCTTTAGAGATGGTAACTTGTCAGTCACACATGGTGGTTTTTTTGTTTAAAAAAGGTATCTACAGACATAGATATGTAGGCTTTGAGAAAATCTAATGCAGCATTTCAAAAGTCAGTAGAAATCAGCTGAAAAAAAATCAGATGTCTCAAAGGTAGTTGCATTGTGAGAACTAAAAAGTATTCTGATACCATAGAGGAGTACCAAACCTGTAGTGTTTTTTAATGCAAATTTGAGTTTCTTTTCGGGTATGGGGATACCCTACAAGAAAAAACGAAACAAAAATACCACAGATTTTTGCTCTTCCATATGTGGGTATGTAGCATCTACTTATATCATGCTGACAGAATTACCATCTTCCAGAGAATTCTAGTATTTTTGTGGTATTGCAATTACATAATGTCTTCATACCTGTTAGTCCTTTGCAGAATAAGAAAAAAATTACCAAGAAAATTAAAATATGTATATACACATACATATATTTAAGGTAGCTTCCAAAATGAACATTATTTTTTCTAGCAATGTAACGGTACTAAAATAATAAGATCTAATGATATACTTCTTCACACTGCAAGGCATTTTGCAAGTCTACATAGAAAGTTATAGACCTCTATATTTGTGCAAATAACCGCACCCTAACTACATTTTAATCTAGGTTTTATACAATATAGAGTCTGCAGAGGTATTTCGTAGATAAAATAACAAAGAAGAAAATTTTAATTCCACACCCCAGCGTTACACTCTGGGTACAGAAAGAAGAGTCTCGAAGGCTCAGAAAATATGTAGGATGTCAGGGTACAAGATAAACTGGAATTGACTCTTAAAGAGGATTCTATGTCAAAGAATGAAGACTTGTGTGCTTTTAGTAGTAATAGCAGTAACAAAGCTTCAGCACAATGGACAATTCAGTCAAAAGTCCATAAAACACTTTCAGAGTGAGTTATCGGCTATAAGTGGAAATCTAAGTAAACTAACAGACACAAAGCAACAAACCTCTTAAAATATGCACAAGGAGGTCTCAAAAAGAAAAAAGATAGCCTCCAAAATCATAAAACATAAATGTACACATTCCTATATGCTTTCAAAATAATTCCATATTTAAATAACATTTTGTACGTATTTCTCAAAGTATACATTAATGCACTTTAATTTAGCATTACAAAAGTGTTCAAAATTCATGTAGTGTTTCATAGATTTGAAAACTATTAAAAATTGATCCAAGCTTCAATCATTGTAACAGGAGATTCTACACTGACCTCAATTAGCTTTTGTTCAAGCCTTAAGAGAATTAACAATCCTCTAAATAGCTGTCGTTCATGGGTACATGCATAGAGAGTGCAAAGTGTTAGCACCTTTAGAATGAGCGGAGTTGCTCTAATTGAACAGAATACCGGTCACATCCATTTTTTTTTAACAATGATTTCATTAAATGCCTGCTAAGTCAGGCTTGCCCTACTGCTGAACTAAACCTCAGGGTAATCTTAAAAAAATTAAATGCAGAGAAAAAGACAACAGAGTTGGTGACCTCAAGAAGTTTCAAATTCAACAAAAGGTCCTGAATCAGACTGATCTTCATAACTGAGACGCTGGTTAGTTGGCAGCTTAGAGTAATTTTTGCCCTAGAAAAGTTCATTTGAAGAACAGCAGTGACTCATCAATGATTAAGAACAAACAAGCACACTTTCCTACTCTTTACTAACTAATAATTTGTGTAGTCTTGTCACCCTAATTCCCAACGTGGGCAGAAGCAGAGGTAATACAGAAATTGAGAAAGAAGGAGGGGGGAATTTATTATAACTCACTCCAAAAAAAGATCCAACTTGATTTCATGCACAGCTTAAGAGGAACACCACCCACATCAAGCCTTGATACACACTTCCTCAATAGCAAATAAAAAATATGTTTGATAGCTAGACATTTTTTCTATATACAAGATGACAGTTGATTAAGACCGTATTACAGAGTTCCAAAATTCAGGTTGAGTAACCGTGGCCAACTGTCAAAAGTAGTAATGAAAGCGGAGATATCACTATAATCAAAAGCAACAGGGAAATGAAGAAAACTCAATGCTAATTATTTGTGATTAGTTTCTCCTTTCAAGATAAAAATGCTTATGGAGGTAGTTAAAACAGAAGCAGCAGAATGTGATTCTGGCACTTTATATGAACTATATTATCCAACGTTCAAGCAAGTTATATGGTAAATGAGATAATTTTTTCTTTTTAACAAGATACAGAGGATATAGACAAACTGTCAGTAATTTTGCTATATGTTGGCCCTATGTACTGTTCAAAAGATTCCAGTTCAAAATTGTACCTTGCATCTTTTTGACAGTCTAGGCACTTGAAAAATCTTTGACAGAAACAGGAATTCCTTTTCCATGGATATGCACTTAACTTCCTCTTGCCCTAATTCTTCCTGAGTAGTAAAAATGCTATAACCCCCTCAAATACTTCACACTGC
Source organism: Laterallus jamaicensis coturniculus (assembly GCA_022605575.1). Classification (NCBI taxonomy): domain Eukaryota; kingdom Metazoa; phylum Chordata; class Aves; order Gruiformes; family Rallidae; genus Laterallus; species Laterallus jamaicensis. The sequence goes on from JAKCOX010000014.1 coordinate 21,192,795, forward strand.
CATCTGAACAGATCACTTGTAAAATGCTAGACCCAAGTAAAGCCCTTAGAATCTCTGATGAGACTTCCATAAATTTACACGTTAAAGCAGTTATGAAAAAACAGTTCCACTCATATTTCAAAGACTTTCTTTTTTTGAGACACATACACCCCACAAGAAGAATAGCATGAGAATTTCCTTTATTCTTGAAGAAAACTGTAAGAGAAAAAAGTCATATTGGAAAAGATACACAGTTAAAATGAGGACATTAAATGTCTTTTGGTACATACTGAGAAACTGGGGGGAGGGGGGGAAGAGGGACGGAACAAGAGAAACAATAAACCCTCAACATATAGGTAGATATATAGTACGAAATAAATAAGCAAAATAAAGTCTCAACAACCTTATTAAAAATATGCCTTGTGCAAAGCGTGATGTATACAGCAACGTGAATTAGAATGTGGGTATTTGTAATTCAAAGAGAAGTTAATAATATACTAAGTACAGAGAAGGAAGAATACACCACTACCTCAGAGGGTGTGTACTATCATTTCTAGCCTATGTTAAATTACAGTCAAGTCAGAACAAACCTGTATATTCAGCAGTGGAAACTGATTACTGACAATTATATTGGATGAAATACTGAAATACATGAAGTAGTTTCTAGGGAAAGAGGTAGAATGATCTAATTTACCACACCTTCTAAAACAGCATTTGAGGTACTTTAACTAGGCCATAACTAGTTTCCTGAGCTATCAGTTCTCATCACATGAATTATTTAAACCACAAGCTATTCCTCCCTGATTTACACCACAAGGAACAGTAAGTATTAAAAATCTCCCAGCATTTAACAGTGGCTGAGGCTTGGGTGGGTTTGAAGATAAACACCAGGCAGCAGTACCATTGGTATCTGATTAGACTTAATCATCTTATACTGAAACCTTCATGGGGGAAGAAAAAGCTCCAAATCTAGACTGAACTCCAAAGCACACGTACATTAATCATAGCTTATTTTTTTTAATTTCTTTTGGATAAACAAAGGTTTTAATTATACAGGTCCCTGTTTGTTCTGTTAGTTTCCTAATTAGAGAAAAATGGCAAGACTCCCAATCTAAGCTCTTTCCCTTTGAAGAATTTAACAATACATTTGGACAGGCACATATATTTATTTGGAGACTACACAATGAATAAAATCCCATTTGCACTTAACAGACTAAAGTTTGCCAGAATTCGGCATGTGAGCCAAGGCTCCACGCTCTGCTAATGGCAAAAATGGCTGTCCCTGCAGTCAAGTACTGGATTATGTACTTTTCTCTTGGCAAGAATAAGCTTGGAAACACCCACAACACCTGTTGTTTATTATAAATGGCTGTATTGAAAATAGACATGTTCCTACTGTGAAAGCAGAAGAAAGAAAGAAAGAAGGGTGTGCGTGGGGAAATTATGGACAAGATGGTAGCTGTGAACTACTAGCTGATCCTGCTGAAAGTATTTAACTGCAAAGTGCACTTATATAATAACTTTTACCTAAAAACCTCAAAACACAAAGGCTTTCTGTAAAGATAAAGATTATTGTTAAGGCAGTTTATCAATCAAAATGAGATGAGGAAACTTATGGAGGTCAGGAACAATGCCAAGAAATTTCAATCCTAGAGACAAGGAAAATGACCAGAATTCTGTATGCAGTTAAATCTGGACTAACACATGCTGTTCAGTGAAAATTCTCTCAATGTATTTAACCAATATATAACTAAAGCCAGTACTCTTTTCTGTAAGTTGTAATTACTTTACAGATCCTACTTGCAAGAGAATATTGAAACGCTCCCAAGTAGCAGGGATACAGAATGCAAGTGCCTTAAATGATTATTTACTTGAAAAAAACCCCCACAAAACCCAAACAATCACTGAAAGTCTCCTGCAACTTTTACTGATAATACAATGAGATCCAAGTCTTGTGGCCTCTCGTACGCCTATTTGTTTAGGCTGAGTAAAATTCCCGAATGCTTCACTGACTCTATCCTCTTCTCTGAAGAAACAATGGCCCAGCTTTTTCTGGGGAAAAAAAATCTTTCTTCAGGAGATGTCAGCAACTGCATTGTTTTTCCTTTGTCATCAGCTTTTAAGGGGATAATAGCTTGACACTAGCTTGAATCTAAACTGTATGAATTCCTTCAGTAGGATGCTGTGATCAGATCTCGAGTCCTGAGCTAGCTTACTTTTTTTTTTCTTAAATAGGTCAATAAGTCTGTCTACATAAAAACTGACAGAAAGAACGCTTCCTCTGCAGATCAGATACCAAGTATTTATTTCTTCTACTTTGCAGCCAGCCATGACATTACGTAACTCCTATCACCAAAGTGAGTACTTCACAGTAGATGACCTACTCTCAGGATCTTTGTGACAAAGCAAGGTATTGTTACCATCCTTTTAATTGTGAGACATGAAGGCACAGAAAAGGTATCCATAGGAAATCTAACATTCCAGAATGTTAAAGTAGGGCTTCAAAGCCTGTCAAACATCCAACCTGCTGTAAGATTACACTCTCTCTTTTGAGAGGTAACCTCAGTAAAAGGAACTTCCCTGCTTACATTAAAAGGGTCTTGACATAGTTCCTTAATGTATTAGAAAGGTCTTGTCGTTTGTACTCAGCCTGGGATAGTGTCAGCACACTTCAGCCCCCCTACTTCAGTATTTACTTCTTCCAGGCAGCTTTTCACTTGTTCTTCCAAATGAATTCACGTTTCTTCCACTTCTCATAGCCCTTAACAAACCATCAAAATGGACAATCCAACCTCAACACTATTTTAACACTTCCTGCCTCCTACAGTGCACTCAATGTATTTTCCCTATTCTGAAATTGCCTTTGCATTTCTCTAACCTGTCATAAAAGGAAGCAAACCTATTTTATGAGTATTTTCGTATAACTCAGCTTTGAGTCTGGCTTCCACACCCATCAACTGAAAGGCAGACCTGCTCAAAGCTGTCAACAGAACAGAGTCAAGCTGAGCTGTGCCATGATTTATGCAGGTAGGGCCAGACCTGTCAGTTCCACTGTCATGACAGCGGGGAGGAATGAGGGGCAGAATTCTTATTGCTGAAATTCTGGATTCACTACATCACAAATCCAACACCGAGTCCAAAATGACAGAATGCAGTATGTAATTCAAAAAACATATTTCCTGAGCACAACAGCAGAATAAATAAATTGGGAGGCAGTCTATATTAATATTGGAAGCCTGAGAGCAGACTGCTTATTTTTCCCCCATTTAGATTCCAGACTGAGGCTAAAATATTTTGGTTAAACAGACACACAATGAAGAAAAAACACAGTTTGATTTATGATTTGAAGAGAGATCACATGTATTCTGATATTACTATTTATTAGCATTTCTCACAACTCTATTAGAATCTAATACCTTCAAAACTCCAAAATTCACCTTGACAAAGCTACCTGCATTTCACTCCAGGCAGGATTTATGTGAATAAAGTTGTACTTAGGTTATGAAATTATTGCTTTGCTACCAATTTCCCAGTGTTACCCAAGTCATCTGATGAAAATCAGTATTGAAGTATTACAGTGGTCCATACTCCAGCTCCTGTCATAACTAATAAATCCTGTCATTTGGGAAGGAAAAAAAAAAGTTTTGGTCAGCTGCCAAGATTAAACATACTAAAGGTAGTGTTTTGCCTTATTCTCCCAATTAACACACACCTTAGTGAAGTGAATTCATATATTATGATTTCAGACACCCATGCAACTTCAGAAAATATGTCATTCAATGTAATCAGGAATTTATAAGCACAACCAATACTTCAACCACAAGAAACACTGCTCAAGTTGGTAGCCAAACCATTTAATTGGCAGATATAATCTCATGAACACTTTTTATAGAAGAGTTGCAAGACACTTACGTAAAACTAACCTAACCAAAAAGGTTTCACTGGTCTTTCTGTCTTCAGTATGAAGAACACTTTACTGGCACTGTTCATCAGCAGTAGTAGTTTTTTCTCTAAGCTGTCTTAACTTGAATTTTTAATATTTTGGTTTTTAAAGGTGGCGCTGAAGTTTTAGAATAGAAGACAGACTCTTCCCGTATTACAGCACTGTGCATAGCATAGCTGAATTGTAATCTTGCTTGGGGATTCTGACTTGCTGTAATAGCTACTTGCTGACACTACTAGAAGTACTAGCTTAGAAAATACTTAACTTTTAGCTTTAATAGTATAATTCCTGTGTGCTGCAGGTTATAATGCTTACAAATATTATGTTTGGTACTCTTAATTTCACATGCAGGATATCTATAGCAGCTACTTGAACTGCCAGAATCAGCTTAATGTAAACTGGTTTTAATATAAGGGAAATGATCGGTATTAATCCATTTGGGAACACGCAGGGAAGATTCTTTAACATGGTAAGTTTCCTTAGCATGACCTGTTCTACAGCTTCCTTTTCTCCATTCATAAGTGAAATAACTCCTGCAGAGAAGAATCACAATTAAGAAGAGAACTAGAATGACCAGTTTCAACTTTCCCAAACCAAGAGGAATGAAAAAATTTCCACACCATCATTAATCTGTCCTCTTCCTTATCAAGAGACTGTGTCCACGGCAGTTTCTTTGTTCGCATTTTGCTGCTAGCTACCTGTTAGATTCCTCCCTCATCCTAGTACACACACCCCCTCCTATCAGACTGCAGCTACAAAATGAAAAGTCAGTGTAGAAAAAAAGGGCATCTAATTGCTTCCTTTCTTGGAGGTGCATCGTTTGGTTCTCTTGTATGACTGATACTATCTGACATGAGCATTGTAATTCAATGCATCAACTAGAAAATGTATAAAGACAGCTTTTCTGAAAAGGCAACCACATTTTTTCCAGAATACAAGGAAGGAATAGTAAGTAAACCTAATGTATGCATTATCTTTATCTTGACAGGAGGAATATATAAAACATACAACAGCAAGCAATATTGCATATATCATCACACACAAAAATTTAAGTACCTATAAATGCGGACAATAGTCTGATATCCTGTCAAAGTAACAAACCTGGATCTTAGAAATAGACATGTGGTGGAGTTATTTTTTATTTTTTTAAATTAATGATGTAGTACTATATATAAAAGCCAGGAAAAAAGTGCTTTTCTTCAAATAGTAAATATGTATATCTTCTGTCTGCTGAAGACTATATTATTCTATAACAGATTCAATTTTAATCCATTTATGTATTGAATGACATCAAAACTAAAGGAAGGCTTTCTATCCCTAGCATACAAACAAAAGCATTAAGTTAGTTTGAGACATTTGGGTTTTTCTCATTTTATCCCCTAATCCTTCTTCTTACTACTGGTGTCAGTGAAATACCAGTGCATGCCATTTCAGACTGTTTTCCTAAACAAAAAGCCTAAAAATTCCAAAACAATTAAGTAATAATCTCTTGAAAGAGAAGGACATGACATGTTTTCCTAGAAGACAACAAAGTGGTCAACAGCATGTTTTTTTTTCTGGACATGCTCAGTGACATATTTATGAAACTTAGATGTGAAAAACCAGGCATTTAAATCCCCATTTTAAGTATTACAATTCTTACAGTTCTCAAGAGATTCACTGGACATTCTGATTTCTTGAAAAACAGAGCACTAAAATCCATTTGTGTCCTTATTTGTTTGTTGGAGGATTTGATATTTTATATACATGTCATATTCAGTCATTTTTAGGACACAAATACGGGATGCTTCCTACTTACGCATCATTCAAAGCAGCTTTAGGAGTACTTCAGATTTTTCAGATGAAGAGTCAGCAAGTGCATGTGCATGGACAATCTGATACTCCATTTTACATATGGCTGATCTCTTAAAAAACATAGGTAAATCCAATCTTTTGTTTTTCTTTACTTTGTTCTGAAATAAGCACCAGGTCATGAACGTGCAAGCAAATGGTCAACTACTTTTTCTCAGCTAATGTAGAAAGTCCTCAGCATTTCATTTTACTGCAAATTATAATGATATGGAAAGGGCAAATGCCTACAGTCATTACTCAGCCTGATAAAAGAAATCAAACCTCAGTGCGACTGAATGACAACACACTCCAGTTCATTTCTTCCTTGGAATCCATTAACCTCTTTCATATAAGAGCTCTAAAAGATTTTTTTTTAATCTAGATACAAGGTTCTTTTATTATCAGTTACTCTATCACATGCTGCTCTAAAAATGTACTCTGCACACAGTCTGTACTTAGAGGGCTCACAAATTAAATGGCTATCTTGTCTAGTGGCGATAAAATATCACTATGGAAAATAAAGAGGTCATCAGTGATAGAAATATAAAATCCTACAAGATACCTGTTCACTGTAATAGATAGAGACTTAGAAGCCATACATGACAGGAAAAAAACCCCATCAACTCTCATTGATAACTGAAAGCTGTGTTTTACTACCTTTGCAACTCTTCAGTAGTATCTTACTCTGCAAGAAATACAATTGAAATGAGCAGAGAAAGTTACCATGCAGTGCAAGTAAGAGTCAGAGAAGATTGACTATAAACAAATACTGAACTGGAAAAAGCTCAGCACTGTGTTATGTTCATCTTTGTTGACATCTCCTCTAACTAGAGAAAATACAATCCCCATAATTTTAACTGCTGAAATTAGTGATGCCTTAAGTTTTCTTGCCTTCATTATTTATTATGAATATTAAGCATCTCTGTATTCCTCTCTTTTCCTCACCCTTCACACAACAAATACATTTTTATTTGCCTGGCCATTATTTTAAAATTGAAGTGAGGTGAGTCTACCAAAAAGCATGCACATAACTACATAGCTATGCTTATTTATTAAAAAAAATTAAGGAATGGCAATATGATATAGCAGCAGGAGTATTCGAATACTGTACACTTCTTTTAGTCAACCAGTTTATAATACATTGCGCATGCCCAGTGGGATCTCAGTGCATCTTTTTACAGCAAGGAAATACAAATGCTTTTTCCAGATGTCTATAATACTCCCCAGGGTCCTAAAATGGTAAGTTCTGTCTACCCCCACACACCCTAAGCTTAAGAAAAAAAAAGCCACAAAAAAACCCCAAAAAGACACACACACAAAAAACCAAACACACCCCCCCCACACAGACATATAACCCCAGAACTGAAACATCTTAATACCATAAACCTCACTTTTATTCCCCATTCACCTGCCACTCATGCAGCCTTCAAACCACAGCTGCAAAGCCTGTCTCCCTCGCTGGTAAGTGCAGCCATGCAAACCCCCAAGACCTCCAAGGCACAGAACTATGTTGTTTAACCTTCCCAGTTCCCTTCTGCCAGGAAATAAAGGGAAAGATTATTCAAGCTATGTAGCCTCATGGATTCTCTTTTTTTTATTCTGATCTTTTCTTCATTACATTGTTCAGTGGGTGAGCATGGGAAACAATGCAAAAGGACTAGTTTCAATTTAAAAGTACTGAGTTAAAATTGGGGACAAAGGACTGAACACTGTATTTTAAGAAACAATAGTGTATTCTTACTCCAATAGATCCATTTCTTTAAACCTATAACAGAAGATCTCAAAGCCATGCTGATTTTCTACCTCTCAATATTTTGCATAGCTCCAGCACCACCCGTCAGCATGCTGGGCAGCAATTCCCACTGTTTCACCCTTTCTTCCCTTTCCTTCCATTCCTAAACCAAATGACAGCCCCTTAAGGACTATGTCCAGTCCAGCAACCCAAAAAGAACTTAGTGCAGGTACAAGCACTGTTCTGCAGCCATTTATACTGTAATCATGCAGCTGCACTTACGTCAAGTGTCTTGTACTTGTGTCACTACTTATGTCACATAGTACAATAACTGGGAATGGTTTAAGGAATAGCGGAAGCAGGACCTGTGTCCAGCTGGAAATATTGACAAGACCACACTATGGCACCCTCAAGGCTCTGGAATGAGAGCTGCCCTTTATTTATAAACATCGATGTAGCCGCCTGGTCTCTGAGTAGTAAATACAGTAAGCTTATCCGGAGCTACGAATGGCTATCTCCATTTATTTTAAAGGCTTTTGGACATGCAGGAGTCATCATACACAAAGTACTTGCAGTTATAAGCTTGCACTACAAAGAGATTACTGCTTAAAATACACAGTATACAGACTGACAACACACTTAAATATTTTATTTTGCACTAGTTAAAAAATGCCTCTGTCTAAGAGTAACACAATGGTTAAACCTGCTGCCACCACTCATATATCAAAAATCATGTAAGCATATAACAAAACATTACAGAACTGACATTACTAGGGTATTATGTGTTCCCAAATTAAACAGATAGCATTTAATAAACTTAATTTTCAAGATAACTAATTTTTTTAAACTAGCTTAGATTATTTTTAAACAATGAAAGTGGGAAAAAGTAAAATAAAAAAATCAAGGCTTAATTTGATCATTTCTTCAAATTTCATTTGACTTTGAACGTGCTAAAAAGGAAAGAACAAAGATCCAAATCCTGATATTGTTTCTTTGTAAAACACAAAGAAAAAAATTATATTAATAATTTAGCTAAAATATTCTTTGTCTATTCTCAAATAAGAAACATCATGATATTTTTCTTTTTAACGGTATTTGGCAATTAAAATTACTCTTCCCCAAAGCCCTAGTGATCTCTTTGTTTCTCCTGTGCAGGTAAAATTTCAATAAGAAAAAGGGTTACCACAAAATTTGAGGTGGTCTGTCTTGTATTCCAGAGACACTGGCAATTCCTTTCATGAAAAGAATTAAAAAGTTTCAATATCCAATATAGGCAAAAGCTCTATTTCATACATTAGGTTTTGATCATAATTTACATGCAGACTTTGCCTGTTGCAGTAACTCCCTACTAGAAGAAAAACAAAATCTTTGCAATTTCACCACTGTGGAAACATATGCTTGATTTAAATACTATAACCCGTGCAATGCTCATACCTATAAGCAGTCCTACCATGATCTATATCCTTTGGTCTGTTTATTTGACTAAATAGAACATAGACGTTGCTTGTATCCTTGCCTTTATAAAGTAGTCCTTTGCTAATACAAGTTCAAATGAGAGAATATAGAGTTTGATATTCAAATAATTTACATCAAAAGAGCAATTTTGCATCATTGTACCTTAGCCACGTTAAGATAAAGAAATCCTCATAGCTGTGTGGTTAAACAATAATGTTAACATCTTTAAGCCCTGAAAAATAATTCCAGTCTCCTTAAAGAAAAAAAAAAAAAAGAACAAAACCAAAAGCTAGAGAGATAATAAGCAAGCTAATTGAGCTTTAAGACGAAGATTCCATCTTAGTCTATGGAATATATTGTCAATCTTATTCAAGTGTGACAATAGTACCTACTTGTCTCTGAATTATAGTATGCATTTGCCATCACTGTCTTCTCTGTTGCCTCCCTTATTCACAAACTGAACTCCAAATTTCTTCTATATACCACATGCAGCAAGACTGTTCTCAGTGTATATGGAGACAAGAATTGGAAAATAAGGAGAATCCTCAAAACAGTCAACCTAGTGGACATACAAAACCCACTCTCAAACCATTTCCAGGACCTAACTTGACCAAGTCTTTTTTCCTTCAATCTTATACCATGTAACAATCACAAAAAAAAATTAACAACTACTCATGCATTAATCCTGTGCAGAAACCCTATTTTTTAAGTCACCAGTACCAAGCCATGCTTTGCTCAAATTTTTCTAAAGCAGCAGCAATTTCTCATTTAAGATGCAAGGCTCTGGGAATGCCCATGAACAAGGAAGTCAACAGGTAGAGGAAGAATACTTCAAAGATTTACATCCATCGTATACCTTCTAGCTACTGTAAAAAGAAAATCTGTGTAACATTTTAAAAGATCCTGAAGATGCCTGGCATCTTAAGATCCACTCCCAGATTGTTCTAAGGACAGCAGGTCTCTTCCTTCATTAAACTGGTATTGCACCAGGCTAAAGGAAAGTAATAGGTTAACACAAATCAACATCCAAAACAGATGAGCAACTATGAAATGTTGCAATGTTTTACTGAGCTTATCAATGCACATATGGTATGTACAGAAAATATAGATTCAAATTTGTCCTTTTAGATATTCTTTAGATACCTGATGTGTATTAGTACAACCCCCAAATTTTATTGTTTCTAATGAAATATATTCATTTTATGAATATATTTCCAGAATCAGAAAACTGTAAGACATCAAAGATCTATCATGTCACTAACATGTCTGTCAAAAGATGCAGAAATCCTTATTACAGTGCATTGGCCTGCTTAGTTCAGTTATAATGAGATGATACTTTCATCATTTCCCTTCTGGAAGCAGTTTCATGATCTGCTGATATTCACTCCTAAGGTATTTTTGGTCCCAAAATACAACATTAAGTCTTCATTTCTCAATTTTTCCTTGCTGCTCTCAGAATTTATATTTTATGTTACTGAAAATAAGCTCTGTCCTGCCTCGGTGCTTGCACCACTCAATGACTTGCATATGGTAATCTACCAGATTTGGAGCACATATCCCAGTTACTGTAACTACCTATGGAAAATTGTATACTTAAGCCTGCTAAGTATCTTACCCATTTGGATTATGTTTGCTCTTTTAGTAAGAGGAGAAGACAGATGTCCCACTTCTAGTTTTTTCACACACTATCTCTTCATGAAGATGTGACAGAGTCAAGAAATCAGATTAATGTAGCCATTCGGTTAACTATGCCAATATTAAGACCTATATTACAGCATTTACCTTGAAGATATTTTTGATAATTAAAACTTGTCTGCTATGGTCTACCATTTTGATGCTACTACCTATTCTGGAATCTACTGTTCTGAGCAGCAATGTTTAAAGGCTGCAAACTTCAGAGTAAAAGATCTAACAGAGAAGTAGTACATCCACTGGTTCATATGCTCCATGGAAGACATGCTTTGGCATTCCCAAGATTTGCTTTCATATACAACATCTAGGAAAGAGCTTCACCAATATTTTGAGAGTGTCTTCCCTATAACTTGCCTGTACCCCCTTTGGAAGGCTAACATCAATGCTGCCCCTGAAACATGGCTCCCAACATTGCTGCCAAGATACACAGAATTCTTTCATGTCCTGTACTTTTCTTATCAGAGAATTTTTGTAGACAATCTTAAATCAGTACTGCTGGCGTGATGGCTTTTGCTTTCCAATTACATTCTTCAGCAACACAATAGAGTACAGCCCCACAGATGAGTCACGGCTGTACTTATTGTGGTACCAACAGCTATCTCAGGAGGTTATCATCAGTTGACACAAATACTAATCTAACAGGATATTGGCAATGTGACCTGCAGATATACTGAGCTTTGACTTACTTCTGAGCCAGCAGCAACATACAAAAAAGTGCTAGAGAAAATATTTGGGTGGAACCAGCATGCATTAAAGCCTTTCCATAAACCATTGCCTTGCTGATGCCCTTGAATCTTTCCATGCTTCTCCAGGCCTTAACAAAGAAAAGTCTTGACCCAGAAGAATGAAAAACTTGCTACAGTGGAAGTTTTCCATTTTCTACTTACTATGGTTAAGGCCTAATGGGAGTTGTACTTGGAAGCACTTCAAATACCTACCATACTGTAGCCATGTCACTGATCCTGCTTAATATGCTACTTTCTCAGCAAAACCATCTTTGTGTCACTTACTGAAAAGATACTAATTTAATAGTCTAGTTATTCCTAGATGTTGGCAAAGTAAGAAACAGAGCTAATCCAAACCCTAATATGAAGAACAAAGTATTAATTTTATCAGGGACACTTAACAGTCATCGCATTCTTCTTTTTTTCCCCCAGCTCATCATCTACAGATCAAGAGAAAAAGAGAAAAGCCTGGTTCCTCTTTAACAAAATAAAGCTTTTAACATTACTATAGCTACTTTTATTGGTCTGTGGGCTACTGATATAACTCAAGTAATAAAAAATAACCAGAATAAATCAAGTGGAAGTTTGCTGCTATACAATAGGAGTAGATTTGTACACAATTTTACATATTTCCCAAAACAATACAAAGTAAAATTCATATCACGACAGTAAGAAGAGTTGAATAACTTGGTAGATTAGAAACCCTAATACACTAACATAGGCAATAATGGCCCAGATGCTGAGCTATTCACAACTTTTAAGAGACATTGACAGATTCTGCTCTTTCCCTGAGCATAACACTTCTTTTTGTGGTACTTTAAAACACAATACCTTGGAACTGTTCTGTAACAATGGTTATTAGGAAAAGTCTCAGTATAGAGCTTGAGGGAGACCATATTTCAGTCCACACGCAAGAGAACAAAGTCATACTGTCACACAGGAAGCTTAACTGTAGGGAGTTCTTGGTGCTCTCTCACATTTGAAAGAATTTGTAGCATTTCCAATTGAATATCCCTGCCCTTATATATAACCTATTGTATATTCCTTGGAGTATTGAACTGCACTTTTGGGGGGACTTTGAAAGCAACTCTGAAGATTTGGCAAGGACCACAATGAATTATAACTGATTTGAGAATCTTAAAAATGCACATTTTTGGCTGTCCCCATCCACATTAAGTAACTGCAGTCTCTCATGTCTGTTTCATAGCATCTGAGCCCCATGGACAAGTGAATAATTAGCTCTAGCAAGAATAGCCAGATTTATGTTAGGAAAAATTTAACTCCTAGAAAGCTCAGCAACTTAAGAGATGGATTTCTCTCTTCATGCAACACTAATCTCAGTTCATATTTCCCATGTAGTTAAGACAAATTGGTAAAAACGGACATGATTTAATTAAAATCTGAAGCCTTCACAGTGCTTGTCTCCTAAATGAAATATCTAATGAAAATGAAAACAATTACTTCTAAAGACTGCAAGCACTAGATTTTTTTTCCAAATAATAAATAAACTATGAATAGGTTTTCTTGTATGTGGCAATAGAGATAGGTAGGAATCAGAACTGTTAGGAGCCTCCTCCCTAACACTGATGACACACTAGCAGATTATTAGTCTGTAGCTCTAAAAAAATTCACCTCATGTAAAAACACTGAATGAAGGGTAACAGTCCTTCCACGCTTCCTGAAGTAGCTATCCAACACAGCAGGAAGTAGCCCAATATGTGGCATACTGTTTTGTCAGCATATTCATGTAACAAATGACCAATAACCCAACACTGGGCATTAGTATTTGTCCTTTGAAAACACAGAAAGTTAAAATGTTTAATTTCCTGTCTGTCTCCTACCTTGAGGGATACTGAATAAAAATCAGAAGGTTAAAAATATTTTTCCCCCCTATGTTAGCCATTGTTGCATTTCAGATGTGAAATTAAATTTCTTTTAGCAGAAAAATATAAGCAGGTGATTTCTGGTTTGTTGTTTTCTTTTAATGCTCATACAGATATAGAATCAAGTACCTTAGGGTATGGCTTTTGAGCAGCATATTTTTTAATTTTCTTCTTTGGTATGGATTCACTCTTTGACTTTGTAAAACATCAGTTAAAGACTGCACTCCCAGGACTTTTGCAGAATACAACACTGTGCACATTTACACAGAGAACATCTAAGAGAAAAACACCTCCCTCTGCCAACACTAGCACTCTGAGATTTATATCCAGGTTCAAACAATATCTCCTACAGGGAAATGTGTAGGCCATCCAAGTTAAAGTATGAAGTGGAAATAAAGAGAAAGAGAACCCCCAGCATAGCAAGCCTGTTATCATAAATCACCAGCTACAGTAAGAATGCTACATGAAGTCTCCTTTTATTAGAAGTCTCCTTTTATTAAAAGTCTCTCAGCATTCACAACTTCATGACTCCAGTAAACTGTGCTTGCAAGAAAAGGGTATTGCAAAAAGGTCACTAGTTAGTACCTAAATATGCACACAAAGATTATTTCAAAGCAAAACATCAAACCTGTACAGAATTGAATGGTAAAAAATGAAGCTATAAAGCTAGGAACTCTGTTGTCTGCATATGCACATCTTCATACGTATAAACCAGAAGAATATAGTACTAAAAAAATACCAACTAGTTTCTGTTTCCAGAAAGTGTCAAGCACAAGTTACCAAAGATACTTTTATTTTCCTATCTCAGCTCCAGTTATCCATGAGATTCATCTGCATCCCTATTTTAGGGCCTTCCTCTTAGGCCATGAATATACTCTCATATGCTAGCAGCTAACCATGTATAATATGTCCCTAAAATGTTCTTCCATGCCAATTAGCCTGTTTGACTTTTAATTTCTCCTCTCAGTCATAATCTCTTTTTCCTTCCTTCCCCTGCAAGGTTGTTTTTTTCCTATTCTTCTCTTCTGCTATGAACAGCAGTATTCCTTAACCCCTTGTGCTGTTCCCTCTCACAAACAGGTTTTGTTTCCAATCTTTATCAATTTCATTCCAATATTTTATCTTCTCAGATTCCAGAATCACTCCCTGTGAGCTAATCTCCCACGTCCTGTGCCTATCAACCCCTACTTCCATCTAAAATGTAGTCCACATGTGACAACTTATTTGTCAAAGCAGCAAGACCCTCTAATGAAACTCATAATGGACAGGCAGGCATGTTCAAAACCTCTAAAATATTTAATCCTTTGCACATCTTTTAAGTTTAGATTACTTCAGGAGAGTTTTGTAGTGTCTAAAAAGTTTACATGGGCTCAACTGCCTTTTCCTTCCATAAATTTTCCATTAAAGGTTATTAAATACAAATGCAAAACCAGTAGCTCGTGATGTCCTGAAGCCAAAAGTTAGTGAAAGCAAAAGATATAACAGGGAAGTATTGATGCTGTCCATCTTGTCTTTACATTTCTCTTTTGCCATGCACTGCTAGCCACTATAGAAAACAGCACACTCTACTAGACCTAAATATGGTCTGACTGAATAAATATACAAATTCTGAGGTTACTTCAAGTTTTATTTCCAGAGGAAATGTCAATTAAGCGGTTGTGCTTTCCATCTGTTTGCCTCCAGGTACTTCAAGTCCCAACACAATTTTGGAATCAGCAAGTTAATTTCAACAAAGTTTTTGGATAATTTTTGCTGTTCTAATAAAAATTTGACTTCTGGATACAAGTGAGACCCAACATCCATTAGTGCACCACTAAAAGCTCTCACTGTGTTGGTCAGCTGCTGGCTGGAGCATGAGGGAATAACTGCAACAAAATAATCCATACTTAGATGGTTTTCTTTGAAACTATTGCTGAAAGGGGATTCAAAGCTACATTAATACTTTAAAATGCCTATATTTTTAGCCTGGTTAGATCTCTTTCAGTGTTTCTAAGATACTTATTAGAACTAAATGTCAACTAAGAAAACAAAATAAACTTGTTTTTTCAGCTTGAAAATCAGCAAGAATTGCCATTTGGTTGCAACAAAGTGTCAGACTTTCAACAAGTTGATTCAATGTGTGTAAAATAAGATCTGGTAGCTAAGTCTGAGTCACCATTATTGATAAAGCAAAAGTAGTTTAACTAAAAAGCAACAAAACCCCACCATCTTTCCTCTGTTTATGATACTGTTGTGTATTATAAGGTAGAAAGCCAATAGAGGAAACTTTTCTTTATTTAATGATGATGCTGTACTTTATATGCAAAAGCACACTTGTGTTTTTTGCAGCCCACCAATAATAAACAGAGAATACATGCATTATTGATTACTTGTCTTCTTTTGAATTAAAAAGAAGTGTTGAAATCATGCAAAGAGTAACTAGGAATTTGAAGCTTTTTCAGATCATTGTAAATGCAAATTTGGCTTCTGGAATGGAAGAGAAAAACTAAGATTTTAATTAGAATCAAATTTTTGTAGTAAAAAACACAAAGCCAAAACCAACTGCTGGATACAGATAGACAGCAAGTGACTTAGTTTCTAGTGATAAATTGAGGGTTTTAATGACATACAGATAGCCAAGGAGCAGGAGTTTCAGGGACAAAAAAATTTGCAGAGCACAGGCACTAGCTCCCCAGCCTCCCAAAGCTGTAAAATTTCGAGTTGGATTTCTCATTAGAAGATTTTCGAGCTCTCTTTATTTCAACTAAGTTTCTCTTTTCATAGGAATTTCCGGCTGTCAAATTATACAGACCCTCTGCCACCTTTTTGGTTCCAATAAAATTCACATGCAATAAGTGCTTCACTCTTTCTGCATGCTGCATATGGAGCCTGTGCATCTAATTAAGGACACTTAGCTCAGTCACTTGTTAATATGACACCCAGAAGTGTTAAACTGCTTGACCTTAATGCCTAGTAAGGGCTCTTGATTCTGAGGCTGGTTACTTCACTAAATGCAACTGGAGATGATTGATGCCAGCATAGTTCTGAGCAAACTACAAAACCCTTTCCTTCTTGCTTTGCCCATCTCTGAGGTGGTCTCCCCACTCCGACCCCAGGAAGTCCCCCATTTATAAACTACTTCAGTACTATACTCAAGCTTCCTTCCTCTCACCTGAAGATTCCCTTCTGCCTTTAATTTCTACTCACAGATGAAGGCCTTCTTTAGCATCTTGCCTATTATTCTCTATCCACCGAGAAATGAACACGTTTTAACAAATCAAGAATGCATGAAAAATTCATTCATGTATTTGTACAAGTCTTTTAAGACACAGTTATGAATCCTTGATTTACCATATTTTAAAAACTCACTAATTAATAGCAGAAATCCTAATTTGTGAAAAGCAAATTGACCTACTGTACTGTTCAAGATGGTATCTTTATTTAGAATGATTTTAGAGAAGAATCCAGAAGGATGTTTAAAAAATAGACAATATACCATTGGGAGATATTTTATTCATAGAGACATTGTGAGAAAAGGATTGAAAACATTGAAAATGACTTAATTATAATCCTGAAATTAATGAAACAATTATGCCTATTTCTCTAGGCAATGTATGAACTTCTAGTATAGGCTGGGTTGGTAGCAGGGTACAGATTTTAGGGAAATTAGTAAAACAGGATTTCATATCTTGTACCTCAATTTATCTGGTTAGCTTGTTTAAAGCAGAACTATGAAAGAGCAGGGGGGAAAAAAATGTATGTTCTTCTTTAATATGAACATTCTAGAACATGCTATGGAGCTTCGCCAATAGGCAACAGCACAGAAAATCAACAGCACCTACAACACGTGAAAGTAAGGACTTGAAAATGAGAGGCAACCTTTTACACACCCCAGAGTGGGTGGGTAGACAATCTGTAGGAAGCGAACTCCTCCTTCTTGGACCTGCCTGTGAAGCACAAGTATGTGTGATGGTACAAATAGAATCAGAAGATAAAGCAACTGTGACCTGGCATAGAGAGAAGCATTTAATATATGTGAGTGGCAGAGTTGAACCAGTTCAGAGGTCTACTAGTAAATGAGGTCAAAGGCTGCTACCCAGCAATGTCTACAAAAAGGCATCATGAAAGGCAATTTTAAGCGCCATTTGCATCTCTGGAAACATTAAGTTAAAAGAAATGTGGAGTTGTGATATAACGTTCAGAACAAACTGGCACTAATACCTTCTGGGTTTTTAATTACAAACAAATATATAATGAGGTGATACAGTTCAACTGGAGTTAATATGTTCATATCACTTGTAGACAGAAAAAAGTGTGAAATGATTTGACATTTAAAAGTTATACATGTATAATTTCATTGTTGCATTTTTATGTTTTCATTTATTTTCTACTGCTGAATGTTATGCTGTTGAAAATGAACTAGTGGTTTACATTTAGCCAAAGTTTTTAGCAATCATAGTATGATAACAACCACAGAGCCTGCAGCTTTGTTGTCCAATGAACATAGTATGGCCGTTCCTTGTAAGGGGTGATGGGCTGATTTTTAAATTATCACAGGTCTTGGGTTTTGGTCTGGTCTTTCTTGGGATGCCTAAAACCAAAAAAGACTGTCTGTTAAGCTACAGCAGTGATCTGATGGATGTTGCCTTATTTGTTTTAGGTTGTGTATGACTGGTGTTACATGTGTTATATAAAGATATTTCTGTAACTTCTAGAGAGCAACAACAAATAATTATTCATGCAGCATGAACTATCTATGACCCTAATGCAATAATAAATGTAAGGGAATACAGCCATTAGAGAGTAGCAGAGGTTCTGAAACTGTAAGCACAAGGTGATAAGCTGTCAGACTAGGCAAGCACCAGTCAATTATTAGTCATACACAACGCAACCTTAGGAACTGGATAAACCTAGCTTTAGGATCGAAGTGAACAAAGATCAACTATTCAAAATATGTAAAACACATATGTAATAAATTCAGATGTGACGCAGTTTTGCAGAGCCATGATGCAAGGACTCAGCATAAAATATGCTTGAGCATAGGAAGAGCAATCACACCAAACTGACTCTCAAAGCAGACTCAGAAATAAACTGCCATTAGCATCTTTCTTACACTCTCCTTCACATGACAGACTGGGACATTGAAAAATTCTTTTAACTGAGGTTATGCTGCCATATTCTTGGGGTGCTGGTGCAGACAACTTTCATTCCTTTTTTATTTCTACCTCACAGAAATTAACAGCCTCCTCTGACAAAACCACATATTAGTCTGCTTCAGTTTACATACAAGGAAAGAAATAGAAAAAGGAAAATGAGTCAAGCATCCATTTCAGAAGTTTAATATGAGCCAGAAATTAAGTGCAAAATTTTTCTTTACTTCACAAAAGGCTCAATATTAAAAGCATACAGCACGTTTTTTAAAGAAGGAACATAAGAAACTGTTTACTAACACTGTATATTGCACATTTGGGATTTTTTTATTATAGCTTTGGCCTAAGCTAACTGACCTGGAAGAGCTAATTAATTATTCCATGCCTTAGTTTGCTCATCTAAAAGAAACATACTCTCACCTGAAGAGCCTTGGGAGGTGACTTTGATATTTTTTAATAGAAGTGCAAATTCATATTGCAGTTTTACAAATTGCAATGCATTTCAAACAACTGGAATTTAAATAAGACTTCTTTGATCGTCCAGGGAACATTCTGGTGACCTCCTGTTCACAAAACTAGATTTTTCAAGTTTAAAGAACACCACTTCAGCAACTATTCCCATTATAAAGTCAGCTGCCTTATGTGTTTACTACTTGTAAACAGTTTCTGTATTAAAGAAAAAAATCGCTCTCATTATGCTGCTTGAGGCACATGTTAATACTGTAGATGAGTTTTGTCTTTCTTTTACTCAAGTGTTAGAATCCACAACTGAGCAAGATACAACTTAACGTTTTTTAAAAACCCAGTATCACATAGGAAACAACTTCAGCAATTCTCAAGATGATTCTTCACTTATTACTTTGCAGGGGGAAACAAACAAAAACCACAATACACCAGCTGGGCTAAAATCTCTTCAGCTTTTACTCTGACCCAGATGTAATTTATTTTTAAATGGGGCAGCAAAAAAACATGCAATTGTTAGAGTTACCCAAGTATTACAACCATCAGTAAATAAAATGTTTCAGCTATTAAAACTGTGCCTCGGATGTGTTCTCCAAACTAATATGTCTTAAAAGGATGTTTGAAATAGCAACACACACCTGGCATAGTGAAAAGAAATGCTTTTTAAACAGAGATTTAATGATGTGGAAATAAAATGTAAGGTCAGGGCAATATTTTGTATTGAATCACTTCCATGAGATGATGATGTTCAGATTGTTTTGGGTGCCCTGGTCTTCCTAGCAAATCTGTTCTTTCATAACTCCTGTAGGAAAAACAAGTCAGGAAAGTTCATCTCACCAAGAGGAAAGAAAAAGCGTAAGATAAAGGGAATTAGTTGTCATTCTCTTGTGACACAGATGAGCAAAATTCTCATCTGCCTTGCACACATACCTTACTGCAATTAAATTGTCCTACTTGTTCTTAAAAGAAAGGCGCATTGAACCACATGTATTGCATTTACCACAGAATGCTATTGGCCTGGCACTTACTATTGGGCAGCAAACAGTGAATTGTTACCTTTACTGCAACTTGTACCACTAAGAAACTGGTTAGCATGCTTTACCGTGCATAGGTTATTAACCTACACATAGCAGACACTTGGTTTCATACCACTCCAGGTGCATCATGACAACAGGAAACCTGCTACCTATTTACCAATATTTGTCCCCAGTAGCAATGGTTACTTCCGTTAGTCGAACTATTAGCAAGTACACTAGTCATCCAATACCAATGATTTCTCTATTTCTAATCCTGTGTCCTACTTCATTTTCTTCATTCACCCACCATTTCAGTTTTAAAAAAAAAAAAGCAGGTTAGAGCAGTTAACAGAATTGAATTATTGAATTTAGACCTGTATATTTTAAAAAGTCTGTTCTTTCTGAAAGGTATTATCATCCCATCACTTTCATCCCATCCGTTAATACCACCTGCAAATTTTGTAGCTCCACGAACACCCACATACAAACACGTTGAACAAAATCTCTTACGGTATTTCAAAAAACCTGTGACCAGGTGACACTGCTCTGTTAAGAAGTCTGCTGGTAAAGGCACAGCTGTACAGGGATGACTGGCAGGAAAACAAGGCTTTTCTCCCTAATTCTAAAGGTTTTGTCTGTTTTGGCACGTAATAAATGTCACTAAAAATATTTTTTAAAAGCAATGTCATCTTTCATATTTAATGATGTGCCTCACAAACCCAAAACAGTGAGGCATTACAGTGGGGGGCCGGGATTTTTCAAAGAACTAGTTGCCATTTTAACTGAGATTTGGAGGAAATTTTTATCGGAGAGCTAATTACAATGAGCTGAGAACGCCTTCAGTTTAAAAGTTTCTTAATCCCTCACGGTAGAGCTGTGGGTGCTGTCTTACTTCACCTCTTTCTAAAAGTGCAAGCTGTTAAAAATGCTAATTTTCCGAATCCACAAAATTGTCCCTCCGAAGAAAAATAAAACTGTTTTGAAAGGCAGCTTTTGAATACAATCTTGATTCTAAAGCAGCCTATTTAGAGAAAATGGGATCCATAAATGTCAACACCACCTGTAGTCTGCCTGAAAATGTGCCTGCTTTCTGACAACAGCATTGATAAGCCACAGGCACACTAGAACGAGCATCCCTTACTTCACCTCTTTAAGTTGAAGGAGGTGGTGGTTACTAGGAAACTTTCTGTTCCTAATTTGTTTTGATAGAAATCTGCAAATAAAAGTATCAGAAAAAAGAAGGCTAAATGAAATTCAATAGATTAGCACTTTTTCCTAAGAAGCCAGGAAAGTTACGAGAAGCCTGCTTGGGTTTAATAGCAATCTCTGTAAATAGCACAAGACCATTCAGCATTAAAGGCAAGTTGTCTTCCAAGAGCATTGTGACCATGAGAAAAACCTGCATGACAGTGTGAGAAGTAGACATTCTGACAATACAAAACCCAATCTTCTGTCTCCTGTTTATAGAAAGGACATGACAGAACAAACCTTTAGGCAGGAAGAATACCTTAATGGAGGTTACAAAGCAAATGTTTTAGATAACATTTACATTAAATTTTTGGATATACATTATTCCAATTATGAAGAACAAAATTTTGGCATTGTGATTAACACAGTTAAAAAGAACAGAGGAAGAACAGTGTCAACTAGCCAGGTTGTTTTTGTCTGCTAGAGTTTTCCTGGGGGAATTTTTAATAATGGATGTCATTTTTCTACAGGAGTTTCTGTCAATAAGTCATGATGAAACAAAACTGTGGCTTAAACCCAAAAAGAAAATAAACCCTTAAAAAAATACCCATGAAGTTGTAAAAACTTCTGTGGTCATTTTTGTAATGAAAGGGAGCCATAACAATAGAAATGGATAAAAACGCAATGTTCTAATTTTTTTTTTCTATTTGTGTATTATTTAGATTGTCAGGTTATTTGCAGGGAGAGGAAAGATAAAGGAAGTCTTAAGTCAAGCAGCATCATGATCCTCTATGAAATATTCATCACTATTTGAACAGGACAATCTCAATGTTTTGCATGAAAATCTTTTGAGGGGAAGAAAAAGGGAAAAGAAAAAAAACACATGGATCACAGGAGTTACCATGTGAAAAGTAAGGTCAATGACCCATCTAGGTCAATATCTTTCTAATAACAACCATGACCTTTTAATATACAAAACATATTGTAATAGAGAATTTGCAAAGAGTGTTGCCATCAGGAACAACTCTCAATCTCAAAACAAAGCTACTTTTCAGTGATTCCCCAGTTTGTTTCATGTTTTCCCCCCTGTGCCTTCTCTACAAAAGTCAATATATCTCAACCATGCAAAGTCTGGATCACTCATGGAGGTCTTTTCTTCAGACTATGAATTCCTCTGTGGCTGCAAGAACTGAATGAAAAAAGATCTAACATACAATTTAATACTTACCCGCACCAGTTCAAGACAGTTTCCCACAGCATGTTAAATGTAATGTCCAATTCAGCTTAAAATAAAATCAAGCCACAGGGCTTCAAAGCCACTCAGACAGATTACTGCAAAGTCTAATACATTTTATTGGTTCTAAGTAAAAGGCTTTCTTTCATTAGCTTAATTTAATTCCCTTAGTGAGCTACTATTCTTTTGAATCTACCAAAATATTCCAATTACTCTACAGTGGTTATAAAAGAGCCTTTGAATACTTGTTGATATTTCCTTTCAGTTAGCCAGCCATTTAAAAAAAACCTAGGCCAAACTCCCTACTACTCTAAATCAACACAGCAAAATTGAAATTAATTACAGCAAACATGAGCCTGGCATATTGCAAGAGTACAGGTGGAGACAGGATTAAAAAGATGGACAAAACATAATATACATTAATTTTTTTGCTGTTTATTTTGCCACTAAAGGATAGAAATCCAGTTGTATCTGAAGAGCTAACAATACTTTCTTTTTCTGCAAAAATAACTTGGAAAATATTTTCAAATTTGTTTTGGTTTTCAACATTCCTATTTTGACAAGTTTTTTTTCTTTGTCCCTTTTCCCCATGCAACTAAAGTAGTGGCTGCCAAAGTTTCAAACAAACCTAAGCAGGTTAACTACTCTTGAATGTTACACGGGGTTTTCTTACCTATGAACCTGCTTTCACTAATTTAAGAAACTCACGTGAAGAGGTTATTTCTATCAGTTCTCGTTTTCCATTAGGTGAGATATCAACACTTTGAATACACCAGTGAGTTAGTTTTATTCTTTCTCCCTATTAAAAGAATTGCAATGATCTCTGGAGCCCTGAGACAAACGTGAAATGTGAAATCAGACACTTTCACATGAGTGAAATTCTCTTCACTTGTTACAGTTTGGGGATTATCTATTCCCCTAAACGTTTCTGTGATTATTTCTAACCATCTTATCACATATACTCATTAACAATATTGATTTAACCACAAATGAAGCCAAGTTCTTAACTGGCTACTGAACACGCAGAGAGGAGGCAACAGGAGCAAACGTTTCCCTTGTCTCAAACAGCCTTGCATATATTCCTCAACACATGTTGAAAAATCATCTAATTTGTAGGCACGGTTGAAAAAAAGAGTCAGCCAGTATAATTTGCTCCAAAACTATTATAAAGGACATCGACCAGTGACAGTTAAAATGGGAATCCTTGATTTTGATATACAAAGAGGACATTTGCCAGAAATGTTATATATTCTGACTCCAGCTTCATAGACCCATATTTCAACTAATAATCTGGAACTGAAGTGGTGTTAATACAGTACAACTTGAATCCTTCTGTAATAATTACTCCCTCAAGTTCTACAGAAATGCCAGAATCATACAAGGATGGATAAATTTTCCTGAAGTTTTCCATATAATTCTACTGTAGAAACCCTTAATAAAATTGGACAAGATGAACCACAAAAAGATACAGTCAATTTTTCCATGGAATTGTTTTCTTTCCATTCTAACTTGGATTTTGCATAATATCCATCTCTTCCCTTTTTCTGATGTCCCCTATCAGCTGGAAGTCGTATTAAGAGCAAAAGGAGGAAATAACTTTTAAATGTCACCTTCCTTAGCTGAAAGGTTTTGCCAGGACATGGATGAGCAAGGTTTGCATTCCTCAGCATGAAGAGCAGACAGATGTTTAACACTGAGATTTTTCTACTTAAGACAGACTCTGGCGCAGAACTGCAACATTGCTTCAACTACCAGCAGATAGGAACTGAGAACCCCAAATCTCATCTCAGAAGGACCTGTACATTGAGTTTATTAATTCTTCAATCAAATAATTGACTCTCTCACACTTGAATATTTTTTAAAAACTAGAGAGAAAGATTGTCTACTGACTTTGCTGTTTCAATGTTAGTTTCAGAAAGCTGATTTGTTCTTAAAGCAGAAAGTTCCTTCCAAAAACATCCTGCAGAATTTATGATTAACGAAGAAATCCTTAAATATATCTGGTCAAACTAATTTTGGTGGTAAAATCTCATAGGCAATGAAAAATAGATACAATTTACATCACTGAGGAACACCCTGTGATTACCAAAGAGACTGACAGCACTGCAAGTTATTTTTTAAAATTGTAAGAGACAGACAAGAAAGATTACCTGCAGTAGTTAAAAGCATTTTTCCACTTAGTCATATATTTATATGAAACTTAGGATAGAAACCAGGCCTTAGAATTCTAGATAAGAATATCTCATGAGAATCACATATTCCCAGCTTCCATCTGTGAGGTCATTAAAACTCCAATCTGCTCAAATCCAGAAAGTCAGGCCCAAGTGGAAGTGTCTCAGTCTGATTTTCATACATCTTAGATAGTTACCCAGATTTCTAATTAAATAACAGTTTGGGTCAGCTATAAAGTCTATGTTCTATAATTGTCAGACCACTTGCTAGCATAATGGTTAAGATTCAGGTTTCAAATCTTTGTTGATGTGAGTTACTCAAAAAAGCAAGTATTTGCTCAAGATTACTTCTGTTCAGAAAAAAATAAATAGCACAAGGTCCCCAAAGGGCAGAGATAAAATTCCAAGGCATGATGCAGAATACCTGTCAGGGTTCAGGAAGCAGAACATTTGTGTCAGGCTTGGTCTGGTAAACTTTATCTTGCTGACACTACCCTGGTGCTTCCATCTCAAGAGCCTGCAGTCACAGGGTTCTTGGCATTGCATGGTCTAAATGGACTTTGAGATGCTTTGAACATCTAAAGGCAACAAAGTCGGCTCTTTTAAGAGAAGGTTTGCACTAATTTTGTGGTCTCAAAGCTATTTCCCTCCCCAGACTTCAATCTCCTCTACAACTTTTTGGAAAAAGTAAATTTAACTGAATTTCTGACAGAAACATCAAAGGAAAGGTTAAACTGCTCATCTCATTCATCAGAATTATTCTATTCTTATTATACTTTTTCTTTCTGTGGCACAAAATAAACTAGCAAGTAGCAAGTGAAGTAGCACTACATGATAAATACGGGAGTTATATTTTCAACCAAGGAAATCTGCAGTTAGACCATGTACAAAAACCCTTAACAGTTGACACTAGACTTTTTTCTTAGAGATCTGATTTCTGACATTCAAGAATGTGACCTTCAAAATTAATTTCCTTTTGAATCTGATTTTTTCTGTTCCTTCTTGTTTAACAGTTATTAAGTATCTCATAAGTACACATTGTACATCAAAGTAGAGAACTACCATAACATAGACCTTACTTAATTTTCCTCCATTTGTTCTACTTGAAGTTTTCATCTCACCTAATGCACCTGCTTCGAGGTGATATTTAAACAAAATTCTTTCAAGTTAATAAAGTTTGCCCATATTTATTTATTTTAAACCAGCACCTGTTATCTCTCAAACCCCAACTGTTTGCTGTACCTTCTGTGATTTCACAGCAGCTGACCAGAGTCGAATTTGACATAACCTAAGTTTTTAAAGCAATACTTGCCATGCCTCATTCCGCTTAATTGGACCTCGTGTGTGGGTAGGGTTGTAGAATTTAGGATCAAGGGAATGGCATCTTTTCTGTTGTTACTAAAACAACAGGTAGCTTTTTTTTGTTGGTTGGTTTTTGTTTTTAACAGGTTGAAACATAAATCAGGCCCATGAAGATAACTTAGTACTGTGGAACTGGACTAATAATCATTGAGAGGGCATTTCTATATATGAAAATTAGATTAATATCTCTGCAAACAAACACAGAAGACACTTAAGGTGTAAGTGCGTTTCACAGCCTACTTTCCATTATTATTAGGAGCATTTAACTATTTCCACTTTCTACTTGTAGTGCGCATTTCCAATTACAATACTAGAGGCAAGCAAGAGAGATGAAAGTGTTAGCAGCCAATTCGAGCTTTTGAGTTTGCCATGTTTGGATCTGAATTCTTGACAATTTATGGTTTAATGACATAGGCTATCTCCAAAATACATATATTAGAGCCAAAAGACTATAAAAATGAATAGACTTAGTTTGAAGCACCATTAAAAATTAGGATAATAAAGATATTTAGGCATTTAAGTCCCCATGTCTGCATAATGGGGGGACCGGTTGCATTTCAAAGAATTTGGTTTTCTAAGGTTATGATTCACCAACAAGCTGTATGAAAGAAATAGTTGCGCGATTTTCAGAACACTCTGCCACTACCCAGTTCAGGAGATTTACACTTTTCCAAATTCAGCCATCCAGATATTATGACGTCAGTCTTACCCAAGCTTTGTTCAGATGAATCCTGGTAGTTCACACCTACCCGAGCAGCAGCTGGCACACAATTTTATTTGTAATCAGAGAGGGCTAACGACACCAAACCTCTTGATTTATACACTCCCAACCCCCTGAGCATCTTTCATTGTAAATGTACAATTCTCTGTTATCTTTTCTTCTTTTGAAGTATAGTCAATCCACCACATGGCTGTTTTATTTATCTAAGGTAGATCTAAATGAAAAACTGGAAAATACAGCAAAAAACCTACAGCTATATTAAAATACAAAAGTTACTAGCCCTTAACATACAACATTTAACCTTGAGGGGGACGGCAGGCACTAAGGCCTATCCATCCCCATTTTCTTTCTTTCATTCTCTTTGACACTTCATCCTCTACTTCAAAGGCTTTCTACCACTGCTTGCAAATCTCAGTATTTGAACAATAAGGACACATCTGTAAGAAAGCAGAACTTAAGTACTCCTTCCTTCTCCTGAAGAGACGTAAAAACAGTCACAATATTTTACTGCTCTTTATGGTCCTAGAAAACAGGATTCTTTTCCGGATGGGAAGAAGGGAATCTTCTACCAGGACTTGTATTTTGGAAATGTAAAGGTGCAGCCTTAAGAGAAATAAAATTCTGGAAAAAGCTGATGAAAACAATAGTTCTCTAAATAGTCACAAAACTAAAATATCCATGGCACCAAGGAGTAGGTACAAAGAATGAAGTGAGACTAATCCTCAACAATTGGCCTCTATTGTCCCTAACTATACATAAGCCTTCCCTGTATCCAATATCAAAAGGTCAACATATCTGGCTCTTAACACCATTATTTCCAATGAATTACAGACAAAACAAGAGGAGGGGGCTTCCCATCAGCAACCATAAACAAACAACTCCATTTTAACTCTTGAAAGCAACAGATACAAACCGGCTCTTGATTAACCCATGTAGCCGAAGGGTGTCACTGGTACAAACAGAAGACTATAGTACCATTTCAGTAACCCATGCTAGCACAGGGTACTGACTCCACTTTTACAAAAGAGACTGGGATAAGGCAAAGAGGCAGGATGATGCTTTAATAGAAACTTCAGAAGAGAAAAACGTCAATAGTTTTGTTGTGTTGGTTTTGTCCCAAATCGGGAGGTTTGTTTACCTGGTGTGCAATATGCCAATATAACCACAGAGCAGAGGGTTTTTTATTGTGTATTTACACAGATAAGAGTGTTTGTCCTGTAACAGTGGTTAATTACATACTTAAATGTCATGCCTCTACTACATATGTATTGTTTCTACTGTGTATTTATCATAATATGATTTTTTTACTAAGACTTTGCTTCCTGTGATATATGTCCCTCTGATTCGTGTTACTATGGAATAATGCTGGGGGTGCATAATGACATACCCTTGTATGGTCACGGGCCTGGGAGGGACAGTTGAGATTTTGCATGTACTGAATGATACAAAGAATATGCAAATCTTCGTCCAAAGGACCACAATGTAGCACATTGTGATACCTCTGGAGAAACAACTTGTCTCTGAAATAAAGGTGATCAAGAAGGAAGAAGAGGAAGGCGCCAGTCTACAGAACCAGCTGCCTGGCCATTAGCAGGACAAAAGCTATGAGATGTCTTGTGGAGGTTACCTGACTGGCACTCCAGCGCGTCAGTTTAAGCCCGTGGGCTGTGTTATCCCTGGAAGGTATATAAGCCAGAGACTGGATCTGTTCGGGATGCGTCTTGGTGGGGCGGAGACTCCTGGCACACCCGGTGCTGCCCGTGCACCCCAGCACCGTTTGCTTGCCTTTATTCGTTTAATAAATTGTTCAATTTGGCTAAAATCTTGTTTCTGACCAAGTCAGAAACGCCTCCTATTTAAGATAATATGCATGCCCAATAGTTCGACTTGGTGGTGTATTCAGGGTGTATTTATTTCCCCTAATTCCATCCTCCTTTAGCATTGTTTAGTGGTTCCTCAATGGTTTGTTGGTCAGACTAACAACGTATCAGTTTGTCAAAAAAGTGGAGATGCAATCATACACAATGTTAACTGGCACAGGGGTAGGGCTATGCAACGGGCATCTTTAGCAGCAATTGTCTTTGTTTAAAATACATTATGCATTTGATTTTGCGGTAACAGTGGGGCTAAGCTCCACAAAGGTGTCAATAAATTTCTTCCTAAAACAGTTTCTTCTACTTCCATCAATATTATATTTATTACCTGCACTGTGCTAATGCCCATGGGTATCAGTAAGACTAAGACCATGTTGTAGTAGCCACTGTTAAATATTTATGGGCACTACCTAAGGATTAAGACAGTCTTGAAAAATTAAAATAGCTTACCTACTCCCAGGTACAATCTTTGAAAGCTGAATTATCAACATAAAAGCACTTTCAGCTACTTGAATAACATAAAGATAAGTGAAAAGTACCATAACTCAAATGAAAGATGTGTTGCTTGTCAGTACCATTGACTTTTTTTTAATCCCGACAACTTTTTCCTACTTCTGCCTAGGAAATAGAAGGAAAAGGTGCATGCTAAGGGGCTAAGATACTCTTCATCTTGCCTTCCCACTCATAATCTTAAAATGACTGTCATAAGATTTTTAATTTCCTGTGCTACACAGATCAGGTTAATCTTCAGTGATAGGTGTTTAAAAAATCCTATAAGCAGAGCTAAATTCTATGCACTGAAACTTAAAACCATTGACGTCCATCATTAGTAACTATTCCTATGCCCAAATAAACCTTTTTATATGACAATCACTACACATGTTAACTATAATTCTGAAGTGCATGTGTTACTACTGAATTAAAAGCATTAGGTGTTTAAAAATTGTTCTGGACAAGTAGCAAGAATTTTGGTTTTAGGATCTTCTGCGGTTTTCTAGAATCTAAATCTGACAGCAATATGCAAGAATTCTTGAAGCAAAAGCCACTCCTATCTGAAAATTATTAGCATGGAGAGCAAATCAGATCCAATGAATGCTTTGCATCTCTTTCTACCTAGACAACATTCACCCTTGAACTTATTTTCACTTGTACAGACTAAAATAGCATATTCGACCAAAAGCCCCAGCCTACTACTCGCAACCATTAAGAGCCAGATTTCAAAGACGATAGATAAAAATTTCTGTAGCATTAAGTATTTGCTAATAGGTCTATTTTCCAGCCTGTATGTTAACTGCTTGTGATACTCTAGTACCTGACAACATCCAGCCTTGAGCTGTTTGCTGCTTTAATTTTCTGTTTGAACACATACAATGAAGTCTTTCTTTTCTCCTGATGCTTCATTTGTTGCTTCAAATCCACACTAAGTTCTCTGTGAACAGCCTCCAAGTCAAAAATTAACTATACATCCTAGTCAGAAAAGAATACCCAGTAACTGAATACAAGAAAATGGTGCACCATGTACAGATAGCCACAGAAGTATTAAAACTGCTCTTCTGTCTCTAACGGTCAGCATTTCAAATATTCCTCTTAAAAACACCATGGAACAAAAGTCTGCAGAACTCTAGATAGATGGGTATCCGGGAACAGAGTCCATTTCTATCTCAGCATTCTTGTAGTTTCATTATTATATTAGGATTGACAGAGATTCAGAAGGTGTGTCTGTATCAGCACTCTGGGACTTTAGGAAAAAAAACTCCTATTTGTAGGCTCCTTTTATACACCAGTTTGGCATTGCCGAGCGATCCAGTATTGCTAAAGCTGAAGTCCTTTCAGACATACTTAATCCAAAAGATGAACTCCAAGATCAAGTTTAATGCTATCAAACAGACTCTCAACTCAGCAACTCAAACCTGTGACGTGTGCAGAACATGGACATCAGGTTCTCAGCATCATCATTTTGTGACACTATTGTTATAAATGACTTGGTCCCAAATAGGATTTTAGCCAAATCGAGCAATTTATTAAACGAATAAAGGCAGCAAACGGTGCTGGGGTGCACGGGCAGCACCGTGTGCGCTGGGAGTCTCCGCCCCACCAAAACGCACCCCGAACAGTTCGTCCTTGGTTTATAGACCTTCCAGGGATAACACAGCCCACCGGCTTAAACTGACAGGCTGCAGTGCTGCCAGGCGACCCCCACAAGACATAACCATATACATCTTAAACTGACATGCTGGAGTACCGGCCAAGTAACCCCCACAAGACATCTCATAGCTTTTGTCCTGCTAATGGCCAGGCAGCTGGTTCTGTAGACTCTGGCGCCTTCCTCTTTTTCCTTCTTGATCACCTTTATTTCAGAGACAAGTTGTTTCTCCAGAGGTATCACAATGAGCTACATTGTGGTCCTTTGGATGAAGCTTTGCACATTCTTTGTATCATTCAGTACACGCAAAATCTCTAACTATCCCCTCCCAGGCCCGTGACCATACAAGGGTCTGTCATTATGCACCCCCAGCGTTATTCCATATTAACACGAATCAGAGGAACATATATCACACTATGAATTGTCTTCAGTGCTGTGTTAATTTCAAGGTCAGCTTTAATATCAGTTATGGTCTCAGTTTTTGAAATACATCGATGTTTCTATGCTGTCATTCATAATAACACAACGTTGAGCAGTGTTTGGGCCTTTCTGCAAGCTCTCAGGTAAACTGCTTTCAGTTACAAAGATGATGACTTTCCCACAAAGTCAGCATTCATTCAGAGCAGAAGCACATTTCATTTAATAGCACATGCATTTGTTTGGCCAAGACAGATGCATCAGAATCACTTGTTTCTAATCCAGGGCTAGTTTTTCCTGCTGCCTTGTAGTGTTACCTGCTACCTTTCTACAGATTTAATTTTCTGCTACTGCAAATTTCTGACCTATCAGCAGCAAGAGTAAGTACAACAGTGAGGAACACAGGCCAATAACTCAGGTGAGCAGGAATGTTATGGAAGCTGACACAAAAACTTGCACCAAATGCTTTCTATTTTCAGCGTCTCAACAACACCACCCCTCCAATCATTTAAGTACATATCTAGCATACTCTGATTTCTATCCACTGTTTTTTTACATCCAGCATAGGTACTGTAGTTTGTACCACTACTGGCTTTTCTCCATACATACTGCCTTTGTTAAATTGTTTCTCCGATAGCATAGTTTCTGCTGTTGAAGCTAGATCCACAGTGCAGCCTAGCTAGCTTAATGTGTTAGACACACACAAGCCAACAACATTAAACAATCACAAAAAGCAATGGTTTCAGTTAGGAAATCCTGGTAACTGATTTGAGCTGTAATCCTGGACCACTGCTCCTGTTGTGCCACTCTGGTAAATTTTACAAGTGCTACGCTGCAATGTTGAAGCACTTGAACAGCAGCAGTGAAGAAATATGTAGATTAAGGGAATAGGTTATGTCTAGAATCTTCCATCTCTCCATGGGAAATCTTTAAACTCACATGGCTTTTTTGGGCCCAGTTTTTGGATATACTGTTATGGTGGTAGCCTTTCTATTCCACCACTCTGCAAAACAAGTTAAAAGAGAGTGGGCAAAATTATTTATTAGACTGCTGAGGGCAAGTTGATATTCTTTTAGGGTGTTTATCAAATTCTTTCACGTCTCTGTGGTTCAACAACTTGATATACTTTGGCTTTGAGGTATCTACTTTTGAGTTCTTCATTTACCGCTAAAATCCACATTCTTGGAAGTTGAAATGTTTACTATGCTTTCTCCAAGCTTAGGAGTTAGTGATCTTCTGGATGCATCAGTACCAAAACTGTTCCAGATGACTGCAATCTGTGAGATTAGAGAACAACAGGCTCATTGTTTACACTAGGAAGCATAAATTAAGGCTAAACATATAGAGGAAAGCTCTTTTTATTCCTTCTATTCCTGCAACCATATTCTCAGTCATACTTCAGCTCTCAAAACTTGAATTTATAACATGAAATAAAAAAGGTGTCATCTGTGATCACAGTAAAACACCAAGGTTCACATTGTGCTTTGAAGACAATGGAAATTTTCCCTTCCAGGTGTCAAGGTTTCCTCACACTGTGCTTCTAAACTAGCAAATTGTACCCCAGATGCCCATCTTTCTCCTCTCAGCTCATCTCAAATATCTGAGATATATCACCAGATGTCAAGCTGAGAGACATCTAACAGCAGCAAAATATTGCTCACCAGGCTGAGTGTATAACACAGACCTGCTGTAAATTTTTCCACTTCTGTTGATTACTCATTAGTACTTCAGCTGGTTAGAGAAAACATGCGAGTCACGGGCTGAACCCTGTTTCTCAGGGTTGCTGTACTCAGGCTTGATAGACACATTTCCGAAAGGCTTAATGAAAACTTGTTCCCTGTGCGTGAAGAAAATAAAGCAATAGATTAAGCAGAACATAAGAATTTCAAAGAGAAAGGTTTTAACCTTGAAAGCAGATACTGACTATGATTCCTCCCACTCATATCTAGAATTGCTTCCTACCAGATACCTGAAAGGATTACATCACTGTAGTGGCTTTCAGTACCTTTGAATAAAAGGTTTTCTGCACCACCCAGAAAGAAGGGAATCAAGAATTACCTCACATTACACACCATCTTGTTGATAAAGATAAGACTGCAAAAAAGCCTACTTTTGGATGCTGCATAAAAACAGACTAAGCATAAAGCACCTTTCCCAAACATCCTGTTCCCACAAATTCCAAAGAGTCCAAGCCATAAATTACTGTGTCTGGCAATAACAAGACAAAAAATCTCAAATGTGAATTACCTGACAGCTCGAGATACAAATTTGGTGAAAATTATAGTCAGAATCCTCAATCCATGGATAAATTTTAACTTTTGTCCTCTTTATTGGCCCCTTTGCAGAGGGGCTGCTCTCACCAGAAATCTCATTCCTTTGACAAAAACATGCTGATTTCACACACACCTGATATTGAGGAAGCTTGCTGCACTAATTTGTATGCAGCTTAATCGTTTACAGCTCTACTTCCCAGTTCCCGAAGAGCCAAAACACTTTCCACATACTATGTTAGGAAGGTAATTCAATAGACTTCAATTCTTTTTACAAATTAGCCTTCAACCAGCAATTTTCACTGCAAAACTATTATAACAATTTGCTTTTCCACAGAAAACCAATTCAGTTCAAGCGATAGCTATTCAAGAGCATTTTCCAAGTAAGGTTAAGTACAAAGATTTGTCAGTTTGCATGTCCAGAAAGGTCTTTATAGGCTATTAACATATTCCCTATTCTCTGTATGAATTGCATGCTAATTTGATATATTATGGTCTATCAAAAGCCTCATAAAAAAAAGCAGACATTCATGCAAAAACGAAACACCTGAACTCTTGCTTAATTCATCTAACCAAGAAGCATGCCACATAACCCCATCCTCCCAAAAAATCCCACCTCACAGAATTGAGGAATGAAGGAAATTTTCAGTCCTTAAATAAGCAGTCACAACTCCTTGTGAAGTGGATAGGCAGAGCTTCCTCTAAAAATAACACTGCTTACAGAATAGATAGCAAGATTAATCCCCAGTCATCAAGTACAATAAGAGCCTTGAATGTTCTTTCTATCTGTCTTTTCTCACCCAGACACATGCCAACAATCCCACGTGAGGTAGTCGGAAAAAAAAAAGAGGACATTCTTGGGGGGGGAGTTATTTCAACATTTAATATATGATAGAAAAATATACCTAAACAAATATGCTTTACACTGTGCAATAATGAAAACTGCTCGTCCAATAGAAAAGCCATAAACCTGTATGAAATCATAACTTGGACATGCAAATCAAGAGCTAAACTTGAAAGCACGGAGTTCGTTTAGACCATAAGAGCAGCTATGGACAGTTTATGAGAACATTTCTTGGATGCTTTCTTTGCTACTGCCAAATAGAAAAGGCAATCTTGGAGGGAAAAATAATCAGTTTTGTAGTAATTTTAATGCAGAATAGATTAATCAAATCTGTGCTACAAAGTAGAAGACCTAGATTTTTTTTCTTAAATTTTTCTAGTTGCTTGGTCTACTGTTAAAAGAACATAGTTATAATAACTTAAGGGCATTAAACTTCGTTTTCCTTTTAAGACTTCTTTTCTATCATGAGATTTCCCCACACATTCTCTCCTAATGTGTCTGAAACACATCAAGCATTTTTACTTGGTTCTTATTGCAGAGGTCTTCCAACTCGTTCTGGCAATTTGCAAACGCTGCTAATACCTGGCAATAACCTGTGTGTTGCAAAGTTGTGTATCTCTTATCATCAAACTACATTACAGAAAATTAGTACCACTCAAAGAATGTACCTTTCAAAGGTACACATTAATGTATCTATGATTTTTTATCTAAACAAGATTTTCTAACCAGACAGAACCTCAAAATGAGTACATGAAGCATGGTAAGAAAAAGGCAACTCCTCTGACTTTATTCAAGAGCAGAAATAATGAAATTTGCAAAGTATTATACTAAGTATTCTTAGTCACAAGTATTAATTACTTTGCAGTGGTACGAAAAAAAGAAGAAATTCTGGTGAATTAAAGCACAGAAGGGTGAAGTAATATGATCAACACCTCTAAACTCAAAAAATATGACCTAACTAATGATGCAAATTTTTTAAAGAAGCTGTTAAAAATTTTTCCCAAGAGTTTTAAAGAAGTCTAGATTTCATATTTAGATATATGTTCCATTAGTGGTGGCAAAAAATTCCCACAGCCTTTGGCTCTGCACAGTTTGCTACATTGTATAACAGAATAAATTGTGTAACACACCAGTAAGAGCCAACGGTGGTAGAAACTACATTTAAAATATATATTACTATATAAGGGTTAAACATAAGAGAAAGTGAAAAAAAATAAAATTTAGAAAAAAATCCGAAGAGATTCTGATTTTGTCCCAAAGGTCTTACAGATTGAAGGGCTGGTTTTGGGTCTAGAAAGGGGAGGGTTTGGTTTGGAGTTTTGGGAGTTGTCTTTGGTTGGTTGATTTTCGCTCTTCCTAACCACAGAGGTAACCACAAATCAATGCAATGAAGAACTGTGGTGGTTCAGCCCCAAACAGTGGCTGAGCACCACACACCACTTGCTCACTGCAGGAGAAAAACAGAGCCCCCCGCGGGTAGAGATAAGGACAGTTTACTGTCAAAAGCACCATGAAAGTAGAACAATAACGGCCAATTACTCTCACACCCGGTGATAAGACACAGTACCTTACCGACCAGACGATTACGGAGTGCTGCACAACGCGAAGACCAAACTGACGCCCCGGCCCCACTCAGACTGCCCTGGAGGCACACACAAGAGCACCCGTCCCCAATCAGCCTCTTTTATGGGGGAGTGTTGTCAGGCGGGGTGGAAACAGCCTGGGCTAACTCGGCTCACCTGGGCTAACTCGGCTCACCTGGGCTAACTCGGCTCACCTGGGCTGGCTGCTTGGGGAGGTTGACTCTGGCCTGGCCAGAACAAAAATTAAAAACCAGCAATACCAATATCCTGACATTTCAAGGTATTTTTCTTCCTAAACATCTCAAGTATATTAGATATTTGCAACAAGAGATTAGTCAGAGCCATGGAAACCTATAGTCTTTTTCTCTACCAAGTCTGAGTGCTTCCAGATAAGCAAGCTTCAGGCATTCACTCACTACCTGATCAAAACTGTACAGTACACAATTATTGTGGCATGGCATGAATCCAACCACGCCAAGAATGAAACCTGCAACGTGTGGTTACGCAATGAGACCTTTTTATCTGATCCTCTACCACCCCCAATAAGCACTAAATGGGCAGAGCTAGTGGAGGAGTTGCTGCTAATCTGTTGAGTCCTAAAACCTGAATTTAAAGGCCTTCTTTGCCATGGGGACAGAAATAAAGCATGTAAGTTTCCCTGTCCTATCACCTTCTCAAAACTCTGGTTCATGAACATACAGAGAGAGTTTTTGTGCTATTACTGTATAGTAACAGAGAAAGATAAGGATCATTTCAGCTTTGTGAAGCTGGCATTGATTTGACATGAAAGAGAACAGCAAATAAACGGTTCCAAACAGACTGTAGCCAAGTAAGCTCTTATTTAAAGATGCAAAGCTCTACTGTTGGTAGTACTTTTTAATTGCTTAAAAAATTACTTATATACACTCTGTGTATGAAGGGTTAAAATACATTCTGGAGACACTAACTGGATATCTTAAGTCTAGATGTAAACAATTCACATGCAAGTCAAAACTCAATCACAGCATTATGGAGATCAGAATGAATGGCAAACCCTGAACACAAATTCGTAATGGTTTTAGTGTAATAGAGACGGTGGCAACAGCTCCAAACAGTGTATTTTCAGTAATACTATCTCAAAAGAAATAAGAAATCCCTTAATCACTCTAATGGCAATAGTGCATTAGGTTCTGGAAAAGAAAAACACCCCACCACGGTCATCATAATTAAATGTTGGTGGGCAATAAAAACTTGAATTTCGCAGAATGCAATGGAAAATACCTAAAGTGAGAACATGTGTAGCCCGTTAAGAATATCCCATTTAAGGTGAACAAGCTAAGCATAGACCATAGATTGACAGTGTCTTTAATTGCTAAAAAAAGACAAGTTAATTATAAAACAATAAATTTACAAATTCCGAGATTCCTGTTGCAGAAGTTTTTAACTAGCAGTTCTTAAGTGTAAGAAGCCATAGGAAACATTACTGATACAGTAATATTAGTCAAATGTATGATTTTTTACAAAACTTGTTTGGGGAACATGCACATACACACACCCAACCCAATTTCCTGACGCATAACTAAAAAATACATTAAAAGGCTGTAATAAGAATTCACTTGTGAATCATGTGTGATCCTATCTTAAATTCCTGCCATCAGGCAATGAAATCACACGGTTCAACAGCTGTCCCTGTTATAGTCACTGGCTGTTTTCCTTTTCAAGACCCCCCTCTTCTAATGTAGCCCTCAGAGCTTTGAGATAGGTGCCCTATTTAAATAGATATATGCAGTTGAATTCGAAGAGATGCATTCTGTTTTAAAAATATTTATTATTTCCTTTCTCTAGTTGACTTTTTTCTTTGTCTGGAACTATATTTATTGCTTTTTAGCTTTCTGAAATTAGTCAGCTAATATTTGGCAAGAATAAGTGAGAAATCCTTAACCAGTGCAATAGATTTTACCCATTTTCCCACTTTTATAGAAATAGGCATTGATTTTTCATGAAAGCAAGTATTGCTGAAAAGAAATATTAAAACAGTCTAAGTACTGCAGGAAAAATATGCAACACTAAGAGAAAATGAACGTTATACTACACTTGATCAAAACGGTGCATAAGCTTTGATACACAGCATGCAATAACTTCCATTTGAAGTGAATTGCCTGAAACAAGGCAAATATGACCTAGTAGCCTAGAAGTCTTGTGAAGAGTAAGATATACTGAAAGAAAGCCACCTTTGTCATATCTCTATAGCTAGTAAGAGACCTTTCTTACCACGTGCTGATTGCATAATTAAACACTGCAAGGTGCTAGAGACATTGTTATATTCAGAACCGTTCCATAGAGAAAAAAACATCTTTCACAGGTGTCGTGGTTTTGCCCCAGCTGAGAGCCGAGCACCACGCAGTCGCTTGTTCTTTAAAAGAAGGGGGGAGGGGGGAAGGTCTGGGGGGAGGAGGTAAAGGGAGAAAACCCAAAACCAAGAATCCAAACCTCGCGGGTTGGGATAAGGACAGTTTACTTGAGTAGCAGAAAGATAAACATAACAGTGATAACAGGACTTTATAGCAAAAAATATATAAAACTAGTGCGACACAATGCAGTTTCTCACCGAACCACTCAACTCAGGCCGTGCAGCACAGAGCCGTCCCGACAAACCGGACCGTCCCCAAAACTGTGCGTCCTGGAGCCTCCTGCTCCTTCTCCCACCAGCCCCCCCCTTTATGCTGAGGATGACGTATTTGGCATGGAACACCCCCTTTGGCTAGTTGGGGTCACCTGTCCTGACTGTGTCCCCTCCCTTCTCGTTAGTAGGAAAGTTTGAACAACTAAAAAAGTTCTTGACTGCTTGGCAACAACTAGAAACATCCGGGTGCTATCAGCACTGCTTTCATCCTGACTCTCAGACACGGTATTCTATCCACTATTAGAAAAGAAATTAACTTCATCCTAGCCGAAACCAGGACAACGGGTCTGACAACAGTAAACTCAAACGGTATACAAGAGATCAACATCTGTGTCAATCAAAAGACTACTTCATGATACACACATTTATCAGTCTAAATGCAATAGATTGTACTCCTATTCAGAGTACTTTATATCCCTAACCCACGGGATACATCACAATCCTATCTTTGTAAATAAAGCCACATTAAATGTGTTACACTATGTATAAGAATTACACCACCAACAAGAAATCTTTTGTTTTCCGCATGGTCATTTTAGCCAAATTGGGAAGAACTTAGTAGAAAAGCTTAGGTTTAGGTCTGGTTTGTTGTTGTTTTTTTTCTAAAAGGAGAAAAAGGAGCAATCAACTCTCTCAAATCTTGTCTTTAAAAGTCAATGGGCTTTGTTCAAAGAGATTTAAGTCAGAGCCACAATTTAGGGCCATGAAGACGATTAAAGGATTGGAGTAGCAGTCTTACAAGGGGAGGCTGTGAGGGCTGAGACAGTTCAGCTTTGAGAAGTCAGGTCTCGAGGGAAATCTTAGCAATATGTGTAAATACCTAGTGAGAAGGTAAAAAGGTTGGAGACTGACTCTTCTCACTGCAATCCAGTCAGAACAAGAGCTAATAGGCAAAGATTGAAATAATTTTTTTTTTCTTATAAAAAAAATCCAAACCCCTAGCAAATACAGCAGCACTACAAAAACACACCACCCCTTCTTTTAAGTGAGGCAGGAAAGGGTTGATGGAGTCACCATTTGTAGACGTGTGCAAAACCTGACCATTCAATATCCTGAGCAAGCTGCTCCAGTTGACCCTGTTTTGAGGGGTCACACTAGATGGTCTTCCCACATCAGTAAATCTGTGAAATCCCTGCCCATAAATTATCAACAGGTTGATGTCTCTAAAGACTTGCTGCCTGAATTCCTTGATATGTTGATCTCGATAAAAAATTTATGCAGAGTTTCCAGGTTCTTTCAGAAAAACAAAACAGTTTAAGTTGGGTTAGCACTCCCAGTTAATCTAACATGGCATCTCAGTCTGAACTACAGCCTTGATTTTTGTCCAAGAAATGATGTCAGAATCAAGAAGTCATAAGACATATTTAGTTGTTAATTTATACTTATTCTTGGAAGTAGATGTTACAGTCCTTTTCACTTTCAGATTCTTCAAGTTCTGTTTGTTTTTTCTGAACAGATACACATGAGTAATCTAATTTGTAAGAACAGGAATACAAGGTCAAACCAAAGATCCATCTAGTTCAATACTCTGTCTCCCAGCAACAGTCAACAGAAGATAACTGACTAAACTTGTAAGAACACAAGTTTACAGGGACAGAGTCCTGTGGGAATGTTCTACAAACCAAAGATTTTTGGTCAATAATTTCTTGAAAAGAAATAATTTCTTTGAATGCAGTAAGTCTTAATTTGAATTTCAGAAACTTGTCCAGTTGCTTCTGAACCCACACAGATTGTTATATCTACATTCAATCCATCAGATCAACGACTTCCACAGCTTAACTTCATGCTGTGTGTGGAACAGTTTCCTTGAATAACACAGAGCCAAACACTTGCTGAGTTTGATTGCCCTTAATTCACATACTGGAAGATGTAACTACCTCCTGTTCTCTTATTCAATGACATTCATATTTTCACTACATTACTATTTTTTCCCAGTCTAAAAGCTGCTAGCATAACTGAGTTGTTACTCTTAAAAACACAGTTCCATTCTGCTGATTATCCCTTAGCATTCTTCTCTAGATCTTCTTCAAGCCTACTATACCCTGCGATAAGAATAAAGTCCAACCAGCAGACAATATGAGAAGCCTGTGCAGTATAGATTTATACAGATACATAATGATCTTGAGTTTTTTGTCTTTTTACATCTCCTAATAGATCTTCATGTTCTGTCTTGGATTTTTTTGACCACTATTCTCAGTCATTTCAATAAGCAATGAAAAATGCCCAAATCTTGTTTCAGAACCTATTTTACTTATGAAGCTAGGACTGACCAGTGTACCTGACATGAATACTGTGGAAACTGTGATGTTTTACTTAATGACATAATTTTAACATTGTCTATCAGACTCTCCAAATGTACTTTGCAGGTGCTTTTGCCAGCATTTCACAGTAAGTACATTCATCATACTCTTTCTTACTGCAAGAATAATTCTGTTCTGAATGAAATAGAAGGCTAACAGAAGTAGTTATTCTTTACTCATGGTTTTACATCTGGGAGAAAATGGCTCCCAAGCCAATATAGCTAATACTAACATCTGCACATAATTTGAGAGGCAAACTGAAGTCAGTAAGAGTTACTACCAGTGGCTGTATTACAGCATCTCTTATGTTATCAAATAGTTCTCTGTAATCCATGGCCCGATTCCATAAAACACATTTACTTTCTGACTGCATGGCATGTCAATTAATCTTGAAAAAATCATTAATAAAATATTGAAAATAACCTATAAGTCTTTTAAATTCAATAGTTTGCAGTTTTGGACAGTCTTGAATCATATTTTTCTACAACTGTAGACAGGAACTTTATGACCAATGTGCAGAACAGGAACATCCAGTACATAGAAAGATGTATGCACCAAGAAATTATTGGTCTTATGTGGATTCTTTTTTTAGGAATAGGAATTATGTTCTCTACTAGAAAAAAAATCAGCTCAATTCAAAATTCAAAACTGCAGTACAACAACACTTGGACTTTCTACTCAAAATTGTTCTAGAATATTCTAGTATGTAAATTTTCTTATCTATATTTCAAAATCTGCACTCCATGCTTACTAGTAAAATGTTACTATTTATGTTGCTTTACCCCAAAAAATTAACATTTTAAGCCTTGCATTCTATCAGCATCCCTGCTGGATTTGTTTGCTCTTGAATTATTTCATCTATCATATGCTTCCTTTTTCCCCCTCAAAAAACCCTAAACAGAAGTGTTTAAACTCCTTTTCCAGAATAGCTTAATCATCCATTACTGTCCCACAGATTTTTATCAAAAGCTTATGCTTTTAAGCAAAGTTATCCTAAATTTAATACCTATTTCTTGTCATGAAAATACCCAAGGAACAACATTCACTATGAATTAGTTTAGCCTCACATCAAGTCCAGTCCTGAGGATTTGCAGATCTCAAAAGTCAGTTTTATAAAAATATTTTCTTTTTAACGTTTACATTAACTTCCAGTTTCACATAATACACTCATGTCTTCATGTTTCATCCTTTATTGCTTAGGCCTACATACTTGCATGACCCAGCAAGTCACTTCAACTCTTCAGAGCTACTTTCCAAAACTCTGACCTTCCTCCCAACTATAGGTTTAGCCACCTGCTGCATTTGCTTCCAGCAGTACAAGTCAACTTCTTGACAAAGAAACCCAAAAAGAAAAACTGTGCGGTCATGACTGTAGACCTGATGACATTCTTCAGAAAAAGTCGACAAAGCAAATTGAAAACTGGTACTAGGGACCAGTAAGTTACCTTTGTTTTGTTTGGGATAAACAGAATTGATTAGGCTTGAGACAGAGCTAGAAGTAAAACATTTTA
The DNA here is from genome assembly GCA_022605575.1 of Laterallus jamaicensis coturniculus. Lineage (NCBI taxonomy): Eukaryota > Metazoa > Chordata > Aves > Gruiformes > Rallidae > Laterallus > Laterallus jamaicensis. Next base: position 21,234,921 of record JAKCOX010000014.1, read on the forward strand.
CTACTGGAATCAGGAAACATACAGCCTGCTTAACATTAAAGTTTATCTATAAGAGGATTAATTGTAGTCAATAACATGAATATTTTAAATATAGCAATATTTAACAGTACACCAATATTTAACATATAAAATATATAATACCTCATATTTCTAGCCAATGACAGTGTATCAACCCAATAAACACCACTGCCAAATTTGATTTGCATCTGTTAACAATCCTCTAATTTTTAGACAAAAAAAAAGTCAATCACAAATGCATTACTTTATTTTCACCTCATAAACAGTCATTTTATAGTAACTAATAAATATCAAAAGTGAATACAATCAGAAGCCTGGAATTCCCAGAAATATGCAGAAAGCATTTAGTCAGCTCCTAAGTAGAAATGATGGTGTTACTAGTGGTTCATATTTTTATGTATTCCTTGAGGAATTTTCTGTACAGGCTTCTGTTATCGGTGTGGCAACTCTCATCTTTTGTTTTGTGTCTAACAACCTGCCAGAATAACTAAACCCACAACTCAGCATGTTGCGGTGACTACAGAATCTTCTGGACAGACATCAGAAGATTGGCATGGCAGCAACTCATGCCTCTTTAACGAAGAGGAGAAAATCTCCAGCACCAGATGTCCAGTTAATCCAGCCTTAAAGCCACCCCTCACCCACAAAAAACACAGCCAAACAAAAACCAACAACAAAAAAAAAAAGAAAAGGGAGAGGGACTGCTGAGCAGATAGAGCTATTTTATTTGACCTGACCAAATGCCAAGTGCAAATCCTCAAGAAAATAAACATGCAAAAAGCAGCAAAGTATTAGAATATCACAGCCTTCATTTCGATCCTGTTAGTCTTCACAGAAGTAACACACAACTCATTGCAAAGATGTCACACAGAAACACAATTCTATTGTAAATTTGCGTTATTTCATCGCATTCACAACTGCCCCTCCCAGTTATGTGCAGTCCAACTAGACCACCTGCCTAAAGCACAAAGTTTAACCTATGAATCAGTTCAGACACTGGAACCTCCCTTTAGCAGTGTTAGCATAAATTTCTACTCATTAACACGCAAGTCCCAAATCCCCTCCTCTGGTCAGGACTCTGGTCTACACATAAGCACAACAAAATTGTTAAATTATGGCTTTCTCCCATGCAAGGCTCATTTTGTCAAACTTGCTCAGAAAACAACAATTTGGTTGCACAAATGGAGTTTTGCACAGATACGTACTGCGAGAGGAAAGAAACCTTTGGGAACTCTCTGTCTAGCATGCATCTCTGCCTGTCTGTCCAACGGCACACCTTCACCTACAAAAGAACATATCTACTTTCAGTTCCTTTATATGACTCATCTAAGCACATGCTTTGACTCAGTACTTTAATGCTTAAGTCATTCTGCAAGAATAGGGGACCTACAGGAAACCTGGGGAGGGAATGTTGGTAAGGCCTTGTAGTGATAGGATGAGGGGCAATTGTTTTAAACTAGAGCAGAGCAGGTTGGTAGGTTTAGATTAGACATTAGGAAGAAGTTCTTCACTACAAGGGTGGGGTGGTGAAAACATGGGAACAGGTTGTCTGGAGAGGTGGTGGAGGCCCCATCCCTGGAAACATTCAAGGTCAGGCTTGATGTAGCTCTGAGCAACCTGATCTAGTGAAGATGGCCCTGCTTACTGCAGAGGGGGTGGACAAGATGACCAATAAAGTTTCCTTCCAACCTAACGTGTTCTGTGAATAAATCCACTGGACTTTCAAGCCTCTCCTGAATAGTTTTGTTCAAACTGTTCTGTATAGTTACCCATAGTCTTTGGTTAAAATCTTATCCAGCCTACACCCTGAGCTTCTCCTTGGCACTTCATAGTGTCTACTATAAGTATCTCAAACTCAGATTATGGCCTTCTGCAAATTCCACACCGAGAACACAACAGTTACTGTTGCCATAAAATATTCAATATTTCTTAATTCAAGAATATATATACTTCTAGCACTAATAGTGCTGGAACCAGGAATTAGATTTGTCAGCTCACAACAGTGCAGCTCACCTTTTCCCATCTGAAAGAGAACTCCCCAGCAGAGTTGTTAGGAGCATGTCCTTCAGCCAGTGTAAAAAGGTACTTAAGATACAGATCTTAACCTGCAGCGCTAAGTAGGCAGGTAATGCAAGTGGTAAATGTTTAGAAGGGCTTGATGAAACTAAAGTTCTCTCGATGTAGTTGTCCTAGCAGTGAACTGCTTCAAAATACACTCTAAGGTTTTTAGATAAGAATCATCAATGACAGTTTAAAACACTTGGAAAATACAGAAAGCATTAACATTTTGACAAAACCTGGACAGGGGATTTTTATGCCAAGAGGAAATTATGATGGGAAAGATTTAAATGCAAATCAGAACGCAAACCAATTAGCACTTATCTAGAGACATGTAGTGGCTTTTGAACATACTTCTGCTTTTCTCCAAAGAGCTGTCCTTTCTGGGACTCATGATAATATCGCTTCAGCAGGAGCCAAGAAGCTGCAGGTGAACAGTGACAGAAGACAAGAGGTTGTTCCGTGGTTTCCCTTTTGGACAAGGGAACCCATGAGCATGCTCTTGGATCTGCCAACATGCAAGTGCTGACCAGAGTCAGGATTCATCCTTTGCATCTTCCACACGCACTCTGAAATGCTTTATGGAGTAGAACAGGAAGGCCTGTTTTTCAGGTATGAAGGGTTTATGTTTGGGTTTTGCTTCTGCCTTCAAACAGAAAACAGCTGTGGCAAAGAGGAAGGAACTTACCAGCTCTATAAACACAGACTTCGGAGGACACAACATAATGAAGTTAAATGGCAGCAAGGAAAATTCAAGTTAATATTAGAAAAAATTGTCTATAGTAAAGATAAAGTGCCAGAATAGACTGTCCGTGGAGGAACATAAACATAAAAAAAAAGTAAAAAATAAATATTTAAAATCAGGTTAGCTAAATGCCTAGGAAGGATGACAGTTATAGCTGATTCTTGTCTGGGTAGGAGACATTTACCCCAAAAGACTCTTTAAAAGGGGAGAGAGAAAGAAATTACACATGAATCCCTTAAAGTCACCTGCACATAAAAACATAATAACTTTCTAATAAATGCTAATACTTTACTTTTTTCTTAATGCAATCTGAATGCTGGTTAAATTATGCCCACTTGTTTGTGGTCTCAGAGATCTAGTTGAACACTAGGAAGCCAAAAATACTTTGCCAGCCATCACCATGTGGGGCCACTGCTGAGGAACGGATGAGTACATGCAGCTGTAGGTAGGGAAGAAAGGTGGGACACAACATCCCCTATCTCCCTTAGCTTTACTGATCTTGGAATGACACCACAAATAGTAGGCATGAAGATTCTTATAGTATACTGAAAAACTCCATTTAAATTTGAAAGTGATTTTTAGTTCTCTGTTAATGTCAGACATTTACCAATCAAGGCAGGATGTGTTAATCAGTATGTTTTCAAAATATTAGTAAACACTGCTCAATCTTTCTCCAAAATGAGATAATAAAAAAAGAAAGACACATTTGCCAACGTGGAAAAATAACCACAGAAAAATAAAGATGGAGAGTCTGGAAGTGGCTGGTAAGAATATTCTTATACCAACAATGTTATAACTAGAAAAGATGTTTTTAATTATTTTTTTTAATAGCATAAAATCACCAGAATTCAAGCACATACAGTAACCACAACCCCCTTAAAACACATTTATTGGTACCTGGCATGTATTCATTATGAACTAAAGCCACTACTAAATGCAGGGTTTTTTACTAGCTTTACTTGTTTTTAAGAGAAATAAAATCCTGACTAACTGGAATTTCATCTCCACTCAAAAAATAAAAATCTACAACCATGCTTGTGAAAGGACACAAAATTATTCCAATAAGATAGACTTACTGCCCCAGCTAATGAAGACAACAGAGCTACAACACTAACAGAAATTAAGGGTCTAAGATACTAATTCTAGCACCTTCGAAGAAAACCAAAGTCACAGAGATCTTTCTAAACACAGTCTCGAGCAAAAAAAAAAAATAAAAAAAAAAAAAATCATACTGCATTATAATATTTTTTCCTATTTCTGTATTATATAAATCAGGTACATTTGATAAATATATCCTCAAGTGTGTTCTCATACTATCACCTCCCAGAGTAAAAGATTTCATACACAAGGATTAAGAGAAGCTTTTATCTACAGAATATCATGTAACAAACTGCTTGCTGAAGGAAGTCCAGCAAGTTCACTTGGAGTAATGGAGAAATATTCCCTGTTTTGCATTTTAACCTTGATTCCTTTTGAAGATATCTGAAAATTCCACATATATGAAAAAAAAAGATAAAATTACTATAAATTACAGTGGAAGATTAATTTTGCTTTCCAATGACAAAGCCAAGAGGCTTTGGCAATGTATGCCATATTTGCATATGCTGAAATGCTGAATGCTGTTTCAGTCATCTTTTACCATCCAACATTGTGCAGTAATGGCATCCAAAGAGTTATGTTGTGATGGAATTCGTAGGAATTATGCCAACCCATTTTTTCGATGAAGAAAATCTATTGATAATGAATGGACACAGCTAGATTAGACCAAAACTACCACCCAACATTCTGGGCCAATTCTTAATTTGTTCTCTGCTGGAGTCTTCCTCTAAAGCGATTTATCTGATATAACTGGATGCCTTTCAAATTTCTTCTTGCATCTTTATAAACATATGATGTTTGCCTGCATGCTTGTTCAGGAAGTATAATGACCATGCAGCTGGTTCTTGTATACTTTAAAGTCTGATTTTGCTTTCCAAAACAACTTGCAACTTTTGTCTCCATTGAAAGTTTTTAGGAAATGAACACTCCACTACATAAGATCAACTATCATTAATTTTCCTCTCTTTTGCATGTAATTATTTTAATTTTTATTATCTTCAAAAACCAGAAGATATAACTTCACACACATTCCCATTCTGAAATGTCCGTATTTTTCCTCCAGCATTACCACTTTCAGTTAACAACTATAGTATAAAAGAGACGTACACACAAACAATCGAAATAAGTTTCTGCTGTGCTCAAGATAGTTAAAAACTTTATAAAAGGCAATGAAGTCCCTGCCAAAGTATGCAAATCTGATCGTTTTCTCATTTAATGTAAAGGAATTTATCTTTTATTTATACACACACAGATTTTGCCTGTAGCTATTTCCATTGTTAATTACAAAGCTTACTTTGGAAAGTACCTAGTTTATAAAGATGCTTAAAAACTGTGAAGTATTTAGCAAATAATTCTGGACTTTTCACTTTTCGTGTTTTTTTTTAATTGTCAAAGAGGTTATCCAGTCATTTGATCAAAGTGTAAAACATACATAAGTGTTTCATTCTTGTGTCTTTTTGGCATTAGCATTTATCCACTGGCATCATTTTGTTGAAAAAGGAAAAATATTTACTAAGATTCAATATTCTGTAAATCATATACAGTATGATTTACAGAATACAGTACTAGGGAGGATTCAAAATTACTTTTTGATTTGTTAAGGTACTAAAGTATTAGAGAATCTTGTGACTTTTTTGCAAAAATTTTTCAAGTACTAAAGTCTGAACTTTCATAAAAAGTCAATTCATTACTTAGACTTCACTAGTCTTAATTTTTTCTGTTGACAGAGAAATTGTTTATAACAATTTTATCTCCATCTTCACTATAGTAGTCCGTAGTCTCTAACAGCAGTCCCCAATAAAGGCACAAGTGGGATTGTGATTAGACTAGAAAAGCAGTACTGGTAAAGAATTAATACCTGCTCCAGCTCTACAGAGTACAAAATTTCAATTTAATTCAACAACTTGGAAATAGAAGCATTTTTCGGTTTGCATTGGAATCAAACTAGCAACAAAGGAGGACAGCTCCTGTGAGGTGATCCCTGGACTTCCACTGTGTTTTCCTAATCACGATGATAATATTTAATCATTCCCTTCATCCCACTGTCCTGTGCAACTATCACTCCTTTATTTCTATCCCAGAGAAAAAAAAAATCTACCATCCCTCAATTACTCAACTATAAACTAAGTCACTCCAAGGTATTAGAAAAAACTATCACAGAATCTCTCAACACACTCCATGGTTTATTTCACAGTAACAACAGCAAAACTTCAAGGCTCAAGAGTATAACAAAAAAGGTAAAAGCTATCTTGCAAATGTTCAGAAAAACATTAATCCTTTCTAATGTGACTGACTTCAGCAAAGGCAGTATTATTTTCCTTAACTGTAATTTATCAGATCAATATTTGTTTCACAATATCTTCCTTTTCTGAGAAGGCTCCTATTTTAGAACTGTGTTCAGACTACTCATTCATCTGTTGTTTCTTTTTTTAAAGTAGTCCACTTATTTCTTGAGGAAGACTCTTAACAGGGTGGTATACATTTTGAGATTAGGCACTGCAGCATTTAATTTTGTTTCATGATTATTATATTCTCTAGAAATGTCATTAAACTATCAGGAAATATTTCCTGGTTAATTTTACATCTCACATTTATGTTCTGGATTTTAAGTTCTGAATTCATTTTAACTAATACCTCCTTCACACAGGGGTAAAAGACAACAAAGTACGTGTCAGTTAGCCCTCAAACAAAGTCCATTTCAAAACATCTCTTCAGAGAATTTGAATGAGAAAACAAACATTGCGGCATCTTTTAAATACCAAGCAATAGTAGAAAACTGCAAAACAAAGAACTAAAAACCTCAAAAAGTGCAAGTACCTACCAGGTAAGCCCACCAAAAGAGAAGTCCAAACTACCTCGTTAATCTTCATGCTCATAGGCCAAGGTTATCAGGGCACAGAAGGACCAGCCACTTTCTAAAGGATGGGAAGCCAAGTGTAGTAATGGAGCAAGAACTGTCACATAGTACTTTTGCTTGTGAAGAGCAGAAACAGCAGCAAATTTAACAAAAAGAACCAGCTCTTCTAGGAACTTCTTCCTTATAAGGTGGAGCCTCAATCAAGCCAGGTCAGCTAATGAGTTGGGGTCTGACTCCCTTATTTCCTGAAGGTATGTGCATAGGAATATGTCACAAATATAATGAAATTAAGATTTTTTTTTTTTATGTGGACTGCCAATTAATACATAATCTATATAAAGTCTCCTCATAAAAAACTATCACTGAACTGTCAATCTGCTCCAGCTGGAAGTTTTTCATTTGTTTCCATCTGCAGCTTGCAAAGAAAACAACTGCAGTAACCTGCTCTGGGAAGGACAAGATTAGAGATCAAAATACACAATCGTTTTCCAAAGAAGATAAAAGAAAAATAATATTCAGTGGTCATGTCACAGCACTGAAAACCAGGTGAAGATAAGGAGTACTAAGAAATTACAAAATGAGTCAGAAAATAGAAGCTGGAAAAGGGATAGATATTAGCCATAGTATTAAATTAATTGACTCTTCCTCCAACCCAAAAATAATATCTAGCTAGAACAGAATCAATTTACTTTCCCCCAAAGACCAATCTCAGCCAAATTTCTTAATAAAAAATAAAAATAAGGGAAGAAGCAGAAGAAAATCAATAAAACCAAGTCTACTTAAAAACAAGAAGTATGAAACATTTTTTCTTTGAATAATTCAAAATTGGAACTCTCTGCCTTAAAACTTAAGTGAAAGAAAGGAATAAAGACAGTTCAAAAAAATATTAGACGTTTTAAAGAATGAGGCTGTCTCCATAACTACATAGTGTTTTGCCTCTATCTTAAAAAGAAGTGAAGTTTGTATTACAAGGTGTAGGTCAACAACTAATGAACAAGATGAAGGATAAATGTTTTTTGAGAGACTCAGACAGCCATTTGCAAAAGAAGCAAAAAGGAAATAGCAAGCCTCTTAACCTTTTCTGGTTTCGCTCACAATTAATCTGGTAAGAGATAAGAGGTCTGTAATCCTTTTATGGGTTTATCAGAAATAATGAGCCAAGAAATTTATAAAATGTGTATGCAAACCACTATATACTAAGCTTATTAAAGATGAAACAATAAAATGAAAGAAGATCATAGCTGAAATACCCTGTAGCAGATGTGTAGAGAAAGAATATAAGAAACAGGGCAAGTAAAGAACAACCCTTTCCTTGTTCATCCCTCCCTGGTACGATCCTTAGTTTCAGAACTTCTACACTAGAGGTTGCATTTGAAAAATTATTTTCATCTGCTCCCAGTGGACCTCTATTCCATAAGGGCTGTGTGTAATCCTTTTTTAAACCCATTTATAATTCGACTTCTGTAATGCCCAATGCAAAACCTTCCATAATTTATTTGCACATTGAATGAAAAAAAGATTTGTTTTGCCTTAAACTTCCACATGATAAATTTATTGAGGTAGAGATTAGCTCCTAAGCAGAACATAGTTTAAATGGCACAAGTGCTAGTGACAAGAATACTTAGGAATAATCAATACTACCTATGTCAAAAGAATAATTGAATTGCAGTAGTTTGCCTGAAGACAAAGACAAAAAGATGAGACAACATTATAGGAGTCATCAGGAAAATAAAGGGCTGTTGAAAAGAGGAATGGAATAGTCTGTTCTTCCTGTCCACAGTGAATAAGCGACAGGTTTAAAATGCAGTAAGGAAGCTCAAATCTGTATCTGAGGGAAAAATACCGACATATTAACAGTAAGGCTAATAAAAAAGACTGCTTGGGGTAGATGCATTGTTTCTCTAATAGAAAACTGGATGAGAATCTCTGCTAAAACAAGATTAACAGATCCATGTCATTTCAAAGAGAACTGCATTAAATGACCTCTTGATGTCCCTTCCAGTGTAGTACTATACAATTAGAAAGTCAGACTTCTAGTTCAGAGTTTATTACTAGAGAATACTCAATTTTCTTTCCCACTCAGAAGAAAATACATAGCATTGTGATTACCTGAAATATAGCAGAGTAACTAGATAGTGAAGGTGCACAGAATTTATGATGGGGTTTACACTGTCTTGTCACCACAGTCATATTGGTCTTGCATTGGACAATTCCCAGGCACTGCAATAGCATCTAATAGAAACCAGCTTTCTCTTCTGTCTAAATTCAAAATAAAATTGGAGAATAATAATAATAATCATCTATATTTTAGACAGATATTATGCCTTTGCTTTCTGACAACATCATACTGGTCATGATAAAAACTGTAATTCCTAGTGGGAAAACAATTGTTTAAAACTGAAGACATAGTGGCCATCTAGATCTAAATTCCTTTCTTACATTAAGTTCAAGGACTAGAAATTACTGGAACTGTGTATGTTTAGCACAATATGCTTTTGGATATAAGCTTTTCTAGCCACATAAAGAAGATAATTCTGTATAAAGGAGAATTGAGTTTAAATGGATACATGTAGATAAAATTATCTGCTCACAACAAAAGACTGAGTTTAATCCAAATATGGTAGTTTGGTTTTGATATTTGGCTTTATTTTAGGTCAAGGTATATCAGAAGCCAAAAATCTATACAGTATTGGTTAACTGTGAATATTCTGTCTTACCTTGTTGGTATAAATCAGAGATATAATGAAACATCAGCTATTATATCAAGTGGTTGGCAGGAGAGTTCATTTCATATTTACATGCAAGCATCATCTTTGTGTGTGCCGATATACAATTGTACAAACAGTTCTATCAACCTTATCACAGCAAAGCTACAAGTAGTAGTATGCAGGATATCCCATAATTCTCATTAAAAAAAAAGTTTTCCAAACTGTTAGTATTTTTCCACATATTCCAAACTTTAAAAATATTTATGTAAAACATTTATTATGAGAATCTTGAAAGAACTGCAATCAGAAGATGTAAAATGGAACTTGCAAAGGAAGTTCAGGCCAGTTCCCACAGCTTCCTCTTGCTGTCTATGAGAAAAGTAGTTCCACCTTCTCCCATAGTTAGCTGCCTCTTCCAGCAGTTGCACTGGGCAATTCCCGCTCCTCCCCTAGTAGCTTACATCAGGGAATGACTCAAGTTTAAATGTAGCCTAACAAAACAGACCTCTGTTCCTCCCTCCCCACCCATAAAAGCAGAGGCTGATTTAATTCATAGTCCAGGGTGGTTCTTCAGCACCACAACATTTCTGCAGCCCCATCAGGGAGGCACGGGATTGGAAACAAGGGGTTGAGATCAGGGAAAGACTGCTTCCTTCAGTGGCAGCAGTGCGGCAGTACCTGGGACATCATAGTCCTGTAGACAGGCTTTACAGAAAAAAACCCTGCAACTCCACTGCTGGCAAACGTACCTTGTAGAACATTAAATCATGTAAAGGAGGTATCATCATTCTGTACAGAAATAAAATCAAAGGTTCTCCAAAAATAGCAACTAAGAGGCTATGAATATCCATTCATTTTTCCAATGGCCTTAGTATCTCCTTGTCTACCAGCTATATGTTTATTCATTATACATTCCTTGGTTTATTATTTTCCTTTATTTCATTTCCTATTTCAGCCTCCTCATTAATTTTTATGCACTTTTGTTTCCATTTGTATACTTTTCATCACTTCAATTTCCTAATATTTCAGCAGTCCAATTAGCTACTTCCACATCTTAATCACACCGAGACTCCTTATTCAGCTATAAATATAATTTTATTACTGCTTTTTTAATGACTCTTATAATAACTATTTTATATAAAATAATTTCTCTTAAAACTTTCCCCATTTCCTTCACTTGTCTGTAATTGATTCCATCTCTCATCACACTTTATATTTTGTTCAGTAGATCTTATATCATCCGAAAATGTTTCCTGTACTAAAAACTAATCACCTGGGGAGAGGGTAAACTTTCACTTTGTTTCAGCATAAACATAAAGATCAAACATTGAAACATTGCCTCCTCATTTATCAGACTTTTCTGAAGTTGCTAAATGCAACCCAAATTTGAAGACAGTATCTCCACATTAAAAGGCACATTCTTTCAGTTAACATGAAAGTACAGCCCAGACAGACATTATGAAGACACTACACAGCTCTGATACTACATCACTGATAAAAAAGGTGTGTTAGTATGCATGAAACCATTACTTCTGAACTGGGAACCCAGTATCATTCTTTAATTTCTGTAGTAGCATACACACGCAGTGAAAGAGTTAATATTTACTTCCAGCTTCTAAAATCTCTATCATTTCAGGCAGATCATTAACTTCTGTAAGAATCGAGATGCTGATGCTTCTAACTATCAAATAAACCAGAGTTAAAGTCTCCAAGTCAAAATGGATTGATCTGATTGTGCTCAAAGGATTAAAATTTTTTTCATTCTAATTATTCACATTCTGTGAGCTACAAGATTTTTCTGTGATACAAAGGACAGGAGAGAGAAAGGTCCTCTGTAAGGACAACATCCAAATGCTTATGTTATGTTGTATACAGAACTTCGACGTGGTATGAATGCAAACAGGATTTTAGGTCATTCTCATGAAGTACATTCAGATTCAAAAGTTAACCTTTTTAAAAATTTCTCTCCAACTGCTATGTTTTTTAACTTTATTTCATGAAGAATTGAAAGCATTACAGGAAATACAAAGTTGGGCATTTTTAGTACCTTGCATCTAAGAAGTGAAATTTGCATCTAAAGCCCCATCATACAGAATTTTTTTCAAGGGAATTTTTGTGACTTTTTTTTAAACCTGCTTCATTCATTTTACAGTTCACTGGTTCTCTCTGGTGAGGTGAGCTGTAGTTGTACAGTATGATACCAGTTTATGTTTTGCAACAGACTTAACCTAAGCTCTTCTGACTCTACTATGACAACCTACTGCTGTCTCTCCCTGTAAAAACAAACCTTCGGTTACAAATATTTTTTAAGTTCCTCTTATTATTTTGCTGTCTTTACCTTAAAGGATTCAGAGGATACTTTTATTCAGGGAGGATGTATTAGAGCCCTCTTTATGGGAAAAAATATCTTTATGCTTCCTGGTACCCAAAAAACTAAATCATGTTATAAGTGCATGGTGGACATTAGAATTACTGTAGGATTTCAGACTCAGAAGCATAAAGTTTTTATTAACCAGCTCTAATTCTATGAATATTACTATCAATTCCCACCAGCTGAACATGTGATTGTGTTTTACAAAACCTAAATTCAATTGCTGATCCCAAAGGATACAAAAAAAAATGGTGTCAAGTCTATGTGTTTCCTACAATCGTACTGAGTTATTCATAGCAGAGATACAAATTGATAATTTAATGTTTTATATCTGATAATTTGTATAACAGACCACGTGCAGTTCTAGTAGCTTTGGAACAGTTATCATTTGGTTGCAAACAGGATTTTTCAGGTGCTGAGATAGTTTGATTTAATTTCACAGAAATACACAAATCATGTTTGTTTACAGTATATTAATCGATATATCTAATTACTTCCAATGTCTTTTTTTTTTTTTAATGAATGGTATATGTGGTTTTCTACCAGCTAACAAAAAATTTCACACTGATACCAAGATATAATACCTAGAAGTTGCTTAATTCTGGTTTAACATGGATTTCTAAAATACTACTATTGTTCAATAATTAGTTATGTACTATGCTACAAATTCTTTCTTCACTTTGGTCTACTTTTCACCTGCCAGACAGGAGTGTCCCCCTCCTTTATAGGCCTTCATCCTTAGGAAATATCTTGACATATATTCCGTAGTAATTCTTTTTATAATGTATATAGTAGTTCAATGTTAATTTTCTCTCCAAGTAACAGAAGGTGAGCTTCAAACACCTGTTAACCTTTTTGTAGAAACAGAGGTGGACAATATGTTTAACTAGTCTGACAAATCTCTCCATGAGTCCTATCCTAAGAATGAATATTCTAAACAATAAAGAAGAAAATTAGTTATCCAGCATGAGAATGCTTTCAGAAGAAATTCCATAAACAGCTACCATTTATACAATCAATATGTGCTTCTTCCATCAGACTCGTTAAATTTACCTGTCTTAAAGACCAGGATACCGAAACAGTCAAATCTCACATACATTACTATATGTGTATCATTTTAAGGTATCATAAAACAACATAACTCTGATCTCCAAAAAATCCCAAACCAAAATAAAACTGTAATGAACCAAAAACTTCAGCCATGATCTTTACACAGATTAAGTTCCATCTCTGACAAGCTTTTTTGCAATCTTTTCTGAAATGCTATACAGCATACTCATCAAAACCCCTCCAAAACCGAGTAAGTATATTGAAAATCAGTAACTTGCCTTCTCTCAGCAACATTAGGAAAATTTACTGCCTTAACCTAACCTATTATCAGTACAATAACACTACCCTTGATTTGATACCTTCCATTACTCTTGTATGTTTGGTTAGGTCCATTTTTTTAACAATACACAGTTCATTTCCTTCTTACTATCAATCATCACTCTTCATGTATTCTCTAGAGACTCATGGACATTTTTCTCATGTTTTAAATTCAAGTAGCTGGCAAGATGCTGTCAAAACCTGGATGTTTCAGTATTGTCTCAAAACTTTTTGAGACATAAAAATATAATTTCTTCAAGCTCTCTTGAACTGTGAAATATTACAAGACAAAATTTAAAATGTATTGAGTGAAATGTTTGTTCTGTTCATCAGTGCTTCTCTGTTTCAGTATGGTCTTTTCTATTTCAACGTATAAAAGGCAGAATAGAGAAGGATAGAAACCTCTAACAGGAGGTCAACAAACGCAGAGGTTAGTAGAATATATAAACATTTCACATTAAGTCACCTAATACAGTATAAGTACAGTACATGACCCAAGAGTCACACAAATCTGTGCTCCAGTCAGCATGTTTCCCTTTCATAAAGTTTGACTCTCACTTTTCATGTGACACTTGCAAGGTACAGCACTGACATGGATAACTGTTCATCCAACCATTTTTGGTTTCCATTAGTAGACTGATGCTGATGTGTCAATCTCACTGACCCTGAGCTGGCTATTTGCAGAAATTCACATGCAGTAGGTCCAGATACTTTGGACTCCTTGTGCAGTAACTCTTTCTGTGCTCAGCAGCATTTCTTTCAAGTTTCTGAAGTTCTAAAACTGAACAGGAACAGCAGCTTTTGCACTGACTGGGACATAAGAAGAATCATCCACAGTCTTGGATAAAAGAAGATGTCCAGAAGAACATGTATATATGAAATACCTATGTGCAACTGTGAAAAAAACCCCAAACAACAAAATGAACAACTCTAGAATGGCTAACTAGTATTTTGGGTTGGGTTTTTTCTTATTCTTTTTCTGGAAGCTGTGAACGTATTTCTCCTCCAAATCCATCACACTATGGAATTTCAACAGACATCCTAACAGTATTAACGAAAAAACTTGCTGCTGATTACGGTTTTCCCCATAAGCAATGTGTCTGTGTGCTTGCATTTTCTTCCTATGGTTATTTGTTATAACTGTGCAATAACTGGTTATTCTTCACCTCATACAAAGATAGAATCATAATTATTTAAAAAGTGGAATTAAAAGATGCCCTCCCTCCTACATCTTATAGACTACACTTGTCTCTCTGTACAACATGTTCCTCAGAGGATAGTAAGATTTAGGAGTTGAAAGCATGCTTGTAATCTTACGTCAACAGAAGTGCAATATAAAACTGAAACAATGGAAATATATTAATATTGATTTAGGAATGAAACATTGACAATGCTGAGATATTTCCTGAGAAAGGCAGTGACCCGTTAGAAGGAATGAAAATTGTAGAAGTTTGTTTCTCAACTTTCTCTAGTTCTAAAGGGGATGAATTTTATCTGTATCTGAATCTGCTCATATACCAAAAGCAAAGTATTTCATACATTTAAAATAACAAAGGTTGCAATAAAGATCATTCTATTCACATATTAAAACCTACAAAGCTATGGGAAAATATTTGGCCTATTCGCAGAGTCCTTCAAGACTGCTCAAAGTCAGCTCTTCAAGGCATGTCATTAACCTTCTCTTCTATTATTCTTGTCATGGATTCCCTAAACAGTATCCACTGTTTTAAGACAGCAAGCTTCTTGTGGCCTGTTCTAGGGAAATGAAGTTCTTTATCATCAGACTATATGACTGTGGAGCCTGGGAGGAGCTACTGTGGGTTTGGGTCCCAGGCCCCAGACTGTAGGAATGGTGCCTATTTGTAGTAAACAATCGTAACAAATGGTGGCAACAGTAAATAATCACAACAAACTTGTTACAGCAGTATCTTATTTCTAACTGCAAGGAGTCATTTCCTCCATGAGATTGTCTTCCAGTGCTTACAAGATAACAAACAATAACTGTTCAGTGCTGGTTAGGTGGAAAGAGAAAGGTTATAGAAATTTCTAGGCCAAGCCCAGGTAAATATGACCCTTGTATTTCCACTACAGACATCTAGACACTTCCAGCTGTTGAAATTATTGCTAAATATATTTACAGTCTTTGTACAATAAAAAGCTTTATTACTTTTACTACGGGCAGAAGAAAAAAGCTTTAAATCTTTAGTTCTGAAGCAATCTCTCCTGTCTTAAAAGCAATGAAGCCTTTCAAGGGAAAAAACCAGCACCGTCTAGAAAAGGTGGTTTATGATGTTGTATCTTTGTTGCAATTTTGCTTCATATATTTTTATTAAGTGTAACCTTTATATGTAAATGAAATTATTATCTAACACAAAGTACTGTTTTCATAAAGTAAGAATAGGTTTTACGTCCTAAAAGATAAAGCAGCATAAACCAGTCAGGCAGCTCAGCATGTATTTGATGGCTGTGAAATGAACTATTTGATTTCCTATTACAGCCTTAACACTCTGCACTGTACCATAGCCACCAAACCCATGTGATTAGGCAACTAACCTTTCATCAGGGAGTCAAGTAATATAAAGCAAGTTCTGCATTTATAATAGGTAGAATACCTCATTTAAAAATCTAAGCTTGGAAATAACCCTTGCATCGTGAAATTTGGAGAGAGAAATGGAGATCATATTCTGAAAACCCAGAGAGAGATGAATGTACTTAGCACGTACAAAAGCCTTCTAGATCAAATGTGCTTAGTTTATATGTAAAATATTTTTTTATTTTCTCCCTCCAAGTGCAGCAGACCATGTCCAGGAATAGAAAGGAAACTTTACACCTTCTACTCCCCACATCACTAGACTGTGAGGAGGAACACAGGACTCTGCTCCCTGGCTGGCAGGCAGACCTAAGGATGCATTGCACTCTTTCATGAATCCGGAAAAAAGATTTCTGACATAGCATTCTCTCTGACAATGCACTCATCGGTTCAAAGATGGGCTTTACAGAATCAAGGGAATTAAAGGGAGGAAAATTTTGCATTTTAATTTTGTGTACAGCTCTTACACTATGAAGACAGCAACTAAAGCCATCAGTTCAATCAAGAGATAACATGAAAGTGTTTGGAAGAAGAGGAGAGGATGATTTCAAAACCATTTTTCAAGAAAACAAGTATGGCAGAAACCTTCCTCCCTTAAACCTGAATGCAGGATAGAGGCCACCAAATAATGCCATATGCCTACCCTCCTCTGGAAAACTGAATGATCAATACTGGATTTACTGAGAGATGCCTAGAAAATTATAGAACTACCTGAAGAAATCTAAAAAGCTTGCATACCTCTATTTTTCTCTATAACTCCTTTTTTGGTTCAAGCACATGCAGAAGGATAAAGTCTAATTCACTATGGGATCACCTGGAAAGCCTGTGAAAGTGTCTCAATTTAACAGGAGTGAAAGTGGCTAAGACCCACAGAATTCAGTCTACTCCAATCCCAGCTGGCAAATTAAAACCGACACTGAACAGCTTTTTGGGTGAGCAGCTGTCGTAACAATTTTTATTAATAATTTGATGAATAAAATTGTTGTGCTCCTAAGCAAGATTTTTTACTCCTGAATCAACAACTCTTTATAAGAGGACATTTTTTTACCGTAGAAAGTCCATAAAAATCTGAATCCTCACAGTCCATCTATTTATTATCTCTTTATTGTCTTGTTAAGCAGGTGTACAGTACTGACCACAGTGGCTTCTGATTAGATCCCCTAAATGCTACAACAAAAAACCCAAACTAAAACCCAAACTGTCACACAATTAAAAAAAAAAATTACTGCTTCAGTCCTTGAATTTTTTTCTGTTTTTACATTTTGTGGTCTTGGGCATTCCTTTAATTTATCATCATGAGAGAATCTGCCAATAGAGAGAGTTATGAAAACAAGATAGGATTGGAGAAAAAAAAATATATATAGATTTTTACCTTGGGTGATTAAATTCTCACTGACATTAACATATGACAACCTGTTAGAATGATTTGTAAGTCTTTACAGTTTTATAAATAGCTTTATCTCTTCATTCCACATGAGGAAAAAGCAAAGTATTATTTATTGTACCTTTCTACCACCACAGCATGGAATATTTCAAAGACTTATTTTAAGTTTAGTGGAAGTCTCTTGATATTAAAGGACTGCAGATAGAAGATGATGAAACCTTCTTTATATCTTCTGCCCCCCTGCTGTACATGTTGTTACACACTATTTTGTAAAAGAACTAGCTCTAATCCACACAAAGAAATGCTTTCCTTTTATTGTCATGCAGTTGTAAAGCTAAAGCAAGCCATCATAATTTCATTAAATCATGCTGAATTACCTAGAAATGCTGTGAATTACTTGTAATATGTAATGTTTGCTCTACAAATGGACTGAATATTTATAATATTTAGTTTATACCATGTTATTTATTCTTTAAAAAATGACATATTTGGTTTTGTTTCCTTAGTAGAGCATAAGGCAAATTATATTAATTAGGCTATTTACATGTTTTCCTAACTTGGAGCAGTCTAAGTTGCCTTTAGCTAGCAAATAATTGGAATTACAATTGCTGGAGATATCACAAGTTTTTTAATTATATCAAGCTCCATCAAGCTCTGATAGGACATTAATAGTTACTTCCCTTCACTGCCGGTGTTTTTTCTTCCCACTAAACCATTCCAGTGCAGTCAAAGCCATAAAACAGTATATGACAAGAAACAGTAATCTTCCAATTTTATTCCCCAGACTTCAGGTTTACCGGTATATCCCTTTGGGAACATAATGACAAAGCTTGTCTTTCATAAAGAGATTGGAAATAGATTGTAGTCTAAAAGTTACTGTAAGATTTTAGATAAGCAACTGGTATTGTTAGAAATAAAAGCGAAGTATGAAAACTACAGAAAAGCTAACATAGCACAAATGCATTTTAGTTCTATAGAAAATTGTTGCCAACATGAATATTTTTTTTCTTTGCTTTAGGAAATCAGAGGGGAGGATGAAGCTCATAAATTCAACATTTCATTTCTAAAACACAGAGAAAAACTCAATCAAATGCAAGTTCCTATGGCGAGAATTGTAAACCATAAGGTAGATGTAATCTAGGCTTAAATCAGGTTTAATTTGAATTCAGTTATAGGCACACATACTTTTAACAAAGCTGTGAATAAACTTCCTTTTTTCCAAGTCCAGCAGTGTTACATCAGAACTTTTGTCAAAAGACTTGAGAGCACTGCCAAGTGCTTCAGAGGCAGAAAATGAACCTGGTTCCTAATGACCACCATAAAAAAAGATAGGGATACACGGACATTATTCTTTCAAGGAAAATCTAGACAAGGGTGAATATTTTAATCTACTTGGAACATTTAGCTACATCTATAGTAGATACCACGTGCATACAGAATTTAAGTGAAAATACCGGTGTCACCAGTCTTCCACTTAGCACAAAGTGCCCTAAGCTAAATACGTGTTGAGTGATGAAATAATTTTGCCACTAGGGCAGTTTTTTATTCTTTCTTTGTCTGTTTCTCATTGTCAGATTTTTTCCAAGTAATTCCAGCTCCTGAAATTAAACAAACACGCAAGAGTTTCAGTTTGGTTAGAGATGTGTTTTGATGCTTTTTAAATCCAGCTCTAACAGCTGGGTCAAAAATTATAGTGTCAGAATTCAATGATCTAATATTAACACTTGAAGCTTTTTCTTATTTTAGAACATCATAGTCCCAATTCCTTTCAAGAGTTGCAAAGAGGAATGTCCCT
The DNA here is from genome assembly GCA_022605575.1 of Laterallus jamaicensis coturniculus. Taxonomy (NCBI): domain Eukaryota; kingdom Metazoa; phylum Chordata; class Aves; order Gruiformes; family Rallidae; genus Laterallus; species Laterallus jamaicensis. The sequence goes on from JAKCOX010000014.1 coordinate 21,253,913, forward strand.
TCCTAAAGCCTTATCTGCTAATTATCTGCTAACACATCTACATCATCAAAAAATCCACAGTTCATTACCTTATGTGTTGATCATCTGCAGTTTTATATTCTCACCATCTACATACCCCTTTCAGAACCTTATTTTCTCACTTAAAATATCACACAATGCCCTACCTAACCCCCATTGAACATAGGTGAAGTGAGACCACAGAAAAAAAATAGCTATGGGTTTGGTTTTGTTGCTTTGGGTTTTTTTATAAATAAGAGGGGTAGGGGCAGAATGCTGGGTTCATTTTTGTCCAAAACATTAGCAGGTACAACATCCACAGTTGTATCTGAATATCTATGAACAATCTGTTAAAACAACCAGATTCTAATGAAGAAATACACTTATGCAGTTAGTACTGAACGTTCAAAAGTTTGCTACTTCTCAGATACCAGGAGGCTGTTTAAAGCCAGGTGTTGGGCTACACTAACTATTTCAGAAAATCCGTGAAACGTGAGAAAAACTGAGCAAAACTCAGGAAACATTTTAAAGACTTCTGTTTGGTGAACTGAAAAGTCAGTGAATCTCTCAGGAATTACTGTGCCAAATTTGGAGATGAAATTCAATTATAGGGTGAAATAGGCGTTTTTATTTCTGCTTCAAGTGCAAATTGCAACACACTGTTGAAGAGGAAGCTGTTTCCAAAGTCTCCATTACAGCTTTAAGGAGAAAAATAACTGCTGAGGTTTTTGGTATTTGTTGCCCATTAATAATGTGAATGGCTCAGGAGGAGTTAACAAACTAGGGATCAATCTGCAAGGTAGGTCACTAATTAAGATGAGATACAAACCCAGGCACGTGAATTCACAGGAACAAAACTCATTTAGCCCTCCTAGCCCACAATAAAACCATACCTGTCCATTTAGATACAATAAATCCCTTCTAAAGAGCAAAACTTCATTCTGAACAACATACTACTAAAAAATCTGAATGTTCCAAATAAACACTGTTCATGACTTTCCTTTCTTTTGCTGCAGCAGCAACATCAATGGTTTTTTTTTTAATCTTTTATTGCCTATTCTGTATCTCTGTCACTAACACTGTCTGAAGGAAAAACTCTGCAAAGCAGTACAGAAATTAAAAGAGAGTCATGGAAGACAAATGACAACATAATCTTAAACTAGAAAAAACACTGCTAAGGATGAATGTAAATGGACAAACTGTGCTGTCCAAACAGTACAGTGTGACAGAACTTTGAATTAGGTGATTCGCAGACACTGGTGTTCAAATGAGATACAGTTAAATATATATGCACGTGAGTCTTTATGGCTGTAGCTCCAGGTAGCAGGATGAAGTGCAGACATGTTTGCCATGACAGATTCCAGACCCCAGCCACTGCTATTGTAAGACCATCCCTGGCATGCTGCAAGTCCCTTCTCAACTTATTACCCAAAATGCTAAGGAGGCAAAGCTGATGAAAATATTTACACTCATCAAGCCTTTCAAGTTTAATGCCTGTCATAGCGGTTTTGGAGATAAAATGTTTTGCCATAGATCTGTCAAACCTCAGCCTTTGACCAAAAATTTTAAAAATAAATAAATTACTCTTAAGAAGGTGTTAAAAAAAACCCCAAACCCCACCCTCCACCCCCCCAACCCAGCACTATAATTAAAATAATTGAAATCTCTTTCAGCCAGTCATGGACTGAAGTTAAGGCTTGGAGTCAGAGTAACCTCATGTCCTCTTTCTGCCAGTGTTCATTCTGAATAGCTAGTTCGTGCGTGGCATGTACGACTGCTCCCCACGTTCTCTGTCACTTCAAAGATTATTTAAGTCACCCTGGCAACGTATGCATGAGAGGAAGTTATTTTCTCTGGTTTGCAAATGGAGAAGTTTAGGTACAAAGACATTCTAGCCTGGAGTTTGAAAACACCTGTAAATTGGCAGCGCCCGATCAGGGTGCACTTTACGCAGGCTCCACACTAGTGTGCCCTGATGCTGGAGGTCTGTGTCACCAGGCATCAAGCTGCTCGTGCCATTCAGGCATGGGCATCGAAGGAGCCCTGAGTCTCAGTAGCTGTGTTTTGTTAATCAAGCAAAGATGTACCAGATGAGATAAAAGCAAAAGAGAAGAGCAGACAATGACCTCTGCCTGCACCAGGGCCTCCAGCCTCATCCAGCATCCTTCAATGGTTGCTGTGCCAAAAATACCATAGGGAACTCCGAACCCCCATACTTCCCCAAACCCCTGAGGCTGGGCACAGGTTACAGCAAGCCCTGCTTCAACAGGTAAATAAATGTCCCCCACCCTGCCTTGCCGGCTGCCACAGCTGAGGGGGCCCAGAGAGCAGCGCTGCCACAGCCAAGGGACCTGGCCTGCAAAAAGAAGCCTTTCCTCAGGGTCATGGCAGCTTCTACACTGAGGGCAGGAGTGCTTCTCACGACTCTTGATGTAGGGATTGGTGTTTAATCATGGAACAGAAGTCAGGGATAGGAGTTTTATAGAGGTGGGGTTGGTGAGGTCTCAATTATCCTGATTTTGCCCTCAAAATAATGGATATCAAAGGAAAGTCTTCACTCTCCTGTAGCAATTTGAAGATTTGTGCCCTTAGTCTGAGCTTGAAGGGGGAAAAATGGGAATAAACACTTGACCATTTGACTCCAGAAGGTCAATCAGCGCAGAGAAGAGACTTTTAACTTAAGGCAATTTGCTGCAGACACCAGCCATTTCTTATCATACTGAGTTAATCAGCAATTTCGTTGTTTTTAAGGATTACAGACACTGACTAAACCAGAGCTCTGCTGTTTTTCTGACAGTCTTGCTGCACAGCCATGAAAGCATTACCACAGAAGTATTTCTGTGAAAAAGCATCATTCCTCATTTAAATATCAAGGAAGAACCTGAAATATGTGCCCAGATTTTCTCAACATGCATGGAAATATCTAATGCAGAATATTTTATAAAGGCTGAGAAAACAAAAAAACAAAGTCTACTTTCCTTGTTTCCAGCTCAAAACAGAACTATGCAATGCTGCTTATGTCTTAATCAGATATAGTTGTTTTTTTTTAAAGAATTTTAAATTATTGCATTATGTTATATTCTTTCTACTGGGAAATCCAACCCAACAACACACTTGTTCACCCATCTAGACATTTCGTCCTTATTAAGCAAACTATGCTGCATTCTCTGCATTGATCTTGCTGAAATTAGACTTTTGGGGAGCTATGACCTTTGTTTCCCCTGTTGGGAAGAAAATCAATGAATTTTCTGCCTTCATGAATTCATGTTACATGCAAAGAAGTGAAGCACAGGGTTTTTCAATGCAATAATTCCATTATGAGGGGAAAGACTTAAATTCAGTATATTACTAATTTTGATTTTTTAAAAAGTAAATAAATATACATGCAATAAACAACACACTTATTGTAGGACCCCAGTGACCTAAACTCATGAAAGTTACCAGAAACAAAAAGCAAAACAAACCCCACCATTTTTGTAAGTGTGACATTTCAGATTAAAATTTTTATCCTGAACAAGCTTATAGTATGAAAAGTTTTGTGAAACATAAAAACACAAAGAGGCATAACTGAGCCCTAGGTAAAGAGACCGCCAGGAAATGTACTTGAATGATGCTAAGAGGAAAAGCAAGAAAGTATTTTAGTAGAGGTATCTGTAAAATAGCAGCTTAAGTACCCAGTATATTGAATAGGCTTTCAGAGGGAAAAAAGAAATAAATCAGGGTATCTGAAATGTTCCCACTTCTACTAGCGAGTCTATATGTAACTTCAAATAAGTCACCAAGTGCCCCAGACCACATCTGGAAAACACAGTGCTTCACTACTGCAACAAGTGGTTGTTAGGAAAGGCAGGGGTATCATATGAATGGGGCCACATTTAGGGAGACAGAAGAATAAGAAATAAACAGGCCAAAAGAGAAAACAGCCAAACTCTGACTAGAAATCTTAAGTACAGTACTTTATAACATGCGTAAACAATAAAACATAAAAGGAAGGAACATGTTTAATAAGGGGAGGAAGTTTATTTTGACTGGCATGCTCCTCTGGCTGTGAGAAGAAATAAATCTGATTTGGCTGGAATTAATACTGCTGTACTCTATGTTTCACCCCTACTGCCAGTCTGATGTTCCCTCACCGATATAATTAAAGAGATGTCGTAGGCCCTACTTGCTTACATACTGGGAATAAGGAATAACTGCTGATACAAGCTAACAGCTGGAAATATGTAAAATAAACATAATCTACTCTACTGAAATCACAAATTCTTTTTAAAGAAAAAGGCCCATCTGCCAATCAAAACATAAACCCACACAATATGTAGTCCTAAACTAAAATTTAAGAGAAATGATCAGAGTTGTATGTTATTTTAGGAGGGTAATGGGTTAGAATGATACATTGTTTTAAATCAGTCATCAGCTAAAGAAGTAACAATTCTTTAATAATGCAGGGATTAGTTTTGTAAAGTGAATAGACCAGCAAAAAACTGGCTGGGTACACTAGTAATCTTCAAAGCTTGATTGCTTTTTCTGATAGCTTTAGAAAATTAGTGGATGAAAGCATGTGTAATATATCTGGGCTGAGTAAAACACTTGATGTAGTGTCTTACAAAATCCTTACTTGCAAAATTAATTCAAATTGGCTTGGACATGGAGTACTGTCGCTTGGATTTAAAAATGGCTGGCTGAGTGCAAATAAAGGGTAATGAAAAATGGCAATGTATCAAGTTGGTGGGAGGTGTCTGGTGGAGCTCTGCAGGGATCACTGTTTGGTCCTGTTTATTTAACATCTTCATTAACAATCTGGAAGAGGGAGTGAAACAGCATGTTAATTAAACTGACACATAATAATAAATCAGGAATTGCTTCTGATGCCAGCAGTAATACTTTACAAAAACGTAGCATACTACCAAGGTTTCAAGAAAGGTTGAAAGTGTCCATAAAGATTTAGCTGAAATGCTATAATTGCATTCTACCTTTTAAATAAAATAGTCCAAAATGTACACTAAGTGTGAGTCAGAAGCCTACTAGCAATCTACTAATTTAGAGCACGATTTCACATTCTATATGAATTAAAGTAACTGAAACTTACACTGAAAAAAGTGTTTGTTCTCCCCATAACATTTGAGTGCATTAGACTTAGTGGTAAAGATTGAGTCAGTTCAGTTCACTAATCTGATGGAAGACTAGTCTTTGGGGAGAGGGTTGTTAAATCAGTTTTTGGTTGTTTCTACATGTGGCTGACTTCTAAACATAATGTAAAGGAGGAAACAGAGGAACAAGAGGAATCGGTGACAGGACTGCATCTTTTAGTATCACGGTTAAATTGAATTAGATAGAAGATAAAACACCTCCTCAAGTGCAGTTTTATAGTTTCATATAACAGCCAAAATTCAGCATTTTGCAGTACTGTTTCCACAATGACAAAACAGTACTCTATTGTTACAACATGCCGGATTTACTTTAATTATAAGTACTTGAAAAAAAACCTCAAATAGATAAGTAAACATGAACTTGTTCACTGAACAGCAATAAAAATTGGTCAAAGACTACAGTGAGTCACAGAAAAGAGTTCTCAAAAAAGGCTGGAATGCCAGTACTCGGAGACACCTATTTCTGTTTTACAAACATGCATAATGGAAAGACAGATCTTAAATAATGGCATTATTATCTCCCTGTTTTGAATGATTTACAGCAGCATTTCTAGGCTGGCCTTTGGGCTGCAGTACTGCACTGAATCATAAATATAGACTAATTTTTTTAAGGGTAGTTTGATGCTATTTTCTAAAAGGTAACAAAAAGGAAGAGATTGTTTAAGGTTTCCTTTATCATACCCAAATTAAATTGTGCTGGGAACTCATGAAGTCCCCAGAAAATATGAGAGCAGTTTGAAGTTCTTAGAGTCTCATGGTGACAAACCTCCTACATTAGCAGGAAAGTATTGTAAAATAATTAAGAAAGTAAAGTAAAGCTTTACAGTCTCTACGCTAAATGCTATGTCTTGTTAGCCTGCTGTTGGAGGTTGAAGCCCTACAGTCTGATGGGAATTGATAGGCAAGGACTCCAGCTGTCCAAGGGAACTATGCTCCAGAACAGAGATCTGGGAGACTCCTTGTCTTCATTGGATTGAATCTGGCATGCTTTCTGCCTAAAATAAACATAAACCTAGCAGGAGAACCATATAGGAAACTATTCTGATGCCACATTCACTAGGTAGGTAACTTTCTATTAATGAACTAGACACTGATTCATCATTCAAAGATGTAAAACAGGAATTGTCTGAAGCCAGTAGTTACCTTGATGTGAGAACAGAGAGACCCAAATTCATTTGCCAATATATAATAAAATATGATACCTATATAAAAGCACACAGGGCACTTTAACTGGAGTAGAGACACTCTCTTGGCAGCTGTTTTGTGATACCCCTAAACCTCTCTTGCAAAGGCAGAGTGAAAAAACACAAAAACATTAATGGTTGTTTAGGTGTCAGCTATTGTATTGCACTTTTCTGAACTAATTTATTCTCTGTGGTCTGGGCCTGAATGCTACTATCCATTAATGGCACTACTTTAGTTTTATTTTCAATCCTCTCTTTTCAAGGATTTCTTTTCTCTTGTTGTTTGGTTGGTTGGGTTTTGGGTGGGTGCTTTTTTCTTTTTTTTTTTGTTAACTCCAGTAATTTGTGAAGCAGCTGCGTTGGTCATGAACTACTTCCATTTTATTATACCTACAATGATTTTTAAACAGAAAGAATCTGCTCATGGGAACGCTAATCCTTCCATTATAGAAATAATTAAGCTCTTTTATTTGCAAGATGAAAATCTTTAGGGAACATATGAAAACTAGCAAAGAGCAATTTTTTTTTTTTTAAAGAGGAAAAATGATGATATAAACAGAGCTCCTAGTGTCTAATAAACTGTGGCATATGGAAAGGCATACAAACACTTACATAAATCTTTCTCAGTAGTTCCTCCATTTGGCTCAGGAAAAAAAGATGTTCTACAGAACATTCTTTACAAAAATATGACGGTAAGTTCTCCCAAGATCTTTTCTAAGGATTTTCAATATTAATAAATTTTCATTCTTTTATTGTATATGTTAACCTAAAAACTGTTATTGCATCTTTCTATTCAATAATTATCTGTAGAATGTACTTGCTTGCAAAACACAGAATTTCGCAGTTAAACAAAGCTACTATACTAGATTTGCATTTGCTTTCTTTAGGTTTTTTTGTAATGGTGCATTTTTATAACTAGCAGCTTCTGTTCCTAACCCTATATTCTGGTTCTATATTCTGCACTACATTTACAAATTAATGATCTCGCACATTACCCCTCAAAATTGTTTGAAAACTTACTGACAGAAAAATGTCGCCAAACAGCACATTTTGGCTTTAAGAGGTAGAGGAATACAGGAATATTCCTTGACTGGCCATGCCTGGTGAGGATGTCACAGGGGGAAGGGAACAGCTGACGTTACTGAGCTATGAGGCAGGAGTGTTTAGATGACAAAACCCAGAAAACCATGAGAAAGCAGACTTGGGTTTTTTTCTTCTGCTTATCAGACAAGTTGCTTTATATGCACCTGATCTGAGGCAGGTAGCAGTGTGCTAGTCTTATGTTACATCTGATTTAGCCCTGATTTCCTGGGGATGGCTGAACACTTCCCTGCGGATGGGAGGTGGGGAATGAATTCCTTGTCTTGCTTTGCTCGCCTGCACAGCTTTTGCTTTACCTATTAAACTGTCTTTGTCTCAACTCAGGAGTTTTCTCACTTTTCACTTCCAATTCTCTCCACCACCCCACCCTATGAGAGTGGGAGAGGCTGCATTGGTACATAGGTGTCAGCTGGTGTTAAACCACAACAGGCAGGAAGGGAAGCAAAGGGCTGGTCATTTACAAGACTATCTAAACAGAGAGAAAAGATAAACAAGTTCAGCTAAGAGCAACAGAGAACAGGAGATGACATAATTGATTAATAACATGAAGCAAAAAGACATTGACAAGACTCCTCAATAAAGACTTATAAAGAATTTCAGTTCCTTGGGGATCTAGGTTAGTTTTTACAGTGAAGGAGGCTTATTCACAAAGATCTGTACTGTAATCCCTATTCAGAAATCATTTGAATATTAGTTACAATCAAGTGTCAAAGTTTTCTGCTATTTCTAACTTACTGAGGTCAATACTTTTTTTGCAAGTTTAAGAAAGCGTCAACAAACTGACAGGTAAAATGTGATGCTAGTAAACACAAAAACAATGCACAATGAGGAAAAAAACTTCAGTGTCCATCTACAGCGTTGAGCTCAAAAGTTATCACTTTGAAATATGTTGCTGGAATTACGATAGACAATTCTACAAAAAAATCATCTCAGGGCAAATACAAACAAAGGAACATTAACTTTTTGGGAAATGAATAAAGAAAAAAAACCTAAAAGAATCACTGTTTCAGCAGAGAAATTCATTATATGCTTTTGAATCCTCTGTGCATTGCAGGTCATTCATATAGTTAAAAAGTAAACAGTAAATATAGTAGTGGCATAGAAAAGTAAAAACCTGTGGGATGATTTCCATAGAGCTAAACTGACCAGGGTTTAGGGTTTGGTGAGCAAAAAGATCTATAAAAGTCATGAGCAGTATGGAGTCAGTGAACAGGGAGCTGTATCTCACCACCTTCCAGAATACAAGAACTAGCAAGCATCTCCCTTTGACTTTCCACTGGTGAGAACCCCCCTGGAGTACGGCATCCAGCTCTGAGATCCCCAGTACAAGAAAGAGCTGTTGGAGCTAGTGCAGAGGAATCCACAAAGATGATCAGAAGAATTGAGCACCTCTCCCCTGAAGTTGGGCTTGTTCATCCTGGAGAAGAGCAGGCTTTGGGGAGACCTTCTAAGCAGCCTTCCTGTCCCTTAAAGGGGCTACAGGAAAGCTGGAGGAGGACTCTTTTTCATGGAGTGTAATGATGGGACGAGGGGAATGGCTTTCAGCAGAAGGAGGGGAGTTTTAGATTAGAGGTAAGGCGTTCCTCATCGTGAGGGTGGTGAAGCACCACCACAGCTGGCACAGAGAAGCTGGGGCTGCCCCTGGATCCCCAGCAGGGTTCAAGGCCAGGTTGGATGGGGCTTTGTGCAACCTGGGCTAGGGGAGGGTCACCCTGCCCATGGTGAGAAGTTGGAACTGGATGGGCTTTGAGGTCCCTTCTAACCCAAAACATACTATGAAACAAAACTAGCCACTGACAGGCTCAAAATAAGCAAAAAAAGGAAATTTTAAACAGCACACAATTTAACAATGAAACTCATTGATTCTAGATTCAGTGAATACTAAAACAATGGGAATATACTACTGATTAGAAGATCATGTCACACAAAAAACTACCAGCTCTGTGAAATAGAGAAAAACTGATAAAAGATGGTAGAGTACTATACATCATTAACTAATATATTTCTCCATGTGCTCACTACTGGCCACTGCTAGGGGGCTAAATAGGCCTTTCTTCTCAGCTATACACTGGGTTAGATTGCTCTTGTTCTTTTGTTTCTGTAGTTTCTACTCTTACAGAAGATGGAGAGAGAATTTACATCCTTTGGATTTTGTTTTTAAATAGAATGTGATGTAATAAAATTATTACAATTAAATACTAACACTATACAGGGTATTATTTTATATTTCCTTGTTATGTGCATGCTTCACCAGTGAAGTATTTAATCTGTTAAACACTTTAAACTTAAGAAGTAAAAAAAATACTATTCAGTAAGCAAGTACAATGGCACTGGAAACGACATGACAGTATTTTCTGGTAGCAAAGCAGATAGTTTTTTCTTGTCCTGGTTAAAAATTAGAGAGGATCAAAGATTAATTAAAATAATATAAGCTTTTAAAAAAAGCTCTACTTAATTTTGTGTTTACCTTTTCTCTGAATTGAGCAGAGGCAGAGTTCCAGATGTGAGGCTGCTGATCGTGGCAGTTAACATGCAATTCTGTGTTATTTTCTTAAGAGTTTGTTTGTATTCTAACCTACAGAGCATCCAGCATCTCATTTAACACATGCTTATTAAATATAATTATTTTATCTCTATATAAGTCAAACTTGTATTCAAATGTTGATTTGGTTGTTGAAAATCAAGTTAAACTTCAGCTTCCAACTGAGTTACGAACTGTGGGAAAAAAAATAGGATGATTCTACAAATACTGACCTAACAGCTTTTAATCATTCCACAGGAAGGATTCACCAATCTACTAAGTGTGTATAAGCTGCTGCATTCTGTCGTTGGAGTTCCAGTTACAATCTATTTACAGGATGAAAAGATAAAAAGAAATGAGTGTTTCTGAAATGACATATTGAGAATATCATTTAGACTGACATTCCAACAGCTGCAGATGATTGTAATGGACAAGACGAGAAAGTTACTGTCTTGTCTGGTAGACTGATTACTTCTATACTCTCTTTACCTTTAAAGTGTCAGAACACCACAAAAATAATCATATGATGACAAGTTACCCAGCTAGAAAAATTAAAAGGTTATTACTTTATGGGTCAATTTAGTTATTTGATGACCCACTGCAGAGAATCAAGGCGCCCAGTTAGCCTTAGCAATATGGGAATCTCAGTCACTCACCCCCGTGCCTGCAGAGCAAGGCTAAATTACCTTTAATATAAGCCAAGAGTCTAACAGATCCCTGAGGATCACTACATGCAAGAGAAAGCGGCCAGAAGAACTGATTCTGAAGTCACACGTCCACTAATCTAAGGAAGATGTCCCTTCATCATAACAAAAGAGCAGGCATGGCTTTTGAGGATTCCTTTACCTTAGAGGTGTTTTTGTGGTGTTTTGTTGGGGTTTTTTTTGTTTTACATTTTGGGTTTTTTTGAGCACCATCATCGGCATGATGAGCATGCTCCTGATCTACAGCAACCTGAAATTGTATGTAAAATGAAAATGGCATGAAACTTTAGAGGTGATAACTATTTGTGGTACTTTTCAGTTTTGGGGAGCAGAGTTTTCTACAGTAAATGCTAAGAAATCAGACAAGATCATTTGTTGACTTGTAGCAATATCCAGGACACAATGACATAAAATGCAGGTGAGACTTTCAGAGGGATAGCCATAGAAATAATAGTAGTTACTCTATTGATTTCCACCATGAACTAAACATTGTCTTGACTCTTATACAGAGTAATTCCACAATCCTGACATAACTCAAAGAGAAGAAATAAAAACTCATGGAATTCTTTAGATTCCTTTAGCATTCAGTGATAGCCCTGTAGACATCCTATGCAGTCCTTGAGAAGGATACTGTGAGAAAATGACTGAATTCCAATAGAGTCAGCATGAGAGACAGGCTTTTACAAAACATCATTATCTTACCAGCCAGAATATTTAAACAACTCATGGTAAACTAATGCAATTTGTGCTACTATATTCAGTAGTATGCTATGTCGATCATTGAAAGCAGCTACTAATGATACCTACAATGCCCTGGAGCAAATGTGCCTGAATGTGGAGTTTCCAAGGTACCATAAGAAGAAACTGCTATGTTTAATCTAATTAAAATATGTTCTAATAAACACTACATTGGAAGAAACTGACATAAAACGATAGTGCTGTTTAAAACCAAAACCCATTAGAGCTTTACGGAAAATTCAGTACCAAGCAGTACCCAGAAGGCAAAGGGTTGCAATGTTAAGTTAGCAGGAATAGCCTTTTTATTGGACATCCTCACTTCCATTGGATGCTCAGCCAAATATATAACTGACAGGGAAGAAGACACTTCCAAATTCTTACAGACAGGATGTACTTAAAAACCCTGCAGATTTGCATCCTCCTGAAAAGACAACCTTCCTTTCTCTCTAGCTTTATTTTGTGGGTACAGATTTCCCAAAGAAAAGCTGAATGCATCCTTCCTTCCTTCCTCACCTTTGCAAAAAGGATAGATTTGAATGAGAGGTTTGACACTTCAATTTATAGTGTCTATATATGGTACTCATCGGATCTCTGGCTTGTTAAAATAATTGCTAAAAACAGTCAAAGACAAAACTTAATTAAAAAAAGCCTAATTTAACAAAAGAGTGTAAATCTGAATAGAATGTCTCTTAATATTTACCTTTCCTTTCTTTCAACCTCTGAAGCTGCATTTCAACTGTAGCAGTCATCTTATGCTCCTGCTGTAGAAGTCAGGCAGATTCTCCATGAAATTCAACATGATGGAAATTCAGTTGGTGAGAGTGGCATATTATTTTCGTAATCACTAATTCAGAATACATCTGACTGCCAGATATTAATGAGGATAGTATTAATTTATAGAAATAAATATTTACAGTGGCTAAACAGGAGACAATGTAGTTGTATAAGAATTCAATTTACTGGAATAGCTTTAATATTATTCAGTTTATTATGATGAAAATCATAACAGGGAGCTTTAAATAGAGTGCATAGGTGTGCCACATGTATATAATAAGATTCTATTTTTTGTCCTGCTCATATGGCATTGAATATTTTTACCATAATTTTTTAATGCATTTCAAGGAATACTGCATGTGGTAATTTTTTCCTTAATTTCCATTGTGTGTGTCATGAACAAGTTGCGGCATCCTTGCCATCCCAGCCAATGAGAATTTCCATATGTCTTTCTTCTACTTATTCTTAAAAAGACATTTCTCTCAGAGAGCATCCTTTCAATCTGGCTTAATCTCCACTAGCATGCTACTGGATCCAGTCTTAATATCCATCCCCAAGCAATTTTGGTAGTTTGATCAAAAAGGCTACTTGATCTGAGAACAATTTTATCCAAAGAGTTTTTCTCCTTAAAGAAAACTTGAGTTCTAAAGATTTTACAGGTGTCTACAGTTTTTTTAAACACACACTAAAATTTTCTGTCTGTTAGACAGTATTACATAAAGAAAAAGTAACCAATATTTAACCAGAAAAAGTAGTGAAATTTTTGATAGAGACATAACATTGTGACAAGCATGTATTTTATCTTATTATGCACCCTTCTTAGTAAGCATTCATGAAATATTAGTCAACAGATATTAAATACAGTTTTCACACAAAGTGAAATAAGATCTTTGCCAGGTAAACAGGTCATCACTGCATATATTCTGCCTGGAGTGTTTTCAAGGAAAAAGTCTAAATACAGGATCTGTAAATCTGCCACAATTACAGGACAAAGAAGAAATATTACAAAACTCAAGGAGACCTTGCGTGTCTCTTAAAAGACTGTTTCTTTGTCTGTGTTTACTGCTTAAGTAGCACCTGCCAGATGTGAAATTGAGAATTTTGGGCATAGTAATTAAAATTCTGAATAAAGTGTGCAGACTTCCTGTTGTGCTGCCTGCAGGCACGTAGACATAAGCATGAAGGAAAAAGGTGAGTTGATTTAGAAATCCTTATCACCATGATAAAACCTACTTTATTCCTGCATAGTTGTTGCCGAACTCAGATTTTGCTGACTTTGTAATTTTGTAGGAAACCAAAAAGAGCTGATCATGAAGTAACATCCAGGTGAACCATTACACTCCTGCACTGAGAATCAGCACTCAACTTAACTGGTTTTAACACACCCATGTAAATAAAGGACTGAACAAATCTTTGATTTAAGAATAGGCATAAATCATTCTGGTTTAAGTGAATCAAATTTTGCAGCTTTTGCTGCTGCTGTTGAGAAAGAAATTATAATCATTATATAGTTGCTGAAAGACTGCTGATAATGTGAGAATTTACTTTAGAAAATAAACTTTGAGAACTACACCTGCCATTAGATTTGTTTATCATGGGGGTTTGTTTTTATTTTTTTATGTGGCAGCAGTGTAATATTTGTTGTCAGTTTATGCAGTTTCCCTCAGAAGTCCACAGTCAGCAAAGAAACAAAACATTTGTGTGCAGCCTAAAGTCAGACAGCTCAGACCCAGACAGTAGACACACACATTTCCCTATTGTTTGGTGTTAGACAGTTTTACGCATCATCAATGCAGACCCTTCCACCCACTGTGAATCAGCTGTTAGAAGTCCCTATGTTTCCCTAGTGAGCGAGGTAACCTTGGCACTTCAGTAGGTCTCTAAATCACTGTGTTGACATCAAGGGCCCACATTTTAAGCACAGTGCACGGCCCATCCCCTCCTTTCCCACACTGCCCAACACACACCCGCAACTGAAGATGCCACAGTAGCTTCTCCATTATTGGGCTTTGTCATTGTTTATGACATCAGATTTTTTTTTTTAAGCATTGTGAAAATCTGCAAAGACCTTAGAATTCTTAAGAGAAATTTAATATAGAGTCCAACTCTTGCCATGTGCATGGGCTAAATGGAAAGGAGAAGACAGAACTTCAATATAAAGAGCACACCAAGGATCACTGTAGACTTTGTTATTCTCTGTATTTAATGTAGTGTCAATGAAGAAAATATCCCAAATATGCTGACTCCCATACAGAATCCATCTAACACACTGCAGTAAACAATATATACACTCCATGAACATTAATAATGAAAGCAACCATACAGGACAAGAGCAGCGTAGCAGGGTGCTTCTCTATGTACTCAGTACAGACCTTCATGCAACAAAGAGACCATAGAACTAAGTATTTACCTTAGTACTGTTTTTGTTATTTTACATGTCAGGGTTTTTTTTGCTTGTTTCCACTCCTGGGCCTTTGAATACTGGATAATTACTTAAAAGCATCTTATATTCTTAATTCTGAATAATTAAAAAGGGCAGCATAAAAGTACACCTTTGCCTAAAGTTTTTCGTACTCTTATAATTGGTTTGGATTGCCCCTGTGCTTTCCCGCTTTTCAGAATTTATGGACTTGGCCTCACTGACTAGCTTTCAAGAATTTAGTACTTTATATGTTAATGCCCCTACATAAAAGAGATACGAAAGAAAATTATCTGCCAAAAATCAATATATATTCTATATATTAAATATCCAGAAAGACATTGAAAGTGGTCTTGGATGGAGAAGTTACTTAAAAGGGAAGAAACTTCTATAATAGCCAAGTACTAAATGAGTAAAACTAAACCTACCCACAGATTTGCAGACACCATTCCCCCCCTCCCCCCCCGCCAAAATAATAGGAGAGAAGCTTGGACTACACTTGGTCAAGTTACACATGTTGGATAAAGAAATCCTTTTATGACTACCTTTGAGTAGAATAGAAAATATCAGTAATACTATAATATAGTAAAATGTTTCTAACTGTCCTCAAATTTTTTCTTGAGACGTCATCTCTGAAACTCAAGTCCTGTTTTAGTACCCAACTAGTTAACGAGAAATTATACTCTTAATATGAAATAAGGTACTATATTGTCAGTTGGGTCTTTTAATTGGTAAAATGGGAGCATACAACCATTTAGATTTGTGAATGAGGTGTATGAATGACAGAAATCAAAGTAAATAGATTTTTCATTAGAAGAGAGCAGGGTAATAAGTAATACTGAGAGTAGCCATAAACAGCCTAAAGCCACACAGTTTACCTGAGTGTCTTTCCTACTCCAGAAACATTTTATTACATTCCTGGTTTATAAATATCAGAGTAACACGCATATCCCTACACTTTATATGAGCAATGCAATTTATCTTTTAACTTTTTTGCCCTGGAAACTTCCAAGATGGTATTTTGAAACTAATTGTAATTTCAGAAAACACAGAGAAGACACTATTTCTACATCTCTTTTTGAGAAAAGGGTATTAAAGCACTTACACAGTTCTATTCCCTTGATAAAATAATTAACAAGAGTTAAGCCGCAGGTTCCTACTACAATGGTCTTCCAAAGAAAACCAGAAGTAGAGTGGAATTCCTCTGTAACACAGCTTTTGTAAGAATTTGTGGAATATGTCTTGCAACCTGAAATATTTTTATCTCACCGTAAAAAGATCAATTTTATGCAACAATTTTAAGGGTGATACTTTGCTATCATGGGCTTGTCTGAAAATTCTGGAATGCTTCTTTTAGCTAAATACCTTAGTTGGAGGGGAAAAATAATAATTTGACAAATAAAGAAGAGGCATGTACACTTGCTAACCTTGATAAACATGATTAGCAAGAAAAATATTAACAAGTAAGAGCACAAGATTTTTTTCTTCCCCTCTTGAAATTAGAAATTCAAATATTTTTTCTGGAAAAAGTTTGATTGATGATAATGGTTTTTCAACATAATTGTGGCAACCCTCTTACACAGCAATTAAACAATAAAAATCAGATTTTAAAAAAGATTCAAAATATGACTTAAATGGTTTAAAGGAGAATTACTAAGCTGTTGAATTTCTGAGTGAATAAATTGTTAGTTTGTAATTCCAATCTCATTTGCCTTTTTCTTCACTGAATGATAGACTGAAATATCTTCTAAATTTATTGACCTGCCTTTTTTATTAAAGTATGTGGAAAGTCTTTATATTTATTCTCTGATATAATTCAGAATAGGTTAAATGTTCAAATATAATAAGTTTGATTCTTATTTTCATTTTCACCTCAAGATTATTTAAATCAGTTTTAATATATTTGATTGATAATATAACTGAAAAGATATAAATTATATTGTTTTAAGAAGGAATTCAGCTTCTTAGCTTTTTTGAGTAAGAAAATTCGTCTTCTGTAGGAACAGCAAATATTTTAATTCTTACAAAGGAAATTATTTGGAGTGAAAAAAAGCCAGATAACTAGAAGCCTTTACTAAGTTTGAAAATTTACTAACTTTGAAACATCACCCAAATCAGGAATCTTTAATACGATTATGGATTTAATTTTTTTTAAAAAAATTAAACCTCGAGCTCAGTGTAATGTGGGAATAACACAGTTTCTGACTTAGCATTCCAGAGTCCTGGAGAGATGCAAAGGCTAGAAAATACCACTCTTATTTATTCAAGAATTCTTTGGCAGGGAGAAAAGGTCACTTTTCTGTTTTCACCTGTGGGCTAAAAGATTAGGTCATTCTGTATGAGGGGATAAATTAAAGAGCTGAGGATGTGAAAATGTAACATTCACAAAATTTTAATTTGATAAACCCCTTAGTTTATCTTTCTATGGAAAAATGATAAGGAAAATTAAGATAGCCCAGCAGAATGCAGGTCAATGAATTCATTCTTGCAATGGAAAAATAAACCAGTTTGTTCATAAAGTTTATGCCTTCCTCAAGGCAACTTGTAAGAATAATAAGTTCTTTGGTCTGAGAATTTCATTAGAAAAAAGAAGGTTACATTTATCTGAAGAGTACATAGGCAAAGAGAAAGCATAAATTCTTATATATTCATAGCAAATGAACAGGAGTGCATCATGGCTAGAAGAATAATATGCAAGAACATCTTGGATTTAAGATTAAGAAGAAAGAAAGTTAATATTTGTATTAATATTGGAACAGTAAATTCAATTTCAGGGATTCTAAAGTAGTAATGAATTTAATGCTAGATTTAATATTAATAAGAGCAATATACAAGAAAGAGGAAAGAATATAGCTACAAATCGGAATATTTAAAACATTGTAGCCATACAGTTCAAATCAGCAGACATTGAGTAACACAGAAAAAAAGGAAGAGTCTATTCAATGAGAACATGTCTGCAGAAACATGGGAACTCAGGCTACTTATGTCATTCTATAGGAAGCAGTATTTGAAAGTGTTAATTTTTAACAACTAGTTTAAACTGACTTTATTTTATGTTCAATATAATTTTTCATTTTAAATACTTGGAGATTTTAATAATGTTAATCAGTCAAAAATCTATTTATTAACATGCATTTAAAATATTGCTACTGATACAGGCAACAGCATTGATTTTCCATGACACAGAATCTATATCAGTGCACTTTATATACTTGTTGCTTAGAATTCTGAGTGCCACCCTATTAAATACGTATCCTTTAAAGATGTGTGTAAATTAACTTAGCTGCCCTGAGTAGCTCACACAGTATCAGCTTAAAGCATTAGTGGACTGACTTACCCACAGTGTGAGTTCTGTTGATATGATGAAAGAAGATGAAAATTAAGCTTTCTAAAGTTTGCTTAATGCATGCATGTGGGCAGTAATTTGTCTGGAAACTTCTTATATAGTAGACAAGTTTAAGCTCAGATACAGGCTCGGCCATACAAGCAATGGAGAGTTATTTGTGGTCCTAGATAGTTTTATTTTTAGTTCCCAACATGCAGCAGCAAAACGTTCAATATAAGTTACTCTGGTCCTAAACTTAGCCATGGAAGTTACTACGTGTTTTTGTTTATAAAAAAGAAAGTATGAGAGTCTCAACAGAGTGAGAACTTAGTGGTGTTTAGTGTATATTATGTTTGCTGTGTTGCAACATTACCAGAATGATAAAATTTTTGTGTTTAATAACTGAAAAAAAATGGTGACTGGCATCTTAAAAGTTTAGAGAAGGTTCATTCACTTGTAGAAAACATTTATAAAAGGATAAAAAACATCCTCAAAAAAAAAAAAAAGGATAATAATATCATCCTGCAAAGCCTATCACTGCTAAGTTATCATCATGGGTTTTTTAATGAATTAAAGTAATTCAATAAATTCAATCATAATATTAATGCAATGTATAAAATTATTATACTGCTTGTAAATCAAATATACTTTTTTCCTTGC
This sequence comes from Laterallus jamaicensis coturniculus, assembly GCA_022605575.1. NCBI lineage: Eukaryota > Metazoa > Chordata > Aves > Gruiformes > Rallidae > Laterallus > Laterallus jamaicensis. The sequence goes on from JAKCOX010000014.1 coordinate 21,272,483, forward strand.
ACCAAAATTCATTTTACAGGCTCTTGTGTGGAACATCCATACCTGGTCTCAGGCCTGTACTTAATCAAACAATACAAATATATTCAAGGGAATTCTATTCAACTACCAACATCTCATGGAAAAAATAAATAAAGGAATGAAAGGAAACTCTCTGGAAAACCTGGAAATGACTCTCTGAAAGTACAATTGCTGAAGATACAGGCTTCAGTTATTTCCCCATAGTGAAACAGGGTGGAATAGGAATTTTTTCCCTTATGGTAAAATGCTTTAACATTACCTCAACAAATAAGCATGAATAAATTCTATTTTTGTTACCAGAAGCTTTCTGGAAGAGTTTGATTTCATCAAACCAGTCTTTAGTGTTTTGGACTGCATGTTCCCTCAGCAGAGCATTCCACCTGAAGGAAGATGTTAGCACTTGAACTATCTTATCTCTGAAACGCCTGATATCCAAGAGGGAAACTATTTCCTAGGCTATGTGGTGACATCTCTGGATCTAAAGTAATAGAGAAAAACCAGCCAAAACAGATTTTTTTTTTTTTCATGTCCCTTGCTACATCTATTTTTCCATAGGCAGCAAGTCAGGTTATTCTTTTACTCTGTACAGTCTTACCCACTGCAAAAACTTGGCTTATTAGTAGGTTTGGTGTTATTCAAGCAGATATACATTTACACATCAAATGCTGTGGAAAGACAGATGTGAAGATGTTTTACTCTCACTAAGGCAAACTTTGACATAACTTTTAAAGTAATTTATTTTTACTACCATTTTTTACTACTTAGTCTACATAACAGTATAAAGCAAACCAAGCTGGTCTTTTAACCACTTAGAAGAAAGACAGTCTGAGGTTTTAGGAACCAGAAGGGACCCTCTTAGCTGTAAATATGTTATAAAAGAAAAATCAAAGGGGAAGGTCTGACTTGGTTTTACAGCTCTGATCTTTTAGAAGATTTAATGTATATGAAACCCTTTGTGTTTTATTTGTGTTCATGCTACTGCACGCTGATGCTGGCTAGGTTTTCCTTTTACAATTAGCCTCTCTTTTTGACTGTGGCTTTCTTAGGGGCAGGAGGAAGCCAAGAGGTTATACTGAACTTCCTCATTATACTAGTGATTACTGTATCTCACTCAATGATTCAGTTCTAAATGCAGCTTTCAATTGAGGAGACTGATAACACACAGTGTGTTACAACAAACTAATTGAAGTCAAATGAACAAAACAAGTAAGGGTCAGAAGCATTCAATTTCCAGCACACCAATCCTTCATTGGTGTTCAAGAAATAGAACAATCCCAAGCCACAGCCTTCACACCAAAACCCATCTCAATTCTCAGAACCAAAGACATTTTAAAAGACAATTTAATGACAGAAAACATTAAAGGAGGACTACAGAGTAGATCTTTGTCCATATGAATGCCAGGCTCTCTCTTTGTAGACAAAATTAAAACACTAACAAAATCAAAATACAAACTGGAGAGATTTCAGAGTGTTGACTTACCAACTGCTTTTGCCATACAGCCAAACATGACTGGGATCCGCATTCTCTAAAGAAATCTCTGAAACCAACAGCGTAACTTCATTTGCTTTCCTGTTTTTTCCCTCCTCACACACAAAGGAGGAAGATCAAATAGTATGTTTTAATGAGGACGGAGCTATGACTTGATATAGATTTATATCTTACATGGATCGAATATTTCTGAGTAAAGGCATACAGTGTTGCCTCATAGAAAATAGTGACTAAATTCCACTGGTTGGTTGAATTCCACTGGTCAGTTAGCTTTTGTACTTCAGAAAAATCTCATCTCATATCTTCTTGTCTAGAAGATATGCCTAAACTAGTAGAATTGAATTTCTCATATGTAATGTTTTGACCTGACCTTGCAAAGCAGTTCTAAAAGCTAGCATGTATCTCAACTTCCGTGCCATTAAAAACCCCAACAACAAAAAACCCCGAATAAACTCCACAAAATTTCAAGTCTGTATTTAGTGCTTGCAAATAAATGTTACGTCTCAGAATTTCTGAGAATGTTCTGGGCTGGAAGGGAGCCTCCCTGCCACAGTCAGGGCCACCAACCTCCAGTCCTGGGTCTACACAAGGTTGCCCATCTAACCTGGCCTTCATAATAGAAAATTGCAATTAATGACATGAAGGTGCATTAACATTTCAGCTGACATTTCCATACATGATTTATACTTTGCCCACTAGTCAGATGATGTATCAATCAAACTTACCTTAGCCTGAAACATGAAAACATGGAAAAGGTGCATGTCCTCTAGCTTCACTATTTCCCTAAGGTGACTAAGTATTTTCTATACTCTTTAACAAAAACTAAAGGGTGGAAAAATGTAGCTTATGTAAAGACAGAATTTAAAAAATAATAGTAAGTTGAAAGAATAGCTTTATATTTTTTTGTAAACGTTTTATAAGCTTAGTGAAAGAAAGATGTTTAAAACAAAGGCACAAGAACTCAGAATTGATGTAAACAATTGTTTCACCTCTGAAAACGAACACTTGTCTGTTATTGTAGGATTGTTTTAATGCCATGTTTCTGTACTTGTTTGATTATTTTTCAGGCTGTAAGAAAATGGAAAAAAAACCCTAGTTTGTATTTGGTAGGGAAATACAGTGATTGAAGTCTGACACCAACAAACTTCAGCATGACCTGGTGAAATTACCACAAAGAAAAAGGACTTAAATAAACCTCAAAACTGCCACCACAACAAAAAAGACATAGAACGATGGAAACAGTCATATTAGCACAAAACTTTCTTCTATTCCCTCTGAGAATAAAGTTTTCTAAACCTGCTCACTGCAAAACAAAAATCATGCCAAGGTCATTTGCTTAGGTTAGAGGAGACAAATAGTTTTCATCTTAACAAGCATGCACATGTACTCCTATCTACTGACTATAAAAGCACCCAGCAGAGAATGTCAGGAAGGGACAGAGATGATTGTCTCTTGTAAGAGTGCCTATAGTGAAAAGCCAAGCAAATTTCAGGTAAAAAGAAAAAACTCTTTTGACACAGTGAGGTTTCTAACAACACAGAGCCAATCCAAATCTCAGACTGATTAAATCAAGAGAGTGGAAAATATTCACATCTATTGCTGGAAGGAATACTGTGAAGAGCTGTTCTGCACATCCAATGACTATCAAAGGCCCATGGAGAAGAATTGATTGAACCAGAAACTTTTCCCCATTTAGATCAAAGCTAAAAAACAGCAGTAAAAAAAAAAAAAGTTAAAAAAGCCAAACAAAAACACTAATGCAATGGACAACATACCAACAGAACTGCTAAAAGCATCAAATAAAAATCAATTCATGTTTTCTACACAATCTCTAAGAGTCTGGATCCATAAAGAAAAGCATTAATATCATACCATTTTTGGTGCAAAGATATGTTATGCTCTTTTACTAGAAAAGGCTTCTATGACATTCACTACAGTAAAAAATGCATAAGGAAGAATTCTGCAGTTGTCTTAAGCATGCATTGAAGCTAGAGCTTGCATCTTACAAGAAAACAGGCTAGAGATCTTCATTATCAGATAAGTTAGTTTAGATTTTTTCTTTGTGCAATGTAACTTTAATTAGAAAGAATTTTCTTTAAAGATCGATTATGCAGGAACAAGTTTGTTTTGGACTTATCAAATGCAGATTTTGCTGCTTCCTCATATGTTTGGGGATTCTGAAAATTTAAACTAGTCTGAAATTTCTTTAGAAGTCTGTAAGTGTATTTTGGTAACATTATTAATAGAGTGCCTCTAACTACTGGGTGCTTTCAGTGTAATTATGGAAATGTTCCTGGTACACACTATTAATTTCTTTCAGTACAAGTTTGTGCACTGACGTTTAAGACATTCTAATGCGACCCACAAATGCAACCAGAAGTGGGCTGAAAACATATATGTTTTAAGAGAGGAAGAAGATCAGTGAAGAGGTTGAGCTGCATGCTTTCTTCTGCTTAAAAATATATAAACCAGTCTATGCAATTCCTATATTTTTTGTACAATATCCTCCATTAAACTTTCCTAACCTTCCTAGTATCTGCTTGCAGAAGATGTGGCAGAGGTTCATCTATGTTAAATGATAAGAGATTTGGGAAATATGGTTGTTTGGTTTTTTTCAATTAGGAACTTGATGCAAATATGAGTACCTGGTTTTAGAGTAGCCTTCCCCTCTAGCTTTATTATTTCTTCTTCCCAGAGGTAAAATAAAATACCCATGACATCTGGCATGTTTCTGAAAAAGCCACCATGAAACCACCTAAGGAAGCTGTTTACTTACATCCTAAGTTTCAGCACTGAAAGAATTGTCAAGCTTGTGATTGTTTATTCTGTTTTAGGAAGAAAAGATTGAGTGGAAATGCAAGCCAGCCTTAATGAATAACTCAAATAAGACTTCTGTCATAATCATCATGGGAGTTTTTACCCTTTCCATGCACAAAAGGAAAAAAAAATCATTTCAGATTAGAAAAAAAATTGAGAGGAATAAACATATTTTTATCAAAGGAAGCCATATATTACTCTCTATTACAACCATGAGAAACTGACTCTTCACCCTAATTTCTCGAGAAATTACTAAAAAGGAATAAAAAAAATATTATTTTATATGTATCTGTATTTATATGGGTAGATGCATCACCAGTGAAGGCAAAAGTCACAGTAGGCAACTGGGAAAATAATGACTGTGGTAATATCAACCATTCACGGGATTGTGTAGACCCTGATTCCAAACCAGTTGAACAATTTTGCATGTGCACTAATAATTGTTTACATTTCAGCAAACGTGCAAGACAGCTACTTCCAAGCCATATGTTATCTATCTAAATGCTAGACAATGACAAAGATTTAAGGAAGAACCTGTCTTCTCAGGAAGTTGTGTGACTACATTATTGCTCTCAAGATTATTATTATATCTAAGCAAATAAGACAAAAGCAGTTCTACCATCAGTTCTCTCCAGCAGTATTTACACAGTTTTAAGGGTCAGTTTTCTTAAACATTTGGTCCAGCAACTTTTATGGAGTATTCACACACTTAGAAATGACTGCATTACCATGACTTCACAAGTCATCGCCTATCAAACAAGCCACAATAATAAAGTATGTAGATATTGAATAACAATTTAAATTCAAAGCCATTGCTTTTGAACCATCTTCAAGGTGACTTAGACTAAGCATTTTACTTTGCAACCAACGGCAAATGTGGAGTATTATGGTTACTATGGGCAATCATTCATTAGATTACAGGAACATGGGATCTTTACATTGCATGCTGGTGTGCTGGCTAGAATGAAATATTGGAATATTAACATACAGGGGGTTTGTATCAAAGCTGCAAGTATTGCCGTTAAAGAAATCATACCAAAAAAAAAAGGACTGACTGAGAGCTGAATCCAATGGACTCTTATTTCACCCTGTATACTGACATACTTCCTAAATGTGGTATTCATCTGGCATCTGAGAACCTCTGCCCCATTAAAAAGTTCTAATAAGGTTTTGTGCACTCAGCGTGCCTTTCTGATCAGGGAGACCATTCTGGCATGTGAGCAGGAGGGAGTGGGAAAGTGCTTTGGAAGGTCCACTGACAGGAATGACCAAAGGGATGGGCATTGTGCGTATTCGCTGCAAATGGACACCAGCAGAGCAAACACCCTGAGCTTTGAGCATACGTAGAGGAACAGCAATACAGACTTCCTTCTGTTACGAAAGTGATCTGATATTTTACAGAACCACTTTTAGTCCAACCCCCAAATCAATTGTTAGGATCTATAAACATAAGAATACTTCCTTATCTTTGGAAGACTTTAATTAGTAGGACACCTTACATTTAAAAAAAGATAATATATCATTAATAACTCCAGCAAAGGTGGACAAAGAAGAGAGACAGTAGTCTTTGTACATCTTTCAAAGCATTTAGCAAGTTATTTATCTAAAATTAATGATCAAATTGGGTAGCAATAAGTGGAGGAAAAGCTCAAATGATAATGGTGACTGTTTTTATTCTCTCATTCTCTCAATGAAAGACAGTCTCACTGGCTGTCTGTGTCTTCTTGCTGTGTCTAAATTTTTTTTGGAATTAAGACCTACACTCCCATACCCAAGAAATATGCTTGTCAAGAATTCTTTTCTTTCCTAAGTATGTTAACAAAGAAGAAATTATTAATACACAAAAGACTTATAAATTTCATATATCCTGTCCATGGAAAGTATTTAAAGGGATAAAGCATTGTTTTACCTTTGAGGAACATTCAAAAGTTTCAAAGATTCCAGATGGAGAAAAGATTCTCTAGAACTACAAGACTAAGAAATGAAAGAGACATATTCACAGTGAGGACAAGAAAACAAACATGCTGACTTCTCAGCCTTACTACGCAATCCCTTGCATATAATTGTGGAAATACTCCAGCAACAATTCTCAAACTTTTTAGGTAATATGCTAGTGGAATAAATTTGTAAGTAGAGCTTCTTCAGACTCTTTTGAACATAGACCTTGGAAGTGTTTTTTATGGTATGGATTGACAGAATATAGCCCAGAAAACAAACCAGACTGAAACTTTATGGTTAAGTCTTGTATTTGAATAGGCATATTGGTTGTGTAGGTGAGAAAGCAGTGAGTCTCCCTCTCTCAGTTGTGACTGAAGAATGATATCAGCTATGGATTGAAATAAAATACCTATCATTCAGAAAAGAAGACAATCTGTACCTAAATTTATTGCTTACAACTAAGTGAAGAATTAATGGAATTCCAGAAGAAGCCAATGGTTTCGGGTTGTTTTTTTTTTCTGATAAGACACCTGTGGTCAGTTCTGTGTTAGGTAGAGTGAGGACATCAGGTGACAAGTAGTATTCAGACTTTTAAGGACTGGAAGTTGATAGTACCTGATGACTTTATTCCAAAGAAGCATTTGTTGGTAAGAGGCAAATAGGAAGCTTTGATATAGATTTCAGAGTTTTCAGTGATAGGCTGAAAAACTAAAAGCAATTTTACTTGTATTTTTGTAGCTTTGCTTTAAATAGAAGGCTTCATTACCTCAGTCTTATATGTATACAAATATGAGCATGGAACTTGAGAAATGGTATTGAGAGAGCATGCTCATGTGCATCAATAAGTAATGGATTGTCCAAAATCAGATTTAGCAAACATTATAATTTTCCTTTTTCCCCATTTTTCAGTATTTTATTTGGTTCTTGATATTAATTTCATTTGCTTGTCTACAGTTTCAGCAATGTGCCACCACACATATGATAGAGGTTTGCTACTTTGGCTAACACTGGAAACCACAAGGACATTTAAAGTGCTAGTTCCAAAACCCCATAAGCTTAATTAAAAACATTATTTATTCGACATTACATTCTTATGTTGACACACAGTTGATGGAATCCATAAATGCAATCCTAAATTTCTTTTTTTTTTAAGGTCTTTCTGTTCAGTTCAGTTTGTGAACAGCTTTGGTGTTCAACTTACTCTATTTCTGTAAGATATGGGGCTAAGGAGGGAGACACTCATTTTTCAGGAAATACTATCAAAGTTTGCTGTGTTACAAATAAAAGATGGAGGATAAGAACATTAACTAGAGGTGGAAATTCCTACCTGATAGTAAAGTAAAACCTCTAAGGAGATTTTATTTTACTTTGTCACCAAGTTAAATGAGTTCAAAAACTTAATCTAGTAGTAAAAACCAGCAGAATTATAAAAATGGATTTAGAATTCCAATTCAGCAACAAAATGTACACAAACTTTAAAAAATTTAGCTAAATCTTCTATTTGCTGTTTTAGTCTTCTTTTCTCCAGCTTTTCTTATTTCTAAACTTACTACAGCATCAGTATCTATTCAGCAGTTAATATTGATTTGAAAATTTCTTCACAGGTGCAACAAAATGCAATTGATTATATGAAAGCTGATTCAGGTACTCAGAAGAAAGTTGTTAAAGAAGACAAAAGCACATGAAAAATCCAACTTCCTTGTGGTTTCATCAAACCATTCAGGAAATGCACAAGTCTGATACTTTCATTAATTAACTTCTGTAACTCCCCTGAGATCACTGAAGTACTGACCATTGTCACCTTACTCTTATAAAGCTATCTACCAATTCTGACAATGGATTTTTACTCCTCAAATATTTTATCCTCTTTCAAATGGCAACTGGGACAAAAGTAGATATGTTCAAGGTCTAAGTTGAACTTCTCCCAACTCTTAACTTAAAATTATTTTTTTCCACAGAAAAATCCATATGATGCGAGTCAGAGGAATGTTACAAAATGTTTCTATACACACACAAAAGTATTTATGAGATCAGAATGTTTACTGCTCTCCTTTTTGATGGATTTATCAGACCTGCCTTCAGCAGGAATCCCATTGTTACGGCAATAGTTGTAGAAAACTACCCTTGATGATTCTCTAATTGTAAACAACTTTCAAAATACATTGGTAAAAATAGTTCCATTGGGAACATGGTTCTGATGGAGGACACTATCATTTTAATTTTTTTCCCCACAATACTCATCCTCCTCGCTTTGCACAGTGTACATAGAAAGACAAGTAAAGATCTGGCATTCAGTTAAAACTCTAGAATTAAAAGACACAAAAAAAATCACTTCTTGCTTTGCTCACTAAATTTTTACAGTATACACACTAAAAGAACAATGATGTTTAAGCTTTCCATATGTGGCTTAACATTCCTCATTATCAACGTCTTTACATCAGTTAATTTTTTTGCCCACTTATCCTAAAATACTCGGTGGCAGTTTTCCACTTGGAGTTGTAGAGGAAATTTGCCTTCAAAGCAGTAAATTTGTTACAAAATAAGTTTATTTCAAGATTCTTTCTGAATAAAAACCAACAATCAAAAAAACCCCACAAACAACAAACCCACAAAACAGAACACAAAAAACCCTAAATCCCTCCCTGCCCCCCCAGTTTCTGCAAGCCTCTTTAAGACTGTGTAGTTTGCTCATGCTTTGACAAGAGACTTGGCTAGTACTTTCCATATCAATCCTGTCCTTTATTTCATACAATGGAAACAGAAAATCAAGCAAAAAATGGACCAAGTTCTATATCTTGTGCACATGATTGGTTGCATTCCATTCAGGAGAGTTTTGATCGACTTTTGCAATTAACAAGGAACTCAGACCACATATGAATTTCTTGAAGATGCAATTTTTACTGAACATCATAAAGCCCAGAAGTGCACCTTAACCCCTCCTGTATCCTAAGGTTGGTGATGCAACTAATGACAACAAACTTTCTTATTTATCTTCTCAAGAGCATCCCACTGTTTGTGATGAATAATAAATGCAGAAGTTGCCTAATTTAAATGCTAAGTGAATGGAAACCAGATTAAGTAGATGGGAATAAGGTTCCTAGGGAGCTAGTAGGATATCCAAGATGAAAGGAACACTTGGAAGAAAGAAACGAGGAGAAGCAGGTTTAGAGAATACATTATTTCTTAACTGCAGTATTTTCCCACTCTCAGAACTGTGATTCTCCACTGGAAAAGCATTATTCTTTTAGGATTGATCTAAATTGGGAACCATAACCTGCTATTGTTGATCCTTCGTTCTGTTCAAGTGACTGATGTGGTTTATCCAGTTTCATACTTGCTCACAATTTACACAATGCCAATCTGAAAATAAAAAAACCACCCACACATAGATGGTATTAAAACCCCAGAAATAAGTTTCAAAACACATCTTTGGAACTAGAAAGTGTAATGTTACACCATCACATGCTTTCCCCTCTCCATATGAGTACTGTCCCCTTTGGACATTTCTTGCATAAGGTAGATCTGCTCTTGGGCTTAAATTACTTGTTCATTTTGTCTCAAAGATTTCTGATTCGCTTAAAGAACATGTTGGAAGACACACAATAACCAATGTACAGTATTGTGAGGGGAAAACACAATCACATGGTTATAGCACTTGAGAATGGCTCTGGGAAACTGGGTTCTGTGAGATTTATTTGGAGTTCTTCATAGAAAATCAGTAGCTCTGTGGTGGTGACTTCTATCCCCAGGCTCTTGACTTTCTATTTTCAGTTTCTGTGAAAACTCAGCATTGATTTAAATACATAAAATCCAAATTTTCTGAAATTAGCAAAAGCTTTTGACCTCAATATCTTTGGATTTTACTTTCTCATCTGTGAAATGGAAATAGTACCTTCCCATCATAAATGGGAAGCAGCATAAATGAAATTAATACTTGAAAAACACTTATACATTGTATTGATGAGAAGTACATAACAGACAATGAAGTGATTAACAGCTCCTTCCACAGATCAAAGCCTTAGTGGTATTCAGTAAGCCAGCCAGAGGAACAACAATTAACAATAACGATTAAATGAAATATTGAACCTCTCTTTGTTGGGTGAATTACATTATCTTGGTGTACAAGACAAAACCTGGAGTTTACGTTAAAAATAGCATTTGTTTGCACAACTGCACTGTATTAGAATCAACTCTCACAAGGAAGCCCAACAAGGTTGTACTGGCAACATTAACTCCCTATGTAATAACTTCAGAGCTTGCCTTTCTTACCATTACTTATATAACACCATTTTTTTCTTGGCATATTTAATCCAAAATTACAATTACCTCCAGTAACCAATCACTGTTTTTTTTCCCCCTCAAATATAAGCAGTACTCTGTTGTTATTCAACAACTGTGATCATCTCAAATTTGTTTCATTTGCATTCTCCCTCAGAACAGAATCAGCTCTATGCAATTCTAGTTTAATTACCTAAAAGGTGTTTTGCACTGCAAATAGTTTACCCCCCACATTTTTCTTCTGGAGGTTCCGGACATGTGCAGAGAGCCGTAGAAACAATTGCTTAACGTAGTGATAGTTTCTAACAAGGTATAATCAGGAAGAGCTATCCTAACAATGAGACACTACTGCCTCCCACCCAACAAACACAATTTCATGCTGCCCAAGAACACACAGCATGAAATAAAGCTGGGCATTTCCTTGGGAAATATGTAGTCCTGTACAGTGCTGATGGAACAAGTGTTGTCTCTGAACAGTAAAGTTCTCAGGAACATGCACATAACGTTCCCACACAAAAGAACAGCACATGTTTCTAAATAGGCAAATAGAGTTCATAATGCATAACACCACTTAAATCCTCACTATGCCCTAGTTGTCCAGAATTTATTTGGGAAACTCAGACCATCTGTCACCTCACACTTACAGAGTGCAACTTATTTTCCACAAAATTAAAGAAGCAAGGGAAAGAAAACACATCGTTATGTTTCCAGTCCTTTAGTACTAGAGCAACCTCAGTCTACTTCAGTGGTTCTGAATTACCAAATCGATTTTATCAGCAGTACATGATGATGGTTTCCTATAGATCCGATTTTCTGTAAACCATACTGTAAAAATGCAGTATAGATCAAACTTACTGCCTTTAACCCTCAGCTTGCCTGCATTCTGTTCCAAGGAAGGAGAGATTTATAGGAATAATGTAGAAGACACTGTGCCTGCTGATTATGTTGGGATTTTTCAGTGTTGGAGAGTTTAGGGTAGTTTTTTGTGACTATTTTCATGTTTTCCTCAACATTTTGGTTGAAATACTGATTCTTAGATAAAAGAAAATTTGAATATAATTTTATTTTCTCTGAAAGGCATAAAGATTTTAATCATAACATTATATAACATTATGAAAGCACAGCACTTATCTTTTCTAATTAATGCCCTTAAATGCAGTTCATTCTTCTTTAGCACATCACAGGGGAAGTTCACCACACAGCATGTAACTGTCTGAGGAATAAAACTCCCCTTGGTGTTACCAAATCTATTCTATGTAGTGTTCTGAAAACATTTTTCCTCTAGTCCCTACAAATTAGAAGCTATCCACATTAAGCAGAACTGTATTCCACAATACCATAAAAAAAACAGAGACAGTGCTGGATGACTTGACTAAGAGGCATTCAAAGAGCTGTAGATGGGGTGCCCAAGATGGTTAGATGCACAGATCATAGCTAGCGGCAATATCAAATGTCATAGGAGCTATGTGCTATAGGAGGTACTTGCTAGAGGCAAAATTTAACCTGTTAGGTAGGAGAGATTCCTGTTAGCATGAGCATGTCCAAACATCGAAGCAGAGTGGTAGATTGCAGGTGACCAAAAAGAAAGCAGAGATAAGATAGGGCAGCACTGTGGATACTTTTGGTATATAAGGGTTTTGTATAGGAGGAACTGGCTTCATACAAACCCACTTAGAGCAAAACTTCTCACACTTCAAACGCAAAACTGCAGACCCAGATGGAGATATTAATTGCACAGAGACCACACGATGCATGAAAACAGACTGTTGCATATACCAGGACACTAAAAAATTCTCATCTACCAGTTCACAAGGAACTGCTGGTGTAAATTTGGAACAATTTCAACATAGGAGCAAAAGTTAATTGTCAGTAAGGCAATTTAAATATCTACCAATAAAGCAACAGGAGTATAAAGTTAGTTGTTTATAAAACTGGAAGGAAATTTTACTTAAAAATAAAATCAAAATATCAAAATACTATCCTTGGGGGGGGTGGTTGGGGGGGGTGGGTGGGATTTAAATTTACAGGGAACAGATGAATCCATAAAGGGTTTTTCTTTTTTTTGTTTGGTTGATTTTGTTTGCTTTTTTTTTTTCATTCTACAGCATATAAATGCCTGTTTCAGAAACTCCAAGAATAATTATTGCTATTTCAAATCTTTGATCCTTGCTGGCTTTTCAGGAGCTGAAATTTACTTGTGCAAATTTTTATTTACAGTAATCCTTATATCAGATCACCAAATTACTAACCTACTGTTGACCAAGAAACATGTTTCCACTTTGAATTACTCTGAACTCAATGCTCTCTGCCCCACCAAACAATTTAGTGGTTTATGCTCTGATATATTTTGGTCTTAAATTAACATTCAGACTTCAGGTATAGCCAAAGAGTACAACAGTGAGGCAGATTGGAGCTTAGCTTCAAAACCGAGAAATACTGAAGAAGTTCTGTGATCTCACTGAAAGCTTTATTACACACAGCTTTCCTCACATGCTATGACAGCAGGGACTGAGACAACAGACACTGGCCCCTGCCTCAGGAACAGGAATTATTTACCGTGGATAAAGCTGGTGTGAAAGTCTCTTCACACCAGGAATTACATGCCATGTTTTACTTCTCCTCATTCTGAAAGTTGGGATGGAGTGAGTCAGACTTCTCATAGCTTTTGAATAGATAACAGGGGGCAGATTAGACATAAACGGTGCTATGGCTTAATGCATCCATGGATAATTGGCGGACTTTCTATGAATGTGAAGAGCCAGGGCTTGACAGCAGAAGGTGAGCTCTCAGACATGAGTCTAAAGGTGGAGCTAACAGCAACTACAATAGTGATTTGCAGTCATAATATGGAAGGAGAAAAGAAGATTAAGTTCTGCAGAACAAAATTGATGGATCTTAGATCTATGAAGTGTAGAAATCCATATTTACAATTTGAAGATGGTTTGCTGTCGCACACTTTAAGTAGTGTTGCTTGATGGTGTAAATTAGTTAAGTTAAAATCCGTGTCCTGAAAATGTCAGATTATATTCCCTGTATACTCAGCAAATCTTGTCACTGTCTACTTTTCCTCCATCTGATGCAAAGCCCTAAAAATATGTATATGCTGAAATGCACAGACATCTTTTAAAACCTACACAGAATTTTGCTACCAAACAAGGGTCAGAGTCTGGAAGGAAAACTTTGGCAGGTTTTCTTACTCTGTTTTGATGTTTCTGTATCTACCAAGTTCATTCACAAATGAAGGACTAGTATAGTATGTCTGAGCAACCCTTACTCCAAACACCTCCCTCAGAAACACAGGTCTCAGAACTCTTTTGAAGTAGCAGTTTTTAGACTCTTCAATTGGTTCTTTTTACAAATGATATAAGAACACAAGATGATAAACTATCTCTAGTAAATGTTATTATGAAGAGATATATGAAATATGGGTTTCTTATGAATTATTATTTTTTACTCCCAGTTGAGTTGAAATGTTCTACTGCCTTCTTGTTAACAGCAGCAAAGAAAAACAACTAATACCCTGAGCAGGAAAACTATCAGGACTTGGCCTTTTGTGAGTTTGTGTATCACTCTTGATTTATTCAGCTTGCTTTAATCTCTAGAACCCACCTCTTTACAATTCTTCAGTCTCCAGCCACCTCATTCTCTCTCTCTTTTTTCTAAACTCCCATCCCATTCCATATATACTAACAATTTCTTTTTAACCCACTGAGTGACATACGCTATGTTTTAGTTTGCAGCTTGATGTACATTGACTTGTGATTTGGCTGGTGCTTCTGGATTCTTTGAGAAGCATTACTTTTAAATTAATGGCAACTGAAACAAATAGCTTTGGAGCCTGCACATGTCTGAACCAATGTCACAGAGACCTTCATGGGACTCCATGCCTCTAATCCATACCTTCTTGTCAAATGTGACCGAAACTGGCCAACACACATAGAAGTAAATGGTGGGCAGGAGGATAGAAAGGGATGAGGAACAAATAGTAGTGATCAGGAAGCTAAGGAAAAAATTGAGCAAGATATAGAAAATCAAGCCAAAAAATAACAGTTCTTTTTTAGAAAACACATATAGTCTGTCTGATTATCTGGTAATGAAAATCTAGTCCAGCACACATTAAAATAGCATGAAAAGGAAAACATTTCTTCCTATTTGTTTTCCTGTATTCTTTTTTTTTTCCCCTGATCTTCTGTGCTTCAAAATTGCTAAATGGAAAAATCAGTCCTGAAATAAAAGTAGCGAGAGGTATTTGAAGTCTGCTGAAAATTTGCCATTGGGTTCTATGTAGTTCAATGTTTACAAATTCACATTGAGATGTTTTTTTCAGAGAGAATTACAGAGATAATACGTTTTTCTTCATGCTTATATTCTTGATAAGGTTTTTCAACTGAAGTTACAATCAAGTCCAATAGACTAGTTAGCTTATAAAAGGCACTTATTTTATACATCTTCAGAACTATGAATTCTGACTGAATACCAGACGCTAAATCAGTAAAAATGCCTCTTTAATGATTGCCAATTGAACAAGAGATCTGTTCAAAGTGGTTTGAATCTCTCATCTGCGGACTGGCTGCTCATTCTATTTGATACTAACACTGTATTACTGAAATTTACAGTAGTTTCCTATTATCTATTATTTAAAATTCCTTTTCTATATCTAAAATTCTAGCAGCATTATATTGTAGTTTCTGAGCTCTATCAAAATTAACACCCACTTGTGCTATTAAACTTTAACGATAGAAACATTATCTTGCCTTAAACTCAGTGAAAATTAAATAATATGCAAACAAACAACATGTCATTTCAATACTCAGATAACATTTTAATATTTTCTTGTTGATATGCAGGGCTATGAGGACTGTGTTTTGGTTAAAAGCATTTGGTATGTTCAGGGAACAGTGAAGAAAACAAGAACCAATTATCTTACTATTGCTGCGGCACTGACTGAGAGTAACTGAAAAGTCTGGCAGGACAGAGAGGTGGAAATTTAATTTTTCCCAAACCCAAGATAAAGAAAAAGCAGCCCAACAATCAGACACAAGTAAGCCTCACCACATTTGTGAGGTAAATCTGTTCATACCATATGACTGTTGATGGAGAAGCTGAACTCAGAAGCCAGAAGAAAATCTCACAGGCAGTCAGTGATAGATGTGCCTCTCCCTTTTTCATTTTCCATGCCTACCTTGTCTTCCCAGAGATACAACAATAGAAGTAACTTCACATGTGAACCTCAAATATATTTTTTATTATTTATATATTAAAATTTTTGAAAGAAGCTTACTGCAGGGAAACCAAATAAGACCTCCTGTCCCCTACATGTGCTACCTATAATTGTAGGAAAGACTAATCTAAAGATCAACAAATGCTTTAAAAAAAAAATAAGGTTCCAATATACTTGTATGAAGACAGTTTTAACACATATTTTATAATGGTAAAACTGTAAGACATCACCTAACAGCAGACCACATGAAATATATGCAATCATATATGAATATTTACCCTGTATGAGGTTGTGCAGTGAGAATTAATGATAAAAAGAAGCATGAAAACCATCAGTCCAAAATAGCCCTATCAAAACAAAATTTTGTATTAACCCCAAAAAACTAATTTCTGAGAAAAAAGCTTGGGAAATAACCAAACCAAAATAGTGATTTTGGTTCAAAAAGCCATTTACTGGAAGGGGAAGAAAAAAAAAAAGGGGTTAGAAATATTTAAGCCTCTAAATTGTCCTTTTTTTTCCTTCTTCCCCATCTTTTGTAAACCTTTGTCCCCTCTAATTGGTAGCATCCACTACCAAAAGAGCTAGTAACTGGTATTCTAAAATCATATAAACTACATCCCAAAATTTGTGATGAGAAAGTATATACAGCTTAATACTGTGGAATTTAACTGGCAACCTATGCTCTGTAAATAAGTATTCAGCAAGGAAATTCTGAGTTATTTCCACCTACACTGGAAAGCCATTTTGTAAGCTACCATTACCTATTTTACTACACTTAAGCGATAACACCACAAGTCTCCATTTCTAAAACTGTTTCAAACTGCTGACTTGGAAGCAATGGAAGAGGAAATGCAGCAATGTATTTTCTTTACTTGACTTGACCAGAGGCACAGTAGGAAATAGATTCAACCCCTCACACAACATGACCCATATATCAATAGTTTAACATTAACAATGGAAACAATTCCTTTATCTTACCTTGAAAAGAGTCCCCTTCAAAGTTAATAATGAGAAAATCGAGAATATTTGCTTTTAGAGCTCCTGCAACTTTTTAAAGTCTTTAAGCTCAGCCTTTTAAGTAAAACTAAAAAAAAATAAATACAGAGTAACAGAAAAAAAAGATGTAAATATGTTTCAATACTTTGGTAGTAACTACTCTACAGTGAATTAACTGAATTTGTGCTACATATTTAGCATCTTCTAATTCAATCTATTTCAGTTTTCTCTGTTCTCTAAATGCAGATTGCTGGGTGGTGTAAAAGGGAGTTAATTAACTATAAATACCAAACAGCACCCAAATAAAAAGGATCATTATGAACATACAGTGAACAGCTGTGCCATTTGATAAATTGGGTTTGTTTCTAACAGTGCTTCTATCCAAACATTTTGTAGACTGGAGAAGGCTTTTCTCTCCAAATGATTGTCTTCCATGAAAACTAAACCTCATCTATGCACGAAGGGCTGTGAAAGGCCAAAGACAAAACTAGCTATATTTTTCTAAGGCAAGAATAAAATTTCATTAGATTGCATTTATTATGATTTATTGCCTAACAACAACAAATATAGTACTATAATTGAAAGAATTCTTCTAGGAAGTGATAGGGACTAAAAATGTAGCTGAATGCCTTTTTACTTATTATCAGAATTTAAAAAATATTACATTATTTACCTCTCACTAAATTTAGAGCTACTGAAAAATACTGGATCAAGGAATGCAGAGTTGTCATATCATATCTCCTCTGTTGAAATGCTGTAATCTTGAATTAGAAGAGAGCGTATGAAAAAGCAAATCTTCAGAACTGTGTTTTTCAGGAATATCAAATAGCAATCTATTGTTTTCAGAAGTGATGGGTCATGTAGAAACATGATGCTAACCTGAAATTAATAAAATGCAAACTGTCCCATCATTAAAAAGTGGAAGCTTAAATCTACATAAGAGAATCTATCAGAGCTTTAATTTCCTATTCTCATTGATATCCTTGGCTCCTAAAAGTTTCATCATGAATGTCTTAGTAGTGAAATTGAGTTTACACTACTGAAATTGCACCTCAAATCCAGAGATTATATAAGAAATCAAATAAACAGATTTCAAAGCACAGCAGAGTCATAGATCCAATTAACTGCCAGATGTTCTGAGTCATAATCACTCTGCCCATTTCAAAACCACCAGCAGTATGAAAACGTAATAAAGATTATTTTCAAACATATTTGTTCAACTTCTTGAAGACCGGCTTTTTGTTGTTTAGGCATAAAACTATCAGGAATTGAACAGAATATTGCAGAGTGTCTCATCAAATAGGGACCAGATTTTAAAAGTTGGAAAGACTTTAAAGTCTGTAGCTAGTAGCTACAACTACTAGCCTGAACTATGAAACTGAGATGTAGAAACCTCTCTGTTGTATAGCCAGATTTCCATGACATCCAGTCATAATGTTTTCTGCCCTTGGTGCCAAACTGACTTTGTGCATCAGCAGAGTGAATTTGGAATATAAGGTTGTTAGCTAAATTTAAAGCTACAATTTCAGCACAGAATATAGTGATTTACATGTATTATTCTGTTAATATAAGCAATTTTTTCATACTCACAGTGCAACCGACACATACCCATAATCATTTATATGCTAGGCAATGCTTCTCTAATTTACAGGAAAAGAAAAAAAAAGAACTTGCAAGACTGTGATAGAAAATTAAAACAAAATTAGAAGTCATCACATTCACTTGGACTTCAGCTGTCACAACAGATCCTAAATTTGGGACTTAGTCATATAGAAGTTTGCTTTTTCTTTTGTAGCAGACCGAGCATTTACAAGTTATGGGAATTATTTTCAGACAAGGAAAGCCATCAATGCTTATTTTTCTTAGCAAAATTTAGTGTTACTTTTAAAAGTATCATTGTTATATTACTACAAATGTACAAAATATAACCTCTTACATATGATCTCCCCCTGGTATTTGTAGTAATCATAGGCATAAATATGAGGACAGAATTTCTCATTGATTAGTAAAATGCATTAAATATATAGGAATTGTCATATCCCTGTTTTAATGGAAACTTTTGACAATTTTTTCATTGACAAAGCAATGATTCCATCATTCCATTAGTATTCACAGGATTTACCCACACAGCTTTCCCACATGAGCCTGAAGGAATTTCCCCTTGAGAAAATATATGGTAAAGGTTAATATCATCCATATGTGGGATTGTACTGTAACGCCCTTCCAAAAACAAACGCTGGAGGTCAAACCAACCAACCAGGCACTGCAAAAACAATACCATGATTTTTCCCTTCTGGCTATTTTCTTTCCTGCAACAAATTGCCACTCAGTTACTGGAAAAAAAAAAACCCAAACAAACCCAAGCAACTACTTTTAAGCATGTCAAACTTCAAAACTCCCAAACTGTAGTACTTTAAAGGAAGAAAAACACAGTGCAGCAATCCAGAGGATATAATATTTTCAAGATGCTCTTTTGCCAATGGTACTCTCATAATGAAGATACACTTTTTGTCCCGTATTTGTACAGTTCTTGTGTTTTATCTGTATGAAATATTAAAATTTTGAGGCTGGTTCATGGCATTTGTTTTCCTTTATTGACATTAATACTTTTCTAGAGCCCCCCAACATGTACGAAACACCCATGGAACTGCTAATGAGCTGTTATTACACTTATTACTGAAAAAATTTCAGATAAAACTAATGAAGTTATCTCTTTCTTAGGCTGGTATCTGATTTTTTTGAATCCTAGCAGAAGGAAAAAAAGAAACCTCTAGTAAATGACCTTTCTTTTTCAAATGATCTGCAAAGCTTGAACCTGAAAATATGCAGGACACAGTATGAGGTTCACCTCTTAATTCCAATGTTCCTTTAGTCATTGTATTATTACTCAACTTTCAGAATTGTAGACTTTAAATAGAATCCAAAAAATCTTTACTCAAGCTATAGCTCTTTGAATTATATATATTATTGCACCACTAATGAGAGGCCCAGGAGTTAGCACTTCTGCTAACAATTGGCATAGGAGTGAGAACAGAATTTTAGCCCTTGAACAAAGCTGCATTGCATGGTCAGTGTTTACAGGGAAACGCATGTAGATAGGATGTAAGGAGTCACAAGGAACAACTGCCAAGTGGGTGTGCATGTTCTACTTTCTTGACCCTTAACTGCACTGTATTCTTTGATAGCACAGTAGGATAGGCAGGAGCTAAGCAAGAGAAAGTTCTGCCCAGGGCAAAGCCATTTTGAAAGCTCGAAGTACAAGAGGAAAAGCAAAACTTTCTGTATTTATGATAATTGTTACAAGGACAGAGATAGACAGCAAAGGGAAGAAGAAAATGTATCTGCTGATGAGACACATCATTGAAAGACAATGTTTTCTACATGACACTGATAGCATCAGCACTTACAAGTTTTCAGTCTAACCCACCCTCCTCCAAATAGTGTTCTATCAAAAATAATTCTTTATTCCAGTATAAACCTAAACCACTATTCTTTTGAGTGTAAAACCTAACTAGTACCAGTCATTTAGACTCGTTATCTCTAGTTAATTCTGAAACAAAAATAGTGAACACCCCTTGACCTTACATATACACCCTTTTTAAAGGGCATGAAGTAGGTTTCTAAATATCATGATGACGTGGCTTGAGGGGAGAATAAGCTTGCAAATTAATCTTCGCTTTAGAAGTTAATTCCTCTTCCAACATGTTCTTGATCCAAGACTATTAAACTCTGCAACATGCTGTATTTGCTACTTATTTCTGTTACTTGAGCATGGCATGAAATAACAGGTTGCAAAGAAGCAGCATTACATCATGGACTATTTTCTAATTGAAATATGCATTTCTTAAGGGACTTAGTGTATTTCAGATTGTTTTTTGAAATTAAATTATGAAAGATATTCAGTGCCTGGAAAAATGTTGGAGTTTGCATTTACAATGAAAAGACAATACAAGAAATAGTGCGTGTTTGAAATAACAACAAAATACTTACCATTGTGCTATCTGAAACATCTTAATTCTGAACAGATAGGGAAACCTGTGAAAAGTTCATGCAGAAAAAAATTAAACTGCAAAGAGAAATAAACATAAAGAATACTAAAACCTGAAAATTCAGGCTCATTCTTCCTGTGCTGGTTTGGTCTGGGGTAGAGTTAATTTTCCTCACAGTAGCTGGTATGGGGCTGTGTTGGGAGGGAGCACAGCTGACACAGCTGACCCCAAATGACCAAAGGGATATTCTATATGATATGACATCATGTGCAGCATATAAAACTCAGGGAAGAAGGGAGAAGGGGCTCATTCAGAGTGATGGTGTTTATTTTCCCAAGTCACCGTTACGTGTGATGGAGCCCTGCTTTCCCAGGGGTGGCTGAACACTTCTCTGCTGATGGGAAGCAGGGAATAAATTCCTTGGTTTGTCTTGCTTGCATGTGTGGCTTTTGCTTTACCTATTAAATAGTCTATAGCTCAACCCATGAGTCTTCTCACTTTTACTCCACGGGTGGGGGGGTGAGCAAGTGGCTGTGTGGTGCTTAGATGCCAGCAGGGTTAAACCATGACTTTGTCATAGTCATGCACTACTTACCTGATTTTGCAGCCCTAAATTTAGTAATATGTCTAAATTTTTTTCAACTAATACCTATTTTCAAGTCTCCAGGCAGCATTGAAATGAGAAAATTTAATGCAATTAAATTACATTTCACTATTATTAAAATAAACTTTTCCATAAGAAACAAAAGATCTTGTCATTTGTCATCATGGATTTTGCAGTACATGCTTAGGATGAACTGGTTCCAAATACTGCTTTTTTTTCTTAAGTGGATGCACCACTGTACAGGACAGAGACACAGAGTCCCTAATAGTGCTGGGATTGTGTTAATTTGTGTATCAGATGAGATGCAAACATATAGCTATTTTCATCATGTTCTCTGCAAAGTAACAGATGAGTGGTTGACACTTGCAGAGCACGCACCACACTTCTACCAAGCACTGAAGCAGTCAAACAAGAGTGTTCCTGGCTTGACAGAAGGAAAAACTTTCATCATGAGGAAAGTCAAGCCTTGCGTCAGGTTCCTTCCCGTCAGTTTTACAGGATGTGGTTCGGTAAAGCCCTAAGCAACCTAGTCTGATCTCATCGCTGATGCAGCTTTGAGCAGGAGACAATTCTCTGAGTAGAGACCTCCTGAGATTTCTTCCTGCACTAATTATCCCATCATTTTATGTTAAATGTGATTAAGATAGGTATCCTGGAAAATAATGCATATATTAAACTTGTGCATTCAGCAAACAGAAGTGGTGTCTGAAGACTAAAGAAGAAATAGGAAAACCAGAAGGTTTGAAGCATAGACCATTTTTAAGAAGGAAAAACCCAAGACTGAAGTCAGTAAGAATTATTAGATGACATGAACTTAAATCTTTCACATATCTGTATAAAACTCTGTATACATTTTATAAATCTGACATTTACAAAGTGATAAAAACTGGAGGCAGTCTAAACTAAATTTATTCTCAGTAGGGGATTACATAAAGAAATGACAGATTTTTTTATTTTATTTTACTTCTTTTTAAAAAGGTAAGTCTAGTATACGTATTTTTTCTACAGAGGAACCGAGGATGGGTTTACATTGGCACTACAGGATTAGGTTGCAAAAATGAGTGAACAAGTAAATTCCTTTCTGTTACTGGAATGATATAATGTTAGGCACTTTTAATATCACACAGCAGTTCTCTGAAACAAAATGCATATCAAATTTACAAATGGATAGAAATTTCCTAGTTGATGGCAACTTGTGTTCCCTTCTTTTGGGACTGTCACAAGAATGAGAAAAATTCAGATGTGCCTCAAGAGCCATTTAAGAGAAAATTTTCAAGACCTTTTGGAAATGTAAACTATATTTCAAATGCAATGTAATCTATTAGAAATGCATCTCTTATAATAAAACAAAGAAGGGGAAAATACAGGTTGTCATATGAAGAGCTGCTTTTATAGTCCTCTGAGCATGTGAGTCGTTTCTACTGCAAATAGTTCCATTACTTCAATGCATATGGATTACTAACGAACGAACAGTGCTGTGCAAAATTAGATCTTATATAGTTTAAAAACTGCATTTGGATAATGATATATCAAGTGGGATGAACTGTTCCTATTATAAAATAGTTGCCTATCTAATTAGCTGCGTTCTGAACATTTGGTGTGCTTATATTTTAGTTAGGATAATATACTCTGTAGAATCAAAATTATCTTTGTTTTAAATAACACATAGACTAGAACATTCTTTAGTTATCTGTAGATCAGAGATATTTAGTACAGGAGTTGCGAACTAAATGAGAAAATCTATTTCTTCTGTACTAACCTAATGCAAGAAAATAGGCATATAAGTCATCACAGTGGTAAGAATCAGTTCAAGAGTTAGAGGACTGAAGACAAGTTTGTCTACATAACACTGACATCCTTATAGCCTTCTGTGATTTTTGCTTAAGACAAGGCTGGTGTCCTGTATCTCTGGGAAATATGATTTTCCTCTACTCCTAACACCATCTCTAAAATATATCCCAAACAATTTACTCTGCACAGACTCCATGCACAGTGTATGACAATTATATCTAACTTTTAAAAGAATTAAAGTTTCTTTTTGGGAATTACAAAACTTTTAAAAACTTTTTTTCTCTTTTTTTTTCCCCAGGGGTTTCCTTCTAAATTTTTTTTAACTATTAGTGTTATTCTTACAAAGAAATAATTCTTCTTTGGCATTTTAATAAAAACCTTAAAGTTTGTCCTTCAGTAGTTGTGTGTTCCACGTAGAATATCCTGCAAATCTTTAAAAGAATTTTACAGTTTAAGAGAGTGATGGTATATATGTCAATGGCTCATAAAATAATGCTTTTAAGAAAAATTGGAAACCCACAGAACAAAAATAAAAGCATCCTCAAGTGAAATGAAAAAGTAATAAATTAAAACCTTTTTACAAGTCATCCTTTTTGTATTTTATTTCTTATTCAGTAAATCAGCAATCCGTGGATTTTCACCTGTAAAATACTGCTGCAGGAAATTGCTCAATATGAATTATAAAGAGAACAGTTTAGTTAATTAAAAGTTTGACTAAGTAACAAGTTACTTAGATGACTAAATCCCAATTTCAAAATAATTTATCCACTTAGACTGTCTCATGAAAAATTAATGGGAAAAGACTCATGTAGACTTTAAATCACTTTTGCAGATATGGTTTGGTCGGTTTTAAACATGTCTTAGCAAAAATCATTTGATTTTTTAAAATAAATAACACTATATCCAAAGGCTTTTTAAGATTATGTCACCACACTCTGAACTGTTCCATAGCTATTGTCAAAGACAGCATGTGGCAAGAGACAGCCTAATGACAGCTTCTAATTAATATTGGTGTATCCAGAATCGTGTTAAACAGCAGCAGTACAGTCCACCAGTTCTTGAATTATTTATATCATATAAAATCTGAAAAACAGATTTTCTCCATTAGAAAGAGCCTGATTTATTAATGCAACAGTTATATAAAGCTTACTTATTAGAAAAATTGAAAATGTAAATAACATTTTGCATTCAGACTTAAATGTACATTATGATTAAAAAATACATTTTATATTGTATGTAGTAAACTTTAGTAGAGATTTTATGCTTAGTAGTTCTGTAATATATGGATGGTCAGCTTTCAGAAGAAGAAAATGGTGGGAAAGCAAAGCATTTTAATTATAGACAGCAACTTAAACTGTCCAGTAAATCAGAAAATCAGTGAACAGCAAAGTTCATCTCAGAACCAACCTGGTTGTCTGAGGAGTTGCAATTCTGGGGTTTTGAGCTGTCAGTGAATCTGTATCTGCTCTACTGCTCCACTATAAGAAAGAAACTAGTGGAGAAATTCAGATAATTATATGCATTGTATTTATCTAAAAATTGATTAAAAAACCCCTTGATAAATAGAAAAGTAACTACCTTTGCTATTTTTAAGGAAAGTTAAATATAACTTCTCATAGAAACATCTATCTAATCTATAATCAATATTTTAGTTATAATTATCTATCCAGTAAAATTGAAAAGTGAACTACAAAAAAGGCATCTCCTCCCAAAAGCTGGTCTTTTTAGCAGTATCAGATGATCAAATAAGACCTACTACCTCTCCTTACAAATTTTGTCTCATTTACTTTTTTTAAAGCTCTAGCCTGCCTTCTATTTAGAGCTCCCATATGCCTTGAGCGCCATCAACATTCATTTGAGTTCTCTGTCATATCAGTCAGTTTACTCTTTTGGTTAAAGCAACATTTGACACGTTTTGGTTCATGATAAACTCCTCTTTCCCCAGACATTACTTACTGCTGCCAGTGACAAGGGAAGGAAGATCATAGTTGGTAGCTCTGGGGAAGAGTTTGGGACAGCATAGATCTAGTGAAGCTGGTTACCTGGCAGAGCAAGTGCAAGCCAGGATGACTAGGGGGACAGAGTACACAACATGAAGCCAATAGAAAGCTACAAGAATGTAAGCAGGTCCACATCTAATGAGTTCACTACCGCATGTATTTAGAACAACGCTGATACTGTAGATTAAAAATAGCATCATCCCCTCTTTAAACGGGATTTTTTGTTGCAATTGTTACAGTCTATGTGAACTTCATTCTGGACGGGTTTGGGGGTTTTTGGTTGGTAAATTCTGCTAGCTCCAGGCCTTCCATTTGCATCTTGTAAGGAGTCAGTGCCAGTGTGACAGATATGTCACAAGGTTCTATGGAAGCCTCTGCAAGCCCTCACCCCTGAAGCTGTCCTCATCTTAGACTTATCAGCTTTTAGCTTTTAATCAGGTTTTGACTCATATCCCTATCTATTTGTGTCTTAAGTGAGACTACATGTCTTCCAGTTCATTTTTATGCAGTATACAACACTTTCAAATTCTTGCAAAAAGAAACAGAATTGGTTACTTCCTTAGATTTAACCGAAAACTGCAAAACCGTGTTTGGAGCCAGCATTTTCCTTCTGGAAGAAATCCAATGCTTAGAATGAAATGCTGTGCAAGCCTTCTCCAGTTGTTCTTCACACGTTCTGAAAGCATCACTGTTCTATTTCTTACTCGAAGTATTTCGTGGTTTGTTATTTTTCTGCCAATGTGTGATGTTTCAGCTGGATTGCAGAATTATTCTCAAATATAAAACGTCACAAACAGGAGGCCTTATTATTTCAGACATACTACATAGCAAGAGCAAGGGCAAAGAGAAAATATGATTTGAAAACTGCAACTGCATGTATTTGTATATGTGCATTTGTAAAATGGACATGAAGCCAAGGAAATAGTAATTTGTCATTGTCTTACACTGAGGAAGTGTCGGGATGTTATGAAATGTTAATAGGAAGGGTGTTTGAAATCTGAATGTCATTATTAGACAGATGCAAGGCAAAAACAGAAGCTAGAAAAATAGGATAAAAAGATGAAAAAGATACTAAATTAAGTCAGAGGAAATAGCAAACCACTATGCACCATCTATAAATATATACAATGTGCGTATTTAATTTCTCCAGTAGAGGAAGAATTCTTTTTTTGTGATGTTCAGTATAATCTAACATGTTTCAACTGTTGAGTTGTTACATATCTGGGCAATGGTCCCATAAGAAAGAAAACATCTTTATGGTGTATCTGTAACTCATTTGTAGCCACTTGGATTCTACCAGGATTCATAAGGGAGAGCTGTAAAATGAAGAAAAATGCAGCACAAATTACTCCACAAAATCAGAATTGACAGTAGTACGACTCAGGGGCTGTGGTGTGAATATGCAACTTACAAAAGAGAGGCAACTGTTGGAGATGTTTTCATGCACCCAAAGTTGAAACACAAAGGAGTAAATATCCATGAAATTTCCATGGCAATTTTTGAGTTTGTTTCTAATTTTTTATTTCTTAAAATGTGAAGGGAGTATAAAGAAAATGCTTCAGCACAGGAAATCTTTCAAAGCAGGAGGCAATTCTCAACTTGCAGGTCAACCTTAAAAACGTGAAGAGTTCAGTCACTGTTAAACAGGATGGTCGAAAAAAAAAAAAATCACACTAGATTTTCATGAACATCAAAAAAGATAAAATAATCCCCCTCATAATCTCTCTCAAAACAGTGACTCACTCCACCGTTTATGATGTCCTCTATGCCAAGGCCAAAAACACAAGACAACTCATATTCTATCCCTTGATTGTCTTCTTTAAAAGCTTTCTAATCTCATTGTTTGTGAGAAAACAAATGACCACAATAGCTAGGCCCTTGCTTAAAAATAATTTGATTTTCTTTGACTTATCTTTAAGTTAATGAAGGTCTGCAAGGTGTCATCAAAAGATGTTTCTGTGAATAGTGGCATAAGTTGAAATGAACTCTGTTTAATGAATGACCTGGATATAATTAAAATATTTGTGCTGCAACTGTATTATACAAGAACACACATAATCTCAGCCATATCTAACCAGTTAATCTTTAACAGATGAAAGGCATTGGCATAAAAGCTGAATTTCTGTCCCAGGTTTGACTTTTAATACATTCTGAAACTAGAGGAGAGCACAGTAGAAAGTCCCTACTATCACCTAGTGCCTACAGAATACCATTGAGAACAGCATTCTACACTCTATATTAGCTTTTGACTGTATTCTCTGATACAAATAGAACTAAAACATTCTGATTAAAGTATATGATTATAGACAAGGCATATTCTTTGCCAAATCAGGCTCCAAACATAAAAGGTAAAAAATATTGAGTCAGAAATTACTGAACATCCAAATGTAGTACTAATGTGACATGATTAATTAATATTACTTGTACAAAGTTATTTATTTAAAGGTATTTATTTCAAATATTTAACCAGGAAATTACCACCAAGATTAAAGGAATTAAACTTAGCCTACAGCAACGACATGCTAACATTTCCAGTATCTAAAGGCTAATAATTTACATTAGGGATAAAAATAAGCACAACGGATATTAACAAGCAGGAAGTAACATGGATGTCACTGAAAAGGAAGCATTTATTATGGGTGTCAAGACAACAACTACCTCACATGTGAAGAAAATAAGGCAAAGAGTCTAATTTTATCAATTAAGTCTTTCTCTTCATGGCATGCTTGAGCCCCCTCAGAGGGCAGTGCTTAAGTAGATGGACTTTTCTGTCCAAGTGATAACAAACCCACTACTGAGCAGTAGAATGGTAACAACAATAAGAAATGTGAAGTAATGCTGAAACTCCCTTTGAAATTACTGGAATTACTATGCAGGAACTAAGATGAGCATACTTTATACAAGAATATAAAACTGGAAAACCATGATAAATTTTAAGTATTTGATTAAAAAAATAGGTGATATTCAATGGTATTTTTGTGCAGTTTGCATTTTGAAATGATAATTTTTTTCAGACTGGAAATTTTAGACAATGAAGTAAGGGGAAAACTCATGCACAGTGAAAGCGAAAAAGGAATATATTTAATCTGTGTTACCATATGCAAGAATGTGATTTGTAGATAACTGCTGATGAAGGACTCTGAAATTGCGTGAGGAAGATGTTACTGTAAAAGGTCCATCAATAAACTTGGGCACATAAATAAAGACTCTGGAAGTTTCTGTGCATTTGGCTAGTCTCCTAGAACTACAAGTATATTGAAAACATGGCAAATTCAGAGCGTTCACTGAAGTCAGAAGTTTTACAGAGGCTTAGAAGCAAAGGATCAGGCTCCTCCTTCTCCAAAAGTTTTTGCAAAACATCGAAAATTAAAATCCACTAGAACACTCCCTACAAAAACATTTTTGTATAAGCCAATAAATGTTTCTTATCCAAATATGTTATGATGGCAGTCTCCAGTGCTTGCATTTTACTTTTCAACTGGCACACAAGTTAACATTTTTCTGAATAGTTTACAATCTCAGTTTATTAAAGAATTAACCTCTCAAATTCAGTTGTCAATTCAAGTACACTATGTTCAGAAACTTTCCACTGCATGCCATATACTTTGCATACAGCAAAAGTAAAATTCACAATGTACTTTTCTACTTTTTTCACTGTTGGCATATACAGAATAATCCACTTTCTCACAGATTGCCCATGTAAAAGAAAGATGGAAACCTGGACTCTTCCTCTATTGTTTTTCTTTAACAATCATTCCAAAATAAGAGAATAAATTTTACTTCTATCTCTCTTGAGAAGATCTCTGCTTCATTAAAGTTAAACTATGCAATTGCTATTTGACACATTTTTTTCGTAACCTAAATAATGACCTAACTCATTTCACCACTACCGCCCTAGGGCATGATGAACACACAACAGGATTTTTTTAACACAGCAGACAAATCCCACTTTAAGCATGGATATAAATTATTAGGTAGCACTTGCATAGCATAAAATTTTCTGGGAGAGGTTCTAAGTGGTAGAAATCACTTATTTTCTCCTGCCAATTCTCTTTTGCCTGTCTGTGTTCATGTAATTGTAACACAATATTGTATTCGGATAGCTTAAAAATTCAGCTCCTACTCCAGGTAAAACTAACTATGAAAGGAATGGCTTTGGCATCTGTATTTAACACATCTTTAAGCATAAAAAAAGAATCTTATCTGGGAATACTTGACATTTATTAATAAAAACAAGACAATTTGTATACAGCATTCTGGACATGTTTCAGTCTAGCTGTAAGAAAATTTTACCTATTTCAATCTTGTAAATTCTGCTTTATCTCACAATGTCACCCAGAAGAATTGAGAGTAGTAAGAAATGGAGTAGGGAGCTCATAAGAACAAATTACATTTCTAATTTAAAACTGGAATCAAAACCATTATTCAGTGCTGTATTATTTTATTCTTTTGGAGAAGGGCAAAATCTTTCAGCTTTTAAGTTATATATAGTTTTCTACTTCCCTTCCCTACTGACAAATAGATTAGTTGAGGCAATTTCTCTCCATTAAAGATTTTGCACATGACACTGTAATGTAGCCACTGTTCAAGTTACCCTTTAGAGGAGCACTTTTTAATTCAAGGTAACAGAAGGATTTGCATTTGTCACCAGTTAAACATAGTTCTTCCTCCCATCCTGTCTCATGTAACTCTCTGATTCCAGATCAGTTAAGAAAATAAAACATCATTATGAATGTTTTCTATTAGCAAACTGGACTACAAATTTGTGCAAAGTTTTTACAAGAGCTTTGTAAGTAGAAATATAAACTAAACACAAGAAATGTATTTTGATGTCTGATTAGGGAAACAAATCCTACCAGTTTCAATGACAGACTACAGAGCACGAAACATGTACAGATCATGGAACAAACATGACCAGAAGACTAACAAATACAATGACAAGAGTTGTTTTTTCTTAAAAGCTACCCAACTGCAGATTGACATCTGTAAAAGCCAGACCCATTATATATATCACATAACACACAGTGAAGTTGAAAAGAATTACCCTTAGAAAGATATTCTTTAAGGAGCCTTAAAACAGATATTCTTTAAAAAGCCTTAAAAACATAAAGCAGACAGAATTCATGTCATAAATATAGTAAGATATCCTGAAAATACATCTATTCATCATGTAAGTATTATCACCAGAACTGGTAATCTCCCTCATGGTATATTGGACGACTTAACTCTGCCAACCCCAGGCAATGGACCGAGTTGTTTGCCTTGGAAAAAGAATTCTTATTAAGACCTGACTATGAAAGCATGACTTAGCCTCTAAAGATTAACTGCCAAAACTTTATTCCTTTGAATTTCTTTTCTCTCAATTCTGACTCAGAGTATTTATTTCCTTTCTGTTTGCTATCAGCTGCAAAAGGCCAAATTCTAGCTAGTAGCAGCTGAAGAGAGATAGTTGACCTGGGAGCAAATAGTGGAGTGACCATGACAAAAAACATGGATTTCTTTTGGATACATTTTTCAAGGTTTCTTTAAAAACAAAAATAAACCATACAATATTCTAAGTAAAAATGTATGCCACCAAGTAGAAACAAAATAATTATTTTATTGGCAATAAATGCCATTATTAAAGGTTAGATACATGGAAATGAGCATTTTCCTACAGAAATCTTGTGTAAATAGAGACCTCAAAAAGGATTATCATCCTAGGCCAATGAAACACATATTTATGACTTTTTATGAAGTAGGGATAATATCTTTTTTCTTGTTTCCCATGTATGACATAATTATACATAAAAATAAAAATGAATTATCATTTATGACAATAAATAACCCTGGGATCAGCAGTTTCTGATTGTAGACTACAGTTCATCTATATGGAATATGAAATCTTAATTGCAATTTAGAAGACATAACTCATACCAAAAGAACTGATTAAATGTTTTTCAGGTTCTCCATAAAAGGAGACATCCAAAGGTGAGATCAGAGATTCTCTCCAGTTTCTTTCAAAACGGTAATCCAGGTTAATGAAATGAACAATGTTTTTTTGTATTAATCTGAAACTAACCCGAAATACATGCTGTCCACAAAGCCAGTTTCTATTTTCTACTCTGCCAGAAGAATCTTATTCCACTTGGCACAGGGGTATATATACAGTAACAATGTCAAGGTTGAATTCTACCTTTGCATTAGATTAGTTTTTTGAGATTTTAAAAAAATAAAATTACTGGATAAATTTACCACATCGCACAATGAGCAGGTTTATATCTATTGTCTCTCATAGAAAACTGATTACAGTGTTGATTTGTAAGAAAAATAAAGAAAACAAGTTTTGCACACCCTAAAATTACTTGTGTGGGAGTGCAATTATTATACAAGATATCACACATATCCCACACTGCACTGTTGTTTACCAGTGCTATTGTGAGACTGGTAAGAACAGGTATAAGGGGAATTGTAGAAATTAAAAAGAAAAAGCAAATATATTCCAGTAATTTCATCTATATGCCAGAAAAACCACCACAATGTTTAAAACACTTGAATCTTTTCTGGTATATACAAGAAACTTGGATGTGAACAAGAAAATGTCTTAGAAAGAAGTTTCATGTTCAATTATTGCAGGTACCTTTTGTAATTTAACTTAAAGGTCAAACGTAAGATATGAAATGCACACCGGCTTATTAGATGAGTGCATTCTATACCATGCATCTCTTGTCCTTTTCTAGCCTTCTTGGTTATTTCATAACTATATCAATAGTTGGGAAAAATAAATTTCTGAAAAAAATATTCATACTGGTAACATTTTTTTCTTTTGTAGACTGTCAAAGGACAAAATTAAATTCTGATATCATAGCTGAGCGACACACATTTCTCATAGCAATGAGCATCTACAATGAGCATTTACTAAGTTATTAAAAAATCAGAAAACAATAGCAAATTGTTGAATTTGAAGTAGAATTAGATTCCTAAGTTTCAATTAATTTTAAAATTTTACAAAACATTTTCATGTGAGTAAAGCATGAGCATTTACTAAGTTATTAAAAAATCAGAAAACAATAGCAAATTGTTGAATCTGAAGTAGAATTAGATTCCTAAGTTTCAATTAATTTTAAAATTTTACAAAACATTTTCATGTGAGTAAAGCATAAGCACATTGTGAGGAAGTTTCTGGAACATATGTAATATCTCCTTCCAAAATAATGCAAATTAAACTTTGCCTACAAGCGAGAAAAATGAAAATGTCACCTGAAAAATATTAAATAATTTGATGATTTACTTGCTAATTAACTAGATTTTGGATCAAACAGTTTCATTTCACTGCTAAGTCTCATGGATTTTGCTGATAAAGAAGTTCAAAGAATGTTAGAAACCCAGAGACATTAGAGATGAGATCCTGATAGAGGCTACTAGAAATTCAAAGGATGTCCAAATGTAACTGATGCTTATGCCAGTCATTTTCTTAGGATAAAATTTCATAATGCTTTATCTTAAACATCCAGTTAGGTGTTTCCGTTAATTTAAAAAATTGTTTTGGATAACTGTATACTTTCATACTTACACTTCATTTTACTAGAGCTGGTAAATCAAGTTTTTCTGAATTTTTCCTCATATAACACATCCCATCTAATCATACTAGTAGCTCTTCTTTGCACCTATTCTAACTTGGAATTATTTCCTTTAAAAGCTCATGATCAGAATGGTGACTAGCAGTTCAGCTGAGTTCATACCAATGGATATATAATTAAACAATTTATAGTGTCTCTATTATTCTAATACCCATATGCATCATAATATTAAATGATTACCTGGAAAATACTAACTCTATTTTACAATGAAAGCACAGCAAGGTCAAATGGCAGATCAGATAAAGGGCTATTTATTGTAATGTACTGAAACTATCCAGTACATTACAACACAAGTTTTCAGTCCAATGCCTACTCTTTGGAGTGGCGTGCTGAACACTGGCTGAAATGTGTACTTTCACCAAATGTGTTCATTCAGATGTGCACAAACAATACTTCAGAGTAGGATTTAAAAAACACACCGTATGGTACTGTCTAGACCTATCCATTGGATAAGCCCTGAGGACAGGATGAGTCTCAGATCATGTCCGTGGACATCTGTGATGACTGCAGACTTCTACTTGGAAGCCTCTTTAAAGACAGTGTACAGCTTTGGAGAAATGACCTAATGAAACACAGATTCCAGAAAAGACAAGGAACAATGGTGGTAGTAGCAGCATAGTTGGGGGGGGGGGGGGGGCGGGGTTAGAGATATAGTGTTAAGCATTCAAAGGCCTAATTTTGAGTTCTGCCATACTGAAAAAGGTCCAAACCTTTACTTCCCACTTCCCAAGAGAGAGCACTCTCCTCCTCTCACTGACATGTAAGGGCAAATGTAAGATACATTTAGACAAAAAAAACCTACAACCCAAAACCAGCAGGGGAATTTATACGCTGTACCCTATGAGCCCTATACTTAATTCTTTGCTACTAAGACTTGGATCTCTGAAATCCCAAGGTACAGTTTGAACACTGTATTCTCATTCTCTTCTGTTGGGAATTTGAACTACAAACTATGTAGAACTCGGTGGGAGTCTTGAGCTAAGAAGATGGGTTGGATTCTTATATATAAATTGGACAGCATCGGAAATGACGACGAAATTTAGGGGATTTTCAACTCCTTTGAGCCACTGTAGTTCATTTCAGGCAATGAAACTTTAAGTGTTTAATACCAATAGAGGAAGTAGCCTTTTTCTCTTAATAATATAAAGTGAAAGTTACGGGAACTTTGGTCTTCTGAAATAAGCCTTTCATCCTCAAGAAGACAACCAAGACAGGCTAGTTCCAGTAAGCTATTAGCAATTACATCATGAAATAAAGCACTACTAGCAGGAAACAATTCATTGTCCTTTACATAAAAATAGAGGCATGTGTAACCACTGAAAATACTCCAGTCAAATATCAGCTAGATCTTCAATGTTAGAGATGCAGATGTTCTCATAGGACAACTGTGATCTTTCTGTATGAACCATTCATTCAGCCTTGGTTCCAAACCTCTTTCAGTTTAATTTACCCCATTGTGAAAATAGAATTGTTATATCAATAGCAATAAGCTGCAAGTTTTGTTGATGATGACAGCCAAAAAGACATCAAGCCAGAAAGACTCAAAGCAGCAGAACTTTTTTTGTACAATAGGGACGGACACACACATAAAACCCATGAACAGAAGTCAAGGTTTATCCCAGAATTGACTGAGAATCCCAGAGCAATAGACAGCAGTGCAACGCTGTGTTAGGTGGTTGAGGTTATTGCTTTTGAGCTGATAGTTTTAAGATAACATTTTATTTTTTTCCAACACATTGCATGAGGTATTCTTTCCCTTTTGTCTCATTAACATTTCAAGGTCTTCCTTGATTTTTATGCAGGTAGAATGAAGTCCTTGTGTGGCGTTAAGTTAGGAGCTGATAAAGGAGTGGCAATGAAAAAAATAGTGGCCTTTAAAGGTACTGTCCTTTATATAACAGTAGGCATGGAGACTTGCACAAGATATGAAAGACCTGTTTTCAGCAAGCTGTCCTACAGACTGCAGCCATCTCTTACAGATATCAAAAACTCTATTTGCAATACAGGGATCTGACCATATAACACAAAAGGATACAATCTGTGCTACTGTATTTTAAGCTAATTCAATACAGTGAAGTATTACGATTAAACACTAGGAGATAACTCTATGAGTCAACTACAAAATAAACACTTACAATGAAATTTAATTTATAAAGATTTCTGAAAAACAAATAAGATCATTTCCAAGTGGTAAACTTCACTATTGTTATAGTCTTTTGCTAATTGCTTTTGCTTTGTTTTAAATTGTTTTGACTTTCCAATTTCAATTAGTATCTTCAGCAAGGTGTGAACTCAGCCAGTCTTGTTATTCTGCTTCTCTGCTCTAACAGGAACATTTCTACTTTTCTATTTTGACAATGCTGCTCAGATAATTGACTAGATTATTTAACTGAAAGGCTGCTGACAAAAGTTCTGTTCTTTCTCCCAAAAAGAAAATGTGATGCTATCAAGTGGTTTAAGTCCATTGAAATTGAATGTATACCAACTGAGAATCTGTTTTCCTGTAAAACAAAGCAGAATTTTCCCTCTGTGCTTTATCTTTATTGATAACTCAAAGTTATATGTAAAATCTATAATATGAGAGAAACATTCCCTAGGATTTTTCCCTTGAAAGGAACTCTGTGTTCCAAATAGTAGTTCCCTCTGCTCAAAGGTTCTTCTCTTTATGCACATTCAGATTAAAGCCAACAAACTACACTTAGCACGATCAATTTCAGAAAGTAAATTTAGCATATGCGCACATTAATGTCATGGATCGATAGAAGCAGCATATTATAGATCCACGAAGACAATAGAAATAAAGCTTAAATACTGCTAAAATCCATAATGTCTTTCATTTACAAGCCATTTATTAGAAACCGTGGAAATATGAGAAATTTTACACCACTTTGTACATAACTTTAGGAAAGTAAAGAAAAAAATCATGAATTAAATCTAAGCTCCAGCTAGAGTTTAAACAGGCTACAAAATAAATTCTGAAAATATTATCCAGCTCAGGCAGCAGAAGAACCCCATTTCTGGAATCACTAACACCTAGTTACCTCTTCTCCAAGAGATGCAGCTATCTTTTTTGAAGTGAGAACTGAAAGGGCTGAAGTACTAGGAGGTACAGCCACCAGCCAAAATAACGAAGTAAGTCATAAGCTCTAGTGGAATCCTTTTCCAATGCATACTACTCATAGCACCCCTTAGCAATCAGCAAATGTCTTGTGGCATAGAGATACACATGCAATAAATGACCTTTGCTTTAAAATCTGTATTTGTTATCTAGGCACGCAAACTATTTTAGGTGTCACAAAAAAGAGGAGAAAAAACAATAAATATTTTGCTCTGTAGCTGTTTGTCCTGGTTTCAGCTAGGATAGAGTTAATTCTAGGCTCTAGTTATGAAATTCATTATCACTGTTTAATCTGAGCAGCTTAACTGCTCCATATTTGTAAGCAAGTTAAATGAATTTAGAGATGCAGGGATATTGCTAACAACTACTGAATTCTATTTAAAAGCATGGCATCTGTGAGAACAAATTTTAAACCTTTATGTTCAGTGAACAGCCTTTAGTGGCAACAGGTAATTCAGACTTTGATCAGAAGACTCAAAGCCCTGTGCTGACAAGAACAGTTTTTAGATGTAATAGTGATGATGAGAGACCACAGCTCATGGTTTTAAGATGTGTTAAACCGCGATCTAACATAAGCCTTGAAGCAATCCAGCAGCAACCATGTTCTACTAGCCTTCCAGTTTTACCACATCAAATCCATTCAGCCTCCAAATGAACAAGTATTCCTTAAACCTTACTTTTATATATAAATACAGTACCCTGTACTTTAATGATCTCTCAAAAAACCCATTGTTTGATACTCTACTTTGTATTTTAATACATACTGTCAATTGGTGTTGATCTTCAATATTGATTAGGGAATTCTGAACCAGGCATTTAAGAGTAAAAACTCAAATTAGTAAACAACCCATTCTTTCACATCCAGACATTTTATCACGTAAACAAGAGAATGATACCTTTGCCAAAATAATCTGCAATTCACATACAGAACACACGTGTACTGACAGGAGATTTCACTAAGGCCAAGGCAAGAGAGAATGAGTTCCTCCAGTGAAACTGCACTTCTTGATTTATCTAGAAACCTTTGGCCTGGAACTTGAGAAGATGATGGAACAATTTTGCTTCTGATAACATTCTTCCTGTGACCTATGTTTTCTGCTAAGTAATTACAGTGCCTTGACAAGTATGAGTTAAGCAGCGTTGCCATGCCAACCTATGTCCTTCTCTTTTTAAATATTCTACTGATACCAGAGACATTGAGCTTGGAATATACTTCCCACCAGTAAAACTACTGTTGGATTTCTTTTGACATCAAAATTATGTTAAATGCTATGGATTTAACTTCATATGATCAAGTATAGATATTAATAATAAATACACTTTGACTTCTCATAGATTTTTTCTCTAAGGCAGAAGAGCATGAAGCAGCAAATTATGTGATCAACGTTGCTGATATTCAGTAATAAAACAACCATTCATGTTTACTGATACTCCAATGGTGAAAAAAGGTCAATCATTTTTCTGGTCAAAACATATTAATTCTAAATAAGTGGTATAACAGGAGTTTGTATTCAGATGGTCTTTATCCAGGTGAGAAATGAGGAAAAAAAAAAAGAAAAGAGAAAAACACATATGATACAATAGTTGCTTTAAATTTCTGGATTAAATCTTGCTACCATATCCTTGCAGCCCAGTGAATATAGTATTGCTACTCCTTGTAATACACTCTGGTTCTCTGTTAAGCTAACTCAGGACTTCAGACTTGTCAGGCTTTTTCCAGACTTGTCTGGGCCTGCATGGGGACTTGTTGCAGCATGCTTATCTAGGGGAAAAAAAAAGGAAAAACATTACTTTTACCTACTTTGTCTTAGGTTTTGCTTAGCTTTAAATTATTGCTGGCTTCAATGCTTGTCATCACATATATACTTCTGAAACAAATATCTAGTAATGATGTGTGATTATCTAACAGTTTAGACTTCACAGACTAAACTATCTATGACCCTAGAAAACAACCACCACAAACAGGAGAACAGGCACGAAATGACAGCAGTAACCAAAGTACAATCACAGGATGATTCCAGAGACTTCAGGGCTCATCTGACTCAATGATCAATTAATGATCATAAAAAAGTGTAACTGAACAAAACCACCTTCTGGAATAAGAAAGAGGTGTGACATGGAAATCCATACCAATGCAGAAGTAACAAGATATAGAGCATATTAGTAAGCATAGTAAAATGATCCTGTGCAGAACCTACAGATACAAGGAAGAAAGGATCGACATCATAACCCACCCAACAAAGGTCACAGGATGCTA
This sequence comes from Laterallus jamaicensis coturniculus, assembly GCA_022605575.1. NCBI lineage: Eukaryota > Metazoa > Chordata > Aves > Gruiformes > Rallidae > Laterallus > Laterallus jamaicensis. The sequence continues at coordinate 21,310,618 of JAKCOX010000014.1, forward strand.
ATGATTTTTTTGTAGCCTGTGCCCACTCCATAAGCAAAGCGACCTTATTATGCAGAGGTAAGGTGGTAGGTACTGAAATGCTTGTCTGTATAAATTTTAACTGTACATAGTTTGAATGATTAGTAATATAACTCAACTAATTATACATTTTGAGCGTTAAGACTTCAATTTTAGCTTTACGTATAGAGTGCATTTCCTTGTCCCATTATGAGATTCTGCGTGTGAAATTGATGGAGAATTCATGCAGCTTATTCCATAACTTCTTTGTAACAAATAGACAACACCAGCAAAAACTATTGATTATTTCAAAAACCTCTTGGAGAGGCAGAAATATAAAGCTCTAACCCTCCTTTCTAGTTCTTTCCTTTTTAAAATAAAATATTAACACCATAGAATTAATTACTGCAGAACTACAGTAGAATAACCGTCGTGACTTGTTGTTTTTGAAAAAACATTGCTCCATGCAGCTGCATTAGCAGTGCTCTAACCAGCATTGTCAATAATAAAAAGATACTAGAGAAATTTGAAGAGAGCGTCTCAACAGACTAAAAATAGATCATTCTGGATTAGGTATTCACCTATACATGTAATTAAATCAGCCTGATTTTCAGGCAGGCTTTAAGGAAAATGAGATTAGCATAATGTGAAAATAATTCATTTATTCACAAGGAGATACAATTATCATACAATCAGCATTTAAGAATCCAAATAAATCAGCACCGTCATATTTATATTTAAACAAAGAAATCCATCTGCCAATGATAGAAGATTCAAATTCAATTAATTTATTATAGAACAAAAGACATAATTCTGACAATTTGAAAATCAGATACAAGGAAAGCAACAGAACTAATAATGACTCTAATGCATGTTTTGATTGCTTTAGATAGGAATTGCATTATATAAGCCAAACAAAACTAAATGACAGTTGTTCTACACACTGTAGACCCACAGGAAGCCTGCTTTCATATAGATTCCTGTCTTTCTTTTCATAACGTTTTTTGATCTCTAGTAAGTTCTAAATAAATCTCTACCTCGTTGTTCTAGCATAGCAGAACAGGAGCTGGGGCACTGTTGGTTCATAGCAGCCCTCTCTCATGTAGATTCACTGGTGCTATACAAACCTTGCTGATACTACAACCTTTCTGTACCCTACATGACTAATAGGATCTCTCTTCTCTACCTAACATTTTTCACTAAATCTGTAGCAATCTAGTGGTTTTGAGACTGTGGACACTCTTGTGATAGTCATCTGTGGACTAAAAGGGGAGGGGTGGTTGCAGAAACATACGTGTACAAAATAAGATGACCAAACCTAATTTTCTTAGAATAATAAGGCTAAAATATGTAGAGAGTTAGAGGTCTTGGCTGCCTTGATGACATTTGGTAAAAATTAATACAAGAAAAAAAAAATTGTAAAATTTTCATTCATTTTGGGGAGAAAAAACAGCCAAAGACTATAGATACTGTAATGAATTCTCTGTAATTGAGACTAGACAAAGGACCTACAATACAAACAAAGGAATCTTCAAACAGAACTCAGCATTGTGTTCAGGAATTAAACCTGTTTGGTTCCTAAAAAGCTTTGATAGTAGATGAGCTTTCCAATATAGAGCTAGGAGACCTTATTCTTCCTATGACTTGGGGGAAAAAATATTTTAGTAATCATGTTTCATAGCTGTTGGGAAACATAAGTATGAAATTACTTGAAATTGAGTTCATTTACAACGTACAGACTGGTTACAGCCCACCAAAGCAATTTACATGGGCCATCACCTTTTTTCCTGGTAGTCCTTCAGATAAGACCATGTCTGTGCTCTCATGTGATTGGGACGTACTAAGATTGTTCACATTTAGGCACTGTCTTATCAGACAAAGGAGGAACCATTTCCCCTGCCCATAATGCTTCTGGTGACTCCACAATGTGTTGCTGTGACCAGAAACTTTGGGAGTTGTATTACGGGTAGCATTTTCTGTTCAGAACAAATTAACAACTAAAACTCATATAAAAACCTACCTACCTTTCAAGAAGGTATAAATTTACTACTCACCTACAGTTGAGATGCAGTTTCATTGGTGTTTTATACTGAAATAGTTGTAGAATAGAGTCATCTACATCATAAACATCTACAACAATACAAACAACTTCAGGGTAAGGAAGCTTTGAGAAACACTGGTTTTGTTCTCATTTTGTAGCATTATTACAAAATATAATATTTGAAAGGAGAGGAACTGGGGAGAAGAGAGAGTCTGAAAATTTACTGCAAGAATTTCAGCATGAAATAAAATGGCATATAAACTGATCCACTAATCCTGAAAACAGTCTAAAGAAGTAATCACAGCTAAGTCTCCAATGGTCTGTTTTTAAAGTGGCAATAATATTCTTTGGGAATGAATACACTAGACAAATATTTCCAGCATGAATATCAGAATGTTTAACCATATATTCTCACCAATAAGCTTGTGTTTGCTAATATAGAAAACATTACAATATATTCCCACATATATTATAGCTGATATTACAGCGAGAAGTATATATTCCTAGGTATCTTCCGATATTATTCTATTTCAATAAAAGGCTACATCTAGATATGTTCCATAAAACTGGAGTTCTCGGAGGAATAAGCACATTAAACTAAGGAAGTTCAGTTTAGGACAAAGATATTTTATATATTTTGTTAAAGGCCCTGGGAGGTTTGAAAAGCCTAGTTCATGCCTGATGTATTTTCATGATGAGTTTGAGTCAAAGTGTTCATGTTTCCATAACATAAAATACCCCTAGTTTCCATAATGTAAAATACCAGCTAAATTCAATGAGAGTCTATTATAATTTCTGCTGTGCTAGATAATACAAACTAAGTGGTATGCAGGATAAAAACCCTTCACAACATCATATGACCAGGGTAAGTAAAAGAGAAGGTAAGCTTCAGGCTTCAATACAAAACTGAATGACTTTGAGATAAACAAAAAAGAATTTAAAAAATTCTTTCTATAGAAAGATGAAAAATGGTGAATAAAGTTTCTAAAAAACCTCCAAAGACTGCTTTTTGTGGAGATAACAAAAAAGTCAATAAAAGGCAAAAAGTACAAAAGAAAAGCAGTTACTTCACAAACTGTCCTGAGAACTACCTATTGACTGAAACCAATCTCTGCCCGAGGAAATAATGCATTTAAATGTTGAACATGGTCAAAAGTCAAGAGAGATCTTTTTGCACATATTTTCTTAATCAGTAGTTTGGAAGACTTATGCTTAATACAGAAATAATCAATAGATTCTTATGGTCATCATTGCATATTTTATTACAGTCCTGAAAATGTTTGATTTTAGATTATATAAAGTAAAATAAAATGAATAGCTTCATAAATCTGGAAACTCTACAAATACAATTTCACATAACTGAATTCTTCAGAACACTTAGAGTATTCTGGAATAAGATGTAAGGGAAGAATCCAGCCAGACTATTAGTTCCTTTCCTCTGTGAAGCTTGGGAACTGATAGCTTCTTCAACTTAGGCACTGGCATCGAAGTTATCAGTGGGAGAAAGCTCTTATCTTGAACGAATGAGTGCTAAAGCTTTCTAGGCAAAATTGAAGCCCGAAGTTCATACAGAAAACTAATTGGCAAAAAATATTCATTACAATCCAAGGGGATAATTATATTCAGACAAAAACTATTGCTTACAAAGGTAGTTGTCTTTTTTATTCCCTTCCATCTCTGAATTCCTATAGTTTATTTTCGGTTGTGCAATCCCGTTCAAGACACAGCAAGGATTTAAGATTTTTAAAGGAATTTATGTGCATTTAAAATGCAGAATGAATAATATATTGTGTACAGTATCCTAGTTTCCTCATCTCCCATCATCTCATGCAACTGAAGTGCTCTTGCCCTCACAAAAGCAACCAGTTACATTGCAAAGTGTGCTGACAGACAGTGGCTACTTGAATGCAAGACAACTTTTTAAAGAATTCTAGAGCCTGAAGTCAGCAGCATTGTAGTTGTCATTTTTATGGCACTGTTTTCCAATGCTGAAACTTAATAGAGAACGTGTGTTCTGAGCATAGGAATTTCAGAAGGATCTGCACGGATTTCCTTGATCTATTTCCTAAATACACAGTAGATTTCAGTTAATATTTTAATTTACAAAGCTTTATGGAATAAGGAGTTGATAGTATCTATTTCAGTCTGCCATTTCAAACAATAACCAGATTTCAACATTTAACAACTAAAATTTTCCTGGAAAAAATGTCTTTTGAAAGTATTCATTGAAGATGCTAATTTCCTCACAGCCTCTGTCCTTTTTAGTGTACTATAATCACAGAAAGAAAGTGCTCAAACTCATTTGGAAGTGTTTAGCCAGTTTCAGTAATACACTATGACCGCAGGAAGAGATGCAGTGTTCCATATTGGCACCCGTATCTGAAGACTCACTCAAAAAAAATAAGCCATCTAGACACTTTCCAACCAACCACATTACAGAGCATTGAGCAGATGGAAGAAGTCAGTGGTGAACATCTACCTCTATCCCATGTTGTTTTACCTAATCCTGATAGAAGGCTTTGGAATTAATACTTATAATTTCAAATTTGAGAATTCAGGGTTTTTAAAAAAATGATCAATTTATACTAAAAGCCTATTTGTGTTTCCCAGTGACACTAGGCTCAATTAATGAGAATATTTGTTGTTGCAACAATAAAATAAATACTATAATTACTGTAATTTATCACAGATAAAATAATTAGTATCCTCTGCCTTTAAGAATCTCCTGTTTCTGATAGTAGCTTTCATGGCATCTATGCATTTCTTTTGGACTGAAGTGTTTTGAATATTATTAAAATACTTATTAATCAAACTGAAAAGCTGAACTAATTTCAGTTAGTGCAAGATAGATTAAAAAAAAGCATTTTGCAGGCAACTGGGAGACAACTGTGGGCATACTATTTTTTTTTCAGCCAGCTGAGTCTGACACCAGGGTATTAAATTTGATTCTCCTGAGAGAAGACAACCCAGATGTGCTTCTCACATAGTACTTTCTGCCAGATGATCCAAAAAAGAGTGGCAATTCCAGAGAGACTGAACGCTTGCCTTTTCCTTGACTAGGAAGTGTTAAAGTTATACTATGTCTATTCCAGCATAAAGTATATCTGGCTACTGCCACTTCGTTGTTATCTATTATTGAGAAACAATTGCACCATAGTTCAAAAAGCAGTTAGAGTCTCAGAATATTCCATAATTTTGCTTGTCTTTCCTCTAGTTTATGAGAAAGAGGCAGATAGTTCAATTGGCTTTACCACCAATAAGAGTAGACTCCATTCTTTCGCCACCTCCCTATTTAAAAAAAATCCAAAAACTGAGACACTGGAGACAACATAGGTTTGTTATTAGTCAAGACAGTATCCATCTGAATTTTCAGACTTCATTTGGTCTGCTAAAAACAGGTGATCTTGAGGCCATTCTTTTCAAAAACTGAACTTACTTGAAACTAGTATTGTGCAGCTAAACCAGAGGGGCAAAAAATATTTGGATAAAAGAAAATAAGGAAAAAATCCTCATTAAATGAGGATTGTAGGTGAAAAGAAATTTAGTCAATTCAAACTTTCTATCTGAACCTAAATGAAGAAATGCCTTTTGAGAACCTGTTATAAAACAAGGGACTAGATTCATAAAACTGGTATTGATGGCACATCTTTTCTATCGGCTTATCCCTAGAGTTATTTCCCAGACAGTAAGAGACTCAACCTCACTGCAGACCTCTGCACAGACCTGAACTCACATTTACTATTCCTGGAGAAAGTGCCCTAGGTGGAGTATTGAGGCCTGCTTTTCTTATTATCTCATACAGAGTTATTCTGCCCTGCATAAATCTTTAAGACTTAAGGAAGAGACTGATAGCTACATGTCCCAATTTCCGAGGTGAGCGTTCCACATACCAAGCTAGTGATTTATTCCCTTTCTGCCTTGGAGATTATATAAATATTTTATACAAATATATTTGCTGTTTCCAGCTATAAAAACTCAGAAAAAGAATCCATTTAGAATTACTTACAACTTCTTTAACTAGGAAGTAGAATACATGCACAAAATTCCACTCTCCAACTCATTCAGAGTGGAGATTTGGACAACAGTTTTGACAGACAATGACCCTCTAGCATCCTGAGAACAGAGCTTAGGTCTCACATATCTTGAGTGAGAATTGTAACTGCTGATCTTCCAGGAAAAGAGAAAGAATGCCTAATTTTTTTAATAAAGTTGTGTCTCTAAACCAAAAAAAAAAGGGTTTCAGAAAGCTACTTTTCTGAACAATTTCAGAAATTATTCAGTGATTTTGCTCTATACAGTGTTGATACAATGTAAAGATATATTAGGATTTGTAAGGTTTCTCCTCAGTTCTAGGGAAAAAATAGTAAATCTTTGATTTGGTCAGTCTAAGATATGGTACTTGGCAACTTCTCCCGATTTCACTGTGTTTTAGTATTCTCTGACTCATCTTTTTTTGGTTTTGATCTGCATAGAATTTCTTCTGGGGCCAAAATTAGCAGCTCAAATGTGTGCATTCAGGGGTAAGAACAACAACAACTGCAGCACTCTATAAATCAACTGGAAGTGACAGGAATTAGCAAATCTAACAATCTGCTACTTTATTAACATCACTGGCCTATACATTTAAGCATTTAATGCCATATTAGATACCCTGTGGTGTTTCAGACCAAGTCTGGAAGATATGAAATAGGCCGTAAGAAAGCCATGCCTTTCTGGAGCAGGTGATGGAGGGAACTAGACAGCTATGTTCAGGCTTCTGATTTGTTATCTTTCTAACCTTCTACCTCAGCCTTGACATCAAATATGGGTAGAGAAATAACCCAATAAAGCTATTAAAAAAGGAAGACAATTAATACCAGATGGTTAAGCATCAAATTTTCAGCAGAGTCCAAATTTCTAAACCATGTTCCAGAGGAATAAGAAAAAATAACTATCCGCATGTAGAACTTGGACACACATGTTCTCATTAACATTAAATTAGCACAGTTGGCATGTGTCCCCATGTGTTTACATAAAAATATGATAATGGGCATATTACTCATATCCCAGGTTTATACATTGATAATATGAATGGACTTGCATGCTATTTTGACATTAGGTAGTACAATATTCTCTTGCCTCCACTGGCTTCAGGAACCATATGTTTTCATTTACAGTCCAATGCGAATCTGTAAGTTCCATATGCACTATGTTTGTAAAAATGATTTTATGATTGGAGAGCAAGTACACACTTGCAAAGTTTAAAGCAACATATCAGACACCCAGGATTTTGTTATTTCAAGCAGAACTGTAGCACTTGTAATCACAAAGAAAGGTCCTGGGCTTAGTATTGACTATTGCCTCAGGTAGCTGTGTGAAAGGTATGGAAACTTTTACCATAGATGTGGGCAGTGGTACAGTGCATGTCACATAAAATAGAGATCTGAATAGTTGCATCTCTAAACTACCATATTGGAATTGGGAAAGAGTTTTGAACATACCAAGAAGATCTTTTGCTAAGAACATTAATTTTTTTACTATCAATTCCCTTCAGCTCAATAGCAACCAAAGGTATAACATATGCTGTATGCATCATATGTTTGCCTGCATACCCATGCATATTGTCGCTTTGTGTTATTCCAGGAGTCTCTTGAGCACATGGGAAGAAGAGTTTCAGTGGGTTGGAAATTTATGCTTCACTAAATGCATTGTCAGTTTGATGACCATCTGTAACTTACAGAATTTTGTTTTACGCTGTAGAAAAGAATAAAGTAGATTTTAGATTTCAGAACAGACCCAATAATATTCTGGTAGCCCTATATTTGATAGGGTTTATAAACCCAAGTATTAATTCATCATCAAAAAAAGCCTTCCATGAGTGCCCTTATTCAGGTGAGCACATCTCAACCCAGGTCCCACACCAGAAATATTAACATTTGCAAGCCAAGCTCAGACAAACACAAACAGTAAAAGAAAGCAAACCTTATAGAAGCTGCAGTGCGAAGCAGTTAATTGTCTTAATATTACACTCTGGTGAAAATCAAGTTTTCAGTTATGGTCAGTTACTGGACTGACACACTCTGAATTATTTCCTCTGAAAGCAGATAAAATGTGGACATAAACATGAACGACATATATGAAAAACAATTAAGCCTCAGAGAATTTCAGCTTTAAGAGCAAAATTTTTTAAGAGCAATTGGGGATGAGTGAAAATCATATTTTTCAGTTGAAAAAAACATTTCCATCGTTATAGATTTTTCTATCCAACATTCAGGACCTATATATTCCCAAGTGACCACCCTTTTTTGACAGTTTACTGAAAACTCTGAAAACTTGGGCAAGCATCACCACAGGGGCAATTTTAGATCCAAATTGTTTGACATTGCTTTCCCTAGTAACAGGAACAACCGCCCTCATTGCCTGAGTAAAACAGGATTTACAAGTAAACAAAAAGATGCAGTACACCTAATCCATTCCTAAAACTGCTCCACAAGTTTTCTTCCTTCCTGTTCAACTATAACCTGTGATTAGGAGACTGATACAATATTAGTGAATCACAAACATTATTAGCCTGTCTGGGAGAAAAATTCATCCTCCTAAGATAATTTTTTCAAGAGGAAAACCCATATTATTTTTTGTATCTTTCCTCAAATACAATAAAACATAGGAAACCCAGAAGAAGACAGTATTTCCTTAGCTGCATTTGCATAACTGTTACCTTTCTTATTTGCTGTCTTACAGGCAGGATTTTTAACACGAGCATTTGAGAGGAATGCTAATGAATTCCCAGAGGATTAAAATAAAACTACAGTAAATAGAAGTGCATTTCAGTCACCTAGCTCTCATGCTTACATCTGTATGTAGAAAGATGACCTGCATTAATATAATTTCCCTCCCACTCCACAGGTTACTATGTTGATTTTAGAGGGTTTGTACAGCTTTTTACTATAATGGCATTGTTAAAATGACACAATACAAAGCTGAAGAGATGCTGGAAGCCCCAAGGAAAGAGCTCATGCTGAAATTTAACAACAGTTTGTCTTTTATCATTTACACCAACCAGAAACATATCAGATTGTTTAATTTCTAAATTCATCAGCTTGCAGGTCATATACACAGATTTATCTATACCTATATACACCGAATATAGATGACAACTGCTTATTTGTGCATCAATGCAATTCAGAAAAGTGCAACTGGCAAGGATTCAAGCACTAGTTAAACAATAATAATCATAACAGCCAGGGGTCATGGCAGGGAGGTGAGTCCCTTTCATAGGCCTCCTTCACTGTTGGGATACTTAAATCTAGCTGAAGTTCTATTTGTTGATCTGAAAATAAGGGTATTGCTTACGTCAAGTGGGTATTCTGACAGCAAAACATGCTTTGAACAAACCATTCTAAACTGTTTAAAGTTACTTAATGGAACGAAACATTCTACTATAAAAATTAAACTTTTGAAGCATATACAGCTTTTCAAAGTCTGCTTCCATTCTTTGAGAGGATTTTTTTGGTTTTAGATTTCATAGCATTGCTTATGTCAGAAAAAGACACTACCCTTTAAAGTCAGTGTGCTTCTATTAATCTTCATGTCATAACCATAGGCACAGAAAATAAACCGTTCAAGGAATTGAAGGGTAAGTGGAACACTCTTACGAGATGGCATTTATGTTGTAACCTCTTTAGCAAAGATTGAAATAGAACACTGTGTCTGGATTGGTGGCATGTTCCTCAAATATATACCATTTATGTACTACTACATGATACAATTGCTTTTAGCTGTTTTGAAGAATACAACATATAAATGGGGAAATTTTAACTTACTTGCTGCATCAAGACTGTCTTAGAAACCTTATTGCTCTGCAGATAGGATCTTGTGAAAATTTACCATATCTTCTGCTACATGCATGGTCTTTTAAAACTTTTTATTCAGACAGAGGTTTTTTTAACGAAACAGGCTTAAGTCTTCTCTTAATTATTTTGCATTCATTGAGGTTTTTACAAACTATAAAGTCAGGAAGTTGCGCTGCCTGACCACCATTATCAGAAAATACTTCAAAATAAAACTTTTTTAAGCTCCTAAACTGAACTCTTTTTTTTTATATAAAGATACAAATATTCTCCTGGAGAATCACATTCTAACTTCGGGTACTGCAAGAGGGATCTGGAAATTCCTATTGAAGTACACTCTCTGGATTGAAAACTTCTGTATTTCTCAGCTTAATCAGAGTGGCATTAGGCTCAAGTATAGCTAAATAGCCTAGTAAATCTGATTTTTGCTGATATTATAGATCGCAGAGGACTTTGCTATGACCTGGAAGTGCAGGATCTCAGGACTTACCTAAGCTTTCCTTGGCCTGAGATGGTTTTACCTTGTTTTAACAACTGTCAGTTTAGTGGTCAAGTGGCTATTGCATAACCTGCTCTAACTTAAGCACTGTAATGTCATATAAGACAAACAAACCTGGCAAATATTGAATGATATCCATTCAAAGCATAACATTTAGATTTTGGTGCAAAAATAACTTGTGTAAATGTTCAGCCTTCCCACAAAACTTTTATTCACTTAAAGGGCAATTAAACACTGGTTTTGCCTGGCACCAGGTCCAATGTGTGGCCTTGATGCTCTTTGATTTACACAATGTAAAATCTATTAGTATCTCCTCATGACCATGCTTTATATGCATCCATATTTTGTAAAACTTTTAAAAATATAATATTGCTATGGAACAAAGGTTGGTTAGCAATATTTTCTGTCATGGTGTAGCAACCAAAACTCAACTGAAATGGAAAGGCTGCCACTCACAGAAGGTATGGATCTGGCTCAGCAGTTGTAGAAATTATGCAAACACTTGACTTTAAAGCAATCCTTATTTTTGTCAGTGTAATTATGCATCACATAACTAGGCCAGGTGTGCAATATTAACAAGTATGTGAACATTTGCATAAGAAAATTCAACTGTGGCATAAAATCTAAACACATTTTTAAGTGCTATCAAGAAGCCTGTATTCCCTGGATTTTATTGCAAGGCTAACTTAGTGTTACTGAAGTACATTTTTGAATGGAAAATTGCGTAGGCAGTGGGAAATGGTGTTTTCTTTACATTATCCATTATAGTTGCTGCTGACTTTAGTACCAGTCTTCCACTCCTTAATGACTTTCAAATTTGTCTCTCAAATTACCACTGGGATGCCAAAAGACAGACAAAACTGATCTCCAGGTTAATAGAACCAACATTCTTGTAATATATCAGTTTGTGTAGGTTCCAGAAAAACTGGTGACAGCAGAAATCTTAATAGAGTACTATACTAATAAAGACCATTAAAAATACTATTTAACTAATCAAATAATTAATGGTGGTATGTAAACTACATCTTTATTACATTTTTATTGTTGAACATGCATAAAAGTTGCAAACTCTTGAGAAAAATATAAGATTGCAGAGAAAAAGAAAGCAACCAGATTGCAGTGTGCTATTGCTGGAAGATCATTCTACTGTGATTAACAAAAAATTAATGTAGAACTCCTTAATAGTGCATGTAAATCCAACTAAATGTATGAAGAATAAACATATGAAGCCTCCACGTAGCTCAAAAAAATGACTATCAAATTAAGAAAATTCTCCTATCCAGGTAATTTTATAACACTACTGAAAGTGAAAAATATAAAAGGTTATGCATTTTTATAAATTTACAATAAACTTTGGAGTTAAGATTGTGGTATTGTACAACGTGCACAGATTCAACAGTACACTGAGTATGATATATGCTGCCATTCTATCACATACAGTTTTGACAGTGAATATATTCCAAGTTTCATGCACTGAAAAGGTAAGACTGTGTTAAGAGCAGAGAGTACACTCAAAGGTACTGAATGGCACATTCTTATATAAGGAATGCTGAGATGTCTAAATTATTTAATATCTACAATCAGCATCCAAAGTTTCAGTGGAAATTTCTCTGCTTTAGTAAATTCCTACCTTACTCAGTTACATTTGTTAATTTGAATGTAAAACCAATGAAGATTTTTCAAATAGGTATCACTCCAGTCTGCTTCATAACTTGATCCTCTTGTTTTCTTAAGAAGAAATTTAGCCACTTGCATTTGAAATCCATGCAGTAAATTCTTTAGTCTTAAGATTTACTACCTATCTTATAACCACACTGTATCTTTAGAGTCTTTGGCTTTCATGAACCCAGTAGGAACTACAAACAGATCAGTAAGGTCCATCCATTTATTAATTTTAATAAAAGTTATCCTGATCCACAAGGCTCAGAAGTTTAATTAAAGTCAATGGAAAAAATGCAGTAAGAAATCATAGTAAAATTTAATATTAAATCAGCCTAAAGCAATTCAAAAGAAACCAGAGGGGACTGATAAAGTACCTGATGGATGGTGAAGGATACAATATTTCAAGGAGCAAGTATGTCATGTAATATTTTCCAAGCTCAAATCAAGGCAGACTATACATAAGTTCAATAAGTCTTTTTTTAAATACCTTTTGCACACATACTCACATTAGCTGTAAACGACAAATACCTAGCCCAGGAATGAGCGTCAGTGTAGGCATAGAAACATAAAGTCATTGCAGATTACAATACTCACCTGTGAGTTTGAATACACAGCTGGGCGACCAAGTTGCACTGAACTCTTAGTACTTTCAAAACCAACACTGACAACAGTGGCCCATGCAGTCTCATTCTTCATCCTCCAAGACTAGCACTTGCAAAAGACATTCTCATGATCTTGATTGGCTTGCCAAGACTGCAAGTTCCTATTTCTCAGCTCCGATGACTAGATCTTTGCTATCACATTACAAACAGAGCAAGATGTGACTGATGGACTGAAAGACTAATTTTTTGAGGCACTTTTTTTTTTCCTGCCTACAAGTTAATCATTTTTTATTCTTAGCCACTCTCTCTAGCATAGTTTCTCAGATGAGAATTAAACTCTTTTGTCAAAGACAAATACCATAGCAATTTTTCTGGAAACATTGTTAAAACTCCTTTCTTCTTGGCTTGAACTAGCAGATAGTAATTTATCTGGTAGTGTTAAATTTCTAAAACCTTTTGCTAAGAAATTTCATATTGAGTTTAAAAAAACCAACCCAAAACTATCACTGAAGTTACATACAATCCCCTACTTTTTTCTGAGGCACTTCAAATATCAGCAGTACCTAATGTACAAAATTCTTCAGTTGACATCAGGTATTATTAAGGCAGCACTTCCAAAAACAGTGAAAATAGAAAATTACAATCTATGTTGGGGTTTGATTGATGATTATAAAAGAAATATTTTACATTCCTTGGGAAAAAAGGTTGAAACACAAATATTAATACTATCTACGACTTCGGTGTGGCTAAATAATTCATAGAAGTTAATTGAATTTTGTTGGTTGGAAAAGAGGTAAGATTGATTCAGTGATGAAACAGATGAGTCAATCCCCTACAGCCTCTCACACATAAGGACTGCCTTTTTCTATAACCTCTGCAAATTTGTTCCCTAATAGCACATAGATCAGTCAGCAAACAGTTTCTAGGGATGCCCTAACAGTTGATAATCCGAGAATCTTCTTGCATGTATCACAGGGGAGTGTACAAGTCACTACCAATTGAAATGGTTAATTTAGTACATATTTATGCTTTTATGTATTAGTTATTTGGCATTGTCCACTCACATATAAATCTATAATGCAATTTACCTTACAATCCAACTATCTTGCCCCAAAACATACCCGAGAAGTCAAATTTAAGGACACCTGAAGAACAAATCAAAGCTAAGTAAGCAAGGGAAATCAAAACTCACTCCCATCTAAAAATATAAGATACAATGTTTGTTTCATTAATGTGAAGAATTTGCCCCAATGTCGATATCATCCTAGCGATTTTTGATATACAAGACTTGTAGGAATAAGTCTGAACTCTGCATGTTTAGGCTTGTGCGTGTTCATGTGCATTTTGCTAGCTACATCTATAAAATGTTCTGTTAATTCATCTATACCTTTACATTTTAACAGCTGACAGCTTCCAAGAAGAAGGAAAAGTGTCAAAAGGAGATCTGAAATCACTGAAAACTGTGTCCTGCTACTCAGATTGCAGCATACATACAGGTATGTCAGCAACACAACAAAATTTTCATATACAGTCTTAGTATCCCTAATTAAATAAAGCTCTTATTTCCAGGAAGAAAGTAAAAAAATCAAGAGTTGTTGAAGGAAAACAGAATATAAGAGTCTGGAAACCATGATTATTTAAACTATTTAATCTACAGCTTAAGGAAATTTATTCTGGTACTCGCCTACTTAAATCCTCAATTCAAATCTGAAAATTGTAGTCACTCATTCACTTTGTGAAATACTGTAGTATGGCGAACACTATAAACCCAGAATATTAAAAAGGTCAAAATAATATTAAATTCAGGGCTGTTCAAAATTAAAGAACAGTCTTTCAAAGCACTGACTGGCCTCAGCTCACAGAGAAAACCAGAAGAATTAAAGATACGTGGTGTTCTGCACTTGGAAGGATTGTGCTCAAGGGGAATTCTGACACTACATGCTTGTAACAGAAATTAGTGAAAAGAGAAGTGGCTAAATATTAATTCATATCAGTTAAGATGACAAAAGCAACACAAAAAAGAGACTACTGTGAGAAACATCAATCTTCCTTTCCTTCCAAAAATTATTGGAAGGAAAAATAGAACAGCGTTAAATTAGATATGCTGCGATTCCCACAATTCATTCAGAATCAGTCTGCTTCATAGGATTCCTATACATTCACTCAGAGAAAATACTAAGTACATCTAGATGGAAGTATGTTATTTTAATTTATATAATGAACACCTCTCTACACACACAAACACAAGCACATGTGCTTGTATCCCTTAGCTTGGCCCAATTTTCTTAAGTCTCGAGACTCAACTTCCTGCAGTTCGAGTCAACAGTATCATACCAGCTTAGCTGTAAGAACCCTAGTTTAAGCAATATAGGCTTCTTTATTTTTGAAAAATTAAAATATTGAACCTAACATTTTTATTTTATCATCAGATATTTGTTATTGACGGGCTCTGCCCCAAAAATGGCAAGTCTACTCTGTTCCCATACACACCTTTTTGGCTATTTCCTGGCTTGTCATTCAAATAAGAAAAGACACAATAATATAAGAATTAAAGAAACAATTAACTTGTGTCAAAAGGAACACTTAGCAAAAAGTGAAAGCTGTAGGTTAACACCATTTAGCATATACTAGTTAAACACTAGTATTCTGGTGGAATTTGAGAATGATTTGTGAATGACTCGCAAGTAGAAACAAAATAACATAACACCATCCAACAATTAGGTTGCATAATTCATGTAATTTTCTGAGACATCTGCTTTACACTCATTATACTAAGCAAAGTGCTCAGGCTTGGTGTTACATCTTATCATTCAATCACCAAAGCCTTCTTCAATAGAAGATGCCATTTGCAGCATTATAACCAAGGTAGACACCTTTGAAACATTTAAATAAGTTTGCTTTTCAGAGAATGGATCCAAAGGAATTTCTGAAAATCTACGTTCCTTTCAAAGGACCTAATCTAGGGCCCAGAATGAAGCCATTTTTAACAACTCACTTCTGTTTTGGACTTGTCACTGTTAAGTTCCCTTGAAGACAAAGAAAAATATAGGAAGAAAAAACCTCATAGAGTATTTATTGGTTAAGCATTTGTTTCACGTACTCAGTTCTACCATTAATCTGCACAAAGTAGTGATACAATGTAAGCTAATCTGAAGGATTTTGTACGAAAATAAGGGATAAATTAACTGACGTAATGGCTACATGGGGCTAGTTCTTGGAAGTATTAAGTACCCACAATTGAAAATGATAGCTGTAAAAAGCTTCCCACTAAACCAGGCTCATCAGTCATCTGGCTGGCTTTAATACTGTGCTATATTGTTATATTCCATTCTTTTTCCTCACAAAACCAAAAATCCACATTTATTTTACTTTAGTTTCTTCTGTGAGCAGAAAAAAGCCTTTTGTTTTTTGCATTCCTCTCTGAGAAAAAGTATCAAGTTGTCATCATTAACATAAAGCATTCACAGTTTACTTCAAAGGCTTCAGTATCTGCCTCTCTCACTCTTACTCTCTCTCATATTGCTACAAGCTTTAAATGACTATTTACACCTGCACATCCATACCTGACATCCTCAATTTTCAAAGTCTGATAACAAGCCCAAACTTTTACCATGTTCATCACGTAAAGTTTCTTCTCCTTGGATGTCACAATAAGGCATTAAGTACACATACAGTAAATGTACCTTTATCAGATGGATCCATGAATACAGCTTTCCATATTTAAAAATGAAGCCAAAAGTATAAAATAATTTAATTAAAGCAGTAAGTGTTTTTATCACTTCACCATATTCTTGTAATGCCTGGTCAATTTCTAAGGTTTTTTTTTTTAATCAGACCTCTATCGTCCACTACAAAATCTTCTACACCTGAGAGAACAGATCAATTTCTTTTTGAAGTGTTTGGGAAACAAAGACCCAGCATGAATGTGTGAAGCATATTGTATGAAAGCTAGAAAGCAGAAAAACACATATGCTCATAGAGCCAGTTTTTCATCATTTCTCATGTCCATGTTTCTTGCCTACAAAAATCCAGTACTAGGTTTAGTACATGAGAACAGTTACCGGTTTTTCTTTTACCCTTTCTGCACATTAATTAAAATCTTGCCATTTTACAAGTCCTTTAATAAATTCTTTACACATGCACAAATGAATAGTCACCTTATTTCCAATTATTTCTTTTTCCAATGGCTATCTGTTGGGGTTTTTTCCTACTTTATATATTCTGCATATGACTTTTCATTGCCCAAAACGTAGACAACCAGCTAGGTCAAGTCTGTTATCTTAGAAAAGACATGGCTGCTATTTTCTTACCAATTTATTTTTAATGTTCTATTGCATAAATTCTCAAGCATGTAGCAGTTTTTTCTCTCCAGTAAGTTTCAAAGGATTCAGATCTTTTCATTTTTTTCTTAATAGCTGTCTTTTTTATTTAAAGTGGAATAAAATACAGAAAAAGAATGAGCAATACCTTACATCCTATAAGACTAGAGTACAGTGGAAACTTTCAGAACAATACTATTTTGTAGGTTCTAAATTTATTGCTCATTTTCCCTTATCAGAGATGCCTGTGAAAGTGTAACTTAGCTACTATTCTAAAATTTTTAAAAAAATATATATTTTTTTCCATATGCCAGCAATAAAATGACAAGTGCTGACATCCTTGTGCATTGCCCCTGTATATCTTTGACATGTGCAATTAAAATCAATAGAAAGTTGGAGAATAGGATTTTAGATGAATAAAAGGACTTTTATTTCATGTCTGTCGCCTCTCAAGTACTAAAGCTGATGGAAATAACCCAAATGGATACGCAATGAAAAAGTAGAAATACTTCAGTGAGATACTACTTAGTGACCATTCCACAGCTACAAGAGACTCTAAAGAACCTATTGATTACAGAATATTAGCAAGTATACAGCCTATGCCACTTATACACTCAACTAGTGCAACCATCCATCTGTATTAAGATCTTTGCAGTGGATAAAAAGTACTTAACTGTAGCTCCAGAAGTATGTATTAGCATGTTAGATGGAAGGATCTGGATAGCTTATTCTCCCAAGAGGACAGACATTATAGTTAAATGAAGTGGATATTAACCATTTATGCTAGAGATAAAATAAATATAATCTGGGGGAATAAGTAAACAAAATTTTAAAAGGTTTTACTGTTTCTATCAAATAGTGGTAAGAGCATTTGGTAGGTTAGTAAAAACTGTTTAGAAGGCTCTTGAAAGGGCAGAAGAACAAATGTACTGGTATGAAATGCTCAAGAACTCTGTTCATTCATATGGAAGGTTTTTCTGTTTAAAAAAACTATGGCCTGGATCAAGTAATTCATATGTCTGTATACATACATGTTCTTGCCATGTAAGAGTTAAATCTCATTACACATACATTTCAGTCATCTACTGCTTTTAAATCATAGTACAGCTAGTACACAAAACAAAGACTTCAGGCTGTTTCCAAGGTGATAAATCAAGAAGCAGTATTACATGTGGCAATAAGTTTACATTGCAGTTACTTAAGCCTTTAAATCTTCTTTGCTAGAGGATCTGCAACCCCCTTCTCCCTCACATCTCCCTTTTTTTTTTAAATGAAGGATTATCCAGGATAAGGAAATGTAGGTAGATAATTGTACTGTCAAGACTAGCAGAGACACCTAAACACAAAACCACCCAACTTTCAGAAAAAACTACTGTCATGTAATGCTTAAACCTTCCAAAAAGTTTGGCAGACTCCTCTTTCAGGGAGGAAAATGGGTGCTTTCACAGCCTTCCCATCAGGCAGACTCTCAGAAGGTTATATCAAATTCAAGTGCTAGCCCGGTTTTCCTCAAAAGACAGCACCTAGCATTTTCAGACAGTTTTTATTGATATCTTTGAAAAGGTTATGATTAGAATAACCAAGAGAGGTACAAAAAATGTTGCTCAATACACATTTCTATGATGTCAGACATGCGATGTATGAATACATCACAGAAGGTACGTGTCTGGTTCTCATTTGAAGTTGTGTAGCTCACAGCTCTAATATTTGAATGTTGCATTCTCTTGGAATACAGAGGATATATTTTATCAGGAGGATTTAATGGAGGACACTACAACATATCAGGGCTTAAATCCACAGATGCTTCACTTTTTGTGACGATTCCTACATCTTATACAGACTCTGTGACCACTATGCCCTACACAAAAAGACGCAGGTCTCCTGAAATCAGACTTCAGCCTATCCTGTGAAAGTGATTCTTGGTTTGCAAGTACATCTGACCCTACTGAATCTCAGAAGGCTCCCATGACCCATTACTCCACCTTGCATAGATAGCTTTGAGCAGGCAAACCACTGCTGAGAAGAGGCATACCTTCAGACATAGGTATGTTTCCACCATGCCCAACATTGTCTATCATTCAATAAAAACTGCTCTCCCTTCCACAAAGTGTACATACTTTAAGGAACTTGTCAGCTACCAATAAACACAGCACAAGAGGGTCTCAGGCCATCTTTGTGTAGAAGTACAGCAGCAGCTGCCCTGAATCCAAGGACAGGACAAAAGTCTAAGATGCTGAATCCTGGAGCATTTCATCTCTTCCTTGAGTTACCAGGTACAATAAGGATTGTTATGACTGCTGTATGCAGGGTGTGACCTCACCATGCACTACCTCAAGGCTGCATTTGTTTATCTATTCTCTATCTATTTAGTTCTTTCTGGAATGGATTGCTTCTCTATCAATTGATCCAGTTTCAAAATCAAGCTTTTCCCCACTGAACAGGAAACAAGGCAGTAGTACTGCTCATTATATTCCATCACAGCTTAATGCTATGAAGCTTTATTTTTGTAAATTAGTGTCATCTAATGTAAAAGACTTGCATCTGAAAAATCAAGATGTCTGATTCTCTTTCCAGGATAATAATTTTTTTTAGAATACAGTCTTCAACCTTAAACTTAATTTTTTCCATCTTTCTTATTTCTAAAACAGTAAATGACTAATTATACGACTAATTATGTGAACTTGGTCATAACAGACCAACATAGCAAGCAAACAGAATAAAAACAATTAAAAAACCCCAAAACCCCCTGGTTTTACTCAAAAGCATCAAGTATTTTATAGACTGCTTCAATTTTTCTTTTCTGATTGCTTATGTCCCAAACAAATGTTCTTAAGAGTATAATGTGCTGTTTTTAGTGGAAGTCTGGAGGGGTCTGCACAAGAACATTAAGCAGGGTTGTGACCCAAGAGACTAAGGCTTTGATCCAGTAATGAGATCATCAGATATACTCTCAGCAGTGTTGCAGATGTGCTGTACAATAAAACAGAACTAAACTACAGCATCAAGAAATGCAGATCTAGAACAACATATACACAAAGCGATTAGGGAGCATAAGGCTAAAGAAACAAAGGCTGAAAAATGACTTTCACTCCAAGGACTAAATGATTATTACAACTTCAAAAAAACAATTTGGATTACAAATATTATCTCAATATCTGTGCAGATATTGAGGCAAAAACATAGCTTTCAAAATCCTGGAAGATTAAATTGAATATAATTACCTACAAAATACCTTATTAAATGATATCATGAAAGAAATATATATATATATATATATATATATATATTTGTTAATAGCCAGCACGGAATATTTTAGGTTGCTTTAGATTTTGAAGCTGGGATCTGAGTATTGCTATTTGGCATTTGCTAGCCAGCAGTTCTACTTTTGATTTTGTCTGAAAACTGTAAAGAAGGAAGATTTCAGTGCTCAGTTACTCAATTGTTTCCATTGAGCTGTATGCTTCACTGTTCAACAGCCAACCTTTGTCAGTCCTATATTTTACTTGTGTATGTTTCTATCATCTGTTATCTTTAGCCCAGATTTTTAAGTGACTTTAAATAGTGCAGTTTAAGGAAGATTCATCTATTCTAACTTTATACCTGAACTGCCCGCATCACAGGTCACCAAATACCAATTATTCATGCTTTTTTAAAGAGCTGTGATTTATGTTTTATATTGTCTGAACTCAAAAGACTAGATGTGAAATGGTTATGTTAGAAACACCAATATTTCTTCACACACAAACAGATACTAGTTTGATGATGGATGAACAAAAAAAGGCATGTATAGCCATACATTTAGTAATACTCCAGGAAAATTCAAATTGATGTATCTGTGTAATAAAAGATTAATCAGCAAGCATACGGAAAACTGAAAGAACACAATTTCTAGCTTAGCTCTAAACCCATGCATAATACTAGCTTGAACATATTAAAGTGTCCAGTGCGAGACTGAAACTACACATCAGTCATTAATCCTAGCCAACATTATCACCATCCCTTGAAATCCAGGCCACTTAACATACAGAAATATATTTAATTAGCAATGGCTTCTTTTCCTAATTTTTCACGTTGCAATTGTAGCCATGAGCATATAGATACAAGATAGGGCAACAAAGATTAAGAAAAGGCCAAGAGCTTATGCTGAGGCCAGTTTGGGGGTTGCAATATCCAGCAGTGAACCAGCTACTGCTTGGTTAATTCAGTAATAAGCAAAGCTTTTAAATTCATCTTATCACAGAAACTAACATTAATAACACCCAGGTGACTACTTTTTAAACCAAAAGCCTCAATCCTACTAGCACTGTCATTCCTTCTAGATCTCTGAATGCAGCACTATATTAACATGAAAACCTTTATTACAAATCACTGTAACCAACACTTCAGGTCAAGACTATAGGAAAACAATGGCGTATGATAATTTCTTTTTTACTCAGTAGATCTGTGATCAGAAAACTTTTGCCTGGCTTATGTGGGATGTAGATTCAATCCTTTCTTGGACCTTCTGCCTCTCAGGAAAACTCTCAAATTGACACCTTTTACTCCATTCTTTGCTGGATACTCCCAGTCTATTAAGTGAATAGTTTCCACAAACTACTTTCACTAGAGCATGAGCTAGTAAATCCTGGAAATCTTTTTTCCACTGTAATTATCTTAGCTATCAGGCCATCACAGCATTTGTTCATTTTGTCTTTTTAAGCATTTTGTACAAAAACTGAACAGCTTAGCTGAAGGCACTGAGACATATGCTTCATTATACATATGTACAGGAAACATACTTTTCCAAAATTTACTGTTAATTCAACTGAAAACTATGAACACAAATATAGATAAATTACCCACACATTTGCTCACGTTTCCCAGCACCTATAGCTGGACTTTGAATTTTAGCTTTGATGTTCAAACCATGTATGTGTCTAGCCTTCAACAGCCAAAGTCTAAAACTTGTATCAAGATAACCAGGTTGTGAGTTTCATACCATGACATTTTAGAAATACTTTTACTTTCCAAGAAGTATGAGATATAAAGATTTACATTAACTCGGGTGTACAAAGACTGTTAAAAGCACAGTTTAAGAAATACTTTGGTTTCCTTGCTGATAAGATCACTCTACCCTTGCAGAATGTCAACTGCTAATCATATGCTTTCTCTGTGCTGATATTATACTGAGAAATTGACTTTGCCATCTGGCTTTCTAGAATTTTTATCAGGTCTTTTTAATTAGGTCCAAATCATTGATTTCCATTGTTCCCCAGCTTCTATCTCATTCAGCACTGTTAAGACTGAACCCATTCCAGTGCACTGCAGTGTTCTCAAGTGGAACCTAAAATGAATAGGATTTTCCCACAGGTTTTCACACCTTACATCTGCTAGCAAAAGTGCTGTCATGCTTGTCTAGTAGTGCATATAATTCAATTTTTGTTTTAGTAGAGTATGAAGATGACCATTCTATTAAAAAATAAAATCGAACAACCCTAAAAACTCCAAATGAAAAATGGGCCCAAGGATTAAAAATTAGAGACCTCTGGAAGAGGGGTGGAAGGTTAGGGTGCTATAATTATGTTGAAAATATTTAAATCAAAATGGCTGTAAAGACTTCCTTAGGGCAGGCAATATTTCTACATCAGTTGGCTTTTTCTATTCTGTTTCAATACTAAAAGCAT
The DNA here is from genome assembly GCA_022605575.1 of Laterallus jamaicensis coturniculus. Classification (NCBI taxonomy): domain Eukaryota; kingdom Metazoa; phylum Chordata; class Aves; order Gruiformes; family Rallidae; genus Laterallus; species Laterallus jamaicensis. The sequence continues at coordinate 21,333,230 of JAKCOX010000014.1, forward strand.
TCATGTAGCACTTTAAGTTTAGAATATCCAAATATTGACATATAGTTCAGATAGGGTACATTTCAGGTCCCAGTACAGAAGCCCTGGCAAGATTTCCCTTTAAACTGTGCACAAAATACTAAACTCTACAGCAATTTTGGTAAGGTTAATTTCTAATGAAAACATCATCCTTAGTAAGACAAGTCTTTTGGAATTTGCTTTCATAAGAAAACCTGAAAACAAGACCCTAAATCACTATCTTAAATTTTATTTCCAAATTATGCAAAATCCATATCTCAACTTCCCCTAGAATTTATAGGGGGGCTTGGATAGGGACCTCAACCTTAGTTTTGGTTTTAGAAAACCACCAAACAAGTAAGCATATGCCACCACCAATTTGATTTTACAATTTAAATGCTGAATGTTGATGCTTACATTTTCTGGTCATTCAAATCATTACCTGTGTACTAATCTCTATGCATTTTAGAAGCACAGTGCAGTAAATCTTTTGGAAAGAAGACTAAACCCACCAATTTGGGGTCCACACAACAAGTCCTTCAAAGATGTCATTTGGCAGAATGACAAGATATACTATTGCTACTCCAAATGCCGCTCAGAAGTCACTGCGCTAACATTTAAGGTCCAGAAATATCCAAGACTTCTAGTTTTGCTCTCGCTGATAACCAAATACACTTTTGGTATGAAAGCTGACAAGCTATGCTTTGCTAGGGACTAAAGCAGTATTTTTTCTACAGGGAAGGTAAGAACAAGGCAGTGTTTTAGTTTATAGTTGAGAGATGAAGGACCTATCAGTGGATCAGTATTCTTTCTCTTCTTTGCCCCCTGGAAAATATACTGTGCTATATATACACAATGATTTACTAGTAAATGTCTTTCTCTTAATGGCATAGATGCAAACAGACCATCCTCTCCATCCTCTCACAGAAATCAACAGTAGTACTTCCCCAGAATATAATCCAAATCCCCAATAATTTGCAGCTTAGTGGCTTTCTGAAACAGCAGTGGTGATTTGGTCTTTTTTTTACTCCCATGAATTTGTTTTCAACCTCCTGCCCCTTTTCTCTAAACCCATATAAAGCTTTCAGCACTCACACTGCCTGACAGCAAGAACTTCTACAACTTGATCGCATATTGTATGAAGATCCATCTACCTTCTCTTTTAAATTTGTCTCTGATTGAAATTGATAATCCAAAATCTCTCTTCTGTTCATCAGTAATAACCCAGTGATCAGTAATATTGCACACTGTGACAGATTCACTAGACACACTGATCAGAACATATTTGCTTGGAGATTAGAGCAAGCAAATTCTAAAGAAAAGTCAGCAAATCAGATGAGATTACACTAGGTATGGCATGTGTCTTGATACCTTGATATCTCAGCAGGTCTGTTTGATATCCTAATGCATTCACTTCCATAATAATGCAAAAAATCATTGACTCATATTCAATTTGTAATCCAGAATTTTATCCAGGTCATTTCCAGAGGAAATCATACTAGACAACACTTCTTAATTTTGTATCCTTGCAGGTGGTCATTGCTGTCTACACATAGGGCCTATCTATGCTTTTTCTTCCTTTGGACATTTTCCTCTAATTTATCAAGAATTGCAAAATTCCTCAGATTACTGTTGTCTGAAATCTGACAAACACACTACTTCCACCATCCTGATCATTAATGAGCAAATTTAGTAGATACAAGACCCTGGGTTGGACTCCTTAAGGAAATTTTGATACAACCTACCAAGTGCAGCTGAAACACAGATAAGTGCTTTTTGAGTGCTCTTTTTCTAACCATTTACACATTAACCTTGAGATAATTTCCCTGGCGTATTCAGGAAAAAGTTATAGAATTCTCAAATGATTTTTTTTTAAAAAAAAAAAAAAATCAAGATATGCATCTACTGCTCCTCTTCTGGCCAAAGGCTTATTATCCTGCCGTAGAAGAAAGTTAGATTGGGTTTAGAAAATTTGTTCTTCACAAAATCATGTTGACACTTTCATGTTATCCTGTAACTGCTCACAAGTAATGTTTGTTTCACTGTTTTTCCTGAATTGAAATTAAGCTTCTATACCTGTAATTATCCTGCTCTTAGATTTTTAAAAAATTGTGGATACCACGTTCATTCTTTCACAGCATCACCTATCCGCCAACATATCTTAGGTCATTGTTAGTGGCATTGAGATTCATTCAATCTATTGGATTTATTTAATGTGGTCCAACTAACAAGAAAACATATGCCAAACTATTCTATGTTCTTCTCCCATTATAGCCTATTTTTCCTTTTTGGCATTAAAATTAATTGTCTTATTCAAGTAATCATAGTTGGCCTTTCTTATGAAGGAAAAACTTACCAACTACCTCAGACTTTTCGCTCAGTGACTTGCCATTTCCACCAAGCAGAGATGAAAAATCTCTTTTTTCCAAGACAGAAAAAAATGTCTGAATGCTTTTCTTAGCTGCATCTCAGTTTATACACTCACCTTTCTATTTTTGTACCTATGCATTTACTCATAGCAACCTTTGTTCTTTTGTACTTTTTAAAAGATAATTTAACTCATGATTTATCCAAATTGGACTCTTACTACACTTTCTCTTCCCCACCTCACCCCCATTAAAAGTATTAAAAGTAATAAAATCTATTGTGCCTTTGCAGTCTCTTTAGCCATATTTCACCTAGTTTAGTTCACATGAAGTGAACTATTACTTACTTGAGTATATTGAAATGTATTGCATTATTCATCTTCCCTTCTGTCCTGAAGATCATGATAACAATTATTTCATGATCCATTTATCTCCTGGCTTGACTAGCCTTTCCTTTCTTCTCCAATTTCAGCATCTAATTTGAATTATGCTTTTACTAATTTCTTTGAGTTTCATTGGTGTTTCAATTTTGTTGTTTTGTTTGTTAGATTCAAAGAGCCCAAATCATTGAAAAGCAATATAATCTGTATTCTAACTACCTATGTTGTAGGAATTAAACTGAACTAACAGACCTGCAGTTTAATGAATAGTCACAAAAAGTCTCCAAAATCAGGGATGTCCTATTTGGTGGCCTGTATTAGATATGCCTCAGAGAGGTTTTCAAACACCTATACTCTGTGTTCTAGATTTAAGATTAAATTCTTGTAAAGGAATATTTGTTCTCTTTGTCTAGCTATATGCTTGTCAAATTCAGATATGTATCAAGATTTACATCATGTGAATTATTTCCACAAGTCTCCACATGCCCATTATATCATAAGCTTGACCCTGTGCTAAGACTTTCAGTTCCTTTTCCTTATTGTATTTATTTCTAAAGTTTCTTTCTTATGTCTTCTATAGGAATGTAGATGCACAAGACATTTGAAAAAGTAATATTATTCTTCTGCTTGTTCCTCTTACAATGTCGTTATGAATAAACTTCTCTAATTTATAATCCCCATTCACTTAGTTCTTTATACAGATACAAGTGTTATTTCTTGCTCTAGAGGTTGCTCAATCACTCAGAAATACTTTAGTCATTTTTAAAAAAATTCACCAGAAACATTTTGGATGATTCATTGTTAAATTACTTTTACACTACTTCATGCTGTGATAATACATTCCAAACATATGCCTTTTTCTACCCTGTGAGGAGTTACCTTGCTTTATTTCTTTGGTCCAAAAAGGCAACTATATTGAGAACAAGATACTAGTGCAGTCAGAAGGCAGTTGCTTATGTAACTAAAATGCACGCTAAGTCCACATGTCAAACTTCCTAAGTGAGCTAGATTCATTAACTCCGGTATACAAGTACAGTGACAGGTTCATGCTTTTACTGCAGAGGATGAAGAGTTCTACAGGAAGACTGCAGAATATTCTTGACACATTTGAGCTGGCTTTTATACACTGATAAAAGCATAGCCACTGCAACACAGTTCATCTCTTCAGCTTCTTAAACAGGTTTTCCACCTTCCAGTGAATTTCCCTATATTAGAGTCAAATAAGTAATCTCAGCCAAACAAAAGCCCTCAAGTATTTTACCCAGTTGAGAGCAATAACCCAAAGCACTCCTACAACCACTCTTCTTCAGGATGGTAGAATGAAGAGCCAGGCTCTCATCTGCTAAGAAGCTTTCTTTGCTGTGGGGAAATCAGTAAGATGTGGAGTTGGCTTCTCAATTGTCCCTTAATCCATTTTCAGTTTTCCTAAGGTGTACCATTTATACGTTTCATATTCCCTACTACAGCTATCTCTAGATCCTGATAAATCTGTTCATATTTCCTTCACAATTCTGTGTGTGGGAATGGGAAACCCACCCAGTAGAGTACTGGAATACCTACTTTTCCTGACCTTCCCATCACTGCTTGTCTTCAAACTCCTTGGCTCTAGCAACTCCTTTTTCTCCCTCAGCTTTAAACCTACATATTTACTGTAGCTTACCTTCTTCTCAATTCAGTTTTCTTTATTGTTGTTATCTTACTACCCAGATAGTCAGGAGAATGACAAATCTTCCCCTATGCTATTTTAATTATCCCAAACAAATTCCTTTTACCCTGAAGATGCACAACACTGCCAAAGAATTATATATTTTATATACATATACAAAGGACAAAACTACTATCAGCTCTCCCATGTCTCCACAGCAGTGTAAGTCAGGGAATCATGTCCCTAACATGAATCCAGTTTCTGGACTTCAACAAGTATGCTTTCGCTTTCTCTCACCTGAGATGAAACATATGCTGATGCTAAAGAGGGAAAGAAAGAAACCAAGAAGATAATATGCACAGTCACTTCTTCTTACTCTTCTGTAGTGAGGAGACATGTTCCAGGTTAAGCTGCCCTCAGGTCAGTGCCCTGATCATCAGGGTCCACAGCTGGGCACAGGTGTATCTGTAGTCCTGACATTAATACCTCATAGAAACTGCTAATCATGGGCTGCCTGGGAACCAGAACCCATTGTGCCATGCTCCATACAAATACAACAGCTCTGTCCCAGAGACTACACTACTCGTTTCAGGATAATATATTGAAAACTGATGATACACTGCAGAATTTTAAAAATTAGTTTTCTGTAGAAGATAAATAATGCATTGTCCATTAATTAACATCAGAGTTTTTCTGAAGATACTTCATGTTTTATGGGGTTGGTTTTTTTTTCCTGCTTTCTTAGAAATCACAGAATTACAAGGTTGGAAAAGACCTTTAGGATCATCAAGTCTAACCGTTCCTGTCCTATGCTAAATCATATCCTTAAGTACCTGACCTACCCTTTTTTAAACACATACAGGGATGGTGACTCAACCCCTCCCTGGGCAGTCTGTTCCAGGTCCTGACAACTCTTTCAGGGAAAAATTGTGCAGGTAAAAGCAGGTGGAGAGACTAATCACACACCCCACAGTATTTTAAAAAAAGTTTAAGATATCAATAACACCTATTACCTGCCTCTTAGTTTGATATATACCCACCTGCTGACTGAGTCTGCTAAATCCACATTACAAAAACAAAAAAAGAAAAGTACTACACCAGTTAATGCTGTGCCTGCCTAGAAAAACTGTGTCCTGTGTGGCCACTTCTGGCATTACAAATTGGACTTGAGCACAATGTGCTTTGCCAGAAGTCCTGCACCATAGCACCATTCCTTCATCCTGGCAAATCTATATTATAGTATGTGGCAAGTAGAGGCATCCATATGCTGTTAACCTTTACAGACCACTAAAGAACAGATGGTCTCAGATTAGCTGTTGACAAACTGTTAATGTAACTATCCATCAATGCCTTTAATTACAGTTTTTCTTGTATTCAAAACAGCCTGTATTGGATTTTTTTTAAAAGCAGAGCATAAAACAAACTGCTCTGTAAACACAGAATAGCCTTATAAACAGAAATAGACCTAGACAGTGTTCTTACTCCCCCTGTGAAAGCTCCATGTGAACATACATCTGTATGAAGTTATGTAAAAGGTATTATAAGCATAGGTGATCTCAATAGATGTCAAAGGCTTCTTTGGACCATGTATACTGAGGACATAGTTTTAATCACCTGTTCCCAGAAATCATAAAGTATGCACTATATAAAAATGTCTATTACAAAAAGATCTTCCTTCTCAGAAAATGCAATTTAAAAAATGTAGCATTTTTGCTTTGGGAAAGGATAGACATATTTCCATAAATATCTCATGGATAAAAAATTACCTCTGCCTTCACATAGTTAGGATATTGCTTTGGTAAACTCTCTTAGGATACTGCAGTGAAAGCCATTTCATTTTTATTTTAATTACTTCTAAGTGAAAGAAGTCTTGCAGAGATAACAATTTCACATACCAAACCTTCCTTCAGGAACCAGTTGATAGTCAATCCAATGTAATATAGTCCAAGCCACCTTATTAGCATGCTATCTGTGCAGGGAATTCCATCAGCCAGATGTGCACTTCCTAGAGATGAAGTGACACTGTTTCTCTTGGGTTAGATGCTACATGCTCCAAATTTTTGTGCAGGTAAGAGCAAGTGGAGAGACTAATCATGAAGCTCTTAAATTTTTACTGTATTAATGCCACAAACTCAGTTTTTTAAGATCTTACCCAGGGTTGTCTAGCAAGGCTGTCTGAAATAAGCTAGACATAAAGTCATAAAATGGAGCTAGTGAAAATGCACATGATTTTGGAGCGATTTAGATATGTGAATAAACTAACTGAACCTATAACTGTGAAGTATTTTATTGCTATCTATAAGGAAAGGTTATGTTTACTGTAATAACTTCCTTTAATATGCTGCAGTTGGATTCTTATGAATTAGAGTTACTATTTTTAGAGAAGTCTACAACAATTCTTTGCCACAAATTCACCTAGGAGGAAGGCTTACCTTTTCAAGGTGAACAACAATGAAAAGGAGTAATTTTGGGATTCCTTCCATTCTCCTCCATGGTATTACCTGACATGGCAGCAACTTACAGAGAACATGAGGGTTTTACTTCCATGGAGGTAAATACTAGTATATGAAATTATGAGAATCCTACCATTTTGCACTATGTCCATGGTCAAATTCAGAAACAACCGTGCCACGCATCAGCTGCATTTACCTGCTTACAACTACGACACTAACTCCAAAAGCTAAAAATAAGAGTAAACTAGAAACTATTTTTCACGTCTTTCTTCCCACCATAGTCTTCATTCCAAAAAGGATCTAAAATTTATTAGTTATGAAGAACTCAAATAAGATCTTATTTTTGCAAGAAGGAATACAAATTTCAGCAGACTTTGGAAGCTTCAGTAGAGTATTATAGGTATCTTGCACTTAGATAATAAGAGATATCAAATAATTCCTTAGCTGTAAACTCCCATCCATCAATCCTGGAAAAATAACTCTTAATTAGAAAGAATCAGGCATGTTCCTTCACACTTATTCATTAAGTTCTAGTGGCAGTGCAATGAATATATGGATTTGACACATGTCCCTCACCACTTGAGAGCTAATTAAGCTTTTCCCAAATCCTTTTTTGGGCAGAAATTCTTTCACTACCAATTTACAACATTTAAAAAACCCAGAAACTGATTCAGTCACAGAACACCATCAGTGTTTTGGTTTCTTGCAAATGGTAGCTGTTTTCAAATGGTGTAAAATTACCAGGTATTAACAGTGAGGCTGTCATCAGCACCTGCAACACTTGAATAACATCGATTTGGCTGTCAAAATAGGTAAAAGGGTCAATATCTCCAGCGTAACTCACCTGTTGTGTGCTGATGTAAGCACATGACAAAACACATGCTGTTTAATCCAACATATCATGATTCAGAATAGTACCTGCAGAAAGGCAGCAACTATACCATTAACACATCTAATCAAAGTCTCCATAGTATCTTGAAATGTAACTGTTGCAACACATTGCTAATGTACAGGCCTTTAGACGACCAGTGTTAACCAAGTTTTAGTGTACCATAGTAACTAACTACACCTGAGGTCTGCAATATCGGGTGAATTCTGAGCATGCAGCAGCAGCAGTGTAAGCAATCTAAGGTTTAAGACTGTTTAGCACTGATCTAACTGCTTATTCCCTCAACAGATGAAAGGGCAGCAGGATCAGAGTCAAAAGGGTAAAAAAAGTACTTAGCATTAATGAAACTGCAAAGAAGGAGGGAAGGAAGTAAGGAAACAGAATGAGGGCAACTACTCTGTGGTATTCCTCCTGGATTATTTGGAATGTCAGAATGGCAGGCAAACCTGTAGCTATTTTGCCTTAGGGTTTACTCTTTAGGGCTCAGTGGAAGTAGGAAGGAAAAAAGTCATACAAACAATGGTATAACAGTAGAAGAGATAACAACCAGAGTCTCTATATACATGTGTATTTATGTTTGTATACATATATATGCATGTCTGTAAGTTCATGTACACACATACTAAACATGTACCAAAAAAATATTGAACAGAACATCCACCTTTCCTAAAATATGCCAATCAGTGCTAAGTGGGATATAGAACTATAAAAAATAGTAAATGTTTAATAGGTATTTTGTACTGATTACAAACATACACAGCCAAGGAAAGACCTAACATACTGTATTAATAATGTATCAGCCCATCCCGAGGTCTCTTTCTGCCATGGCCCCTGAACTTTTTCTTCAATGACTGCTCAAAACCAGATGTAATTTATTCTGATGACTGTAACTTGCTCCACAATTTTTAGGCACTAAAGCGATTACTTGATATAGTGAATACAGTGTATCTTCATCAGTTTTAAAATAGTATTTTAAATTAGTGTTTACTATGATAGCTCTGACAGGCAATAGTGCCTTTCATGTAAAGGTCATCAGCTCACTTCTGGGCCCAGATAGTAAAGGCTGAAAGTCATTGCTGCCCAACGGCTATTTTGTACCTTGCATGAAGTGAATTGATGGGTTTGGTCCAGAGCTTTAGTGGATAAATATCCACATCACAAACTATCACCAGAATTGGCGTTACTAATGTCATTCACAGAAGAAGGTCAAGGAGTGAGTTGGCACAGAGACTAAATTGTGCTCTCATGCCTAGAAGGGAAGATAAAAACAACCTAACTATGTGGTATAGAAATAGAACCACCCCCTGCCTATAGATATTTCAGAGCTGTTGGCCCAAGATTCTTTACACACTAAAATCACTTTCAAAAAAGATATACCACTGGGAGGATTTCTAAGACAACTAACTGTTGATAAACTGTGAGATTTATTGACCGCTATGAAGTTTAAAGATACAAGAAGCATATAATATTTAGACTGTGGCCATTGCCTCAGTCTGTACTTTATAGAATCAAATTAATTGAAATTAGTAAAGGAAATGGTTCAATCTGGCCTTTCCATTAACCAACCTTCTGTTAGCAAAAGTTTATCCTTTGCTATGTAATGTCCAAATATTTGTACAAATTCCAGTGACACCATTTCCACTAAACTTTTTGTAGGTTTTTTTCCCTTAGCTTTTGTTTAGATGTTTTTGTTTACAATTAGCAAACTTCAAGCATACAAGATTTGCTGGGAACCATATGTATCCACTTTTTGAACAGCTGACAGTTTTCTTCTGCTCCACTTTCTGCCCTTTGAATGCCATGGGGAAAAATTTGTCAGTCTCAGACCCTTCTAAAACTTGTGTTGGTTTCCAAAGGAGATTTGTAGTCTTTGCACCATATCAGTTCAGCAAAGTTTGCCCTTTTTCTGCACTCATTGTAGCATTTCTGTAAAATAAACACTGCAGATTTAAGAAAACATTTTACCCTAATATTTACTCATGGTGCACAGCTCATCCATGCAGTATGCGATTTCTTCCACGTACATGATTTTACATATATTTTTTGAGCAAAGGTTCAAAGAATTACAATTATACATAGTGTTTCTATCCATTTCTACAGAGAAATTAATGTGTTGGGTTTTTTAGAACCAAACACTAGTGGATATCCACTAAGTCAGTGTGTTAACTGCTAGTACTAAGACCCCATTCCCCCAAGAACACCACTGCTTTTTTACATACTGTCAACTCAGGTCCTGTCTTTTAAAGTTAATTCTGCAACAATGAGAGCTCCTCAATTAAAAGCCTGTTTGACATAAGTGGAAACAAAAGACCAGGAAAGTTTAACAATGGAATCCAGTTTAATACAAACTCCAACTCCAGTGCTATTTCTGCTTCTGAGACAACAAGCTATGCCTTCTGCACAGCAGTCTGCAATGGAATCAGTGTTTCAGAAAGTTACAGCTATTTCCTCTGGAACTGGGATAATCTAAAAGCAACCCACACTAGGAAACTTATTTTTCTATTGTGGTAGTGCACTTTCTTGCCAAAATACAGTTACAGATGTGATAAAGGATCCATCTAAGAGTGCTACTCCACTGTACAGAAATCTGTTTTTAAATGCAGATAGGCAGGAAAAGAAAAAAATTCCTCTTCATGCCACATCACATAAAAGGGAACTAAAATACAAGTACATTACAGTTCAGGAGCAAGAGCTGATCTCAGAGAGAGGAGTTGAATTCCAATGTAAGAATGACTAAGCTCCGAAAGAGAAGCAAGCTTGTCAGCACAATCTGGGCTCTGTAACTATCCCCGTGCCAAGGCAATAACCCCCTGCACCCTGCTGGGAGCCCTGACTGCCATGGCATCTTCTATGGGTTCAAAATTCAAATTATCCAAATTACATGCCTCTGACTGAGCATTTTGCTCCAGCCCTGGTGCTGAGCCACAGGTCACCTTCAGGAATGTTTCTTTAATGAACTAGATGATACCCCAGCCCTCAAACTGCACAATTCCCTACGCATTCAGTGCAACCAATTGTGTCTGATGATCATAAATATCTTTCCAAACATATACACTAATATTTAATAGAACTAATTAAAAAAGTGCCAAGTTCTTCCTCTCAAAAAATTACAGTCTATCAAAGAGAGCTATTAGAGTTGTTTACTGACCCTGACAGAAATTCGAAGATAAATAGACATATTAAAATGTATAAACAAGCTCTCTTTTGTAGGAACTAAGTTTATTTTAACAGTGTCAATAAATGCCTGCTTACACAGGTTCAGCAGTAACTGATGTTCACCAGGAGGTAAATTTTAGAAACAAGAACCAGGAAAAAACCTCTACTAACACAAATGGCAAGATTAAATGTGAAAGTTAAATGTGTTGGGAATTTCCCTGGAAATTCTATAATTGAGTAATTTGGGAAAAGCACTAGTTTCAATTTTGTCATAGGACACAAATCCAGTTTTTAAAAAGATTGGAAAGGTAACCTATTTACTTATTAAAAATATAGGAAATGTGAATGATAGCAGTACAGAGTTAACAACATTTAAATTATAAACACAATTTATAGGATGAAAACTGCTGCTTCTTAATCATGTTCACTGCCTTGGAACAGCTTTAGTAAAGTATGTTGTTATATAATTTTACTCTCCTGTTAAATTAATTCAAAATATTAGAAATTGCTGGAGATATCATACATGCATCTCATATAAAGGCCTTTTATATGTATAAATATAAAAATAATATTTTTCCCTTTCAGAGACTGGCTAGAGAATTTATATGGAGGACAATAGAAGAGCGCAATCTTCACACCCTATTGCATTTCCACTTCACAAACTCTCATCTCTCTGCATTATTTTAGTGGCTGCCTTTGACACTAGCTTCCTGCTAGAAGATAACTGCCAAAAGGAAAAAAAAAAAGTTGGAATTGAAAGTTTTCCAGGCTGCTACCTATCTAACATCTCCTCTGTTTCCAGAAAGCATCCAGTGTCCGTTCATTTCCCACACGGACAGTTCTCATCGCTAAGGAGGATGTAGGTAAACCACCCCAATGTAGTGTGAGGAAAAAAAAAGAAAATGAAAAAGGAAATATGCAAATCAAGCCATCTTATCATAGGTATCCTAAAATGTTGATACTAATCTTTGATAGGATGAGACTGGGTTAAATCTAAATTCATCATTATATAGCTCAATTAAGGTGAAGACGAAAGTACCAGACCTCTTCATTGCAATCAGTCCTTCTTAACAGAGCTCTTGTTCCTTCAGTCTCAATGAAAATCTAGTTTTAACACCAGCATTTAATTTATTGTCAAATTAAGCAGGCAGAGTTTTCAAACAAGAAAAGGACAAAGAGCCTGTAATTCAAATATAGCAGTTCTGTTCTCCTATTAAGGGAGAGAATCTCCTTGCTTTAAGATAGAAGTCAGGGCATAGTCAGACCTGACAACTAACATTATCTGACCTCTATATTTGTTTATGAATATATGACAGATTTATTTTAAAGAGATAGGCCAAGATGATTCAAATAAGTCACCTCGAATCAACTCCACACAGTGATTAACTATTACTGATAAGTGTCAACTATTACAGTAACCTCACTAAGGCAAAAATAAATGTCTCCCTCCAAAGTGCAACACTTTGTTGGTGGGTTTTTTTTTTTAAATTCTCATGGACAAGTACAGAGGACAAGTAGAGAAATACAGATGTCACAGGACTTACAATATAATTCTATCTGTTTAATTGTCACAGAAAATGCACTGAGATTAACATTGATATAAGCACTACTAAAATTCTGATCACTAATATTCTCAGGAATGGTGTTAGTTTTCCATACTAATGAGTAGATAAAGAGAACTCACATCCCTGAGGGAGAAAAAGAGGTTGGCTGAGGCATGAAACACCCCTAAGAGTGCAGTCAAGTAACAACTATGGATGTGCTCTGTTTCTGTAAGCTGCCAGACACACTAACTTGCTTTGTGCTTGGGGTAGGGCTATTTCTTTTTCCTTTGTTAATATTAACGGCTTTATATGTAGACTTGAGACCAGTGTGAAGAATTATTCTTATGAATGTAATGCTTTATTAAAATAAATAGCATTTTCATTAGGGTATTGTGGTAAGGTAGTGTAATTATAGGTGAGATAATTAACATGGAACATGCAAATCTTTACTTTCAAGGAATGCTCAATACAAGACACCAAGGAAAATTGCCCGAGTACAGTAATACCTTGGTGCTCTTTTAATCCTTATCACTGAAAAAATAATTTATTCCTTCAGGTATTTGAGATCAAACTACAAGTGCCACAGGACAATAAAAAAAAAATCACCACTGGGCAAACTGGGAAAAATACAACAACAACAAACCAAACCATTATCAATCTGTCCTGTTCCTTAATCAGAAAACAAAAATGAAAGACCATTACTAATATTCCTTTTATTAAATGAAGCCTACTGATAAACTTATTGATAGGCAGATATTCTGGCAACTCATTGTCAAAATGTGTCACCAGACCACACAAACCCACACTCATTTACAAGCTGTCTGCAAAGAACCTGTAAAATATCCCAGGTTTGGAGTATAAATATCTTAGCAATGAACTAAAAATGTTTTAAAAAATATTATTTGCATTTTTAAACACACAGGACTGTTAAATAGCTAAAGACCTAAACTAAACTTTAAAATTAAGATCTCTCTTTAATACAAAAAAATATGTATTCACAGTTTCCCAACCCCAAAATACACATCTACATATATAATAAGTGCAACTCTGCATGCTGCTTTTGGAGCAGTGACACCGCTCCCCACCCACCCCGTGCCAAGTGTTGCAGCACTAGGTGCTAGTTTAATGGCTGAACTCCAGCTGAGATCTCTCCGGAAGATTTTGCACAGGCTACTTATTGCCAGACTAAAGATTTACCTAAACCTTTTCTGAGAGCTTGTTCATCACCATGTTCCACATCACACATCCACCACATGACAAAAAATTACAAGCCCATACCCTGTTTTGTGTGTTCCTCCTAAATCCTTCCTCTGTTCTAGCAGTCATTAGGTAAAAGGGGAAGGCCCTTTCTAAGCAAGCCACGTATTGCTGCACCAATAACTGCTTTTTGGTTATAGCAACTGTTCAATCATGTTAGAGCAACAAGAAGAGACATGTTCTTAATAATTTCGTAGAGATGCTCAAAGCTTGACTGAACCGAGTCCTGGGCAACGTGCCCTAACCCTGCTTGAGCAAGGGTTTGGACTAGAGGATCTCAAGAGGTCCCTCCCAACTGCAGTGATTCTGTAGCTTTGTCATTCTCACACTTGAGAACGTCGTTTGCTTTGCAGGTCTTTTACTTCAATGTAGGTTTATTACTAGGAAGCCTGAAATCTAAATTGAAAGTTGCATATAAGTAGAAATGTCTCTTTTTCCGACCTCTCATTTCCAGATGGCTGAGCACTAGATCAAGTGGAAAAGAGAGTATGCAGTCACTGTGGAAAAGAACCAGTTAGACTCTTCCCTATGTCTCTAGACGGTATTTCTCTAGTTGCCCAGCTATTCTTGATCCCTATTGGTATTCCCTGTATAACGTTGCTGCTTTATGTAAGAGGAGACTGTCACTTCAAACCTAGCACAAATGCTCCATTTGAGCAATAGCTGCATTTAAAAAAAAAACAACAAAACAAACCTGGCAGAAAAAGCAGGAATAAGGTATTTTGCTTAGAAGGGTTTGGCTTCAAAAGAGAGATTGAGAAATATCTGCAAAAGAGCTACTGGTAGTAAATGGGTGGAAGGTAGAAGGAGGGCAGCTGATAAGATGGAGATTAAAAAAAGAAATACATACATATCGACTGCAGGGTCCACATATTGCATTAAGAAATTCATAGGACAATCTCCCATTTCTAAAATTCCAAGAATTAATATAAATGGACAAACATATAATAGAATAGGACATAAAATGTCCTAAGCAATGCATCTGCTCTATACTGAATTGAAATATGTCAATGTACAGGCTTACGTATGCCTTAGGCTAACGACTCTTTCAAACAGAATTTTTGGTAGCTAAAGCAATATTTGCCTAAAGCACCTGTCAAGAATCCATTGAGAACTGAATCATGTGATTTCTAAGTATATATCTTCTTGGGCTACTGTCAAGATCTGGTGGTGACCTGATGTTGAACACTGCAGCAGAAGTATATGCTAATTTTTTCAGGAAAAGCGGGAAAAGGATACTTTGCTCAGAAGACCTTGACCAATGAAGAGTGGAAGAGCAAAGCCAAACCCTAATTCAGAAGGAGCACAGGCAGACCTTCCACACAGCATGAATGGGCCATGTGGACTGAACAATGTTGCTCCTCTACCACTCTGTCTTAATAGTATCAGCCAGTTTCTCAAAGTAAGGCTAATTGGGTAGTTCAACTTTTCCCCTTCAGCCTGAAGCAGGCAGTGTTTTCATGTTAGATACACTAGAAGTGGTCTAAGCTGCCTGTTTTGGCAGCAGAAAATTGCCCTGTTTCCCACACTTTCCTTCCCTCCACCATTTAGAGGCATATTTGGCACAGAGACACCACCAGGTGTACTCCATTGTTAAAAGACATGAGGTATTAGTGCTTTGAAGACAACAGTGATGCATCACCCAGCTGCAAATGATGCCACTCACCTTATTATGCAAAGTGCCTATATAAAACTCTTGTTTCTTAGCATCTACACCCCAGTGAGGTGGCCCAACCAATCAACAGGGATGATATCAGATTAAAATGGACAGGACTGCAGGCAGTCAAGACCCCCTGCATTCTCAGAAAGTTTTTTTTTAAATCAAAGTCAGATTTCCAAGTCAGAAGTGTGAAACTACGTCTCAAGTTTGTGCATCTAGTGGTCAGGCACAATAATAAATTTCATTATTTTCTGTGATATGGAAAATGCAGAAATTTAACAAACTTATAGTGTCTTAAAAGAGGTATCAAACACATGTGTGTCTGCAGAAATGAATGCTAAATCCAGCTAAAGGAATGTAGCTCTGTTTCATATTGGCAGACTAATGAGAACTAAAAGTGTTGTGAGAACCACGTATGCAATATGAGTAAGACATCCTTGCACTCCAGTCCAGACATGGACTTCACTTTTACATCTGTAAAGAATGTTCTTGTTTACAGTAATTATGAATGGCAAGAATCTCAATGATTGCATCCAACACCACAGTTGTGCGTATCCCAAAAATGACTGCTTTACAGTCCAATAGAGTTCTGGGGTTAGAGAAGGCAAGTACTGAGGAACTGCCCACAAGAGTTAGCTAAATAGAGAAAGGAATCCTTTCTGCATTTTGACTGATACTACTTCTGTTTTGGTTTCAGATTCCAAATTAAAATTCTTAAAACATGCAAATGGAATATATTAGAATGGAAACTATACAAAGCCACCTCCTAGAAGAATTTAAAAAAAAAAAAGTAATAATTAAATAAAGAGATGCAGCACAGAAGTGAAACAATAAAATTAACAAGACTGATGCAAACTGTAGTTTTATATCCCAGTCTAAACAGACATGTAATATGCTACTTCTGCTCCAATACATCAATGTAAGCATAATTTCACTGAAGTTGGTTTAAAGGCCTGGATTTTCACAAAAAGTGTTTATGCATTTTCATAAATGCTTGTTTCTTATTATAAACAAAAAAAAATTTCTATAGTAGAAACCAATTTGAGTAAAATTAGCTTGAAGAACTTAGCTTAACAGAAATATTTCTTTTCATTTAAGGATATCTTTATTCCTTTTGGTACCAAAAAAAAAAAAAAGAGCAAATGGAAAGGTGGATATTCCAACAGAACCTAAATATAGGTAATAACTTTGTGAACAAATGTTCTTTTCGATTTGCCAGAAGAACTTGCTTTTGAAAAGCAATTCTAAAGTACTTCCTCTTAACTGTGCTTGCTTCAGTGAGGCTATATGGAAAATGAAAAAAATTAAGATAAACTTGACACTTCTCTCAAAATGAACACACTATGTTCCTCTTAGATCTTTTCCGTTTCGCACAGGTGGGAGTTAGGATCTACTGTATGAAGAGGAGAAATGTTCCACTGTAGATTTATAAGATGTGTTTCAAAAAATCTCCAGTGAATCAAACACTTCCAACAAAACTCAGTTCTTGACTCTTCAGCAAAGTGGTTTTATTTCTGAATGTCAAGGCCAAACTTGACACCAGGCCTTCTAAAATAGCCTGGAATATACGCAAAATGTCATCCACATGCATTTTACATGTGGAAAAATGCATGTGGATGCATTTTGTACAGCAGCTACATGACACAGACTGTTCTAAAATTCTTTTTGGGATGTTTTCTCCCCAAATACTGACTTTCTTCCTTTTTTTTTTTTCCTGACAAACTAGTACAGATGTTATTTTAGTGAATGTGGTGGTTCAGCCCCAAATAGTGGCAGAGCACCACACACCACTCACTCTCAAAAGAGAAACAGCCAGAGCCTCCACGGGTTGAGAAAAAGACAGCTTGCTGACAAAAGCACCGTGAAAGGGGAATAATAACAGCCCACAACAAATTTCAGTCATACTCAGTGAGTATCTTACCTCAAGAATAACAGAGTGCTGCACAACAGGACAGATCCAATGACCTAAGCACACTCAGACCTCCACAGAGGCACTCAAGAGCCCCCCTCCCCAGCCAGCCCCTTTTATGGGGCAGTGATGTCTGGTGGGGTGGAAACAGCCTGAACTAACTTAGCTCACCTGGGCTGGCTGCTTGGAGAGGTGAACTCTGGCCTGGCTAGAACCAGAACAGTGAAGAAATAGATAACAGAGAGCCAACTAAAGAATACTGATTTAAGTTAATATAAATATTAGGACTTAGGTCTCTTTTTATCCTCTAAGAAAGAAACCGTTTTCATACATATAGTCCTTATTTTGTGAGTGGCTGTTTAGATACTGAATACAAATAACACAGAACAGCCAGAAAAAGGAAGTAATTTCATCCGTACTCTGAATATTCTGCTATGTATAATGTCTTATCAGATGTAAGAAGATGAAAGAAAAACAACCCTGTACTTCTATTAATTGGTTGACCATTGCAACCAAGAAGTCAGATATTGACTCTGAACTATACCCTCCCAAATAATGATGGTTCCTCAAGGGCCAGGCTGGGAACTTAGTGCACACATCATTGTCAGACCACAGTTGTACTGCATTTGTGTTTAGAGGATATTTGTATTCTAACAGCAACTTGGGATCACAGGAACAGGACCTTGGTTAGTCTAAATGCTTAAAGACATGGTAAAGGAAAAAATCTGCACAATTTAAACTTATGACAGTATTTACTTCATAAAGAGATATAAAGGACACAGTAAAACAACAACAGCATCTGTAGTCTGTCCTGGGTTGCTGTGGAGATACCCTGCTTCTCTTTCAGCTGCTGGGTCAATTGGGATGCTATATCAAAGATTTCTCTTTCCAAGGCAAGCTGGCACAAACAAAAACTTGTGCTCAGTCCTCCAACCTTCACTAAAAAGCTCTGTAAGGCCTTAACATTTGAGGAGGGGGAAGGGAAGGTTATTGTGCTGAATTACTGGTATTAAACATACATTGATTGAAAGCCAAACCTGAACTCATTGTTTAAGTAAAGTGAACGGGAAGTAACTGAAGTCCAAACAGCAAGAGCTAGAGCAAATTACATAATCTGCCACTTCAAAACACAGAAATGCTGATTCTTAGGGCAATGTGCTTGGTTATCTTACTCAATTCTGAACCCACAGGATATGAAGGATTTCAACTCAGTGTCTGCCATAACATGGACGTTGGCAAAACACAGCCATGCTTTTCCCTGTATCTTTGTTATGGTGGGTTTACACCCATATACACTCACCACCACCCCACCACCCACACTTGGGGTTTTATCTCATCACTTGTTCAGTCACCTTCAATTTAGTATTTTAATCAGATTTAGCATATGTCTATATTTGCACAAAAAATCAGTCAGACATAATATGATGTCTTTTGGTAATATTCAGGATAAATCTTGTGGTTAAATTGACTATCATATGTATTAATTTGGATGCGTGATTTCTGTGAGTATCAAAGAAATTGTCAGCCCTCTAAAACAGGTTCAGTTGGGCACATTTGTTTTCCCTTTCTTCCTTGTCTTGTTTGTCCCCAGGCAATGAGAAGATTTTGGGTGTCATTAGGCGTAGAGGAGATGTCAACAGTGAAATCGTATTCCACTGTTACTTCTACCACTGATCTATTATGGTATATTGAAGAAGATGTTATATCTCTCTGGACTGGTGGTTTCTTCTCTCATTTTTCATCTGTGTTGAGTGTCAGGAAACCAAATAACACATTGTGCCATTCCTTTCTGAGCACAATATACATTCTGACAGGAAGGCACAGCTGTATCTCAGAAGAGCATGGGCTGTTTTACCACCTCTTATTGACAAAAATTAAAGCAGCTTGCTTACCTTGGTTTTCTGACCAGGCCATTTGCAGTTGACAGAAGCATTCAGCTCTCTGATCCCCATTTTCTGCAAAACAAACTGCAACAGGCCATGTGGATTTCCTTGTGCAGTTCAAGCAGGGTCACATTGTGGTATAGAATTGAAGGTGAGATCACTGCTGCATGGTGGTTTTCAGCCTAGGGAACACAAACCAAAACATCCCATTAACCATAGTACGAATTCTACCTAGCTATTGCTTCCTGACACGCAAATGAATTCTAAGTCTCTGCATCTCTCTGTTGTTGTACGTATGCTTTTACAAAACTATTTCAAAGCCAATGAACTGACTACATGAGTCACATGGGCTCTCAGAAAAAGAAGGTGGAAAAGAGAGACAACAGAATCCATCACCTATAATGAATCCAGCCCACTGGAGGAGTTTAAAAAACCTCTATTTTGGATCCCCAAATTAAGGGAAATCCCAATTTCCAAAATTAAAGGAAACTTCTAGGTACATCTTCTGCTGGCTGTGCAAAATGAAGGGGGCAGACAAAATCCTAAAGCAAACTTTTGGTGGAAGATGCACCATGCAGGAAAACCTTACCAACCTCATGGAAATACAGAGGTCAAAACCTTCACCTACTATTTCTAGTATGGTGTGAAAAGTCATTACTTGCAATTCATCATTGCCAGGACTTCATTTTTCAATTCCCAACACCAGAGGCCTGTCTGACAAATGCACTGCCACTTCGGATGCTCTCTCTCTCTCTTTAGCTGGGTGGCTTTTCTCTATCATTAAGCTAGAGTCCGGCTTTTCTCTATCATTAAGCTAGAGTCCTTTTCTGCATTGACATGAAAACATGCAACTTTTGCCAAAAACACCTCCTCTGATCTGTATTTTTTCCACTGTTCTGCACCAAGATAGCTTAAAGTAACCTACTTCTGTCTTAGCACTCATCTCCCTTTAGGCACCAACTTCTCCATCACAGATACCTATCTCTTACCTGCTTCTCCATTGCCTCTAATTACTTTTATTTGAATGTCCCTTCCCTCTCATAATAGGCCCAGTCACAAAGCCTTTGTTGTTGTGCTTTGAAACTGAACATTGGATGCCTGCTGACCGTATGCAACATATAGGTGCTGATGCCTATTCTCAGGAAGCCTTCAGAATCTATAATTAAGATCTCTGAGGCTATTTCTAACCTCTCCACAGCATAAAGCTTCCCCTCCTGACTACTGCAGTTTACAGTTTCTTCTCCTGAGGTTGTAGAGTACTTAAAAAGTAAGCGGAGTCCATAAATTCATATTATTACACACATCATGTTAATGGAGAAAGAACCTAGACTTACAACTCCCAAAGTAAAAAGCAAACAAGCCAGCCAAAATCCTGGAAATAAAAACCTTCTCTATGGGACCATTGACACCCTGTAAGACCTTGAAGTTTTGGACAGTTCTATGGTATTAAAACCTCCCTGTCTTCCTGATCAGCCTGCAAGCTCTCTCAGCAAGCTTTCTCTCCCTCGTTCAGATAGCTCCACAGCTCAGAAAACATGCATTCTTTTCTCATCTGTTTTCTCACCAGGCAATTTCCATTGCTCTAATTTAGAAGCAGACAACCTGAGACAATCAGTTTCCTTTAGTTTAACCAGTCTATTTAGCATATGTTGTACCGAGAAAAAGTCATATCATGTAATCTCTTTTTAGATTACTCTTGTATCTGTTTTCACATAGTGTATGATCTATGACATAGTCCCAGACAACAAGGGGTAGATTAAATACAGACTGAGGAATAGAGTCGTACATGAAATTCATAAAATAAGTCTGGATTTATAAATTATACATACATTCCCTAAATTGTCATGTCTCCCAATCTTCTCTCTGCTGTTTGCCAGATTTTCTTCCACCAGTCAGTGTCACATCGTAGTTGCTCCTTTCTTTTTTATGTCCTGATTAACAGGACATCTATATTCTCCCTTGAGCTCTCTTCCTCCCAGCAAGATTGTTTTCCACATCCCTATAGAGAAGGCCCAAAAAAACCTGTGACACTTCTTTTCCAAGATATATTATCTAATAAAAGGTAATATTTTTTCTTATAAATGTACCTCCATGAGCACAATTCAAATGCTTCAATATAGATTCAGAAGAAAAATCTATATGAAAAGAATTTATTCTTAAATTGCCTTAAAGAAATCAAATGTAGACCCTATTTCTGTATGTAGGGGGACTCTCAATCTTTTGGAGGGAATGGTTTGTCTCTCTGAATATTGATAAAAATTGTAGTTGGAAAAAGCAGACAAATATGGAGTGGCCAGATTCTCCTGGTTGTACTGATTCTCGAGTGATGCTCAGGTCACTTTTGAAAACCACTGTGACCATACACACCATTTACATCCCATGCTCTATTCTAAAACTTAACCAGCAGAGTAATGAGTTTATAATAAAGAGATAAAGAATTTAAGAGTGGTTGTGGGGGGAGGGACGTGTGTGTGTTTGTGTTGCTTTTTTGTTTGCTTTGTTTGGGTTTTTTTTCCAAAAACATACCAAGCTTTATGTCTCTAACGTCATTACTAAGCTCTTGATACTCAGAAATTGCATAGAGGATGTGACATGTTCTGCAGCATCACTCAGTAAAGAGTACACACCTGAATTGCACTGGCATGCAGCTGGTTTTATATGTCAAAAAATAGCCACCAAAAAGTACAAATTTTGGTAAGAGCACAATAAATAACACTAGAAAATGGTTCAATGACGCTAGAAAATGGTTCATTAACACTGAATTTCCTTCAATGCCAGAACAGACAGACTCGTTTCTAACCCACAGTCAGGCCTGCCATCTGATTTTTCTATCACTATCTATAACAATATTCCTTAAATTACACGAGTGCATATGGAATCATAATATTCAGCAGACATGTGTAAATGTTGCAAGTTCTCTTCTTACCCAGTTCCTGGTTTCAC
Source organism: Laterallus jamaicensis coturniculus (assembly GCA_022605575.1). Classification (NCBI taxonomy): domain Eukaryota; kingdom Metazoa; phylum Chordata; class Aves; order Gruiformes; family Rallidae; genus Laterallus; species Laterallus jamaicensis. The sequence goes on from JAKCOX010000014.1 coordinate 21,355,312, forward strand.
AATATATTCAAAATCAAGGGAAGGCGCATACAGGTCCTTCGGGATTTTTTTCTCTCCGATGACTTCTCCTATAAATTTCCATCTTGAATAAGTGCCACTTTGTTTTCCAAAATGTGCATTTTTATGATGTGTAGATTACACACATTAGAGATTGCATCAGCTATATGTGTCACATTATACAATGGCTTGATAGAGTAAGCAACCTCTTGAAAACAGAACTGTCTCGCAGTGTTGCACTCTAAGTGCACAGTGCATGTTGCTTTTGATTTTTCTTTTTTATAATGAGCCTTCGTTATGCTTTTAGCCCTAAACTGATGAGAAGTGCCCAAATAAACAATATATAAACCAAAACAAAGTACAGGAAACACTAAAATAACATGATTAGTTTCAGAATGCCTTACTGATAAAATCTTGGAGGTTCAAAGAAAGTAGTCTGTTCTGCCTGTCTTATAGTAAAATGAAATTTGCAGGTAAAAGAGAGCATCTGTGCATGGATTACGCAAGTACATATCCAGCCTTACCCTGGAGTTCAACTTATTTTTTTTCTAGCACAAAACTAATAAGCAACACAAAAAGAAAGCAAAGTCCTTGGCTATTACAAGATACAGTTCTCTGTTGTCTTCCCTCTTACTGCTTCCTCATTGCCAGAAGAAGAATGGATCATATTCTTACAAAACAAGTTTGTGTGACAAACACATTTACTTTATTCCTATGGTTTCCTTGTCAGAAGGCCAGTAAATGTGTTAAATCCTCTGTTTAAGATGCAGCAGTAATGCTTCCATTGTATAACTTATTGTGTGTAAGATGTACAATGATCCAACCTCTAAATGTCACATTTTATTCAAGAATGATACCTTCTTCTAGATGGTCTAAAAATGTAGTCATTCTGTAGCTGGGACTGGGAGTTTTTAATTACAAAAGGACATCAAATGTGTTTTTCAATGTTTCAGTTGTAATGTGAGCATTTTTAAATGTTAGTACTAGCAATGCTTTGATGCAATTTCAAGTGTCCATGTTGAAAGAAAAAATAATCTTTATTTCATGGTTTGACCTTGAAAAATATTTGGGTTTAGTATCTAGAAGACAAAAGAACTTAATACAAAGCAAATCATGACTTTTAAAAAAGAAAAATTATGAGAATAGCAGAAGTACCTATAGCTTATGATACACTATGCTGTATATGAGGCATAGAAAATGCAATAAAAATGTCAAACAGCAAAGGATATCACAAAGATAATGACAGATAAATTGGTTTTACTTTTTCTACTTTTTTTTACTTATGAAACTCACTGCTGTTAGATCAAGGACACAAACCACCCTCTATCATTGCTTAACTACAATCTCGTTGATGGGGAGAGGCTCATATTCACCTCTTCTCCAATCACCCTTGCACTCCGTGGAGAGGAGGGTATGAACCCTGAACTGTTATAACAAGTTTTGATGGAGAACATCTGTCTAGGGCAAATATTGAAGTGCCACAGTCGTGTAACTGAAATGTAGGTGGATGCAGCAAAATAATATCACTTTATTGATAAGATCAGCAAAGAACCCTTAAGTATTGTAGGCTCTCCTTTTGTGGATTTATTAGATATTACACAGTTAAGTTTAATTAATATGAATGTGGAGTGTAAGAGTAGAAAATAGTTTACAATGAATGATTTAGCCCTTGAAACACCTTACTTTATACTGGCTAAAATGTATACAATAAAAGATTAAAATAGAATCTAGTCTGAGAACCATATGCTAAGGAAATTGGAATTCTGGCACCTTCTGGATACATACAGCATAGATAAACTGTAGATTAAGAGCAGTGTAAGTGTGCACAGTTTTCCTCAGGATATCCTACAAAATTCTATTACGCTAAACAAATGCATATATATTTTGGTAATTCCAGGAGGATCAACATATATTTCACAGAATCACAGAATCACAGAATCTTAGGGGTTGGAAGGGACCTCAAGAGATCATCGGGTCCAACCCCCCTGCCAAAGCAGGCTCCCTATCTCATATTACATAGATAGGCGTCCAGACGAGACTTGAATATCTCCAGAGAAGGAGACTCCACCACCTCCCTGGGCAGCCTATTCCACTGCTCCGTCACCCTCACTGTGAAAACGTTCTTCCGCATGTTGATGCGGAACTTCCTATGCTCGAGCTTACAGCCATTGCCCCTAGTCCTGTCCCCACAGACCACTGAAAAGGGGCTGGCCAATTCCCCCTGCAACCCATGTCTAAGATATTTGTAAACACTAATTAGGTCCCCCCTAAGTCTTCTTTTTTCTCCAGGCTGAACAGACCCAGCTCACTCAGCCTTTCCTCATAGGGGAGATGTTCCAGACCCCTAATCAACTTTGTTGCCCTTCTCTGGACTCTCTCCAGAAGGTCCCTGTCTTTTTTATACCAGGGAGCCCAGAACTGGACACAGTATTCCAGGTGGGGCCTGACCAACGCAGAGTAGAGGGGGAGGATCACTTCCTTCGACCTGCTGGACACACTCTTCCTGATGCACCCCAGGATCCCATTGGCTCTCTTGGCCACCAGGGCACATTGCTGGCTCATAGCCAACCTGTCATCAACCAGGACCCCCAGGTCCTTCTCCACAGAGCTCTTTTCCAACAGGTCATCCCCCAGCCTGTACTGATACAGTTGGTTATTCCTCCCCAGGTGCAAGACTTTACACTTGCACTTGTTGAATTTCATCTGGTTTCTCCCTGCCCAGCTCTCCAGCCTGCCCAGGTCTCGCTGGATGGCAGCGCAGTGTTCCTGCGTGTCAGCCACTCCTCCCAGCTTTGTATCATCGGCGTACTTGCTGAGGGTGGATGCTATTCCCTCATCAAGGTCGTCTATGAAGATATTAAACAGGACTGGACCCAACACTGAGCCCTGGGGAACACCACTAGTCACAGGCCTAAAAACTTCAAACTGCTTTGCAATCTAGACATGAATACAGAAAGAAAAAAAATTGCCATCGAGGTTAATAAAAGCTATAGTACATACAGAATAATATCTGTTACCTGTATGAAAAGAAGAGATGAGCACGTACAGTGTGTAACATTGACAATTGGCAAATGAGAACACAGTTAAAATTTTCAGTTTGCAGGAGTTTGTGAAACACTGGTGTCAATTTCTGAGGGGCATCGCGCTCACGTGATGTTAACAAATAGCATATTTATCACCTGCATACCTAAGAAGCCTAGTGTTACTTGGAATCTTTAGACTTCATAAATTTTTAAGAGAAGTGATGTAATTCTCTAAGAGTCTGGCATCTTTTTATAACCATTAAAGATCACTTTCATTACTTGTGAAAGTTAAGTTGGACTTGTTTTGGACTTTGGACATTTAATGACATTCAGTCATTAGGTGTTGCTCTTCTAAAAGCTGCTCACCTCAGAACGGCTTTAAGATTTATGAATCTTAAGAAAGTAGACCTTACCATTTCCATGATTCATCTGTTTTCCTGCATTACTTATAAGCTAAATCAATCTGGGGATTCATAAAACAGGTCTGTAAATATTAATCCCTAAATATTAATGCAGTCTCACCTCAGATACCTACCATAGCAGAAGAATACTGGGGAAGCAACGTATTTTTGAAAGTTTTTCTCCAGCAAAATCAGTTTCTACTCCAGAGGAAGAAAAGAGAAGGAAACGCTTATGAGAAAAGATGTAAAATGCTATGGAAAAGGAAAGGCAGCCATAAGCTGATTGGAGAAAAACAAGAATTAGGGAAGGTCAAAAGTAAGGAGAATGTGCCAAAAAAAAGAAAGAGAAGAACAGAAGCAAGGAAGGAAGACAGAAAAGAGAAGAAAGTGAACAGTTGGGATAGAAAAGAGAATGAATAACAGAAAGCTGTAGGAAAGGAGAATGAATACAAATGAGATTGTATTTCCTTTTTTACAGTCCTGGAAAGGCATCAATGACAAAGTACATAGTTAAAGGAATGAAAGACTATATAAAATGTATAAGATGTATCAGCAGAGGTTGGGCCATATAGATTCCCCAAGAGTAACAATACCTATGGCTGCTGATTTTTAATACTAGCACACTGAGACAACACATACTGCCCTGGATTCCTCCTTAGGGGGAGAAAAAAAAAAGAAAAAATCGACCCCAAAACAAAACAACTAGTTTGTATTTACTGCCTGTCCCTTAATTTTAATCTTTGACAAGTACCATCCCATAAAGTGATGATAAATGGCATCATGTTTCTCTGGTTTCTTATGCACTTGGGGTTTTTTATTCCTTTTTTCTTTTAATTTCAAGTTTTCAATTTACTTTAATTAATCTTGCCATAGGTGGTCATGTGCTTGACTTTTTCCTTTTTTTTTTTTTTTTTCAAAAGCAAGTTTACACACCTGGTATTTTTTCTGGCACATTCATTGGTTTCTTCCTTCTTCTCAAAGAAGAAAGGGAAAGATTAGAGAAGTGGATGCTTGTCTTTCCAGTGATATACTTTTTATATATATATATATAAATTTGCAGTCCAGGGGAATTAAAAGAAGAGTGGAAAACAACAACTTCTGCCAAGACAGTGAGAGCAAGAGCATGCATTCTTTCTTCCAGTTTCTGACATGATATGTTCAAATACCTTTCGGATACAGTATGTCAGTTTGTGTTTCACCATATGATATGACATAATGCAACATGACACACCAATTGTTTTGTGACAGAAATATAAAGAGCGTCTCTGCTCTGCTGGTAAAGAAATCATTTTAAGTAGAGAAATAGCCAGATTTCTCCTAAACATTAATGCATCAAAGGGTAATGGCCTTGAGAGATTCCCCCTTCTTGGAGCTCTTGCTGCCCAAACTCAGGGATAGCTCAGCTGTAGTGTAGCTGTGAGCTCTCCCCTTCCCCAACAGCTCTGCTGGGAGGCCTGAGCCAGGGTTGACCCCCCTTCCTGTGGGAACTGCTTTTAAGTTGACATTCTCATGCCTGGCTCCAGCCTGAACTACAGCATCAGCTGCGTGACAGCTGGGACTGTGACTGGCCATAGGACCAGTTCATCCAAACTTGGACCAAGACATGCATTGAATTCCCAGCCTCACCTTGGACCTGCCTTATTGCTGTGGATGCGGCTGTCAGTCACTGAGTTATATCTGACCTCGATCAGCATCACCATAGCTGATTCTGTCCCCAGTGTGCCCAGCTTGGCCCTGTGCACTGTTGGTCAGACCTGACTGCCATATCCAGGCAGGCCTGCTTACCTTGCTTGGGCACTGCCGAGCAGGGTCCTGACTAAGCTACTGTGGCCCACTCCTCTCCCTTAGGGAGTAGTTGGTTGTGCTGTGACCCAACACAAAGTGGAAAGGATTCAATCAACCATAAATAGTAGTGCCCCATTTAACCCTATAGACCCTGCTGGTATATTCCAACCCCAGTATGTTTTAATTGAAAACCTTTTAACATCAAAGCACATTTGTAGGGCCCAGGGTGAGTGGGTGACCTTTAATTTTAGTCATGTATTATATGTTCAGAATAATTAAAGGAGGAATCAAGTTCAGCTTTTAACAGCTGGTAATTCCATGCAATCAGTTTGAGTATTAAAATGTTGAAGCTTTTCAGCAACAAGATTTCCGGAGATTTCCAGGAGGTTTTTTGGGTTTTTTCACTTTTATCAACTATCGTCTCTTCACCAGGTCTACCAAATCCCAGAAGGCTGCATCCACCTTAGAGGCATGAATTCTGACTGTAGAAATGAGAATTATTCCTGGAAGAAACAATCACTTTTGATTGAATCTGTAACTAATTTCCAGATTAATGAGACGGTACAACTACCAGAAGGAAGGAGTACGCCAAAACCATGCTACTTCAGTCTACTGAAGTGGCAGGCCAGGAGTATGCACATGTATGAAACCAGAACAGACAAAGTCTCCACAGTACACAGCAAAAAGGAATTCATGTCACATATTAAGATTCAGTGCACTAATTTGGACTAAGCCATGTGCTCCAGAACCCCCACCAGCTAACTCTAGGCTGTGGTAGTGCCAGCATTTATATAGTTACAGATGTACAAGGCTATTGGCACTTTCAGGTTAGGAAGAAAGAAAAAGGGGAAAAAAAACCCCAAGACTGGGTTTTTCTAGCTTAGATTCCTTTATCTACACTTTTCAAATGTTGTTCAGGATGTCTCCCTTCTAAATAAAGCCCGTGGTACCATAATGCATACCTTCAGGCTAGATTTCCCCAAGAAAAAGAATTAAAAAGATGTTAGGTGGTATAATAAAGGAACCCAGAGCCTCCTACTGTTGGGCATGACAACACACACAAAGGAAACAAAACCCTCTTTTGAATGTTTCAATTAATAGTTTGGGGGAATATGATTCCTGAATACCAATTGCGTGATATCAGTGATATTTCCAGTTCCTATTTTGCAACAGAGTTTAGCTTGGGTAGTGAATTTGTGGGAGGTATAGGAAAAGAACTTCGAGCAGTATTTCTTTTGTACTGCCTCTTTCCTGATAAGGAGTGAGGGAATGGGAGCAGAGTGGCAATAATAATGCTCTGTGTAGTTACTGCGCCCGTTCTGTCCTCTGTGCTCAGGTACAGAACTGCTAAGGAATTTCTGTAATGAAAAATAGGTTTTGTCTTAACTGACTCTTGAAAGTCTTTCAACTGGGGAATTGCAACGGTGCTATTAAAACCCAGTTTTATTGACATGACACATTTCCTAGATATGCCATTAATCATTTCATGTTATTGTATCAGTAGTATACTTAACATTTGGAATTCAAGCAAAATCCTAATAATGCAACTATCAGGAGGAAAAATGTAACGCTGAATCTACCTAAGAGGTGCTTCTGCTGTGATTGAGAAGCATATTCAGACAAATACCTTTCAGCTTGATTTCTGCTGGTTATTGTGTATTTTTGTTCCTTATTGTTTATGAAAAAGGAAGGAGGTCAGCAATGTCCTTCTTGTAATCTATCAACCTACTCTGAAGAACAACTGCCTAGATGTAGAATCTTGCCATGTCTTGTTCTCTGGGTTTTTTCTCAAGCTATATGCATAAACATATCCTTAATCATAATATCAGGCATCTGTTTTAGCTCCAAGCAACACTGAATACTATGGTCCTATACCAAAATAACTTAATGAGACAGAAGATACAGATTTCTCTACTGTTTTCCAAATAATAACCTGTCCATATTTACATGTCACAGGGAAGAGGATTTGTTTTAGCTTTACAATGTACAGAAATCTTAAACCTCTAGAAATCTTAAACCTCTAGAAAAACAATCAGCAAGTATTACTTTTGTTGGTCTTGGTTGTTCCCCCAAAAGCCTTTTTTTTTTTAAACAAATAGCATCAGCATTTTAAATAGCAGAAAGGGAGAAACCAAATAGTGTGCATATAAAATGGAGGTTCAGAGGTAGGGAAGTTGTCACTGATACAGACTAGAGATTAGCATGGCTGTAAAGCCCAGCCATCTGTCAGCAGAGTGAAGCCTGAAGAGAATGCAGAAATGCTTGAAATCTCCCCTCCTGCTGCAAAATCTGACCCAAGTGAAGTACTGTCACTATTGTGACTGACATCCCAGGTAACTGTGTTATGGCTTGACATAGGCACAAGGAAGCTGTGGTTCTGTCCTGCTTAATGTTTTTCAAGATCCATATTGTCTATACAAGTTTGGGCTTCACTTTCTGCACTAATTTTGAAATAACCTGAGTTATTCAATATAATAATCTGAAAGAGTTTTGGTCTTCTTGTGTCCCTTCTTTCATGGTAAAACCCTTATCTACCCAGCTCTGTAGCACTGCTCTGCTTACCTCGCCATCCTGCTTACAGCAACACACACTGTCAGACATGGGATCTATGGTGACACACACCCCAGACTTTCCCTTCAAATTTCAAAGATTTTTCCATGAAAAGAAAATGTGGCAAGTATCATGTTAGGGGTCTAGAGAGAGGGGGTGGTTAACAGAGGTACCTAAGCCAATTCTCACACCACTACCACCATTTACTTTTGCAAAACCTTAATTCTATCTAGAAATGAAAAAATAATACAACATACACTACAATAGAGCAGTAGAAACCAAAATGTGACAAAAGAAAGGTGACAGGAATGAGAACTGAGGTTTGTTAGAAAAAAAAAGATTACAAAACACAAACTTCACTAAAGCTTTTTTTCCTACCAAATTAAGCATGACTATCAATCTGTTGTAGTTTTGCAGGCTTAGTTTATGAATGCATTAGCTCACCATACTTCTTTCAGGTTTAATAAAAAACCAAAAACAACTCAAATGAGTAATAGTCAGTTTTGTTGTCTGATAATAGAGTGATGGCCTTAAGCTTTCTCAAAGGAAATTCAATTTGAATAAGGATTAAACTTGAATTGTCAGTGAAGGATCCATCCCCAAATAATTATTTCTCGCATTCTATCTCAATTCTGGTTGTACTTCATCTTCCAAAACATCATGTTTTGAAGCTAGCCCCCGCTACATCATAGAACATCTATATAGATAAAGATGTTTAAGCTAATAGCATTGTTTTTCTTACATATTTCAAGTCCCAGAAAGATCTTTTTTAATACCACAGGAAAATAAGTTATATCTGTGAGAAGTGTCAGAAATATTTAAGCAAAAATAAACAGTATTTTTTTTGCCTTTTGATATTTCAGCTAAGGTTTCTAAGTTCAAGTAATTAACTTAGAGTTTTCTTGTATCCTTCTGCTGCTTCTTATGTCTATGTGTCAAAATAATTCCATTAAAAAACTCACGGATGATCATTTTAATGAATTTCTGACAAGTTAATATACTCCTTGTAAAGGTGTAACTACAGGTTAGGTTTGGTTTTGATTCAGTGCCTGATACGTTTACTGTTTAGAGAACAGGAAAAGTATCAGGTATAACGCATGGTGCTAAGCTGGAATAAAATAAATTGAACTCACATTTTTGGACTTCTAACCTTTTGTGATCTACTACCTTTTCAGTCAATACTTAAAATAAATACCTACCATTCAAATGAATAAATACCTTTACCCCAGGATTTAACAAGAGAAATGGACATCATTCCAACTATGGAGTTCACAGTTGGTCATTAACAGCAAAAATTATAGGTGCTTCCGAATAGCCATTACAAGTCAAAACAAGCTGATGTGATTAAGAAAAAAAAAAAGCACTTCTAAAATCACAGTAGAACATCACTGGAGCAAGCCAAGTCAAAGAAGCAGATTATCTAATCAATTTATGAGTTCTCAGTTTCTTATACTTCTTAGCTGCCTAGATACTTCTTCAAAGCATGTCCTAAAATGAAATAATACAGGGAATAATCAGAGGGGAAAAAAGCCCCAAATTACCTGCTTTTAATGGAAGACAGTAAAATCAGAAGTCAGAAAAAACCTGTGGTTTTACTTCTAGGTATAGAAGGGAAGAGGGTGGAATGGCTTTAGAGATACTAATTCAAGAATATTTTCCATAAATTAACTCATTTTGAAATCACCTGTAATTGAAAGCACAGATATTTTTAGCTTTGTACACTAAGTATAATACAGAAACATCAAAAAAAGGAAAATACTATGTAATGCATCTGTTGAGTTTAGAAATGGCAAACCAAGAGGAAACATATTTTTTTCTCCCCTCAAAAAAAATTAATTCTTCCAGTTAGTGGAAACAGTTAAATCCTAACCAAGGTAATAAGCAGTGATGCCACTCTAGGCATTATATATATTATATGAAATAAATAGCAAGCAATGAAAAATAAAGTATGGTTGCAGCATCCTTTACACTCCATTCAAGGTGATGGCTAACTAGGAAATCTCAAAAATTGATACTGAGTTTTGTTTTAAGTGGACTCGTGGAGATAATATGAATATAACTCAGTCTCATCAACTGATTCAGCTCCTGAAAATGAATTTTTAAGCATATGGTCATATGGTCAAAAAAGCCACTATATACGAAGAACAATTCTTGAACAGCATGGTAACAGTCTGGAATTACATGCTAGGGCTCACTCAAGTGGGTTTCCACAGCCATAATTTCAACAAATAAATTTTATAGTTTGACAGTTAATCACACAGAAACACAATGTGGGTTTCCAGGAAATGTTTAAATTGTTCCACTCAGTTTTTGAACATTGTGATTAATTTCTAATGGGAGACGTAGGAATTTTTCTCTTTAAATACAGCTGATTTCTTTTTTAGGTAAAATAAACTGGAAAGAAGAGCTCAAATTCAAACAGAAACATTGCTTAATACAGGAAAACACAACATAAAAATGGTCCTCTGATCCTGGCCTGGAACATACGGACAATGTTAGCAAAGATTTCACCCATCACTCTTGCACTGTTTTTTTAAAAACCGTATCCCGTTGATCCACCTCATGATAGTTATTTCCATGAATGGATTTAGTTTTACATTGCCTTAACTTGCCTTTTATTTTTCTAGTGTCCTGATCTATTAACCAGCCTCCTGATATATTTAATAAAAATGGAACAACAGCACCCCCCTCCAAGATAAAGTGATTCTTTTTTTCAGAGTTCTTCACTGTGAAAAGAAATACATGGAGTATATGTTGTCTACAGAATCCTGGTTCCAGTAAAAGCTAATTTGAACCACAACTGGATAACCTGACAATATTTTTGAACCCTGAACCCCCTACGAAGCAGCTAGGTGCAGATGGAGGAAGCGAAGCACAGCAGTCTCTGGCTTGCTTATCAGTTTGTGTGTAACACTGCACTTGTAACTCATGCATCATGCTAAGATGTCTCCTATTTGTGTGATCTCACTGGGCCTACAAAGGCATCTGCAGAAGATCAGTTACAGTTTTGTCTGGTTGAATCACATTCTGGACCTGTCTACCGCTTTTACTGCTTACTGAGGGAAGACAGTGCAACAGGATCCCAACTTCAGTGCTGGAATTAAAGGTTCATTTTAACACCTCTGGTTTTGTGCTGCATGCATCCACCCTTCTATCTAGTTCACTAAGACTCAGTGCAAACATGGGAATCTGCCACCGTGAATAAGGCCAGATGAGGGCAAGGGACTATAATAGGAAGCTGAACGTATAATTAGATGGTTCCTGATGCACTGCAAATACAATGACTTGTGATATAAATGATCTGTAATTGGAGTATTGTAGCATTAGGATTATAGCAAAAGTCAATAATCTGTGCCCAAAGTTATTCTCCAAAAAGAAAAGGAGGATAAAGTGAAGGTGTTGCCAATAAGAATTTTCCCAGAAAGAACAAAGGAAAACATAATATAAATGTGCTATATAAATCTTAAAACACAAACAGAGAACATTATGGAATTATATCATAGTTTAAACACGGGTAGGCTTTTTTTATTCATAAATCATTACAATAAACTAGAACTCTCTGGTAGTATTAAATAAAATATGTAAATGTCAGAATCATTTGTCACAAAATCATTGTCCCCATCACCAGCTGTGGTTTTGAAAGGAAATAAAAAGGAAAAAAAGTTCTGATTCATCTTAATGAAGTATTTCAAGCCTCCTTGTTGTTCGTATTTCAGTGAAGCTCAGGTTTACGATCAACTTGAGTTACTTCTATACTTGGAATGTCTCAAATCAGCCTTGCTGTATAACTTTTTCCAGCTACTTCTTTAAAATTGATATTTGGAAGTGATTTCTCACCAGTCTTTTTGTTTTAAAATAGAGCTAGTATGAGTAGGCAATTAAGCTAGTATGAATAGGCAAGTTTTGACTATCTACAGAGTCCATTTCAAAGCAATTCCTGATGGTTCAACAGTATTTCCTGGAAAACTGTACTGAAAAAAAAAGGGAAAAAAAAAAGGAAAAAAAAAAGGAAAAAAAAAGGAAAAAAAAGGAAAAAAAAAAGAGTAAGACCTTGGATAAGTCTTTTTACAGAATCTCCCTTTTTTGTTCCTCTCTTGATTTTGCTCTTGAGTTGGCTGCATATTCAGCGCTTCCACTGGGAAATGGAGTGAGTGCTCCAATCTGTGTTTATATAGGATTCATACCCTTTTTATCATTTACGCTGTTTTCATAAATCCCTTCTCCAGCTAGAGCAACACTGGTGAAATAATTACCACCTTCAGTCTGTTGCCATAGTCAAAGGTTGCTGCATCCTCTAATCTCCCAACAGAGCTGCTTGCATAAGCATTTCCTAACCTGTTTCACTTCCGATCAACTTGATTAGCAAAATTCTACTATGTATGCTGTATTTGTTAACTTGGATACAAGTATACAAATAAGAAAATCCATCAGATTAAATAAAGGACTACCTTCTACATGAGGAGGAAGAGGAGCTGGAGGAGCAGCAACTGCTTCAAGCTGGTATGAAGAATATATCTGCATCAAGTTAGCCTGAATGCACAATAAAACAAATACATATATATATATAATATATATATATTTACTGGTTTGTATTTTATACCAGAACAAATCTGACTTATATCAGCTGCAGGAGAACAGACATCACCTGACCTAGCATTAAGTTAGATTTTCACAAACAGATGATACTTGATCTAGCATAACCTCCTCCGAGACAAAGTTACTCTCAAAAATGTTAATAAATATGATCTGGCAGAGAACATTTATATGGGTTCAGCAGACTGTCTTATGTGGACTCGGCATTTCTGGTCTGTGCTCACTGAAAGCGTAGTTAATATCCCATTGAAGTGCAATCTGAGTCTTTCACAACAGGAAAGAGTACGCCCATTTTTAAACAACAAAAAGAAAATGAAACCCATGAATTTTTCTACCTGAGTAGAAATATAGCAGGAAATGGAAAGTAAATGATCCATTTCTTAAGCTTTGTAGGCATAGAGAAACAGTGGAGAGTTTTAAAATGTAAATGAAGAAAAAGGCAAAGAGTAACTGTTTTGACATTAGGTGAGAGTCAAGTTGTACCTGGACAGAAGTATTCTGAATACTTCCACCATTATTAGGCAAAAATTATTCCTTTCCTCAGCATCAGGTATATTCCATTTTTAATCTCTACATTAAATATCTGATTTTTCTATTGTACCTGCAATTCTTGGCATACAGTAACTTGTAGTTATTAACATAAATTATGTTTTTGATGCTAAGATTGTGAATAATGTAGAAGTGTTTACTGAAGCCAGTGTGACTTTTTGCCTCTTCACAGTATTCTGATTTACTCTGTAATTTCTTTCAGATCTCTTAGCATAAGAGTAAGCAATTTTGCACCATACCTATGTCATGTTTTGTTGAATTCCCATCAAGATTCTGGTGCCCTGCAGCACCTGGAAATGTGCACTCATCTTCTGCAACAGTAGTTTCATCTCTTCAAGACTAAAATTGATTTTTCTCAAACTGGCATGTAAAGGTACAAAGTGTACCCAGTGATCCATAGCTCAAGTGAGTGTAACAATACCAGCCTCAGTGGTTGAAGAAGCAGTAACTTTTTAAGTCTTTGCAAGCAACAGTGCAAGAAAAAAAAAAACAACAGACAGTAGTGAAGAATTTATCTTGTAAAATGCCAGGCAGTCAAGTTGTTTTACTGCTGCTGGAGGCTATTGTCAAAGTTGCTAAGTAAATGGTAGAAATAGTTTTCTTTAATTGGAAAGAGCTGGGATGCCATGGTGATATGCTTTTTATAGCATACCTAACATAAACAGATAAAAAAGGATTTCTAAACTCAGATTTTATCACTGCATGATTTGCCCAATTCTATATTTCACTGTGAAAAGCTCGAATCCTCCCTTTTGAAGGCTGAAATAGGAGGGAAGGCACTGGAGTCTCTCCTTGCTCTCCCTGCCACATAATACAGTCTGTAAAGCCTAAGGTTATTGAAAGGAAAGGAAGTAGAACATGCCTCTAAACACAAAGACCAATCAAGTCTTGCTCAGCCCTCGTTAACAATTCCCGGGCAACTCATGTACTTCCTTACTGCAGCAGAGCAGTCCTCATCTTAGAAAGGATGTGCACAAGAAGCAGTGTCCTCAGCATCCACGGGCTCCCTGCTACTCTGTATGCCACGATGGGATTTTGCATGTCGAATCCCTGACCTGTTAGTTCAGAAAAAAGTTAAGCTTAGAGATAGAACATCACTTAACACATCTGTGACTTGTTCTGGCCTTCACAGTTACTCTGAAGTGTATATGAACAACAGAATTTTTACTGAGTCCTGAAATAAAAACCCGAGTATTGCAAGCAGTTCACATTTCTAATTGCAATGGCTTCTGCAGAGACCAGGGCTCCAAAAAGCCTCTTAAATTCTTATTACATGTGCATAGGTCAATGAGAATTTTCACAAGCCCAAGGTGAGATTGTGCATAGGTGCACCATCTGTATAAACTACAGACAGTGAAAGCAGGCAGCCATCAAGAACATCAGAAAGCAGGATTGTGATGTACATGGAGACAAATGCATTGGTCAGCCTTAACAGAAAAATGAGGGGAATATCTTAATGTAAACTTCAGCTACTTTATAGGAGGGTATAGAAAAGATGGAGCCAGACTCATTTTGGAGACACAGTGTTGGACAAAATGCAACGTACACCAGTTGTTTCATGGGAAAATTCATTCAGTTATCGGGAAAAACAAATTTCACAATGAGAATGATCAAATATTGGAACAGAGGCCAAGAGAGTCTGTGAAATCTCTGTCCTTGGAGATATTAAAAACTTGACAAGTCGTGGCCCTGCTCTGTATATCCTGCTTTGGGCAGGGCTGAGACCACTTCAGTGGCATCTTCAAATCTATATTGCTTTATTATCCTATGATAATATCTTGACCCGATTATCTCTGGGCCTGCTAAATGTGGGAGAAATGCCATGGAGCGGTAGGTCATGTGGGAGTAGAGATTTCCACTGTGGTCATGGAGTATCCTGATGCTAGTTGCTTAGCTTGGTATCATTAAACTGAGGTTGGTAAAAGTTGAAATTATTGAAAGCATTTAATTACCATATCGTAAGTTAGAGAAACAACCATCTCCTCTTCCCCTTTCACTGCACTATATAGATAAATACCACAATGTGTCTTCTTCCTTTTGCATTCGTCTAATTAAGTGGTAGATGTTAACCTATATTCTGTGTTCAGTAACAAAGAGAATTGCTTCTCATCAATCTCCTGTGCTCCAAACTGTGGTTATAAAAATCTGAGAGTGCAAATGGAAAATTTGTACCACAGCTGAGGAAAT
This sequence comes from Laterallus jamaicensis coturniculus, assembly GCA_022605575.1. Lineage (NCBI taxonomy): Eukaryota > Metazoa > Chordata > Aves > Gruiformes > Rallidae > Laterallus > Laterallus jamaicensis. Next base: position 21,370,397 of record JAKCOX010000014.1, read on the forward strand.
CAATGTCACTCTTACAGACATATGAAAACTATATAAACAGAAGTTTGAGAGCTCAGGCTATTCCAACAACCAGTTCTGTTGAGCTGTTCTGTCAAAATGGCATGGAAAAGAAATGAGACTTAGTAAAACACAAATATTCTCAGCTGATTTCTTTTTCCTTGAAAACTTTAATGGCAAATATAACTTTTAAAGAACAAATTATGTTAATTAGATCTCCAGCTTACTGTAACTTACCTTTTTAAATAATACAGCTTCTGGTAACAACAATTTCAACGTAACTGCTGAAGGAAATAGCTCCAGTTGGGTTATCATTCCCAGAGTGCTTCAGGCTAGAATGCCTAACAGTTTTCTAATTCTATTCACAGAAAGTATAAATCAGGATTAGATTTCAGTAATTTGCCTGTACTCCGACAGTGATTAGCACAGCATGCTGTCTGGACCACAGTCTTTGGAGAAAGTTCATACAAGTAGCAACGCAGACTTGGAACAAATTCTGCCACTGTTCCCTGGTCCAGAGCAAAGACTGAATTGTCACTGTGATGGGAGCATTGTTTTGAAAAAGGACCTATCATGACAACAACATCCAGATGTTCCTTTATCTCAAAAGCAGTGATATTAATAAACTATTAAATCTTTACTAAAAAAAGAGCTAGTAACACAGTCTTACTTTTCATTTATGGTTCGTTAGGTCTATTTCTTAATGTGATTAATGACAAATCACTACTTAAAGCACGGGACATTCATCACCAGAACTGCATGCCCTTAAAACAGGTGTTGAGGGAATTTGAGAACATTACAATGCAAACTTTTACTAGTTCTATAATAGTCTAAAATGACAAATTGCCAAAGAACAAAAACCATTACAATCTTGAAATAGGAATTAATTTTTGTGTATTTATTTTGACATATTTTTTCTCCAAAGTTGCAAGGCTTTTGTAAATTTGTGTGTGGAGTGCATATGACTACAGATATAAATAAAAATGTAGGAAAGCTAGAGAATAAGAAGCAACTCAAATTTCAAATTTTCCAGAGCTCAATGTGAGACAACAGGAAAATGGAACCTTTCTTAAAGCTAGAAACTAGCTTTGGTCAAGATTTTTCCTTTTTAATGGAGAAAAGATGTTTCAAATCTTGATTATTTAGAGAAGAAAAGACAGACCAGAAGAACAGAAAATCCAGACTATAACTGTATGTAATTAGCAACTAAAATAGAATACTGACTTCGAACACATTCTACATATAATACAAAAATAATACATCTCACTTCTAAGCATCTCTGGAATTACAGCATTAAAGATCAGTTCTCAAAATTAGTTATTTATTGCACAAAACAACTGATTAATAACTGTCCACATGGGACACTACTGAAGAAACTGAGCAGCAGATTAGATATACCAAAGACCCTGAGGACAAAGGCTCTTAAAATTTTCAGAGAAACATAAAACAGCCTGAAAAGTAGTAAGAGGCAGCAAGCCTCTTTACCAAAAATATTAAGAAAGCCATGAAAACAATTACTTCATTAGAAATAATTGAAGTAGATACTATTAATTATGAATGTTTTTGATCAGATATCATATTCTAATATTTATGTTTCCTGTTTTACCAGCAGACATCATTGACTTCTGCTTTTCTTCTGCTCAGTTCTGTTCACATTTTATTTTCCTTCTCTTCCCCTACCCTGATTGCCCGTCTTGCGCTGTTATTTCATCTTCTCTTTCATGTATATTGCAAATTCTCTGGAGTAAAACCTTGTTTCTTTGTTATAGGTCTGCAGAGAGCCCTGCGTAACCTGGCCATGATCTACAAATGGGGGATTTAAGTGATGGCATACAAATAAATGAAGAAAAGGATGTTTATTACCGTTTTCATCCTAACAGAAATAGATGATGAATGGATATTAAACAATAATTTTTTAAATTTAGAAAACAATAAAGGAAAATCCTGTTAGTAAACAAATCTCAAAACAAAATATTTCAACACAATCTATTGAAGTTATCACCAGAAAAAAACCCTCCCAGTTCTACTTTCAAAGACAGACCATATTCTGAAAGAAGAAAAAAGGAAAAAAAAAAAAAGAAAAAAAAAGTAATAAGCTGCACTGTCTGTCAAAAGGAGGCCTGTGAATTATGCAGTGCCTCAGTGTTCTGACCACTGTGGAGGATTTAAGGCTGACTCTTTGGAATTGAAATTAAAGAGATGTTGCAAAGTTTGACCCCAAAAAACCATTTTTATGGGTGCAATTTATTCAGAACTGGCCATTATAGAAATGTACATTCATACCAGAATGCAGTGGGGTTTTTTAAGCACTGAGGGGCTGGTGAAGAAGTGATAATGTTAAATATTCCAGTCTGAAAATCGTCCCCTGCATGATGACTTCCAGCTATTGCTGCAGGTCAGGTTGTGCTAGGGAGCCAGAGCCCATCTGAGCACTAGACAGGTCCAGGACTAGGAACACAGAACCAGCTCAGATCTTCTTTCCTTCCAGCTTCATTAGACTGGATTCTTGATCAGCTAAGATCTCCAGATATAGTCATTCTTACCTGTAAAATAAAGAACATACTTTTTTAATAGATCTGCTATTTCATTCAATATATCACAAACTGATTTTTAGAACATTGGTGAAAAGCAAAACTTTAGCCAACATACTGTAATTGTTTATGTGGTTTTGTCTACACTTCCAGGATACCTGACACAGTTCTGCCTCAGGAAAAGTATCTGGAATTTGTAAATGGTGAAATAATAGTAAGGGACATCAAAATGAAGACTTTGAAATCAAGTGCAGCTAGAACTCTATTATCTTTGTAGACTATGTTAGGGAGAGACCCTTGATCTCTAAGCCACTTGGTATGGTGAAAATCACACTAGGGCTATCTTCTTCCAACTCACTTTAGTGTCATACACCAACACAGAGGGTGGTTTTCATACATCCAGTGTGATGTATGCTGGATGTCCTTGATTGCTGTGCAAGAATGTTTGAGAGAGACTGATACTATGCCAAGATAGTATTGGAAAAGCTCTCAAACAAGATGCATTCCTCTTCATGTCCATGTTCTTCTGTTTCTAAACCTGACTTATAATTAATCCTTTTAAATATTTCTAAAATAGTGGTGTTCCAAAATAACAATTGCTAAAATTTAATGTTAGGGTTTTTTTACTTCTTTAACAACTGTTTTATCCTTATTCTTACCTCTACCTTTGAGTATTCATCTCCTTTTTAAAAACAACAGTAATAGATACTTCACACAAAATGTGTTAAATGGTCTTTTACAAATGATGTTTTATAGGGATGAATTACTGATAACATGCATGTCAGCCATCTAAATCAGAATATGCTTTAACATAGAAGTAGACAATTACCTTTTTTGAGTAATTATAAATACAAACTTTGTACTTAATTTTTTGCATATTTAACTTTATATTTCTGTTTTGCTACTAGAATCCTCCTGTATCTCTTAAATAGGAACAAATCTATACCTATTTTAGACTGAAACAAAATAAAATGGAATCAAAAAGAAGAAGCAGCATCAGATACTGTCTTTCATTGGTTGACCATACCTCTTTAATGCACACTTCTACCAAGGCAAGGCCTTGTGTTACTTTTCCAAGCCATACAACTGGATGTTGAACATCATTGTGAGATTTTCAAAAAGATGAGCCCTGAAGTTTGTATAATTGCATTTAAAAAAACCCCAGAAACCACATAACTTAACAATGAGCGCTTGTCTACTATTGTTCACCATCACCATGTCCAGTTTTCCAGACAATATCAATCACAGAAGAGCACTGTGGTCCTTTTGCTTGGCAAAAGCAGATTTCACAGCAGATTATCAAAGAAGAAATGATCATTTTAGTTGACTTTTCCCAGCTTTCATCTATTCAAGCAGTCATACTAATGCATAGAAAAGAGAACAATTAGCAAATTTATTTAGGATTTTACATATGATAAAACTCACTTAATCATTGGGAAAAGCCTTCTAGCAACAGAATTTGGGTTTGGGTTGTTCTTTTTTTTTGCTCCCCTAGTAAAATGTCTTTATTTTTAGCTGTCCAGTGAAATTCTGACCAACATACTATTTTGGCATATAGAGACCTTGTTTTTAATGTTACTTTCCAAGCAATCAAATTGTGTGATTAAAATTTATGTGATTATTCCTTTGATTACAGACTGTCTGGTCAAGTTTTTTTCTAACACTCTATGAGGAGTACTGTAGAGACAGCATTGTTTCTCCTTGCTAAACATCTGTGCCATGAAAAGATATTGGCTGGGAAATGAATTAGCATGAATCAGTTTTTATATCCTCATATAAAACAAATATGAAATAAATCAAATTATTGTTTAATATACTTAATTATCCTTTAATGTCTCTCAAGTCGTATAGCATATGTCCTGTAAAAAGCACTTGGTTTGGTCCTCTGAGCATGTCATGTATATGTTAATGATGAGAGATGGCACAACACATTCTTGCCAGAGTTAGAACTCATTGGGAAAAAAAAATGTTCCAAAATAGAGTCTTATTCTAAAAGTTGTGTTAGTATAGGCATATTTGATTTTGAAAAGGGTGCATTAATTAGGAATTCCTTCCTCTCAATTCAGTGAATAATCCATTTTACTGATTGGATACTGATCCATTTTACTGATACTGATATATGGCCACTGGTGTTGGAAGGGACCTCCTGAGCTCAGCTACTCCAACCATCATGCCCAAAGCAGTATTGACTAGAACAGGTTGCCAAGGGCCTCAGTCCAGTCTCATTTTCATTATCTGCAAGACTTCACACTTCACAGGCTGTGTTGACAAATCTACTTGATGACCTTAATGGCAAAAAAGTTTTTCCTTATGTTTAACTTGGTTTCCTGTATCATGATTTGTACCCATCACCTCTCATCCTATCACTGAGCACCACTGACATCTGTTGTAATTTTCAAAGGGACTTAATTCTAACAATACTTTATACAGGAAAACACCACCCTGTAAATAATTTTTTAAAAAAAAAAGTATTTGTGGTTCTCAAAAATGCCAAAGGTGCCACTTAATCCAAAGCGTGTCTTCTCCACAACTGAATTCTTGGTTCGAGGGTACACTGATTTCTTGGCATGTGATAAATCACCTTTCAGTAATAAACTCATTACAGAACTCTGAAAACGAAAGGAAATAGTGGTTTATTTTTAAATAATTTAATACTATTTGCTTGGCTCTAAGGAAAAATATGGCATAATCCAAATTATTTTGTGGCCTGATAACACTGAGATCAGCAAATTTCTGTTACAGGAGCATACAGTCATTAAAATCAAGAATTTATATATAATATATACACACACACTTTTACTTTGCCTGTATATACTTACTCTCATAAATTTACATATCTACACATGTCATTTATTCAGTCAGGCAACATTTGCATTTACTAAGATCTCCGTTTTTAAAAAGCCCAATACAAGGAACCTGTTAAATGTCTACAATATGTTCACCTTTCACAGTGCATAATAAAGTCAAACACACTCTTACAGATACTTCGTTGCAAACATACTGGCAAAGAAATAAAATCTTTAAAGGAGTGAACTCATCTGAAGGTGGTGATTGAAAGCATTTTCACATCTCAGGAAAGGAGCATTTTAACATTGCTTGTCACAGACGTCCTGTCAGGCCTTCATGTGTTCCAGATAACACCTTTGGTACAGCATCTTCAATCATCAGAGTGAACTTTCTGCCATTGATTCTACTGTAAAATTAGATTAATGTACTGTACTCACAGCTTGCTGTATTCAAACGAAATTTTTTTGCTTGCTTCTTGCTATTCACTAGGAAATAACCAGCTCCATATGACTCATCATGTTGTGGGAGTTCAATGCCAAGCCTGCTTGCACACAAAAGAAAATTACATAATTATACTAAATTTTACAAATCAAAAACTTCTTTGTAATTGCCTTAAATTTATTTTATATTCCATTTTCAGAGGATGCTTCCCTGTGTAGCTATTTAGCAGGAACATTTATTATCAAAGTTAATTATAATTTCTTAAAGAATTAACAAGAGGTTTTGGTTCTTTTGGGTTTTTTTTTAACCAAAGAATATCTCTGTTATACACATTTCTGAATTTTGGACGTTTTAGTTTTGCCCACATCCTTGATAATCCAGTGAAGGAAACGTCATTTAGTTTTAATATACATGTATCTGAACTGTGGTTCATAATTTATTGAAGAGATAGATGATTGCCAAAAAAACCAAACGCTGTTCTTAACACTGTCTGAACTAATTTTAACTTAAGGAAAATATTTTAAAATTAATAAGGAATGGAAGAAGTACTGAAACATTTTAAAATAATGGTTTTTTTCAAAATACAGAGGAAAACAGACAGGACTTTGAAAATAGCACCTCTTTGAATAGAAAAAGGGGCAGGGAGAAAATTGATTAAAAATTAAAGTTTTCCACTTTCTGAAATGTAATTTTGCAGGTCTTCTTGGAGCCCAACACTGTCAATCCAGCAATGAACAGCTCTTTTTGATGTGTTGCTTCCTAACTTAACTATAGACTGTCACTTTAATCTCTAGGGAATGCTATTGCCCAGGAAGACTGAACTGGTAAGGGGGAGAAATAAACCAAGAAAATCACTTCTAATTATTGTTACTTCAATTTGGAGACTGACTGGAAGCATCAAAAATATATCCTTATTCTACACAATAGACTATCACCAAAAAGTCTCAATATCTTGAGGCATGGCTCTGTCTGGTTCCTGAAAACTCCAGTTTCACTTAACAGAATTTCTAGACTACAGGCAAGTGGGGAGAGGTAATAAAGGACTCCTCATAATTTAATGATAACTGGTCACAGAGTTCTGTTTAGCCAATTCCAATGCTTCAGAAAATTGGATTTTGACGAGGTTTCCGCACTTTAATATCCTCTCCCTATGCATTTCCTACAAAGGGCTATTACACAGAATACTGACTGAAAGCTAACTCACACTCTGCATACTTCAAGATGTTTTATTGCCTTTGTGAACATTAGACACCCAGCTTGTATTTACCCTACTTACAGGACGGGACAGAAAATAAAATACATGCTAGGAAATTCACTGAAATTTACTCCCATCTTTGGCATTTTGCCGGCCTTTAGAGTGTTCTGCAAAGCAGCTCGCACTCTCGCTGTACCCCTTTACCTCCAAATGTTAAAATCAGAGAAAGGGAACAGAATTCTTAGCCTAATACTGGGTAGGTGACAAAATGTTCCTTTTCCCTCTACTTTGGGGACAACTTTGAGATGTTTCATAGCTGCTTGACAGATCCACAACTCGTCCAGCCCAACTCCTGGCTGAATTCCAGTCTCATAATTATATTCCACCTACCTAAAATTCTCCCTTTAGTTCAAGTGGGATAGTGTGCTGGTTTCTGAGCTCCACTACTCTGCTTATAAACTCCCACTGAAACTAAAGAGAAAGGCAGGCCGGAGCTGGTTCACAGGTCTAAAAACATTATGTACAAAGAACCAATTGTTCAGTAGAGCCAGTTGAAACTATTTCCACAGACCCAGGCTGGAATACTGAATCAAAAGCTGTTGCTGACCAATTAACATATTGGTCTGTGACAGCATTTAAGTTCCTGTTCTGCTTGATTCAAAGTGGTATGGAAAGAAAATCCTTTGATATGGAATCTGGAACTCATAAGCCTGTGCCCAATATAAAATTTGCAATAGCAAATTCCTCCTCTCTGAAAACAATTAGGTGGCTTCATTTTTATTTTAGTGTGGAATTAAAAGTTTCTAAAACTTTGTTTTCCAGAAAAGGGAAATGTCAATCACCAGTGGAATTTGCTTTTCAGGTCCTAATGTAAATCTCACTCTTGGATTAGAGGAGTGACTTAAATCTTCAGGAAGTTCTAGGCTTTCCTTTCTTTATTAATACCTTCCAGTCATCTGAACTTTCATTTGTATTTGAAAAAAATATTGCTGAACATTTGCAATGCTCTAACTCCAAATTACTAAATACTCATGAAACCTAAAGGAAGATCAACCAGTTGAGACAGTAGAAGGACTGACATTTGCAAGACAAAGTGGTTTTACATGAATTAAATACGAACTATTAAGTAGTAAGATTTTCAAAACTACCAAGATCTTTTGCTGTTTAAAAATTAAAGTCAGTACAGAGAAGGATAATTGGTAGGAGGAATAAAGGTGGCATCTTGATGCATATGAGAAGAATGGCTATAACTATGGATATAAAAAACTCATCAGAGCATGAATAAAATGAGAAAAAATTTATATGAGATAAGAGTTAAGACAGACAAAATAAAGTTAAAAATGACAAAAGAGATGGTAAACTGACATCACCTCTAACATAGGGTTTCAATTAATTCTTTTCCTTTAGCTAATGGCAGAATCATGTATTCAGCATTTTCTGTTCTCTGTTATATCCATCCCAGTTACTATGTTGACAGGGGGATTTTGTCAGTACTTTGCTTTGGATGCATGGTGATTGCCAGTATATTGTGATATCTATTCACACAGAATGTACTTGTTTGCCTACCGAGTAGGAGGAATGAAAAGAAAAAATCAGTGTGGACATTGTGACCTCCACTGTGAATTCAACCAAGTGACTTGATGGTTGCTATGAATTTGCATGACTCTCACGCTCTTTTAGAAACACTGTGATGGACCTGATGTCTATACATGCACCCAAACGACACATTTTCCTCTTTGTATCAGCGGTGTCCTCCCAAGAAAGCACTTTGAATCCTGCTGAGTGTAGAGCTGGCTTGGTCTGTTGGCTAGCAACATGAAGCTGGGAGCCAGAAAATCCTATCTTAATTCCTTTTTTTTCCCTCCACCAACTCTTATGCCTTTGGGGAAGTCAATTAACTTCACTAAGAATCTCCTTTTAAAAACAAATCCAAACCAAAACTAATAACAAAACCAAAACCCTCAAAATTAAAACTAACCCCCTAAAACACCAAACCCAAACACCAAACAAAAAGGCTTTCCAAAACAGATTCAGCCTCAGCAATTTTACAAGATATTGTCTACAACTTGGGGAATGTAAAAGCTTACAAAAGCTGGATATCTGGGTGTTTATGTACTTTAACAAAAAGCATATTACATTAATTTGTGTGTATGTTTGTGCAAATATTTATCTTTCTACTGCAAAAGCATAGAGACACAAATTCTGACCTTAGGGATATCTTATCAGTATGAAGCCAATACACGGACAGTTACAATATTCATCAATGCTCACTAAGTGCATATCAGACAAAATTCCATCTACCATCAGTAGTTAGTATATACATTAGAAATTAGGGCTGGAATTAAGAACTGTAGCTTGATTTTTCTCCTGCAGAATTCTTGCAGTTCCTATAACAGTTGGTCTGCATTGAGGGACAGGAAACAGCTCCTATTTTTCCTGGACACTTCTGAACCTCTTAAAGTCTATCTCACTTGCTTTTCAGTTATTAATACCATTTGCATGGGCTGTACCTGATCTTCTCTGATAATTTTGTCTAGCGCTAACCTTTTCCTTTTGCATTCTTGCAGATGTCTGCTGATCATATGCAAGCAACAAGCTGCCTTTTAAAGAAGCTACATATTCATCAGAAAGTGCACTGGACATGAGAAGAAATTTTCACTAGCAGCAGGTTTTCCAGATGATGAAGAGACAGAATGCTAAGAAAACCTAATTTACTTTTTGTATGAGGTAGAAGGGTTATATTGCTCTGGGCCTTTATTCCTGTGCATGCCACTTGCAAATGAAACACACCACATGAGTACCATATGAAAAAAAGCATCATGAATACTAAGCTAGTCTTGAGTTGCACAGGAATATAAAATGCATTGGTTCTAGTTAAAATCGATTTTGCCTCGGAAATAAATATTGGATTCACTTTCTCTCTCTCCCCAAAACACTTGGACAGATGGGAAAAACCACTGTAGCTTCTGTATATTAAATTGGTAAATATACAGTCAAGCAATCCAGAAATCTTGTTGGTTACAGGGTTAAACCTGTTTTCATTGTTTCACTGCAAAGGGGCATGAATTCTAGAAAAAAATCACATTTAATATGTTGATACAAATAATGAACAAATGTTTTTTTCCCTCCACAGTACTAGCAAGACATTGTTGCAGCAAAGTTGTTTTCCAGAATTTCAGAGTCACTAGGTACTATGGAATTATCAAAAAAAAAGAAGAAATGGAACAGTGGCCACTGATGGAATCCAGCCCATTTATGTTCTCAGCAGAATTTAAAAAAAGTCTTTCATTTAAAAAAGTTTTTCATTTTTTCCTTTTCAAAAAAAAGTTCCGGAAGGAAAAGGCCTACATGAAATTACAGGAACAAAACCATTTTGTATATTGCTATAATAAATGTAGCAGCTGCTGCATTCTTAACATTCCCTTTATATTAAGTTAAAATAAATTACTGACCTAAAATTTTTCAGTAATTAGTGACTTTAAGTTAAGATACTAGCAAGTATTGATAAGGAACACTAATAAACCCACTTTTCATGATCTTTTGCAGGCCTAAATGACTTTGAAAATTTTAACCCTGTAAAAGCATCTAAAAAAATTTTCACATCTGAAAGTCAAGCCACTATGGTACTTGACAGACTTTCAAGCTTTTCACATGGACTTCTTCACAGTCTGTATGCAACTGAAATGCACAGCCAATTTCTGCTGTATTATTAAATATTCAATAGTTTATAAAGAAGGCTTATTGATGGTACTGTGACCTAAAAAGGGCAGAGTTGGTCAATCTGGGGCTGTAAAACTGACTTTTAGATGCATTTCCTCAATATTTCTTAGGCAGCATCGACCGTACTGCTTATCCACCTATTTTCACAAAACAAAAGTACAAGAGACAGCATTAGGTTGACTAAGGTTGATATTAATGATCTATTATGATTTGATCAGTTGAGAAGGATAAGCAAATCATAACTTCCTTTGCTCCACTTTCATTATATTTTAATGACCTACACATACTTACGGTATAGACTGATCATATTGGGTACACATTTTGCTTCAACATCAAGTAACATCCCATCTCACCTGACAATAAAGTTAATTTGCACTGTCAAGTTTCAGATCGAACACACCGTGGTAGATTGATACTACCTCACTGAGCAGATTCAGAATTGCTCTGAGCATTTGACTAATTGCTTTTCACTGGTTGGGTTCTTTTTGTTTGTTTGCTTGTGCCTTTAGACATTAGTCAGATACAAGCATGTAAACTTGTAGTACTGGAAAGTCCTATACTTAACAGATCTGGAATCATTACTGTGAAAAAAGCCTGAATCAGAGGGTGGGGGGAAAGCGCTTCTGCCAGGCACAACTTTCTAACAGTTTAATTCCTTTAACTTTCAGACTCAAGGGCAGGCAAAATAGCCTTGAAATTTAACACAAATAAAAACCAAATAAAAATAAAACACCTCATTCAGTTAACAAACAAGGGAAAATAAAGGGCATATACAAGCCAATATGAACTGAAAAACCCTATTTGCACAAGTCCAGGCAGCCATAGGGCAACTCACTAGGCACTCAGAGATGGGAAAACCTACAGAGATGGCCCCTGAAGTGAGAAAACCTTTTTCCTGGGCTACTTTAGATGGATAAATAGCCACCAGAGTTCATCAATAGAGCTCATCCGAGGTCTAAGATAGATCTGTGGTATCACAGAGGTCTTGGACAGGCATAAAGGAGATGTCTGCTCCAGGATTCCAGGCTTGGACTACATACTGTGTATTAAAACACTCAGTGAAAATTTTCTGTAAAGCTACTAAGGTGTCAGCTTTGAAACATGAGTAAAGAACTGAAAGAAAACTGTAAGGCATTGGAAGTGAGGGAAAAAAAAAAAAAAAGAACTTACAAGATGCAAATTGAAAGAGAGTTGTGTATAAAACTAGGACACAAAGCTTGGAAAGAACATTCTCCAGCCCAAGGAGCCTCCTGCCAAATACTGCAGAGAGGAAACACCCACTGTGTTGGTGAGCGCAGCGTACTATAGCACTAGTACATTGATGACACTGGTGTGCATTAACACAGCAGGTGCTGTGCAGTGAAGGAATTAAATATTTTAAGAGCCTTCACTCAGCAGAATCTGTTGCTTCTGCACCTCACAGCTGTTTTTCTCTGTGGATGTTGGAGGACTGCACAATCTGGATAAAGCATGGCAAAAGTAATTATCTTGCTATTGTAATTCCTATTTTCTTTTGTATTCTCTGTGAGGCTTCTGCAAATACATCCACTATTTCTCTGCTGCATTGTACAAATTGCAGATATTTGCCTTTAAAGATTAACTAATATTTTCTGGAATTTGCATGCAAACTCTAACAAACTGAGAATACTCCGTTCAGTTTTATACTACTGCAGCAGTACAGGCATTTTTGTATTTTGTCACGCCATACTTTTGCTATAATCCCCATTTACCTGATTACCTAATCACACTGCAGCTAAAAAAGTATTACAAAACACTCATTTCTCTATCCTTTTGGTGTACTTCTGATTCTTTATGTGAAATGCCGCATTTTGCATATCTATACTAAACTCTCCCCTAGCTGAATTCTGAGCTTCAGAGCTTTATATTGTATGAAATGTCATTCTTCAGGGTTGAATACATTCTGATAAAATAGAGAGATATCTTTTCCCAACTCCCCAAAATATATCCTTTTCCCTGAAATATCTCCAAAGCTTTCTGTAAATTATTCACTTTGTGATTACACAGACTCTTTCAACATAGGGAGAAGCACTTGTTCAAACTAAGAATTAGCTGTCTGTTGCCATTCTTTTCGCTAGCTGCATCTCAGACATATTCACACAGACTTACAGAGTCCTCTACACTTTTAAAAATGAAACCAATTTGTCTGTTACTCTGATGCAAGATATATCAGGAGAAGAATGCTTCCAAGAGATCTGGGTAAAACTGCTCATGAGGGGTAGAATTCGCTTGTTTGAGATTGGATTTTCTCTTTGGTAGATTTATATTTTTCCAAAATGGCCTGGCACAGAAATGATCACTTTGCGTTGCCTAGTTGAACATGGTGAATAGTGGCTTTTGTGTAGTTTTCCAGGGGGAAAGTTACTGAGATAATGAGACATACTCATGTAAATAAAGTATATCCAGTTAATATGGATTCACAATTAAAAGCAATTAAGTTCTCCATGCTCCTGTATAAAAAACATATCTATTAAAGCCTCAAAAAGGGCAGACAGAGACCTCATGAAAGATAAGAGAGTCATTTAATAATAGGAAGAATGAAGAGACATGTGGGATAGGAATTGGAATGTTTGTAAACATAGGGGGCTTGGAACTAGATATTCAAGGTCAGTCTTGATGGGGCTCTGAGCAACCTGATCTAGGGAAGATGTCCCTGCTTACTGCAGGGAGGTTGGACTAGATGACCTTTAAAGGTCCCTGTTGAACTAACACATTCTACTATTCTATGATTCTAGATGATCTTTAAGATCTCTTCCAACCCAAACCACTCTGTGATTCTATATAGTTGCAAGTTCTGTCTTACTCCTTGCATGCACTGAGATTACTGGGTCTGTCATTACAGGACCTGAGTGCCTTCCAACATTGTGTGGGACATTTTTAGAGCCTACTAAATTCCCATGTAAAATAAATTATTAAAGTACAGTTAAGTCAAAAGGTTATAGTCTTTCAAGCAACAGAGAACTGATTAAAATAATTGCTGTTCACAGCTTTTTCAGCCTAAAATTGTACTTAGTTACCAATTTTTCACTTATTTCTTATCTAGAGTTGCAAATACTTTAAAAAATATTCTTCCTTTGCCAAATAAAGTCTAAAATCTGCCCTCCATAGTTCACTTTTGATTTTTAGAATTCCTAAGCCTAAGTGAAAAGACATTTGGGAAGGCATCAAGGTGCTTGTCACACTTGCATTTAGAGTTTCACACATGTAAATCAGAGAACACTGATTTTAATCCTTTTTGTTTCTCCTGATGCAAAGCCTAATCACCAAAACTTACAGAATATAAGAAAAAGTTAGTGTAAGTCAAACAATTTAAGGATATTGGATCTGCAGGTTTGGGTCTACACATGCATTATCATTTGAATAATGGCACTTGTCTTAACTGATGAATCCACATACCTTTTGGGAAGGGTGTAGAATCTCTTTTAGCATCCTCATTTCATGCAGGAGAAGGAAGAGGATGTCTTCTGTGGATGTTGCCTGCTGAAAATATATCAAGCAGAACTCATGATAGTTTCTGTTTGTTGAAAATACCAGTGCAGTTTGGCTCAGTATTACTTCTGTACAGAAGTAATGTAAAGTAGAGACTGTAACACAAATATGTCATTCAAAGCCTCACTGACTATATGAAGAGAACATATCACCTGGGAGAAGTAGAGCTGCATCTTGTGCACCAAGTTAAAATCTGTCCATAATGAATCTTTACCTACTTAATTAGTAACATACTTATACTCTGAGGATAACAGCCCATCTTTATGGACCCCAGATGTATTATCGTCCTTTCAGTCATTAAACAAAGACTGGCTTGGATTTTAATCCATTTTGCAAGAGTTTCACTCTACAAACATGATTCAGAGCTAGCTTATTGCAGGAACTAAAGTTCTACCACCTTATCAGAAGGCAGAGTTAATTGCTACTCCCTCTTGGCATGAACTGTTTGAAGAGCTGTAGTGCATAGGGAGGGACAGAAACGTGTCTTAAAGCATTATATTTGGAAGATCCGCATATGGGATTAAGTAGCAGACTGATTTTATTCTTAGTGTTTCTTATAGTTCTAGAAAGTCTGAGATTGCACCATTTTCATCATATAAAAGGAAAACACTAAAATGAATCTTCCTTCATGAAAGTTCTTATGTTACCACTGGGTCTGATGCTTGAGTACTAAAGGATGTACAAGCCAAACAGTACAATTGTTCACTTATTCTAGAACATTTCAAAACGTATTTAAAGACCTTTTTAACTGAGGACTCCAGTTCTACCTTCTGGCTGAGCTAAAAACCTAAAAGTGATTGTCATAATCATAATGTGACACTTTTACTCTTTATTAATTCTGAAAGAATTAAGGTGGAGAAGAAAAGCCCCAAACCTTTTTCATGTGTCCATGTTGTTTATTTCTTAATATGTAATAACTAACATCCTTACAAGACTGTGCACTGAAAACATCTGTTTGAACTTGACTTCAATCAAGCTATAATTGGGGCAAAACATCCTTTTCAAAGTCACTTACTTTGTCCTAAAAGTGATAAATTATAGAAGGAAAGAAAAGCAGAACAAAGGAGAAAGTCTTCAGAAGAAATTGCCAGACACCAGTTCCTATACATTTACATAAGAGCAGCTCATGTAGTACTAATATGGAATTCATAGCTAAATCTCAGGCTGAAAAGAGGTCACACACCATATGACAGATTTCTTGTAAAACAATCTTGATAATTTATTCATCAAGATGGTATCAACTAGGATATGACAGTGGGGAAGGGAAGTAGAAACAGAAAGAGCAGGAAGGGGAAAGATGTGGTAGAACTGTAATATACTATACAGCTTTTAGAATCGAGTGATGTTAGTAGGCTGAGAGAAAATTTAAAATGATAACGAAAAGCAGGCAAAATAATATAATAAAGGAGGCTAATAAGATACCTTTGTGACTGTATGATGCTTATAGTGACAAAAAAGAGGAGTAGAAGCAAAAAGCACTAAAGTTAGAAAAATAGAATACAAAAGATAAAGAATAAAGTGAACTATGAAACTGTGGTTGGAGGGCACGCAGCAATAAGTACAAAAATGTGGAGACAGCATAACATACATTTCAGATAAAACAGCACAGAAACACTTGAGAAAATCTTCAGTAGTTCGATGCAGGAAAAGGAAAGACATTATGTCACCAACAAATATGCAGCAAAAAAATGAGGCATTTGCAGGAACTAAACAAAGATGAAGAATGAAGATAATATACTCTTTATAAGCAAATGATAATTGATGTCGCAGTTTTGTTGTACTTCATCTTACCAATTAGTAAAATTATTGTTTATAATAGAAATTCTTAATATTTCTACTTTTTAAAAAGTCAACATAGAAGCACACATAATTTGCTACTTATGCTGCTTATGAGATTTCTCTAAGAGACTTTAAAAATGGGTAAAATAGGCACTGAATATCTTACTTTAGTTCACCAAAGCTTACGGAAGTATCTTCTGACTTCAGGTTAAATGATCAGTAGAGACTCACTCTTCCCTGTGGGAGTGCCAACTGAGGGGTGGAACACAGCTGTATTTTGCCCACCCCAGTAAACAAAGTCTAAGTCTAGTGGCTGTCCAGAAACAATGTGATTGCTTGCTTACCCTTTAGTTATTCACAACAATAACTTCAGCTAGCAGTTAGCATGCAAGATGAATATGGGGACCTGGAATTACCCAGCTCACATCCTAGAGAAATTACAGTAAGATTTCTAAATACCTATTGAAAAAAAATGAATGGTGTTTACTGTTTAGATTAAACTAAAAAAAAAAAGAAAAGCCAAAAACCCGAAAACCAAACCACAAGACCTAAGTTTGAGAAAAAATCTTACAGATTTCAACAAAGACACAATAATTTCTAAGTCCCAGAACAGAAATTGATTCTGTTCCTGTCAAGGTAGGTTTCAACAGCTATTGGGAGAAGATAGAAACTAATTCAGTACTAGTTCTGCATGGCTCAGTTGTAGGTCTATTCTCTTTATGCTACGTGTTTGAGCATGTAACACAACTTGACTGGAAAGCAACAAATGAGGAACTTAAGTTCTACCATGAATATGTTGGAAGCAATTGTTCTATTATATACCCACATCAAGCAATGCCAGTCAATCACAATTCAGATGCTTAATCAAGGATACACTTTGGTACCAAAGGATTCTTGAAACTAGAAATATGTTAACAGTCATCACCTCAGAACTAATCCTTTTTTCCCTGCTCTGTAACTTGTCAGGTTTTTCTAACACAGCTCAGAAAACCAACTGTGTCCTGGGGTGCATCAAACCACCAAGATCAGTGGGTCAAGGGAGATGATTCTCCCCCTCTAGTCCACTCTGGTGAGATTTCCACTGCAGTACTGCATCCAGCTCTGGGGTCTCCTTTACAAGAAAGATATTTACTTATTGGAGCTAGTGCAAAGGAGGGCACGAAGATGATCAGAGGGCTGGAACACCTCTCCTGTGAAGACAGGATGGGCTTGAAGGGAGTTGGGGTTGTTCAGCCTGGAGAACAGACTCTGGGAAGACCTTATAGCAACGTTTCAGTACCTAAAGGGGCCTACAGAAAAGTTGTAGAGTGATGTTTATGAGGGCATGTTGTGACAGGACAACAGATAATGGCTTTAAACTAAAAGAGGGTAGATTCAGACTAGATATAAGAAAGATCTTTTTATTCATGATGAGGGTGATGAAAGTGGCTTATGTTGCCCAGAGAGGTGATAAATGCCCCATCACTGGAAACATTCAATGTCAGATTGGACAGGGCTCTGAGCAACCTGATCTGATCGAACATGTTCCTGCTCATTTCAGGGGGCGCTGGACTAGGTGTCCTTCAAAAGTCCCTTCCAACACAAACCATTCTATGTTTCTATCAATCATCAGAAGCAACTGTCCAGAGAAATGCAGATAAATTTAACATAAATAACAAATGGAGAAAATTGCTGACCGCTCATAAAACACCAAGGCTTCAGTCAGCCTTTCAAATGTTGTCCAGCATAGAGCACAGAGAAAGCAGGAAGCCAAAATCTACAAAGCTACGACATTGGCCTTTCAGAGAAATGACTGATAACTCACTAGTGAAAGTTTATCTCCTGTTTGAACAGAAAAAATACAAGGCAGAACCTGTTCTCAGTCATGGCTCTTATGCATTCCAGGAAGTTTGGGTCCACCACCAGCTAGATAAGGCCAGAGGGGAAAAAAATAACTACACTGGTATCACAATAATTATGAATTCTTAAAGTTGTGGTTTTCATATGCTGCTGGAAAATATCTTTTTTTTATGAATGTTACCAAAAAAAGTAGTCAAAAAAACCTGCCAGCTAAACACATTTTTTTGATCCACGTAGAATTTAGTGTATGGAGACACATCCACACAGGCCCTTACCTGCAATGGGAAAATCGATAGGTGCTAAACTATTGGGGAGATTTTCCAACTTCTCCCCTTTCTCAATGGGGGACTAATGCAGGAAATTAACCACCCTTCATACATAGTCTTCAGTTAATCTAAGCAGAAACTGTAACCAAAACAAGAGAGTAATCGCTGCCTAACTCCAAGCAATAGCATTGGTCTGGGCAGAAAGTTAATGTGACAGCCAAACTGGTAACTTCCCAGTTAAAAAAAGAGGTTTGGTATAAAAATGTAAGTTTAAATTTTTTTTTAAAATCCATGTGGAACTCAAATCTTTTCAGACTGGACTTCAAGAACTCTCTGTTGTGGGCACTCTTTAATTAGAAAGGTGCTTCATTCTGTTACCAGACAAAATCAAAGGCTAAAGGAAACAGAAGTCAGCAGTTTCTGTAAGTATCAGCAGTGTCCCATGCTGCCAACTCAAGTGGCAGCATATAGTTAGAAAAAAAAGGGTTAAAATTGTGTAAGAAGTAAATAAAGACTAGCATGTATAATTAAATCATTTGTAAGTAAAAATATGGCATCACGTAGTTGTTTTTTTCCTAAAAATAGCATGCTCCTTAACACCACATCAAAAGGTAAAATTTTATTATATGTTTCCGGAGAAGTAAAAGAGAAAATTCTGCACAGAAAACAAGATCTTGACCCCACACATGGGAAACACGTCTGCGTCAGCAGAGATTCCTTGTGATGATGAGAAATGTTAAGCAGCATTTTAATAATCTCTGTAGGAAGGAATTCCTTCTTACATTTGTCTTTCTGTAGTTGTCCATGCCTGCCACTATAAGTCCTTTCCACAATCCCAGGTGCCCTGGGTGAGGAGGACTATACTGCAGGTCATGAAGGGTAAGATAGAGCATGAGACAGCATTATCAGAACTTGTTATTGGATCAATTTGTAGAGGATAAATTTCCTTCAGCAGAAGGTATAATCTAAAGCAGTATGTCTTCATATTGCTTGCTTGTATTTTGCATCAGTGTTAGAAGAAAACATGAAAGAAAGAAACAAACATCTTACTGAGCTGAAGGGATTAGGTCAGTGTAATTGCTCAGTACACGTTCCTCAGAGACTGGTGGTATCAGTGATACAAATGGTGCATTCATCAACTCCTATCTAAATTAGTTTTAGCACATTTGATATTCTGGGGGAATTTCAGTCCAGGTGCTTCCACAGTTTTATTAGTTGAAGTTTTGTACCGATAGCAGGAAGACGCTGTAAAGTTAGACATGAGAGATCAAATTAAAACTTCTACGTTTAAGCTCTGTCCTTCAAAAAAATGCAGCTGAGTATTCTCAGGTACAATTAAACACATAACAAGACATGATCAAATCCTCCAGACAATAATGTCAGGGACAAGACAGGCAGCTCTTTTCAGATAAGAGAGTCTGAAATACATGAATTTGATTAATAGTGCCCAAATTGTCAGTACGTATTTTGGGATCATGACAGTCATGGCCAGCTCATTCTGCTGCCTGCAAACTGTTCCTATGTTGCAGAGGCAGGGGAATCAGGAGCAAACTTCAGGCAGCTGGTACCAAGGAATGTGTGGGAAGGCAAAATGAGTGCTTCCTGGGAGAAATAGATGAGCTTGGACTACTATCAAAAGTTGCCAATCCATGTTCTACTTCTCACACTGAATTGAGGCCAGGTTTTATGCAAAAGCAATCATATGAAAAAGTGCTGGCCAAGCAAACACCATGAATATAAACAAGGGATAGAACAGGATTGCTGGATAGCTACGTTTCCATTCAATTAAAACTTCTGGATTGTTGTATTTAAATTTCCAGTGAAGTGGAATAGCACATTTGAATATGGCTAGTCAAATACCTGGACCATCCTCTAGAACACCTGGCAGCTGACAAATATCATCTTGCCTTCCCAAATCCCCCAAGTTTTCTGCCTTCTTGGAAGAAAAAAAAAAAAAGCAAAAACCCCCCAAGCATATCAGGACAATCAGCTCTTTGATTTCTATTGAAAACATCAACAATCATGCATTCTCAAAAAACAAAACCACCTACTGACTCTGTGAAATCTGCATTTTCTGTTAGAAAATCACTTCCCAAGAAACAATTTCAGTATAAGTCTTTCTCCCTGTTCCAATTTCACATGTTGAAGCACAGTAGGAAGCTATGACTGAGGACCACTGCACACATGTATTAATCTTAGTATCTGTTCCATAAGAAACTAAAATATATCTGGCTTAAGTTTTTTCTGAAATTGAAAAACACATCATTTGCCCTGAAACCAACCATCCAAAATAACAGTTCTCATTTACTAATATATTAAACAATAATTTTGCACCTTGCTGGGTAGAAATCTGGTTTTATTTTCTCCTCTGAGATGTTATAATTTCTTTCTTGGTCAACAGAACTCACAAGAAGCTTCTGTAATTTAATTAGTCTTTCTGGTTCTCCACTAAATATCCAAAAGTATTTGTGTTTGTATAACCTTGCAATAACTCACAACTCTAGTTGTAATTGGTCTCCTATGTTCTCCAAAAATTATACTAAAGTCAAAACCCATGATCAGAAGGAAGCGAATAAGCTCACACCTTGGCTTAAAAATCAAAAGGCTTTAAGTCTTCAAAAGAATCCAAGATTCCCCAGACTTCTCAGCCCAAAGCCCACCTGAAATTTTTTCTAGGTTTTTCAAAATATTCAAACTGTGCACGTAAAGGCAGAGACTTTATACTTTTTAGCCATTTTTCATCTATAGCTTTAGAACAAGTTTTCTGCTTCTGTATGTAACTATTAATAGATCTCTTGGAAAAAGATCACTTGTAGTTTGCTCATACAGCAAGACATTTTATTGAATTAATGAGATTACAGTTCTTTGGTTTGGAATACTTAACTTAATACTTAGACTTCTCCCAGCTGTTCAGAGGTGTGAAAGGCGTCTGAATTATAAGACCTATATAACACTACACTGTCTGTATTTTTCAGCTGCTCAGTCATATATCAACAGATTATATAGGCTACTTAACAGTTCGTGTTCTGAATACCTTATTGCAAGGAAAAAATCCCCAGAAATACCATGCATTCCTTATAAAGACAATTATATTTCCAAACATTTATTCCATATGATGATCTATCATCAAATTTATCAAACAAGGGAAATTGATCCGGAGACAATACCTTTGCTATTGCCACCAAATAGAATATCAGTAAATCCAAAGGACAACTGACATTTAAGCACTGACAGTCTTTTTTTTTTTAATGTAATCTGTATGAAGCTTTTAAAATTATATGTATTGACAAACTGATCTTTGACTTAGCAAAATGTCCAGCAGCTTTGTATTCTGAATGATTCAAAATGCAGTGCACCGTGAAATGTGCAGCACTAAGTTGTCATTTCACAGTGATATCAGTTGTCTGAAAAGCAGTTATTTCTTGTAGCCATTTAGTGTTTAGTCACTGTAGGAACTGCAGGACTAGTATATCTCCCTTTATAGAGTAATATTTTAGCTTTGGGAAAAAACTTGGGCACATTGCATCATTGTCCAATTACAAAAAAATAGGTAGACCTGATAGTGGATGACTAAAAGGCATTAATTTATGTGCCATCAGTCACTTCTGCGCTAATTTCTGATACTGTATGGACTAGCTTGAGCAGCGTGAAAATAAATATTTAAATTCTTCCACTAATATTTATAGACAAAATACATTTCTTCATAAATAATGATTCAGTTTCACCTATTTTTATACACAGCATAAGTACCCAAAATGCATAACATTCACAGAGCTATGTTCTACTGTGTAGGTATCAAAATAGAAATGCTTTTCTTAGATCTTCAGTTGCTACTGACTGTGAATACTTTAAACTACAGGGAAGGATACAGACAGAAGTTCCAAGATAAGCTTTGAGTTTTTTCCTTCCAAAAAATCAGTGGCTTTTAAAGCACAGGTAAGAGTTGTGCTCCTCAGTAGATAGTAATTCTGCCTTGCAACATACAAAGCAGCAAGCTGTGTTATGAAGCATCTAGTTAACAACCACCGCATTGTTACATACTGCCAGTTTCATAAAAGGTTACTCACAAGTGGTAAATCACACTGATTTATGCTGGAATCAGCAGATAAAAATCCCCCAAATTTTGAGTTTCTTTTAATAATGAACAAATATTTTGGAACAACCACAAAAAAACCCCACAACCAACCAACCAACCAAAAAAACCCCCAAACAACAAGTCACCAACAAAACCGTATTCTTGGTTTTCTTTAGAACGTAATAATAGCTATTTCTTCTCAAAGGTATAGTGTTTACTAAGAAATCTGCTCCTAGCATAAGCTATTATTACTTCAGCAGTCTCCAGGCTCCAAAAGGAATGAAAATAGTTTCAGAAATGCAGGATGTTCATGAAATGGAGAAATGGATGATGAATGTATGCTGCTTCCTGCACCTTATCAATTGTTTGCTTTTCATCATGAACTGAAAAGGCTGCACAGACCAGCCACTTGGAAGCAGGGCTAGTCTGAGGACTAGGGAAAAGAGAAGGCTGCCTAACCTAGCAGGAAATAAATAACAGCAAAAGAAGCAAATCTGGTAGCATGGAACATCTATTATTCATCTGCAGTAATTTGTTGCCTGGCAAGAGCTGATGAATTCAATTCTGAGAGTATTTCACAGTGAGTTAAGAAGTATACAAAGGAAAATCAGTAAATACATTCTTTTCTGTTCTAGAAATAAGGTAAAGTCATCACTAGAAATCTGTCGTATTTGATAACCTGACCGGAGTTAAACAAATCAATGGTCAGCCTCGCACTAAGAGCTGCAGATGGGAATGTTGAGATTTGCTATGGCAAAGGTCTGCTTCGCTCTTAGATTGTGCAGAAGAAATGGAGAGGCTCTGGCTCACTGCAGATGATCCAGAGTGTGGTGAAAGGTCTTCCTCACAAACAGAGTGGGGATCAGCACAGCTAAGGTCTGAAACGATCACCAGATAATCCCTTCCAAAATCACATTTCTTATGGTGGTGACTGAGAACAGCAAAACACAAGCTGGCTTTATTGTCAACACTTTGTAATTTTATTTAAATTTGTAAATTTAACTGAAATTAATCTCCTGGGAAGGATAGTATGTGTGTACAGGTGGGTTGTCTTTTTTTTTTTTTTTTCTTTCTTTCTTTCTTTACCATATCAGCATATACAGCATAAAAATGTGCAACCTGTTCCGTTAACAACACACAGGGCAAATGCTCATATATTTACTGGACCTGTAAATAGTTTTGTGCCAGTTCTACAAAAATCTGGCTAAAAAATAAAGATTTTCCTAACAATGTGTGCTGGTTAATACACTGGGACCAGACTGAATTTCTACTTCACCCAGCAAAGCAGAGAGAAGCAAACCAATCTCAATTTTCTTTTTTGTGCCATAGGACTAAAATTAACACAAATGTTTTTCATAATAAAAACCTTATGTTTATCGATTTTCAGTGACAAGTTGGTAACTAAATTGAAAAGTTTTGTTCGTAAATGCTGACATGTCAAGTAAAGAAACATCTTTTAAAATAATAAATTAATCAGTCTATTAAAATAAATAATAAATAAATGTATACAATAATAATAAATTAATGTCTATTAAAATAAAAACTCATTTCACTATGACTTTGACTTCTTATTACGAGCTACAATTTATACTAGAGTATAAATTCTTATAAAGGTAATAAATTTGACATAGAAAAAAATAAAAAATCTAATTATATTTAATTTGATTAAATTATAATGGGCTTTGCTGGAATCTCATTTAATTCAAGACATTTGTAAAACAGCAATATTACTAACAATCTAACAATACCTAGCGTCCTCCCGTCCTGTCCCCGTTCCCCCTCCCCAAAGTTATAGACTTTATCAACTGCCTACCTTTCTCTCCACTATCAGAGAGATGAGAATGGAAATCTCATGTTCAGGGCCAAATTCTGCCATAGGCAGCCACTTTCTACGCTCCGCTGACCTGAATCTGTGTTACTTAGAGCTATAGTTTTAAAGGCAGAGAAGAAATAGGGCACAGGGAGGGCAGAGTATTTCTAAAACTCTCTATTTCTCTGAAAATGTATGGGAATTTCACTGCTATTTCTCTGAAAATGAAAAAGAATCTCACTGCTTGTCTCATCACATTTACCCTAAAAGAATTCCCAGTTCACACTAGTAAAAGCTTTTCTTTTCCAGGAAAGGAGCTTTGTTCTGGCATAAGCCTGGGTCAGATGTTCTGTTCATTGCTGATATTGCTGATCTTAATATATGTGGGATGGGACCATCATGCTCTATATTGCCCAACCAAGGAGTTAAATCTTCAATCTGATGGAGGACCACAGGAGAAAATCTGCTGAACTCCTCTGTGTGTTTTTCATAAGGTGCAATTTAACCTAGCTGAAAACCCCCGTACTCAAACTCGATGCTTTCAACAGGAAGAACTTTTCAGAATGCTGTTTTTCTCTTTCTGCCAACAAAGCTGACTTTGTAAGTTCTCTGATGATTATTCTCAAAACAGATTCCTCTGAAGAGATTTGATGCTTCCTTCTTGAAGTGTTTTGCTAATCATGCCTTTTAACTTTGTTTGCTGAAGACACTTAGCCAGTCAAAGAAACTTACCTTGTGTCAAAACCAATTTGCATAGGCACCATTAGTGGGATGAAATAGTAATTAGTTTCTATTGTTGACCACCAAGCAGTCTTTTCAACTACCAATTCCTCATCCATCTGGAGGCCTGGGTGTTTTATTTGTTTTGTATGAGAAGCTGAGTTAAACGTCCTACATATTTACTGCACGATCTGAGCAAAGCTCCCCCCTCTCCTTTTACTTGCCTTTCTTCCAATCTTTGTGTGCTGCAGAACTGGTTTTCAAAATACCAACACAAAACAGTCTTTAAAAGAAAAAAACAAATGTTGTTTAGGAAAGAAGCAGCCACAATTTTTATACAACCAATATAAAAATGTGTCCAACACAGGAAAGGTTTAGGCAGACTTTTAAAATTAACAGCAGCACTGAGGCTTTCTTAAAGATTTATTCACTGCAATGACTCAATATCTCATGGTTTTTTCTCATTTTTTTCTGTGCCACAATAAATCAGGCTGTGAAATAAGCTTGATTTAAGTAGCAAAAACATTATGATTTCACATTTAGCAGGATAAAAATTGCCTTATGTTCAAATTCATGCGTGTCAGTAAGGTTCCCAGATACCTTCCACAGAGTGGAAGTTCATTATCAGAACAGAAAACTGCTTCCTGTGGGCAAATTAAGGCCTGCCACCAGAAGCTATGACTAGTTGGCATTGGTAAGACATCAGAACATGAAAAACGTTTGTGTTTGTATCTGGTATTTACTGAATTAAATTTGTAGCAATCAGCTGAGATCATATATAAATTCACTTACACAGATTTGTTTGGTCATTATTAGAACTTTCCGACTTCAATTGATTTTTACCAATCTTGAGCAAATCAAAGTCCTAATGTACTTGCACCAAAAGCCAATAGCATTGCTCAAGATAGTGAGTTGTATATACAAAATTAAATTCTGAATGTGTTAATGAGGTTGTATCAGATATTAGTCCATTTCAATGGCAAAATGGAAAAATTCCAGTTAATATTTACTTGGGATTAGAATAGAATTAAACTCCAATTTTGGATTTTTAAAAGTCTGGCTGGAAACCAGAAAAAAAAAAGAAAATCTTCATGATGTTGAGCTATTAAAAGTTTCCCATATCAATATTCATAGTTAAATAGATAAAAGAATGGGGAAAAAAAACAAGATCGAAAAAACAAAGCAAACAGATGAACCAAAAAAACCCATCTGAAAATTAAACATTTCAAAACTACCAACATGAAATGTCAATAATTTCAAATAAAAATATAAATATCTACAATGTGTATTTGAGCTTGCTTTAGTTATCAGAATGAATATTCCCATTTTTGAGGAAATGCTTTTTCAAAACCAAATATTTTTAAAAAAATATTTTAACAATTCTGTGTATACGATTTAAAGTTATGTCTATATATTTGTGATTACAACTGTAATATGTGTGTATAAAATCATGAATTGTATCATATTGAGTCAATGAGTGAATTTTCTTTAATGCGCTGAAGTAATTAAAAATCTAATTCCATCTTAAGGTACCCTTCCATGGATATTGTTCCTATAGTTACCCTTTAATGTGATTTAAGTTTTGATATGTCACAACTGGTTTACAAGGATGCCCTCTAAACATTCTGCTTCAGAGTTATAACTTCATCAATTATAGGAAACTTAAAGCACATCAATTAATAAATGCTGAAAAGAAAGGTTGGTCTTTGTAATCTTTTAAGATAAAGGGAAAAATTCTAATGCCATATTCCAGCAACACATCCACTCCAGATTTAGGATCTCACCAGGAAACATGGATCATGCTTTTATGCCCATTAAAAATAACATCCTATTTCCAGAGGTTTCAGAAACAGTAGAATAATTTATTCATGAAGGAAGCTAAATATAAAGCTTGTGTTAAAATATATTAATTAAAAATTGCATTCTGGAAGGAAAGCCTTCCAAACCTGCAACCGTGCTTAGGAAACATAGCAATGAATGAGGAATACAAACCTTTTAGAAATATACCACTGCTCTGGAAGTCTGAAGATATCAGAGTGAGCATTCATAAGACATTTGTTCCTTTACTTCAAGACACGATGATGAGCATTTCTTTTAACACCTTCCTACATGGGTATTTGAGCATCCAGGCTTTTAAAGACAGATGGGAAGGGGGAGAGGCAAAAGTCTTAATGTGACCAAAATAGCAATTTTTCTTAAGAGTTTCAAGAGTTCTGAACAATCGCTCTTCAGATCTGACCTAATGGGCTTGAAATGATACCCAGCACTAAGCTGGGAAGTAAACATATTCTGGTCTACAAATTGTAATACACAGAGAGTAGCTGGGATGCTCTAAGGAGAAAAATTGCTGTCAGAATGAGTTTGCATGTTAGGTTTTATTTATTTTGAATGTAACCTTTATATATTGCAAACCCTTCTGTAGGTGGCAAGCAGCATGCTTAAGATGTTTCTTTTACTTGAAGAAAAAATGTTAAACTACATTCCACTGAAGTGAATTCTTTGATTTATTGCTATTAATGTCCTAACAGTGAAGAAATAAAGTGTGAAGAATGCACCACTTCTCACATCTCAATCTTTTGCAATACTTAAATACTGTTTACACACGAGCAAATAAAAAGAAATTTTAATATGAAAGCAATTACTGAACTGATACAGGTGATTCAGTAACTAAAGAATGTTTCATCCGTTCTTTTTATTCATTCCTTATACCAACTTTAATTGTCTTCAGCAGGGTGGGAGTAGGGAAATGCAGCATAGGTACACAGGAGTAAAAATAGTCAGCATGCACATGCTACCTGTCCCTCCTGCAATTACTATATATACTGCATATAACTTTATGCTGCATGACTGTCTTTGTTTAGTGTACTATCTGCAAATGCAAAAGCAGCCATTTCTAAAGTTCATTATCTGGAACATCTAAGATCGCTGATGCTGACTACAGAATAAAGGCCTCAAAAAGAATTTGGCAAAGGCAGTTTCCAGCTCAAGGACAGTATCCAGCTTTATATCACAGTTCTATCAGAAAGAGAGATTAGGAACAAAATCAGAAAGCTGTTTCTGAGATTAAAGCCACAGAGTGCCAGGCATCCTTTTCTGTGTATAAAAAGTAGTGTCAGCCTAGATGGTTGGCCATACAGCCCATGTACAAACAACAAAGTAGCTGTCCACCATTCTCAAATATAATGAGAAACAGAAGCTGCAACAAACTCCCTGTTAGAGTGAAGGTGAGTTTTTACAAGTGAGGGAGATGCTGCCGCACTGAGGGCTTTGTAAACTTTCCTTCTAAATCTTATGGAACTGCACACATCCGAACTGTTGCTTTCCAGCTCTTGTGAAAACTATCTTTCAACAATGCCACAGAGTGATACCCTTCTGAGACGCAAACACCCAGGTACATTATTGCTATATTACAACAGATTATTGCTGGATCATCCCTAGAAGAAATTTCCCATCCATACATGGAAATTCCACTTGATATGATTCAAACACCCTCCTTTACAAGCTTAATCTTAAGACAAGACACTGAATCTTCAGTGAGAATCACATTTTCCTAACTCTAACAATCATTGTTTACTCAGGATTGCAAGACATCCCAGCATCCTTGGAAAACAGCAAAAAAATTTGCCAAAATCACCATTATAACCAGGTTTCTGTACAAATAATCAGGAAGTATTTGACTTGCAGAAAAACATAAATTACCTAATACACAAAATAGCAACTTCAATGTTATCTCCATGAAGCTCTTACCAAAAAGGAAAACATATGTATATTTTATTTTTTAACATTAAATATTCACAGAATGTTTATTAAGACAAATACATTGCCTCATCAAGATGAAAGTCTTGGGAAGACTTGTGAATTTTTAAAATTAAAAATAAAAACATAATGTTAATAAGACTTAATGGCATAGTTAAATATTTAAAATGTCTGTGAAAATCCTCTTTAAATATCTAGATAGCTAAATAGATTTTTCTTAGGAAACAACATCAGCTACCAAATTTTTGTTGTGCATCAGCTGACCTAATCAAAATGGAATTTCTTCATGCTTTTTTACAGTTTCTGTCTTCTTCATACATAAATAATACTTATTTCTTCTGAATCAGCTGGCTAAGCCAGATAAAACTTATGGAAATAGATGTTGCACCCACATTTGGAATGTATTAGGGATCATAGTTCTCATTCTGCTTTCTATGCAGACCTTTCTGCGTTGTTTGTATTCTGCTACTTGAAACCCATGCCAAATGGAAAGTCAAGTAGGAAAGCTATTTCATACTTCCTAAGCTACAAGATGACTATGGCTACTTTGTTCCAGACAGTGGCACAGATAATAATCAGCAAGAACAGAATTAACTGCCATGGTAAAATCTAAGTATTGGCTTCGTTCGCTTTTTTATGGCTAGATCAATGATGAGATTTGTGACCATTCTTTAAAATATTCCTTGAAGCTTAAGTTTGCTTTCTCAGCTGTTGCTACGTTTACATCTTGTGGGGATCGTGATCATCAGTCACTTCCGATTCATTACAGAAATATTCATTCATAGACATGTCTTTAGACAAAAAGGCATGTAGAAATAGCAGCTGTGTTAACTCTGCATGTGTTTATTCTGCTAGCTTTCATAAATTTACTTCAAAATAGTTAAATAAAACATTTAAATAAATCAGTCCAATGAAACTTATACCTCTGTTCTTGAAATTTAGATGAAAATAGATGAGTAAACAGTAAAAAAAAACTTCACTGGAAGCGCCCGACATGCTAATCAGAATTTGAAATTACTTGATTCATTCAACTCAAGGATGACTAATGACCACATTTGTGTGTCTCATGTTTATGTTGGAAAAAGTTCTGATGGCCAGTGCTTCTCATTGAGAAAAAAACCCCAACATCTTCTTGAAGTTATAAGCAAATACCTTTTTCTTCATTGATCATTACAGTAATCTCCCGCAAGGATGGAAAAATGAGCATTGTTTGTACAGTAAGACCATGAGAACAATTCAGCTCACCAAACTATACTCTCTTACCAGCACTTGTTCTCACCTGGAGTATGACAAAAGCATTATACTAAACAGATCTTTTCATGTGGCTCTGACTTCACTGATTGCCAAAGTGGTAAGCACAATAGCTTGACATACCTCCCAAAAACTGTTGAGCAGTCAGTTCAACAATGTCTGAACATAGCTTCAATGTCACTTACACAGCTTGTGCACAAAGAGAAAAGAGCCATGACAACAGAATGCATCTCACTGCTACTTCTCAGCTGCAATGACAATCTATTAAGAAAATGGTATCAGTGTCCATTTTGAAATTATCAGTCCCTGGCTTTGATTAATTTAAATTCCAAAGGTTTAAACTGAATCCTGTACTTTTGCGAAAACAAAACAATGCTAGATTGCTGTATTAAACACAGATGTTGCTGATCTGCACAGTGATCCTGAAATAATTTTTTTAATTTCTTATTCAAAAATTAGTGAGATCTTTAAACAGCTGCTTTGCTGAGTCCCACAGGTAGCTGCATTTTATTTGGGGAGAAATAATTCCTATATATAGTGTCCATATGTTCCTTTTTTTTTTTTTTCAAAGGCTTAGTGAAAATTAGGTAAACAAACAAAAAATCCCCCTTAAAATTGCAATGTATAGGCTCTGCTTCTATCCTTATATCCTCTGCTTCTATGCAGACAGTAGAAAGCCTTCCAAGAAGACCACAAAGTAGAGTCCCATAGTAGGATCAAGGTGGTAACTGGGGTCAACAACCTCTCAATTTACTGCTGACCTTTAGCGTTAAAGGCATTAGTTCTTGTTTCTGTTTAAAGCCTGGTGCATGAGGAAATACCCTGCAGTATTGGGGCCTTCATAGGAGTTCAGATTTTCAATGTGTTTTCAGATAAATGGCAAAAAATTAATAACGGATGTAAAAAAGATTTTTACCCTATTCACATTAACATTAAAAAACTAACAATAGCTCCAAAACTGAGAACAACAAGCATTTGAAGAAACTGGGTCAAGAATCTTACTGTTCTAAGACAAAAATGAGCTTCTCTATTTTTCTCCAGTACATCAACAATAGAAATTATAAGACAGTATTTCTTTCTTTCACAGACAAGTACCAAAGAGGCTCCTCCTCAATTCCCCCCAGTTCAGGTTTCAGCTCTTGCAGTATTTGATTTCATTTTTTGGAATTACTTTTATTTTACAATTTTTGATTGATTTGATTCTTATATTTGTGCCATCAGAATACCACAAAAAAATCTGTCCGATTTATGATGTGGACAAAAAAACTTCGATGTTTCTGATGTTCAATCCCAGCTTAATTTGTAAGTGATATGTTAGGAGGTTTAATCTCAGTGCCCATATGTCACATCTCAAAACCAGATCATACTTTGGCATGAATGGCAGGCTCTGCTTAGCAAATCTCTAGATTGACATGTTGGAATGGGTTTGGGAGATGCTCCTGGGGAAAGCTTATTCATCTTTCATCACTGGCGGAAATATTCATACTTCAGATATCTCATATGGAAAACCAGCATTTTCAAATCAAAGGAGTCTTACGGACAACTATGAAATCAGCTTTATCTTACAGTAAGTGATCTATGTGCAAGGGTTGTTTTTACCTTAGCCAGTACTCTAAATAATAGGGACAGCTTCCATCTAGCAGTTTCTGGTCCCACAGGTACGTAAACAGAATACAGACAGTATATAGAACGGTCATAAGATGCAAGGTGCAGGCTTCCATGTAGTTAACGTAATAAAATCTTGAGAGCTCCGTAAGGCAGTAAAACACTATGCACAGCACACAGCTAAGCAAATGCCACATTTGAGTCTGTTTATTCACTGCTCCAAAGCTAGTTGTAAAAAATTATCTCAAAAATTTAGAGGAAGAGAAAATGAACCCCTAAACAACACAATACAGTTCCTAATACTGTAAGATTCATAGAAAGGCCATTAGTTTGGTTTAGGTTGGTTTGTGGTGTTTTTTTTTTTCATTTAAGGGATGCACATTAGTATTGAATAAAATTAACCTGTGCCTACATGGTCTATTTTAATTTTTATGTATCATGGTGTTTGCTCTTAATAACACCTATTGCAGAGAATAGTATTTGAGGTACCAATACTTCCATTCAGTGACATTTACTTGTTTAATCTTGCTGAAACATCCCAGTGGGCCTCAGTTCTGTTTCCTTATCACATAGTTTTAGACCAAATCCCATGGTTTCCTTTCACAAACAAACTGTACCGCAGAGCATTCTATGCCTCAAAGCTTCAACCACAATCTTCTGCAGCTTCAAAAGTGTGGCCAGCTAGCTATCACATCTTCAGCTCATCCTCAGGCAACTACTAAAACAGACATTTGCTAAGGCTGGGATCACAATATAAGGTTTGTTTGCCAGTCTCTAAACACCATTGTATTCCAGAATGGAAATATTTTGTGCCCAGAAATATCATCTTAAAGAAAGTTTTGTGAGGATTGTAAATTCGCTACATGCAATCACATTATAAAGAAATGCATTCTTCAGGGTTTTTCACCCAACATGTCCTAACAACTTCAGGAGTGGAAAAGCTGTTAGGAGTAAAATACTATGAAATACTGTGGCCATGACACTAATCATCTGATACATAACTGCATGATTAGGAAGGCTATATCATCAGCTTATTTTATTGCAGAAAACCTTTTCAGTGGTCTTTATTTCTTTCATTAGGTGGTCAACGGAACAGAAGTTCTTTAATTCTAGCTTTTCTGGCAGGAGGGTTGGAAGGGAGAATAGCTAGAAAGGGAGGATAGCTAGAAAGGGAGACAATGCAAGATCTGATATGATGAATCAAGGTAAACTAGAATGTGAAAATACAAAATACCTTTAAAGTTTAAGGGAAATTTATTTTAACAGAAACTTTGTCTTTTCTACAAATAATGAACCACTGTAGTATGGACATTAAAAAAATAACCCACATGTGGTAGCTGTTTTGATTACCAAGTCAGATTCTGTTATGCTGTTGCCTGATGGCTAGGTTTCTGGAGCCATGCAGCACTCCCACAAGCTGTGTAACCCTGTAGACAGGAGTAATCACAAGAAAGAGATCTTTGTACTCTATTGTGTATGACTGCCACCATGTAAATTGCAGCAGCTTTCATTTGCTCTGATGTGCACTGGGATTGAATCTGGGGCTAGCATTTGTACAATATTGAGGATTCCAATTTTAACCTTTGCTCCAGTCCTGTGACACAGTTCAGCATTTCATGTGGCTTTGCAGAAACTGAATTTTATTACTGTGCTGCTTTGTTTCGATTTTACCCTTCCCTTCTACAAACTTCCTGTTGAATAAAATCTGATGCTGCCTTCTAGGTCCCTTACACCTCAACAAGAAACTGTGGCCAACCACTGCAGCACTTTCAGGAATTTTGTTCTGCTGGCTGCTCTGCTCCATTACAAAAGCACTTGGAGATTTTTCAGTTTCTTTCGTGAGCTCAGGTCTACAGAAGGAGATGTGTTAGAGTTATTCCCAAGGAACAGGAAGCAGTGACTGGCCAGAAGAAGTTGACTATGTGGATAATGATCATCTTGATATTTCTTCATCATTTCTGGAGAGCACAGCTATCAATCCATGCCTAATCTAGACAATATATTTCTAACGTAAAGTCCCCATACAGCAGGAAATGACAACTGCAAAAGCTGATTTATCCAAGCTGCTCTGCTATATCCCACTCCATGACAGAATAGCTAATATGCTGACAGACAGTCAGCTTAAGGCTGAGCTGTTACTTGATCTCATTATGTGCCAGCTGATGCAAGTTAGCAACCAAAGTAGTAAACTGTCATGTAGACAAACAAAACTTTTGCAACAGCTAGTCGAAATAGTTTCGAGCTAAAGCCAATAAACTATCATTCTTTTGTATTCTTGAAAAGTAGCTTAGAAGTTGACTAGCTAGAAGGTGACACTATAGCTTCTCTAGGAATAATTTAAATCAAAGCTGCTATAGCAGAGAAATATTTTGAAAAGCAGCTTTTTAGTAGTTTTCATATATGCTTAATTTAAAAATTAGTTGTGATTTATTAGTTATATCGAGATCAAAATGTTAAATACTGATGTAGTCATTTGCCTGAGAAGTGCTTGGACCGATATTCACTTGTGCTAAAACAACAACATGGACTGACTCCTTTCCCTTCTAGACAAAGCAAAGCAGAATTAGATTTTTGTGGTGAGGCATCAACAGAAATACCATAGACTGTCAAAGTCTGTGGGATGATTTCACTGAAGCGGTGCAGTCTGACTTCACCCATAAGTTAGTCAGTTGTATGTGAAGCTTGTAATCTCACAGAAGTGGGAAGAGTGGAAGAGCTCTCTATTTAAATAATGGGGGGTTGCCCATATTTTTAAGCCTTATCAACATCATGCATTTTTCAAGTAAAATGTTTAGGCTTAGGAAGAGCCTATTCTACAGTACTGAATTCACAACAGCAAGTAAAAAATAAGAAACCAGATTAGTGTTAATTGTGGAAAACAAATAAAATATTTACCATTTTATTTTTCCCTGTACATTTCATTGACTTTGAAAGTCAGTCTTCTTCCCTGGCTGCATTCTGATGCTTCATTAGCCAGTGGGTCATCACCTTTTGCTCCAGTGAGTAGTGGTTATTTTTCATGCCAACACAGATAGAGGATTCAGATCTGATTTGTATTGCAGGTAATAAATGGTAATTATCTGCACCTTTTTTCTGATGTGAATCACTGTCTCTGAATTGGAGGAACTAAATCTTTGTAACTTTGATGACAGTGGATTAGAGTACAACCAGTCTTTCTCTGGTATCGTTACTGGGGCAAAGACTTAGAGGTCATGCATTCAATTTTCTGTAATTACTGTCAGTTTAATGATGAAGATGAAAGAAGATAGTGTATACTTAATCAAGCAGATAAGCATATGAAGCTTTTGCATTAAAGATTTAATGGAACAATAGACACAGAACTAGAAAAAGGACAGTGGGCAAAACATGTTTCTTCTGCAACTCATGCTTTACTCAGAAAAATCAGGACTAACACCAAGTGCTATCTTCTCTTTCCTTCATCTTTCTAAAGATTCTATAATGAAAATTGGGGAAATAAGAGGCCAAGAGCAACTTCAGGCAATGCAGTTAAATTTCACTTTTCTTTCCTATAGAAGACAATTGTGAAAGGCACCTGAGTAGATGCACTAGAGTCTGAAATTGTCTGCAGAACAGAGACAATGTTGACACAGCAGCATACGGTCTGCTTTCCCTGACTGTAACCATATCACAAGTAGAATTGAAAACTGCTGTAGATTGTGTAGTATTTAAAATTCACAACTTTTATTCTATTTATCTTTGTAACACTGGCAATCACTGTGGTGTGTACAGTGCATAAAACCTACATTTCCTCATGCTCAAAAGGCCCACACACGTCGGATCACCTCTTACTGGACTAAGTCTCAGCACAGGCATCACGTCTAAACCCATTGAGGCTGCCTGTCCCTTCTATGTAATGCATCCCCACGAGCTTTTCCTGGCCATGCATTACACGCACGACCATGTTCTGCAGGAAACACAGCAAGCCATAGCAGCTTGCCAGAGTAAAAGCAGTTTGCTAGGGTTTCTTGTAGCACAACAGTTCAACAGTTGAAAGGATTGTCTGCATGTTTTATAGGGAGAGGAAAAGAAAGTCGGTGAATAAACATGTTTGATGGAGTAGGAAACGTGTACATGAGCCGACAGTACTACAGGGAATGCTAACACAAAGCTAGTATAATGCTACCACTTGCTTCTGGGAAGATTATTTCCACCACTTGAGAAAATGATAGGGCCACGAAGTTATAATATGAAAGGAGATAGCAGGAAGCAGAAATGCATCTTTCTTTAGATGTGTATTAATAGAAAATAGTGATGACTACTGAGACATATGACAACATTATTTAGCTCCAGCTAAGTTAACTCTGATCCAAGATATACAACCTCAAACCAGGATTAGACTCCTGAACTGACAAGAATTTTAAGTTTTACTATACAACTTCCTCTTCATCATTTCCTATTGATTAGTGTGGATGATGTCCCTTCTTTGTTGTAAATTCCACCCCCTAGTCCCCCTCACTACACAGGAACATAGGTACTTTCTTCAGAGATGTTGATCTCACACCATCATGTTACAACATATCAGGACAATCTGTGAATCCAGCCCTAAGGTCACAGGCAGGGTTACCGCACAGCAGCAAACTGAGTCCAGGTCTCTGGAATCTCAGGCTCTTCTACTTATTGGCTTATCTATCCATCAGAAAACAGCACTGGTGAAGAGCAATGAGTCTGAATTTAACTGGAGCCTGAACGTCACGAGATTTTCTAGTTTGTACAGACTAGTCCACTAAAAAGGTGATGGCAATTCCCTACTATACTTGAATATATGAACTGGAAATGTAAAGTTCTGTCACTCATTTTACAAGCTCATGAAATTTCAAGGGGATACAGTTCTAATTACCTCTCATATCCAATTTGCCAAGATAAGTAATAATTTCTACTCTTCTATTAAATGTAGATGTAAGGAGCATGTCAAACAGCTCAAGACTACAGTGCTCCCCAGATGCTACACCTGTTTCCCATATATCATTTTCTTCTGTTTCATCATTTGTGTTTACCAGAAGGTTATGAATAGCTAAGCTCTGCCACCAGGGAAGGTCATCTCTGAATGATCCTTATTACTTATTACTGCTATTTATTTACATTTTATTAATGGTCCACAGGCTCTGCTCAGGATCTAACTTGGATAAACATTACAGAACCATATGGCGAACATCCCCTGCTGAACATTTTAAGGAGAGAAACAGATAACTGGCTGGAAAATGCTATAGTGGAATGATTATGAAAACTGTTTGACATATTAGTTCAATTCTCTCCACTGATTCTTACTTCTAAAAGTTTGTCCACAAAACCAAATTGTAGGTTTTAGTTCTGTTGGCATTTAAGCCATAATGGTGTTAAAAGAAGAAAAATATAGGGACTAGGATAGTAAAAGAGAAGTTTGGTGAACAAGTGACAATGTCACGAGGAGATGAATTGCTTTGGACTTCTTGCATCCCTTGGGAAGGAGCTCCTACCACGTTTTGATGAAATTTCACAAAAGTGTGTTGACACATTTATTTATACAGAGACAATGGGGCTCTTGTCCTATTATTAGAAACAATTTCAGCCATAAATTCTCCCTGGATTTTGGGCTTGTCAACTCAATTTCCCCACAGATTTAGTGGGCTTCAGGTTTGATGTCAAGATTCAGAGTCATCTTCTACAAAAGAGACTTTGTTGGATAAAGTCTGTATCAGACCAAAAGTCCAAGAGCTTTGTAGTCACCATGATATTGTTCAGCCTGATGATCAAGACCTGATAAACAGTTCTGTGAAAGAAGACTGCTACTGCTGAATAAAGTATTTAGAACAATACTAGTTCTTTGCTGCGTCCATTTAGAACCTGTAAAAGCAGTAGGACTGAAATCCCAAAGATAACTGAAGGCAAACAATGGAGAGGTACACTGTAGTTTTTCTAAACATCAAATAATTGTAAGATAAGCCTTAGTAAAATATCTTACTGTGTCATTTCTATTTCTGAATGCAATTCTTCACCTTCTGCCACGATGGCTCTGTTTACCGGTGCAGCACTAGTGGTTAAATATCTCTTGTCTGCAACATCTGTTAAGAACTGGAGGGGTTTCAGACTGTGAACTGTAAAACTCTGATAACAAGACAGTAAGCCTGGCCCAGTGACCCAAAACAAAGGAAGCAATGGATGTAAAAGGGTAATGCTGGGAGAAAGAAGGAAAGTTCTGAATTAGCCTGGGATGATTATGTGTTCTGACAGAATGAAGTAACTCCTACTCACTCTACTAAAGCTACATGGCAGCAGAATGGAACAAAAACAGATGCAGACTTTGCATGTAGTAGATAATAGAGTATCTTCTCTCATACATGAGTAAGTAGAGCTGCTGGAATAAATTCTGTCAACAGCCACTAAAAATACAGGTAATTAGACATACACTTAATATACCAGATTTAATACATATCCTTATGGAAAAGTCCATAAAGGTATAGCATAAAATCACAAAGGAGCACGCATACTTTCCCTCAGATGTTTTGTTATGTTTATCTACAGAATATATTATTATTATTATCCCAATTACAGCAGCTCCTGGTGCAGCTTTGCACCATGCATATATCATTTCTATTAAAAGCTATGGAATGGCTGTATAAAGAAGGGTTTTGTTTGTTTTAATCCCCCAGTGCCACTGAGGGCTCTTCCAATCCATACCCCTTACAGTTAGAGGGACTGACAGAAGCGATAACCCACATATTACTGGGTTCCACTGGACAGGGATCTCTTCCTTCTCCCAGAAGGATGATTACTGGTCTATATTCTATTTCTCACTTTCACTGGAGTCTCCTGACACTGGCGAACAAATTTCTGTTTCCCATGTAGTAGTAACAGCAATACTGTATTGTGCAAACAGCACTCAGCTGTGCTCCCCAGCTCATGCACTTCCCTGGCCTCTGACCAACTTCACCATGGTGAAATGGAGTGCAAACAAAAAACTGTATAAGCAACATAAACACATCTCTAGCAATTGACCATGGAACCCTTACTGCACTTACAGGAGGCATTCAAGTTGCCACTGTTACACAGATATTAGCCTTGCCTAAAAGCAAGACTTAGGCATGACATGGTTTAATATCTGCATATTAATAGCCTTCTCTATATACGTAGAAGTGTATTACACTCATTTCAGATGGCCTGTGTATTGCTTGGCCAAACACTCTCAACAAAGATAAAATGTCAGCAGCATACAAAGAAACATCTATTGTTTTCACCGGTCACTTAGAGAGTTCAAGAGTTTTGAGACAGATCTGGTGAAGACATATTGGCAACAGTTTTCAATGCAGCTAAGTGCTCTAAGAACAGTTCAGTCAATAGTGCTGTGTCCTCAAGCAAACTTTGACTATTCACACCACTTTCCTGATGACACCCAAGTAAGGTTGAATGTACACTGTGCTTCATCTGCCACTCAGAGCAATTCTAAGGTCAGGACACTCTTATCCAGTTTAGAGTTAACAACAAAGCACCGACAGGCATGAAGTTAGGCAAGGCTTACACAAACCAGCTTGAAAGGCATGGTAGTGAAATCCCAGATCCCTATGTATATGTTTCCCCTCTTACAATCAATATTGCTCTTCCTAGAGCTTGCTAATGCCAAATACAACCAGTCTGTTTGTTTGTATACAACCTAAGTGAATACACACACCTTCATGTTCCTAGACTTAGCTGCCTGGTTAATGGCTCCCTTCTGGCTCTGAGGATTAAACTTCACTAAACAGCCTATGGAAACCCAAAGCACTTACACAGTTCTTCCTATTATCCCCTGTTTGAGGGTAGACAAAAAGAGCAGCAATACATTTGAAAAGTAATCTTCATACAGGGAAGAATGAAAGCCCGAGGCACCTACTGTTTTTAAACAAAAGTGTGGGAGCCTATGGAAAAGAACATAAACAGCCAAAGGAAACTAATCTTTTGGGGTGTGTACTGCCTTCACAGACTGTCAACTTGTCAGTTTTCTTGTGTTAGTTTTAAATGTTAGGGATACCAGCTAAATAGGGTAGCAATGGTCATAACCTTTTCATGAGGATGAGAAAAAAAAAAGAAAAAGCAAGCGCTGCAACTTCTAAGATTATTTTTCTTCCACTAAGGAATTTATTAAAACTAATTTTGAACTACAAGCATCCTTTCTGGGTTCTTATTGGAGCTAAGTCTCTGAAAGGACCAGTTTGTTCATTAGAGCTCCATAATTTGGTTTTAACATTTGAGAAAAGGGAAGTGATACTTGACTTACAACTGTAGTTTGTCAGTATTCCAAGATGACGATGATGGCTGAAATTCTGGTTGTCAATGAAACTCAGAAAAATGATGTCTGAGAATGTCATGTTATTGGTTGAAAACACAGATAGTAGCATCAAGTTCTGAAAGACACATTAAATGAAATAAATAAAAAAAAAATCCTCAAATGATAGTATAATAAACAATATTACAGGAAACATTTGAAGAGATTTGAATCTATCCTCTGATAATTTCCTTTTGTGATATTCAGACAGAGGGAGGGGCCTTTTCTGGAATTAGTTGTAGAAATACTTCTAAATACATATTCTCAACATATAATATCCTTCTTTTCTCACACCCTTTGGAGCTATCATTCTGGTTATTCCTGATGCTTGCTGGCTCACCATGATGGAAACGGTACCCAGGTTTGTGTCTGAAAGGGATCCCAAGAAAGCTGTCATGCAGATGAAAATTTGACAGTTGTCCCATTATCAATGTAGTTACACTCACTGTGTATGTCAATGTGGGGAGGAAAACCGTGTTTATTTGTTTGAGGTGTTCCCTTGGTTTGGCAACTGTCCTCTTCTGATACTGCTCCATACAACTAATATCAAATGGAATATCTGAGACTTATTTTTCAACAGGAGCGCACTGTAGCAAGGTAAAATGTTAAGTTAGGCATGCATAAATGCTTCTTATGTGAATCTAGTGGAGGATGTCTGACTGACAGGCAGAGAGAGAGAAAAGTCTATTTATATAAAAACAGGCGGTGTTGATGGAGGCTTCCTCCTCTTCTGCCGTTTCTTCCCCGGTGCCTTGCCAACATATCTTATGCTTAATTTGCATGGTCTACAATGTCAGGCAAAAGAGCAGTTCGGTCTCAAGCACATTCTGCCTTTAACCTTTCTTCCAAATTTGCAATCAAGCTTGCAGATGTCTCTGGAAACTGTTGGGATTCTCAGATTCTTCACTGAATATTTTCCCATAAGGTACCAAAGGTCTATTTGACTGTTGATGAATTGAAGCCAAGCATCCATCATCTGTCCAGTGTTCAGGATCTTCTTCTGCACCTTTATCCATGAAAGTCTCTTGCAAATCCCTCTCAGCCTAAGGATTGAGCCCATTGTGCAAATGTTTCACTCACAGCAATCATCCTCCAGTTGGTATGATGGATTCAGCATATATGCTAATGAACCATACAGTGGTATCCCAAAGCCTTCCAAGACCAGTTCAGAAGCCAGTTAAGAATAGAGAGACTTATATTAAAAGTCTTACTTTCAATTTTATCTTCCCAATTCTCTAGGCAAAGAAGGTGCAGTAATGAATGTGTTGTGTTAAAAAAATAGATGTCCTTATGTAGAAAGGTTGTAACAACCAGGAAAATATGAATGTAGATGGCACTGTTTAAATCTCTGTATTCTCCTAAAATATCTTTTAATGTTTTTATAACAAATATAGCTGAAACATTGCAAAACCTAGAAAGCTGGTTTCTTCCATTTTACACATTCTTAGAGGTCCTTCCTGACATTAGCCTTAATGTCTGTTGTGATTATGTGGTTTCTGTATCTTGTACAAAACGCCTGGCTTGAAGCAAAAATATTGTAATATGTCAAATGAACCAGATTTAACACCAATCAGTTGCATTAATTGTAATGACAGTGACATTCTGCACTACGGTTAAGAGTGGAAATACCTTACAGACAAGAACCCTGACATTTGACTGAGATTCCTTGTTTAGACTTAATATTGTTTAGAGATGCAATCCCTAAAATCACAAGCATAGGGCTTAAAATATATTAGCGCAGTTGTATTTGCAGTGTCTTAAATATTTTTTACAAGAATTTCTGCATATAACAGGACCTTGACAATTTAGATCTCTTCATAAGCATCTAAAACTGTGAACAAAAATCAACATGCCTAAAATGATGGTGTTTAAAATTCAGATCTCAATCTTTCTGCACTATTCCTTTTCCTAGCAATTAAATAGGAGAAATGTTTAATTAAAAAATGTTTTAAAAAAAGCATATTCCACAGAGCTAAGGACATTAAAAAATTTCAATGATAAAGAAGTTCAGAGTATTTCTGCCATGTTCATTCACCAATAAGTACATTGGTTTAAATATTAGCTATAGTTAAAGCTGAGCAAAACAGACTTTGTTTTTCAGAAATTACACAGAACTTTTCAATTTCATAGGATTCTGCACTGCCTCAGTTTTGGGCTTCATTTGCAGTGCTGATTAAGTAGATTTTTGCATCAAAAATGCAAATGTATACACATTTTTGATGCAAAACACTCCTTGCTTGAATGCTGTTATGTCTGTTGTGATACTGGCCTGTTTGTGCTCAACAAATTTTTCTGTGTTACAGAAACTTCACAGTACATTATGGGCTCAAAACAGACCCACTTGGGGATAAAGAAAACATCCTTAAAGTTATGCAGAATGCTCATAACAAAATGCAAATACTGTTTACAGTTTTCAGCATCTCAGTATAGCAACTCGTATTCTAAATTGCAACCAGCTAGAAGCTGCATGGAAAACTTTTTAATCAGTCTATGTGCTGGATATGTGTACCACACTCTTACAAAAAGTGTTGCAGAAAGGCTGGGCCCAGCACTAGGTATAAACCCCCTAGTTTTAGAGTAAGATACTGGTTTGTGATACATTTAATATTGATACATTCAGAAAAAGACTCACTTTTACTGAAAAGATTTTCTGAGAAGGGCATTCAGCCAGACAGGGAACTGTTTCCTCTGGGGGAGACAAACCCTACAGTTAAAGGATTGGATTTTAATTCCACCAATGTTAAACCACACCAAAAATTAATTTGGGCGAAAATAATTATTCACATCACACACTGCTGGGCAGTTATAGATTGAGGTATTTACATTTTGCCAAAATAAGCAGTGTCTTCTGAGAAATATAACCCTCTGCTTTCTTTTACCCGTGCAACATTGATGAATTCAGTTCTCATCATTGCATACTGACATAGGAATATACATCCTCTTATACCTCCATGCATATTTACCTCACTGTTTACCTTGCACTAAGTACAAAGTCCTCCACATTTAGGACACAATGTTCTGTTTCATACCACGCAGGATCGATAAACTAATGACACTTCTGCCAGTCTCTCTTGTCAATTCTGCCTCCTCAAGAGATGCCCATAAAACTGTTTCTCTCCACTGTACCCAACTCAACCTCATCAGTTCACAAAATGATTCTGGAGAGAGAGAAGGAGAAAACAGGTGTATTGAAAAAGACTGTCAGCTTGCTGAAAAAGAAACACAAGAAGCTATATAGATGAGATTTCCACCATCGTAAGATCCTTGTTTAGTTCTGTGCTTTGGGTTAATATCTCTACTCTGTGAAAAGTTATACTAACATGCAGAGTTCCGTTGGGTCTACCTGTAAAAGTGAAGACGGCTGCTTCCATGACAATGATGAGGACCTACCCTGACAGTTTCAGTTTACTGAATTTTGTTTCTCTTGAAAATTCTCCCATTCTGTTGGCTATTTCTTGCTTTTCCAGTCTCAAAATATGTAGTGCAGAGGTTCACTGATAACTTCAATTTTCTGCTCTGCAAAGGGCAGCCACCACAGTGGCAACTGAAATTATATGGAGAGAGACAAGCTAACTGAAAGAATACGGGATGAAACACACAGCAAAAGCAAAAGATTTTAGTATTTGCTCCACATTTGAAAATGATCTGGAGTTCAACAGAAACCTTTTGATTTAAATTAGGCATCAGATCCTACCTGATCTTTCACATCTGCTCCTTTTTAGACTCAGGCACCTGCAACTGCTCCTCCATGAAAGAAATCTGATTAAAATAAAAATGCAAGAAAATTATGACTGTACTGGCACTGGATTGTACCGAAATTGCAGGCTATGTCTTCATAAGGAGCAAATGATTTATTAATGTAGCAAAACTAGTATACTTGGTAAGGAAAATAACTTCTTCATGACAGATGTATGTTTTATGGAATTCAGTTTCTTCATTATAACAGACACCTAAGTAA
Organism: Laterallus jamaicensis coturniculus; assembly: GCA_022605575.1. Taxonomy (NCBI): domain Eukaryota; kingdom Metazoa; phylum Chordata; class Aves; order Gruiformes; family Rallidae; genus Laterallus; species Laterallus jamaicensis. The sequence continues at coordinate 21,413,930 of JAKCOX010000014.1, forward strand.
AAATATCATTTTGCTGACCCAGCAGAATTTACATTAAAGGCTTCTTGCCCTGCTCAAATGCCTCTGTAGGGACTGATGTCTCTTACCTGCCTTGATCAGTGATGCACGTTAGCAGAAACCAGCAGGGTACACCTCAAATCTAAGTGTTCAGTTGAAACAGAAAACTAGTAACAGCGCAGTGAATGAGCAACGACAGAATCCCAGGGAGGTGAATAATCCTAGTGGTAAGCAACATCTAAGAGTAATCCTGGCATAATTCTTCTATTGGGTATTTTAATAATATGTGTAAACAGATTTTATTCAATGGCCAAAATTTTCTAACAGCCCAATCAAACCAAAGCCATCATAGGTAGTGTTCAACAGATGTTTTTACATTCCAAACTCTGTTTACTTTACATTTAGGGTTTTTAACTTTGCTGCACAAGAAATTGTGCTTGACCCTCAGATTTGTGGCTCACAGATAAGTAGTTCCAAGTGTGAATCCCTTGTTGGACAACACAAGATCAAGAGACTTTTTATCTACTAAGTCAGTTCTCTGCCAAATGTGGGAATCAAGAATACTCAAGATTTTACAGAGCAAAACACATTGTGAGCTCAATGCAAACACAGTAGCTAAATGAATGGGAAAAGACAACACTTCCCTGATACAGTTCACTGAAACCCATAAAAATGAAGTTTATCCTTTTAAAATTGTTCCTTTGTGTAAAATGGATTATACCGTCTATGATTTAGTGCTTCCTTAAATGGTTGCTGCTGTAAAAGTAAGATTACAGAAATTAAATGATTTAGGAAGAAAATGCAAGGACAGATGTAAAAAGCCCCCAGAAGCACCTGAAATAATTTTTGCTGAAATTAGTTAGCATAGCTAGATTTTTGGTCCCTTTTGGAACTTCTGCCTGTTCCAGTTTACGACTATCTTATCCTGGAAAAATACCAGTTTCACCTCACTTCAGCATGCATGTACAGAAGCCTTACCATACAGAAGTATTGCAGTGGCAAAACAGTTCCTTCTGTTTCCACATTTAAAAACGTTAGATATCAAATACCACCAGATATTTAAGAAACATCCTTTAAATGAAACTTAGCTTTCCATTTAGTATAGTGAGAAAAGAGAAACTTGTTTTCTAAGATCTGCCTGTTTGCTTCTGGCTTCTCTTAAGTGATTTCTTAAGAGCCCTATCATAACTGGGATATGGCCCGCTTCACAGAGATGTGGGCTGGATTTTGTTAGTGAAGCGCATGGCAGTAATGCCTAGAAATGACCACCACATCTCAGTGGGCAAGAAAATAAGTTATTATTTAAAAAATGCAATTTAGACAGTTGGAACCCAGTTCTGGCTGACAGAGCGAATTAACCCCTGCCCTTTCCCCTTTCCCACCACCCCTCTCCAGCACCTTTCACAGGCTGTGCAACAGCATTAACTTTATGGACAAACATGCAGGTGCCTCATACTGCAAACTGAAGGATGAGAGGTGAGCAACACCTTGTGTTAGATGATAAAATTAACCATATGCTGTGAGTTTGCTCCTTTTCTTCCTTACTCTAACAGACTTCATCTCTATGTGATAGCAATTTCCATATTATCTCTTTGGGGCAGTTATGTATTTTCACTACTTTCTGAAGCACCAGCTTACATAAATCACTTGATGACACTCTTTTATGTGTATTTTGTTCTTCCACAATACTCTTTTCCTATCCTTTCTAGCATTATTCATGATACCAAGTGTTGATTTCCAGCGTAAAACATGAAGTTCCTTGAGATATTTTTACCAGTATGATTGAGAGCTGAGACTGACAGCTGATTATCACCATTCCACTTCCTTTCTTTGTCAATCCTTCACTATTAAGAAGCTAGATGCTTGTCTCCCACTCACTTCAATTGGAGACAGCCCTTTTCTGCCAATGTATACTTCTCGACGAATGTATATGAATATCCAGTTGGGTAGGAATGTTATAATAAAGTAATTATTAAGTTATGCTATTGTAAATGACTGCAGATTATTCATTTCTGTTAAATGACTGTACTGGGCAAACATAATGTAGATGATTCATAAACCCTTTCGATTATGTTTAGCTAAATTCACAGGAACTAGATACTTGGAAGCATTTTCTCCCGAACAGAATTCATGCCCAGTTTGGTGATAAAGAATTTATAAAATAATTTTTTAACCACCTGATACCACAATTAAGCTTACCTTTACACTTTGGAATACCAGTGTTTAAGTGTGGGGGACCAGCTGGTTTTATCAATCAACAAGATAAAAACAAGATGCAGTAATACAGCATATATTCTATCAACATATAAAGGATATTAAAGAATGCAACCAATTCCAGTGAATTAATACAATTGCTATTACCCATTAAGAAAATAAATATATATACTACAAGAATCAAAACTTGCATAATATAAAATATTTATCTAGGCATTTGCAGATAGTTTGGGGAAATTTTTTATATGAAGAAACTTTGCTTTTAATGAAGAATGTCTGTTTCATTATTGTTATGTATAACTATAATTTGACATACATATGGGGAATGATTCTGATGCCCATGGAAAAGCTGCCATTTATTCCATTTGGTGCCAGAATATCAGCCTGAAATCAGCAGAGCTGAGTTTAGTGTGTGTAACCTATCCAGCAGCATCCAGATGACTGACTATAGTACGCATACGAGTTAAAGTAACACGTTAGATAACTGCACTAATACTACAGAACTGGGGAGTATTTTGGATGCCTGGCTTGGCATATTAACCAGACCTAAAGATCCAAACATGAACTAATTACAGCTCTCTGTAAATTATACAAGCTACATTTTGTATCTTATCGCTACCTAACAAAAATTGATGTGCTTTTGTGTCTATTAGCTCTTGAAGTAGGGTTTTGTTTTCCGTAACATCTGCATTTCAGCTTCTGGTACCAGTAGGTCAGAAGAGGCTATAAATTACCCTCATTACCTCAATAATCACAGGATTGCTGAATAAGCTCCAGTCCATCATAACATAATCACATTCCAGCATCTGCATCAGGCTCTAAGACTTCCTACTGCTTATGAGGAATAGCAGTCTGAGTCAATCAATACAGAAAACATTAACATTGTGCAACATGTTGTCTGTGTGATAAAGACACTTGCATATCATTACAGCAGCAAGACCTCAATGACAAACTTGTGTATCTAAAGTGAATCAATACAAATTTCTGTTTCAAATAACACATGCAGGTCATAACAACAAAACCTGTTTGTTGTATTTCACCTGAGTACATGACTACTTTCAGTATCTTTTTTCTTCCCACTGCAATTGACTGTTCAGAATTGTACAGCTGTTAGTGCTGAGGAAATGTAAATGGGTTTGCAGACTAACTACAGAAATCTGCTAATGGCTTATTTAGGAGGGGGATGACAAAATGAATATGGACCAATTTGTCTAGTCAGTGCAAGGAACAATTTCTTTGCCAACCTTTCAAAAATCAAACTGGTAACAGCAATGTCATGCAAGTTTTGTTACTCTATCTTTACTTTAAAGATGATGAAATTTAAGTCAGACTCTAGCTTAACTGCTCTAGTCCTTAGTTGGGCTAAGAACAGAATCAAAGGACCGTCACCAACAGCTTTACGCTGCATCTATACACAGGGCTCTTGTATTGCACAGAATTCCTCCACATTGTTCAAATGTAACTAAAAATCACCTCTTTATTTTATTTTAAATTGCTCTTAACCTCACAACACAGAGAAAGCTGAACCACGTAAAGAAGCTGCTGAAGTAAAGCCTGCCTGAGCCTGCAGTGTGAAACTGTGGCTTTGAGGAAGCAGCAGCTCCTTGCTTCTCAGGCAGCTTCTGAGATACCAAAGCACATTCCCTTCTGCTTTGGCTTTTTGCCCTGTTGGGAACTGGCCTACAGCAGCATCTTGCTTTATAAAATTCCTTTCCAAAAGCTGCCAATCAAAATGTGATGCATGGCTTGAGCGCTACTCCAAAGGCAGATAACAGGACTTCCAGAAGCACAGATCTGTCCGCTCAGACCGCTCCTGCAGAAGCCCACTGCTCAAGTCAATCTTCTGCATCTGTGGTTTGGGTCTTCATGTGAGTAAGACTGGGATAAAAAATGAAAACTGCAACAGAAGAGTAGAAGGGTCACTGTTGTACTCACGTGGATCTGCTTTCCACATCCTTCTCGTTCCCTAGCCATGTATTCCCTTCCCTGTTTCTCAGCTGTAATAAGTAAATGGCAGCTTTTCCGCTTTTCATTTGATTTTGAGATAGAATGATAGGGGTTGGAAGGGAACTTTGGAGATCATCTAGTCCAACCCCCCCTGCCAGAGCAGGATCACTTAGAGAAGGTTGCATAGTACAGCATCCAGGTAGGTTTCAAATATTTCCAGAGATGGACACTTAAAAGTAAAAGGACACAGCTCAAAGCATTTCAAATAAGCTCTTATTAATTTCTGGAAAAAAGACGACAAAAAAAGAAGACAACATTATCACCAGTGTAGAATCTGTCTGACCCCACAAGTTCACACTTTTTGATTTTATACTTTTCATAAATACGGAGCAAAATATTTATTCAGAGTTAATGATTCCGTGACAACTGACTTATTTTCAACAAAGCTTTATTCCTAAATGGAAACAATGTCCTATGATGAGCTAAAATTCTCTGAGTAAAAAAAACCCAAATTAACAATAACAAGCTCAATCATTTTTAGTTTATTCCCGTACTTCAAAAGTCTTGTCAAAAAGAGTGATTCATTGGTCAGACTGCTTGGAAGTGTGCCCATTCCTCACTTCCCCCATAAATAAGCCAGACTATGGCTGTTAAGCTGCCTGCAAGCTTAAGCTTAATTTCTTAGTACTCATGAATTTGCGCACAAGGCTGGATAATGAAATGCAATGGAGAAAAAAGTATGCACACAGAAATATATTCAGATGAAATCTAAGAACGCTCTCACTTTTGACTTGTTTATACTATCTGAAATTGAAATTATTTTAGTAATGTTTGCAAAAGCATTGCCTCCCAAGAAAAGATGCTACAGCTCTTTCAAGACCCATCACCCAGGCAAAAAATAAGCAAGCTATACAAAATACTGTGTTACTTTAGATACTATTGAAACTCACTAAATCTTGCTCAAATTATTGCTCACTGGAATTAAAACTATAGCTTATTGGAAGAGGGCTTTAATTAATTTCTGATAAAATACATATTACAATCACACACACATGGCAGAGACTAAATTAGATCTTTCCTGGCTTAAGAGAACTTGGAAATATTTCTGGAAACACAATTTTCATTTGGCCATTCTATGTTAGCACAGCTTTCAAAATCTCACCATCTTCATTAACGTGTGACAGATCAATTGCAAAACCCATTATGCACAGTGCCAAGTGAATGTAGGCAACTTTACCACTTGTTTTTCTGTTCGGTGTTAGTATTAGTCATTACATGTAGCATAAAGGCCTTTTTACAGGTGTGTCATTACTTTCTGTTTTTGTAATCTTCTTCATCTCAGTGAATTCAGCCACTGAATTCTCATTATTTATTATTTAGTCTGTAGCTTTTTTAATCTGTAAATATTGCTGGCCTTGAAACTGACCAATCCTGTACCACTTAGGTAGAAGAACTTCACTTGAATAGGTGCTATCAAGCTGTGTGCATTTAAAATGATATTTCTTTAAATTTACAATTTCATTGATTGTTTATGTGTATATATACACCTTTTGTCAGCACTTGTTTTCTCCTCAAAGTAATGCTTTTCCCTTTTTACTCCAGCCAATAAAGAACGTGTGAGTGTGATAATTAATATTTTCTTCCACAATAACAATGGAATAGTGCTCTTCAGTAACAGAGTAGTCTTCTGAGCCATTTCAGGCTATTTGCACTGCCAAAGTGCTAAAACAATAATGCAGTCTGACATGAATCTCTAACACCACTCACTTACTAGTCTGATAATTATTCATCAAGCTGTCCTTGCCCTTGCAAAGCTGTTTAAAAATCATATATTTCCCAGTGTTGCAGGAGTAACCTCTGCAGGCCAGGGGCCTGGGTATGTGGGGCTAGGGCAATGTCTGTGGGGAAGCAGTTCAGAGCAGTTCAGGCCTAAGCGACACCAGGCCTTATTTATTTTTTTTTCCTTAAGGACTCAGGTCCTTTGAAAGGCAAATATGCATTCACCGGGCTTTCCAGTCATCTGTGCCTCACAGATAATTTGCCCCTTCAGAATTAGAGATCAGTTATTTCAATGGAAGAAAGTTGGGCATGTTGCCCTTATAAAAACCTGGCCTGAAGACCTGGCTCTGCTGCCGCCTCACTGTGAGCACATCTACGGCACTATGCCGCAGGCTGACGCAAGCTTGCTCTGCATGTGCCCTGAGCAGGCAGGGCGAGAGCCAGTTGAAATCAAAAAGCTGTGTGATTTTGTTAGCATGGCGCCTGAGATAATATCCTTTGCCTCTCAGACGGGTTTCTTAGGTTGGCTGCCTTACTACCCTAACACAAACAAACAGCTTTCAGGACCTCGTGAATTTAAGTGGACTAAATTAGCGTTTGCTCACAGCCTAAAAGGCCAAAACAAATAAAAACCCTTATTTGGATTTTTCTTCTGAATCATAGTTTCACATCTATTGAAACAGATTAATCACGGCCATTAAGTACTCAGCAAATACTTCTGAGTAAATCAATTGAATGCTTTTATAATTTTACTACAGCCCAGTAATATTGACTTCCTTAACAAAATGTAGAAAGGATAAATTTTGCGATGATGACTGGAAGAAGTAAGAGGGAGTGAGTATAGTTAAAATTTACAGAAAATATCCAAATATAAGAGTCTATAATATGTGGCAGAGCCCTCTAACTTGCTATCAAACTGAAGGTCAGATATAGGATTTCTTAAGCACATGAGGAAGAAACAGAAATAATTGCCATTGACAAAAGTCTTAAGAATTTGTTTTGGGACAAATTCTACCTGCCAATCCCAAAGGCAAAAATATCTGTGAGCGTGATGGGAATCCCAGACTCCCACACTAGAAAGGCAAGAACACTTACCTCAAAATAAAGAATATGGTATATGTAGGACATTATTACTGCATTTTTCTTAAATCATGACAATCATAGCATTTACTTTTATAGCTGGCATTTAGAAGTTTTCATTTTTTTCATGTTAGTCCCATGAGAAAATAAACTTCTACTGCTTTACCATATACCCAATAGTGCATTCTAACTATATCTCAGTACATTAAAAATAAAACGTTGCCTTTGACTATCCCTTGGCATATCTTTTCCATATATAATAAGCTACTGGAGGAGTGTCAGTGTCATCAACGTGACTGATCACATTTGTTATAAACCTGTTCAATAAGAATCTTAAGTATTTTATGCAGAAATTCTATGCTACCTATGTTGTTTGCAGTTCAGTCTGTTGTGGTGATGTCATTAAGGGATCTGAGGTGGAAGGCAAAAGTGCCCTGTTTCTATTCTCTTAAGACCATTTAGTGACCAGGTCAAGCAAATTATTTGGAAAACACCAAGAACAGCTGTTGGAATGACTCTGTGGCTGCCTTAAAACATATATACTGGAATCCAGCCACTTAAATATGGACCCAGGTAATTTGCTTAGTGATTCCCTTTTATTGTTAGTTTTGTAAAAATAAAATGGTATAACTCTTATTTAATGTAGCTTCTTTAAAAATTATAATTTTTTTTATTTTTTAAAAAAGTCCTCCTGCACTGTAAAAGGCATCTTCCCCAAATTCAAGTCAAATATACTTGATAACTTCGAGAAAAAAACCCCAGAGATCCATTAAATGTCAGGGATCCAAGAGAGAAGTAATTCCAGTGTGATGATTTGATATAACAAAATCAGATTTTGAGGTGATGGCACTGAATAGGTAATAAACATTATAAGCAAGTAAAACATTGGCGCACCTAGCAAATCATGTTATGTATATCTTTATTACAGTTTTCAGAATACAAGGATTAACAATGGCCAGGCTGTGATTTCATCAAATTCCTATTTTAAACATTACATACAAAACACAAAGCAGTTTAAAAAATAGAAATGCATGAGTTTTGTCACTTTTTTTTTTTTTTGGCATCAGGAGTCATATGACTTCCAAAAGGGAAACCAAATGGTGCATGATAGCAGACTGACTAAACTGTAATAGATTATTGTTCACATTCTGTGGCATATGTATCACCTCAAACAGTGCTAAAAGAAGCACTACAGGAACAAATCTTTCTCCTTTAACATTCTTCTAATGACATCAGTGGGTGCTGAGTGACAGCTTGCAGGACTGCAGAATTCACAGGCTTACACAACTCCCTTTCTTGTGCACAAAAGCAATATGTGATCTGAAATAGAGACACCTGAAGCTGAGGGATTTGGCTTTATCTGCTTTGATTTTTTTTTTATTTTTTTATTTATTTACAGTTTGTGTGCATGCGTGGGTGTGTGTGAGGATACTGCAGAAGAGATGTGGAGGTTTCTTACAATACTTATTTTAAAAGGAGTAACTTGCAAATACAGTATGGCACATAAGAGGTGGGCTTGACATTGCTTTATCACTTAGCATTTGTTATGCCTGACCTCTCAGCAATTTGAAGGCAAACATTAAAGTATAATTGAGCCAAGCCTTTGTTTAATGGATAAGAAGCAAATTTACATATACAGGTAAGTTTGCTCCCACATAACTATTACCAGCTTTAAATATTTACTAGCTATATCATTCTCAATATAGGAAGTACTAAATTCACCCATCAAAGCAGGATTTGCCTGAGGGATGCAAAGCCCAACATCGCAAAGTTTTCTTAATGAAAGCTACAGGAGGATTTCCAGAGCCAAACGTAAATCTCAGCCAGATTCTCAGAGTTTTGCAAACCATTTGTATATTGTAGGATGAATTGAAAGTAGGTCACTGATGAATTGTGGTTTGGATAGAAACCATGAAAACATGATGGTTTTTTACAGCATTTGTCTGAGGTAGTACATATACCACACACAAAAATGCAAAAATATCCAGATATTCAGAACTATTTGCATATTACAGAAGGGAACTATGGGAATGCTTGCATTTGTATCTGAATTTTCAAGAAAGACAGATAATTTTAGGTAACATTTTTCATATTGACCATGTCTGTCTAAAACCAGAACAAATTATGTAATAGTATTTCTGGGAATACTTCCTGAAGCTGTTAGTCAATGCCCTCTGAGGCACTAATTTTGTTTTGGCTTTAGCATCAGTTCATAATATGATTAACACTTAAACCAAACATCACTTATGTGCTGGGAAAGGATATTTGTTGAATCACAAACAAACATACATGACAAACTGTGTTGCACTTTTTTTCCTCAGTAAACTGCAAAAAACTTGAGCAAAAAATGTCTAGTGTCTTTACATTTCTGATCTGTACAGCCAGTAGTTAAGCAACAAGAGATGTATATTTGTATATGATTTAAGCGTTTCATTCCCATGTCAATTGCAAATTTAGTTCAATTCATCACAAAGGTAAGATTATTTTCCTCTTAAATAAACTAAGAAATGTAAACAGTGTAACATCATAAAAAAAATATCTCTTCAGTACTTGTAACTGGTAAAATGTGAATGCAAACAGATGTGCTGGTATATTGTTAATGTAATGTCTCAGAGGACATATAGAGAAACATAATTAGCAAGAAATTTATGTATGAACCCTCCAGCGATTTTCTTTCTGGGATTACTTTGAATACAAATATAATTTAACTGATATATTTCATTTTTTTAAAATTAGAAAATAAGGCAAGTGCATTTCTGAAAAAGGTGCTACTCTTCTACACTTCTAGATAAACATGTGACACCTCTGAAAATTAGATCAATAATAAAAACATTAAAAATATCTGCAATTTAATATAGACTGAAAAACTATCAAAAGACAAAGTGACCAGCATCAATTTCAGAAAATATTTTAGACTTCATAAATACGAGCACCCTATATTTACATAAATTATCTTCTAAACTAGTTTTCCTTTGAAAGACACTCTTGTTCTAACAGATATGTCCATTAAATTATATAAATGTTTCAAATATGAAAAAAAAATAGTAGTAAAATAGAAGCATCAGATGATGTTATTTTTGATTTGCCTTTTTTTACCCCTAAGATTTGGTTCTTGAAAATCTGTAGCCAGCTTTCACAGAGCTTTAAAAAAAATATAACCCATGGAAATGAAAAACTTGTGCACTAATAATTACTGCTACAGTATAAAGATTCTGTTGTGAGCTTTTGAGTTTTCACATATAAAGATTATACCAGTACTTGTAAATCCCAGAAAAATGCTCATTTTAAAATTTGAATTCTAATATACTGTTGATTGTAGTACAAATTTATACAGACATTATGAACTTAATCCTTTAAAACTGGCTTTGTACATTAAGCACATTTTTGTAACCGTAAATTTATGAAACAAGCTGAAACGTTATGCTTCAATACAAGGGTGATGTTGACCTTACACAAAACAAGATTTTTTTGTATCTCTTACTGATAAACAGGGAGACAGAACCCTATGGCATGCATTTGTTTTTTCTGAAGTACCATACAACTCTTTAGTTTGTTACTAAAACCACAAAAGACCCCAAACAGTTTAGGAAAAGTATTAGTTGACAGCACATATTTCACTGGGCTTCAGTCATATTCCTATGCTTAGAGATATAGCAATGGGCAAAACCCCTGTTTCCTTTGAAGACAATTAAAAAAAATATTAGAATTTCAATGCTGGATTGAAAAGGAGCTGTATCCTTTCTTACAATAATTCAATAGTGATCACTGTAGTTTGAAATTGAGAGAATTTATCTCAAACTAGTCAGATAGTCTTATCTTACCAGAGAAGCAAAAAGAATCTATTGTACAAAGATGCTTGGCTCAAGCAGTAGTGCAAAGGTACACTGCCCCAGTATTGAATGCTCCTCTAGAGCTAGCAGTTTGTGCACAGAAAATGTGACACCTTACCTTCCAAATACTCTTTATACAACCTTAAAAAAAGAAAAAGTTCCCCATAACACCAGGCAATAAAAGCATTCATAACAATCCACCAATCAATGAAAAGCAAGAATAATTGCCATCTACTACATTGTATCTCGTTTTCTAAAATATCATAGCTGAGCAATGCATGAGTAGTTCCACTGGAACTCCCACTTAAAATCCTCCATCCCATCCAGATAATCAATGAACCTTTAGGAAAAAGGATGGTGAAGACTGACCTGAACGCCAAACAGACTGTACATTCAACTAGAGTCTGGGGAGTAAAGGGGACTATCGTTTCCCATTGAGTGGCAGAACATACACAGTGTCAGCTACTAAACTGACTGCTCACCTGAGGTACTGCAGTGCAGGGGCCTGTATACAAAGTGGCATGGGAGGAGCTCCCGAAAAATCAGACTGCTGCAATCTTTGATCACTGCTATAGAGTGCTCCAGGTAGAGAATTTGTTCTTAGCTACTAAACCCTCAGCACTAAAATCCACTGGTAGAGATCCCGCTACATATTTTACCTGAGAAACAGAGGAAAAACTCAGAGGCAGTTCTGAATAACTTTGTAATGTAGCTTGTCTCTAAAAACCTACACAAAGGTATTTTTAGCGTAATTAAAATAGGACAATCATATTTTTCCCCAAGTATCTTTATAAAGAATATATAAGTGCATAATTAGAAAAATCCCTCCTTAGATACAGTTAAAAACATACCCTGCCCTTGATATAACTTAATTTTGGTAAAATCCTATGCTCTGTTTTATTTTATTTTTTAATTTTTTTTATTTTAGCAGTGATAAGTAACTATACATCATCATCTCACCAAAAGTGTAGATATGTGGTATATCCTACTTGCAGTCAAAATAGCTGAATCCACCAGGCTTTACATTGAGATAATATTTTCAGCAACCTGACTGGGGATATGCGTTGCTTCTTTATGGTTACAAAAAAGATTCTGATAATGTAGACCAGCTCATCTCTGAATTTATTAACATACAATTTTATTATTTTTTCCTTTCATGTCCAAATGAGAACTGAAATGGAATCCACAGCTGTATTCTTTCAACAAATGTGTGTTTTCTTACCCATATAAAATGTAACCTAGAAATCCCCAACTCCTTTCATGTAAATTGCCAGCTTTAAAAAAAAAAAAAGGGTAAAAAAAAAAAGAACATAAGAAAATAAGATATGCATCCTACTGTTTAACACTGTTTACAGATCTTGGTAGTTGGGGTAATAAGATACAGTATGTGGATTATTTAGTGATAGCATTTAAAGTACATAATATTTATACACCTTCTCATTCAATCAACACCAGTATTCCTTTATGATCATTGCCAATTTGAATGATAAACTCTTTTCAAAGCATATCTATTTAATTGTAAATAAAACAATTCACTAATTCTTTGGCATCAGAGGAATCATACAGCTGCAATTGTTCCATTGTGGCGAGAACGAGACCTTTCCAAAGTTACTCGTCTGTTATCTGTAACACAAAGAAAGGAAAAAAACAAATCACCATAAGATTTGAAACATGGATAATGCAATGTCAAGAGGTTTTCAAACAGCCCTGAAAATCATTTCAAATGATATGTAAATAAGTAACTAGGAGACCGGATCAGAGAAGTTTCACACTGCAGCTGCCAGACTGAGTTCAAGAGTTCTGCAATCAGCAATAAATTACTTTCTTGATCAGAGAAGCAAGGTGATAGAAGCATTAGGAGAATCCTGAAGCACAGTCCCCTTGGAAACAGTAGACAATAACTAAAATTCTGGGTAAAAAACCTATTTTATAAACATTTTAGGCACAGAACCTCTGGAAAAATACATTTCATTTTTCATGGGAACGCACTGACCAGTGTGGTGGTGAAAAGCCGGCGAGATGCTGCAAGTATAAAAGCACTAACACCATTCACTATGACTTGGTACAGAGTTAAAAATAGAACAGTTAAATCAGCCACTTCCTAAGTATTTCCTGACTGTGCAATGTGAACAACTTTTAGTATAAAATATTACACAGTAATTATTGCAATGAATAATAAATACGTCTCTATCACAGGAAAACAACCATGAAGTACCAGCCATATTCCTAAATGCCTTTAAAATAAAATTTTAAAGTGAAGAATATACACACACACACAAAGGGGCAGAAAATGAAACCCCACTTTAGTTTCTGGAGGTTTTGATCTTTCATTTTTAAAATGTGGTCCTGCCATGCAGTTATATATATATATATTTTAAAATTTTTTTGTGACTGCCTACTTTGGCCCCAGCCTTTCCTATTCTCTCCTGTTATATTAAGGTTGCTTCTGTTTGTCTGCATCAGTACAGCACTGACATTGCTACAGCATCAGGGTGTCCCGATATATGGCTGGAACTCCTACATAGTGCTGGGATATTACAGAACAAGAGACATCTCTTAAGCAAAAAGTCTGACAGGCAAACTGCAGGCAAGCAGGTTTTCTCAGCTTTTTTCCAAATGAGCTGATTAGGCTGTTTCCACAGTGCAGCTGACTATAAAAGCATGTGTTACTGGTACTGCTGTGGGAGAGTGCTGAACTCAGGTCAAGGCAGAAGATTCAGGCACAAAGCACAAAGACCCCAGAAACATCTGATGGGTAGAAAGAAATTCTTTGTCAAAGTTATTGACTGAATCACTGTCTTCCAGAGACCAGGGGAAAAAGGTTGGAGCAAAGACCAATCTGTGAATCTCATCAATGCACATAAATACCTGAAGGGAGGCTGCAAAGAGCCAGGCTCTTGTCAGCGGTGCCCAGATAGAGGACCAGAGGCAATGGGCACAAACTGCAACACAGGAGGTTCCTTCTGAACTTCAGGGAACACGTAGTTACAGTGGGGGTGACTGAGCACTGCCATAGGTTGCCCAGGGAGACTGTGCAGTCTCCGTCCTTCAAGACATTCAAAAGCTGTCTAGATGCAGTCCTGGACAACTGGCTCTAGGTGACCCTGCTTGAGCAGGGGCGTGGACAAGATGACCTTCAGAGGGCCCTTCCAATCTTAGCCATTTTGTGATTCTATTCTAAGCCAAAAATGGCCCAAGCACATGAAATAAGGTTCTGGAGAAGAAAGTAATCTCTGTGATCTCTTTCTGGACCAAGAACAGAGGATGTCTCTGGAGACTGTATGAGCTCTGCAAAATCAACCTTCCTTTTCCCTGTTCAATGAAAGTGTCTCCAACGCTACAGGGAATTAACGGCTCCTTTAGCAAGATTATTAGTTCTTTTTATAGTTCTGCCTTGCCTCCTTTTCCTAATGAATCTATCCATGCATAAAGTATTCAAATTACCCTAAGTCAATCTGTTTTGCATGGGAATAAATCTCCACACTGGTTGCAGTGTCACTAGGCACTGGAAATTAAAGCACAAAAATGCTATCTAAGACCCAAGAAGGAAAGTTATCAACTCAAATGTGCTGCTGTTCCTCTGGAACAGTGACTAGTAAAAAGATACAGGCTCTCAGTGGGGGGATGTGCCTTCACCAGCAGACTAGTTCTTGAGAACGTTTCAAGATTGTCAACTGTACAGGTTAAAAACTGATTAAGTGCGTCTAAGAACTGTTGATTTCTTCCTACTTGGTTTTTTTTTTTAGATTTTTCTACTTTCTGTAATTTTTTTCCATCGTGGTAGAGACAAACATTTTTTGCAAATGACAGTTCAGATTCTCCTGTAATTGCACAACTGAGCTGGGACTTAAAGACAACACAAAATGAAACTGTAAAAAAATAGAAGCATTATCATTTCCCAATTATTAGAAGTAATCTATTCTTTTAAATTATTTCCACTTTTTAAATGGAAGCAATTATAGCTTCTAGAGATAGAAATACAAAATCTGAAAGATTCAAGAGAGACTGGAAAGAACCACAAAGTTCTTCTAATCAAGGAAATTGGGATAAATGACTCAGTTGTTGCCAGTAAGAAACAATGTCAGCGTCTGCAAGAGATTTGTCTGCAAAGCTTAGAGCACTTCACAGTGAGTCTTACTAAAACAAAGGCAAGTAGGATATAAATTACACTTTGATAAAATTTTCAGCTCATTATAAAAAAGGGGTGGGAGGATTAGATTTAGTTACTGTCAATGTGAAAGCTTTAACACAGCTGAAAAATTTGGAGGTTATTAAAAAGTATGTCTTGTTCTTCACAAAGAGACATATTTTATTCTCACGTGGAAATGATGAGGGGCAATGAGTGCAAGTTAGTCCTCGGGAGATTCCAACTGGACACAAGGAAATTTTTTTCAGAATGGGAGCAATCAGCCATTGGAATAATCTCCCCAGGGAAGCTGTGGATTACCCAAGACTGGACATGTTGAAGATTCAGCTGGACAGGGTGCTGGGCCATCTTGTCTAGGTGGCACTTTCATCTAGATGGTGTTTTTGCCAAGAAAGGTTGGACTGGATGGTCCCTGAGGTCCCTTATAACCTGGTTTTCTGTGACTCAACAGTGAATTTGCAAGCAACCTTGTGTGTGCGTGCATATTTGTATCTGGCTAAAAAAAAATTAGCGTGTGTATGTACATATATGAACACTCAAAGAAATGACTCTTCACTAGAAGTAAAATTTGCTTGTATATGTATAGACATATTAGTTAAAACAAGGGGTTTTGTAATAAGATCTGAAACTGGACTGGAATTTCACTGACTCAGGCAAAAAGTTTAAAAAATGATGACATATATAACATTTTCACTACATACATTCAGCAATCTCCAACAGCTGTATTTACTGTTTTTGCATAACAGACCATAGTGAATACAACACAATGCAAGACTGGCTCATAAGCATGACTGGCTATTCTATCTTAAACTATAACATTAATAAACAGTAAAATATTGTGCAGGGTTGGGGACAGAAAATAGAAGACATTAGCAGTAACCTGAGAATGTTTAAAATTAAGCCAGAAATAATTTCCAAAAGGCTCAAGTGTACACGTTAGAAGCATGTAAAAATTACTAGAAACCATGGCAATAGGTTCTGTGTCTATCACTCATGCCTTATGGGTAACCCATCTACCTATGTACATGAAAACTTTGCTTCTCACTTTAATGTCAGAAGTACATCACTTTTAAAAGTAGGGCATTTCTGAAGCATCTGCAATGCTCGTATTGCAGACATGATAATCTATCTCAGAAATGAACGCCTGCACTTAGAAGTGATCTCTCAATCAGCTGAATGCACCTTTTCTTGTACCACTAAAAGGTAGAGACATGAAAGACTGAAATGAAAAACAAAGTATTTTTGTATCATAAAATAACCTTCACTTTGTAGCTAGCTGGATGATCAAATTCAAATACAGAAAATAAACAATTAAATGCTTAGCAATCACAACAGTAGTTCCTTCTTACTACAGAACTGGAATGTCATCTTGACCATGAATGCTTTACACCTCCACTGAACAAAATGTATGGACTTTGTTATAACAATGACTTGCTTAAGTCTTCTTGTACTCAATATAATACTGAGATGTGAATAAATAATATTTACAACATACAATATATTTGTAGAGGTGATTTTGATGCATACACATAATTTACCATGCATTATGAATCTCCTGATATAAAAAAACCCGACAGCAAAACCACAATAAGCTTAGTGTATAAGTACAATAAATATATGCCATGAAGTAAACAAAAAAAATATAAACAGTTATTTTTAAACAATGTATTTTCATCTTATGGAATTTGATAACTTCACCCTTAACTCTTTCTCCCTTATGCTCTGAACATATAATGCATTAGAAATTGCAATCAAAAGTAGGGAGAAAGAAAGCATTTTTGCCCAAAACTATGCTCCACAAAATGTATTTTTCTTTTCCTTAAAGCTCCTTCATTAGTTCTGTTATTAAAAAAGAAGTCTCGCTATTTTAAGAGATTTATTAACTCAGTAACTTGTTATCAACATATCACTCAATTATATTGGGAGAAAAATAAATGATATTTTGAATAACTGTGAGACCAAGTGACTTTTCCATTTTGCTTTCTTCTTATCCACTCTTCCAGGATGTAACTTTGAGCTCTCCTAATTATCAACCTTACTTTTTATGACCAATCAATGCCAGTAATAATACAGATGTTGTGCAACTGAATGGACTCAGCCGTGAGACTGAGATATCTGATAATAGAAAAAGACAATCTCTATAAAACCGTACTTCAAAAGCGACTTGATTGGAATTTGTACTATCCTGTAGGAACCACCAAAAAATACTCTCCTTGACATGCTTTACATGAAAATTATAAATGTATTATAAACTGCTACCTGGGGCTTGATACCTTAGTTGACTAATTATCCAATTACATTAATCTTTCCCCAGCCAGTTAAAACATTAAAAGTGTTTCTTTGTGACTTAATGACAGCAGTCAAATCAAACACTAGACTAGACTAGTATGATTTTAAAATCTTACTTCCTTGCATTTTCCTTGAGTGCTCATCAGGAGCATCTAAGTTTCTCCCAAATGGAAATAACTGCAGCAACCCTTGATTAGCATTAAAAATCCAGCAACAACAACCCCCCAAAATCACATTTCCCTCACCCCCAGCCAACGACAGGCGACATAACTATTTTTTTCCATTAAAAAAGCCAAAAAACAAAGATTGAAACATTAATCTATATACAAAAGACAAAGCACCTAAACATCATAAGCAAAACAACTAAAAAGAACACTGGGGTTTTCAGGAATGAGAACTACCAGAACTCTTTTGCCTTCTGCAAAGACAATGGTCACAGGACCCTCAAATCTGAACAACACGTATTTTAAAGAATGTCTTAGTTAATGAATGCCACGTTAATCACCTCAAGAAGAGCTTAAAGCAATTCCAACATACTGAATTTGGAAGGGGAGCAGTGTACAGCACTGGGTGCTCAGCTAGCCACGGCTGTGCTAGAGCACATGCTGCAGGGCACGAGCCCCTGGAAGGAGAGCTCTGAAATACTAATTTCTTTCAAAAGCTCACACCATTAGCTTCCACAATCACTACATATTTTTCTTTTTTTATTCTCCGCCTCCCCTCCCCCCAGTAACCTCTCCACGGTGAAATAATTAACCTTCCTGTAGCTGACAATTATAAAAGGTGGTTAATGCGCAGAGAAAGCACCAGCTTGAGATTACTTGAAAATGACCACATGAAGGAGCCAAAACACACAGAAATTAATAAAATACTTATATTTTCATCTTTTTGAAATAATTTTGACTATGTAGAGGATGTAGGAATGAATGTTGTAAGGGAATTTGTATGGCCTATGCCTTTGGGATCCAATTACATTATTTACATAAACATCTATTCATTCAGGCAAAATTTTCTTCACTAGGAAATCCTACTGAAACACACCTTTGTTTTCATGAGCAGCCCAAGGAAAATTACTCATACAGTCCCTGGTACTTCAGCAATCACCACAAACATACAGAACACAGAAAACAATCAGAAGAGCTAGATAATATCCTGTAACTATGGAATGATTGCAGAAAATACGTGTAAGGTGGTCATTGAAGTTGTTTTTTAAATGGATAACGTGTCACAACAGATGGCAATTCCAAGAAGTAAATGATGCACCTCCGATATAGATGACATCAGCATTTCCTCTTTAGTTTAGTGTAATTGATTAAAATTGGAACAAACTTAAATCACTCTGGCCTGGGTAGCCTCTAGCTTTCTCCTGGACCCATCTATGCACAGGGAAAACTGAAGCCAGGTTACAGTGTCCTTTGATGTAACAGTGTGTTATCAATTGCTTTAAAGAGCAACCCATGACAAGAATTAACTTTATTAGTTTTCTTTATTGACCACATGCACCCTCATCAGCTTAGTTTACCAACAATGAAAGGTAAATCTATCTGGGAATTGGAATTGATAGAACGTAAGACAGAAGCAGAATAGATATAGTGTAAGACAGCAGGGAAGCCCATCCATCTCCAGCATCTCTTTAACAGACAGAGTTGAACACTGCTCTCTGTATTGCCTGGCCTGTACCTATGACATTATTAGAGAATACCAACTGAGAAATAAGCTAGTCAGAGAAATTAAGGGCTGTTGGTGTCTAGAGCAAAATCCTTTTGAGAAACAGCACCTTGAGGAGAAAATGGCTTTCCTAACCTCAGTTCTGTTAAGACTCAGTCCATCTCTCTGAGATTTGATTTCAAACTGATCTTTCAAAATGTGTGGCCCATATAACAGAAAAATACCAATGAGGTAAAAATCAGTTGTGGGAGAAATGCAGCCAAAATAACAGCTCAGAAAGTACTCTATGAAATACAAAGCACTTTGAAAATATCTTTATAGCAAATGGATGAAACAAGCAAATAAAACAAGTTTATATACTGGGTTAAGGGAAGCAGTACAGTTAATACGTTTTCTTCAAATCCTTTAGTATTTTAAATACTCCTATTTCAACCTCAGCAGGCACCCTACATATCCCTGACAAAATCTGAGCTAGACCCTATATAATCATCCCACTGGGTCATTTTACATTCATTTGGATTTGATATTTTTTTGTTACCAAAGATGCAAAAAAGATCAAATGATATGACATCCCTGTTCTCAGCTTTTTTTTTTCTAAACAGAATCTCAAATTCATGACAGTCAAATTTAAATGACAGCTAAAATGGTTATTTTAGCATCAATTTCAAAGAAAACACTGATGTTTCAAAGTAAACCCTGTAGCTGTGAGGTCAAATTCTATAGAGCCTGTTTTATTTTGGTTTAGGGCCAACTCCAGTCTTTCTTGTGAAAGCTGAGAGATAACCTGATCATACACACAGTATATGTTGTGAGGATGGAGGAAAAATAAACTTACCCTTAGGCCAAAGAAACAGCAGGGTGGTGGAGGTTTTTTTCCCCTCAGGCCATCAAAACCAGAGAGCAGACATAAACAGCCCAAACACAGTCATTATAAATGCATCGCGTGTTGATCTTATAATAATTTAAAGATTATGTTCTTGACCTGCTTAGTGGGATGCTTACCAACATATTGGTAGATAAGAAAGGGTGCCAAAGAATAAGAAAAGGTGGAAAAGGGGTTGGAAGAAGTAAAGAGAAAGAAAATGAAATGGGTCTGTGTAGCTATTAAGAAGGTTTCTGGGATAGGAAGTAAACATACAAAGGAGAATGTTAACAGACTTAAAAGGATGTGTCTCAGGAAGGAATGATTTCTTTTCAGAAAAAAAGCAGAGAAACACACACACACATCTCCTGAGTTACCTGCAGAAGTCAGAAGTGCTGAAATTAACATCATCACACATAAGCGTTGTTAAAATAGATTTTTATGTAGATATTTATTCTGTTTGAAAATATTTCCTTCAAAAGTTTTGTTTATTTAGATAACACACAGTACCTTCACTTTAAGAAGGTTCCCAGACCAGCTTACCTGCACAATTTCTCATTGAGAAGATACAAGGATGTCTGGATTCCTTTTACTTGCTAAATAAAAGTCATTAATATCCAGAAGCACTGTAGTACAATCAGGTCTAAAATACAGAGAGCTAAAGGATTTAAATCTTGACACAAAGGGGTTCACTCAGATTAAAAGGGAACAAAGTCATGTCTAATCTTATTGCTGCCACTCAGACCTTGCTTGTTGGGCACCGCTAATGGCAGCCTTTGAGTTGTATGAAAAGGCAGAACATCAGTAGAAAAAAAAAAAAAGTATGTCTATGTGTTACACATAAAAATGCTTAAAAAATGAATAATGTGAGAAGTTTTAATGTTAAATGGCATGCGTGATGACATTTACCAGCTCAGTGCAATCCAGCTGTGACCACAGTCAATACAGTATCAGAACACAACAGAAGTAGCACTTCTGTAACCAAAATACAGGGTGCTGACCATCTGTATCACAATTCCATTATGCAAATATATATTTATCCTATTTAGAGCTGAAGAAAATCTAATCGAGTACTTATAGAATAAAAATGGATTTTTAAACCCTATTTTCAAGTAATCTGTTTAAAATAAATTTTACCATTGCTTATTCCAGGCCTTAAAAATGTAACAAAAAACCCAACTATGAACTGGCTTTAAAGATATAAAAAAACCCTAACAACGAATTGTCCCAATAAGATAAGATTTCTGAAACTTTTAAATGATCTGTTTAATATTTTAATTTGACTTTGCTTTTTTTTTGTTAACAGTACCGCTTGGGATATGCAGTGAGAGCTCTTCCACAAGAATTGCAATGGAAAAGCCTTAGTCTGAGACAACACATGCCTGCCTCAGGGGTTACAAGACAAATCAATCTATTTTTCTCCTTTCCTCCAAGGGTAATTGGCCTTTAAAATTACAGAGGAAAATAGGCCTTCACGTCAGTACAATGCGGGCACATATACAGCCATTTCCCATTTCTTTTTCAGTTTGAATTCTCAGCTGAGAACTAAACTTATAAAGGTGGGAAAATAAAAAGAAGATGAAGAGGAACGATTGCATCAGTTCAAATCCTCTCCTGTAACAAGCAGCACTGTGACCAGCATTTGAGTCCAGAATTTGCTGAAACCTGCTATGAATAGCTGTCATCTTCCTAGTCAGAGGGTTTTTTTAATTCTTGTCTGTGATAAAATTTACTTGAATTTTTGTGACAGCCTGTACCACCAGCACTCATGGGGATTTGTCACAGAATTTAGTTAAACAGAGAAGTTATAATTATTGCTTCATTTCTCATACAAGCTCACAAAAGAGCACCGATTTTTACCTCATCCTTATGAAATTGCCTTTTTCAAGCAGCAATCGTGGCTACGAGTGTCCCTCAAATCCTTACACTGTCTTACACATACAATCAGGGATAAACTCAGTTTCAGATTTTGAATACTCTTAGATTGTAAACAGCAAATTTTAATTTGGCTAATAAATTCTTTCACAGCAGTGAAGTCCAAATTATGATTTTCATATTTTTCTGACCGCTATTAAATGTGATGTGTAATGCATTAATCATATCATACATCTAGAAAGAAATTCTCATGCAAAAATATTTTCCAGTGCATACTGATGAGTAATTCAGTTAAACTACAACTGATACATAAAAACTACAACAAAAATGGAAAAAGTCAAAACTACTTTAGTCTTCTAAAAACAGTACTAAAATTCCCTAGAAACAGAGTATTGAAAGTGTACCACTAAACCTTTAATGTGAACTTGCTCACTGGGAGTGCATATACAGGTGTAAAGCAATTATTAGATTTGATATCTGAATGAACTCAGGTTCCCATTAGAGCCCGAACGCTCCAATGACCCTATTATTTTCCTTTCAATGCTCCCAGACCTGATCCACTTAATTATTCTGACCAGTGAAACATTTAGGACAGGAATGTATGATTTGTTTTAAACCAAATGAGACAACTGAAAGTACTTCATAAAATAACACCAAAAAAATGAACAAGATGTATATGACGTGTCAAATCCCAGAAGGAGGTCAGGTCTAACTAACAGTAAGAAAGAAACAGAAAAAAAAGAGATCCAAGGCAATAAAGCTATATTTATTCAGGTATTTTTCCTTTAACTTCTAATTTGTAACCTTTATTGCATCTCATGTACAGTGCTAAAAGTACATCTCAGGAATCAGAAGGGCAAAACAAATTTCAGAGAGTAAATAAACTACAGTGAGGAAAAACCCTAACCTTCAAAACATGGAGGATGTCTCTCTCCTTTCATGACTACGCACACACTTTCAGCAGCTGCCCAGAAGTAAAACTGGATCCTCTAATGAAAAATACTTCACGTCAGCGAGGACAGATTTGCTGACAGAAAAGGTGTCTTTCCCTATTTTAACTGTACCTACTATTTTACTGTTAAGGAAAAGCGTGTGACATTGCAAAAATACGCATTCACATTTTGAACAGATTTGGTCTGATGGTAATAAACCATCCTCCTCATGAATAATGGAACTTAAAATGGCTTCCAAACTGTCCTATTCCCAGCTCCCCTATTAACACTACTCCTCTTAAAATTTGTATTTGCTTTGAAAATAAGTTGACTGTAAGGTTACAAACAGGACAAAGAAACAAAGACACTAATAGGTTCTGAACTTGAAGTATACAAGCAGCCATAAAGTTAGCATCTTCTCATCCAAATGCATTTGTCCTTAAAAAGAATCAAACTGACATCCAAGTGGTCCCCTTGCCCCTTACCTCCTTTCACTAATGTTATGTAATGGCTGCTGAGCCTGCAATAAACGTATTTATGTCCAGCCAGATTGCCATCATTTTACAATCTAATCTGATACTTTTAAGAAAGAAGAAAGTCGCGAGAGACCAGCACCAGCTTGTGCTGAAGGCATTTCTTGACATCAGCCTTCACTTCGCACTTCAAATGGAAGTATTCGATTTGACAAAACATACAGAAAGTCAAGAAAGAAGGCTCTTCACCTCTTCTCCGAGAGTGCCTGATAGAAGTCAATACCAATTCCTGTACAAAGTTACAATCAAAACCTGCCAGATGAAAGTCAAAGGGGAAGCTTTCTAGCTATTTCTTACTGTATTTTATTAAACAGCGGCGTAAGAACGCGGTCACCTCAATAGGATCAACTCCACCTCCACTTCGCAGTTTAACGGTTAGCGGTTTAAATGCTGGATGCTGCGTCTCTCATGCACAGCTGCTTTATTCTCTGCATAAAACATGAAAGTAATGAACTCAAAGATAAGGAAAGAAGAGGAAGCTCTCTTCTCTCTTCTCTCTAAAGGAATTTCTTTCAGGAGTTGGATAACACTCCTGAAAAGCAAGTATTTCCCGCTGCTTCGTGTAAACTTGCTACTGCAGTTTTTCTCCATAACTGAACAATTGACAGCCCTTGTCAAAAGCAAACAATTTTCCTTGTAGCCAGCAAAAGTCTGTCTCCTCTATTTTTTATGCACCAGAAACAAATTCTCTTTATATACATAAAAAACCCAAAGCTCTGCAATAACTTGTAGTCTACATGTAAAATGAAATATTTTAAATAATACAATAAAGGCAGACTATCCATAATTATTTTTTGATTAAATAAAATATCAGCATTTTTTATTCATGGCTAGGTTAACATTTACAATTCAGCATTTTGCAATATTTAAATGGAATTGAATATGCTATGAGAAAACTTAAAACTACATCACTCCTGTATGACCGGCTGGCACAGGCTGTAGTCTTCTGTGCCCATCTGCACCTTCATTTTTAATATTAACGACAAGCTCCTGTCGGAGCCCAGCAAGATGATCTCATCACTACCTGTTACTTCACTACACAGCCCAACAGAGAATAACTAGATCCTGCATGTGATTTTTACCATTAATTATTTGCAATGAAGGCATATGCAGGTTATGGGAACGTGAAATTGTTGCTTATTGAAAGAATTCATACAAAGAAGTAATTTAGACAATTCATGACAGACTCTGATGTAAAACCTAATAACTTAGAAGATTAATTTCCTTCCTGGCCAAGCACAGACAACTCCCTTATGATTAGACTTGAGACCTCGGTGCTGAATATGGCAGAATTTGACCCTCTATGTTCATATAAAGACCAATAGCATAAAAGCAGTTAATGCTGTGAGAGAGCAACAAGTTTTCATTATAGAGATCCAAACCGTTTCTCTTTAGGAATACTGGTATCTGAGGAGTGTCATTTTATAAGGTTTCCTGTGCTATTTCAGTAACAACTGACCCCCAAAATGAACACTTGATCACTCCATAATCCTGATCTAATAATAATAATCCTGCCAATGCATCCCTTCCCCACCAATACAGTTCCTTCTGCCTCAGCAGCAAGGATCTTGAAGAAGGTCAGGGGTAACATGTCATTACAGTACGTCTGTCTGTTACGTGGACAGTTCCTAAGAACCTGTGAGTTTTATAGGACTACCTTACAGCACTCCTGCACAGACTAAGGGCGCAACAATGTTTAGGTGTACTATTATTGCCGGGTTTTTAAAAATGGGTTTAAATAAGCTAGGGCTTTTTAAGACCACACACCAGAATATTACCTCCAAACAAGTCTCAATACCTAAATAAATCCCTTTTTGGGGTAGGGGAGGGAGCAACTATATAAATCTGGAAACAACTGTTCGAGAAACACAATACTTATATACATGATAAGTTCTGAGACCAAGCTTTTCTACCTTTCCCAAATGCACAACTGGAAACCTTTCCTTTATTAAACAATGAGCTGTGGCAGTGCTGATAGCCTGTATTATGCATTATGAAGAGGGGTCAAAAAACCCCAAAAGTTATCATCTCTATTAAATGCAAGAGCAAGTCTGGCTTGATACTGAAGAACAGATCCGATAACTAACAAGAGCATCTAAGAAGTTCTCAAGAAGTTTTAAATAACAATTTTTTTTCTTAAAAGAAAAATAAACAATAGTGCTAAAAAGAAGTTAAGCTCTACTAACTGAGATTTCTTCATCACACTATTTTTACCAGAAATGCTCAAGGCACCAGATGATACCTTATTACAAGCCACAAGGGTTGAACTCACTGGACAATGTCAGAAATGGAAAACTACCTGACACCTTTCTACCTCTCAATACCAAAGCTATAAACTTTCATGAAATTACTTCCCACTTACAGAAGAGGTTCCAGAGCAAGCAACGCCAAGGTTAGCTTTGATTGTCATTCGCTTTGTCAAATAATCTTCATGCTGCTAGCATATTTTAAACTATTTTGTTAAAGGTGTCTATGTTGTTTTTCACACACTTTTAATTGAAGTTAATTCACATTATAATTCAAAGCCAAGTGACAGATGAGATGAATGAATAAAAGAAGTATTTTTCCATGAGTTTTTAACTGTTATTTTGATTCAGAAATTGCTATATCCAAATGCTAGTGCCAACATGCATAATACGAACAAAACCATTTTTACATACATTAATGCTAAGAAAGCAAAATGCTAGGAATGACCTGACTACACCAGAAAATTAGTCCTTACTTTGTAACTTCAGGCATGACCTTTTTAAAATAACATGCTCAAACAGAAAGTTTCTGGCAATACTCTACAGTTATTTTTCCTTGAGGTCTTATAAAAAACAGCCTGCTCTCTGCCCCTTTTGGCATTAAACAACTTCATCTAGTTACCTAGTCTTAGCTAAGGACTCTGTTTACAGACATCTGCCTGTTTGTTACTTTGCTCTTGCTCACTGAAGAGCTCTAGCTATACTACAGCAGAACACCAGACTTCTCCATCTCCACTGAAAAGTGAGAACTGCTGTTCTACGCTCTTAAGTCTCCCTTGGTTGCTGCATTGTTTCTGAAAGTTATACTACTTCATATCAATTGCTCACAATCCTCCTGTGTTCTCTGACCTCTTTGTTATTAATTTCCTTAATACATTATCTATCAGTTATTCTTCCCTGACAAGCTAAATTTACACTACGTCAAAATTCTTTTTCAGATAACACAGATACCATGCTCCGACTTCTGCGCTGATAATTGAAAGTGAGCTGCATATGTAACTATGAACAGGGGAACTGAGAGCTACTGAGTGGATTTGCTCTGAGCAGGAATAGAAAATCATCTGTACTTCCTCAACTCTCTTTGTGGCGTCCTCCATCGGTTTCCTCTCCACACTGAGCCCACTGTACCCCTACAGATGGTTTTGCTTTAATCTGTAGGTGAATCAGCTTCATGGTCACCTGCTTTCTCATCTCAGCATTTTCCAAACATGGCTATATTGCTTTTCTTCCAAAAATGCTGATTGGTATCCACAGCATTAGGTGAACATCCCACCCTTCCCCGTGCCACACCATATCTTGAAAAACAGGAGACAGTTGCTCAGGCTTGTAACCCATCTCAATGCAGTGGGACCAAAACAGCCCACTTATTCAGCTCATGCAATGTGTGTGAGCATAATGCTTGAAGAAAGATATTCATATTCACCTGGGCTGGGTGGAAAGCAGTAATGACAAAGGAAGATTTTAGAATTTAAATTCTGCTCTTCACCCTTCTCCAGACTGAAGCGACAGAAGGGAAGGATAGGGCAAGGGTAGCTTGGCTGCGTATAAGGGAGCACAAGAGGCTTGGAACAGGTCACTGCTGAGAGTGCAGAAAAATGAGCAAGTCATTCAGGGACAAAGCT
Source organism: Laterallus jamaicensis coturniculus (assembly GCA_022605575.1). Classification (NCBI taxonomy): domain Eukaryota; kingdom Metazoa; phylum Chordata; class Aves; order Gruiformes; family Rallidae; genus Laterallus; species Laterallus jamaicensis. Next base: position 21,440,951 of record JAKCOX010000014.1, read on the forward strand.
TGGCCTTAAGCATCTTCTCAACAGAGGACTTGATTTGCTAATAAGGATGAGGATTGTCGGGTAATCTTTTTCACTGTCACATGGAAGAGACTTTAGAATCCCATGTCTGCTCTTAGATGCCTTCTAGCCTCAAAAATAATGTTTTGTGCCACAAAACCATTATTTTTCTTTCTAACTTTTTTTTCCCCTTTTAGAGATCTAATTTACAGTACCACTCCAAAACTAGCTTTACCATGCAAACAAGGAAATAATTAATTTATATGGAAGAAAAGAATGTCAGGAGCCTGTGTCTGGAGTGGGAGAAAGTAAGAACTTATTTTGCAGATTTAGCTGCCAGATAAAATGATTAGGAAAATACATCCTTAATGCCACTAAAATAACATTAATCCATCAGATATTTTTTGCCCAAAGCTGGCAATGTCCTTTAGAATTATGTTTTGCTGTATGTAAACAGTTTTAACTACAAGCTCCTTCAATTTCATCTGAGGGAATATTTTTTCATGCTTGAACTAGTTTCATCCTTACAAATAACAAAGTCAGTGTGTTAACGGTTTACACCTAGTTGCAATTCAGTAGGTAGTGTGGCCTTTTAACTATCACCCACCTCTTCCTTCTCTTTTCTTATAACTCCTAAAGCCAAGGGATTCAGCTTGCTTTTAAAGCGAAAGCAATGAAAATCATGAACAGCTCATTCATTGTCCCTCAAGAGCAGAGTGATTCTGATTTCAGAGCACACAGCGTAAAGCCTGCTTTTTGAATTAAACTTTTGATCAAAGGACATGTTACCTTTTTTGTTTGTATTCTCTTCAACTATAAGTTGTAGAAAGCTTTTCCTACAAAAGAGGACTGAAACTGTGCTGCACTTTGATGACAATTCTTGTTGCTGTCCAAGTACTTCTCCTGAACTCAAGGAAACGATGATGTATACTTAAAGATCAAAGGACATTTTTGAGGCTCTTAAACTGCTTCATCAGCTGTTTATGATGAATGAAAAGCTTAATTAGTAAACCTCCAATTTTCCAACCTAGTATGTCAACAGAAAATGGTAAGAAAAACAAGAGTAAATAAAATGCAGCCTGCATTTTACCTTAACAACTTGACTTGCAGCTTATCTAGGCTTTATAGAAACCCATCTCTACAGGCTTTTGTAGACGTTTACATCTGTGTTTTTGGAATACCCTACTCAGCAATAGTGGGAAGGCAAACTGTACATGAAAAATTTTCAAAAGCTTCAATGCAAAATTTCTTACTGAGATTTTTTTTTCATACACTATGTAAATCTTGCCACTTACATTCCAAGAGCTCTGCTGACTGCCGTTAAAGGCAAATAATGATTTCATAAAACAGCATGCTTGCAAAGGACTGAAAATGATCTCCATAATACAGAAGAAGAAAAAAAATGATACTCTGAAGTATGTGAAGTATTTTCATGTCCCCCTTTTAAATTTTTGACAAGAATGCATGTAAATACTCTTTGAATGGCAGAGATGCATGAACAGAAAAAACAAGTGGAAGTGCTAACTGCGATTGGATTTACTGGGTTTGTTTTGAGTTATAATTCAAAACCAAGCCTTATGTACCCGAGTCCAGCACAGCATGAGACAGCCATAATGTCTGGAAAGTCCAGTGGGAAGGATTAGTAAATGTCACAATACCTTCAGGGCACCGTAGATCCTTAAAATAGGTAATGATTCAAGAGTTTAAACGGGAAAAGTACAGCAGGGTGCCTCGAAAAAAAAAATCTGCATCAGGCTTAAAGGTCTACTAACTTAAGCTTAATGATGAGCAAACTAAAAGGTCACTGCATTGTGATCAGTGGCTGTTCAGTTACAGTTGTTTGATGTGACTGATGCAATCATTCAACAGTTCAGCAAAAGAACTATTAAAACAGTCCAAGTCACACAGTGCCTCTTCAGAAAAGATCACCCCTTCTTCTTCTTCTACGTTACCGTACACATACAGTGAGAACGGACCTTCTGAAGATGAAATTAAAAATGCCTTATAAACTTTAAAATAAGTTTATATGCAGTAGTTAATCTAAATAGCTGATATCCAAAATTCCTGATTTTATTTGCAGCATAGGTAATGGCTACTTGTACAATGTCTGGAAATTCACGCACTTTAAAATAATCTGGTAAAATTGGTAATTGTCTGCATTAAAGTTCACATGTGGTCCTTTGAACATTGATTAGCATATAAAACAACTATGATTTTGTCACTTAAAGACATTATGAGCAAATCGAACTAGTTGAAAATTTTAACTCTTCTTTAAAATTGCTTTGACAGTAGGGCATTTCAGAAGTCTTTGCCATCTGAAATGGGAATTAAAAAAATAGAGCTCTAAAAAAGTTCTCCAAAAATCCTACAAATTGTATTAAAATGAAATTCTGTTGAACTGACTATGTAAAGAACGAAAATATTTTCATTTAACAAATGCAGAAATGGAATACTGAACAATTTCCCAAACACTTTTCCCAAAACATTTTTGAAATAGAGATGTCAACTTCAGGTTGACTTTAAAGCTAAAAGTTTAGAGCAACTGCAGGTTTATGTAAGCAATATAGCTTCAGTGAATTTTAAGTTTTCTGAAAATACTTTATTACAAAAAGTACTAATTTTTCCCTCCTTAGGAAGATTTTTAAGCACTGGCAAAATTTTCATTTTTTCATTGGATGCTCTCCATCCAAGGTGACCCTGTCAGCTTTGCAGACAAGACAGCTGATAGGAGTATTTTCTGAAACAGTATCAAGAACATTTGCCTTCACTAGATATTTCCACTTTAATGAAGGGGTTCACAGCTTAGTGCAGTATTTTATTATGTAATATCTTTGTACACTTACAGATTAAAGTTTGTACACTTCCAAGCTGCTTTTCAGTTTCTTCTAAGTTTGCTTGTAATCAAATTATTTTTTCAAATTATGTCATTGCTATTATTTTTCCTTCACAAGAAGTAGTATAAAAGGTTAAATCTACTGCTTAGTGTCCATCTCTTTAGAGAGTAATAAGGAAATGTGATAGAAAGTTTCAGAATCTTTGCAAAAAACCAAAACAATGCAGCAGTAACCATAAGGGGTTCATAATATATTTTTCGTGAATGAGGATACTTAACAGGATTTTGTCTGCAGTTTGCCAAGGGCTAGCTGATGAGATTCATGATAGAGACAAGCTTCAGAAAGGTTGTTTCACATATTAAATTGTCTCACCAAAACCCCCTCAGGTTTCTAACAAATAAAAATAATTAAACAAGGATGCATCTTCATACTACTTTGCCACTGAGGGAAAATAATTTACATCCCACCAAGCCTATTTCCTAATAACATTACACATACATTACAAATGCACAGCATTCATATTTTTGTAAATAAAACATTAGTTAACTTAGTAGTTAACTTGTAGAACAGTAAAACCTACATCAATCACCTAATTTCACCTAAATTGTTTAACAAAATAATCTAGTTGCTCTAGAAAAGAAAGGTGAATACATGGAAGAGATGAGTGGAGGAAACAAATTGAGCTCTCTACTATACCGAAGGCTCGCCAAGAGCATGAAATAACAGCAGTGGGAAAATATAAAGGACTGTACTGCTAACAGTCAGAGGTAACAGAGATGCTGGCTGCAACATGAGGAGGGAATGGGCACAGAACAGAGCAGCAATCAAGGAGCCTTTACCTACCCTATACAGACTGTGTAAATGTCACATCAGACCATTACGTGGAGACCAATGTTTTCAATGCTACCTGTGACTACCCCACAGAGAAGCCCCAAAGAGGAAAGGCAACCTTTAGGTTGGTGCACAATAGCTTTTAGAGGATTTAGTTTAAGGTGCATCCTGTAACAGTAACCATGGTACTGGGACCTGACATCCTTGCATGAGCAAAACACCACACCAAAAAGAACTGGTTCTGCTCAATTTGAAAAAGGAGATGTATACAAAACCAAAGAAACAAGAGAAGTTTTTGAAGTTAAGGGACAGATTATTTACTTAGAGGTGGTATGAAGAATGCTTAAATATGCCCTCTCAGAAACACGCAGCATGGACATGCCAAGTAATAGTGAGAGGATGCAAGGGAAAAAGTGTGGTTATGCAGTGGGATACAGGGAATTGTTCTAAACAAGCAGGCGTCCTTCCAAATGCTCAAATCTTGTCTAAATTAATGAAACAAAGCAGCATGATCATGTTTCATCATGACTCCAGTACTAAGTATTACTCATACACACAGGACAACACCAAAAAAATTCACAATGACAAAACAAACCCTGATAAGAAACAGTAACATTATTTCCATTACTATTTCTACATGAGCAAGAGCATAAAGGTTTTTTGAAACTCTCCAAAATCTGATAGATGTCTAGTAGAATTATTCCTTATACATTTAAAGTGATGCTGAAAATCTCACTAAGTATCTTTAAAAAAATCCAAGGTCAAATGCAGAGTCAGTATTTAAGCAAACCACTTAGCCCCGGATATGCTAGGTCTAATCCTAGTAGTTTAGCCAGCAGTTAAGCTGTCTTTCCTTCTTTCACTCTGAAAATGGCTTAATCATCCAGTCTGGCTTTATGCAATTAAAAATCTCCCTGCCTGTAATTGACAACTGATGTAACAAAACATTAATTCTTATCCCACAGAATTTTGCATTTAATCTATAATACTAATATTTGCCATATTCCAATAATATACTAAAATCATTGTTTCTTACACCTCCAATCCCTCACATTGGCAAAATTTGCTTTTTGTACAACCCCCCAAATTAATTCATGCCAAACAGCCTCTGTGTTTCTTGCTTAAAAAAGGAAGAAAATTCAGATTCTTAATATGCTTTGCCTTGCTTTTCCTTTCAATGACCTATGACTGTTCACATGAACTACAAAGAGGTTGAAGGAGTTAGGCTTCATCTGCTCCTGTGAAGAAAAGGGCTAAGGAAGTATCCAACAGCAACCTTCAGCTGCCTGAAGGTGAATCACAAAACCTGAGTCAAATGTTCCTTGGTCTTGGCAGAAGGTAAAACAAGAGACAGCAGTCCAAGCCTGCAGCTTAAATGTTAGGAAAACAAATGTCTATGTTAGGAATGCAGGGCAGCGCAAGAATGGGTCACCTAGGAGGTTACAGAGGTTTTCAGGACTTGGTTTGATAACTCATAGCTGACTCTAGCCAGCGCAGTGATGATCTGGCTTCAAGCTGGAGGCTGTGCTAGATAATTTCTAAAAGCCCTTCCAAACACTTCTCACACCCTATCAACTCCTCGATTCTTGGCAAGCACATATTTCTGAATCCCTGATAAGAAGTATTAACACCAGTTATTTTTGGCTTGTCATTAGTATTTATGTGAATACTCTTAGCAGTTCCAAATGCCAAGGCTTTGGTTTCAGTGATATTTTTCAAACAGGAAAGCGCTGGGTTTTTTTGCCAATTTATCATTTCTAATCTGTTCAAAGCTAAAGAGAGAACTCTTCAGTGAGACTTCTTCATAAGTAACTGCTCATAGTGAAAACAAATTAACATCTATTATTTAGCTTCGTTCTTAAAATAGTTAACATATGCCCGCAGGCTAAAGCATATATTGAAAAAACAAACAAAAGTTACAGATCCGGGATCTTCACCACTCTCTGAGGACTCAGTGATAAGATACAGCAGAGCTAGGACTCAGGCTAGCTGCCTGATAAATTCCTGATTGCACAAAACCACCAGTAATGCCTCAGAATTTAACAGATGTAAAATCTTATTGCTAACATATTCATAACTGCAACAGCTACAGTCAGCTGAGACTGAACCTGTAACACAGGCATTTAGGAAGTGCTGCTATGGATATGGTGCTGGAGTTCTGTGGGTTTAACTGTGTTTACTCCACAGTATTTTATAAACCTGCACCCAGGGTGCATGTGCTGGCCATGTCCATGTTGTGGAGCAGGTGTGTTCCTCAGTGAGGTACCCTACTCATTTTATCTGAGGTACCCAGTAGAGAATAAGCCGTGCGTCTGGGTTTCCTTCCAAATTGCCCAGAGCAACAATGCATCAGGATGCAGATGCAGTGAACACGTGGACCACGACTCTTGAATAAGCCAAACATCTGTCTGTGCCACAGTCACAGCCAAAGGGACTTCAGTCAGCACTGTGATGGGGAGTACAGTCTTGCTGGATTATCTAAAACTAAGTAACAAATTCTTGAGATTGCCACTCATCATCTTTAGCCCAGAGAGGACATTGAGCAAGGATAAGGAAGGGGGGAGGGAGAACATGAACGACTGAGAAAAAATTGTTATCCTTCCTTAATTATGCTTAGATTTCTGATGGATTTCATCAAAGAAACTCAATACTGACAGAATTGGCTCTGTAACACTGAAGAAGATACCAAGAAGAGATGCAAGCTTTGACAAATTCTTGAGAGTCCTGAAGGCTGCATACCACCAGAAAAATAACATATAGCTGAGAAGTGTCAGCATGAAAATCAGAAGGAAATTAAGGAGTTAAAAGAAATGAAAGGAAAAATTAAAGAAACCCACAGTACTGACCGATACATGACACACCAGGGGAAAACTGATTTCTGAGATCTGTTTGGGATTTTGGTGAGGTATAGGGTTTTTTTGGTGGGTTTTGTTTTATTTTGTTTGTTATTTTTTTGCTGCCTTATAGCAAAGACTGTATCTAGAAGGACAAGAGAGATTGGCAGATGTCTCTTCAGCATGCATGGTCTGAAAACATGAAGCAAAAGCAATTTCAGCTTCATTTTATTCTAAATATAGGACATCTGCTGAAGTTACTTAAAAATTATAAGGCAACTTCAAGGAATTAGCAAATTATCTGGTCTAAATCTGTCACAATAATCTTTTAGATTCTGCTTTGAGTTGTGTTGTAATTTTCAGCCACCACTGAAAACTTCCTCTGCCAAAAAAGCCCTTTTGTTCAGTGCAGAATTATGGTCCAAACAGACCTGAAAAGAGGAATTATCAAAAGGTAAAAAAGACTAATACTCTGTCATCTTAAATACCCTCAAAGTTTGAATTTAAATGGGAGCTGAAGTCAAAACCTTAACGAGTCACGTCTGGAAAGAAAATGAACCTATTTCTGGTACGAGCATCAAGTTCTCCTGCACCTGTATCTGTTTAGCGAAAGACACTAAAAGACAGTGGGAAAAAGTCTCCACCTAACAAAACATATTAAAAAATACTTTTATTCTAGAAAGTATAATCATTTTGTATAGAAAGACTACGCATTATCAACAGGAAAGCAAAAGAATATACATAAACTTTTATGATAGTAAAACCAAGTGGTTTCAACTTGCTGGATAAAAAATTTCCTGTGGCTTCTAGTAAACCTGCTTGTTATGTCAAAAAGGATTAATTTCCACTGTCACTAGAGCCATAATTTAAAAAACTTATTCAGATTTAATTTAAAACATGCTTTTGCTTGTAGTTCATGGCTGTTTGAAGCTGGACTTAATGTAAACCATGATTTAGATTTGCAAAACTCTGGATCACCAAGGGGCTGAATTTTATATCCCCAAGATCAGCCTAATCATAGAAGGAAAAACAAAATCCAGGCAAGTAATGCTGTTTATTTTAAAAGGACAGACGGGATGACATATGGATTCTAAATACTGGGAAAACACCAAGCCTGAAGCGATAAACACATATATGATACGTATGATATTTGTACATTTACAATGTATGCACTGTATGGATATTAGGCATCTATGCACTCAAATATACATGGGACAAATATATGGGATTTGGGAAAGCTGATCAGCAATCCGTCACACTAGGAAAAACAAGGAAGAAAAGTTAATCGATGGGAAACAAATAGCTCAGGAGAACATTTTCAAACAGCTTAGCTTCAGAGAAGCCACTGAATGGTGTGCAGGAACAGACACAACAAAGACACAGAAAAAAGCAAGCAGAGAGTAAAGCTACCTCCCATGTCTTGTAAATATAAAGACATGTTATGTGGTGGATGAAGAGACTGTGTCCCGAAGAGCAGCCTGGCATGACACCACAGGAGAATATTAAGTGTGGAGAGAATATGGCTCCTTATTCACTGATACCTCAGACATGAAAATACATACAACACATGACAAAAATACCTTACATGCTTGCAGCTCTCAAAGGTCTCCTTGTGATTGAGGAGTGAAAATACTTCTAATTAATAAAAACACAGCCATTTAATGTAAATGCAATGAAAGAGAATAACCAGAAACACGGGCTCTAAAGTTAAGTGGCAGTTTCTTTTAAGGCAGTATCAGACTATGAAAGATTTTCCTTTAGCTTGCCCATAAAATCAAGTTGACCAATCTGCCCAGAAACTAATTCCTACTTTATTCTATTGAATTTATTTTTAACTTTTAAGACAGCATTACATGTGATCACCACATATAAGTTCTTCATTAGAACCTGTATGAAAAGATGTTCTAAACACAAGACACTCAGGCAGCAATCCCCACCTGAAACCACATACATTCTTAACCCAGCAGAGGAGAAAAAAATTAAAATGCAAAGAAGGATTTATGAATTGAATTTATTTTTTTATCTACCAGTCAGCCTAAGTTGAAACATGAATAACTGCTTTAACACTGAAACAGTATTCAAATATTTGACTCCATTCCCCTATTGCTTCTAAATTCACTCAGAAGTCAAGATTATTAATTCTTCCTGACAGAAAATCAAGATTTAATGATCATATGATAACCCTTAGGAATTACAAAGTAAACTTAGATGATAATTCAAGACAAAACAGAATGTTTTTACAGATGTACAAAAAGCATCATGCAGAATGTCCATTTAGGTATTTCCTGTGGGACAGTAACTAATTTTTAAGAAAATACAGAGCGAAAAAGTATTTTTTTATATGTACAGTACAAAGTTGAATAGCAAAAAAGGGACCTTTATTACTATCTATGGACCTTTTACGATGCTACTCTCAGCTTTGACAAAACAAACAGAGCCCCTCAAGCACACCTTTAAAAGAGCTTGTAATGGGAAAATGTATGAAAGAATTTTAACCCAATGACCTTGTCGCAATAATGCTGCTTACCTTTTCGACAACACTGCTTTCAAGATCAAGCTTTCTATTTATTGAGTACATCAGGCCAAAAATTGTGAAATATATGTGTCTTGTACAATTTTATATAGGAACTGATTTCAGCATAGTAAAAATGATAGGCTGCAAACGATTTTTAGGTAAATTTTTAGTTTTCAGGTCATGTCTGCAAGGAAGTAACATCAGAACTAACCGTGGTGTGAGAAATGGAGATGCAGAAACTGCACAGCCTGGGCATTGATTTTCTTTTTTTCTGCCCCAGAGTTCTCTGCCAGCAGAAACACTTTAAAGCAAAGTACAAGCAAGTGACAATCTATTTCCACGACTCTCTTCATTTTTTATTTTGCATATTGTTTAATGATATTTAGACTTCAAAGAGATTAAAATTGTTTCTCTCCTGTATATGTACATTGCCTTCCCTTGATTCAAAGTTGCCAAAACATTCAACCAGGGCAGCGTTCTGTCTAGCACAGAGTACAAGATTAGACCAGAAAATTTAAGAGCCAAAGTAAGATCTAGAGGCACTTCTAGTACATTCTGTCTGCAATGAAAATCCCTGGCAGATGCTTCTGCGAAATCCTTTAGTTGTATAAATGTGGAACAGGATTTAGACATTCCACCTAACCTGACCTGTGGAAAAAAATACTCTTCTGATGACAAATCTATTTGTTTTACCCTGGCCACTTCCACAATACACATGGGATGGCAGGAAGAGGGGTGGGAGCATGCCCTACTCTGCAACACTGAATTATGTTTCAGGGAGAGAGACCAAAGCAGTTGAGAAACCTTCCCTGATCTCAGGTACTAATAGAGAATTGGTTGAGAGCTGTTAATAGCTTGAATGAAAGTCACAGCCACATCTTGAATTTTCACTTTCCATAAAATCTTAAGATCTACCAATGTGAAATAATCATTCATAAAGCACAGGTTGGGTTTTTTTGTTGGGGTTTTTTTTTCCCTCTTATTGTTTCCATATAGTAATGGACAAAAGATTTTGGAGACCATCTTTATATCTGCAGAAAAGATGGGTGAAGACAAAACCGGCATTTGTTTTCCTCAGTGCAACTCCTTCAGCGTTTTTGCCCTGTCATCATGATTTTGCCTCAATATAGTTTTATTTTTAACAGTATGTTTCTGACATTGGCAAAGGGCTTCCACATATTTCTAGGGCATTCACCTCACACTTAAATCATGCATTTCATCCATTTAATTTTTTTTATTTGTATACAGTTCCTGATTTGTATACATCACTAGTATTAAGTGGATTGCAGAATACAGACTGAGAGGTGAAAGCTTTGGGTTGTCCTTCATTTAAACTTTATATGGCTTCTGTGTTCCCTAATGATGCCATTCTTACCTATAAAATCTATGTCTTTGCTATTTTAAGCATAAAACTTAAAAGGCACACTGAAAAGTGCTGAATATCTTAAGAGGTATAGGAGGAACTTGGGACTTGCAGGAAGTAATTAACTCTCTTTTGCCTTTAAAGCCCTCCCTTTAAAGCCTTCGCATCCTGCTTTGTCAACTTCGACAAGCATTTTGAAATACCATCTGGCTATTAAAGAGAGTGGAAGAAGAACGCTTTAGAAGCAACCATAGCAACGATAAAAAGCACAGTCACCCACTACCTGCACCAAAAAAGAACAACCAAAATAATTTATTGTTCAATACGTCAGTGCCTTTTTTTGTCACTTAGGGCTTACAATAGAAGCAAGAAAAGCAACAGGAAAGCTGTTTTAAAAATCCATTTAGGTGTATGGTTTGGGATTTGGTTTTTTTATGTTTTTCAATAAGAATGAATTTTCAGAAATACATGCACTTGATCTAATCCTAAGAGTCTCCCCCAAAACTTCCTCCTCCCACCCCCGTCCCCAAACACCATGAACTGAATTTTGTCATTTCAATGGGCATTGAGCATTGCATTGAAACACTGAGAGAATCTGGGGAAGAGATTCCTATGAAACCTCCTGTAACAAAATGTCATTCAACAAATTCCCTACAGAAAACTGTTTCAGACTGATAATCTGAACCTATTTGCATACTAATCAACTACCCCTTTAAGAATTACTACAAAAAATACAGGCACACATATTTATAACAGAGATCAGTATTACTGTGTCTATGTTTGTTATGATTGAGATGACAAATCCCATTAGACATGTTTTAGAGAGGAAGGACTGATGGAGAGGAGCTTTTGAAAGGAACACAATTTTGTTCTCAAATAATACAAAAAAGTTTTAATGCCTGTGTTAGATGACAGATTTAAGCAAAAATAACCATGTTCCATACCTGTATTTAGCCATGAAATGCCTTGGTCCTTTTGGCAGTAAATGTCTCAAATTTCAAAGTACTGTATTTTTAAATGAATCTACACAGTTTAAGGTATTTTATTTAAAGAGTTTCCCCCTTGGATATCTGAATGACTGGAAGGTGTATTAACAGCTGTCCAGTATAGATTGGGTTGACATACAGCATTGATGTAACGTGGGTGCACCTCCATGTAGCTTCTATACAGGGAAACTTGGTATTACATATAGAAGTTTAAGTAACCCTTGGTGTAAGTTAATCTTTCCTCTTCTAAGTACATGTAGACATAATGGGGGGGCATTAAAAGCCACTGATATGAGGATATAACTGAGATGCAGGCTGCACTGAATGTGTGAAACAGAAGTAACACAGCAGTACCTGGAAGTTTAGTGAAGGATATAAAAATACATGAAATCTCAAACAAGCAGTGAACTCAGCCTATAAAAGCAACCAGATTTATGACCCTCTACAGCCATAGAACCTGATTTCAGTAATGCTACTGGATGGTAACCTGCATTCCTAGGAAAACAACATCACTTGTAAGATTTAAGATCATTTTGACATTTTTAATGCAGCTTCTTATACCATCAGTGTGAGTGAGGAATGACAGGTAAAAATATAAAGATGGGAAGTGGCAAAGCGTGCAAAAAAAAAAATCTGAAAATATATAGGTCAGAGTAAACAGGGAGAAAAAAAATGAAATCAATGCAGGTATTTCTTTAAGAGAATGCAGGAATCTCTGCCACTCAATAGCAATACACAGGCATCATTCTGTCATCAAGGAGTAACTTGCTCAAAATAAATTGCTTGTATAATATTTTCCCTTCATAAAGGGTAAATATCAAACATTAAAATTATAGAAGGAACTAGATAAACATAAACAACCAAATACAAGAACTTTAAAGCAACTTAATATTTGCTGAAAGGAAAAGCAGGCATTTTCTGGAAGTATTTCTAAATCCACACTTTTTCCATTAAACTCTTTCTACATACAAACATTAACCTATGCCAATCACAAAAAATATTATTGGCTAGCAGCATTTGTCCATCTTCTCTATCCTGAACTTAGAATAAGGTTCAAGTTTACGCCAACCTTAAGCGTTGGATGATGATGATTTGCCTGCAAGCTGCTTTCAAGTACATAAAGTTACAGGGCTTTTAAATGTAAAAATATACACAGTTCCTATGTTAAAAACTTCATGCAGTAAATCTAAGCTTTTATGCAGAAGGTGTTCTGCAGAGATTAATGAACCCTTGTAAGAGTTTGGACAAGAAACTTCATATGAAAGATGCTTTAAAACTCTTTGATACCACCTTTCCTGTTTCAGTGTATAAATCTTGATGTGCTTTAACTTAAAATTTGCTAGCAGTTCATGTCAAGACTATTAGAAAATTAGCAGGAAATAAGTTCTGATATTTATTGTACATGTTGGCAGCTTCTCAGGAGAGCAGTGCTTAATCCAGCCCTGTTCATCTCATGGGGATACAGGCAGGAGAAGAACCCTTTTTTCTACATAAAGCGTTAAGAGGATATGTACTGCTGTCTTTGTTGGGAAACAGCTTGCCTTACAGCTCTCTTAAACCATGAGAACCATCGTCCTGCTCCCAAAAAGTTTTAAACTCTGCAGGCCAAGCACTTATTCCCCTCCCACTCTCCCTCCCTTCCCCTCAAAGAGTTGCTGTCTGCAATTTAAATGCCAAAGTTGTAACATAAAAAAATTACAGATGCTGACATTTGTGGAATTGATGTAATTGCTGTCTTCCATGCAGTAAATAGAAGTGATAATGATAAATGATGCTAACAATTATGCTGTTATGGTTTTAAATTAACTACACACACAAAATTTCCCTTTAGATTAACATTCCCTAAAACCTTTATATTAGACTGGCCCAATAAAACCTAACATCTTTAATGTTTCATTTCAAATGCTTACTCCATACCACTTCCCTTGAAGTAGGTTTTTTCCTAGGAAGTTTGTTAACTTCAAGGGCAAAGGCTCAGATCCACATTTACAAAATATGTTTCTGTACAAGATGAGAAAAAAATTGAATTCCATTTTCACTAGTAGGTACTTTTCCATCTCTATGTAGAAAGTAAAACTGTTTTGAAGACTGAGAATGAACACTTTGAATAACTGTAACTCACACTAAAAATTACCTACAATAAATATAGGCCCCAAACACATTGCCTTTAATTTCTTCATTAAATTCATGTTCTTATCTCTACCTGCTCCTCTGTTGGTGCTTAGTGTCCCCTGTCTTGTGTGACACAGTTGACACAGAACCACACACAAGGGTGTACTGAACACATCTACCATTGGTCTGAGATGTCAGTGACCAACAGAGCAGGAATTTCATATTTCAGAAGTCATTAATATTTTATTGAAAATATCATATTACAGAATCCATTATTTCTAGAAGATCAGTGACCAAAGTGCAGCTTCCTAGCTTTACAGCACTTTACATATGTATATGTATGCAGATCCACCCATACAATAGCAGATACATACACGCACCCCTAAAACACAGACATTTTTGTTCTGCCAGACATTATCTAATTGGTAAAAAGCTGATTTTATGTATATATCACTATTAAATGATGCTGAAGTGGTTCTCTTTTTCTCCTTCAGACTATAGGGATACACTTTATGTTTCTAATAGCAAATTATATTTGACATTTAATTTAAAAACCAAGTTGCCCTAATCTAGAGCTCTACTACAACAGCATTGATAAAGCAATGAAGCTTTCCATATGACAAATCCTTTTTTTTTCTTTAAATTTAAGATAATTTTAGTCAAAAGTAATTGAAAATGTAATTTAGATTTCATTACTTTGTGTGTTTAATTACTACAGAACAGTTCCAAAAGATGATGATCCCATAAAGTAATAATTTTCTCACTGATACGTGGTATCAGAGAAAACAAAATAATAAAATACAAATTAATATGAGCATTTGAATTATATTGAAAACATTAAATGCATACCAACGTGTAATCCAGTCCTGATGCTTAAGCATTCCACCTACAAGTACGTCCTAGGAATTTATAAATCTGAGCAAACCAGACAAATCTACAAAACTTACTTGTAACAGGCAGTCCTTACATCCTTAGCTCATCATACGAACAAAATGGTTTTATTCAATTATGACCATGCAATTAGTCCACAACTCCTCTAAAGAGTTCCTAACATATTTCCTAACCTCATCAGCTGTAGAGCACAACTGAGCCCAGGCTTTATCTCCTCTCTACAGGAATTTCGCACCTCATTCTTCAAAAGGAAACTAGAGGGCTTGTTTATAACCAAAATATCTGATTCAGGAAGATAATAAATTCTTTTACAATGATTGTGTCCAATCCATCTGCACCTATTCAGTAATCTGTGAGCTTATTCCACTTTGACAAGGGGCACAGAAGCTAAATTAACTCCTTGTTCATGTTCCTGAAATGAAAAAGTCTGAGTTAACCTAAAAATTTCTGCATCAGTCCCCATAACCCACATCTTTTCTCTATCTAGCTCCTCCAGATTTCAAGGTTATCAGTAGACACATGGGTGATGCAATTAAAGCCACCTGAATTTTTTCACCTGAAGAGCTTTTACTATAGCTGAGTGAAAAAGAACTGTATGCATGAACCACGTTAAAAATTTGCTGTGCAGAACTACAAGGCTAATTTTAAATTGCTAGCATCACACTTGAAGTGAAATTTTCTATTTTGATAAAGCAAAATATCTTACTTGGCCCTAAAATACGGATTTTCCTAATCACTTTTATTCTCTGGAGCACGGGTAATTTTAAACTCAGAATATCATCTTCTCAAGGATGCGTCCCTCTGCAGAAAGACTGGAGTCTCTGTGTGTACTCTAAAGGATTGTTTCATGATAGATTATACCTGACAGTACTTAGCAAGAATGTCACGTATCACAAATATTGGCCAATAATGCGCAATGCAAAGGCTGCAAATGTCAGTGTAATATTAGAGGTATCACAACACTAAACCACCGTATCAGAAACATTTGCAGAGACACTGTCATGATACCACACCTAGCGCACAGCAGTGCTTTCAAGATAAGTTTATTAGGATGTCTTTAAATACTTAGCTTTATAAAACATAAAGACCATGCTCCTGTCTATTTTCATTCGTACGTAATCCAGCAAGGGGATGTGAAAGTCAAGATGCCCGTGGGTTCAGCTATGGTAAGTCACCTTGACTGTACCACCACAGTGCTGAAAGCGGGAAGCAGGCACTGTAGAACGTAACAGCCAACCTACCAAGGTTGTCTCTCATCACATTCATATTGCTCTTTTTCACCTCTCTCTGCCCAAAGCCTTAAATACTTTATTTCAGAACCATAATATGCCTTTCATTATGGTCCCAATCATACTTTAAGCCAATTCTTTCAAGAATCAGATTGCATTCAAAGTCACACGAAAAAATCACCTAAGTTATTTCAATTTACTAATTTTAAGGTTAATTTTCAAATCAACAGTATCTTAAAGACAACTTTATGCCCTTTACACATTATGAATTCTGCTAGAATAACATGAGGTATCACAAGACCACTACAGCTTTATTTGTATGGAAATCACTACCAAACAGAACTTCCTCAAAGACTGTAAAATCTACACTAATTTGCTCTATGTAGATTATGAATTATGGAGCCAGATATGAAACTGGACAACACTTCATCTTCACAGGCTGCTGACCCAGAAAAAAGGTCATTTCAGATAGTTTTCTTTGAACTCCAAGATGTAAGATTTTTTCTCTGGTTGCTATATTAAACTCTAGTTAGCTACTAAAAAGTATTATGAAGGAATTTGGAGAGATTTATTTCAACAGGGATGGTGACAAGTATTCTGCTGGTCACTGGTTAATGCAGATCTTGCAAGGTATTACTTCTTTGCATTCAGATTTATGGTCCAGTGGAATTAGTGTTTTAGAACACATTATCCAATACCACTGCACAGATATTATTTCAGAGCAAAATGCATGAAAGGATAAAGCAGTGTAATGTTCTTTGGATATTTCTAAGCTTTCAAGAAAGATGCAGAGGGACAAATAAAAGCTATTGGAAGAGCAAAGTCACAAAATTATCCTTATTTATTTATAAAATCACTGTCTTACCTCAGCTGGACATAATGACGATTTATGATGTGAGATATGAGCAACAATTATTAATTCTCAACAAAGAAGTTTCAAACTTATATGGATAAAACCATGTTTTCCAATACAGAACTGTGGATCTAAACAGCAGATAATTAAAAATAATCAAAAGTAACTGTGAAGACTAACAAATCTAAATGGCTAACAGTTCACTCTTACCAGCCTTGATACTAGTTGCTACAGGAATTCAAGTAGCAGAATTTAAAGTAGCAGAGCTATACTTTGTTGTCCTTCTAAAGAAAAAACATCAGGGATGGCAAAACCACAAGGTTTCATGGTTTATTTGTGCGTGAGAAATATCTACTCAGACACATTTAAACTTTTCTAGGAATAAACTGGGTTATGACAGGAGATGTTTCTTTGAGCTACATTAGCACTAGAAATAAACAAGCAATAAAGGAAATTTTCTAATCATACACACTGAAAATTATGAACTTTGAGTTGTCTCATTTGAGTCTTTTTCATTATTTTATTATTTGTGTGTTTAGTAATTAGTATTTAATATTTCCATTTCAGCAAAAAATTGACAACAGACTATCAGAGGGTATCAAACTAAAACATGAAGACCTTCTAAGACTGCCATCTTTTGACCCTGAAAATATTTAGGGAAAAGAAGGGCTTACTGCTGTGGAAACTCCATGGCACAGGCAAACACTGATTGCATTTTGAGAACTCTTACATCCCTCACCCTATTAATAAAAGGGCCAAAGATACATTGAAAGTTACAGTGTTCTGCCATCCTTAAAAACTAAGAGTAACAAATTATTCAAGAAAGGTCACCAATTAAATGAAAGCTGTGGAAAATAGAAGAAAATTTTCATGATTTTCTTAGTTTAAGTGTGTTCTTCTCTGTGCTGTAAAAATAAATACCTCATTACTTTTACATTCACCTTCTGAGGGTTTTAGTTCTATGATAATGATGATTCTTGCTGCTTTTGAAGGGGGGAAAAGACAAGGTATTCACTCTAAGTAAAAAGCTGTTACCCTGAGAGTATTCCTCTCAGCAGTCTCACCGATTTTAATGCACTATGTGATCCTCACTTGCCACCTAGAAGGCCCCTCATAGGAAAAATAAACCTAATTAATGGAAGGATCCCTATCATCTGCCAAAACTCCTTCTTCAAAAAGAACTTGGTGCATGGGGCTTGATTCAGCAGGCCCAATAAAGATCTGAATGGTTATCTAGATTAAGTCAGTTTGGAAATAAAATATATTTTGAAGATGAAGAAGTGAAAAGCACATTTTTAAAAACACTACTTCACAACTATTGGACCAAGCAATTATCTTTCCATTCCTGATAAATATTCTTTCTTGGTGAGCAGAGCACTGACTATTTGTCTCTCTTCAGCAGACTATTATGGATCATCTTAAAAGGAAAATTTCTAAGTCAGATAACCCAAAACTACACACAAATTATTGTGCTTGCTCACACAAATTATTTCCATGTTGGGTTCTTTCTGCATGCGAAGACAGTTTTGAACTACAGTTAACTTAGGGTCAATATAAAATTGTATAGCTTCATGAAATATTCATGCCAGCACAAAATTCTCATACATGTATGTGTGTGACTTTATAGGTACAAACATACATTTACATACATAAAACATGCATAAAGAAATGTATTTTCCACAGACCTTTTTATTTCTGCACAGCAAAAATTAAAGACCTGCATATTCCCATTATCCAGCATCAAGATGAAGTGAATGATAAAAAGACACCGTGTTTTTTGAATGATAAAATGTTTTGACATTCACTTTAAAAGTGTTTTACCTCTCACATCTGTAATTTGCACCACAGACAGGTTGTCTAAAATATGTTCTTAAATACATCAGTCTTGCTCATGGAGCATTTTCCTGTGAGATGTCTGCTACTTTCAAATACTGAGGTACTCTTATGTGCAACATGACAGGAAGGATTTCTTCATCCTTCTTTCTGAAAACTGCTAGAATCAGGGGAAGGACACACTGACACAGATGACAAAGATCATCATCACCCTCTATGATTTTGCAGTACATGTAATAAAAGGCATCCAAATATCCTAAATACTGCAACAAAAGCATATCAGAGAAGAGACATGGCATTTTCTCCACTACACTTGGGTTTTTTTTCTTTTGGATTACCATAAAATTCATAGTCTGAAGAAATGAATAAATTATTACGTTTATGGTTGCCACTATTCTTTACCCAATATACTTCAGTTACTAATCACAAAGGTTTTCAATACAGAGAATTTTAATAGAAAAATATATCTTCACAGCTACAGAGTCAAACGGGGCTGGAAATGCAGCTCTTACAGTTAATAAATTCTCATCCTTAGTGAGTGAGGTTTGACTATAACTAAGATCACAATTGCAATGTTCCCTTTAATCAGCAACATCTCAGACATTTCTGTAAAAATTAGTGCAGGATAAGGCAAATGTTTAATTCCACAAACAAACTGCAGTTACTTTTCTTGTTGTTTTTGTCCTCTAACCAGGAACCCTAATAGGTTCATATTCTTAGAAACAAAACATTTTACTTTTGGACAGTTCTGTTCATAAATTTCTACAGTTTCTAGAATAATGAATTTTTAAATACAATGTATTTTTATGTGGGAATCAGTGCTAAAATTCAAAAAAATTCACCAGTGATCAGAGGAAAATGCACCTTCTATCTTCATCTTCCCTTGCCCTGCTGCCATCTGGACTAGATTTCAGACTCTTTGTCAAGAGATTTGGAAGACTGTTGACTTAAAAAAAAAACTACTGGGAAGCTAAATGCTTGTCATATAATTTCTAAACAAATTTACTTAAATAATAATTTTGCAATTGGCAGAAATGCAAAGAAACACAGCTACATGAATGACCGAGTCCTATAAAATGTTACAACTTGTAAACCTCTTCAATACACATACCCAGACCGAAATCTTCAACACTGATTTGTGGCATTTAGGCAGTATCTATATGACACAATTTGGATGCAGATTGTTTCATGCACATCTCATAGATGCAGGTATTCCCAGTCACAAACTCATAACCCTTTCTCATCCACAGACTTCTAATACAAAGTCCCATTTTTGCGTGTGCCGTGGGAACATGTTGATTATTTTTCTCTAATACTAATCATAGGGGACATCTGTAGGAGTAACAAATTGACACACTCATACTTCTCCAGCACAATGGGGCAATTCCTCTGCAGTTGACAATAAACTTTGAACAGAATGTCTAGAGATCCATGAGAACTTAATACCATTCAGAGTCTTATTTTGAGCATGTCTTGTTTTGACATATTTATTGATGATAGATAATTATTAGGTTGATTTGATTTCCAAATTAATAGCTAATATACTAAATGAATTATTAATTTATTCAGTTTTATATCAAGATGCACTCTGTTATAATAGCTCTTTAAAACAGCTCGCAAGTGAGAAATTCTCTAAGTGCATCAAAACTAATAAAAAAAGGCTAAAAAGTAGAGCACACTTCCTAAACTTTTGCCCATGTACATAAAAACAAAACCATGGACCTTTTTATTTCTGTGAAAGTACTCACAAAACCAAGCATAAAAGCTCATAAAATATGGAGAGAACAAGCCCATGCTGTCCATATGTTTTAAGATACGGCCAAATTTTCAGTGTATTTATGTCTTATTTCTTGGCAAATGCTTACAAAAAGCCAACCAGACCCATGTGAAAGCAAGCAAGGACATATTTTCAGTTACATTCCCTTGTAAAAAAGAGAACATGGAGGATATCAAGATTGTACTACTGTTACTGCATTTTTTTATAATTTCCTAGAAGTGACCACCTTGTACCTTGAGATGCGCAGGTTACTGCCTTCAATATCAGCAATATATTACAGTATCCAGCCTGCAAAGCAACTCAGTTTATGAGTCAGAGCTACTGACTTTAATATTTGCAATTATGAATGTGTAACAACCCCCCCTGCAAAATATTATTTCCAGTTAAATTACCACTGTACTGTTAGGATGTTAATAAATCCTTATGAAGATCAGACATCGAGGAGGATGTATGATTATATTTCTGATGGAAGGAAATGGCACGGTTAGGGAGGATGATTCTGTCTGCATCTTGAGGACGTGTAAAAAAAAAGTTTCTGCCTTAATTTATGCTGTTTGAAAGCCCTGAACTAGTTTTCAAAACTTTATCCTTCAAAGGCATTCTTAATATTCAAAAAGACCTTGCTAATTAACTCCTAAAACTACCTCAAGTCCAACCTGCTTTTCCTGCTCCTTAGAAAAGTTTTAATTACACAGATTAAGCACTGGAATTCCAGCTGTCACCTTCCAATAGCTTTCTTCCTTTTTAAATAAGGTGCTTTTTGTGCTGATCTCTCCGTTGCTTTGAGAAGAGCTTTGGATGGGTTGTTTTTATGATTTAGCAATTCCACATGACTATTAAAAATGATGTGACAGGATGGAAAGCACAGTTAACCAGTTACAGAACACATAGCTCTTTTTTGAAATGATATGACATCTGGCAATCTTAACACAGATAAAGAATTACCTGAATCCCAAAATGGCAGTTTCAGAGCAGATCATGCATTGTCATCACAAGGGTGCATGATGACAGGGCAAAAGGTGTGAGTTCCTTCAGAGTGAATTCCTTCTTTATGCAAGGAAAACCAACCCAATCCCATTGTGACAGCAATTAAGCACAACAGGATTCCCAGACAGGGCAGCAGACTCAAATCTATGGCCCCTCTTGCATGAGATGACTTCCAGAGATCCCTTCCAGAGCAGACTTTTCTATGATCCTGTGAACACATTCATCAGGCCACATAAACTGTTGTTCACCCCATCCATATTATTGTTTGGAGGAAGATGGCCAGAATCCTATTTCAAAGAATGAAGGGGTTTTATTTGTGCAATTCCAGCTGCCCTGACTGTACGAACAAAGTAGGCAGTGGGAGCAGCTCCATGGAAATATGCTTAGTTGTGTAAAGGTCTTCTGATTATGTTTCCCAGTGTGCAGGGCTTCTCACATCAGGCTACATGACAGGGCCGGCATAAACATATGTGCATATAAGCTAAGCAATGCAGTAGGCATTACAGACTCCCATCTATAACCAGCAAGGATGCTGAACATGGGTATCTCAGATTTTCTCTGGCCTTAAGCCTTATGCAGGGCACAGGCGCTGAATAGATACGCCCAAGAGGCTGGCATATGCAATTAGTGAAGGAGGGAGATACTGACCAATTAAAAGAAAGAATAAAAATCATTAGAAATGCTTACAAACCCCATGTCCAGAAATCATTATTAATACAATAGCTCACACAGAATTTGCAGTAAAAATCTAAATTACTCAAATTATACTTTAATCACGGCCTGCTAATATTTACTAGAGTGTGCTCAGCAGGAAACACTTTCAGAGTTCCAGCTCCAATAAACTTGCCAAGTTCTGTATGCTCCAGAAACACAGTAATTTGTCACAAATGTCTCAAAGCCACTGAAAGTAAGTACTCACTTCCTCACAAATACAAAGGAGAACTCACACATTTGGGAGTAATGTAGAATTTTTCTGGGGTTGATTCAGACTAATTCAGCTCTGATGTACTAATGATCCAGTAAGGTTAATCCAGGCAACTTTCCTCATCAGCTGAGCATTCTTCCTGCCATCAGCTTCAAGCTGACTGCATGAATTTCTTAAAACTAAACCAGAAATCTTCAATTCCCAACAGTGCCACCTTCCTTGCTAGATCATTTCTAGCTTACTGTGAACAACCCACATACCCCCTTGCCACTGAACTTCAGCATCACCTTTAAAATCAGACTACTCCAAAAAGTTTTTTTCTCAGAAGATACACAAACAGCATTTTCTTCAAATATAAGTAGGCAGATCATTTATAATTTTCAGTTACTGTCTATATATGCCAGTATTTATCTTCTTCAGAACACCACCAATTAGAAATAGATATATGCTACAGTTCAATTATCTACAGCCTTTAAAAGTGAAAGAATGCAGTAAAAAAAATTTTTGCTTTTTTTTTTTATATATTTGCTTACTGTTAACAGACAATACAAGAAATGCTCTAAAATAGCTTCATAAAATGAAGACACATTTTTCCTCACTTCTTGGACAGTTCAATACCAGGACATAACTTGTGCTACTGACATTTTTAAATGATAAAATCCAATTAAATGCAACATCATTCACTTCAGCAAAGAGTTTAAGAAAACCTTCTGAAGGCACAGAAACATTTTCAGTGTAAAGCAAGAGATTCACAGATATTAAGAAAAAGAAATAATCTATAGGTATTACTCTCTTTGCAGCAGTGTATGTCTATTGACATGTTAAGTTCCATGGACACATAATTAAAAAATAAGTTTCATCCCCAAGCAATCAGAAAGTTACAGATGCAGTAATTAGTCATCTCTATATCAAGAATTTACTTCAAGACACAAATCAATTAATAACACCTGCAAACAACTACACCTCATATGAAAAATACCTTCTTTCTTCCCCAAAACATGAGAAATACTCTCTCCAAATTCCTTACCATGGATTCCAAAAAGGGAGATTTGGACAAACCCCACAATTTTCAGATATTTTCCAAGTCTTCAGAAAGGATAGCCTCAGCTTTTGGGAGAAAATGCCATAGCGTTCTACTCACTAACTAGCTGCCAGTATATCCTGCTTCCCTAGAGTCCCTGAAATAGCAGATTGCAAGGGTTTTACTGCTGAAACACAAGTGTACTTTGGGCCAATAATTTCTGCCTAGGGTATCTGTGGAAAACGTGAGCATCTTCAAGCCTCAATAACAATCCTGTAACATACTGCAGAATTTGTGTACTTAAATAGGTAAAACCCCATTTGCACAAAAGCCCTTCAATACACATTTATAACTCGTAATAAGTGCTTCTGCTAATTATTTATGTCAAAATATAAAATTCTGGGGAGTATGCATGCTCTACTAATATCAGATTGTAATGAGTACAGGATCCCTAGCAATGTAATACAAACGATGACACAATATACTCAGCACAAAATTTCAAGGATACATGTAATTACTTCTTGTAACCTGAATCAACTCCAGGGAAATCAGAGTGTAATGACTGAATTCAACGGCAGCAGAATTGGACGCTAAGACTGCTTTGATGCAAAGATACCACTGCCCCGGAGTCCTTCTGTCATTTGGTTTGGAAAGGTTCCGAAAATTCTGAGAGAGAAAACAGATACCATGGCTGAAAACCTATGGAGAGAGCTGTGACAGCCTTTGCCAGGCATCAGCCAGATAATGTAGAATGTAGAGCACTAGAACAAGCTTTTGAAGACAGGATGTGGAAACACACAGCCCTTACACCAGGGAACTAATGTTATTAAAAAAATAATAATCTCAATATGCACAACGGGTTTTTCTACCAAAAATGAGGTTCCCCTGCAGGTAAAAATACATATTTATTAAAATATTTCACATAAAATTGATAAATCCAGGATTTCAGACTGGTCACAGCTTCACTGGCACAGTGATACCAGCATGACTGGATCCTGTTCAAACACACTGCCTTGCAAAAACTTAATTCTTTCTTCATCATCCCTCTTCAATCAAAACCAACCACGGATATTCAAAAGACAGGTATGAGAGAGAGAGAAAGGAATAAAGCCGATAATGCTTGGCTTTCTTGAGCTAGACCCTATGTTCTTCTCAGCCAGAAAAGATGCAAGAACTAGGAAAGAGAAGTGAAAACCATCTAAAGGGGAGTACAAGTCCAAGAAAAGAAGAAAAAGTGACTGAGAATAATTTAAATACCGATGAGAGCAAATGAATTTGGCAGTGACTTAGGTACTGCAAGCTGATACTCTACTAGAGCCAGAACAGATCAGGGGTCCTGGATACATTTTTACATTTCTGTGGTGGTTATTTCTTATAAGGGACAGATTTCATAATTTCCTTGCACCAGGGGAGGGAGATGAAAATCAGATATACATCATATTAAGGGGATAAATTTTGAAATATGTTTGACATATAGGTCATTTAATACTGCCCTAAACTCTGTTTCTGTATGTGCATAGGAGGCAAGTCACACAGAGAGTGAGGCCAGTCAATTCTTTATTAAATCTTCATGAAGTGTCAGTTTTTCTGATGTGTCTCTGTTTCATTTTCCTACCTGCCTTCAAACACCATAAAGGAACTATAAGCAGCCTTGTAGATCATTCGATACATTTCATGTCACATATGATGTCTAAGTTTCCTATCCATGAATTTAACAGCGCATTTTGATACTTGAAAAGCAATTGTATAAATAGACAGAAAGCCAGAAATAACTCAAAGGAATACTGACATATGGGTTATGCCACTTTTGGGTGCTTAATTGATTATCAAACTCCAAGCTTCTGCTTCCAGTACATAACAAAGAGAAATTCAGAGTCATTATACAAGAGCAAGAAATTTTGAAATATTCTCCTAATAGTTTAGTATGTATTTTACAGACTTTCTTCTATACATCTAGCATATTTTACATATTTATACCAACTATTATATCAAGGCAGGCTAGGTACTACCAAAACCTGAAAATCAGAGATAGCAATATTCCTACGTGACCTAGAACAGCATACAGACAACCTCCTGCTACTTCATCAAGCTCCTTGTTTTTAATCTTTACTGATAAATTTCAGTTACTTCTGCTGTGCTGTGCATAAAGATATAAGGCTATGAATACAAAGAGTTCATTAAAGTTGAAGGACCACACTGTTTTTGCAAGTAAATAAGCATCACTCAAAAGACAAACCAGTTCTGATTACAGTTCTGTGTTTCGATAGCTCATATCTTTTATCTGGTTTTGTTTGGTTCTTTAAATTGATGACAGGGTGCACAGTTGAGCTGGCAGTCACGATTAAGAGGTCAAGCATTAAATTCAATCATTTTTTTAATCTACTTTTTTCCTTAACTACCACTGTAGTGTCCTAAGTTATTCATATCAGCAGGAGGCTATGGGTGAACATTATCCCCTAGTCAAAAATACAGAGACAAGCTTCATAATCACCTATTGCTTGAAGTAAATAAACTCAATAGGAGTTCAGATAATCCAAGCACATATATTGCCTTTTGAATTCAATAATTGCTTTCTTTTCCTCCTTCTGAACTATCAATTCCTCTTTGAAAAGCTTAAAAAAATTTACGCTTTTTTTCAGGTTTTGGGGTGGTTTTTTTTTAGGAAAGGGAACCTCTTTTGTCATTACACAAAAACAGCAGCAAAAAAGGTACTCCCTTGGACAGAGTCCGTTAAAAATCAGATTATTTCCACAGCATACTCCTATTATTCACCTGCCAGTAAAATATGTACACTCATTGTCTCTGTTTGAATGCCTATTTTTATCTGACTGAGGCTATATGGTCATTTTTGTATTTATTACTGAGTTACTAAGTTGTTTTTTTTTTCTTCCTTCTTCTAAAGCATGTTTTTCTGTTCTCAAAAACTGGGCCACATGCCTCTGAGGAGAAAGTAGTGCATTATTTCATTCCCACCTTTTCTTCTTTTTTGGCATCTCTGAGGCCTGCTATGCCCAGAAGTGCTTCCACTCAAGCTGGACCATCAAATCAATTATCACAGCAGTCTGCTTTCTAAATATGAATGGCAATGAATGACAACAGGCAAGGCGAACTTTCAGCTTTGATTTGTCATTGGTAATGTAAATTTTTCTGTTTTGTTTTATAGATGTTTGTTATAGCAGCAATTTGACCAAACTCTTCCCCCTGCTGTCTGCAGCTGCTTTGTGTAGATGCTGAGATGAAAAGGTTCACCTTTGCTAAGTCAAAACCACAAGAGAAAACAGGAGATAGGGTGCCACTAAGGATAAAATAAGTTCTCTCTTTCTGCTAATTTATTGTAATCATTACTGCCAATGGAAAAAAATCAACACCGCGCAAACACAGTAATGAACTTGACTCGTTTCTATTACTAAGTGTTCCACAATTTCAAGGTGCAATTATTTTTTACTGCTGTTGCACCATTTCACAGATCTCTACAGGAACGTTTCAGGTCTCTGCAGTCAGAATTTGCATGGCCTTGTGACAGTACATGTGTCCATGTAGAAGTGCTACATTATGAGACAATGCAAGGAAACATAGTGAACTAAGAAGAAAGGTCTTATTCCTTATTTACAGGCAAAACTGATGGTTTCTCCAGTGAAAAATCATTAATTATTTTAAGAGGATAAATAAGTGATGTGAACACAAAAAGTAATTTTGATAAATGTATTTCTAGTACTTTCCTGACACCACTGGTTCACCCACACGCAAAACCTGCAGTTTGCATTAAAAGACTCTATTTTTTTTGAGAATTGATTACATACCATGAAAGTGGATTTTAGACAACAACTGTGACACATACTCAAAGCAAGATCAGAGTAAGTATGCCTGAAAGTTTGCATTATTGCCAGTATAATCTCAGTGGAAGTATAGGAAAAGTCTGTATTGTGTATTTAAGTGAAAATAATTTCAACCAGCCAGGTAGTCATTTATTTCTGCCGTCACAGAGAAGCAACAACAACAAAAACAACACCCTCCCTCTCAAAAGAAACCCAAACGAAAACCCAACCTCTAACAACCAAAAAAACCTTTACTTTGGTCCTTTTCAAGCAGTCTTTGCGAGTCGGTTTTAATATTCTGAAAAAGGGAGGTTTAATGGTACCACCTAGTGGTATCCACGGACACACGGACCAAGTGGGGATCATACGGACTAGCGCTATGAAAGCTTCCTACCCCCTTCTGCCAAACCCCACACCTCTTAATGGCATCCAGCACTTGAACCCTGACTTCCCAATGCCTTTGCTAGTTTAGCACTCAAAGATTCTGCTTCAGGAAGGCAATTGTGCTTTTTTTTTTTTGTTTTTCTGCATAGTATTAAAATCTTATAATGTAAAACAGACTATAACTGATTTCCAAACAGGCAATTTTATTTAAAATTATTTTAAAGGATAAAATGATTTTATCATGCTATTACCTTGACATTTAAAAGGCACAAGGCTACTGCACTTCATTCATCTGGAAATAAGACTTGATGAAAGACCATAATTCTTCCAGTAGGACACACAGACTCCCAGCAGGTGAAGCAAAAGCAGTATCAAGTGATTGCCATTTAAAAATAACCCTTTTTCCCCCCCCAGACATATTATTACCAAGTAGTTTGATCTTTTCTGCATATAAATACTACATACCTCCACACAAATACACAACTGCACAATTCTCCATCATGTTCAAGCTAAACTGATCCAGAAGATTAGTTCTAAAAAGGGGTTAGAACTGACATCCACTATTCTTATATCAAAGCACAGACCTTAAAAAAAAATCACTTAATACTGCAATTAATGAGATAACTAAGTAACTTCATCTGTGCAAAAATACCTGCAGTTCCAGGCTCTCATTCAGTAAAAGAACAAATATACACAGTAGTTTAAACTAGTTTAACATTTTCATGACAAAAAAGTTTTACAAGAAGGATGAGGTCCACACTAACACTTACTTGTATAATTGGCAGCTGAAAGAACACCACTGGTTTGGAGAGTTTTCAAAAGTAGGGCTTTTATTATTTTCAATACTTTTCATTTTATGTTTCTGAAATAAACCAATGTTTTCTTGTGACTGTAGTTTGCATAGAAAGGCTTCCATGGCTCCTGCCTTAGCCAATGAGAATGTAAAACCAAGGAGAATGCAATTGCAAGCTTTTCTACACGGGATAAAAAGATCAGCCATGACTGGAACAGATGACAAGCAAATTAATGGCACGTGCACAGGAAAAAAGACAGACTTCTCCAAGTGCATAGTAACACAAATATGGATTAAAATATTTGTAGACAACAAAGAGGTATGTTTTGAAGCTTCCTATTACAGATCCACCAAATGTTTAAAGGATAAGCTTTGAATGTGTACAAGTTGTTCAGACTGGTTTTTCACTTGCTTAAAATTAATTTTCATTGTAAACCAGAATCCAGACAAGGTTATTTTATCCTTAAACCATAATGGTTGTATCCCTTCCAACTCCTGAAAATGTCAAAACACCCACAATGAACTGTTAGAAGATTATTTACTGTTAAGGACAACATCTGTGGGTCGTTTTTTGTTTTTTAAAACACCTGGTTCTCTTCTATGAGCAAGGAGCAAGATCTTTCTGGATCAAGCTACTTGAGCAGCTTAATGAAAAAAGGGATTGCTGCCGGGTACTTTAATGCTCTCTCAAGAAAGCTGCTTACAGCAAGTGAGCATGTTGCATCCATCAGCACACAAAGTTGAAGACCATGTACCCTGGTTTCAATGACTTCTACCTACCAACTGACAAAGAGACAGTCTGTGGTAAATGACTGATTGAAACTCATGCTTCTGTATGCCTGCAGCAACAACAGATATTTAGGAACAACTCATCACTTTCAAATAAAATAAAATCTAGAGATACTTTCGATTACCAGCTGAATCAAACAGAGCTTATTTAGCTAAAGTGTGTGAGCACTTCCCTTGTGAAGGCATTTTTAAGATTATCTTTTGGAATTATGCAATAGCCTGAAAATGTAAACTGTTAAGAAATGCTTGTAACAAAAATGTCTTGCAGAATATTATTTGTAACAGTTCATGGTTAAATATACATATTTCAGAATACACCAGCCCTAAGGGATAGCTTACACTAACCAAAACAATACTATATTTGGGTGTGTTTTGCCATGGAAACTAAACCCTAAAACACGAGCATGTGAGTTGCAGCCTCATCCACAAACCATTTCATACTGCATGAAAGGAAAGGAAGGCTTAGAACATTTCTTGTGGTCCTCCCCACTTTCCATATGCCAGTTGTGAATTATGCTTCACAAGATAAATAACTAGTCAAGAGTGAAGAGATGAGCTGCTTCAGAGCACGTCCTGGGGCCTGATGGGCTGACTACCTGTCAGATAATGTTGAAAGTAGGATTATGTCTGAAAAGGTTGACAGACCACAGATTTATCTCTCTAAATCAAAGACTGTATGTTTAGCTAAACTCAGTGAACTTTAACTAATTAGCCCATCATTACAGTAAATTCATATCAAATAATTTTCAAAAGACTAAATCCAGAGCCTTTACTACATAGGCAAAAATTGAAATACTGATAATAAAACCAGCTATTATATGTTTCTTCCTAAAAGTTACAACTGAAAAGCCAACAAATGCAACCTTTTAATCCTAATTCTTCAAGATTAAAAAAGAAAACATCAAGAAAAAGAAAAAGCCACAAAATACTGTGTTTGTGTGATTCTGTCGGTGTGTATACACTCACAGACATAAAAAGGTTACTCAACTGGAGTTGGAAGTGGAAATCGAAAGGTTACACAGTCCTACATACATCTTATTCCCCAGTACTTTTTGTATTTTTATATTAAATTCTAAATTAATTTTTTTTTAAAATCAGAAACAGAGACGAGGAATTTCACTTGTAGAAAAGTACATCATAAAGATACTAAAATCCGTACCATGTATCTCGTGAAAAAATTAATCTAACACACAGAATTGCAGAAACACTTTTGGAAAATAAGTAATTTTTTAAAAAACAAACCCATATTTATCTTCCAGTTTACAGCAGCATAATATGTTTTTGCTGGAGGAGGTTATACACAACAGATGCAGGAAATGTTAAAGAAGAAACAAATCATCTCTGCTTGGTAACCATAGGAGAGAAGTTGTTATAACTCTGCCTTGGACTTCTGGGATGCATCAGGAAGAGTGTGTCCAGCAGGTCCAAGGAAGTGATCCTCCCCCTCTACTCTGCGTTGGTCAGGCCCCACCTGGAATACTGTGTCCAGTTCTGGGCTCCCTGGTATAGAAAAGACAGGGACCTTCTGGAGAGAGTCCAGAGAAGGGCGACAAAGATGATTAGGGGTCTGGAACATCTCCCCTATGAGGAAAGGCTGAGTGAGCTGGGTCTGTTCAGCCTGGAAAAAAGAAGACTTAGGGGGGACCTAATTAGTGTTTACAAATATCTTAGACATGGGTTGCAGGGGGAATCGGCCAGCCCCTTTTCAGTGGTCTTTGGGTACAGGACAAGTGGCAATGGCTGTAAGCTCGAGCATAGGAAGTTCCGCATCAACATGCGGAAGAACTTTTTCACAGTGAGGGTGACAGAGCAGTGGAATAGGCTGCCCAGGGAGGTGGTGGAGTCTCCTTCTCTGGAGATATTCAAGTCTCGTCTGGATGCCTATCTATGTAATATGAGATAGGGAGCCTGCTTTGGCAGGGGGGTTGGACCCGATGATCTCTTGAGGTCCCTTCCAACCCCAAAGATTCTGTGATTCTGTGATTCTTTGAATGTCCTCCTTTCTTTATTACTCATTTGTGAAACAGGCACTCATGAAAGAACTGGAAATACAATACAGAAGAGGTGGAACTGTTTTCTGGCTAAGCAGAGAAAGCTTTGAGATTGTACTTGAAACAAAAAATGTGATAAGAGAGCATTTTACCAATCTAAGAGTTCTGTATCTGCTCTTCATAGATTAGTATTTGTTTCTTTTGAAAGAGTACAGTGAGGAGGAGGAAGAATATAGAGCCTCCAGTTCTCTCTACATTTTTGAGAAAAACAAAATCTTTTCAAGCTAAGGAGGACCTTATTTCTCCTACAGCAATTCTCCTACAATTCTAAAAGTGAGTGTGAAAGGGTCACCCCAGTACATGGTGTCAGAATTTGCATGCACATACTTCAACAGATAATGATGAATTTGCTTGACAACACTTACTTGTCTTTCAAGTACCTAGTTCTGCAGTTTCTGTTTACTATCACTCAAGTTCACATCACTTCACCACCTACATCAATACAATTACCAAATTTCTGAGCTCATTTTTAGCAAGATAAAGCAGAGCACTGTCTGTATTCCAATTTCTGATTACAATCTTTACAGAACACCAGCTGTTAATTTGATTTGTAGATAAAAGATTAGCTCTTTTTTTTTTTTTGTAAGTAGAACCTCTCTACAGATTCAGTCACTATTTATCACTGATTTTATAATCAAATAATTGAGATCAGGATTTCAACTGCTCCTAAACATTCCTACAAACCTAAAACAATTATACACGTGATGTACATTGCTACTTCTTTCTGTATGAAATGCAAGTTGTTAATAGCTGGAGCTGCAATTCTCTTTTTATTTTTCTTGGTTTTAGATTGCTTCTATTGAAATTCTTTTTCACTCACAAGCAAAAATGCTTTTTAGGAAGGAGTGAATCTCCGTATTTTATAAATAGAATAATGAAATATAAAATATGTCGCTGAAGCAGAATCTTCACCTGGATGCATGGCACTCCTGATAGCACCAGTAAGAACCAGGTAACCTATTGCATCCTAAATTTAAAGGTTACCTACCTAAAAATGTAGTATAGTTTTAGTCTCAGGAAGCCTGATCACTGTTTCTAATTCTACTTTTTGGCATTTATTCTACTACATTCCTCCTTAATTCCTGGAAGGAAAAAACCCAAAAAATCACATTCTAAGGAGAGTTCAAAATCTGGGAGTACAAAACCCAAGGAAAGTATTTTCTGCTGGGAAACAAAACTGTTCTGACTATTTTCCAAGGATTCTCAACCTATTTTCCTTAATAGGTCCATTTATAAGTACCTTGCTATAAAGCCCTTAGCAGTCTGGAGTTATGGCCATCCTATTTAAAGATGACAATCTACAATTAAAATCTGCAGATGCTCTTCCAGCTTTTATCCACTTCTGTACATGTAATTCTCAGAGTATCACTGCCTTATTATCAATACCTTGCAGAAACATTTCTCTCAGATTCATGTTTTAACTTGCACCAATTTCTTTTCTGAAATTTTTAATCTTTTGGGAGCATCAGGATAATTTCTCCAATGTACATCACTAAAAGAGGACACAAATAGATGACAGCTAGTAGGTAAAGAATTTTGAGTAAAAGGTCCCATTTTACCCTGAGACATTTTAAAGTTTTTCCCCTCATTGTGCATCTTTGAAGCATATGACATGAATATCCAAGGTTACATTGATTTTTTTGTTCTTCAATACAAATGAACTCTAAAGAAACTGCAGGGCAGAGGAGATGTGGTTTGGGAACACAGAAAATTCCACGACAACAGAATTTGAACAGACTCATTACAACTACCTTTTTGGGTTTGCTAATGACTATATTTATGACTACATGGGCCAGGTGATACCTCCAGGAGCTGAAGGCACGAAACAAAGATTTTTGGTATTGGTGGCTTTTTTAAATTAAAAAAAAACATCAATTTTTGTCTCTGGTTATAGAGACTTTTGCCAATTTAAAGCTTTGCTTTTCTCAAAAAGTCAACCAATTTTTCCAAGTCAGGGATTCTAGCCACGCAAGAGAATTGAAAATTGTGTTGAAGATGTTGCTACTGACATCTGGAGGGCAGAATGCACTCCAAAATCAGGCATTGGACTCCAAGCAAGAGAACTGCCTGTAAATCAGCATAATAAATGTGGTACTCTAATAGGTTTCAAAGAGAACAAGAGCAATTGCTTAGTAAGAAACATAATGTACTTTATGTTTTACTCATCTCCCCTGGCCTGTAATAATTTGTTTAATGTTAAGTTTTACTTTTATTTATGAGACCTTGTTGTATTCATCCTGAAAGAAAATAATACTGCAGGTATGTACACAGAACAAGTATGAAACAATCACAGGAAAGTACAGAGCATTATTTGCCGAGTTCCACGGGAGAACAAAACCTACAAAGGATGGCATCTAATGACCTGTATCTAGAAAACTATCAGGGATAATTCAAAAACAATCTTGATATTATGTGAAGCTTCAGTGCAAAAAAAAGAGTCATACAGGCAATTTCAGAAAGCTCTCTGAACATTAAATGTTCCTGTGATACGCCAGCAAAGCAAAAACCCACATCATTTATGCTACCCTGGAAGACAAACAAAACCCTAGCAAACTATAGAGTACTGAAGCTGTTCAGGGTATTTTTACCAGCAGATCTGTACATATGCATGCTTCTTTTGCACATACCATCTTACCCCCATATGGCAAGAGATAAATGTTTCAGTGGATATTTAAATACACAGGTGCCGTATACAAATGTGTGGCCTTAATATCAAATGACAAGGTCAGCTATGCACTCCCATCAGCCCCCGTCCACAGGCTCAACCATACATGTAATCATGTGGTACACACCATGTCTTCCAGAACCTCTTCAACACTTGACAACTGATAATCAAGCACAGAATATTCTTATGTGTTTTCTCTCATGTAATGCAATTTTACTCCCCATTATACTTTACGTAGCCAGTATTACAGAAATTATGGCAGGCCTTGGACAGTATGGCCATACATTGGATTGCTTTGTCTTTGAATATTTCATAATTTCATCTACCCCTAACAGTAAGAGTTCTAACAGAAATGCTATGCCAGCAAACTGCTAAACCAGCTTTTAAAAAGCTTATACCTAGGCCCCTAAAATCTCTCCCTTCACTGCTATGAAACTTTCCAATTCTTTAACAATACAATTCAGAAGATTTTCCCAAGAAGTTTAAGCATAACACAGAAACAGATTCAAGTTCTGTTCACTTTGATATGTTGCTACTGCTTTAAAGAAAATTGCAATTGCCTTCAAGTGAAGGGATATCATCTTTCTCTGAAACGTAGATTCCTTAGTAATAAACTCCATATTATTTCAACAAAAAAAAAATATTTAAAAGGCTTCATAAACATAATTTTAGCTTAATTTAGAGTGGTTATACGTTAGAGGAAAAAATGAAATTTTTAATAAATCTCTCTAGGGTTTTTACTCTAGTAAAGAGGATTTAAAAATAAAATATGCTTTTGTCAAATCCACCTTGTAATGAGCAGTGTTTGCATCTAAATAAATTATGAAGCATCCTCGAAATGTCTGACAAAAGTGATAAAATATATTTTAAGGTGCAAATCATCAGATACTGGTTTCAGTTGTTTTTTCATAAGAAATCATTAATTAATTACCAAACAGCATATTCAACACCTCACTAGATTTTAAGCACCCCCAGTAATGGTGAAATGTAGGTTTGTTCTCAGATCAACATAGTTCAAACTATGTTCGATAGAATAATACGGACCTTTTGTGTCCTCCATCCAATTCTATTTTATCCATAATTGTTGCAGGGCTTAAAGCTACATAATTTGACAATGTAACTTGATTACCCAAAGAAAATGCTATACCTCCTCTTAGAGCTGGATTATTTGTCCCTCTGTATTTCACTGAGCAAAAAAAAAACACCCCACATACATTCTCTTGTCTGCTTAGCCTGACTGACAGCTTCTACAGACTGACCTAATGAACCTCTCAGCCCAAGAGCCTTCACACTTTCCCTGATAAGTGATGAACTGAAGTTTTACCTTGGGCATTGTCTCGTAAACCACCAATGATATCACTCTAGTTCCAAGGTCTCCAAAAACCCTCACTGTAAACACTTGAGGAAGATGAGCTCCTGCGGGAATGCTGTCAATAAGATTTTGTTTCTCTATTATGTTATTTTAGAAATCTGCTCACTTTAAAGTGAAAAATTAAAAAAAATCTTCACAATGACTGAACTTTTCCCTATTTTAGTGTGATATGTCTATTTTTTCTTTGTAACTTAAATTTCTAGGAACAAATGCAGAAAGGCTGACACTACAGTCCAGTAATATATTTAAGGAGATACAGGCACACTGACAATTTCAAAGACCTGATTTAGAATTTTTTAAATGAAATTCCCTTCAAGAGCAGAAGAACTACCTAATGCAGTAACAGAAAGTGAGAAGTAAACATAATATAGATCTAACAATTCCCGTATCTTGTTTATTTTTAGACACCCATCTGGAAGACACTGTACGATATGTATATGGTTTTAAAATAATAACATTATGATGTTATACACTTCAATGAGAGAGTAAAAGAGGAAGAGCTAATGCACACACAGATATACTAGCTATAGTATTCTCACTAAATCTTACAGCTAATATCACTTTTCACTCAAAAAAAAAATCAGAAGTGTAATACGCAGAGATCTTCTATTGAGACAAACACCACAAATTCTATTGAAGCTTATCTTCTGCAGTGTTTTAAACAGGACTAAACAGAACTATCTCTTTCAAGATTGAAGCCTTGTTTTTACAGAACGTAGATCACTAAAAGTTACTCAAAACACATCACTATTAGAATTATTATTAACCTATGTGATCAACACCTCACATCTTCTTTAATTCACCATTAAAACTAACTTCATCCTTACTGTTGCACCCTCTAAAACATAACAGTATCCAAACTGAAACAAGGTAGGAATACCTATGTATTATACTGATAGCTTTTAGGACCTGAGAGCAATTTTGGGACTGTATTACAAGAGTAAAAGCTCAGGCACATTCTGTTGAGGCAACAATGCACAATAATGACAGGAACCACCTGTGGTACAGTTGCAGAAGTGTAATGGAGACACTGACTTGAAGTTGTCTTAAAAATATTGATTGGCCAGGCCTCAATATGCTCCCTGAAATTTAAATTTGCCTGCAGCAGAAATGGAAGAGATGCAGTCTGACAAAGTGCACTGCCATGCAAAGCAAGACCTGCAGTCTTTAAAGTCCAATATATTATGAATGAACAGCCAAAGATGCTTTGGAGAAAGATGCAACAAATCAGTATAAAACTAACCAACAACTTGCCAATACACAAAATACCTTCCTAAAGTTATCTCCTCTAAAATTCCTAGAAGCATGAAAGTAATCAAATTCAGGCTGAGCTGATATTACAAAATCTATACCCCCAAATTGGTAAAATTTTCCACTTTTAATAAGCTATAAAGATCAAAGTATATTTTTCAGTAGCATGCCTCTAATTAACATGATAATAATAGCAAAATTTTAGGCATAGAAAAAAACAACACAGATCATATGAAGTCTTATCTATAGCTCTAATTAAGACTAGTTTGCTTCCTCAGCTAAACTACTTTTTCATAGGCAAATTCTCCTGTTTCATGATACTTTCTGTTGTTTATCATCGACTTCCATTCTTTGATCCTGTATTTGGAACAGTACTCTCCAGTTCAGTAGCTTAATCATTCATTACAGTACACTAAAAATACATTAACAATTTCTCTTTTGCATGAAAATCTTATTAGGAACATTGAAAGTTGACTGGTATCATATAACTTAAAGTGTATTTCCATCAGAAATTGTTAACGTTCATCAAGAAACAGTTTTCTGTAAAAATTAAGCTACATGAGAATTATACAAGCCAGTGAAAGGAATAAAAAAGTGTTTATAAGGGATCAATTAATACACCTAAACTGCTCAGCTCTCCCAAATACTACGCTACTGAATGCTACGGAAAACAACAACAACAAAGAAAGAAAGTTTCTTCTCTGTTGGTGAAACTTTTGAGAAGAGAAATAGTAACACCCTCAAATTAGTCTCAGCTGAGTTATCTAAAAAAGAGTTTCAACCAACTGCTGAAGGTGGCCATTACAAAGACATCACCAAACCCACCATGCAATAAATCTCAACAAGGTTTGTAAGGAAGAGGCTGAACATAAATAAAACAAGAATTCTCTTTCTCTGCAAGAAATAAGCAAGATACTTCAGCTATAAAGAGATAGAAACGTGGTTTGCTCCAGAGGGGAAAAGAATGCAATATGCAGCAATTGCCCAGGGTCTGTAACAAGCACAGCATCCAGCCAGCCTCATAATTGCTGCAGTTACACACAACTGTCTATTCTAGGGATTCCTGTCACTCGACTTGACATTTGCCCCTCAGTAATGGCTTGTGGTCTGTTTAGATTAAGCAAACTCATTAGCTAGAACAATTCCACCCACTGAACAATAAGTATTTCCACCTGATTTTATAAACAGACACAAAGTAATGTTTTAAGATTCCTTACACGCGTCTTTTTTCCCCTTTAAGCACCATACTGACAGAATTTGACACCATGCCTAAGACTGTTACAAGTTGCACATAACCTTGGCCTGAACTGAAAGTGATGCTGTGTCTTCATAGAATCATAAAATAGTATGGGTTGGAAGGGACCTTTGAAGTTCCTGCAAAGAGCAGGGACATGTTCAACTACATCATGTTGCTCAGAGCACCATCCAACCTGACCATGATTGTTTCCAAGGATGGGCCATCTACCACCTCCCTGGGAAACGTTCCAGTATTTCACCACTCTCATAATTAAAAAAAAAAAAAAAAATCTAGACTGACTCTACCCCTCTTTTAGTTTAAAACCATTAGCCCTTGTCCTAAAGCAATAGGCCTATTGAAATGTCTGTCCCCAGCTGAAGCCTGTCATAGAACCACAGAATCGTTGCGGTTGAAAACGACCCTAAAGATCAAGTCCAACCATTGCACTAGCAGGTCCACCACTAAACCATGTCCCTAAGCACCACATCTATGCATCTTTTAAATACTTCCAAGGAAGATGACTCAACTGCTTTCCCCCAGATGTTCCACACATTTTAAAAGGACATTACTTACTGCTTTTTAATTTATTTTCCTGATGCACATACACTTCTTCAACTATTCTAAAGAAAATTAAAGAAATGCCTATTGGGTCTTCTGCAGACAGGTGAACTTGCCTTTGCTATGCTGCAGGTCACTCAAAATCCAAAATAGTTGCATTAGTGCATTCAGAGCCTCCGAAGACCTTCACTGGGCTGGGGTCAGCACTGCCTTAGCCAAATCTAAAGAATGTTCAGAAAACCGACTGGTAGCTGGCTAGCTTCAGACTGGCTGGCTGACAAGCCTTCTTCTGCCTGGAATAGTCTCTGGGCTTAGGCACAGCTCATAGCATGAAGAACAGACTCTCTAGGGACTCAGATAAAGGCTTGGGTTAGCCAGAGTGAAACTGAATTACTGAATTTATTACAAGCTTAAAAGTAAGAAAAAAAGCTGCCAGAGCAAGACTGCTCTTTCAGCTCCAGTGCGAGAGGGTATGTTAGCTTTGAAGGACTGCAGAATTATGGCATTTATTTACTTATCTCTTATCTGATGGAAGAGGGAGTAGTCCCCACTTCTGCTAAGAGCTTTCAGATTTTCACATAAAGGCAACACAATGAATACAGAATAATACCACCAAAACCCTCTCTTTTAAACCCATCCTCGTTTAACTTCAGACTAAAACACAGGGGCGTGGGGCAGGAATCCATTAGACTGCTAGTAACAAACCTGCCCTGAGATAAAACGTTTAAAACACTGAGAACCTATTGTAATTGAAAAAAAAAGATGATGGTTTCAGGGCAGAAGTACTTCAGATGAAGTACTGTAAAAAGGTATGAACAAGTTGCTGGAGAAAGTGGTTAAGACAAAGATGTACAGTACTTTCAAGTCACCTTGACTTTTTCTTAAAAAAACAGGGACTTAGTACATAAGAATAAATACAGAACAGTCTCAAAAAAAAAAAGAAAAAAAAAGTTGGTGGTTTACACTGTCAGGTCTTTACGTAGTGTCCTCCTCCATCTCCTGTCTCTTGGCAGAGCTTTTTAGAAATCTCTTTAGCTTTCTTCAGCAAGGACTGGCGGACTCCACCCATCCCTCTGTCATCGCATAACCTGGTTTTGATCTGCAATTTAACTTGTCACTGATTATTAAAAACATCAGTACAAAGAGTTATGGCAATATACAATAACTGAGATTCTGGCTTCTCACACACATGACACAACTGCCTAACTCAGAGTTGTCTATTGCTGACACCAATACTTCATAGGGAAAGACTATTATTTGTGGTATGCTGAAGAGAGAATATCATTTTCTCCTGGTAATGCAACAAGAAAATTAGAATTATCCTTGATTTGTTCTGTTCCCTCTTAACCTGCAAGGTGAATATTTACTTTGCAGAAAGTAAACTAATTAAGTTGTAACAGTTAAGGTGACAATCACCAGTAAAAAACCTGTGACAGTCTCTCCATGCTGAGGTTAGTGAACTGTCAATTCTATACTACTCACCTAGAACAGGATGGAAGCTTCCCTGTCTGCAAAACAACCATTTCGACCTAACGTCAGTTAAATTAATCTGCTACCAAGTCATACAGCGCCACAGCGACTTTCATCTCTCTCATTTCTTTTACATTCATTATGTATATATATTAAAATATTAAAGCATTACCTCAGTAAACAGTACTGTGGTCAAAAATTTTTCTAATAGAAGTGTTCCACAATAATTGCATGATAACAGCATCAGCGCTGACAAAGAAAATTCAAATGTCCAAATGCAAATTAAGTTAGCCTTGCATATCATTCATTACCACTCATGTAGTTGGTAAATGAATGCATGAATATCCTTTCTCTCTGCGTAAAAGTAGTTTCTCTAACTTCATTTACCGCATACAGATGTAGCCAAAACTCAGCTACCCATCTCCAGAAATGCAGGCTGTAACATCTAGCAAGGTGTGCCTCATTAAAATAGAGCAGTTTTCAGATTCAGTGTGAATTTAAAAAAATGAAATAAATTCAGAACTGTGGGTGACTTCCAACTCATACAAAATTCTACCATGTGAACTTGGCAGGCTCCTTCTGGGATTACTCGTTTTTGAGAAGCTGGTTCCTATGAACAATTCTCTGGTTCTCAGAAAAGCTTTGTTTTAGTTCTAAAACATCTATTTCACAATGCAGGACGTTCAAAACAGCTTTTGGAATTCTAAAGGCTTTTTATGAGCTTCAGAAGCAATAGTGCCAAGTCAACTCACAGAAAAAGCAACTCCATAATATACACGCTGTATGAGCTCTATAGCTGCTCCGAGTGCCTGCAGAGCCCTGTGATGAAATAGATAAACACAACTTGAAAGAAATAAGTATAACAATCAGTTTCAGTGTCTGAAGCAACTGGCTACCATAAGCTCAGATACTATATGATACAATTTAGGAATGTTGGGAGGCTGCAGAATAAGCTGTAGCACTTCCATGTAATACTCATCATCGTTAATGGACAGTGTGATCTAACTTCAAAAGGAAACAGGCACTCTGCTATGTCCTACATCACAAGAAGTTAGAACTTTCTATTTTGGGATCTTGATGAGTAAAGTAACACCACGGTTGATTTTTTTAAAATATTAAAACTTGAAAAATGTTCTGATACTTTTGGTGTAAAATTTTACAT
The DNA here is from genome assembly GCA_022605575.1 of Laterallus jamaicensis coturniculus. Taxonomy (NCBI): domain Eukaryota; kingdom Metazoa; phylum Chordata; class Aves; order Gruiformes; family Rallidae; genus Laterallus; species Laterallus jamaicensis. Next base: position 21,481,486 of record JAKCOX010000014.1, read on the forward strand.
AATGCTTTTCCAGGAGAACTTCCAGAGAATACTTTTCATACTATGCCAAAATAGATTTTGAAGCACTTCCACTAATAAAAGCAAGGAGCACATAATTCTCCTTAGCCTGTGTAAGTTATTAAATGCTTCAGATGAATGACAAACTCAGGTGTAGATAGTAACAACTATATAGCATGTTTTTTGGAAGGACACTTTTCAGAATGTGTACATGTCGCTGCCATTTCATGGCATATTTTCATTTATTGAGGCAAAATTCCTGACCGAGAAAAAAGAAAAAAAATACAAGTAGCAACTTGGAATTAGACAAAGCAACAGCAATATATATGAAGTCTAGAGTTCACAGTACCTCTTCTCTGTACCTGTCTAGATTACAAAACATTCATAGCTATGTTAAACACTCTATGTCAACATGCGAGCTCACACGTACCAAGACTGGAGAATCAATTTGAAAGACAAGTAACCAATCTTCAGTAACTGCTCCACAGAAGGGTATTTAGCACAGATGAAAACAGTTACTCAAATGCATACAATTATTGAATTTTGCTCCTTATGTCCATACACTTATGGGTCATGAGGTGATTTCCAAGCCTCTTCTCTCCCTGCGAGCTGAAGGCTGTTGTCCATCTACAAACCTGGATAATTCAGTCCAAACAAGCTGGAGGTTCAAGTCTGCTTTAGGTTCTGTTTCCCCTCCCTTTTTCACCAGTTCTTCTCCACCCTGCTTTTAACTTGAATTTCTCTGAAATGCCAAGTAAAACCTCCACATACCGCAGCTGTTGCTTTCAGACTAAGCCACCAGAATAATATATTATCTAATATTACTCCTTTAATTACAAAAATCATAAGCCAAAATGCATACACAGTAAAAACAGATTACACCACAAATACCTATTTTTAAATAGCTTTGGGACTGTTTATGGAGCTCTCTGGACTACAGTAATTTGCTAAGACTCGATTTGAATGGTTCTATAAATAATTTTCCTTATACAACCCATATTTATATTTAGAAATAAAAGCAAACTTAAATCTCACAATAATGCCTTGATGGAAAGCCCAGTAAATTTATTACTGGTGATCCTGGTTTAGCTCTTGCTATTATAGTTGTGATAATTCTGAAGCACTTAGATCATATATATAAGTCTCATTAGTCCACCATTCCTGACTGTAAGCAAAAGCCTTTCATTACATAATTGAGGTAGCAAACATGCCGTTAAATACCCAGCTTTTCAAAGTCAAATTACAAAAAAGTGAGAGATGCTAGCTGAAGATAGCTACAGGAATATTTATTCTTTACCAGATGATGTTTAAAAAGATAATACATAGAGACATAGAGACATATACTATTTTTTTACACTTGAGACTATAGTTTTTATAGTCCATTATAACTTTGTAACAGATACTTAATGGTAAAGACAACACACTGTTCAAATGAAAGGCAGCAATAAGGCTACTCAAGCACCATTTCAGTTGACCACAAGTCATGACCATTACAAGTGCACTTACCAAATTTTAGGGTTCTAACACTGATAAATCTTCTCATCAATTCACAGAGAGATGCAAATATCTAGAAAAACCCCATTTATTGACAAAACTGACACATACCAAATGATTCACAATGCCTTCAGTAAAGCAGATATATTTTGATTGAAGATTTTTATTTGAATATGTTTAAGGTAAATAGGGCTTGTGCACCCACAAACCTAACTAACTCTCAAGAATTTATTTAATGTAATCAATGCAAAAGTAAAGATGGAAGTCAATTTTTCATTTTAGGCATGGCTACATCTTGAAGAAGACAAAATTCTTAAAACTATAACCTTTTAATTGCATACTTCAAAATAAAGGAAGTGCCTGAATGCCATCTAAAAATCTAAAGTCATTAAGAAGCAGTAATACTCCATTGCCTCCACTCCTTTTTATCTTACAGAAGTTCAAAAAGCAATGGCAGCGCTTCAGTGGCTTGCATAAAAGATTCAAATTAGACACCAAAACTGAACAAGGGAGGTTCATTCTTTCCTTTTCACTCTCTGGGTGTACTGCTAATATCAAAATAGTAATGACAGAGTAGCAACCCACTGTAACATCAAATTCAGGAGTTCCTAAAATGTGCCTGCTAACATCTTGCTGTATTGAATTGATGTTGATGCATGTATTAAAAAAAACAAAAGCCAAAACATGTGTACTAACAGGCCATATTAAATACCTGATAAATATACACCAACATCTAAAGCAGAAAGAATATGTGTGTATGTTCCTTATAGCTATGCTTTCCTGGAAGTGAAAGGCTGCAGAAGTAATAGCACTTACTACAGCTGAATAGTTTGACTGTATAGGAGAGGGCACTAGCTATTAACATTTCTAAAAAAAAATTAAACTTCAATTCCACGGCAAAAAATTTAGGAGCTTCACAGAAAGAACCCTAACAGAGTAGTTAGCTCTGTTCAGAAATTTGCTTAAACTAACATTACAGAGAAAATATTCCTGAATCAGTCTTCTTTAATAATATCATCCCCCAAGGCCAGACAAAAAAGGTCAGGGATAATTGGAGCAACAACAGTGCTGGACACACATTTTAAACCATAGCCTGTGATGGATGCCACCTAATACCACTCTTCAGTATCCTCGCATTCCAATATTAGCAAACTTACAAAATGCAAGTGTGTTTTTGGAAGGAGGAGCAACATTTCTAGAAACTGATTTCTAATTATTATTTTATAGCCTCTATAGGTAAAGCAATCTACTGGAAGGGCAATCTCTATATTTAAAATCCAGTAGCTAGAAACAATAAAGATACAGTAATAAGCTTAGGAGAGAGAAACCACACAGAGTCTTTTCCACACTGAAAATTCTACATAACAAAGAATACATAAGAGTACAATGAAATGAAAAACTAGGAGAGGAAGACAGGTTATTTTTTATTATCATTTCCATGACCTGATAACAAACATTTTTACTGGAAAAGTCCACAGTTATAATACAACCCATTAAAGTGTAGCTTTTCCTTTACAGGCTTAGCAAGTAAACAAAACCAATGCGGTTAAATGTATTTTTGATGAGTTTTACTTTACCAATCCTGTCTGTACATTTCACCAAAGTTTTTTAGGCCTGTAGAAAAACTGTGATATTGAGTAGTCCCTGTGTAGGGCTACACCATTCCCTCCCTATCTCTACCTCTTACACACTATATCTCTTTGTCTTGACATATGTTAAAGACATGACCATGTCATCACACACGCTACAACATGCACCAGTGACCCTGTAAAAAGGGCTAATTGAGCAGGTACCTTTTGTATAATGACACTCTTCTGGGGCTGTTGTAGGCCTATGGTAAGTAGAGCTCTGTTACCCAAATTAAATGATCCCTCCTAGGTCTCACCTACTTGCCTAAAGCTAGCAGTCAACTCCTGCCATTACAGAGGTTTATCTTTTGTAAAGTTGTTGGGTTTTTTCTTTTGTGACAAACTGGTCAAGAATCTCACTAGTAGATACTACAGTTGCCACCTTTGAGTTAAATTTACTCTACGAAATCATGGTCTACTGCTTGTAACCTTCTATACTTTTTGCCCTGAGTAGATGCAAACCAAATAAGCAAGTTTGCAACAAGACAGATCTAGAGCACATGCATGAAAATGGGCAGAAGTGAATTTATGATATTGCAGAGTGGTTTTTGGGGGCATTTTATGTTTATGTTTTTTTCGTTTGTTTTGGGTTTAGGCTTTCTGTAGGAAATTAATTACTGTTACCCAGTAATTAATAAAACTGCAAAAACAAAGCAAGGAAAAGTTCTTTTTTCTCCTCACTAGTTTTAAACTACCAGGCACAACTGACACACAAAAATGGAAATCTGTGTCCAAACAGGCAGGAAACATTTTTTTTCTCAAGACATGACAGTTGCCAAGACCAGTTGAAGCTCAAAACTTTGTTGTACAATATAAACTTCTGAAATGGGAGAACTTTATTTTTTTTTCCCTTTTTCTTTTCTGTATGCAAAGAACACATGTTGATTACAGGGACAGTGCAGCACGCTATCGATAATGTACCAAGCACTCCTATGTTGTGCATTGTGTATTGACAGTGCTATACCACTTGCTGCATGCTAGCCAGTCACAACCAAAGGAACCAGTAAGCCCACAAATCCCCCAAACTCTTTCTGTAGCTTTTATTTACTTTTTCTTCCTGCCACTGAACCATAGGAGTCATCAGTTAACTGTTTACTAACATCATCACTAGATGAAACTCTCAGGAACCTGCAGAGTCTATTGATGGTACCAACAAGAAAACTACCATGGTCTCCTTTCATTTTTTAAGATGGGATACAGAAGTTTGCAAATATGGTTCCTGCTGAGAGATGCCATAGTTGTGTTTTTAGCTGTCTTCTGGTCTGCAGACAAGTTACTGACTAGATGTCATAAATCACATTAAAAAAAAAATTAATAGTTTAAATCAGGCACTTGGCTGGTACTAAACCTGTTGTCTCTGGTCTAAACTTTTAGCTACTTCATCAAAACTTTACATAATGGTCTTACCCACTGATGAGATGACTTACAGTTGACCAGAGCTTAGAAACAGATTACCTAGACCTTTTCTCACAGTGGGTCCCCCAAAAATCAATCTCCTTAAACTTACAAGCCAGACCCCACTTGAATATCAAATAATACAATGAAATTTCAAACACACACAAGTCATTGACTCTATCAAACAGAATACAAATAAAAGGGATTTTTAATTAGCTCTGCGCCCTCTTGTTGCAGAGGAGCCACAGATTTTGGACTTGGGTTCAGTCACCTCAATGGCTTTCTCAGCTGCAGCAGATTTTGCGCCATCTCCTCTCATCCCTGGGAAGCTTTTCTTTGTCACCACTGGGCGACAAATCTCTCTCCTCAAGCCACAACAGAGAGAAACTGTCTCTCTCATTGATATTTTTCAAGATATGGAAAAAACCCATATTTTGATCGAGGAATTCTTTCAGTTCTGATCTGAGAGCAGAAACAAGCTCTGAATTAAAAATGATACTGAAACTGTAGCAAAAGTAATTTTTTAGTATGAACAAATTATGTCACTTATTTGAATTTTTTCACAGGATCAGACATATGGCAAATTAAAAATAGTTATATACCATCTTTGCTAGATGGAAGATGATAGTAGAATTTGCCTTTACTCTTCTGTTCCTCTAAAAAGAATATTAAAATCAGCCAACATGACTCTACCCTAGCTCATTGAGAATTAGGTAGATCAACGTGGCATGTTTATAAAATAGGAGGACTCCATTTTGCCAAACCTCTATCAGCACATATCCAACAAGAGCTTTTTATTTTATGCCAAATAACTGATTTTTCAGCTCTAAATTTTTAAGATTGTAGGTTTTTTACTGTACGGCATGTTTTAAGTAAAAAATAAGCAAAATACAATATGCTACCAGAAGCTTTGATGAAAAGGAAATGCAGAGTAAAAGCAAGTCACAAACTGTGAGCAACTGGTGTATTGTTAAGCAGAGAAGTCAACTGAGAAACTACTGCAGTTGCTTAGGCTTCTCTCAAATTTTCTCAAAACCAATTTTGCAGGAAACAATTTCTCAGACTTAACCAGTAAATCAGGCTAAATTTAGTCCAATACTATTGTTTACCTCAAAAAGAGTGAAGCTATTTTGTTGCAATTTGACTTTTACAAACACACACATTATAACTTCCAGTGAAACCAGAACATATCTAAGACCGGTGCTTGAAAAAGACGATTGAAAAAAAACTCTTACTGGTGTAAGAATTTAGTGCTTTCATAGCACCACCTACAATAACTTAATTATACTTCTGATTTTAAAGATTAAGACAAACATACTTTGGGCAGCAATGTTTAAATGCTGTTTCAAACGCAACAGGAACTCTTGTCATATCTTAGAGCACACAGTTATGTGAAGATTGAGCTATCAAGTTAAAAATCTGTGATAACAAAGAACATGCTGTGTTTTCACAGTAGCTCAATGGCCAACAGCAGCTGAAGGGTTTTCATTGAAAACTGCTGGTAAATCTTTGCAAAACAGCTTTCGACCACTCAGTTTATAACAAAAAGGTTTTTTACAAAGCTTCTTACCTTGTGCTCTTGGTGTTCGTTTCCTGCGGTCTCTGAACGCTGCTCCTGACTGCAAGGCCTCAAGCAGACTGTCCATCACGCCCGTCTCATCGCCTTCTGAGGACAGAACAATAATATTAATCTAAGTACAACTGAAATCAGGCTTTAGGGGAAAAAAAAAAAAGTAAAAGTGTTATCAAGTTTACCTAACGCTTCCAAATAAGAGACATACACATTTTCATGTAAAGGATGCTGTCAGTGTTTCAGGTGTCACTGTCTAGTTTGTGTATGATGCTCTATTAAGCAAAATTGATGCCAATCCTACTGTTCTTTCAACTTAGAGATGTTATCTTGTGCATTATTGATGACTTCTTCAGGACACAGACAGACAGCTGCTGGTGAATGACTGCTGGTTCACTGTTAAATTCTTTCAAGACTTTCCTTCCATACAAAGAGGTCATCTCCTTTTGAATTAATCAATGCCCATGAGACATTTGATGTAACTGAATGGCACAAAGTTAAATATTTGCAATGCCACAAATATTTTATATATTGCCTCCTGTCCTCATGAAGCATTAAATCCTTTAAAAACATGTACTTATATGACATTCAAGGATACATATGCCATATGGTACACATGTAACTATCTCAAGGATGGTGTTTTAGGTAAGATAAAGAAAGAACAAAGAGTGGAGAAGCACACGGTGAAACTATGTGGCGTAACATTTCTTAGAAGCCCAATTCTACTTCTACTAAATCTTTCTCTTGCTCTTTCCATAACCCAGCTAACCTGTAGCCTTTAAATTGCTGGGCTTTATGGTCCATTAAGGAAAGCTGGGTAGAAAGATTACTTTCTTTTTACCTATTTACATCTTCAACATCCTTTATATTTCAGTATGTTAATAATAGTTGATAGCAGCATTCAATAGCATGAGAAACAGAGGTCAAAGAAATGCAATGTTACAAAACTATTGATGAATGCCTCCTTTTTCTGTTCACATGTCGTCTGTGTTACAACCCAAAACTATAGGCTAGACTCAGCAGGTAGGTGGACATTTATTCACATCTCTCAGACTTCAAGTTAATAGAAATTTCCCCATCACAGAGTGAGAAGAAAATTACTTTATGCAAAAGATTTACATTACAGTAAAACACTTCTGACTCACACGAAGTGTAGGAGGTTAAACGTACATTCAAGCTCTCAACTGTTCAAGTTTAAAAGCAGCTTATTAATGCAAAAGGTATTCTGCCCTGGTTCTCTATTACATGTAGATTTATTTGACTAAATCCAGACCTGGTATTCAAAGCATACCAATCCTAAACCAAAACCTGATTCAAATTTCTACATAATGATCATCAGTGTAACTACTTGATAAATTTACATTATACATCAATATAATTCAAACCACTATGTATAACATACAATGGATGGATAAAGTTCCCACTAGCATAAGACAAAAGGGAACAGAGCAAGAGTGGCAGCCAGACTCTGAAATACCACTTTTAATTACATTCCATCTAAAACCCTTTAAAAACCCAAAGCTCCTGCAAAATAAATGAAATAGTTTCTCTCAATTCACACTCAAATATATAAGGCCTGAATCTTGTCTAAAGCATACAACATAATTATTTTTCTTTGTGCTCCTTATCCTGCACATGCTTATTCACTGATTTATTGTTGGCTCTGTATTAAATTTATTTTCTAAATCAAAGGTCCGCGAATACACTTTGTCCAAACTAATATGCACCAAGTTGGCTTGAAACACACAATGAATGTGACTGTAATACAAAGAATTAGTTAATAGGCTAAAACATTTTATGCATAGAAAAATTACAATATCATTCGATCTTCATTAGAAATAAAGAGTTGGCAGAGTTTATTCAGAAAGACAAAAATTCTGGAATACTTCATAATTGTTTATGTAGCCTTCCACTTTTTGCTGAGCGTGCTACTCTACCTGCTAATTACTGCAACTGCTAACCCCCACTCTATTTATGGAATATCAAAACACACAATATAAAGACACATGAATTAAGGAACCTGTGGAAACACGGGGATGAGGTTTTTTTAAACTCCTCAAAGTAAAATTTATGCTAAGTCTGATCTCAGCACTGCTTCTTAATCAAAGTCATCGGGTGTTTAAGTGAGAACTGGACAAAGAACTGCATTTTCAGTTAGCCTTCTTGAAAATTCATGAATAAAATTAACAGAAATCCCAGCCTTTCCCTACAGTTCTAGCTGAGGTACTTCCCATATTCACACCTATCTCCTTGTTTATGTTTTAATACTACCTATAGCTAATTGTAGACACAAATCAAAGAAAGATGAAAACTACCAGAAGCTTCTAAACCAAGAAACTCATTTCCAACAGAAATTGTCAGTGGAAATAAAACACACAATCCTTTTTCTTCTAGGTATCTCCCACTGTACACAAGGATAGGGGTTTTCACCTGGAACAAGTAATTTTCTGGCTTGTTCTTTCTTTTCCAATTCAGTCTCAGCCATTAAAGAGACAGCAAATGCATGCTTGAAAAAAAAAATAAATATTGCAAGCCATTTCCATTTTATGACTGGCTTTGTGGGATTTTGATCAGCCTTAGCAAGGAGCCAGATTCACTATTGGTATTAAACAGAACTGAAACTGGAAACAAAAACATTATGTAATGTGTTACATACATATAGTTATACTATACTAGTATGTCACACTATTATTCTATTGCTGAGTTGGGTTAGCACATACTGTTTGTTTTGAGAACTGGTGCAGTTTTAGTAGGTTACGATAAGACTCATCCTCTCACAAGTCCCAGTTTAGACCAGTATTAGATGTCAGCCACTTCCAATGCTAATTAACCGAACAAAAATAATTTCCTTCTTCCCCAAACAATACTCTTGCTGAAGCGCCTCAAGCAAGCCAAGAGGCACAGAGAAAAAAGGTCTGACACAAGTGACAAATAAAGTCACATTTAGAAAAGCAGGCAATCTTAATGCCAAGATAACCAAACTTTACATAATTTTTGGCCAGTCATAAGAAACAAAAGGAAAAAGGAATTAGAGCAGGCCATAACATGAAAATGTACATGAAAAAGACTGGTGTAAGCTCCATTTGCTTATGAATGCATCTGTAAACAAAATTGCTGATAACAGACCTTAGATGAAGTGCTCATAATAAGCATTTAGTATTTGTGGTCAGATTCTTATGTTAAATGACATTCTCAGCATTAGTAACTCTGCAACTAGACTGCCAATTTACAAAAGAAGGAGACCTTTGGTAAACTGTAAGAAATTAAATCAGAAACTGAAGATTTGGATGCACAAACAAGTAAGGAGTGAAGAGTGAAAGACAGTACTACCAACAGAATGGTGGCTATTGCTGGGTATATATAACAACCTCAAACACAATCAAACTAGCTGAAGTTTTTACTTCAAGGTTAATGCACATAAATAGTGCTGCCCCTAGGAACAGAGACAAGACACCAATGTTCATACAAGTTCTCTCAGCTGATGTGGAAGCAAATTGCAAATCTCTACAAAATGAGCAAGTGTGTGTATGACCAAATACTTATTATTATTCTTGGAGAACAGCAAATGAACAAACTGTTCATAAGAAAACCCAAAACATTAACTGGGGGGAGAAAACAACACCAGACTTCACCTGGTAGTGTGAAAGGCCTTTCAAACAGATTTTGAAGACAATAGAACACAAGATCGTTTATTATTTTTGTTAATGCAATTAATTGCACTTCATCTGGCCTGAAAAGTTCTCTCTCTCTCTCTGGTCTTCAAGACTTGATACATGGCTGCTTAATTCATTAGTGGAAGGTGCAAATGATAGTCATTAGTAAAATATCTGGCTAATTAACAACAAAAGGTTGTTTACAGATAGGAAGCTTGTAACAGTTCAGAGCTTATCAGCTGTATTCTTCTGAAAAAACAAATTAGTGGATTTGCCAGATGACATACAAATGTTAGTATTTCATATTTGTATGCAAGATAAAATCAGAACAAGCAGATTTGGAAAAAAAAAACCTTGAAAACAGTAGAAATAGTAGTGCATATAACCTCAGGTCCAAGTCAGAAGCTACTTACTAGGGAATGACCAAGAGCTCCAGTCTCAAAAGGTGACCAAAGCAACAATGATGAATTACCAGTCTGATTAGTGTGTTAGAAGTCAGCATACTCCATTTCCAGTATTAGTGGTATACAAGCTTGATTCCAGCACTCATAGAAGAGAAATCATAACTGGAAAAGCCTTAACAATAACCTATGGCAGCATGATTTCTTTAGACTACATCAAGCATCCACTGAAAAGAGGCATGACAACCTCCTCCAGGGCTTAGAATCCGTGAATTCACAAGAGAAAAAAAAACCTCATCCCAACAGATAACTTCTCAAGCAAAGGATGGTTTGGTACAACAGAAAAACAGGGAAAACATTTAGGCAGACTTAATGGAAGTATCTTTCCAATCAAACACAGTGTTCTGGAATGCACTCCTAAGGAAGACTGCAGGAATAAAGTAGTACAGAGACTTTAAGGAAGTAAAAAATTCTGAAATTAACTGTATGTTATAGGCATAGGCAACAGTAGCGTAAGTCACATCATCTTTTCAATCCACTCTACTTACAGCACCCGCAACTGCAATGTGCAGCTCCTTATTGGTGATGTATATTTAAAAAGGGTACATGATAAAATGGGGAATGAGAGTGCAAGAAATCAATTACTGGCACTTTGGCTGCTACATAACTCATAGTGTGAAGAACACCATTCCGGGGTATCTGTAATCATGAACTAAGCATTTACTTTTGAGCAAGCTTTTTTCCCTTCAGATGTTTTCTGGTGCAGATGTGACCTTTATGTGAATGAGGAAAACTGTCCTTCCAAGTAACAGTTTCTTTAGAATATTTATCAAGATAAGAATATATTAGAAAATGTACAATGACTGTGACTAGTCTATCTTGATTTTTCTTCATGTAACACACAATCAATTAACAGCTTAATTCTCATGTAAAGTACTTCCCAAACTAGTAAACATCAAATAGAAACAAAGCATATAATCTACTTTCCAGAACATTATTTTTAAACTTCAGCTTTCCAAAGCTGCAAAACCTGTCCAGACTCAAGTCATTCTGTTCTAACTTATCCATCAGCAATTAGCATGTGGATATGGCACAATAATAGTAACTTCACAGTTGTAAATATTGAGAAAGAAGGCAGGAAAAAAAATATTTTCTGAAACTGTAATGTGAATATAAATGTGCCTCTGTACGTACAATACTATCACAGCAAAGTGTGTAATAGTGTTACACAACTCCTTAGCCTCCCTTTGTAAAACATAAAATCAAGACTAAAAAACGTAATAATAAATATGTGAAGGACTAAAAGTTTAAGCATGGCTTTAGACAAGTCCTGTTACCACTGACTTAGTCACCCTTCTGCTTTGTATACACACTTAAGTTGTTTAATTGCCACCCTCCTTACATGGAACTGCCTCTTTGACAAGTACTTAAGATAGGAAATGGGAAAAAAATAAAGCAAGATGCTTTTCTTTTCTATATGCCTTATGTTGGTTGTATCCACTGTATGAGAACTTGCCTAAAAACAGTTCAAGCAATTAACAGTGCAGAGATAAATCTCATCAAATACATCAGGTCTTTTATCCAACACAAGTAAGTGTATAGAGCTGACATTTAACCTACCTCCAGAACACAGCAGCAGGATTGAAGTGTCTTCACTTTTAAAAATAGTAATTTGAAGGAGCCTGCCCTCGCACTGTGTTATGACTGTATCTGACATAGACGTGGAACTAAGATTCCTTAGCATTGGTAGGTAGCTTATTTTAGCATAATCGGTACGCTGCTAAATTAACCACTAGGACTGTTATAAAGGGAGAAAACAAATACTTGAGAAAGTGAAAAATAAGATCAGCATTTGTTATCAGAGCAAACATAATCCCTTCCCTGCTCCTGTAGCCATTTTCTCTGTTTCGAGTTCCTCTGAAAGGAACCAGTTCAACACAGAGATGAAGATAAAATATTTCCCTTTCCTATCACTGCTAGCACCTTATGAAATAAGACCCTAAAGTCAGATTTAGCATCCTTTCTGTTAGTATTACATTCTTTTATCACTTCCTGCAAATCTCATCTGAACCTACAAAAGAAGCCCCAATGTCCAGACCTCCCGATATTAAATGCAAAATCATGTTCTTTTCTATTTGTAACTCATATCATTACATCAAAAATTGAAGTTGGCAAAAAATATAAAGGCAAAGTATTCTTCCGCTAGCCTGCGTAGCAGTAAAAGCTACAGCTCAGCCAGGACAACAGGTTTTACTGTCTTGACTTTTGTTTTTCAATAACTCCTGCTGAGATTTCACACTGGAAACCAAATTATGCTTCTTCTGTTGTAGCCTATATGACTTTTAAAGTCATTCTTGCAATTAAAAGGGCATTGTTGAAAGACCCCACTAGAGAACATATGGTAGTGTTCTGTTAGGGACTAACCTGAATCAAAAATCAAAGCTCTTTGACATACTGGATGTAAAGATGGTATTATTTCACTTCTTGAAGGCATTCTTGAACTTGCTTCTCTGATAGTTACTAGCTCTGATGATTTCAGTTTCATGGGAGGTTTTAGTTTCTCCTCACTAAATGTTCATAATGAATTGTCCTAAAAAAGGTCTTTACCTTCCTCAAGAAGTATCAATTGCTCTGAAATCAAGCTCACTTCTTATGAACTCTTTTCAAAAGAATTAAAAAATATATAACTTCCTTTCTATTCTTTTTTTTTTTTTTTGAGTAAAAGTATTGAAAACCTTCAACTTCCTTTCCCCTATTACAGAACACAAAGAAAGAACAGATTCAAGTGAGGTCTTAAAGTAAATTTGGAAGAGGTTTTATCTAAACATTGCCTCCAAATGTCAGCTCTATTTCCATGCACTGAAACAGTCACATTTTTCACAGCTCAAAATGTTCAGTACACACTATAGAAGGGATTCAGAAACATGATTTTCTGATTTAGATGGGAAGAACTTGGTGAGACCAATTTCAGTTTGGTTTTGTGGCCTCTATTGCACAAAGTTTTACCTCAGCCTTCAGTATCTATCAACAAGGTAGGAATAAGCATCTTACAGCAGATCTTTTGAGGACTTTCACAATTTTTTCCAGCTTTATTTAGCAAAGACACTATTTTGATTAGAACATAACTATTTGAAATAACTATTAATATTTCTAAATGAAATATAAGTAAGCTAATTTAGGTTAATCAAAAGCCTAAGTACTGCCATTTTGGCAGAAGCTTACAGGAGCTTCTCAAGAAATTTGTAATTAGTTTGGGCCCTCACTAAAAGGGTCTGGTCAAATACTATGATAGGCAATACATGTTCCCCGCCTGCTACTCTTAAATGATTTAAAAAATATACTTCTACACAAATTTTATACTACTCTGTTTTGCTTTGAACTTTTAAGGACTTTTAGTAAGTCCAGTGTCTGTCCTGTATAAACTTTTAAACAAGACTTTTTATTCATAATCAGTACCAGAAATTTTAATTGCAACGTACTCACTTAAAAAGGTCAGTTTTCAGTGTCTTTTTGAAAGGATGTTTTTGCATTCTGCTCATGTATTTGCATTTTATTCATTTGCTAAATTTATTTTGCATGCATAATAAATACCTTCAGGAAGCAGTCTTCCTCGGCATTTTGTACTAGAATACAATCTCACGACTGTTATTTACTTTTTAATTAAAGGAGAACAAGTTAGGACAGTATGACTGATAAGTGAACCTATACCTCATGTCACTTCACAAACAAGGCAAATCCTTCCTTACATACCAATTAAGCTCATTGTTTATGATAACCTGATCTCAGGCTTACATAAAGTTACCAGAATGAGAAGAAGTGTGCTTTGTTGTACTGGCAGGTTACTGAAAACAGTTTTTCAAATGTGCACACTTTTCCATTTTCAGAAAATGTCACAATGGTCAAGGTCTACTTCAGCAGGGGTGGACTTAATTGAAATGCATCAGCATTGCCCCTTGGGACTCATTCTGAATGGACTTACGGCCCTTCCAAGGTTGAGTCTCACTAAACTTTAAAAAGTCAGGCTTTCAACATGGATTACTTAGCAACAAATAGGAAGACACTGCCTCTAAGTGAGAAGAAAAAGACTGTGTTTAAAAAAGTCAGGCTTTCAACATGGATTGCTTTGCGACACATAGGAAGACACTGCCTCTAAGTGAGAAGAAAAAAGATTGTGTGGCTCAAAAAATGAAAGAAAAATTACCATGTAATACCTAAAAAATTAAATGCATCTGTAATCAAGTTCTACCACTGTTTGAGAGCTATGTTTCAGTTACACTGAAAGCAAATTTTATGTGATTAGCAGACACATAAGACATTACAAAGTAATCAATGTTTTCAGCATTAGAATTTTCTTTTAACAAATTCTATTGAACAACTGTTCCAATATATTAGGGAAGAAACCAGTCATGGGAACTCATACTGAGGAAAGGAGAGTTCTTAGATTTTTATTTTTTATTATTCTTTAAACTTGTAGTGACCTGCTTCAATTTATTTTTAATTATTCTAAATATTAAAAATATTTAGCCAACTGTACTAATTGGTGTCACAAAATATCTCAGATTTTAGTGCCAAAAGCAGAAACAACCAATGTTGATCTTAAACCCATTTTGGAATGACAATTATCAAGTCAATTAGGTAACTAAGAAACCTCTTTGTGACATATATTATTAGTCAGACAGTAATTGCTTTATGTGAACCCTTCTACCTTTCAGAAGAAAACTTCAGTAGCTGACCCCTTATTACAGAATTTGCAAGAAAAAAAAACCCTTTTAAAAAATGAAATGTAGTTTAGAGCAAAAACAACTGCATGATCCCATGACAGAATCAATTATCTTTCAGCAAATGGCATACAGAATTCTTGGCCAGCTCCTCACAGCCCTATCAGTGAATATTCAGTTTGATCACACATTTAATATCAAAAAAGGGAAGCATTTAGCTCAGATTTCACTGCCAAATTTCATTCCTTAGCACAATACCTAAAAATACATGCAATTCAGGAAAAAAAAATAATTCCTTAAAAGTACCTTCATTAAACTTAATTTTTGTGAATTAGCTTGTTCAGTAGGGGCTGGAAACTCAAGCATGGTATTTTTGGACTTCTCCCACTATGAATGGGTACAGAAAAAGGCCATAGCAAATGTCATGCTGTAATTTGTCCCTGTTTCTGAATCCTGTCTGAGCAAACTCCAAAGTGGCCCCAAACCTACTAACCAACTTCAGCTGGACCAGACCAGTATGGGCTCTGAAGATAAGAGAGACATTAAACTTCAGAATGTGTAGCCTGAGGTTTATTCCTAGAGGAATAAATTTACTGCTGATGCTGATATAATCACAGCATTGACCTGTAATTGAGTGACTAGCCAGGCCCTACTGCAAACACGGAAAACCTCTCTCTCAGCAATGCTTATTGCAGAGTATATCATCCCACCAGTTTCAGGACTCAATCTAGAGTCCATCCTTGAATATAAATTTCTTCATTAAAGCAGTTACCTGTTTGGTTATACAGGTGCAAACCAAGTACTGGTACTTTACCTTTTCTGCTAAGTTTCTAGCTGATAATTTCACATTATTATAGTATTTAATTGTCGAAAAGATATTTTGGTTTTAGCTTTTGATGGCTCTCTGAAAATCATCTTTTATGTGGTGAAGTTGAACATTCTGTACTATAAAGACAAATGTTACTACATAATGACTCTCATCTTATGGAATATGACACCATATGATGTCTCTCTAGGTTCAAAATCTAAATTTCCAGACAGAATCACACTTTTACCTTTATCACCTATCTGACAAGATCTAAAAAACCCAACCATATTTCTACTTCCTGCTTTCAACAAAGAAGTATCTTCTGGATACAAATCTAGAAGCACATTCTAAAGTTTAATGTTTCTATTATCTTCAGAGCCCATACTTGTCAGGTCCAGCTCAAGTTGGTTAGTATGTTTGGGGCCACTTTGAAAATTGCATAGACAGGATTGAAATTCTTGTTTCTGCTGCCCATTCAAAAGATGAAGTGCAGTATGTTCAGAACTTACCACAACTTACTGTTGGCCAGCAATTTCAAGTTGAAAGTTTGATTATACAACTAACTACTGAAAGAGAACCACAAAGCTCAAGTTCTTGTGATTGGAACTCTACATTTGAGAAGAAATAGGCTTTTATCTTTAAAATAAACGTCCTTCAATGCTTTACAGAACTTTTCCTTTTAATTATACATTGGCTTACCAGCCTTTTAAATCACCTTTACTTATAATGATTGCATTGGGGTACAAAACTGCACTAATACTTGTGGAAATATCGGAACATTTCGTTATTCAGTACTTTAGATGGAAAACTATTAGTAAACATCTATTATGATATACATTGGCAAATGGGGAGACTGTTTAACAGTAAACATACAGTAGGAAAGAGGCTCATCAAGATTTCCCACATAACTTGGGAAATTATTCCTGTGGAGACAGCATCTTAACGGTTCTATTAGAAATGCAATACTACATCATTATTTAGTCATCAGACTTGTCCCATCATTAGTCAAACATTTCACAATAGCTCTACATGCAATTTTCCTCTTAGCTAGCTGATTCCTAAACAAACTGCGATACTAAAGAAAAAGCTAGTAGATCAACTGATTTAATAATCTCAGAAATGCTTTTAAAAACTGGAAGTTCTACAAAATATACAATGTTAGATAGTAATTATACTGAAGGAACATTACAGTTATTTTAAAAATTAACAATACCTGCTTTTTGAAATAAGAATACTTTCTCCAAGGTAAAGGAAAGTTCAATTTGCATAGACAACTATCCAAAGTTAACGTTTGTTACTGTTGAGTAAATAGTCCCCAAGAAACCTCCTTTAAGATAAAAGAATCCAATTGTTCAGCCTTTCTTCATCTGTAATTATCCCAAACTCAGTTGAATAATTCCACTCCCTCCCCCATAAATGACCTCATTAAATCAGTTTACTTGGAAGGAACTATATGCCATATTCGTAAAGAAACAGAAATTTTTCCACAGCAAAATTTTAAAAGATTAAGATGAAATTTTAAATGGTAATTTCTTTCTAACTTCCCATCCATATCCATGCTCACATCCATTTGCATTTCTCTGGAACTTTTTTTTAATCCATATTAACATCATCCACAGTAAATTTTGACACACACATTCCTCCCCACCCCATCCTTCTCAAGATGGCTTCAAACTCTGGCATAAACAAATCTTAAAAAAATTTGATCAGCTCATGCATAATTGCTTTGAAGGAGGAAAATCAAACCTCATCGCAGTTCTATAGATGCTCACATTTAAGCATAATGTAAATCTGTAATTTTTTTCTGAGAATATTATATTTCAGGAAAACTAAGTGCAGCATATTCAAACAGAACATCAACATCAATATGAAAGTTAATGACTTCCCTAAGGAATTATAACACTTGCCTCATTGGCATCCAGCACCATAAACTAATAATCTGTAGAATGCAAATAAACCCCAAGTTTTATCACTCCAGGTACCCCATGCAATCAACTAGCCAATTTATAAACTGAGAATTGTGGCTAAGACATTCACAAAGTAATATGTATCCAGTAAACAAACTTACTGTGGATTTCTGCTTATGCTAAAGAATGTAGAAGGAAGACATAACAATCAGGAAAGCCCAGAATCATTAGCAAATTGCAGCAAAAGTAACCTTCTTGAATTGTAATCCTCAACAGCCAATGCAAGTATAACAACAGTTCAAGGAAACAACAGAATTATTGCTGATACTGGTACATACCGGCCTGAATAAATAGCATATGAATTCTTATATAAGAGTACTTGAAACTGGAAAGTAAGAATATCCATCAACCACTAGCACAGAACTTCATTTCCATTATCTTCATCTGCATTAGGGGAGAATGTTAATGTGTCTTCAAAACAATTAATTCAATACTAATTGGGACTGAGGAAGCTCATTCTATCTTTTATCCTAATACTAGTAGTTAAAAGGTGATTTTAATTGCCATAGTAATCAGATATAATGAAGAGCAAAACTGTTTCTGATTAAATAACATTTGCATCCGAATTGCTGTTATACGCTTTTCAGCTCCTAGAAAGCTGTCTTCAGTACTTTTTTTTCTCTTTCTTGTTCAGATATGCACGTGGAAGCAATGCTGCAAGAATTCTGCAGATGTTAGATCAGATGGAAGTCATGAAAGACTACATATAAATGTAGCCTGCTACATCCCTCAAAAACTAGGAAACACTGCGGAAAAACAGCCATAAAGAATGTTCTTTCCACAGAACTAGTGAATGGTGAAGGAAAAAAGGGACTATTAAGCCCTTTTCCTACAGAATTCCTCTCCTGTAATGAGAAAGGATGGGTCGTGATTTGGACTGTGAAATGTGGGATCTCCAGGTGTAAGGGTAAGTCACTTAAGCCTTTTTAAGTTGCCGTATTTCACCAGGAAAAAAGAGGGACAATTTTATGCCAAATAATGTCAAATCCACTGACTGCAACTGAAGATACAACTTTCAATAGAAATGACTTCAAGATAAATCGCAGAGTCAAAAGATCTCAGCCACTTTTTTTTTTAAACTGAGACCCCCTTACATGTCTGTAGGTATTACTGTGCTCAGTTACAAAAAACCCCTATATTCAGTGATAATGAAGTTTTCTTGAGGCAGAGAGAAGTGCACATGTTGGGTAAGTTCCTATTGTAGTTTTTATTTTAGGTGACAAGATCAACACATACCTTCTATCAGCCCACTTTCAGTTTTGTTCAAAAGAATTCTGTATTTTTGAAATGTGGCCATGTGTTGAGATTTAGAATTGTGTTTGTATGATGCTGTCCAGTGCAAATCCCTTCAAAGTTTATGTGGAGTTGATAGGGAGTTGAGAGGTCTTCTGTATTTTTACATCCATCCTTATGCATTTGGGAAAGTTCAGCAGGATTTCTATCAGTTTACACACAGGATTTCAGTGGCCGCTCAGTTATACAAAGCACAAACCACCTCACTGGGTACTGGAATTCTAAACCACTGGCCACTCCAAGGTTACCTTAGAGCTAGGAATTATACAGGACAGTCTTTGATTTTTGCCACACTGTAGTCTTCAGCTCTCACTTATACCAGGAAGTAGAATAAGTTATTAATTTTAATACTTAATTAATTCTAATTAATTATAATCAGGTAACAGCAAAAAATACTTACTATAGAACTACATGCTAAAAGGCTGGGAAATGTAGGAACCCTGTTGCTGTGACCTAAAAGGCTGTAGTAATGCATAAAGATTTTATTCTGAAAATATAGCTAGGGAAATATCTTAAACAGAGTTAGGTTAAAACACCCTTTGGGTGAAAATCACCTTGTCAAAATGACAGCTTGAGAGGACATCTGCCTCCTTCCTCTAAGTCTTCTGTGTCACATTCACTTAAACAAATTTGCAAACTATTTACATAAGCAGCAATGAGCATACAAAAAAAGTAGACGTATTCAAGAATAAAATAGTTACTTGGCAATATCAGTTCCAGGAATATCAGTGTCATGGAACCCAGCAGGGAAGGAGCTAGCCCCGTCTCCCACTGTGGTAATAAAGTTGTAATAAGGAAATTAGACATTTCAATATATTTAAATAGCTGGGAAAAATACTTAGATATATTAAACAAACCTTGTGCGACTGTTTTAGAAATGTTATATATTTAAATGGCAGTGTCAGTGCATTTGGCCACATAGGTATTTGCAGATTCAGTTAAAATGCAAAAAAAATATAATGCAAAATTAAACTACAGCTGTATCTGTTGTTAGGAAAAGTCTTTGACGGCAAAAAGCAAAATGCCATCAGTTTACTGAGGCATCTATGTAACTGCTAAACATGGTCCACTCCTCATCTGCTTAAAAAAAATTAACAAGTGTAGACAGGTATGCTCTCACTGAGCCAGCTGAAGCAATTTAAGAAGGTGTAACTTTGATCTGTTAGCTACAACCCTTAAACACATAGTAATTCACTGATGATAGTATCCAAGCAGGCTTCTCCCACTTGTCAACAACTAATAAAACATGTTCACTTCAATTGTCTTAAGTGGTAGTTTAAACTAACCTCTCTTGGTATGCCTTCAAGCACACTGGTGGAGGAGAGGGTGATGATGGGATTTTTAGCTGCTTCTTATCCCACTCACAGAAAAGTGCCTGTCCATATCACACAGGACTATTTGGGATTTTAAGTGACAGTTATTTAAGAAATATTACTATAATGCTGAAAGAACGGATTAGAATAGTCTCATTAGACAGCTCTGTGATCTTAAGAAAATGTAGAAAATGTATTTATAAATCACCTGTATTTAAATACTTTTGTTTATAGTTAAATTGAAATATCAGAGTAATCCTTATATGGCATGAAATTTAAGTTTATCACCTGAAAGAAACAACAGAGTTGTTCACAAAAACTTATACTACAGTACAGTCCGTGCACGGTCACTGTCTCTTCAAGTAAGGCCAAAAATATTAAGAGCTGTGGTACCACTGCTCAAACCCTCCAAACCAGCATTAGGGGAGTCACTTGAAAACCAACAGAAACCAATCAAAACCAGCAAAACTCTGGGGCTTTGCAGAAAAGTGATGTACACAAACACACAAGAACTTTTATAAGATTCCCATATAAATAATGTGTTTGCTATCACGGTATTCAAATTACATTGCATTAATATAAATTCATTTTAAAAACTCTGAATGCAAAGAATGAACAACTGGGAAAAACAATTTATCACAATCAGCAAATGCAATAGCAACGCTAATTTACGATTCCTTAAAATATAAATAATAGCACATATAAAGGGATCGGAGAAGAAAGTTTTCACTTGTAAATAAAATTTGTGTAAATTGACTTTATGGATGCTGGACATGCCCTTGAGAGGCACTGTTATTTCTAAACTTTCCTCCATCTGATCAGTCTCCAGCAGAGCACGGTGTTACTTTGTCATGGTTATACAGTTTACTGCAACATCGTCCTTACACAAATTAACGTATCATAACATCTTTCATAACGTTCATCATAACAAAAAAAGAAACCTCATTTTTCCATGAGTATGTAACGGGCTGTTCAGCAGGTAACATGGACACAAGTGTTTCATAGTTGGATCACATAGGTAGGTTAGCCCAAACTCATGGAAACTGAACAGAATCTCATGTAAGCCCTTGCACAACCCAGCGTAGAGTTTTACCACCTCTACTTGCCTTCTGGAATCAAAGTGGTAAAGTATGAGGGAGCCTGCTTTGGCAGGGGGTTGGACCCGATGATCTCTTGAGGTCCTTTCCAACCCCTAAGATTCTGTGATTCTGTGATAAAACCTGTATTTTACAAACTTTTGAGAATCTGCAAATCATCAATATCTCTACTGCTCAATTGTTTCCGCTTCCTTACTTTCCTCTCTCTTAGGGTGACCTCATGCAAAATACAGTATTCTCACAGCCAACAAACTCAACACACTGCTTTTTAGCATGCTGAAATGTCATTCTGTACCTAGGCTGCAAGCTCAACCAGATTTTCCAGCTTCTAATGGGACTGTTGGGAAACCATCCATTACAACATGGAGCCTCAAAGCCCAAAAAGACCGCTGTTAATTGTCCCACCACTTTGATTACAGAGATGTTTATAGAATGAAATTAACAACAAAGCAAGTAAGATACTACTTCTCGCAAGTAAATCCATATAAAAAAAACTCCAAACAATTAACTGCTACAAATTAAAGCAAGTTAATAATACAAAACACCTTGAAAGGAGCATTACACACAGTAAGTGGCAGGTACGGAATTACAGGATTAGGCAAGCTAAAACAAAACAGAATCTTCACTGGAAAAGTTAACCATATTTTCAGCTTTCAAAACTGATAGGAAATGTTTTTCATATTGTTCAGGAAAGGTTTTCAGCTTGTTACCTCTTAGATATCTCCTAATAAATCTCTCCACTGAAAGTGATGCCTTACCTTTGTTCATATCAATCAACTGCTGCTTCTTCTTCTGTCGCTCCAGTTTCTCTCGTTCAGCCTTCTCTTTGGCCAATTTGGCTCTCTTCGTTTTCTCCTCCAATTCTCTTCTTTTGTTGTTTTCTTTTACTGCTTCCTGCATTAGATAAAATGAACACAGGTGTCTATGTATTAAGGAAAACTAGAAATAACAACAAAATCCCCTTTGTTTGCATAGATACGATATTTACACCCATTGGAGGGGAGAAAAAACTCAGACTAGTGCCCAGTACTTCAAACATCTTCAGAAATCTCAGTGGGAACATAGTTTATCATACTGCTTCTACACATCAGCATTATTAGATGATCAGAAGTATGAAAATTGAAATAGTTTTGCAAAGTTCCCTAATTTTTCAGCAGCAACATGTTTGGTCTTCATACAAATATATATATATATATATACACACACACACACTTTTTTCCCCTATTAAGGCTTAAAGTCTAGCTTGAACCTATATCTTGCTGTTACGAGGGATGAGCAGGGATGAACCCAAGTTGCCACTCTAATGGACTTCAATTACAAATAACTGAATCTCAGTTATTAAAGTTAAAAATTTAAGGTACAATTCCTCAGATATTTTTTGTTAAAATATTCAAAGCCGTTTGGATAACAACAGCTACAGATCTATTGCTCCCTCTCCAACCCACAGTTTACTAACATCTTCCACCTATGCATACTGTAGGCCTGGGCTTCACATGATTTTAGGAGTCCCAACACATTAGGTCTAATAATCAGTGATTTGAGTAAAAAAGACACTGGATCTAAAAATGTCCAGAATTAACACAGCCTGTGCTCACTAATGACATTCCAGCTTAAAAAGCTGACGAATCAATACTTACTAAGCACAGGGCATAAGAGAAATCATTTCTATGCCAATGTTTACTTTATTTCCTATGCAATGTGATCATGCCTTAGAAACTAGGAAAATCATGTATGTTCAGAAATACAAAAAGATTTCTTTGTGGATGGCTTTGTAAATACCCAAGATGATATATCAGTTGTTATTTGACAAGTAAAATTCTGTCAAGTGATTTGGGGCAGACTTATGTTGCACCATCCAATATATTCCTCAGAAATGACATTTAACATGTTTATAAATGAAGATGACTATTCACCTTGCTGAGTGCATGCTAGGGAGGAACTTCTGACGACTGTCACTTCCAGAAAGAAAATTCTATCCAAAGCACCTTGAATCGTTAAGGTTTATATAGATTACGTAGGTAGTTGGTAATTCAAGGTTCCCAAATGCCTCCAAATACAAAACATTCACTGAAGTGAGGGGAAGCATACTTTAGTGTGCATGTGACGCTTTGAGAGTTTGCTGAGGTAAAATACATATAGCCCCTTCTTCAATAGCTGATATTGTTTCGCAGAGATGCTGGATACCAGTTACCAGTGATGTTACTTGTAGACCCACTTGAAAATTGAACCAAGAACTGCATTTGCTGTACCATCACATAACCAATCACACCAAGAAACACCTTTTCTTTCAGAAAAGGGAATTAAAGGAGAAAATCAATGCTTTATCCTTTTTGTTTTGGACATTTCTGTCTCTGCAGTCAATCACACTTGACAGAGATTTCATTTTACTGCAACTTCACAGGCTGTAATGAAAGTAAATGCCCACAATCTTACGAGAAAAAGCAAAGAAGAAATGTCATGGCTGAACTAGTAGCCCACTAGCCATTGACATACTATGATTAGGATCATAGATTCTGTCACATTTTCTAACAGGAAGACTAACATTTACTAACAGCAGATTGAACAAAGAAGCTCTAAAGTTACTGTATCTCAAAATTCACTTTAAAGCAAACTCTGCAAGTCCTAGCTGAAGGGAGACTGAATGAAAATACAGGGCGTAGTTCATAAAATATGCTGGCTACCAATGACGATTCAAACAACAGCCAGTCAAATTAAAGGTTTAATCTTCCTGAAGGACAGTAAGATACCAAAACACTGACAACTGGGTGAGAGTACCTATCTTCATTTACCTGCACCCATCCCTTCATACACACGCACAGAGCTTTTTCCAACCACTTGTTGTTACAACAGGTACAACTTGCAGCAAAGTAGCAGTAACAGCCAGCACGTTCTGCAGTGGTCAAACTGGGTGCTCCGCAAAGCAGGAGAGAGGAAACCCTGATGCAGGGCATCCCAGCCACAGGCCCCAGGGACTCTTGGTCCCCTGGTTGGCTGTTTCAGAGTGCAATGCAGCACCACACACATACAGCTTCGGAAACACTTTCATAGCAACAGAAAAGGTAACTCTAGAGCAAAAAAAAAAAAGGTGTCTTACACACCCTTAGCTTCGCTGGTAACTGGTTGGTAACAGCTCTACTGTTGCTGGTTCGTACTACAGCAGATTCTACCCTGCCATCCCCAGCTCTCCTGAAACTCCAACCTACCCAAAGAGTTTTATGCCACGCTCCTTGAAATTTAACATACCTTCTTTCCGTCTACACACCAACTAAAAATGAATACTGTGAAAAAAGAACAGGGGTGATCTATTTGAATCACAGCCATTGTTTAGTGCACACAATCCCTTTCTTTCATAAGGTATCTCAGAACCAAACCAACTGGAAGGTACTTGTTATTCTCCATTAGGCAGTCTGACTCTGAACCATTTCCTATTTGT
This sequence comes from Laterallus jamaicensis coturniculus, assembly GCA_022605575.1. NCBI lineage: Eukaryota > Metazoa > Chordata > Aves > Gruiformes > Rallidae > Laterallus > Laterallus jamaicensis. The sequence goes on from JAKCOX010000014.1 coordinate 21,506,253, forward strand.
TATGTCATGGACACGTACGTTTAGTCAGAGTTGGATGATAGCTGGAAATAAATCTCCTGCAAGACCTTACTCCCAGATGTTTTCAAGGTATGTGTTGACAGCAAAGTAAGTATGCATTCATCTGCATTTATAAACACTTTATATTTGAATGAATATTGCTACCAAATTTTAACATAGCTTTTCAGAGCTGATTGCAAATAAAAGTAGATTTTGACTCAGATGTATAGTGGTTTCTATAGCATTTGCTCTGTCTGAATCACACTACTCATCCTTTAAGTTCTTTTTTTCTACAGTTTTATTGAAAAGGGCTATTTTTCTCTCTGATGTGGCTTCGATTACTTCATTATTTACTATTATCTCACTTTCTAGACTTCCAGACTGTGGATGAGCCTAATGATTTCTAATACAAAGGTGACATGATTCTGCACCTGCCTTACCATGGTGTTATTTGGGCTCCACTAATCCACAGTTAAAACTCCAGTTAAATGAAATCTGGACATCACCTCATGCTTCCAACTCTTTTCCCTGGCACACTTTTATTCTCCTGTATAGGTATTTTCTTCCAAACTCCTGAATGGTAGTGGTCCTCTTTTAATAAAGAGCTATGCTAACTCAGGTTATCTTTAAATACTGAATGCAAGTGGTATCCCTTCTGTGCAGGTAAATTACCTAATCACTAAAAGGTGGAGTTGCATTTGAATAATGAAAAAAAGCTCTGTAATTAGCACTGCTTTTAAAAGAGGGGAGAAAAAAATTAGCAGCAGTTTTCTTACAGCAATGAGCTCAGCAGTGACCAAGTTAGTAATAGTGTTCATAGGTACACACTACACAACTCCCTTACCTAATTCAGGATAAAATCAAACTAATAGAACAGTTAAAATCAGACAAGTGTCACAAAGTATGAAGCAAACCATGGTTAAAAATCAAAGCCTTCCCGACAGCTCTAACAAATATTTTGAAAAGTATTTGTCTAGATCCTGTCTTTCCAAAACATATAAGTGCACATAAAAAGTGTAAACATGTGAATCTCAATAGACAAAAACATTGTAGTGCATACAACCCCTCTTTCTGATGTGCTATTCATGAGCCCCTGTATTTTCAACAGCATGCAGGTTCGCTAAAGTCAACTGCAAATTAAAAGTTTGAGAAAGTTTAAGCATGGGTTTGGTTTCTTCTATAAACAAAACCAAACCAAATTATTTTGTCTCCTAGGAGAGAGGCAGATTCAGCAAGGAATATTATCACTTGTTACGGGAGCTAGCTGAAGGGGCATGTAGCTTGACGTTCCCCCTTGTGTTTATTAGGATTCACTCTTGCACTCAGGGCTGGCAGTTTATAGCTTGGATTCCTTAAGCAGCAAATAAAAAATTAATGCATCTCCTGCATTTTGTACATATCTTACATTCTGACAGACAAACAGATATTCATACACCAACATGGTTGTAAATAGACTCTCAAAGGTAAATTATGAAAAACAAGAAGAAAGAAAAACTGTAATGCACAAATCTCCTTGGATATTAAAGATGCAGTTGGCTACAAAGCAGTCATGCACCAATAATGAAGGCTGCCAGCGATCCCTCAGGCCTTCCCTAAATTTGCCTTGCAACTGCAAAATATAAAATGAAGTTCCAAAGGAAAAAAAAAAAAAAAAAATCTTTTTCAGTCATAACAACAAACTCAGATTAACTGGAAATTAATCTATAGAAATAAAGAGAGTTAAAATAGAGCAGATTACACGTAAAACAAAGATCTTTCATGAGTATTCTTTAGAGGATAACATATTCCAATACATTGTTATCCTTACAAAAATAATGGAAAAGAGATACAATGAGCTGGTATTAAACAAGAGCAGACAAATTGAATTTCCTGATGAGCAGGCAGGGAACAGCAAGTAGAAAAGATTATGTTTGGGATACTGCTCCGTGGTTCATGCATAAAGGCCACTACATCTGACATGAAATGTCTTATTTTTATATTATTACAGATTATTTAGGTCGGGAGAAGGGTTTGAGAGTCATAAACAATAGGACAGTTTGGGTTGGAAGGGACCTCAAAGCCCACCCAGTCCCACAGCTACCATGGGCACCCTCCAGGGTGCCCAAAGCCCCATCCAACCTGGCCTCAAACCCTGCCAGGGATCCAGGGGCAGCTACAGCTTCTCTGGGCAGCCTGTGCCAGAGCCTCTACACCCTCACAGGGAAGGATTTCTCCATAATATCTTATCGAAATCTCCCCTCCTTCAGTTTATAAACTCACAACACAGCTCACACGCTGGCAACGAAAACCACTTAAAGCTGTCTAATGATGTCAGTTAGAAGGAGTGTTTAGTGAACAAAGTTTAAGGCTACCAATGAAAAACTAAACTCTACGTGTTAGTTAACAGTATATATTCAAACAACTACAAAATACCCCTTAAGTGGGTAGATTTGGGACTGTTTTAGTGGCTCCTTTAAATCAATATTTGGATACCAGAATAAATGCACATGCCTAATTCAGGTTATTCCTGAAAGAGACAGAGAGCTTACACACTAACAAAACTGTATTGTTGTCTTCATAAAAACAAAGACAAATTTAAAACCTAGCAAAATCAATCTTAGCTTCTTTGGGTAGAATCTGAGCAGAGAAACCAAGGCCCACAGTGGATGAACTATTGTTTTGTTAAAAAAAACAACAAAACAAAACTACCAAACCAAAACAAATCTTCCTGTATCAAGGAAAAGACAAACCAACAGGTTGGCACATGAAGCCTTGGCATCACCATCATGAAAGCACAATCCATTGAGTTCTTTTAAAGGAAACCACTCTTGAGGAAATCTGTAAGATCTGCTGGTACAAAACCCTAAATCCACTTTAAAAAAAAAAAAAATTCCTTAAACAACAGGACCTTAACTATGATGTGTTGAAAGGTTTCAAAGTTTCTGGTTTGAAATTTTCAATCATTTTAACACAGGGTCTAAGAAATACACACGATACAGTGTATACTGATGCAAAGTATTTAAATAATGAAATTTAATTGCATGGATTTGAAAGATTTTGCATGCTGATGGAGTATCAGATTAAAATGTTCCAGAGGTTGTGTGACATTACACTCCAAAGAAATTGTAAATATGAAAAAAAACCCACAACACTGAAAAGATAGGCTTATTCATCTGCAGTTTTATTCTGGAGGTTTCCTACACCACCCACTTCATGCTTCATATTGTCTTTTGACAGGATAATCCAATTCTATTAGCTTGTTTTTCCTAAACATGATAAGCAAGTAAATATGAACTTAAGGAAGTGAATGAGCTATAATTTACTACAACATCAGCAAGCTAATTGAAGATGCAATAATGCAGTGATCAATCTGAAATCACAATTAAGATAAACATGGATTCAAATTATCAAATTATTTTAATACGACACATGAACAAACAAAATGATGAGGCTAAGACTCTATGGAACATGTTTCCAGCTGACTGGAGGGAAATCAGCTTCCTTTCAACCATGACAGTGGGGTGCATTAAGAACATGGCCAGCAGGTCAAGGGAAGTTATGCTCACTCTCTACCCTGCCCTGGTGATGCCCTGTCTGGAATATTGTGTTCAGTTCTGGGCTCCCCAGTTCAAGACAGAGAGGGAACTACTGGAGAGAGTCCAGTGGAGGCCTGTGAAGACAATCAGGGGACTGGAGCATCTCTCATATAAATAAAGGCTGAAAGAACTGGGGCTGTTTAGCTTGGAGAAGAGAAGACTGAGAGGGCATCTGATTAATGCTTATAGATATCTAAAGGGTGGATGTCTAGAGGAAGGGGACAGACTCTTCTCAGTGGTGCCCAGTGTTAGGACAAGGGACAACAGGGTCATATTGGAACACGGATAGCTCTGTATGAACATGAGGAAATAATACTCTGAGCATGGCAGAGCACTGGGACAGGCTGCCCAGAAAGGTTGTGGAGTTTCCTCTGGAAATACTCAAGACCTGACTGGACATGATCCTGCGCAACCTGCCATAGGTAGGTGATCCTGCTCTGGAAGGGGGGCTGGACTAGATCTCCAGAGGTTCCTGCCAACCCTACCCTTCTGTGATTCTATGAATAGCAGCTTTTTAGAGATACATTACGGGGAGCTGTAAGCATCTGGAGCCTGCAAGAAGAGAGGTCTCTCAGACTTACAGTCTTGCAGGAGGGAGTCTCAGCCAGTAAGCTCTACTGGTTTAGAAGGGGTTTTCAACATATGCATTAAATCCATAGCTTAATTAATGCTACAGTCAAAATCCCAAACCATGCCAGGTTTCCAGAGTGGAATGAGGATTCAAAATCCTCACTTAAATATTATAAACTTCCAGGATAATGCCTGGGAATAGCGATATTACGCAGACTTGCTGCCACCAGCACTGAATGCAGAGTCCATTTATAACTATGAAATGGAAAATTGCAAAATAAAAAAGGTTTGAATCCTTGTTCCTTTCTTAGATCAGGAAAAATCTCAGTGCTCTAGACCATGTTTTCCTATATTGCATCTGAAAGTATTGATCAAAGGCATTATTATTGTGAAATATGACATCTGTTGCTTTTACCATGTCCACAAGGGCAATCACATCACCACAGAAACAAGACCTGTCTGAAACAAACCCCAACCTCATCTATGCTGCCTGGTATATCTACGCTTGCCTACTGTGAAGTGCTTCAAACACACTGGGATTCAGTTTAATTTCTTTTGCTATTTTTTATTTTTACATCTTTTGCATACCTTCCAAAAGAAAAGTCATCCTTACCTTTTATGTCACTAATGGAGTAGCTACTTACCTAGCAACACTAACAGCTTGTTAATACAGTTGACGAGTTACCACTCCTGTGTGAGTCCTTTTGCTTCCAGTTGTATTACCTAGAAACTTTACTAGACTACACATAATTCCTGATTTGTTCAACAGTGAGACTTAAATAATTCTTCTCAGCACTAGTTGGATGTATACGCTCAGATGAGAATTTAGAGAACTCACAAAAAGGGTCTTTGTGGGGGTTTTTGGGGTAGAGGAGAGAAAGGACTGGCTATGTGCTGCCTGTTAATAAGGACAAAGTTTCACGTTTGATAGTACCTCTTGGGAAATTTCACTGCAGAAAATACTCCAGGCTCATTATTCTTTATTTTTTCATAACTTCTTGCTAGCCAGAAACTGTTATCTTTCAGACTACATTAAAGAGTTGTTACTTTTTAGGCAGAAGGGAGAAACTGTATTCCCAGACAAATAACCAGGGAAAACAATGAATAAATACAGCCTTTCTTTCAAAACACTCCTGAATTATAAACTCAATTTATGAGTTTGAAAGCTGGGAATTAAGCCTATGTATTGCATTTCATAGTAAATCATATGTTTATTACGTATTAATTTAGGTATTGTATATTCATTGATTTATATTATGCAGCCAGTGACCTGCTGTATTCAAGGGACATGTCAAGAAAGGAGCAAAAAAAAAAACATTCCTGAGTCATGGAGCTTGAAATTTACCTTGAAACACGTTACAAGCAAATATTGGAAAGAAGAAAAGGTCTTACAGGTACATTTATACTCAGGATGCCAAATCCACTGGGGTGAAAGTTTTTCCTTATGAAGGCAATTTAAGAGATGCTTTGGTTCCTGTCTGATACAGGGCATGGATCGTAAAATCCTGAAAGACCAGTGTACTAGCCACACAGTAAAGAGGGTTTAGTTTATTGATTATTTAATGTCTTAACATTTGGGGCGATTTTCATTTTCTGGATCTTGTAATACAGGTTTACTGCAAAAGATCCCAGCCACACAGTAATGATCAACCAACAGTCAGTGTTGAATGAAAAGGGCAGTTGATTTCTGTCTTTGACAAGAACCCATTTCTCATACAGCCAGTTGAAGAGTTACATCTGCTTAAATATTTGCTTACAGTTGAATACCACTCTTTCTCTTTAAGTACATCTATAGTGAAATTTAAAGAGCTGCATTTACACAAATGGTTTCTAGATGAGAGACACAGTCACCAATGATAAAGCTATCTACTAGATATTAAAAAAACCCAACTACTTCAATGAAAGAAAAAAGCTTCTCCGCATTTAATAACTCACTGTTATTGCTTCAAATTTTACTCAATTATTCTCATATACATTAGTACAATATTTGTTTTTCTAGGCTCAAAATCGACCTTTAAGACTATCAGCATTAATAGGGGAGCTCACAGAGCCAAAAAATTCTGAAACATTTAAGAACAGTGTAAGCTAAATAAAGCTTTCCATGGAATGCTGAAGTATGTATTTCATACAGCTTCAGGAGGCACACAATCTGATGAAAACCAAGTTTATGTCCATTTGCAAACAGAGGGTTGGCAGATTTGGTGGATATTTTTAAACACTATAGCACCAACAGAAACAAACATTCAGAAAGTGACAAACTAAAAATACTTCACATCATTTGATATAAACCCTGTGAGACAGCAGGTTAAAGTGAAAAGCCAAAACAGAAAAGAACAAACTGGCACCTTGCTTCAGGCAACTGATTAATTATTATCTGATAAGAGCCTGAAACTTTATCAAAACAAAATGTATCAGGTTTCGATTGTCCTCAAGGACAACAGAAATTTCTGTTTACTTTCAGTGGGGAAAAAGGACTAAATCGATAAAAACTAAACCATATTTCTCCTTCAAAATTGTACTAAATATAAATGTCATATTATTATTCAGTAGATGTACTATTTTAACTGCAGAGAGGGGGGAAAAAACCAAACAAACAATCCTTGTTGTTACTTTTGATTATTTTTTCCTGTAATCATCATCTCCAACAGAAGAATAAATATCCTCCTTTTTTTCTCCAGGCTTCATTTTGAATCGTGTTCCATTTGCAAAGGCAAGTCATGCTCAAGTGCTTTACTTATTTCTTGTGATATGCCTTGAATACAATGAGGTTATCAAGACATACTTAAGCACAAAATCAAAGTAGTAAACAGAGACAGAGGTGATACAAGTACCAAGAAAAATCTAGTTAAAAGCTCACTTCAAAGTTTTAAATATTCTACCTCACCCTGGGAGGAAAGAAGAAGAAGAAAATGAAAAGACTGAGCAAGATGCACGACAACCATGGAGGACAAGATTTCTAACTGTAAGAGGAAAAGGGGTAAAGTGATGCAAAATGTATTTCCTTGGCTCACTACATCTTTGGCTTTAATTATGTTTCCTGTAAAAATAGTCAGAGAAGCTTGGGGAGAAGATGGGAGCAGATATAGAATTATAAATAAATAACTGAATGAACAAACTCTGTTTCTTCTATCTCTAGGTTTATTCACAGTATTGCAGCTCAATGAACTGAAATGGCCAACAAGGAATGTTTGGTTAGATGCTTGGTCAGAAGTGCTGTAAATTTATCTGGCTACTTGCAATCATATGATGGGCAGTTTCAATGGTGTCAGACTGTGAACTCCTACCTATGCAGTGATTTCCAAAAGAAATCCCTATTTCTCTCTCCACAAAGGTACGCAGATGCTGATAAAAACTAAACACAAAAGATTAATTTGGTATTTGTCTAGAAACTGTACCTGGACAGCTTTAAAGACAGTTGTAGATATTTTGCTCATTGTTTTATAAGTCAGTTTCTGGGAAAAGTATAGAAGAAGTTCCAATAGCAATCAATATTACTCTCAAAGAAACCAAGAAAGTTCAGTTACTGTAGCAGCCCACACAGCTTGCTTATAACTTCCTTTCCTACTGTTGTTTAGGGAAAACAGAAAAAAACCCCTTATTTATATGGAAAAATTTGTTGGAAAATAGCTTGAAGAGAAACTACCGGACCCAAAGGAAAATCACTGTATTGCTGATACACTTTGATCAGAAGAATGAAAGATGAAAAAACAACATTGACTGTTCCAGAATTTTTTCCTCTCACACTGTCTACATCTTGTCATTCAGCCTAACAACTTCTGAATGCTTAGACCATGTGGAACTGCATTTATTAAACACTGTTCCTGTCCAACTTGCAGAAGGCAAGTGAGCAGAAAAGATGATGCATACTTTTTTTTTTTATTAAGTAATCAAAGCTGGGTATTCTCTTCCATTTGATATATGGCATTTCCTCTAATGACCCAGTTTAACAAGGTTTTCAAAAGACTGGCTGTCACCTTAACATGAAAACAGCTTGCTATGAGCACTATAAGAAACACATATCCGTCTCCAAACATACTTTTAGATGCATGTATACACATACCGAGACACAGAGAGAATTTTCCCTGTGACCCAGGGATGTGCACTCAGAACATATTCCCGGCTAAATTCTTTTAGATTAATCTTTAAAAACATTCATATATATTCCATCTTTTACAAATACACTAGCTGAACTGCGTATAGGAATGTTTTGGGAGGTTTTTCTGAGCTTTGATTGCAAATGACAAAGAAAAATCGTCATTACAACCAATCTCTTTAGTCAGTATTCTCACTTGTACACAGCGGAGTCATACGCAGAGTCACCGGGTAAGCAGTGGGAAATACAAGTAATATCTGTCATACAAAGCAATAAAAACACAAGTCAAGATTTTCTGAAGGGCTATGTGTAATTCTAAACACTCACAAAGACCAGTTATCTTGATTTATATACACTGTAGTTCCAATTAAAAACACACTATGTATGTTAAGCTTTCCTGGTGGGTAAGTGACCTTCAAGGGAAAGCTGCTCACAGCCAAAAATTACTCGTCCAGCCACACAGAAAGCTGAGGAGGTGGGAAGGGGACAGCTTGGCTGAACACAGAACTCCTCCATGTTTCTCTTCTGTCAGAGCTCTGTCAGAAGTAGGAGGACTGCTCTACTATCCAGGAGGAATACTGCCCAGGGATTGAAGTAATTAAGAAATTTAAACCTCAGATGGAGATAAAACTGGCAAGGGATGTGAAAAGCAATGAGAAGGGCTTTTATAGCTCCAAGGACAGACAAAGGAAGATTAAGAGGCTGAAGTACTCTGTGCCACCTTCGTCTCAACCTTTGCCACCACTATCTCACAGGCAGTTTGGGCAACTGATATTGCTGTAAGGCCCTCTATTTCATCAAACAAGACTCAAGGGACATCTCCAATGCATTGAAAAGGCAAATAATATGTTCATCTTCATTAGTAAAGAAAGCTTGGTGAACTACACACCAGCCTGCCATCACTTCTGTTTCAGGAAAATCACAGCAATTCCTTCTGGAAGCGACATCAGGTAGATAAAGGACAAGAAGGTGTCTTGAAATACCAGGGTTGGACTTAATAAGGGTAAACTGTGCCTGAGCAACCTGCCTTCTCCAACTGGATGACTGGCTTTGTAGGTGAAGGGAAGGCAATAGGCCCTCTTTACTTTGGCTTCAGCAGTCATCACTACAGTCTCCCTCAGTTGCGATATCTTCATTCACAGAAATACTCAAAACTCAGTTTGGCAAGGTCCCATGCAGCTTGCACTGATATCTACACTAACTCTACTTTGAGCAGGACATGAAAGTCAACATTCCTCTTAGTGCCTCCCTCCACCATAAGTTTTCTTATGATTCTGCAGTAGTTCTTGTCATAAACGTTCACACCAAAAACGTTAGCAACAAAACCAGAATCAGTATCTAGATGACTTACAAACTTGAAGTTAAAATTGTTACTAGCAGAAGGAACAAGTCTTATTAACTGACAGGCACTAGGATTAATATAGGAGAACACCAAAGAGGAATATCTGGAGTTATACTTGTGCTAGTTTTGGATGGGACAGAGTTGCTTTTCCTCATTCCCCTGATACAGGGCTGTGTTTTAGATTTGTGCTGACAACAGCGCTGATGTTTTCCTTATTGCTGAGTAGTGCTTACACAGAGCCACAGCCTCATGTGCTCCTCACACCACCCCACCAGCATGTAGCTGAGGGTGCACAAGGGGAGTCGGGAGGGGACACAGCTGGGACAGCTGACCCCAACTTACCGAACGGATATCCCATAACACATGATGTCATGCTCAGCCCAAAACTGGGGAAGGAGGAGGAAGAGGTGGAACACTGAGATTGATGACCTTCGTATTCCCAAGTAACTGTTACATGTGATGGGAGCCCTGCTTTCCTGGGGATGGCTGAACACCTGCCTGCCTTGGGAAGTGGGGAGTTAATTCCTTGCCTCGCTTGTGTGCACGGCTTTTGCTTTCCCTATTGAACTGTCTTTATCTCAATCCACAACTTTTTCTCATCTTCACTCTTCCGATTCTCTTCCCCATCCCACTGGGGAAGAGTGAGTGCACGGCTGCATCCTGCTTAGTTTTTGGCTGGGCTTAAGCCATGACAATACTTCAGTCATTTACCAGAACACTGAAAAAGTTAATGGGACCACTTTGAGAAAGTATGTATGAATAACTGTACTCTGAGCTGGACATGTTTAATACATATACATGCTCTAGGGCACAACAGGAGATGCTCTGTATCCTCAGCCTTTTCTGATCACTGCTGAATTCTTACCCATGGTTAAGACTTGTTTTTATAGTAAATTCCACAGATTAAATGAGTTACGGTGATCTCTGATTTTTATTTTCTTTGAACTTAAAATCTAATGTCATTTTTCCTTTTGGGAAATATCTCACAAGCAGCAAAATGTTTTGGAAAAATCCTGATTTCTTTTTTAGCGATATTTTTGCTTATTGAAAAAAATAATTACTGCACTGTGAACTTCTAATGCTTGCCCAAGGCCTTCCTCAAATGTGTAGGAAAAACTAAATCCCTAAACAAGAACCTTTATGACACTAAAGTATATAAAGGTTCTGGTCTAGTGAATAACATAAATCAAGAAATTATCAAAAAACATAATTATGATTACTATTACTACTACTGTAAACATCTGAAGAAGTGAACTGACTGAAGCATAAATGATGCTAAGGAAAAGAAAGTGTCTCCTTAAGATACATAAGCCTCAGTTTTCCCTTTTTTATTCAGAAGCCTTACTATTTAAATTAGTATGCATCAAACACATGGTTCAAGTTAATTTCCTTATTTAATAACCTTATTTTTTTTAAAAAAAGAGGCTTAGAAGATAAAAGGACAGATAAAAATTTGAAAGACCATAGCATAAGAAGGATATAATTAACTATTTAAATGAACATGTAGCATTGGAACAGTATTCTAGCAAACTGTCCACTTTCTTAAATTACAAAGTAATGGAGAAAGTCACCCTACCTTCCTAGAAACTGAGAAAAGACTATTTGCAGTATGTCTTTTCTATCTGGAATGAAAGTTTAGTGTTCCAAACCAGAATACAGAACTTGAAAGTTTGGTCTTGATAAACTAAATGTATTTATAGAGACTTAGTATTTGGGATAATTTTCCAACCTAGAAAAAGGTCAGTTTGTTATTGCTCTTCAGTAAAACACAAATATCATAGGAATATCCTAAGAGCCAACAAGGAGAGATGTCAAGCTAACAAGGAGGGGTACCATACCAGACCTCGTTCTCACCACAGACTGGTGGGGAAATTGAAGCTATTTAACATCTTAGTCAGCAACATGGAGAGTGGGATTGAGTGCACCCTCAGCAAGCTTCCTGATGACACCAAGCTATTTGGTGTGGTTGACATGCTGGAGTGAAGGGACGCCTGCCATCCAGAGGCACATTGCCCGTGTGAACCTCATGAAGTTCAACAAGGTAAAGCACAAGGTCTTGCACATGGGAGGGGACAATCCTAAGCACAGCAACAGGCTGGGTGGAGAATGGATTGAGAGAAGACCTCAGGAGGAGGACTTCAGGGTGTTGGTGGATGTTAAGTTCAATGTAAGCCAGCAATGAGCACTTGTGGCCCAGAAAACCAATTGTACCTGGGGCTGCTTCAAAAGCAGCATGACTAGAAGGTTGAAGGAGGTGATTCTGTCCCTCCACTCTCATGAGACCCCAGCTGGAGTACTGCATTGCAGGGATAGACGTGTTGAAGCAAGTCCAGAAAAGGCCATGAGGATGATCAGAGGGCTGGAACGCCTCTACTATGAAGAAAGGCAGAGAAAATCGGGCTTGTTCAGCCTGGAGAAGAGAAGGCTTCAGGGAGACCTTCACAGCAACCTTCCAGTCCCCAAATGGGCTACAGGAAAGCTGGAGAAGGAATGATTACAAGGGCATGGAGTGACAGATCAAGGGACAATGGCTTTAAGCCAAAGGAGGTCCTGGCACAGGGTGCCCAGTTGGCATGAGGATTTGGGCACCCTGGGCTAGTGGGGGGTGTGCCTGCCCATGGCAGGGGGTGGGACTGGCTGGGCTTTGAGGTCCCTTCCAACCCAAACCAGTCTGTGATTCTGTTACCATACACAGGTTTGTAGAAAATCCAAAAGCAGAAAGGCTCCCAGTCCCTGAAACACCTAGTGGATTTGTGACCTTGGTTCAGAGTATTTTATGTGTTGCAATGTGTTAATTTTCTGAGTGTATTTACACCATAAGATGAAGTGGTTTGATCAGAACATGACAGCCTCATACCAAGGACTACAGGGATGTAAGCATGAGGTTACTTCAACCCTTAGTAACAAGTCACCACTAGTACACAGATACAGAGTACCTAACAGAAGGAGGCCTAATTCTGGATTTGTCCATAGCTACTCCTTGTACCAAAATTTTGAAGAGAAGTCCATTAAAACTGATTTAGTATGTAAATGAAATACAGAAGACAGATTACATTTGAAAAAAGCAGAGCAGTTCCAATCTGCTGAAAACGTACAAAACCTGCTTGCTTGAGATCAAATCTAGCAGAAGAAAAAGATTCAAAACACCTTCTGTAGTCATCTGTCCCAAACATTTCCACACCAGCCTCCTCCACTCCTACTAAACAACAACAAAATAATCAAGGCAAGACTGCTGTCTCCTTTGAGCACTGGGTAGCACTCAGAACAACACAGGCATTTGTGCACTCACGTATAAAGAGCAAAATAAAGGAGATGCTGGAAAATCAAACCCAGATACTATCTCTCAGCCTAAATGATTAAGGTAGTTTATACAATTTACAAGACTGTTCCATATCCATGGAGAAGCATGTGCAGAAGTAAAATGAAGAAACATGTATACAGCATTAGCCAGAGTATTATGTGTAAATAACAATTAACAGTAGTTGGCACAAGCAGTCTCAATACCTTCATTACTCTGATTGCTATTTCAGTGCTTAAAAATTAACACTGCTCTAATTTTTGACAGCTTCCTAAATACATCATATAGCCATTATATGAAAGGCTGAAGGATGGAGTAAGTATTCACTTCTCTACAATGTTAGTCTAGAAAATATAAAGGTATTATACCTTAAAACAGAGAACTACCCTCTGTATGAAGATAGATCAATCTCTCAGAATTCATCTCTGAGTAGCAATCAATAAACAGGGATAAAGCGTAGTTAGAGATTGCATTTCATTTCCTCATCAAAATTATTAGCAACAACTAATTGCACAAAAACCATTGAAAAGTACAAGTGTTACTGAAATCAAAATATCAAAACATGCATTAATAATACTACAACATATAGTCCAAAGATCATGACACTAAGGAAAGTCAATTGTCAAACTATTATCCCCATCTTTTAAAAACTCTTAAGAACAGCTTTTTGCTGTGAAATGAAGATCTTTTACATCTGATTCTGTTAACACCCTCAACCCTGAATTCAATACTTCACTCTTACAGAATTACCTCCAGAAACTTATTTTAAACCTGTAACAATGGCAATTTCATCTGTTCCTGAAACTATGATGTACACAAAGTAATTTCTTTTCTGCCTTTGGTTCATTTGTTGAGGCCACAAAAATATTCAAGCTTTGTTATTAGAACTACTGACTTTCTATTTAATTTCTCATGTTCACACACTGAAATACCACTCCCTCCCAGGTATAACTCCAAAGCATTATATTGAGTCTCATAAATATTCTCCCTGGCACTTCAATTATAACCACCAAAGACCAATAAGGCATCAGCCAGATCTTCAGGAAGGGTAAAGAAGGAAAACTAAGCAGTCAGAAGTGTTTTCATTCTAATAAGCCTTCTAGAAAACATTTACCCTCAAGCTCCTATCCCCTTCATGGCAGTTTAAATACATACTTGAAGACAGATTTTCATCACAATATTTGGACACTGCTAGTCTGAAATCTGCTTCAAGTAGTTACAATAGAGTAATTTCCAAATTCATTAAAAAAATTTAAGCCTTTCATTTATGAAGTAGTAAATGCACTGAAAGGTCCAACAGTAACGATTCCTGTTCCTGACAAGGCTTCACACAGATGTGTTGGCATCTTACTAATTATAAAAGAACTGATTATTTGATTAGAGGAGATAAAAACAAGGAATTCACACAATTTAAAATGAATAGTCAAATATATTGTAATAAAATTTTATCATCAAGGAAACATGGTATGAAAATTATGTTTTAAACTAGTTATTCCTCCACCACACTGAAAGTGAAAGTCCTTGTGACTACATGATAAATTAAGCCAACTACTGGCAACAGACAGAACAGTGAGCCACAGCTGTATGGTAAACGATGGTATTTACAAGTGATGTTAATATTCTCTAGAGACACAATGTGACATTCTAGGCATCTGTTTTCCCTGAACACTTCCTATGGTGCAGCTAATTATGGCTCCCAGACAGCCACTAGGAAGGATGACATTAAACCCATTAAAAACATAGCTGTTTAAAATGAAATTCTTTAATTCCTCCATAAAAAAAGCCATATACTGATATCAAACACTCTGGATGACTTGAAATAGTAATATAAGGATCTAAGTGAACTTCATGAGTTCTGTCTGCAATGCATCTTCAAACATCACAGGATCATTAAGGCAGCAGCCAGACTCTATCACATCATGTAGACATGTCCACCGAGGTGTTAATTCTAACATATTTTTCAGTGTCCTGTGTGTTTGTTGTGTGTGAACCAAGCGGCAAGTTCTTCAAAAGAAGAAAAATAGTTTCTAATTATCCATGTGTCTCAAGATCACTGACAGCTAATTTGGTATGTTACACCTGAAATATCATAGCTATCAGTGACCAAAACCTAAATAATTTTAGAAACTTTCATCCAATTTCCTGCCACAAAAACAAAGTTAAACACAACATGAGAAACGGTGAGAGGAGGAAAGAATGAAAACTGGAAGAAAGAAGAGATAAAAATATATACAATGTTTTGCAGACATTACTCACCAGAAAGAGAGTTCTGAAGTTGCTCAGGTCACCAAAGAATTCTTCTATGCTTATTGCTTTGGGATCAAAGGTAAAATATTCTCCCAGATTTTCATACAATTTAGTCATGTTGTTGTGCATGTTGGACAATTTTTCATATTGCTCTCGGGCACTCTCAGCGAAGCTGTAAGGTTTTGTTAAGGTAAATGACTCAAATGCAATTCAATCTAACAGTAAAAAAAAAAAAAGAGTCAAGAAAAGTCAATACAAAGGTTAGCACTGGAAAATTTGGTAGTGCTCTTCTGCTTTCAAATATGACATTTTTATATTAAATGTTTACACATCTGCAAGTTCATACCAACATAAGGTGGTGGCACACTCTCCTGTTAAATTATCTCTTTCAAATGATGATTTGCCACTAATAGACCATACAACTCACTTCATGAGGTTTGCAAATAACTTGGACATCTTTCTTGAAATAAATGATTTTGGAAAATACCTTCTTGCACTAGGTACACAGATTTGGGGCACGTTCTCATCTATGTAATTTCACAAAACTTATGAAAAAGGAATATCCTCCCACCAGCCACCACAGATAACTGACAACAGCTCTGAAAAAAATATTACTAACAAAAACACTGTGGAACAACAGAAGTGGGTTTTTTCCCATTAGGAACTATGGAAGTCTAAAAACCGTGATTGACTTCTATCCCAGCATATAACCATTAAAGGTTTGAGAGAATACTTTTCAATATAGAAACATAGCAATTTCACACCCTCCCACATGAAAATAAAAATATTTTTAGAACAATCCCTTGGCAAACACAGAAAAGTGCAAGCTACTAAGGGAATATTAGTTTCCCTAAAGCAAGGAAATTCCAGTTTGCTGTTTTCTTCTGCTGCCATTGTTTATATCCACAAGTCATGAATCACTGTAAAAAAAAACCAACCTAGGTAATACAATTAAACTAGTTCTGCTGATTCTGAATTGTACCTGATCAAAGTGTTGTGCTGTACATATCAAAACCTAAGAACAAAAGACACAAGTTATTCCCTGAACTACAAAAATCACGCAGGCTGGCTCCCTGTGGCTTTTACTTGTAACGACTGTCTTCCATGCGGATCCTGATTCTTAATACAGCAGAGCTCACGCTTCAACCTTTCCCATACTTGAGTCTATAATTTGAGACTCTGCCTAGTATCACACTTCTAATTACTCAATATTTTTGAGATCCCTATCTCTCTGCAAAACAACAAACAACCTGGAAACTAATTAGGGGAAAGAGACACAGAGAGAAACCGTAGAAACCATTTATTTTTGAGATTAGATTAAATCCAAATAATCTTCTTCAGAAAGCAGTCGAACTCCAGAATTTCAAGTGGATATTCTGTTCAAAACATTTCTGCAGAGTTTGGATTCTGTTGAGTACTTAACAGGCTTCCACGTCACAGGCCACACGCAAGCATTACAAAGCTGGAAATACCTTCCATTGGAAAGAGGCCTAAAATTCCACCTGGATTTCCCTGCTTTAACTAATGGGAGGGGATGCAAATAGTCATTTAAAAATTGTTTCTTAAAAGTATGATCAAAAACTTCATATAAAAAAATCTCCTCCTAAAAGCCTTATTTTCCAAGTAATCTGCTCTTGCATTGATGCCTTGGTAGCATAAAAGGAAAGCTGTATTCTCTTGTTAGCTTATAGCGTTCCTTTAGGATGGCAAAAAGTAGTGACCAACAAGGTTGTGGATCTTAATATATAAATATCAAGACTTTGAAACAGTTAGATCTACCTATATGGTTTCACAGCAATGTAAATATGGCAGTAACACCTATAGTTTCAGTTCACTGAAAGGATGTTTAACTTCCTTGGTCAGAATGTCAGAGTGCTGAATTGCTCATCTTAATACAAGACAAACTTGGTGTAGTTCAGTCTTCAATGACATTTAACTGTACCAAAGGGAATGAAAGTTTAATGGCAAGAATACATTAAATTGGTAATAATGGCACATTACTGAATTATTAAGCACAGTCTAAAAATTTTAGAAACTAACATGAATTGCCTTAGAGTCAGCAGACTACTGTTTTGAACAATGTACGAAGAAAAAGAAATTCTCAGGTATATAATTATACAAATTGTATCTCTGGGTCCTTTAAAAACAAGCTCACATAACGTCAAACCAAATGACTACAGTCTGAAAGACAAAACCCCCACACCTTTGAACATTCCAGATGTGAAATTAATTCTTTGAGAAGAACCCAGGGCATAGATTTTATTTTTTTTAAAAGGATTTTGTTCATGAACATTACAGCTGCTAACTGCAGTTTCCATCCAAGTTCTATGGTTTGCTTGACCATTGGAATGAGGGGAAAAAAACCCACCCCCAAATGGGATAAGGATTTCTACAGTGAGAATATTAAGCATGGTGTCTGTATCAGAACACAGGTAAATATCTTCATGGCTGCATAAAGCCAGCTGTACTTACAGAAAAAATATTTTCAGTCACCAAGTCAATGATTTTTTGCACTTTGAAATATGACCAAATGACTAGCTGGCATTTCAGTGCAATGCTTAAATCAATTTACCTAATTAAGCAAGCAATGGATACAAATATTATCGTGACACTATGCTACTACATTATGTCAGAGCTAAGGAATCATTAATTGCCATCAATAGAAGAATTAAATTGTTTCTGTCCCTATCAGGACCACTACCATGGAACTTCCAGGCTTTCTACTGTGTAAACAGATGAGAAGAAAAATCAGAGAGATAAAGTTTATTTCCCTCCAAATCTGCTGGAGGAAAAGTCATAATTTCTACCATAGCATCTGCTATTAATTTCACATCAACATATCATACCTTGAATAATAGTGTTAATAAAGTACCTAAAGAGAGGAAAAACTCACTTGCCCAAATGCAAGATCTATTGTTGTCAGCATTTACAAAGAAAATTCAAGCCAACAGTGACTGCTTGGCATTCACCAACAAGTAGTATGACACACTAGAAAGTACACTGGTAATTGATCTGTTAATTATAAGAAACACTGGTGTTCCAGCAGTCCAGAAGATCCATCTCCAGGGTATACAGTCACTGTAAAAATGGAATTTAAGGGATGTTGACCACAGGTCTGAAACAATAAAACAAACAGACCATAGTTGATATCTTTGATACCACCAGAAGAACCACGAAGGCACAAAAAGGAGATATACACCAGCAACTTCACACCTTCAAAAGCATTTCAAGAAGATCTTTTGACATGTATTTCCCAGCCACCAGTTACAGGAACCTGAGAACATGTGAAAACAGCATTCCATTGGAAGAGGTTTTCTCGTAATGCTTGACTCTCAAAAGTTTGTGCCGAAATGAACAAGCAAACAAATAATAATTATAGTACAGATGGATTAAGTTCTAATAGAGAGCAGACACAAAGACAGAAGAAAATAAAAGCCCACTGGGACTAGAGATGAAAGATGTTCTCTGATCATCTGAGATAAGTAGATCTGATGTACTTACTTTTCAGCTAACGTCAGTTTTACTGAATGTAGTAAGGTTTCTTACTCTACTGCACACACTGATGCCAATATTCATTACAGACAGAAACTGTTCTCAAAATACAACACAGCATCATTAAAAAAACAGAACCATGTCTTCATCATAAATCTCCATATGATTTCCTGGTCTACACCAGCCTGATTCTACAGTTAAGATTTCATAGGACACACTGGTTCTAAATAAAAATGATAGTCAATAAAAATTTACAGTAGACCAACTGGTAATATATTTCCTATTTCCAATGTAAATAACTTTTTTTTCCCTATAAGAATGTATTTTTCAAAAATATGCAGTGGGGTTTTTTTATTAGCTTTAAATTGCAGATTGATAAATCTGCAGAGAGGAGTGCAAAAGTCCAGGAACTGTATCACTACACAATGACAGAGCTCAGAGCCATCCTGTCCTAATCCTGAACACTGCAAGACTAAATAGATATATGCCAACGTATATTCTTTCATGCTTTACTAAATTTACAATTTTAAATAATTTATTATTCTGGTAGCTATTCCAAACTCCTGAGTACTCATTTACTGACAATTTCCATCAGAATGTTCTGTCTCTCAGATAATATACTTTAATTAAAACTGGCTTATTAAAATTTCCATGACAAATCGTATGTTTGAATGCTTCTCTCTTGTCCTAAGCTGAACTACGGAATTAATGTCAGCAGTAGTTGAAGCAGGACAGAATGCAGCCACATATCATAATGCCACCTAACTACTTTGGAGATACACATACACACTACAACTCTTTAAAATGACAAATATACCTGGAACAACCAACGTGCCAACAGTTGATGTTTGGATAAAATGACACCTTTGTTACTAATTCAAAGTGTATAAATTTTAATAGTATAAGCCCAGTCTATTTTGAAGAAACGTAAATCAGTTTTATTTCAAAACTGGATATACAATGAAAATTCCTTAAAAAACCTCCCAAAATTACAAATAAATTTCACACATTTTAGCAAAGTATAACTTTTCCCATTCCACACATGCTGAAATTAAAATGAGAACTGCTAAAGAGACACACAAAATGCTAAGAACAAACCAGTTGTCACAATCACTATGAACTATAAATACCCAGTTTTAATATTACCTTGCTCAATAGCTGATTATTTCAAGAAATCAAATGGTCTTTATTATTTAAATCTGTTTTTCAATAAACCAGATGATTCTCATCATCATCAGAATTTCACAAGATAAAAACGATTCAGCTAAAGCAAGCGTAACATCCAAATAATCAAGTTTCTTTATCTGCACTGGGTTTGATTTAGCTTTCTATCCTCGCTTAAGCCAACTGGTTGTCTGACTTTACAAAAAAGAACCAAACCCATGCTTCAAACTCACCCATGGAATGAATATAATCTCTTGGCATTATCACCTGAAATTAAAACCACAAGCGGACTTTTTGCTAATCCATTGCCATGCTCTGTTCACAGAGCAAACCCTTTTTTCCTCCCATGAGTACACTTATCTAAAACTAATATTAAAGCAATAATACTTTGACAAGAACGCAAATATTTCTGTAATGATTGCCAAACAGATACCACTACGCATGGAAATTTACTAAAAGTATTTCAACCACAGAAACTGCATTACATCATTTCAAAATTTGCACACCATTTCAGAGCAGGGTTCTGGATAAGGACTGCCAAACTAGGCAAAAACTGGTTTATATAGCTAGAAGAGAGTTTGATTCAATAGCATCATCATCTTTAATGAAGGATGAACCAGTGCTCTTAGTTTCTAATCTCCAAGCTCATCCATAATAGAGCATTCTTTGAACTGAACTGGAGAAACACAAACAGAACTTACTAGCTGAACACAAAAACTCAGCTTTAATAACAGTAAGTCATTTACACTGATAGCTTTATTTTCACCTGCTATCAGTATGTAAACAGATGCTAACAATTTTAGCAGTCGCACTACATACATTATGTATCTCTGACTACACAGAAGACAAGACTTCTGGAGCATACGCAGATAATTATGAATCACGATTATATACCTAATCTTTTCGTCCTGTTGAAAGCGTTTCTTCTGGAAGAAAAAAATAACTAAAGATTACAGAAAACTTCCTTCCAGTATTCTCTGTATTCTACGCAGACTAAAAGTCAAAGAAGCCAACAACCACAGAAGACTCCCCCATTTTATCTGTTTACACTAAATCACACAGTTCTGAAAAGCTTAATTATTCACTAATAAAATACCCATAAAAAGCTCAATGTGAGAATTTCTCTCTCATTACAAAGCAAATTACCTCATCATTCAGCATTCTGACAGAACAGTCCAGAAAAAAAACCTCACAAAAGAACAGTTGTTTCTCAGTTATCACACAGCAAAGAGGTCTACTCCTCTCCCTGGCCTTCATTACATTAGTACGTGAAGCAGTCATTAACTTTCAGAATTATTTAACACTACAGCAATCACTGTGTACAGACACTATTGCAGTATTTGTGTTCATGAAAATGAAGCACAGGAAGATCATAATGCTAACTGTGACCTGCTCCTTCACCCTAAATTGCAGAACCATGCCTAAGTTCACATTAATTACTATGAGATTTTCTGACTTGTCCCCAAATGGCCATAAAAGTTTCATTGTGATTAACACTGGAAAAATCTGCCAATATTTGCTTACTCCTCGCTCTAAGCAATCATATCAATTCCTAATTTTCCTGCATTCAAACCTTCTCAATAATGAAAAGACTATTTCCATTGATTCTACAGACACTACTTTACTATGCACAAGAGAAAGCTTATGTCAACATCATTTCAATACTGCCTTTTTTATTTATACTTCTGTTAATCAGGACGTAAAGATCTGTGCTCGTTTCTCTAAAATCCCATAGGAAGTCTCTAGGCAAAGCTGATAAACAAGGGCCTATTTTATAAAATATTCAGCCCAAGGAACAAAGCTCCACAGGCTGTTTCTTAAATTGGTTTATATTGGAAAAGTCTGCTCAAAGACTTACGATGCTGATTTAGGAATTTCCTGTGGCAGCATAAAGAAAAAAACTTTAAAAGTAAATAAGAGCACTTGGCTACTCACACAGAACACATAAAAGGCAGTATTTATAAAGCCACAGGCCAGAGTAGGGAATATCTTGCCTATATTAAATAGAATTTTTCTTTAAAAAATAAGAAAATTCCAAAAGTAGAGCTAGGTTTTAATCTAAAAAAAAAAACAAACAACAGAACTTCTTTTTTCTTTTGAGAAGAATAAAGTTGATGACCTCAGAACTTAAGGGTTTTTTCCATAATTATAACTGAGAAATAATCTCCAAAATTCACACTCCCATTTTTAACGAAAGACAGAAAGCTCAAAAGACTTTCCAAAAGCTGTAAAACATCCCAAATCAAAAGAAACCTTTCACCTTGGGAAAAAAAAAAAAAAAAGGAGGGTAGGGTGGGGGTGCAGTGAGGAAAGGCACTTTATTTGCACTGATGAAGTCACCAGAATTTTGAAACTGCTTTTGCAAAAATATGCCTAGAGGAACTAAATTTACTGACACTGCCTGACAGGTGAAAAACATCCTTTTAAGAGGATGGCAAAATGCCATCGTGAATGAACAAGTTGGCCTATTCAGCGTTGTTTGCTTTGAAATGGAAGCTGTGAGAGCTGTTAAAAATAACGAAAACATGACTGCACCTGAGGAAGAATGAGATAGGAAGATGTAGGCAGAGATATAGCTTCACTTTCAGTGTATTTAGTTATGTATTTCATTGTCTTCCCTCACAGTACTTAAGCCTTCAGAGCCCTTACTTCAATGGAGAGATGCTAAGTAGGGTAACCAATGGGAGAGGTAGAACAACGTGTACTAAAAGATGACGACAAGAAAGGCAAAAGGAGTTCTATAATTACAGAAGAATAGAAAGAATTATCTCATTTCTTATTCCACTTCAGTAATCCTTTACAGGTTGTTTTCATACACTTGGACAAAACTCATAGATAGTTCAAATCCTTCAGAGTCATCAATCACATTTTTTCCTGGAATCCTATATTAAGAAGTCTGAAAAGTAGTTGCTCCTTTTTATGCAAGTGCTTTTTCAGCACTTTTTACAACAGAAATCACTAAGTTCTTCATTCTTCTTTGTGATATCTTGGTTTGAAATAATATGAGGAGTAGTGTCTGTATCTTTTTCAAACTCAAATCTCTTTTTTTGGTGGCAAACAATTAATTATAATCACTACTCATGCATTAATTAGAAAGCAACACAGAAGACATGATAGTTAAGAATATATCAAACAAAATTTTGCAAGAGTAATGCATTTCTAGCATACTTTCCCTAGAGAACAATTAGATAATAATCTGTTTAGATGAATAAAACCAAGGAAGCAGCCAAAACGTAGCTAGTACAAACAAAATAATTCTCAAAAATTTGTTTTGCATATTATATTCTAATTAAATGTGACTGCTTCAAACAACACAAAGCATTGACAATGTTCTAACAACAACAAAAATTAGTTGTTGATACCTATTTCAGCAAAGCCATGGCAAGTAAGCCACTCCCAGAAATATTATATTAACATTGGAACACACAATGAGATGCGTTAAACAATAATTACAGCTTTGTGTGCCCTAAATCTTTCAGAGAAACTGCAACCACATTCACTCCCTCTTTGATCACACAGTTATTCCACACTTCATCTGGATTTAATTAAGAGAGGTATGTTTGAGCTGTCAGTTGTACCCTGTTTTAACAAGCTTCAATCAGGAAAACCGATGGTTACTTCAGCTAGATAGTTGTTCTGGTAGAGTGTGGGGAAGAAAAAGAGAAGTGACTCCTTATATTTATTTCCAGGTTTCCTCTAATGCAGCAATGTCAGAAGTCCTCATTTTCTTGTTTTTAGAAATCTGAATAAATTCAGATTGTATAATGTTTCAAGAGTCTACATCTTCAAAATCAAGGAGGAAAAGGACTGATTTTTATGTCACCTGATGAAAAGGCATATAGTAAACTTATTCAAATTGAAATTTATTTGTGCAAGAAACTGTTATAATGAAATGTTTACAAATTCAAGCACAGAAGAAAATGAGAGTGAAAGACTACACTCTGAAAATGTATCTATTTTGCATCCAAATAGTATTTTGAATACCAAATTTAAAGCCACACATGATATATTATTTGAGTAAAATGGTGCATGTTCTTCCCTATCTCTTATCTCCAGAAATGTTAACGTATTTTAAGTATTAATAACTTATCAGATAATTACTTGCTAGGAATGCACTGCCATACATACACTATGATTGGGATTCAAACAAGGAACGGTCAGGAAAGTGAAGTAAACCCTCTATTTTCTACCTCAGCCAACAAACACTTAATAATGTTTCTTGAACAAATGTTCTGGTCAGAGAGAAAAGGGTATAATCACAGGGCAATCAGGAGCTGAAATGAAAGTTTCCTATATTTAGACACACCACTTGAAAAAAAGAAGAGTACACTTCACCAAGGACCAAAAAGATTGGTTGTTTTTTTACTTCATTTCATTTTGGGAGAGTGGAGAAATGTAGAGGGCACAATGAAGTTCTATCAACACCGACATTTCTGATGAAGCAATGTCTCATGACACTTCCAATTTTGATATCTAATGGTGTAGCTCCAGGGATTTACAGTGTGCTCTGCCTTTAATTTCAGACTTAAAAATAAGCATAGAGCAATTAGAAAATGGATCTCTAATGAATTATCATTCTAGTACTGCACAATTCTTTACAAAAATATCTTTCAGTGATCTGGACAACTTGGTTTAAAATAAATTTAAGGATGAAAGCACAGTTTCCCTCAGGCAATTATTCACAATCAAGAAGCCTTTAGATTTCCATGCATTTAAGTAGAGTTTTGTTCATAGAATTTTGTCCTTTACAATCTCCCAAACAAGAAGGCTTTTCCTCCTATATAATTTTTCATGTGTCTATGTAGATTGCCATCAAAAATTTTCTCTCACTAGTTAGCCAACATATACTCTAAAAGTGCATTTCAGCAGCCTTTTTATACTTTTCTCTCCTCCCTTGTACAAAATCCTCTCCATCTTACTCACTACCAGCTTTAAAGCAGGATACATGCAGTGCTGAAGGTGCAGAACAGAACAGAGCTCCCTCATGTGGTACATCTAAATAATCTCAGGAATTAAAGAAGCAAAAAATCCAACACAATTCTACAGTCAAATGTCTGGACAGAAATGAACAGAAAACCTAGAGATGTTTCTACAATAGAATTTCTCAGACTATATGTTTCTCAGTAAATAACTGAAAAATAATCTATTTGAAGTTGTTCATTGTCACAGAGTTACCTCTGGCATCTCATTACACCTTCCCACTTGTAGCTATTTCCAATTTCTTCCATTTTTCATAGTATAATGGAACCTACAGATGCACACTCCTCTTCACAGGATTGACACTATAGCCCAATACAAAATAAATCGATATAATCTTAGGTCTCCTTTACATCAGGTCTTTCCTTCTGAAAAGGAAATGAAGATCTGAACATAGAAGTATGTCAGAAGAGAAAATTGATAATCTGCTTCGTATAACCCTATTTTCATTTATGAAGTTCCATCATTCCTGTATTTTTAAATATTAAATTTATGAAAACTGTACCTTAGTCCAGGCCAGTTAAAATTCAAAAATCATTTTCTATAAGGATTTGTCATTTCTTTTATTGATATTAAATAGTTGTAAGAGAAATGAGTATTATGCATTTAAACATGACATATTATTAGGTGATTTTCAAGTTCAATCTTAGTAATGATTATACCTATATAATCTCATAGTTATTACGTGGAACACAGTGGACATTTTAACTCTGATTTTAGAGAGATGAATCAGTGAAAAAAAAAAAAGGATGTATGAGAACAAAAGAAGCAAAAAAGCTCTTTCTACTTGTGTTGAATCTGCAAAGACACTTTGCAGATGATTCAATTCTTTCTGCATATATCTGAATTAAAGGGAAAACAAGGAGCAAAGAGTCCTTTTTAAAAAGCAACACACTAAAGTAACAAAAAATCCAGTGTCAACTAGACTGAAAATCCTGATGAACTGCGTAAGCTCACCATCTGGGAAGAGTTCTTCAAAAAAGCTTCAAATAGACATAACTGAGGAAGGATAAGCACAAAGTTTTCATTTTATTCACAGATTCAGTATTTCAATGAAAAAGCCGTATGATTTTCCATGAAGAAGAGCCACTCTCTTCTTTCATATTTTGTGGCTCTAAACGCTTCTCCTTTTGTTTTCCCCTCCAGACCCAGCCACATAGTTTTCTGTGATACCTCCAACCTGGCAGCCCCACTTCAGCTCCACTTAAAACAGCCTGCAAACTTTGCTAACCTCTTGCAGTTACAGGATCTACACGGACATAACAGAAAACCTGAATACAACACTTGCAATGTTATGTCTACACAACAAAAGAAAGAATATTTTGGCAAAATTAAAATTAATTAGTTTTCCTCTTTGAGAGACATACTATTTATATTGTACTTCCAACTGTGCTTGTTGCTGGGGTTTTTACTGTATTAAAAAAAAGAGAAAATAGTATACAATTTCTCTTACCCACAAAGTATATACCATGAATGAAGGTGTCCAGTGCTAGTTTTCCCCAGTACAGTAATGCACTTTTCCAGAGCAAGTCGCACACTATTACATCCTGATTCCTGATTGACTCTCCCAAGGCCCTTTGGTATTTCTCTCCCTTGTGTTCGCATTATTTACTGATTTGTTGTCTGAGAACTAAACTGATATGCTGTTTGCTTTTTGTTACCGACTCTTCCTGCAGCTACAGTATAAAAATGGACTTCACGCAGTCCCTGAAGAACCTGACTGTCACCTTCCTCTACAGAATCTATTGCTGGGTTATCATCGTGCTTTGTTTCTGCCCTTAAGGCAGTGTGTAGTCTGTAAAACTGATCTTGTTTCAAAGCAAATCAACAATTTTCACATAACTGGTCAAGCACTGAAGCAATGATTTACTAATATCTCTCTGTTAGCCTATATCATATTTTGTTCATAAAAGAATGGAACATCTCATGACCAATTACGCAGGCCAGTGTAGAATTCCTTTTGCAACTATGAACATAAAGATAGTAGAATACAAGAATATAAAAAAGGAAATAAAGCCAGATACCAGGTAGAAGCACAGCAAAGTAACACCAAAAAATCATACTAGGACAAAAAAACACCCCAACCCATCTGGCATCTTGCCAGATTAGACTTGACCAATTTAAAGTTTTCCAAATTCTGTTTTATCAAGGAAGACAGAACTGTATCAAATTAAACAAAAGAACATGAAATATCTCAACAGCGTCTTTGTTACTGGATGGTACGTAATAAAAACCAGACTAACAATTCTTTCGGATGCACAGTGCACCACAGAGGAAAATGCAGAACTTCTGCATACCTTGAGGAAAATGTGATACTTCTGTGTGACCAAAAAAAAAAAAAAATCACCCCACACACAAACCCACCCACAATTATTTCAGAAAGCTACAGTATGCCTCAGTGAAGCTGAGAAAAAGAGATAGTAAACCAGAGGAGATAGTTCAGACTTGCAAATGACAGTGTTTGCTCTGGTGCAAGATAAACCTGCTACTCCACATCCCCTACAAGAAACCTTGTAAGTCTACATTGGCTGTTTAAATTTACAGATTTAATATAGAGGATGGACTGACATTTTCTTCTGCTGCTATTTCTCACATGGCTCTTTATTTCTTCTGAATAGATGTATGTGAGAGTAAAGCAGAGGGCATAAAAATGATGGCTAAAATTATGCTTAAACCTTCTTCATTCCTCAAACCTTTTCCTGTCAGAGAAACAGTTTAAGGAATATGCATTACTGTTATACCTCAGTAGGAAGACTGGATTTGACCAAGCAGGAAGACATCAAACCTTTTTTCTACAAGGTTAAACTAATCTTTAATTGCAAAGTCTCTCTAATTCTACAAGGTTTAGAGCTTAGTAACCATGGTTGCTCAAAGTACATTAGTAAACAAATGACAAGAGTTTCCTTTTAAATGGGTAGCATAAAAACCTATAAACAATTCTCAAATATGCATCATAAATTTTTTTCCCTCACTAAATTAGGAAAAAGTTTCTTTGGAAAAAACCACTAGCAACACCTCCATTTACTGTATTAAATAACAAAAACCCCAGCTAGATTTCAGTTATGATTAGAAAAGGAGATTCATTCTATTAGGACAGTAAAATAACTTGCCTTATTTCAGCCCTATCTTCTAAGTTAACCTTTACAAACATACAGAGCTTTCATCTGCTGCTTATTACACAAATACAACGGGACAATATGTTGGAGGTCTCGAGTATTTACATGCAGCACAAACAGTATATTTAACCTCATATTAATTCAATGATGCCTGCTGACCTTCATGACAAATATTTAGTCATACAAAATGTGACACCAGTCATGCAAATATTTCAAAGCAATTTTAGAGGGGGATTAATTTTTTTTTTCAGGGTGAAAAATTAGGTAAGTGAAAGGATTAGTAAATGCCACAAGGCCATGCTGACATTTCTCAGTGGAAATGAAATTGAATAGCAACAGTTATATCATGACTGTCACTGAACAAGATCATCTCCTAATAAACAACCAAAAAAGCCACAAAATTCTGGCTTCTGGGACTGTCTCTGAGAGGACTGCTGTGATGCTCAGAACTGAGACCTTCAGAACATGGTTCTGTTGCTGGGCTTTCTAACTGCAATAGATTCTGGCCTTATTTCCAACCTGGTGATTATCTAATGTTTAAACTGGTACTCAGGAAATGGCTGGTTTGCACGAACAGTCCATTTTGTATGCTGGGGAGCCACCCTCTCTAAAGACCAAGTAAACAACTTCAGTACATTTCAGCTCAACACCACCAAATAGCAGGGCTGTTTGGTTTTTTTCTCCATCTTAATAATGTTAATTGAATATACATAACTAAACATAGCACAAATTGTCTGTAATCTGATTTTGAACTTGGCAGGGTCAGTTCTTCAATAGGATTCAAAATGCTGAGATGCTATGAGCTTGAACAATTAGCAATGCAAAAATGGAAAAAGAAAACATTGTTTATTCATTGATGCCCTGAATTTTCTAAAAGAGCTGTAGTTTAGAAAAGAAAAGCAGATTATATGTATGTACTAATTCTTCCTATCTTCTATCACAGTGATTTCAGAAGTGGGATTTTCTGCCTATGCTGATGAAATACGTCAGACCTTCAGATGTACTTCTAAGAATTACAAGCACGATCAGTTTAATCAAGTGTGTCTTGCTTTAGCATACCCATTTAAATATGATGTGAGTCTTCGGAGATAAAAGGTTTTTAAATGTAAACTCTCATAAAATGATATACCATTGATTTCTTTTTCCAAAGTGCATTTTATGATTCTTTTCCTGCATTTGAGACAATACAAAACAATGCAAATTTGGCACATACACATTTGGTGTTTGTTAGTCAGGCAGCCAAGCAACTCAGTGAAATCTCAAATCTCATACTCAAGTCACCAATTTAGCTTTCTTAGAAGGACATGAACTTAGAACAGAACATCCTGGACGCAAAATGTAATTTATACCAACCATATGATTGTTTTGGGGTTTTTCCTCACCATGTCAATCAACTATGCAAATTTGAGTAAAAAGCCTATAGAATATGTAACAGAAGGTGGAAGTTCTTAAGTGCATTTTAATATCTCATTAACAATTAATTCAAATAGACCCAAGACCATTGTGAGGGGAAAAATTGTGTCCTTAGTACTTAACTGTGCATCCTACTGTAAAAAGTTCCTGGCAACAAACAAGTCAGTTTCTTGGGAATGTACTAGGGTAACAGATACCCAGAGAACTTGAACAACAAGCAGGAGAAAAAATTGCTTACAGTCAAACACATGCCAAGGTATCAATCTATACAATGTCAATTCTAAAAAGGCACTAACAAAAATTGAAATCCCAACTTAAGTATAAAATTAATTGTAAAGCATGTACTACATAATAGGACTAAATGCTTAAAGCACTTTGCATTTAAGAAGTACTGAGCATAAACTACAAATTGCTTACAAAACAAAAATACACTTGTAACTCTCACAGTGTAGGCAGAAAGTAGTAGTTTGCATCTTTTGATCACGATGAACTTTCCCTGCCACTAACAGGACCTTGTCATTCTGACACCGTGTCTCTCATCTCATAATCTGGATTCACATTCTTCACCCTTCTGTCCACAAGCTAATTTCCATTCTTCTCTTACTATATTGTCTTCCAATCTTTCTCTAGCTGATTGCATTCTCACTTCCCTTTCTGTTATTTTACACATCTGGGTAGAACAGAGCAATGAAATGAGAGTTATTGGACAGAATCATAGCCTCAAAATGAATTCTATTCACATTCCTACTTCAGCAGTTTTCCTCGGCCCGTATTGGCTTTTCAGAATCAGAAGTGAAATAGGAAATCGGCATGAAAAGAGCCAACACACAGGATGATTTTACATTTCATCTAACAAGAGTATTTTTGGCTGAAGTCTTCGTGGACAGAAACCGAAAAGGATGCAGAGAACTTTCAACTGAAGAATATTATTTATTGATCACTGTATGTCTAATATACTGCACATACTTGCATACTGAGAAGGCAACTGTAATGTGTCCTTTCTGCTCTTGTTCCTTGGGCTTGAAACTTGTAAGCAACAAGAAAGTAAAAAGATATTGAAGCAACACAAGACAGTTGAAATTCTATTAACCACAAATTTAACAGCAAATAAATGGTTACTTTTCTGTGCTGTACTTGCAGGACGCAATGCAAAGTTCTTGTCATCTTCTTCCACTTATAATTTAGGAAAAAAACAGGGGTTTTCTTGTATGCTAATAGGAAGTCCCAATTAGTCACAAGTTCATTTTAGAAGAAATCATTTAGCTCATACTTAATTGCAAACAATACCAAATAGAAGTCTCATTAAATGCCACAGTACCAACACTCCTCCTAGATGCTCATTATAATGTGTTGATATTAAGCAAGATACTGAAGTTTCAACAAGTTTGTAAACATTTCATAGGCAATAACAAAACAGACCATATGATGGCCACAGCCAGTCCTCTGAAAAAAATCAAGTAAATTAAAGTTCACATGAGTTGAGTGAAGCTTGAAGTAGCCCACTGTCCCCCCACTGGGGAAAAAAATACCCACCAGGATTTTAAATTTCTATTGTTTCTAGCCTTTCCTCATTTATAAACAATACCAATAACATGAACTTAGTGTTACTGGTTCTGTTTTCTCTGTATTAGTAAGAAAGACTAACAATTGATGGCTAAAAAAATAATTTGCAAATTGCCTGACTAAGCATTTAATCAAGTTGGTTTTTTTCCTGAGATAAGACCTGGAGGGAACAGCTGACATTTTGATCTCTTAAACTGAAATAAATCACTCCTGTTCAATTTCCTTCCACTCTATACAGTCATAAGTCCTCTTAAGCAAGACTTTACTCCCTGGTACTAGGAGTTCTTAAAGCACATGTTTTCTGCTCACCGTTCCTTGGAGTTTGTTTATAACTAATCAGACTTCACTTAAAACAGATACTCAACACCAAGAGTAACAAAACAACCTTATTACATCCCCTATAATATAACTACAACTTAAAAGAGAAAAAAGCCAAAGCCACGCTACATACAGAAACCACATCTTTCTATTCCTCAGTTATTGATCACATAACTTAATCCTTCAGTAAGTGCTTTTTTACTACCTTTCACCACAACAGGTTTTCCTCACTGGTGCAGCTGGGGGGTGGCTAAAAGAGACAGAAGTAGTGAGGTGGTAAAATCCATGTTCTCTGAGAAGTGAAAAAACAAAATAAATCATACTGATGTGCAAACTTCAGCCAAGTAGACATTCTCTCCCTAGCACTATTCAGAAAAACTGTTTTATCTGGAAAAATAAACATTATTTTCTCAAAATACCTCTTTTAGTCAAAAAAGCACTTTCCAAAGGTGTTTTCAAATGTAATTTTTTTAGATAGCAAGAACAAAAACATATATATATTTTTTCTTACAACATAAATATTGTAAGAGAAAGGCATATGTATAAAATTGTCCTAGAGACTACACGTGACCTAGAATTTTCCAAATCATTGAAGGGTTCTGTTTTCCCATTCCTAAAGTACTGAAAAATGCTTCTACACTTAAAACCACATTCAAATACACTTAAGCAAAAGATAGCTACTTCAAATGCAGAGGCATATGAGAAGTTCCTTTGGGGTTATTTTTGAGAAGCTTCCAGTTATGGGCAAATTCAGATGTTAATATAGAGTTTTATATAGAAATGAAGGCATGAGTGCATTTCAAGTTGTCTAAAAACACAAAAACAGGCTTTCCTAAAAATGACACCTCAAAACACTTTAAGTGAATTATTTTTCCATAACAAGCTAGGAGGAAATCCCAAGTGTTAACAGATGACAAGAGTGTTAACGCCATTAACATTCTTTCAGCACTCCATGTTAGTGTGTAAAAGATGTCCTGCTGCTCAGTCACTCAGAGAGGAAAAAAGGTTCACAGCCATTTCCAGATGCTGAGATCTGGATTCAGACTACATTTGTTTCTTCCCTAGTGGCATGATATAAGAGATTCTACAGTACAGTGCTTTGTGTAAGAGAATTACCAGTTGATGTTTAGTGCACATTAAATATTATCTCACATTCTAAGTGCATAAAAGTCCCCCCACACTTCACATAGACTTCTCCCCATATGATTTCACTGCCAATGAAGTACATTGAAGTAAGCAACTAATACAACTCATATTTAGTTGTGACTCAATAGTCATTATTAGATAGAACTATGAGCATAAATACACATCAAGTGAGAACATACGCCTTTCAAGACACAGACTGTTCATTTCATAGAAAGGATTCTGTTTTAATGGAATGGTGTCCCTTTCTGAACATTAAAATTAATTCACAAGCTGCTGTTGTTCTGCTCAATTAGAAGATGGATACACAATGCTTTGGAAAAATTTTCACTGCATTCATGATCTCCTTATTTTTTGCAATTCTTTAGAAATAAGCTTTTAAATCCTCACATGGATGCAATCACTTAGAAAAAACAAGTGGCACCATTTATTGCTCTGGCAAAAGATTTTAACAAGCTTAGACATGTTAGCATCACTCACTAGGGTAAGCGGTACAGCTGAAAATCAGAAAAGCTATAAAAATACCTTGATTTCAGGACATACTGGTACATTTAGAAGACTAAAGTTTTGACACTGGGGGTGCATGCACTTGCTGAGAGGGAGGAAGATGTGGTATTTCTTATTTATGCATCTATACTTCGAAGTCAAGATTCATAAGTCAACTCTGCACAACTTTCCATTACCCCCTCTGAAACATCTTTTCATTCTGTTATCTTTAATATTTAACAACATTAAACCCCCTTGATCTGAATATTAATCCCCAACTATGCTGTTATTTTTAACAGCACAAGAAAAGCAGACATACACCTACAGCATGTAAAAATAAAATTCAGTTTCCCATTTCAAAAATCTTTCATTAGACACACCAACACTGAAAAAACACACAAGTGAAAGCCAGATTTGTCATAGCCATAATTACTTTTCTAAACCATTGAATCAGACTCCCCAGTGCTGCATGAAGCTAGGCTAATTATAAAAAACACTCTCTCACTTTTAACGTTAAATTATTTACAATTTACTCTTGAAGTAAAGTACCATTTTAGTCATAGATCAGATCATGAAAAAGTTGTCTGAAGAATCCCATGGATTATTTAATACAGCATGAATTTCACCCAAAATTGTGGGGGTTTTTTTAATGTTTTGTTGGGTTTTTTCCTCAACCATACTACATTCTACTTGCTGTTATAGCATAGCTGTAATTCTTAGTTTGAAAACAGCTGTTTCTGGTGGCCAGCCATACAAGTCTACTCCATCATCCCAAAACCCTCTGAATGCAAGCATTCCTTCAAGCTTGGGCAACGAAATCCCAATACAGGGCAGACAAACTAAAACCCTAGCATGAAAGCAAGACAGCAACTGTAAAAATGTCTTCAGAATTCCAGAGAAACTTTTCTATAGAGCTCTCAAAGTCCAGT
Organism: Laterallus jamaicensis coturniculus; assembly: GCA_022605575.1. NCBI lineage: Eukaryota > Metazoa > Chordata > Aves > Gruiformes > Rallidae > Laterallus > Laterallus jamaicensis. The sequence goes on from JAKCOX010000014.1 coordinate 21,539,976, forward strand.
ATTTGCTACAGACACAGACATAAAATATGCAGAACTGTGTCCCAATAGGCACTGATCACAGCAACAAGTTTTAACTGTATTTACTAGCTGAATGTAAAGTTCCACTACTGTGATGGTGCCAACTGCGCCAGAGAGATAAATGATGTAACATTTCTCACAACTATAAAGCTACAGAATTAGTGAAACAGCATATATATTCAGTTGAAACCAGTATTACAAATGTGTATTTAAAAAACCTCCTGTAAAGACTGGATAAAACAGTCCTAAACTGAAGAGATCACAGAATCACAGAATAACAAGGTTGGTAAAGACCTTTAAGATCATGGAGTCCGACTGATGAACCTACTACAAAGGGTAGAAACTGAAGCCACAAGGAGTCAAACCAGATCATTATGCATATCAGAGAAAGATCATTAGTATAATTTATTATAGATGCAGGAGAACTTACACTAGTTGAATTTGTAAAATCAAGATTGTGTTATGTCATAAAATGTATGCTTTTACTTTAAAAAGAAGGTATGAAATTGATAGTGGCATCATTTGCCATTCTATTATGCTAGAAATCAAATCAGATGACCGCACTATATCCTAATTACTAATTGATTTTGAAAGATGGCAATCTTCCTAAATGATCTAAATTTCTTTTATGATGTTCACTGAACGTTACAATCCTAAATGGGAAAAATAAACCAAATACACGTGAATATCTGCACAGCTCTAAAGAAATGTGATGTAAAATTGAATGTGCTTCTGTTATTAAATTCTTTCAGTTAGTTGCCTATAGTCTTACTTTAAATATAAACTCTTCAGATAACATCAATTCATTTTGCTCAGTTTGTAAATAATAAAAAATAACCATTTGGCATGTACCATGTTAGTAGTCTGCAGACAAAACTACATGAGTTTATTTTTAACAGCTTTAAATCAAATTATTTAACCCATGGGGTGTATTTATGTCAACATAGTACTTCTGCAACATATTGCAATTTTTTTTAAACAGGCTTTGCAATAGTAACTTCCCATCTTTGCATATAATTCCTGAAGCAGTTCTAAGTTATTTTTAAGCATTCAAGAATTACACAAAGTAGTATGCACTGAGATGAGTAATTGTATGCACTAAATAACTGATTAAGTGAAGTCACAAATTCACCTGCTTAGAAACAGGTCAAGGAAAAATCCTAGCTGAGAACGTAAGTAGAATTTCTGGTCATCTTTCTGTCACTCCAAGCATCAAAAACATTTGCTAAAACATTAAAAACCGTAAAAATTAAGACATTTATTTCATAGCATTTACTTCTATATTATTATTATGAACATGAATTCATTTTATTATGAATGGTATTTTTATTGTAATTTACCTCCTAACTTAGTACGATACTAAACAATATTCTCATTCTCTAAACAGAGTCTCATCCCAAATTACTGGTAAACAGCTTTGTTAACAGGAACAGTAAGGAGAAACTCTGCCTTTAATTATAGTATAATTCCTGCATCCTACAACTCTTCACCAAGAGATGATTTATGTTCAGACAGGTCTCATTTTATTGAAACACTCAAGCAGTTAAAGACACTTTCAGGCTGAAATTCTTTAACTTTCTCAGTATGTGTTCTTAACAAGCCTGCAACAGGCTGAAAGGAACAAATACATACTGAAGACTAAGATGTCATTTTCCCCCAACCTTAGCATTTATTCTTCGATTTAAAAAGAAAAACACACGGGACTGTAGAAAATTTAAGAATATTTAAGATTAAGCAGAAAGAAATTTGATCAAGTGATGTAACTGGTGATGACTTCTAAAAAAGAAAACCACCATTTATCAGGTCATCTATTAATTAGGAAAACATAAAATCTTAGGCAGAATCTGTTAATTTCTTTCAGTCTTATCTATTTTGTCAAGCTACCAAATTCACTAGTACGATAAAAGCTGTCAGGCATGTAGAATTCAGGGTGACTATTTTAATTACCAAGAACTGGAAATCTACCTGTGATATCACGTATGTGCAGTGAAGCAAGGCTGTCCAGAAGACTTTCAACAATGAATTTTCAAAAATTTCATAGGATCCTCATCATTTGAATATTAGAAAAAAGCATTATTAAATTTTAATTATTTACTTAAACTCTTGTGTTATCACATGATCCCCCTGCTTGAAGATACTCAGGTGATAAACCACAGAGCAGGAAAAGTTAAACGTTACCTACACGGCTTTTTTTTCCTCACCAAATCACTTCAGTGATGCAAATAGTTTTTGTAAGTACAGGATGTAGTACAGTATGAACTTTTTAAAGCACAGTGTAGTACATAGGTAGCAAAATAACAAATGATAGAATCCCAGAATTGTAGGGGTTGGAAGGGACCTCAAGAGATTATCGGGTCCAACCCCCCTGGCAAAGCAGGCTCCCTAGGACAGGTCGCACAATGGCAAAGCATTTACTCAACACAGCTAAAGAATAATGTATTTAACCTGTTAAACAGAGTTGTCAAGCTTAACAAGAAAACACATAGCAAAAGGTATGCTGGTTCAATTTGTGAACAAAAGTGGGGGTTACTCGGCTGTATTCAGCCTACACACATGACGACAAGGCAAAGAACAATAACAAGGCAATGGTATGATTTTCTTATGTGAATGTCTCAGGAAATAATAAAGTTGGTTTGCTGGGGGTTTATAATAGCAGAACTGATAAGTGTGATTACTAGCAAGTCTCCTAACCTTGCAAATAAGACAAGGTGGAAGAAAATATGGAAGTAGCAAGAAACAATTTTCCACTTAGTCATAAGTTGACTCCCCTTAAGCTACTTTTCTGCAGTTCTTGTCAGCAACTTAAAATAAATCCACACAGAGAAGATATTTAAGATCTTCCTGTGAATTTCTGTCACTGAATCCATTCAGACGGCTAATCCTGCTAAAACTTATTTTCCAAGTGTACAATACTTAGAAGAACCTCTTCGTTACATCCACCTCCTAAATGTGATGAGCAGATACAAATGGCACTCGACATCAATCCCCCTCTTCCTCATTCCCCCCTGGCTCTTTGAAAAACCCACATACTATCTTCATGACCATGTCCCTGCTTACTTCCCAAAAGGTATTTGGTTTCCTCCCCTGAAAGTCTGATTATAAATGCTTTAAGCTATACTTCTGTTAGGTATTTTCTTACATTGAGGATGTTGTGTTGTGCTTTCCTCTCTGTCAGAATAAAAAACAAGATTCAAAACTTATTTTCAAGTGTTGTAAATACTTAACCAGATGATCTGAATGTTCAGATCACCAACGAAGATATGCAAAAAGGATATGGTCATCTTTTCTACAAACTTATCATGTTCATCTTGTGTTTTAGGGAAATTCTCAATGTCATTTTCTAGGCGCTGGATCTGACTGTTCATTGAATCAAGGTTGCTCTTCAGAGTCTGGGCTGAAACTAGGGAAGAAAAAAAAAAAGACAGTAAGTAAAAAGCTTCAAGGTTCTAGAAAGGATATCAGAAGGTGAAAAAGCAATGTCACAGAAAATAGTCTTAAGGACTATTAAGTAGACTCATATTTTTCTGAATTACTATTCATAAAATTCCTACTGTTCATAAAAATTAAGTTAAAATATCCAATGTAATATGCCAAATCATCATATTTAATGTTAAAATGTCACCACTTAATTTTATCATTAGTTCAAATGATTCAATTGCTATTTAAATTTATTGGTAAAAAACCTAATATTTCATTTATTCTTTTAAATCTAGTTCAAAAATTAAAAAGTAACTATGGTTCAAAGATATCTTACCTTATTAATGTATGTACTCAGTTAAATAAATGATCTTATTAATGCATGTACCCAGTTACAGAAGTGATTTAAGGAATAGATATGGAGAAAAGATGAAATATTTTTCTTTTATTGAAATTAAACTGACTTCCAGAAACCAACATCTGTGAAACTCTGTTAACATCAAAGGTAGATGTGTCAATTAAAAAGGACTCACAGTACAGCATAAAAAGAAGAGGCTACTCTAAAGAAACACTGTTATTCTCTCACATACTGACGTAAATTCCTATTTCTGCAATTTGCATTAAACAATCACTAATTGACACATCATGAGAGAAATCTCCATTGGAAACCATGACATCATAATTTTGAAGGTGAAGAGGTGAAGCCACAAAGAAATTCTAGAACCAGATGAGCAGTAACGGAATCTCTGCAGAGAAACCCCTGGTCAAACTGTAATAATAAAACAAAATGAACCAACAACAAAGGTTTATGACATAATCCATAAAGTCCAGTTCTCATTCTCAATTTAATCACAAGCAGCAGTTTGGCAAGCACTTCCCCTCAACTGAAATACACGTTTTTGAGCCAAATTTTATCTTCCCTTGTGCCCTCTCGCATAGTTTACAAATACAGGCTTTCAAGAGCAAGCAGCCAACGTCAACACCACCACTCCCCAAAGAGCACTGTTTGCACTGCTTCACATCCTTCCTCTAAGTGCAGAGGATTTCAGTATACTGTGTCAGAGGTGATCTATACTCCGTGAGCTACTTAATCTTTAGGGACAGTGCACATAACCCTCGTCAGCTCTTAAAAAGACAGCGCCACAAACAACTTTTAATATGTGGCATCAGAGGTGAGAATATCCAGCACATGATCTCCTCTTGAGTAATTGGCCACGTCAATGCTCTTCATTGACTGCAGGGAGCTGCTCCATAAAGCTAACACTGTAAATGTGCAACCCAGTTGCAAAGAGGATTCTTTGTCGAATCAAGATAAGGACATGACTCAGTTTTAAAAGGGTTTCTGCTTTCTATTATTTTTGATGGCAAGCCATTTGTCTAAAAGTTGTCTAGAGTTTTTTTCAAAAGAACAGTTTATTTTCTTATTTCATTCTAATTTAAAACAAACTGTGCTGTGGCAATGTGAGATTAAACAGAAGCAGGAATTTGATTAAAGATGGCTTGAAAAACAGTATATAGGAAATAAAAATCCTGTAAATAAGAAAGCTGCTCCCAGAACAAAATCAATTCTATATTCTTCATAGGGAACGATTCATATCAGCCATAACATCACTGATTTAACTTTGCACAGGCACGATCAAATACATAAGGCACCAATACAACTGTCTTTATCACAGGCATAATCTTGATTTTATGTTCAATTTTATCTATTTTATACTGGGTATCAAAGGAACTACAAAGCATGTAATCTTAAAATTACAGTGAAACAGCTTTTTAAGCTTAACTCCACTGGGGGAAAAACTAAATAAATCAATACTGACCACAGCATCCTTGTAGCTATTAACATTTGAGAGTTAATCTTTAAATCAACCAGTAAAAAGCAGTCTGAATACTAAATGTTATAAAAGCACCTTTTTTTATTAATATTACCGTCAGAAAAGGCCCCCATACATTCTTGCTTGAACTGAAGAACTTATAGCATAATATTTTTATAAGCTGATATGCAGTTGGATAGGGAGCTAACAGCACTGAAGTAAAAATGCTAAAGCTGAAAAATAAATTAGGATGCAAATGATAGTTTTGTTGATAAAAAGGATAGCAGCTGGTATGCAAACAAGCAACACAGATAAAAGTTTAATTGTTTTCAGCAATTTGAAATATTGAAATACATGACCACATAGCAAGAGCAGTGATTTATATTAGTCTGAAATTTAGAAGTGCAAAGAAACTCAGCAAGCAATAACAAATAAGAAGCCTTTTAGCCTCTATGATTAAGAACATAAGAAAAATGTTTTTATTAACTGTTTTTAAAAATTATGTTCAGAAAACAGTTTAGATGAGGTGTGTACTGCCTTTGAAAGTATGAAGGAATTCTACCCAAATAAGAAGGCTGCATTCAAAAGTTGTGTTTCCCTATCATAACTTCCATATTCGTACTAAATTATCAAAAAAAGGGTAAAATACTCTGTTTCCATTCACTTTTTTTGCCTAGTCCAGGCAAATGAACAAGTTTTGGTTAAAGCAATTTATGAAGATGCGGTTTGTTGTTACACTAGACATACTTAAATAAGACTACATAACAGGAATAAAATAACAGCATTTGCACCACAAAACTGTTTCAGAAGAGATTTACTAGATCAGTAATGTGGAGAGGAGGCAATGCCTTTTACTCTTTCATGGAAAAATATGTGGAATATGTGAATTTGTACAAGGATTTCATTTATGAAAGCATAAACTCTGCTTGCAGTCTCCAAAATATGACACAGCTTACAAGAAGCCCAGACATGTCTCCTCATTAGCAGCACAGTTCAAGAGTTGGCCACAATTTCCAAGAACAATAAATCAACAGCCATAAAAAGCCCCACCTCTCCACCCTCATGGCTTTACAGGTCAATCAAGTCCCCCACCCATAAGGGAAAAGTCAGCAGTCAAGCAATGGAAAAGTCTGAGAAGTCAAAAGAAAGTCAAATTTGCTGACACAGGGAATAGTGGAGGCAGATGGCATAAAGAAGTTCAGAAAAGGATTATTCAGATTGATATACAACAGGTCCATAAACAGTTATCAAAAGGAATAGGCTGGGATGTAATGCTTAGTACACTTCTGAGAACATGTGCAGAAGGATGATGAGGGAAACAGACTGGAGGAACTGCAATGGTCTCCCCCTAAACAGCCGGTCAGGCTGCTAGCACCGGACGGAGCATACATGTGGGACACTGGGCACTTCGTACATTCTTATGCCTCAAGTCAAAACCCACATAATCTTAAGACTTATCAGGCCCATCTTCAAGCCCAAAGAGAGGAAAAAAGGGAGCAATATTTCTCCGTCTGTAACAAACTGTATCAGACTGGTCCTTAATTTTGCAATAGTAAGAAGCTAGCTTGCAGAGAGCTGCTACAAATCTAAGACAGAAAGAAATAAAACATCTTTAACATGTGTACCTCAAACTAGTACAATAAAAGGCTTTACAAGACAGAGGAAAAACCCAGTACCAGAAATTAAACATGGATGTTTCAACTAACTATAGCCTTGTCATACAGATTTGCTATTAACATGGAAGACCAGTATAAAGAATGTGAATATGAAGTTAGGCATATTAATAAACTGCCAGATTATTTTTCATGTCAGTTAGGAACTAATACAAGCACCTAGATTTGCCAGCATCCTCTCTCTACAAAAACTGAATGCAGCTCAGTTGACTATACATCATAAAATCTACAAATTATTCAAAGATTATTTTGTATATTATTAATTATTATAGAATTCCAGAGTCACTCAAGAGAAGACACAATGCCTTTTTGATGTGAAATGTGATAATTTTCTTCAATTTACAATTTCCCTATAATAATTCCTCCTCTGTAAAAAGAAAACAACTCCCATCCACTTATTCTGGAGAGAGCAGCCTGCACGCTAAGGAAGGTTTAGGGAATGTCTGGTAGACCACTTTAGTGCTAGCAAAATGCTACAAGCAGTTAATCTCATGTAAATGTCGAAGGCTAGCTAGTCCCCACAGCCAAGTTAAGCATTTTATATTTACAGTAATGGAGTAATAGTACCAAAGGACAGAGTAATCCTTTCCAAAATAAGATTGCATCAGGCTAAAAGCCCTCCCCTATAACCCAGGGTGGAATGATACATTCTGATTAGGTGCAGTGTCTCTTGCATAATAAATTCAAAGGGTCTCTGATCACAATGCAAAGCAGGGATGGCCATGCCCATGTTCAGTAAAAATTCTCAAGTAAGAGCCAATGATATAAATGACTTCAGGAAGCAAAGGCAAGTCTATAGAAAGCCAATGAACTAATGGATTTATAAGTCTAGACAGTATTTGTAGCATAACTACATTCTGAGCGTACTAATGATTATTTATTTCTTATTGCCTGAGGGCAGTTGGAAGGAGTCTTTCACAAAAGTCTGAAAAACATTTTGAGGGGAAATGGGCGAACAAGTACATAATCTGCAGGAATTACAATCATTGATTACCCGATTCATACCACTAAGTCAGCTTATATTTATTAAGAGAACAAATGTTCCATTTGAGTTGGGCTAACAGTGCCGCCGACAGCCTGTCTGGGGATTCCACATACCACAGGGTGTTTGTGCACCTCAAAATATGCCCACATATCCTATATGTGTGCACAAATATGCACATATAATGTAGCGAATCTCTCACATATATATGCTTATATACTTATATATTTTTCTTTTGGGTGATATAGCAGCACCATAATACATGTATCCCTTAGGAATGTGTATGGACGTACATATATCACAGAATCACAGAATGGCAAGGGTTGGAAGGGACCCCAAGGATCATAGAGCTCCAACCCCACTGCCACAGGCAGGGCCACCTTACAGATATGTCTGTATACATCTATGATATATACTCCAGTATGCCTCTATCACATGAAACCCATGCTTGAAGCTTCATAGCTGAAGAGCTTTCAGCCTTGAAAGCAGTACAGCTCCCTTAACATGTTATTTCCCATATAATTAACACACCAAAAACTTTCCTGTCAGAGCTATACTATCTGCAGGACACAAACTATGGTTTACCATACTGTCATACTTTGATACACACATAAACCTCTGTGCTAAAAAGGTAAATCCAGCATTAGCAGGATGAGTCTGAAAAGCAGGGGACAGGCAGGTTTTGGTCATAATTCCTCCTCAGTACTAGCAGGGAAACAAATTGTAGATACCACATACTATTTCTTTTATCAGAAACTAGGTGTTCTCTACATGCTAGGGTGAGAGAGCTAGAACAAACTTCAGCAGGAAAAAAGTCCATATTCAAACATGTTTCCTGGGAAGGGCACTCAATTATTAGAAGTTCTGAGGAAGAAAACCCCACAGATGAACAGTCAAAACAGGTGGGATCAAGCTCTTTAACACTGCATCCAACTAAGCCTACTACTGATAACAAGCAAACACTCCTCTTTACATATAAACATTGGGTGTTTATAACTGAACTTTGGCAGAAGCAAAGAAGCAGCATTGAAAAGTACATTCATAGGCCAAGACTATCTAAATTCCATAGCAGAATCAAAAATACAGCAAAAGAAATTGAGTCTATAAGCTCAAAAGAAATGTTAGAAATGCTCAGGAAAGGAGATATAAACACCTTAGGATCAAAGAGAAAAAGAGTTTGTAACTAACTAGGGCACAGCACCATTCTCTTCCAAAAAAGAATAAGCTTTCTGACACAGACTACTTCTGCTTAACAGTCAAGACATCTACCATAGTACACATCTCCCCTGTAAATCTTCCACAGATTTTCCCCTGAATCTTTTACACTGCCTCTACCCAAACGGTAATGTTTTCTTGATATATTATGACAATGTACTGCAAATGAAAACATACAATTTTAAAAAGCTTTAAAACTGAATTTTTAACAGATACATTTCACACATGGATGTGTATTTGAACTTGCAATTTGCATGCTAAGATTTCATTCACCAGCAGGGGCTCAGCATTTTAGTTGCCTTTTGCAACATTGAAGGCAGAGGAAACCAATGACACAGCTATGCTTTATCATTTCAGACTTCTACAGTAAAATCGTTACCTTCGTTAACCAAAGATAAAGCAGTTGTGCAGTGATTCTACTCTCCTGTCCATTTACAAGCAGACACAAACCACAATTCTAAGATAAGAGCACAAGTCCAAACCCAAGTAGCTCTTGGTTTTAGAATTTAATGAGATAACCGCTAATTATTAAGTTGGTAATTATCTCTCAGCCCAAGATGATGTTTAATGAGGCAGGTATGTGCAGGAGCTCTAGACTGCAATACCGTTCTCTATCTATAGAGAGAAGGGAAGAACACTTATCAATCCCTCTTGGTGAAAAAAACCAAGAAAGGGTCACAATGTCAACTGCCATCAAGACCTAAATTAATCTCATCGCTACAAGTTTACAAATGTAGATGATATTTTCTTAAATAATATCAGATTTTTTTTTTCCTGTGATAAGACCTATAAAAAAGATGACAGATATTAAACACACATCTGGAAATAACTATACCACAGAAGTTAAAGTTCCAAGAAACAAATTTTGGGTACAAACTATGAACAGATTTTCAGCTTCTCAGAACAACAATAACAGTCATCTAAAGTGAGGAAATTTAATTTAAATATTACACGCACTGAAGTGCAAATGCCATTAACAAGCTTGCCTTGACAAGTGAGATAGCGGAGGGGGAAAAGAAAAAAAAAAAAAAAAAGAACAAGAAAACATTGCCTGTTAGGCCTAAAATCAGAAACGTCACACCAACATGTCATCTTTTCTCCTCTGGAGCTGAGGAAATTACAAACAGCGCTTATAATCTTGAAACACTCAATATCCACAGAACAAAAAGAGGAATTTGTGTGGGTAGCTTCTGTTTAATAGCAACCTATGCACAGCAACCTATGCTTTGGTTTAGGGAATGAATCTCTGTTCCGGCAATTACGTATGTGTTTGAAGAATAAAAGAGTAATTCTGATGCACCTAACTTAAGGCATTAAGAATCAATTGTAAGTGACAAACAGTGAGCTAGGAGCCTAAAATGCATTACCACTATCGCTCCTGACACGAGGCAGTTGGTAAAACTCCTTTCCAAAGCACAGCACAAAGTTATTATCTCCTGAGTGATATGAAATTCCTTTCTTTGGACAGGTCATATTATACAACTCATTATAGATTCAAAGTTGCTTACTTATTAAGGTTAAGTTAATTGGCAGCAAAAGACGAGCTTTCTGAAAGAGGAAAAAAAACTTGCTGAATCTCTCAGACTCCTTCTGGGTGAATCCTGACAAATATTCCTATTTTTGTGACCCGCAGAAATTCTGTGTGTGCCAATCCCCTGCTGCCTGTGAACGCTCTTGTCAACACCACCTCACTTTTCAGGTTTGCCTCACTGAGTAAAAAATACTACACTGTAGAATATAATCTTTATTAGTCGTATGTGAACTGACTTTTCCTAGTACAACCAAAAAGCCTTTGGAAAACAAACATCCCAATTTCAGGAACATAACCAGAAGTACGAGAGGTGATCAGTGAGAACAGCAAAGCGTCCAGTAACATATCTGGCAATACGGATATCTCCTCCAGAGTACTCCAAAAACCTTCCTTGGATATCAACTAAATTACAAACTGCTACGTGCAGTGGTGCATGTGTGCAGAAAATCACAGAAAGTAAGAACACAAGGAAAGAGAAGGAGCAAAGCTTTTGTAATGCCACATATCTGGTGTTACTAGTAGCTCACTAGAGAAGATGTTGAAGAATTTTGTCCAGCAGACCCCCCTTCAGGGTCTCAACTTCGAACAGGACTTAGGTCTCCCTCATAAATTCACGTCCAAGCCGTGCTTCCAGAGGTGTAACAACCTTTCTTACATCAATGACAGTGCAGATGCAAGAACAACTAGGCAGGGAAAGAAAGTAGTAGAGTGCTGTACTTTCACCTCTCTCTAGCGGCTCGTATTAAGGAATTCTAAATGGATTACATAATTTGAGAAGTCATTTAAAGCAGTCTTCAAATCTGAATTGGTTTAACTACAGTCAGAAATTCTTAAATGCTTTAATTGCTTTAATAAGCGACACCCCAAGTGAGTCATTTGGACTATTCTTTAATTTTGCCCTTGGTATTTACACTTCAGGGAGAGAAGCGGATCCTTAAAATTCATGCCATATAAAATAACTTTGTTTAATGTAGAATCCAAATTGTCGCGTCAGAATGTGGCTTCAGAATTCCGAATTACCACAATTATACATACCATTTATTACACATTAGAAGATAGGAACTAAATAAATCCTCAAAATCTTCAGACTGGGAAAATTTAGTAAGCAATTTTGCAGAGTGTAAGCCAATACAGAATCCTACTGAGTCTCCAAAATGATCTCTTTCAGAAACTGCATCTTGGAACTACAAAACAAAAACTGTGAAGCTTTTGCCTCCCTGTCTTCCTTGCTGATGGTTGTCAATGAAGGAGAACGCGTCTGTTGAAAAAAGTTTTAATGAGATGATGCATAAGCTACTGTCAATATGGTGATGCTATATGCAAATACAGGAGTGTTATTAGAAGAAAAAAATAAGTCTTCTAGTATTTGATGTACCTAACTGCATGTTTACTACATTCAGAAAAACACATTGAGAGAGTTTCTGACATTTCAATATTGCAGTTTATGTGAATGAAAAGGATGATAGAAGTTACTATACAGTGCAAGATTGACTTTTGATTATGATGCAAAATGCCAACTTCAGATTCTATTATGGAGAGAAAAGTCACAGATGCAGGCATTAAATTTCTCATGCCAGAAGGCATTGTCTGTTTTATATCCACTAATGTGCCAGATTGGGCAAAATCTGTTTCAGCAATTTAAACTGTGCAAGGTGGAAAACACTGCAGATATCGTTGTAAAAACACAGTTTCTTCTACTGCAATGAACTATAAAACTTTTGTTTGACAGAGAAATGACTACTACTTATGAGTATGTATTAAATTGCTATACTTTAAAGCAACAATGACACAGAATGTTTGAAAATATTTTCCCCACTCTAAAATTATGGCATTAAATCACAGTGAAGTACCTGTACAGACTTTAAAAATTAATATTTTCTTACAGCATTTGTAATAATATATTAAGTATAGCCATATTTGCATTCTGCAGTGCTTCTGATTGCTAATGGCCTTTCTAGAGAGATGCCTCAACAGTCAGAACCATATGCTTGCAAATTAAAGAAATAATTTTCTTGTGTCAACATGAGTGAGAAGACTCTGCTCCCGTTATTAGTACTTTCTAGTCTACTACACAGAAATAATTCACCTCCCCCAAGGCATCTTTCACTTGATTTTCCTCAGAATGTTCTCTGTTTCTTTTAACAATGCTTTATAAGAATTATTAAGTGGTAAACCTTTACATCAGGCACAGAAGTCTGTACGTTAAGCACTGGAAAAAACCCTCATTACTTCTGAAAGCAACTTTATTCTCTATACCACATTCATAGTTAAGCTCAGATTAGTTTACTCCATTCAGAAAAACACCAGCTCTCTGGAGTTTAGCTGATCTTGGGAGTCCTACATAACTATTCAGCTAAACCCAAAGCCCCTACTCAGTCTATACATACAAGGTATTACTTCACTTTGTCCAACATGTCAGGAGAACATACAGAATGGCCAATTGTCAGCTACAGACAACAGCATTCTACATCCCCTGTTTCTGAACTAAGCACCAGTGTGGCAACACAAGCTCACAAAACTTTGCATAACTCCACACTGCCTAGAAATTCTTACAAATTTGTTATCTGACTTCAGTAAGAACCTTGCCTTTGTTTAGATTTTGTTTGACTGAACCTGCAGAAAGGGATGTGACTTGGTCAGGGATTTAATAGCCCAGATTATAAAAGAGTAAAAGCAAAAGCCATGAAAAGCAGCAGCTGGAATAACAAGTGAACAAAGAAAAAACTTGAAAAAAAAGGCTTTGCTGAGTTTCAACAGTACAGAAACAAGAGGCAGATGCTGGGGAAGGTAAGTGAACATCACTTCCATCAAAGAATCCACTTCTCCTTTCATACAGTCTGCTTCCAGTAAGAAGGAATGTTTTTCCACTAATCTCTTGATACTTAATCAGTCTGACCTTTGCTTATACTTTTCAGAATAAAACTGTTTCCTAATTTATTTTTACTTTTCATAAAGCTCTAGGTTGATCTTCCATCTTTAAAAAGATCACATATTTTATTATCACTAATATCAGATTATTGAAGACTTTAGTACATGCCTGGGCAGTTCATCTAATCCCATTGACCTTTCCATATTAAAAGCCAGTTTTATATTTTATCTGCTATTTGTTAAAAAATAATAAATCATCCATTGCTCAGAAGCTGGTTCTTTAGTCCTGTATAAAAATTAAAGAGAAACAAAGAGTCTTTATTTACGTGCAACTAAGAAAATGCACCTGATACTTGAAAGAAGTTAAATGTGTTAAGTCCTATATTTTCAATTTCGTAAGTGGTTCTAACTGCAAGTCTGCCTTCTACCAAAGAAGCAGCATGCATCTCATGTCATCTGACTGGTACCTGTTTAGTGCATTCACAAAGAACGTACTGCTGGCTACTTCTATCACGTTTCTTTATTTAAAACTCAGAGATAATATTTTCTGGTAGATTTCCTTCTCTTTTATGTATAACTAACTGATGCCATTGCCCTTATATCTGCAAGCAATTTATTCCAAAAGAAGCTTCCTGCAGGGAAAATAAACCTAACTGTCCATCCCTGAAACCACTGGCTTATAAAACACCAAACAATAAATAGGAAGTGAAAATCTCTTTCACACAAAACATGTTAACTTCCTACACATGCAAAGTGTAGGCCACGTGACAGAGCAGATGAACATTACAGTTAAACACAACCCAAAAAGTACCATGGGGAACAGTTGAAGCAAGTTGCACAAATCACATTTATTCTGCCAAAAATCTGCTTTGTTACAGAAAGCAAAGAAGGGCTGAAAGGGTTTTGGTCATTAAAAATGAAGAGTAATTTATGCTTCTGATAAGAAGTCAGAGCTGTTTATAAGAAACATAATGAGCTTTTATCTTACAAAGTGAAACAAATTTAACTGCAATAAACCCCTTTTCATATATATTCTAAGCATCAGGATTCTTAGTGAATTTGCTCCCATTAATATGCTTTCTCTCTATTGCACGCTATAGCTTAACTAAACTGTACTAACTAAGTTGGCTTAATCCCTCAAGACAACTTACAGAACATCAGAGGCTTTGAATCAAACTATAAAAATCTCAAACCCGCAAGGCCTCTATCAGAGGCCAGGAACAAACAACAACAAACAATGCTGACAGCAAACCAGATGATTTACACTAATTATAAAAACTATTTAACGGCCACAGTAGTGTGCAGATAGAAGTAGCCAGTGGTATGCTTTTTATGCATGCACTTTTATTCATAAATATATGGTATGCATGTTTTATGTATATGGTACCTTCATGCTGGTAATGTACAAATTAACTCTTCAGGCTCTATACTGCCTTAAAACACAATACCATCCACAACCCCATATAGACAGGTGAGCTCCATGTTGTCAATATGCTTTCATGCCAATGAAGTACTCATCAGCAAAGATGGAAGAAAAGCATGGACACATTTCATCAAATCAAATCTAGTTTATATGTAAAAATACCCCACCCAAATAACAATGGAAAGGTACTTGGCAAGTATGAGAACTAGCAAAAAAATTCTATGACAAAGACAATCACTTATCTGTGAATAAGTTGGAGAATAAACAATATCAAAAGTAGATTGTTTGATGAACTAATCTGCAATTCCTTGGGGAAATGAGAGTTCTGCTCTCACTGAAGTGTAAGGTAGAAGGCAAGAAACGATAAGAAAACAATGGCTTAATTAAAAATGTATGTAACAGCTAACCACTGCACTGAAGAGAAACTGGCAAGAAAAAAAAGAGATATAAAATTTTCTAAGTGAAAACCTAGATAGAGCTAACAGAAATGTGTACCCAGCTTCTTCCCTCTCACTTTCCCTTGACATACTTGTGCTCCCCCAAGTATTTATCTTCTGATGAGTCAGCAATGACCAGTCAAAATAAAATGGTTTGCATTACTGTCATCAACAACACTGACATGGCCTTCACTTTCCATAGCTAAGCAACAAGGGGGCCAAGCAGCACAGGCCATTTGACACAAAAAGATATCCAAGGACAAATGAATTAAGTTTTCTATCAGACTCACCAGGCTATACTTTTGACTGACTGAGAACAAATTCAGTATGAGAATAAATGCCTGAGAATAAATTCAGTATTCAGATAGTAATTAAACTATTTATTTCATACAAAGTATGGGAACTTTAGAAAGCATATTTGTTATTCCCATTCAGGTTAAACCAAATAATTTCAAATCACGTGTGGAAATGAGAAACATACTGTGCATACACACGCATGTGCACACACAAGTTCTCACCCTCAAGCAACAAGACTTCAAACTCTGCGGTACCCTAAACATCACCATTACACTGCTTACACAATTTTGGAGATGTGATTTTGTGAATAAACTATGTTATTTCCGCAACTTACTGCAAAAGAAGTTACACTTTATTAGTGTTTTTCCACTCCTGACTTTTTGTCAGGTCAATAGATCCCAGAAAAGCAAAATCCATGTAGATTATCAATGCTTACAGGTTACATAATCCTACAACCTAAAATAACATGCTGGAAGTATTTAATGTCAAAGCAAACAGCTATTACCTCTAAGTGTTTTATCTATTCGCTTACCTTTACTTGCACTCTCAACATGCAACAATTCATCTGGAAATTTTAAGATGTCCCGGTAATTCTCCTCACAGATTTCTGCCAGAAAGTGCAACAGGGTTGTTTTCTGATCTGTTGATTTAGTATCTCGAATCTAAAAAGTGAAGGAAACAAAAAGACCAATGCACTTTTTTAGTAATGTTTTAAAAAAGTTAACATGACAGATGTATCCTCATTAGCAACAAGTTACCTATGCTGATTGACAGCAAAGGAAACTAAATATTTGTAAAAATGAAGTTTTTGCAACCCTTAATAACTTCAGATTACAAAAGGAACGTATCCCTACGCTGTATTTTTAAAGGATAAATATTATTCCAATAAAAAAACCTGAAGACAATCCATAAATTCCTGAGATTTTAGCAACAACATTTTGAAATACCAGGTGTGATAAAAACCATAGAAATAGCTGTGAAAAGAGGTTAAACAGAACAGAACTTAGTTCATTGCTTCAATGCCCCCCACTGCCCAGTTTCTACAGTAATCCCTCTGAAACGCTGCACAGTTGGACAGCACGTTAAAAGTCAGAATTTGCCCTTTTATCACTTCAGTTCAAGAAACTACTTGTCTTAAATCCACAATTCTTTACTAAAGGAAAACTTAAAACACGCTAATTTATCCTCAAGACTTTCAGACATATTCTATACAGACACATGAAATAAATGCACCCCTCCTTGCTCGAATACAAAATGACAACAGAAAAGCAAAGGTAATCCTAAATGCCAGTAGAGGAAACTGAATACATCCTGTTTTATTTATAAAAAGCTGCACAAAAAAATTGTTCACAGTGCGAAGAAATAGGTAATTGCATAATTTTAACTACCCTCTCAGAGTGGCAAATTTCGTGGTCTGAAATAAGCTAGTCCTCCTGAAGGTGGTAAGACCCTATGTTCTCCATTAACCTAAATGCATTAACTGCTAGAATCAATTTATTTTTTAAAGAAAACAATAATAATTCTGGAATAATTGCTAAAATACAGGGCTAGTGGCAAATTTCCAAGTAAGTATAGACACTTGTGGCTAAATCCCACAGCACAGTGCATCAGTATGCGTGCAAAGGAACATCATGAACTTAACAGTAGGAGAAAATGCAGTTTCTCTATTTTTATGCAGATATAAAGACTGAACGTAGCAATTGAAGATTTAGTGGAAGCAGAGATTACTCCTTATTTACAGAGGCAATAGAGAGTAGGTGTATGTAAGAGTTTGAGATGAGCGTACTTCACTTTTTACAGAGAATTAGTATAACAAGTGTATCTAATTTTTTTAACCCCATTTTACTAACTCATCTAGTACAGTCCTCGTACGAAGTAAGCTACAACATACACAACAAATGAAAACAAGGATTTATTTAAGAAGAATACATAAATGTGTGTGTAGAATCTCCCATTTGTTTTCTCATTCTCTAAAACACTGGAAGTTCTAATTCTATAATCCTCATGACAGGCTTGCCATCGATGTTCAATTTAATACAGGCCTTTCAGCTTTAAGGATTACCCTGTTAAGAATAAATGAGTGTAGTCGAAAAACAGGCTTTTAAAAATATAAGGTATTTAGGCAATTAAGAATGCAATTTAATTCATACCGATTCAGTGATTAAAGACTAAACAATGCTCCATAATGGTATGCAGTTAAAAGGGTTTAATGCGTTACGTACATGGAAGTTCTTCCAACTTGAAAAAAAAATAGATTTAGTGGCTAAACATCTGCATGGCAAAAAGAAATTGCATTTCAATTTGTCTGAACAAGAACTATGGGATTTGCGGTCTTTGATCTCTCTGACATCATCAAGTAGATAAAGCATTTTTTTCCTAAATGGACAAAATTATTTTGCCTTCAGATTACAACAGAAACGTGTTTTGTCACCAACAGTAACAACATATTAACAGGAGTTAATATTAGCACCTGCTGAGTTGTTTAAAACCTGTAGTAAATAGTTATTCAGATCTTAACCATCTGTACCAAATCCACCACTTGGGTCCAATCAAGAAACCCATCCCACCACCATCCATCCATCCATCCATCCATCCATCCATCCATCCATCCATCCATCCATCCGTTCATATTTTCAATAGCAAACAGACACAATGGGCAACATGTACCTCAGATGGATCTTTAGTGTTAACGTACACTTAAAAAACTAAGTTCCAAGTGTACTAATGGAACAAGAAGATAAAGAAAATAAGGGTAAATTTCTAGTCTCCCATCTCTCTTTATTCTTGGGTACAATTTAACACTCTTAATTATGGAAAATGCAATTGCATGCATTTTTTAAAGAGCCATATTTTAATAAAGTTAAATTTGTTTGCCTTGTATCCAGTTAAAGTGTCCCTGATTTAAATTATGGTCCCTGTCTCATTCTTTTGCCATACACTTTACTAAAAATCCTGGCTCTGCCTTTGGAGGACATGCTTTAGTACTACAGGGTTGCTACAGATCCCCCCCAAACCATTTGTTTCTCTGGGCTGGACAAGCCTAGTTCCATCAGCCTTTCCTTAGTCCTTCAGCCACTCGTCAGTTCTCCACTCATGTTTATCAACAAAGAAGACTTTTTGTACAGAATACAGACCATCACTTTCCACAGGCAACACAGCGAATTCTGAGTTAAGAGCAAAAAAGCCACTGCCTGGTATCTCCTGCCCTTGCCCCTATGAATAAAGCCCTGGATGCTGTCAGCCTTCATTGCTGCCAGGGTTCCCTACTGACTCACTGTCTCTTTCCAAAACCACTCTAGGTTTTATGTAGAGCTGCTTCCTGCTATTATTTTCCGTTAGCATAAAGCTAAACTGCCTTTTGATAAGTAAGAGCTCTGGAAAAGGGCAAGTTTAAGATGCTAGACTTACAAACAAAATACACTCAGGGCCTCTGTTACATTAAAAGGTTAATAAACAGAAAATCAAGACTAAGTATCTAGTTTCTCATCAAAGGACTACCATTTAAAAAAAGCCAAACAAACAACTCGGGCTTTGACATTTAGTCAATGCCTTCTCAGCTAAAGAAATGTCTTATTTGGTTTAGCAGACAGAGCAACACATGAAAAAAAATCATTATTCCCTCCCCTTTTCACTCACTGCACTTCTACTTGGTACTTTCACAGAGAACTGAGGCTAAGACAGTAAATAGAGAGTAGAATCTGGTGTCTCTCAAATACATCTTAACAGACCATTCAATCGAAACATAAACTTCAAGAAAATATTCTGTGGGTTGTAAACTCCAAGCGATATTGTGGGTTTGTATTGGAACAAAAGGAAAAAGTAAATTCACTTCACGGTCTTATTACATGTTCCAGCCTCACAACTGTAGGTACATACAGTCACAGGTCAGTAAGAAAAAAAAAGGTGAGGTCTAAGTAGCTGGAATTTCCTTGCTAGTGGTCTAAGTGTAATAAACAATAAATAAAATCCCTGCCTCTTAAATAATTTTTTATTATATCCCCTGTATTTTCATCTTTTTAATTCTCAAAGCATTACCCTATTAGAGAAGTAGTAATAGTTCTCTGAGATTCAGTAAACCAACAAAATTCACCAACAGTGAGTGGCAATACACTGGAACCTACAAGCTCTTCCAGAGCAGTGTCTGTATATATGGCATTTGTAAAACAACATCAATGCATGTCATTGGTAGGTTTGCAATTTTAAAGAAGTCAGTAACACTGAAGTGTTTTCAAATATAGGTTGTGATTCTACTACCTTTCTTTATCTGAGAGACAGAATCCTGGAATAACCCATTTACTTAAAACAAACTCAAACACTCAGCAGATTGGTGTAGGCTTCAGAAAGCAGCTCCCCGCTGAAGGTTGAAGCATCAATCTGAGCAGTCAATACTATCAGATTCATCGCTTGGGAAAAGATTAAAGACTAACACAGTGTGATCTTTAGGTCTGTAACTCAGAAATAACATCAATATTTAAAAAAACCCAAAAACCTCCTTCCCTTGTAGGATCTTGGTAAAGTATTAAGTGCAAATGTAATACTTAAATGTAAACATACCATAACCCACTTCCAGAATTATATTTTTCTTCCCGTCAGGTACTTTTGGATTAAGTTTTCAGATATGAGGGTTAAAAGTGATAGCCAACATAAGGAAAAATGTAAGCTTTAACTACCACTGCAGTGCTGATCCTTTATTATAGCTATTAAAAAAACATTTTTGTTGATTTTTATATTATATCCCTTCTCATATACTAAAAATCTTTCCCACCTTAATAGAAAAAGAGCTGGTAAACAATTAATAGAAGTACACTTGTCAGTAAAACTGGATTAACAATTTGTCTCATGTTATCTGAGCAATGAAGAAGCAGTAACACAGTATTACTTATTACATAAAGTACACATTGATCCAGCTAGAATATGACAGTAGCTTCATTAAAAGAAAGATGCTTGCTGTTTGTCTTCACATTAATCCACCACAAAGACAATAGAAGTTGCACCCTACAAATGCCTAAAGGTAACCTCTTCTCTTTCAATTAATTTCTGTCTAGCATAACTTTATAGAATATGCGGCCTCTCCTGTCCTTGCTCAGCGATATTAATTGCTGCAAGCAGGGTTCAGGATAGCAGCTGGATCATTCAGACACATTAATCAACCCAACAACTGGTAAAAAGATTTACCTTTAGTGGATTACTACAGCAGCCTTGCTGAACTTTACTACTTTTTCTGCCATATTTGTATTTTTACAGAGCACTTAACACTCCAGCAATCATGAACGCTCTAGTGCATACATCAGGGTAGCTGCTGCCGCTTTCCAGTCTGGATACAGCACATGAATTCTAATACTGATCTATCTTATTTGAACAAAATTAAGTTCTCTGTCTTCTGCCAAAGATTGTTTACAAATCATTTCTTTCTTCAATACCATCATACACTGCAATATAACATCCAGAAAGATAATCTGTTTTTAAAGATTTGCAATTACTGTAGCAGCATTAGCTTTTCAGCTATGACTAGACAAGTCTGAATTCACGCTTTCTTTTCTTTATCATGTTTTAATGTTGTTACATAATATCAGAATTCTGTGTACAAAACAACCAGCTCTCTTTTAAGAACATTTGTTTTCTAAAAAAAACCCTGTCTATTCCAGACCAGCATTTCCCTTTTTTCTTTTTTTTCAGCTCATATAGCACACTACATCTACTAAACTGACAATTAATTCTAGGACTGTTCAAGGACTACAAAAAAATAAATCAGTTAGGCTTTCTGAAAAGTGAATTCAGCACATGAATACTTCATAATTTAAACAACTCTGCTCTCTGTGTACGCTCCTCACATAGAAATGTATACACGTAGATGAGTGTTCTACCTTGCTGACAGCAGCCTCCCCTCAAAAAAATAGAAAACAAAGAAAAAAAAGAAAAAAATAAAAGAATAAAAGCTCTCTCTCACAGGCAGAAATCCACTGATATTAAACACAGTTAAAGTCACTGGTATATGAAAGGAAAAAAAAAACCCCAATATACAAACTAAGAACTGAGAAGTCTCAAAAAATCATCGATGGACTATCCATGGGTTCAACTCCCCTTATCCTAAGATGTTGTCTGAGACTTAAACCACTGTCTTCGGACAAAGCATCAACACAATCAAGAACAGCTGAAAAATAACACAAGCCCAGTCAACTATATTTATAATAAATTCTGTTCACATCATAGCTCAAGTCCTTCAAGAACATTCAAAGTATAACACTATTATTCAACTTACATCTTTCTTTGAGCTACCAAGTATCTTACAGTGAAATTCACCAAAGCGTCAAAAAATTAGAAAGATTACCAACATTTTATAAGAATAAGCCAGATAGTTTGTTGGATTTTAAAATCCCTATTTAAGCAGTTCTTACTTTAGTCTAGGCATGTTTAAAAAAGGTAGGAAATTCTTCTCATTCTAAAGTTGCTTTAAAAAGTAATAGGTTTTATGGACAAAATTTCTTGGATGGTTTATATCTGACTTCTAATCTAACAATGCACCTGAGGTTACAGAAGTGTAACATACTATTGTTCATCATTGTTCCATATATAAAAACAATCAGTGCACAAATATTTAAAGTATATAAATAAGTAATTTTTTGTTCTACAGATATTTTATCAAAACTCCAAGTAAAGGCTCTCAAATTCCTCTTGTATAGCTTGAATACTGAAATACATTCCCTGGGAAAAGAAATAAAGACACTTGAAAATTATTCAAGAGGTAGACCTCTCATATGGTAACAGCACCTTCTCAAATTGCCATCACACACACAAAGTAAAATTGAATGCTCACACAGCTTTCACTCTAGTAGCATCCAGATGCCCCACAGAGCAAAACCATGAAACTGGCAAACAGACTGCCACCTTGTTCTTGCTGTTAGATGCCACTTATTTCTCTTATTGCCTTCTTTAGCCAAGAAATACACATTAGAAATCTTAATTTCAGTAAACAGGACAATAGGCTCTCCCTATGATGCTTACACAGACATTTCCATTTTCACAGTGAAGGCCAATTACTGACCAACAACCCTAAATTTTGAAGCTGACTAGATAATTTAATAAAGCTAACAAGCAGCTGTAGACAAATATTAAAGCTGGTGTTTACAAAAGCTACTGCCTCTTGAGATAGTTTAATATTTTGTAGTATTCACAACAGATAACAAAGCTCTGTCAGACTGCATTCAGTTAATAACGCAGAGCAAATAAAGCCATCTTTCTACTTTGGGTGTAAAATGGGAAAGCAGAAGTTGAAACCTATTAAACAAATTAAATGCATTTTTGAGTTAAAAATAATCAATGCATAAAGAGAGTCATTACCCAAATATGAAGTAACGTTCTTACAAGTAATTAAAAAAAATAATCTATAGTGAATAATGTGTAAGCACCACTTATTTATAAAATTATCAATTCTCTAAATATGATCACAAAGCATAAGTGCATGTACAAAATCATAAGTGCACGTACAAGAACTCTTGCAAAAGCCTATTATTATACTAGTCTCGTAGAAATTAGAGTGGCAAATGTATAAAGCCAAGAAAAACACAGCTTTAAATAGCAGAAAATACCTTTTAACTTTAGTAAAAAACAAATTTAAATTGCAAAAATGCACATGTTGTCTGGAGCAGCTTATCTACAGTTTGAATTATTTATTTGACTTTCCTGAGTTTCCAACTTCTAAGTAATAATTCACAAGGATTAATCAATAGGTAGAGCTATTGGTCATATAATTTCATATCTCAGTTCTGTCGAGACCTTCTTTTTTGTTCCAACTACTGTCACTGTCATTGTGTTTGTTTATTTTTAGACATCACACAATACACCTAGGACCTAAAGGCAACAGCACAGTCAACATTTTATTAGGGAGAATTTTAAATATTTTCTCTAACTCACAGGGGAAAAAATCCAACCAACAAACACTTCCCTCAAAAATATCTATTTTGAAAAAAAAAGTTCATAAATAGACTGTGTTTCTGAGGGCAAGGATGAATTAAACAGTCATGGATTTCTATCTGGGTTATTTTTAAATGGAATTTAGCTGTAAGCAGAGATAGCTATGCTTCAGCAATTATTCAGTTCAGTAGAGAACAATTTGCAGGATTAGTCAATCTACATTAGCTGTGTCAACATCTGTGGGATTTGCATTGACAGCAATTCATAAATCTATCACCTGGAGTGTAAGAATCCCTTCACAAATCTATGCTATGCTAGAGTATCATTCAAGCACAGTCATCACTTCCCTGCCCCCTCATTAACAAGTAGTTTTTTTACTTAAAACATTTATTTCTTTTTGCATTCCACCACTACCAAAACACTAGACTTGGAAAAAAAATCCTTCAACGTGGCCTCTCTTTTGAAAAAGAACAATAAAAGTTTGTATTTTACCGGAATTTAGTAATAGAAATGTAGAAAACTACCGCAAGTCCTTCTCTACTAAAATATGTCAGAATAGACTTGCTGTGCACTGGACATAGTATTTTACCCTCAAGATTATATCTCCTTGAGGTGATGTAAACAGTGGATTTCATCATGATGTCCAAAAAAAGCACTTAAAACCAGGACCTTCTGATTAGGCCAAACAAAAAAACCCATGAAAAATTTTCCACAAAATTTATGTGAGGTTTTGGGTTTGTTGGTTTTGGGGTTTTTTTCAAATTCTGTTTAGAACAGTTGTATCCCTTTAGTTAAAGATACTTTCAAAGGTATGTTCCCAACTGAGATGATCACATGCAGATCACTGCCTTACATATATGCAAATAAGCTCAGCACATACAGTCTGAGTGCTAAAGCAGCACTACATGAAAACAGCTACAGGTGGGGAACATCCTAAAAGTGTTTACTCTGTAGTAGTTTATCTGTTACTAAGAACAGATGTGCAGCCAGTAAAAAACATGGATTGCATGTTTCCCCCTATTTCGGTTTCTCATGTCTCATGAATGTCATAAATCTGCATTTACATGTTTTATTCGTATCATCTTACCTTGCAAAGAAAACTGATGTTAAAACCAAGAGACTGTGCGTTTCTGGAGCCAGAGTTCATGTAGTTTCCAAGAAAAAGAACTAGTTCTAAAAGCTTACTAAAGCTTTCACTCTTTTTCAGCTCTTCACAGGCTAGCGTAACTGCCATAATGTCAGGTTTGATATTGTTTACGTGCTCTTCAAACATCAGCCTGAAAAGGATCCCATTGAGACGTGACCGCAACATTTTCACTGAACTCATCTACAAAATAAGAAACATGAAATCAGAACAGAAAAACCCAGAAGCTTATTTATACAAAACAACTTATAATAAAAAAACAATATTATGCAGGCAGCAAGTCTACAGTTTCTGTATGGTTCTATTTTTCCCCAAACCACATACTTTACAGAAAAGTAACAATGTGCTTTGTGTTGCCAAACCATTTAACTTGCAAATCCCAAACTCACTGGCCAGAAACACATCCTCCCAAAGCCCTTCCCTCCCAGCAAAGGCAATGTTAGCCATTTCTACCAGCTATCAAGAACTGAAAATCAGTCTGAACGTACACAAGGCAAACATTTCATCCTATCACCACTGCAGTTACACTTGAACTCTGTACTTTACGAATTTCCTAAACCTAAGCTTCTCTGGTTTTTCTTCCTTCGAGAATGGTACAACAATCTCTCAAGTGCATTTGCTGATACCAGCACAAATGCAAACAGCTATACTTGAGTCTGATTCAGCTGAAGATTTATACTTTCCATTTTTAGACTCTTTTACTCAGCTGACACACAGTTCTTGACTTGCTCTTGGGTCCTGGAAGAGGAACCATGAATTCTTAGAGGGCCTTGCAGAAGGACATGGGAATATCCAAGTGAGTTTGAAACACAGGAGAACTAACTTCACTATCCAGATTTTTTTATAAAGGCAGGTCATGTTACTACTATTGTTGATGAAATATTTTCTGTCATTGTAACGGTGTGAGCTGTTAATTGTGTTATTTACAGATGACATCAGTGCTACATCTAACAAAGTGTTTATTTTTGCATTCTTTAATTAAAATTAAACCCAAACCGGGTTTATTTCAGTTATTATGTACACTTACAGCAAGTTATAAAATAACATGAAATCCTAACAGTACTGGCAGTTACTAAACAAGCTCAAAATTATTTCAAAGGCTCGTCATGATATATATTTCACCCAAAGACTTTTCAAATTCACACTGTCAGAAAGCCTGAGTCTGTGTATCCCAAACAATCAGCAGATTCAGGAGATGAATAAAGAGGTTCTGGGTGAAATTGAATTTATATAAAAACCTGTATACCTTGAGATACTAAAGTAAGGATATGCTTCCAGTATACTTTCTCTGTGCTGATCCATGACATACTACCACACATGGCTTGTTTTTTTAACCTTGTCTTTTTTGCCCTTTTTGAACAAATTTTGTAAACCTACTGCCCAGATTAGCACCTTTATATCCAGAACCTTTAGAAAAGGTAATATAATACTCATTCCTTCATGACCTGATAAAAAGATGAGAGGTTAGAAATCACAGCACTGTAACATGGTAAATGACAGAGATACTGAAAAGTATCTACAACAGTGATTTGTTAGTTTGAACTCCCAAGAAGAATACAGTTAGACTAGCTACCAAAGTATGTCTTACATATTTTGCACAAGTGATCAGAAATATTTCCTCCTACTTAGGAGTGGAGTATAATTCATAAGAGATTTAAACTTAAGAGGAAAAATATATATTGAAAATTTTAAATCCACTTCAAAAATTTTCATTTAAATGCAAGAATGGGTTACCTTCCAAATCTAACTATTTTAATCAGCAGAATACAGAAAGATTTCTCCCCCAATTTATTCACTATCAGTGGTGTTCCTGAAGTACTTTGTCCCCCTGAAAGAAAAGCTTTGTTACGTTACAAACCACAGATCTTGGCTATCAAAACAGAGATTTTTACGTGCTCGTGTTGTCCCTGTTGCCCAAAGCTTTACCATGGCTTGTGGTACCACGACTTTTTTACTGGTGTTATCTACCACAGACAGCTACCAGAAGCATCAGCAGTAACTTTCACAGGAAAGACTTGGGTGGCCTGAATAATCATGAATTCATACTAAAATGAATATAAATATGAAGGCACTCCAGATGGTCTACAAACAATTCATATGATCAGAACAAGGAAAAGGATAGGATCAGAAAACCAGCATTTCAGCACAACTTGCAATCTTCTTTCCTACATCTCCATTGTCACAAATTTCTCTGTGAGCCTCTATAAGCAAACATCATGCAAAGTCTGGAAATATTCTTCTAATCATTCAGTATTTGAGAAATATCATACTGAAAACATCTGCCTCAAAAGGATCTATCAACACTGAGCTGCAGTAGATGGATTAAAACTAATCACATAATTTGCTTTATCTTTTGGAGAACAATCTCCAATTACTGAGTTTACTTAAAACTGCACGGAAAAAGTTGTCAAAAGCTTTAGATCCTGAGAACAGAGTGCAACAAAACATATATAAGCCAACAGAACAGCGTGACTGAAACACTTGAAGAATAATCCTTTACCACACTCCAGCCAATCTGTGTTGTCTTTTTTTGAATGCCCTGAGGTGTCAAAGAACACCAAACATTTATTCCTCTTGCAAGGTAGTTTGACTACCAAGCTAGTAGTATGTTTTATTTTAATTTGCTGATCTGCCTAATATTTAAAAAGTATCTTCAGAATTTCACCTGTTTCAGGTGTGTTGTTCCCTCAGAAGTAAAACACTTATATACATTCTCTTTATGTCTCCACCATCCCCTGGTTGCTCTTTCATATACATATTGCTAAATATAAATGTTCCATGGCTGATAACATACTAAACTTAAAGGAATCATCAGAATATAGGTAACGTGCAAGATAATATTCACTGAGAAAAAGGTCACATTGTTTCGAGTTGTACAAAATTAAAATCAAAGACATATTAGAAAGAGGGCAGATACATTTAACAGCAAGCATTAGCTTTCACCCCAGTTAAAGCAGCAAAAAAATAGGAATTCCTTCTGCAGCTAACTGTGAGGACTGTATTGTATGTCATTATTTCCCCTTCTGAACTTTCATTAAGGTCTTTGTCTAAATTCTCTACCTAATCAAGTTCTTCATTCTTTCTTATCATAGTTCAACTCTCAAGCCTTCTATTAAAACCAGGATCAAAGGTTACTGGAGGCAAAAGAGGCAAAAAGCACAATTGAATTTGCCTCACTTCCTAAGGAAAAAACCTGACATTCCTGAAGTACAAATCTGTCAACTCATACCTATATTAAACAGTTAATTTGGTTTTTTCCTAGCAACTTCCTACAAAGATTAATACTTCAGCAGCTCTAGAATTTGCAATGAGGCAAAACAAGAGGCAAAAAAATTAAAATGAGTGAATGTCTCTAAACCAATGCAGGTGTAGTAGCCGTGTATAATTCTTCCCACTTCGTCTACCTCCCAGCAGAGACTGTTCAGGAGAGCTAACCCTGGTTGTACAGAAAAAAGGGTCATAGAATCTGCACCTACTCAGTGAAACAAATGAAATTACTGATAACCCAGCTCTTAACAGCTGAAGGAATTTTTGCATTCATTAGAATACATTAGATACCAGCAAAAAAACCAAACCCAAACCACACACCTCTCCTGCTTCTCTGGAACACACACCAAAGGGAATTTTTTGGTCAGTCCCATTCTTCCTTACTTCTGAGCATACAGTTGGTGGTAAAGTTGGTAACATTTTTTGAGTTTAAACACCACTAACACTACAATTGATTTTTTATAAGTTTGTCCTTTGAGTTGACAAGGAATGATTAGTACTCATGCTTTACAGTGCGGATTAAACTTATGCTTTTATAATCCTTAAACTGTTCAACCAACATCCAAATTTAAAGCCAGTGTCCTTACTGAAGTTGCAACCGTTCCCATAAAATTAAAAAAATAATAAATTACTTAACCACAAGTTTTACATTGAAAAAAAATAAAATCAGAGAACATTCTGCTTAGCATTTTAAATGTTATACAATTCATTTGGTTCATTTGTTTCTCTTGCTATACTTCAACATCAATGCAAACTTTTCTTCATATAAAGTTTTGTTGCCTTTTTTGATCCCATGACCCAACTTCAAAATGAGACCCAATAATTCATTAGATTGTATACTTGACTTAAACATTTCATCTAAATGACAATTTATTTACGTATCAGCAGAATATTAAGTTAATAGGCATCTTCTAATAAGTTAATCATTTACTAAGTATGGGTTTTCTACAGAGATTTTAAAGAACGTATCTGAAACTTTATTAAATTTGATGGGCACAGAAATTATCCAATTAACATCTCAATAATTATCATATATAAATTTACATACAAATACAGGTACCTACTTTAAATACTATTTAGTATAGTCTTTCTGTCTTTCTATCTATTCCTAAACATACTCTTCTTAACATCAAGGTTAAGATATTTATGCAAAGCTCTGAAATTAATTCCACACAGCAAAAAAGGACTCCAGTCAAGTAAAGAGCTTAAGTTCAGCTGCATTTCTTCCACTTTAATGGATTGTTCAATTAAATCAAAATCAGAAACAAAATCAGCATTTTAGTAGTATTAATGTACTTGGAGACCTCTAAAAATAAGACAGAATCACTACCCATAGTGAAATGTAATATTTTTTTATTAGACCAGATGGTAAAAGTTGAATAAGCAAGCAAGCTTCAGGAAACGTAGGCCCTTCAGAGGGCAAACATCCCCGTTTGGAGATGTTGAATTAGGCAGGGGTTTTTTTTCCTCATTAATGTTCCATTAAATACTTTTGGATTCTTTCTCAACTTTTTGTAGTTGGTTATTCCTCAAAGGAATGAATCAATGAACAAGTGATCATGACTATTCTTATTTTCTGACAGTACTAATATAGTTTTCTGACTTTTTCAATACAATTGAGTGGAAAAAAACAAGGACTGTGTAGTTTCAATCCTGTAGTAACCTTAAGTCAAATAAATTCATGATCACCAGCTAAGACAACCAACAGAGATGACAGAGCTTCCCAAGCCACTTTCATTTATAATACTGTGCTTTTTTCTGAGAAAGAAACTGCCAGCAGAACCAGAATGGAAGATTACAAGAAGGAAACAAATCATGCTACTAAACAAAAAAAAACAAAAAAAAAAAAAAAAGAGGAAAAAAAGTAAGTACTAGACCTGACAGACATCTGATAGAAAACCAAAACAAGCAAAAACTATCCAACAGTGGCAAAAACTGAAGGCTATGCCCCTTCAAGTGGTTGCCAAATATCTGTAATGGACATCAACTCAAACTCAAGTAAAAACTGTACTAAGAACGCTCAGTATTAACACACACTGGTAGTATATTAACTTCATTAAGTACTCATCAACACGAAGTAAAATAACTATTCCTTCTAACCTGTGCTCTACTGACTTGGAGATAAATGACCCTAGTATGAGAACAAAATTGTTCTCTTCGTAGTATCTCAGTACGTTACATAAGATGACAAAAGACTTCTCACACTGTCATTCTCATTTGTGCAGTCTGTTCACACACATGAAGAGTTAAACTAGAGGATCAGTCCTGTTTCTTCACGGATAGTTCATGCTCATCCAGCCAACTGAAGCTGAATGCACGGCAAAGAGTGAGACAGACTTTTTTCAGGTTTGCTTGACTTGACGGAAATCATTTCCCCCGTCTTGGACCAGCCTTTTGATATCCATAATAATTACACCTGAAATTTATATTCAGTCTTTTATTTCCAGCAGCATATTAGCATATACCCGAAATGAAAAAGCTATTAGTCAACTATGACCAAATTAGTGCAAAATGCAAAACCTGATCCTGCCTGTCCTATGCCCCACCAAAATTTCAGTTAGGTGATTAATGAATTTGCAGACATTAATGAATCTCTTTCATAATACCTTCTGCACAGAGGTGAAAGTGGGGAAATAATCTACAAAAAAACCCAGGAAGCACATCATGCCTCTACATAAGTGGTTAAATATAGTTACCCCAATTCTTAAAAACTGGCAGTCTCTATGCAAACCTGGCAAAGCAGTAACAGGATAAACTTTCACTAATCCTGTTGTACTGGGTCTGACTGGTGTGGAGTGAATTCTTATTCACAGTAGCCTGTACAGTGGCATGTTTTGGATTTGAGACAGACCTGTTGTTAACACACTAACCCTTTAGGTACTGCTCAGCAGGATTTGCACGGTGTTAATGTCACCTCTACTTCTCACTCCACACAAGCCAGTGAATGGACTGGGAATATGCAAGAGGTTAGAATGAGACACAACCAGCCAAACGACCCAAACTAACCAAAAGGCTATCCTGCGCTGTATAACGTGAAGTTCACTAATTACACATGGGGGACAGGGGTGTGGATAGGTTAGCCCTGTTTTGTTCAGAAACAGCCTCTACATCAGTATATACATGGGAGCCAGCGAGTGTTGTATTTCTTTGCCTTGGTTTTCTCTCTTTCTTCTGCTTTTCCTTCATATATTCAACTTATCTCAACTCACTAGTTCTTCCACTTTCACTCTTCATTTCTACTTTCCCCATCCCAGTGGAAAAGGGAGGAGAAGTAAGCACTTGCGTAGGGCTTAGTTGCCTACCAAGGTTAATCCACCAGATTTTTTCTTCTCTGAATAGCTGCTCCTGACTCTGTTACCTGTTTCTGTCTAAAGGGAAGGTACAGAGAAGATGGAACTAGAGATTTTTGAAGGTGCATGACGACAGGACAAGGAGGAAAACACCAGAGAGCGCTGCAGAAATTCAGACTGTATGTAGGGAAAACATCACTGGCCACAAAGGTGGCTGAATATTGAATGAAGTGCCACTGTCACAGCTTTCCTCAGTGGAAGGGTTATTTACTATTACTCATGCAGCATGATAGGAGGATACTAATCCTGAAATGTCTTTATTTAAAAGCTATAGAGAACAATGCAGTAAAACCAAACAGAGAAGAAAGGTTGAAACAGAAGAGATAGGTATGATGTTTATAAAAAGGCAATGTGGGCCAACAGAAGGAATTGAGTTGGAAAAAGATCCAATTTATAAAAATTAAGACTGGAACATTAAAGAGCTTAGAGAAATAAAATGGAGAGATGTTTATATAGTCTTTTAAATCAAGGTCATGATGGACAATTTTCTGAATTTCTTTGCTTAATGTAAATAGTCAACTGAATGGAATTCACAGACATCAGATACTTCATTTGCCCTAATGCCTCCACCTTGCTTGCTTCCGTTCTGTTTTCCTTAGACACAGTTCAGACATTCTCCTTGCAGAAAATCCAATTTCACTTTGTCTGGCATTACTTGTATGGAAGGGTAATAGGGAAATAGTAATTTGGTAAATTCAGTTGCTTCCTGGCATGCTTTGCTCATTGCCATTTCAAAAATAGGCAGGAAGCAAAGAGTAGACAGGGCAATTGTTCTGGCCTGCCTTACTTCCCAGGGATCCATGGCCCATCTTCTTGCAGGGCTGGAGGCATTACTGTCATTTCAGCACGCTACTTTAGTCACTCTGAAACACGTGTTACACGACAAATAGGGAACTAAATATTCCCCCAGCACTTTTCAATAGATTTTTTAACATAAATACATATATTTACATATTTTTAAATATAGAAGGCATGCTTCTAATATATCCATATATAACTACCAGATGCATATACGGGTGTTTTAATATATCTGTAAGAAATTATATTGCTAATCATATTACACTATACTTTTCATTATATCATGTGCCATAATCCCTTGAAGAAAAACACTAAATATCTACTTATAGAAATTTTTAGATTTTTACTGAACACAGATAGATGGCAAAGTTTTCTTACTGTGAACTTTGCAGTAAGACTAACCAGTGTATAATGTTTCTACCAAAATTCCTCCTCTTTGTTTTGAAATATAATATTTCTGGAACATTACACCATTTGTTAAAAATCAAGAGTTTTTCAAAGAACTCACTGATATCTTTAATTTTCTAAATCCTCTACAAAAATCTTATTAGGTCAAATTACTGTGTGTGTCCCAGGGCTCGGGAAGGAAGGGGAGAAGGGATCTAAAACGCTCTTCTGAAGCCCAATTATGCTCAAATCAAGAGATTTTTAGTAAGAAGCTGGTTTGACTCTTTCCAGAAACCTCTACTTCTGTTTTAATACATTTTAATGTACATCACACCATAAAAATCCAGCAAAAGCAAACCCAGCTCCTGTGGAGTTAGGGATAAATTCTAAACACATTACAGAGGCTATCATCATCATTATAATCTTTTCGACTGACTAAGTGAAGTGAAAACAGGAACTAATTTGCCTAAGGACTTATCCGGTCTTTGGAAGACCAGAAGCAGAGAAAGAGTCTTCCAAGTCCTAACTTAATACTCTGCATCAGACAATCAACTACCAGCATGTATTAGGACAACTTATGCAAATTGTATAATTTCTTTCTGAGACATTCTAGCCATTATAATACTCAGTATCCCTGCTTTTGGATTAGATATACATATTGAACCTAAGTGAAACCAACAGAATGTGATCTACAATTTCAGTTCTAATGCAAATCCATACATCTTCTAGAGCCATTTTACAAGATTCTGTACATATATATACACACACACATGTTTTATATGTAGAGGCATACATACACGTATCTACACAGGCACACGTACGTATGTACAAACACCTACCTTTTCATTTGTTTGTTTTTAACCAAAGGGTTAAACATGACATATTATGGGAATATTAACTCTTTTAGCTATTTACAGTTTCTAATACAGCAGAATAAATGTATCAAAAGTTGTCAATACCATTGGGTCAATGGGTCTTTTAAGACTTCTTGGAAATATACTGCTTGAAAATAGCATTCTCTGTACCTGTTTATAAACATACCAACCTTCACACAAGGCAGACCAGACAGACAAAAGATTTGGTCTGACAGTTGCTCTTAATTGCGTACCATAATTCCTTTCAGAAAAACACCTAATATATATTTTCAGAGATTTTAGACTTCATCAATAAATAGACAGTAACTTTCCCTACCACAAGACGTGAAAAAATACTAACCGAGCTACTTGAAACCTGATTTTTTTTCTTTTTAAGCTTTTTTGACAGAATAGAATGCTCCAGTTAAGGATTGTGCTAATACATACCACAACTCCAAATTGTTCTGGCTCAGCAAGATCATTATATTCATCCTTTAATTCAGCTAAGGCATTGAGTTCTTTCTGCTCAGGAAGATTCTTCACTAGGTTCTAAAACAAACAAGGCATTATATTAAATTTGTTATATTAAACTAGCCAAGATCTTAAAATAGCACACTTAAAATACCACAACATGGAAATGCATGTGGAAATTATAAAGGAAGCTTATTTTATTTATGCAGCTTTAACACTATATAAACATTAAATCAAGCTAGTAATTATTTAATACAGATATCGGTACCTCTGTTACAGTCTCTAATTTGAAGACTGACTTCTTGGTATTAGCAAGTTAGGCAACACTCCTTGAAGCTGTCACACACTGAAGAATTATACTATCTACAATCTTCTTTTGTCTTGATGATTTCATCTTGCTTATTAAACATTAATTAAGAATCAACTGGTCTTGAAAGCAAATATCCAAAATAGCTGTGCACAAACTTCACTTAAGATCACTTTACACAAAAAAAGAGCAACATCTCAAAGTTGTACAGATCTTCTGGATGGCAAATTTTTGAAAAATCAACTTGAGATTTCACCCAGCTTAACAGCACAAGGATTCCTGTACCCAACAGCCAAGGAAAAACATGCTGCCACATAGAATTTAGTCTTCTACACAAGCAGAATGAATGCCAAGGTATTGAAAAGTGGTAAGTCCATGTTTTTCAACAAGAAGTTCCACCTTTATGAAGCCACCCTCTGAAACCTGCATAAGTGGTAGAACCACCATTTACTTCCAGTAAACTGTCCACTCAACATTCAATTACATAGCATTACCTACAACACAGATTCTAGCGAAGGTAATGTACTACGGCTACCAAAACCATGAATCACTGATATCTTCTATGACACCAGTCACAGAAGTAAAGCATTTCAGAACACAATCCTTCACTTGAAGCACTTCATGTTCCTAGCACATCAGTTCTCCTCCCACCAGAGTAGGTGTGCTGCCATGTGTTCCCCTAAGATACGAATAAAATAGAAGGGACAGGCACACTGATGCTATCAGAGAACAGATACTGACTTTTCAGGTCTATGTCACAAAGACAACTCCAACATGAGAAAAGTTACGTGCCTTTTAAAATCAGAAAAGCAACCAGCACTGTAGGAGCATTTTTTTATCCAGATATAAAAAACTTAGTGGGAGAAAACTTGTAATATTGGAGGTACACCAGTCTTATTTTTAGAACATATTAATCGTGCCATCACTCTCCCAATATTGTTATTTGTTAGGAGAACAGACTTATCAGTCTGCCAAGGCTTAATGAAGTAGGCATTAAGGCACAACTTCATAAAAGCATCAGTCTAATTTGTCAAATTTGCAAGTGATAGGTAACTTAATTCTCCAAGCTGAAAGAATCAAACATTCCCCCATGTTAATAAGGAGAAATAATGATGACAAGCAGTCTCATACAAGTGTCTCTGTTAAAGAAAGACTTTTTATACTTACACCAGGGAGCTACCGAGTGTCTCAGGAGCGAGCAGAGTTCAATATACTTGACAGAGATAAGCATCAGATCCACCTCGATGTCACACAATTAAGCTATGGCCTCATGTTTAAACCTAAGCACGCTTCCATTCCTATCAATGCAAAACCCTGTCCCACAAATGTCTACTTTAAAAAAAAAAAGAATACCCATAAAACTTTCTTTGCCCATGTGATTGACTGTTCAATATCAGTAAAGATCAACAACATGAACTGTAAATTTTTTTAATCTATTTTCAATAGGTAGGTTATTTACCAAATGCTGTCATGAATAATTTACCAGCATTCAAATGAAATGTGTATTTCATCACACATTAGTAAATTTATTATAAAACAATTTTTTCCCCATCAATGCCAAAATACAAATTTTTAACACTAAAGCTGCCTTTTTCTAACCACATGACCAAAATCTGTTTGCATGCTTGATCATTCCTTTTTCCTCTTCCACACCTCTTGGTGGTCTAAAATTAACAGGCCAACTCATTTTACCCTTAACTTCTAAGGAGGAGAGTTTAGGACTACTGGAACTGCAGGTCCCCATATATATCTTTAAAAATATTTACTTTCAATAATTGTATTGATTAACTGAAAATGTAGGCCTAAAGCATGCAGTGATCACATTTTCAAATTCTTGTCAGAACTTTAGGAAACAAGAGGTTCATAATGTGTATGTGACGATGTAGGTTTAAATAAAAATAGGGTAAATAAAAATGTTTCACATAAACATAAGTAGTAGTAGAAATCTAGAGTTGACATTAAGAGCATGAAGCTATCACTCACTACTCACTGTAACAGTACCCTGAATTCTGCTGAACATCATGTTTGACAACCATATGTTTGCAAGAATTTATCTCAAAAGCACACTGGGAATTGGGAACATATTTTCCTAGAGTGTTTTCCTCATGGAAGAAGTACAACAGTATATAGTCTAGCATGTACTCAAACTGATTAATCCAATTAATTTTAATAAGTATTACAACATAACTTTGAAAAGCAGCAAGAAACAAGGACTTGAGAAGCATAACAGAAAAAGCATTTTTCTATATGCTCAGTTATACTGTACCCATTTGGCTCTCACAACTTTGATATTCAGAACAAAGCAGTTTCCACATGTGCGTTTCTATAAAGTGTTTTTCTAAGCATGAAAGAAAGCAAGGTTTACATTGTAACATTTTTCCAATCAGTAATATTGAAAACTGTTAAACTGGTAAATTGGTTAATAACTCAATCAGAAGATTAGAATAAAAATAAAACAGAACAGAATGAACATGAAATAGATGATACAGCCCATTTACTCGAACACATTTCTAAGAATATCTTTAGAAACACAGTAGGAATGTATTCCGTGTTATCAACTAAATCCCCCTGGTACTAAAGGCAACTCTGCTATACCATCCATTCCCTTCAGAAATGGACCAATTTCCATACCCTCATTTTTTCAAGATTATAGGCAGCTGAGTTTCTAGATAGTTGCATCATGATGAATTCATACACATTTATTCTGGTGTTAACATTTCCTTTTATTTATGCAACTTCATTTTTCTCCCCAATGCACATTACTCTTCTCCCCATATAATGTAGTCATATCCCCTCTCAGCTATTTATATTGCTAATCTAATCAAGCCAATCTTTTCTAGCTTCCTTCTGTAGACTGTTTCGCCATCCCTCAATCATCCTAAGTAGTTTTTAAGTTCAGCTTCTCCATTTTAAATTCATTTTTGAGAAATGTACTGGAGTATTTTAGATAAGGTCTTAGACTTGCATTATTCAAAAGCATAATAATTATCCTCTCTACCTGAAATACTTGATCTGATACACCCTTCGATCACATTTGCCTTTTCTGTGGTGTTCTGGCTCTGGCTGGGATGAAGCTAATTTTCCTCGGTGCAGCCCACATGCTTCTGTTTAGACTTGTGACCAAAATTGGTGTTGATAATTCACCAGTGTTTTAGCTACTACTGACCAGTACTTGTGGAGCCTGAAGGTCTTCTCTGTTTCTCATTCTGCAAGTGGCCAGAGCAGCAATGCCTGCACATACACACACAGACCCTCTATGGCAATCATGTCACAACAAGCAGTTGGGACTGGGCGAGCTTAGCCATTCCACAGACAGCTACACTACAGTGGACACTATGCATGTCCTGTTGAGCACTGTCTCACTAGTACTTCTCATCAATCCTTTCCAACCAGCACAACACTGGCTTCCAGTATTTTACAATGAACAGGTAAGATCATGACTTCATACTTCAGCATAACATTACTGCCCATATCAACCCAGGTCTCAGGATACCTCTGCATTTCTTAAAGAGATAATTATACCAGTATTAAAGCGATCTGCAAATTAAGTATTCAAATTGGGTTTCTTTTCCTCCCTATTGATTTTTGATTTGACTAATCCTGCAGACTTCTCAACCAGTGAGATATCTCTGATCAATACACATAATTTAAGCCTTCTTACTTATTTCCAAATACTACATACTGCGTGCTTAAATTTTTTGTGAAAAGTCTTACTCAGTCTTGCTCAGTCCAGAGGGAGAGAAGGGAAAGAAGGGAGGGAAGGAGGGTAAAGAGAGGCCCAGTACATTAATTAGAATGATATCAGCATGTATGATACTGAAATGAACCAGTTCAACACCAGTACAATACATTTGTGATGATATCCAGAAAACTCTACACTGTTCTTACACATTTACAGAGTATATTTGTGGCAAACAAACTGAAAAAAGCCAGAAACATTTTCACATACCTGAATCAAGGATTCACTCAGCTTCTCTTCATCAACCTCTAAAATTATATTTTTGATTTCTTCATAAGGCAAACGGAAAGAACCCAAAAATATTGCTGAAATTCAGTAATAAACAATTAGAATACAAAAATATTGATGCAAGAAGGGAAACAATTTCTAGCAGCTAAAATACTGATCCAAATTAAAATGAGTCACAATTAAAGTTTTCTATATAAAATGACAGTAAATGAGCCACACTACTGGAATTCAATTTATAAATTTTACTTCTATGAAACGAAACTATGACAACAGTTTTAACTATTTAATCAGTCTTAATTGCTCCCTAATAGTGTTACTTATCTTCAGCAATGAAGTCGTACTTTCATGAATGGCAGCCTCTCTGTATTTATTACTAAAACAGACTTATTCAGCCCCTAGAAGAGTTTAGCTATTGCTTTTTGCTCTTATAACCACGAATAGCTGTCCTGCATTTACAATTGGTTGAGTGACATTTACATGACATTCTAGAAAAAACTCCATGTCAAAAGGATAATGAAGAGTTAGGTGAAAACACAAACCAATACCCTAACTTTTTAAGGTACATAAACATACAGAAGAGACAATGTATAGCTTATACTCTTCAAAGATGGGAGTTCCCAAACCTATTTAATGTCATGATGTTATAACATCTCAACAAACCCCCATTCAATAAACTATAAAGTATCCCAGCGTAGATGCGTTAGCATACATTTTCAATAAAGTGATGTACATTCAACCTACCTACTACGGCTGATTTTCCTGCATCCATATTTTGAAACCCTAAAGTTTTATATCACTTGTGCCATAGTGCATTTCCTGCTTAAGAAAGTGCTCTCATGGATGTGGCAATAACCAATGCACCGGTTTGGGTTGGCTTG
The DNA here is from genome assembly GCA_022605575.1 of Laterallus jamaicensis coturniculus. Lineage (NCBI taxonomy): Eukaryota > Metazoa > Chordata > Aves > Gruiformes > Rallidae > Laterallus > Laterallus jamaicensis. The sequence continues at coordinate 21,578,985 of JAKCOX010000014.1, forward strand.
CTTCATTTGCCACAGGTGTATATGGGCTGGTGACATTTTATGGTATTTCTAACTCAAATAAAAGAATCTACTACTCTCAAGGATTGTTTTACCTCAATAATTAAAGACAGAAGCCATAGGTTAAAACTAATAGGTTGGGCTGTTTTCATTAGAATTTATAGTAGTAGTATTTGCTCCTTACGTCCTATTATGTAGTACTTTTGTCTTTAAAAGTCTAAATGCCACCAAGTTCTATTTTTTCATTGCTCTAACCAGAAAGAACCATTAGGAATGGCCTCTCATCTCCAACCCACAAAACCAACAAGTACTGTGCCTTCCCTTACACTTTTCTTTTAAAGCAAATAATAAAAGAATTGACTTCTTGATACAAAAAAAAAAGCATTTCCTTTACATTTAAGTCTACATGAATTTTCCATTTACTTTAAGTTTTCCGAGTTGTACAGTGAATTCAAATTATATGCACGTGAAACACTTCTGAAGGCTCCTATGCACATTAGGCATTTTTAGAAGAGAAAATTTGCACATATAAAGGAAAAAAAGAAAAGAAACATTTCAGAACAGTTGTATGTACATGCAAATGAGATATTTGCCTAATGCATCTGATGTAACTTACATAAGTTTTGTGCGCTTTTTCCATCCAAAACTCTTAGTTCTTTAATCTTTTTCTTCGACTGGGCTGCTTTCTTTTCTTCTGATTCTTCTACAGGTTTTTTAGCTGTAAAAAAGGCATTTGTTAAATCCTGATGCATTACTACAACTCTTAAATCTAACAGACTAACAGCAACTCAACTAGAATGCCATAATAATGCATCTATTACAATCAGTTCAAGACTAAATGAATCCACTGCCTCAAGGTACTGTAAAATGTCCAAAGTAAGTAAGTAAATTTACAAAATCAGGAGGAAAGGAAAATGAAAGTGTTACTATGACAATGACCAGTTTTCCCAAGCATTACCAAAATATATTTATATATTTTAACCCACAACATTTTTCATCTTGAGCTCCAGTTTATTTCAGACACCATAAAAAAATACGGTGATTTTGCATTACCTCAAAGCACGTGAGTGCCCTCTGTTGAAATATAACTCAAATGCCATATGAAGCTCTTAATCCAAACCAAATAAGCTATATCAATTGAGATTTACCACACTACATAAAGGTAGGTTTTCACTAATTATTTGTCACTGATAAAAAAACAAAATTAAACAAAAAATGTCATATATTTAAATATACTTTCTTTAAATTGCAAGGATCACTAGCCTTATATTTAGTACTTAAAATTCTACAGAAAGTAACATGTTATTGAAATATTTCAAATATATGCTAATTTCTGCATAATTTAACATCGTTAATTTTCACAGACTTTTTAAAGTTTTAAGCAAACCCATTAACAAGGCTTTATTTCCTTTTAAATATCATATTATATATTTGACACTGAAGGAATAGAAATTTACCTTGATTAAAACTAAACTTAATGAACATTAAGTCATTCAGAAGTGAAAAGTCAAATTTAAGCAGACTAAACATGCCTTTCTTTGAGCACTGCTTTTTGCTGTACTAATTTCATCAATATGGGTTTCATTTTAGCTACATATTAAGAAATGATGTTCCATTTTAGTTCAGGAATAATGCCAAAACCTGAGTTTCAACCTTTAAACACCACCCCCCCAAAAAAACCCCAATAAACCAACAAAAAAAAAAGCAACAAAGAAAACATTTTCTCCTTATACCTATTACCACTAGGAAAACATCTGGCATAAAGTAATTCTACTAGGTTTGTACCACCTGAATAATTAGTTTACATCGGGCATTTTCATACTGGGGTAAATTAACCTAGTACAAGATAGTTCTCTCATCTAATAAGCCTAGACCAGAAAAAGCTAAACAAGACATTCAGCCACGCAATACTTGCTTTCCTTTTCCTTCTCCATTATTATGCAAGCCTAACCACCTAACACGACCAGCTTGCTTTGCATTTGTAGGACAGAGCTACACATTAACTTGATGACATACACATAATACTGGAAATTCTTCCCACTAGCACTTACTCCTTAACTATAGCCAACCACCCTTTAAATCCTGAAATGACACTGCATGAAATACTGACACCCTCATTACTAACTGTTCTCAATTAAACAAGGAATTAAAACCAGGTGCTCAACAAGACAAACAGAAACACCCAGGAGTTGAGAATTAGCCATCCCATGAGAACACAAAGAACATTATGAGTTCTGTGATATGAAGCCCAGATTTGTGTCTGTTAGGACGGGAGTGAGAAATTATTCATGAAGATGAGTGACCTAGCCTGAACTTCATCTGTTTAAAGAATTAAACCCTCTGAATTTCAAGATATCATTGGGTCTTTGGAGCATTGAGTAACACACACCCTCACAATCAGCTAAGCATAGTCCTCACATTAGCTGCTCTGTAACTTGTTAAGACAAGACACACAAAGCCAGTCTTAATCATTTGGTCTTGTGGCCTGCAAAACTACAGGGGTAACAAAATATGAAGTAGCAAAAGAAAACAGAAGAAACAGATATTTTGTTACCAAATGTCACTCCTGTCCTCCTGCAGTGGTGATTGACATACACCTGATCAGACACACTAAGTGAGAGAAACTCCTTTGCAAGTAAGAGGGCAAGAGGTGTCACACGAGCCCAAACCTATATTAAATTACTGATCTACTACAGTATTCAAGAAGAAAACTTGGTTTTGTGGGTTAAATTTTTAAGCACACAATATTTTATAGGAATAGATAGACAGAGCATGGGCTGAGTCAGAACTCACAACAGTACCTCAGCCCATACAGGGCAAACAACCAGTTTTGAGTGTTGTCCTTCCAGACTGCACTCTTGTAGTGGTTGAGAAACCAGTAACCTCATTTAGGAAAGAAAAGACCCAATGTTCAAAAGCCTTACAACAAGAACCTTCCAAAGGTTCTTACCCTTTCAAGCATGAGATATAAAGACTAAGTTAGCTTTATACCAATTTTTTAAAAAGCACACAAAAGGTCATCAAGAAATGCTCCAAACCAGCTGTTCATGGGACTACAAAGTTGCAACATCAATCTTACCAACCTAAAATTTATAGGCAGAAGGTGAGATTGCATTATGAGAACTTCTCTAATACAGTTCAGCTCTGGTTTGAGGTTACAGTAAGCATCAGAGAGCTATCAAGACCATGCACTACCCCATTCTGTTAGCAACTCACTCTCCCTCAGATCTCACAGACCATTTTAGAAGTGACTTGACTGTAACAGGACCATGGATAACAGTATTTTAAATAAAAAAAGTAATTAAATAATTTTAAAAGCTATCTGATGCCTTTCAGAAGCAAAATACTATTCTGACCGACTGCCCAACCCTTTCAGGTACTCCCTTCACAAGTGCCTGCTTAAAGATGAGACATGCTTTTTGGTTTGATGCCACAGAACCAGAGGAAGAGATTAAAAAGGAAGTTAAAAAAATAGCAGTCAACAGAGCAGCTGAAAAAAGATTTAAATTTTTTTTTTTAATCCATCTGGAAGCTAGAGCATCTGTATCACTTTTTACAGACCTTGGAGTTTAGTGCTGTGATTACTCATTACAGCACTTTGATAATGGCACTGGCTTAGATCTTCATGCAAAATCAGCTTGCTTTCAAGCCAACACACCTTACTGACAGTACCCAGTGCTAGTGACAGTCATACCAGGTTCCGATAACAAATATACTGGCATTTTTAAAAAAGGTGTAGCAGAGGAGACATTTCCCTACTTTCCGACTACAACAGCTGGTTAAGCAATAAGACACCAAAGGAAACTGGTCAGCTCTTCAAGTCAGAAGCTTTACTACACAGGGTCCCACTCCCATCCAAATCCTTGCTGAGCTAGCCATCCACTTCCAAGTACTCTACCTCTCGTTTCAGGAAAACATTTTTTCCCCCCATCTTAAACAAGGCTTGATCCAAATTCAGCCTTCCAAATTCATGGCTTCATTGTCTTTCCTCCCAAAATGGACTCTCTAATCAAGCCCTTCAGTGCATAAGCAGCCCTGCAATGGTGGTAGAATTTTCCAGTGAGTAGAGGCCTGTCTCGGCACTCCAGCAAGTGACTCTGCAAAATGGGTATCTCCTTCCCAAGTGCTCAGTAAAAGAGGCCAGAAGCCCAGGCATCTTGTCACCACAGGCACAAAGGAGAGCACAGCTCAGACTGAACAGGGCCTGGCAGGTTGTCCTCTCGTACTTCTGCTCACCAGGTCTGAGATAACTGATAGCACTAACGCACTCCCATTATGCTGGTGGATTTTTAAATCCTTTACACTACATCTCTGATTTTCTTCCTATAAGTTAATCCCTTCTCACATAAAGTTATGTAAATTAATACCTGGAGTTATCTGGAATATGTATCCTTTACACACACACAAATAGGCACATGCGTGGAGTTTTTGGTTTGAAGAAATGGAGACAATTATAATCTTGGTTGCTTAAAATTATTTCCCCATTCAGTTGGCAAGCAGTGAGAAAATTCTCACATCAGTTACATCTTTTTTTATGGCTTTGTTGAGTTCCTATCTAAAGCAGACAGGAAAGAAAAAAAGAAAGGGAGCCAATAAGATAATACAAAAAGGAAAAGGCAGTTTTAATGTACTCAGAAGTCCCTTTGAAGACCAGAAAATACAGACCTAAACACCAACATTATGTAACCTACTTTTTCCTATTTTTCATTTCTATTAGTTCTATTTTGTTAATAACAACATATTTGTTTATCAGTGGCAGAGGAAAAAAGCTGATGCAACATGCTGCAAGGGATTGTTTTCTGTTCATCTTACATTAGGCAGCGCATGTGCTGCTCAAGTGTGTACCTTTAGTGATACCTTCAGCTGGGAACTAATTTAATCCCACAGAAAGTGCACTGCTTGAAACCCATGTAGGGTTCAAGGAAAAAATGGCAACACTAAACAAAACATTATATAAAGTTTAAAATACATTAAACAAGACTAATGATAATCATGGCAAAGAACACACACACAAACATGGTGAAATACTTTAGAGACGTAATTAAAAAAAATTACCACCAGTACTTTTGGATTTCTGTAGCAAAAAAGCACACATGGCTCTTCAAAATTACCATTCTACACCTGTTCATTAATTCAGCTACTGAACGGCATTAGAACTCATCATGATAAATTGATAGAAATCCATACAATTTTACTTAATGTTACTGGAGACATTAAAGCATTTGACTCTGAGCTGAAATGTTAACCTTTCCCTTTTTATAAAAAAAAAAAAAGTGAATAATTTTAATAAAAAGTCAACAATAAAAGCTGTCAGTCATGAACATGAAGATTAAAATTAAAGGAAAAGAAAAAGGAGTCCAGTGAAAAACAGCATGAAGTAAACAAGCGTTTTATGTGAACTTTAGCCTATCTGAACCTGAGCCTCAAGGTCAAATTTCTTTAAGTCTGTACAAATGCCTTTGTCACAGGAAGTGAATGTTTAATTTCATCTTTCTTCCATCTGGTAAGTGCATTACCAATTGCATTTAATAGTATTTGGAAGTAAAAACAGATATGCAAAGGAAATCAATTGCTTAAGTATTCACAAAATCTTCCTTCTACCTGAAAGAAGATCTGTGGCTAATATAGGAGTAGAGGAGAAAAAAAGAAATAAATTAAGTGTATACAGTTTCAGGGGAAATCAACTATACATACAGGAATAGGAAGACCTGAAACTTAATTACACTGCGAAGTCCACTGAAAAAAAAAAATCCCAACAACCTGCCATATGATACAGCTGGGTAGAAAAATGGAGTAAGGCCTGGACAGCATAGCTGTTAGCAGCAGCCTGCAAACTCCCATCAGACACTTGTTTCAGTCAAGTAGATGAAAGATGACCAACAGCTTGTGGAACATGGCACAATCAACTCTGGCAAGTTGTGCATGTTCAAGGCAGCAAACATGCAAACTGTGCAAATAACCTGTTGATCATCAAGAAGTGCAAACAGGCCCAGAAGCAGCATCCTGAACAAGCAACGGCAACATGTCAGAGAACAGCAGTGCAATTAATTGGACCAGTGAGCAAGGAGGTATTATCTATCAAATCCTACAACCCACGAACCTGGGGAATATTCAATGGGTCCCAGAAGAGAGCCTCTAGGAGATGCCGCGGTCCTGTGCCTGGACTACATATTGCACAGCCACAGCTTCTCTCCTGGATGTCATCCCTCCTGCAGAACATTCATGTCACGCAATTTGAAAACTACATGAACAGAGCTTCAAGTGGTTTGGTATCCAAATTCATTTAGAGTCTCCACACTGTCATTAGTCTTAAACTTTGACCAACAGCAAACCATTTCCCCAAATATCCTGAGACAAATGAAGTGCATTCACAGATGTTGGACGTGCCCTCTCGACAATGAAGTCAGCAGCTGCCTGATCTCATATTTATTCTCAACCCCACTTGGCATTCAGCATTTCACCTAAAATCACTCACTTATAAATTTGTCAAGTTACATTAATTAAGCACTCCTCCTGTCACTCTGTCCTTTCTGAAATCAGAGGAGCTAAATATCTGGTATAGCATTTAAAAAACAAAACAAAACAATTTTATTACAAAGCAAGCAAGCAATTGATCTGAAAGTGGATCTTAGTTTGAGCTCTCAAGATTAAAAAAATAAAACTGACAGGAGAAAAACCCATGGAGCCTCTTGTAATCGTGTATGTTTTTTGACTAATTAATGTAATCAAGCTGAAGGACATAACATCAACCCAACAGATTACACAAGAAAAAAAATCATGATTCAGTTTTCAAAAATATAGCAGGATATCTATATCCCTATAATTTGTTTTCATGGTACAATTGATTGTTACTGTATTTGAGCACCCCATTTAATGACTATTTGAATAGTGTCTTGTATTAAAATTCTCCTAAAATGGTTTTAACTAGTTTGATTTTCAAGTGCAATTGGAAAATCTGCATCAGGAACTTTTGAAGTAAAGCTGTACAGTTCAAGTATACTGAATTAACCATTTGATATTGCAGTTGCTCTCAGCTTTCTATCAACAGCTTGAAATCAAGTTCATGTCTGGGCCACAAGTAACTTACAAGAAAAAGAAACAACAAAAAGAAAAACAAACCAAAAAGCCACACAAGTGATCTTGACCCTGCTCCTTTTGCCCTGTTAAAGACTGGTTCAAAAAACATTGCTATTGCTGACAGTAAGCAAATATTAACAATTCATCACATATAAACGGTCACAGACACACATGCAAGTATCCCTTCTGAACATTAGAAATCAAACAACAGCAAGCAAACAATGATTCAACTGAAAATATCCTCAATGGGCCTACTTAGCTGTGTTGTACAACATGCTGTAAGGAGCTGGAATAAAAGCTTGTAGCCTTTTCCATGAACTCCTCTCTCATTCCCTCTATGAATATTTATATAGAAGAAAGCTTGAGGATTGCCCACCCCATTTCTCCCTTTTTAACACTGCTTCAACGTCTGCAACGCTGAAGGCAAACATGCTGGCTTTCGCTCCAGAGAGGCTTATCCCTGGTTGGTTTTGCTGGGCACTGAGACATTACACATCTTTGCTGCTATGTTAAGTGTTTGACTAATGACTAAAGATTCATCAATGCATTTTGGAAGGAACATAGCAAGTTTTTATGTGGGTCAGAGAAGACGACATCTGCCTATAAAAATAAAACATTGCCTATAATAGCACTTCTAATTTAGACTGTTCAATATCCTGGTTATATTTTTTCCTCTGATAACAGGTCATCATCACATGAGAACTGCAAGATAGCTGTAATTATTTTCCAGGTGCTATTGTAAGTGGTACATCCGTTATTCATGCAACTTTCTGAAGGAAAAGAAACACACCAAGACTCAGACACCATAAAAATTCAAAGTTTAAAAAAAAGTTTTAAAATATTTTGTCAAGATTTTTATAAACTCATTTTACACTCTGAACTACACAATGTTACATCTCCACTGACTCGGTACTTAAGAAGTACGATTTAATTTTTATGAAGAAGAATTCTATTTTCCTATTAGTTAAAAAAAATACTGGTTATTGCCTGGTATTTCTTATTCTATTAAACCAGCATCACTCAAAGGTCTACTTTCATAGGCATCAGGTCCAAAGCATAACTTCACAGGGGAAAAGGATCAAATTAAAAATTATTTGGACATTACCTGTCTTAATACATTGCATTAATTTCTATAAACACTAAGCAGCGTCCTGTGAAGCTGACTAGAAATCACAGCTTTGGTATTTGAGAAATACAAATAGGAACTTTCATCCTTATTTATAAAGCAATGAGAAATTAGCCTTCCATAAACCAGTGTGTAACACTGCATCCTTGTGGTGGATGGTATTCTATCTAATTAGTTATGCTGCTTATAGATTACATGTAACCTTCAACCTAATCATATAGGGGCACAAATATGTTTGTTACATGCCCGTGACAAGAACACAGGTCATTACAGTCTTTAGATTAGACTTAAGAGTTTTAACCAGACACGTTAGAGAACACATCAACTTGTTTGGAACGGGAACTGCCACAGCACGCTTTGTCACAGGGAAGATGCAATGCATCTTCCCACACTACAATCCCTCTGACTTACAATCACTAACTAAGGTCATCCGGATGGAGTTTCAGTGTGCTGAGATGGTGAAACATTTTTGGCATACTAATGTAACTCTCTGATAAACAAACAGCAATTGAGACATCTGATGATTTCATACTGAGACAACAAAAACGGGGAGGTTTCCCCCCAGTAATTGGCTTAGACCAACGGACACTTATTAGATAATGGCCATCGCCCAAAGATGCATTACTGCTCTGCCTTTTGTGTTTCATGTGCAACGTCGGTTTTCCCCTCTGAAATAACAGCGGCCTTTGAAAGCACAGAGAAAGTAAAGATAAATTAGTTCTTAAGGAAGACTAAAAAGCAGCAGGATTGGAACACTGTAACACTACACATTAGTTTGCAAAAATGAAGACCAATGCCATAGGTAATCAATGCTAAAAGATCACAGATTCACCGAAGAAAAGAACACATTGAAGACTTCGTTATGTATAAAGATATGACCTTTGGCTCAGGGAAAAGCCCTGTGAGCTGATGGGAGCTAAGAAATACCACTATTTCGTGTATTCTGCCTACAAATATTTAATGTATATTAATTAACTTTTTTTTTTGTTGGCTCTTTTGCCTAAGAATCTTCTCTTGGTCACAGGCTGAACAGAAAATACTGAGCTCAACCAGCCTGAGGATAACCCTGTACTGTTGTACATGTTATTACTACCCTCTAGCAGATCTACCTTGAAAAAGCTTTCTTGAGGTCCAAGTTTCTCAAAGGGTCTTGAAAACACTAACTGAGTACATGTGCAATTGTTATCTGCTTTCAAGAAGCATAAGAGAAATTACTTGTGCATTACTGGATTACTCTTAAGGCACCTACAAGAGAACTAAATTAAGGCCTCTGCACTAAAACTAACTTTAGCAGACTAAAAATAGTCCTGAAACACACAGCTACCACCGTCTCACCTTTACCACCCCAGTCTGGTTTCACTATTCACCTCAGCACATTTTAAGCAGACATGCATATAGAATGCACAGGATGTTCTAAATTTAGCAGATGCAATCTATGCTCTGCTTACCTTTATATTACCAACATAAGCAAACTCGGCTAAAATGATTCATTAAGGTGGCAGCATCTCAGAGCTAATGATCCAAATGTCTTCAAAGCAAGAACAAAAAATGTCAAAAGAAAAACCTTGAAACTTACTCCAAACATACTACCAGAGTACACAACTTCCATACAGTTCCAACTTACTCATAAAAAACAGCCAGTTTCTAAAAGCAAAAAAGTCCATATGGCAAAGTCTTTGAGCCACAATTTTCTTATTCCCTCTCTTCTTCAGACCGGGAAATTACTCTATATTAATACTCTACAATAATGATGTTCCCACCTTGCAGAACAGAAAAGGGTACCTCAAAGAATGAAGTTTCAGAGAAGTTTCTGTTTCCCCCAACTGCACAAGACACATCCCACTTACAGACTATGTAAAATTGTAACTCCAACTTTTCATCCTTTAGAGATCATTAGCAAGTAATCCAATAACTCAACAAAAGTATCAGCTTTTTATCTGTTAATGCCTCCATACCTAGTATTTTCAATTTCTCAATTAATTCAGAAACTTAATAGGCCAACTGTTAACTTTTAATCCTTTAGGTAGCTTTATGACATATCTTTCTGCAAAGAGCTTTTATTCATTTAGATAACCAATCTATCTTGTGTGTATATATATATATATATATGGCAGAAATTCCTGTAACGGCAGGCACTCTGTTTAAAGCCTTTCCTAATAGGATTACAGTTGAAACAACCATCAATCAATTAAAAGTTGCAATCTTAAAAGGAGATGAGAATAATTTTTTTTTTTACCTTTGGTCAGCAAAATAGGAAATCAGGTTTAGCAAGAAAAAGCAACCAACATGGGGAGAGGAGCATTTTTTGTAAATAGAACACTGCTGCCAGTCAGCACAATACATAACTAGAACTTGGGCATGAATTAGACCACGTTGTGTCAGTTTACACTTTAGAGGAAAAAACAACCCCCCACATTCTATTTCATATAGAAGAAAGTAGAAAGAAGGTACATTTAGGAAGTGATATAGTATGTACTAGCTATGGGCCTGCTGAGAGATGGACAGACTATCTCTAACACAGACATAAAGGAATTATTTTATAATTAAGGATATATATTTTTCCCATAACTACATCTTTGTTTACGCTGGGGGTTTATTTATTTAAACAAATACACAGTTAATCCAGGAACTCTGCTGGAAGCTTTCAGAATATTAAAACTATTCATATTCTATTGAATAGTCAGCCCAAATTTCACTACGAAGTAGCAGACCTGCTTTCCATCCTTTCCTCCAGACTTTTCCTCCCCCCCTCCCCTTTCGCCTTCACTTGGATGACAACTGCACAGCCAACTTCGTGGCTTTACTTCAGCTGAAGACCCTGCTCTACAATGCTCACCTTTCCACCAGTGGCTAGATATGGAGCTTCCCCTACCAATGTTGAGAAGGTTTCCAGAAAACATAGCTACAGCTACAAAGAACACACAGAATGCAGAAGGCATTATTTTAAAACCATCCTGCATAGAATTATAGTCTAGAGACTTAGAAGTGACAAGTGATTGACCTCCAACTCATTATCAGTCTATTTTATGTACATATATAGATACAAATTCTTACACATGAAAGATAAGCCACACTTCAGGAAAATTTCCACAACAGATAATCTTAACAGTTCATTTAACAAAAAATTACTGTAAAATCCATGAAATGGGCTATTTAATCATGTTCTGAGTAGCTTCAAATTAAATAGATTTTTCTAGTATCTAAGTTAAATTCCCTTGCAAATAATGAACTTGCAGAAAAAAATAGTTGTAGAAGAGTATCTTTGGAGGGTTATTTTTTCTGCTTTGATGTCAGAGAAAGCATTCTTTTCAGTCTAATCTTTTTACCTATTCATACAGAATATGTTTTACTCCAGGAATACAGATCTTTATTTGTTTAAAAACAAACAAATCCTACTTCTTTTTTTCGGTTCAAAACAGGTTTTTCTTTCAGTTCTACTTCTGAATTTCTTTTTCATCGAATTCATAGAAAAAAATAGTCTGTGTAAGAGCATTATAGATCAAGACTACTTCATGAATGTATTCATATTTCATGCTAATTAGTCTTTGTACACAATCCCTTTCCCTGGTGTGCCTAGTACATGTGTCTCTGTCCTCGACTGCTCGTTAAATGTGCTATAGTTTATTTGAGCACTGCATCACTGAGACTGAAATAGACATTTCAGAATACAAAACTGCCTTTCTTCCTCTGCTGTATTTTATAAAGCTGGTACAAACAAAAACTCTATTTCCCTTAGAAAAAGAAGGCATGTAGTAGGTACAGAATGTACTAACAGAGTTATCACACAGTTGGCCTGATTTCCAAACTTGTGGAATATACATGTGTGGGTAATAAGTTTGTCTCTGTGTGACAAGTAGTGGTCCTTATTCTTTTCTAATGGGACCTCTGAGATGCCAAGATAGGAAAAAACCCCAAGGTCTGCCTTTGAGCAGTCACCTCCCCTTGAGTTTTCTATATAGGCAGAATTGACTCATCCACATTTCATCTAAAGGATTTTAATTTTAAAACTCTGAGAAGTTGGGTCTAAAAAACTGATGCATGAATTATGCAAGTTACCACCTAAAATTTAACACATAGCTAAGGCAGCTCAATCACATACTAGAGACTTTTTAATACAATACATGGCTGTTCTCTCAGTTAGGTTTCCTTCCAAGCCTCGAACACAAACCACCGCTCCACAAATTCACCACAACCCCAGCACCATTCACACTTTCTGAAAATCACTTCTTAACATTTCCAAATGCAGATGTTCATTTATGTAAGGAACCTCTTTTGTATCATTTATTAAATTTTTAGAATTCCCAGATGATTCCCAGAGTTTACTGAAGGAATACCAACAAATACCTAAAATTACTCAAGCAGAAAACTATCATACTTAAACAGAAAAATTCTCATAGTAGAACTCATATTTCAGAGAAAACAGCCTTCTTTAAATTCTACTGCTGAAGCTTTCTGACAAAATTGCTAATTTAAACTTGCAGTAAAGCTGAGCAGCAGGGGTTTCTTTATTAATACTCTTCAGAAACAGTTTCAGTTCCACAGATTTCTTAACCAACTGATAGTCTTACAGCAAGCATATATGCATGTGACATCCGCTACCATCTCAGCTCCCTGCTTCACACTAGAAAAGGCAAATAATCTGTGTATCTGTAGAAGTCATACAGTCAGGAAGCAGCTACCAGGGTTTCATTGTTTACTCCTCAAGTGTTCAGTGGGGAACACTAACTTGCCCTAGTGACCTCTGAGAGGGGTTAAGCAGGGCAAATGGAACAACCTGAAGGACTCACCTACACATCAGAACATCTTCCTGGGATTCAGAATAGATACAATGCCGATTTTGAAAGTGAACATGATTTCTCTAAGAACTGTGTAGACTACATAGTGATGTACCTGAAAGCAATCATTGACAAGCTAGCGACTTCCTAATATCCCAGACCTCAAACTATTTCCCATCTGCCTCAATCTGAATATAATTTAACCCACATACTTGCTGTTCTGAAGCTGCAATTATTACAGTTCTTTATGTAATGCTAACCAAGAGAAAATCTAAACTACTCAATCCAAACCCTTCTGACACAACTCCAGGGCTCTGAAAAAATACTGACTCGAAATATCACGCATGTAAGGAAAGCAAGCTCCAGGAATAACAAATAGAAGAGCTAGGAAAACTGCATCTATCTGACCTGTCCCTCATTATTTTTTTCTCTTATGAATATACCACAAAGCTTTTAAAAGCAGAGTCCTAAGAGACATAATTAAAAGTGTACTACAGCCCAAGATCTCCAGTAAAATTCCCACATCTGTTCATCCCTATGACATGATCCTTCTGAAAGCATTATTAATATAAAATTTTACAGAAAACAAGACAATACACAAACAAAAATAACATAACTGAAACAGATCCTAAGTTCTGAAAAAGTCAAAATAGAGTTTTTCTCTGGGATATTCTTCATTCGCTGCCACACAGGGAAAAAACTCTGCAGTCCCAAACTGAATAAATAAATAAATACTCCAAAGTTCCTATATTTTTCAAAAGAATGGTTCAGAGGAGCATCAGTGTGCCCTTACATTATGCAATACCAACAACATATCTATTTTACTTCGCGGAGTTTTTCAAAATAAAACATATGTTTTCTGTGACTCAGTGTTCCAAGTGACCTTCCACACAAGAAAGGAATCATTTAGCCTACAGAATAATAAGTGTGCTAAAATGTTATTTGAAATGAAATATCTAGAACTAAATTTTACAACCATTGCTTCCTGATTGGAAGCTTTGGTTGTTTCAGCCCCTTCAGAATACTACTCTCATTTTAGTCCTTCTGTCCTATGGTGAATGAAATGGGTTCTGATGCTCTTGAAATAAAAGACACACACTCCCTTCACCAGGAGCAGGTGCGATCCAACAGCCACCCTTTGCATAGTGGCTTTTTCATATGAAAAAATTTGCACAGGAGCATACATATATAAAATAATTCTTGGGAGGTCCCATCTGGGCTTCTCCTAAACAATAGCCCAGCTGCAGTGAAACTACATGCATCATGCCTGAGGTTAGTTTGGAAGCCATGCTTTTCTCTAACTATTTACAGTTTATTTATAAAGTATAACCTCTGCAGTTGAGTATGGTACCTGATGCAAAACTGAATACAAAGAACACATGCGTCTTATTCCCACTCCTCTAGCCTCCCCAAGTTTTCTCCTATCCTTTGAAACACAGCAAAACTGGGTATTGTTATCTGGTATAAATTGTTCCTGATGCTTACAGACAAAAAAGCTTTTATTTAATCAGTAACTATCTAAAAATATGTTTTTCCTTAATTAAGGAACATGTTCTTATGCATTTACTGTGATCATTATTTAAATAATTCTAAGATCATATAATAATAAAAAAGCATATATAAATATATAAAAATACAAATATAGAGACAGACACATATATGAAGTCTGTGCTAAGTGGTAATCATCTCAGGCATCAGCTTATTTTAAAAACTTAAAGCTTTCTCCATCCCTGAGTGTGACAGTTCACCTACTAGATAAATCGAGTTGAGAATGAAAGGAAAAGTTGAAAACCAGCAAACTAATAACTTAGTCCTCCTTTATGGTACTTGAATTTATTCTGCTGTTGAAAAAGAACAGCAATTTCAAATATATTGAAGATAAAAACAAACCAGCCTACTTCACTTCTGTGTCAATTTGGGATATGAAGATTGATTAACTGAGCATGCAATCTAACTAAATGAAATTCCTGTAAGACACAGGAACACTTGGATACCCTACACTGTGAAGCCGTGTCTGACTTTGCTTTGGATTCATACACTTCTGAAAAGGAGAGAGCAAGGAGGGGAAGGAAACAAACACACAATGCTGAATTAATCAGAAGACCAAGGGAGCCACCTGCAGTTTGCAATCTAGTAACAAATACATTATGATTTCGTGGGTTTTTTTCTTTTTCTTTCACCATAGCAATGCACCCAGCTGAGCTAGTACAACATACCTGTGCTTTATACTAGAGCTTCCTGTATTAAATCGAAGCTTGCTGTCTCATACCTACAAATAAAGCTGTGTTACAGAAACTCTGGACAAACTGAGTTCATTTAAAGCTTGCAATAGTTTGCTACTGGATTAATTTGGTCTCGGCTTCCTAGCATAACAAATTTAGATCCATTTTTAAAAAGTACAAATCCCTTTTCCTTTTCTTTAAGAGTACCAAACGTAAACGAATGGAAACCATTTTCCTTCAAGTTTAACGGTGCACCATCCTCATTCTTTAGCTGCTATTATCTCTTTAGTAATAACAAGTAATGTAAATAAAACTTTTTTTCTCCCCACTAAAAATGTTTCAAGCGAAGAGGGATGAAGAACGATGTATACTTTATATTGTCATTTCTGAGTCAGGAAAAACCGTGAAATTAAGCTGTGCAATATTGACAGAGAAACACTGCAGAGGTAGACCAACATATTACATCAGTTCAATTGCAAAATAGAAGCATTAAAGCTGCATTTCAAGCACACAAACACAATTATTTCAACTGGAATGTTTGATACCAAGACATTCATTCTGATCAAGGAAAGAACATTACTTGCTTCATAAGACCACCTGGTCACAGAGGGAGTTGAAATAATAAAATTAATGTCAGAAAGACATACCTGTTAACTAAAGGGGAAAGGGGAAGGAACAAAAACTCAAGTGAATCAACAGTATCTACTGACTTACACCGAATCTAGCCTGTCTTACTTTCCTCCACTCCTCAATATCTGGCAGAGGTGTAAACAGGAAAAAAAAGGTCTAAGTTACCCTAGAAATCTGAAAAATCCTGCACATACACACTATGGGTGTGTAAAAAAAAAGATAATCAGCCAGCTTTAATCAGGCATAGAACACAAAAGACACAGCTTTAAAATGGTCTTCCTGGCTAGGTGATTTGGTAGGCATGTCTACATTGCCTTCTGTGTGAAGGTACCTTGCACCACTAAAGGAGGAAGGTACAAGGTTTTAAAGACACGAACTACTGTGAACATTTAATGGCTCAACGAGTAGCAGCAGAATAGGCACAAAGACAATTCACTGAGCAATGCACACAGGCATTCCACATGTGAACATACCATAAACATTTGCATGATGTTAACGAGTAAGACTACACTACTTACACACAGATACACCAGAATTATCCACAAAATGTGTTCAAACCCAAAGGGTGTTTTATTGGGTTTTTTTAAATTAAAGTCTGATAAATGTATAAAGGGTATTACATCTTCCTGGTTTCAATAATACATGCTAAACAGATTAGATTAAGACATTAAATACAAACAGTTATGTCTTTCTTTTTGCTGTACTATAGAACTTTTTGGGGAAGAACAGCAATTTAAAATATTGAAGTAGATAAATGGTTCAAATTTTCTGGCCTGTTTTCTTAACAATGGAAAAAAAATATATATTTAAGGTAGGTGGTGTTTTCTGGATGCAGCAAGCAAGGGAACAATAAAAGCTTAAGTAGGTGGGAACAGCAGCCTACCTACATTTTGGTCTTTAATTCACTACTCCAGGAAAGCTGACATTTAGACCTCAAATGACATGTATGCACAGAAAGTAGGAGGCAATCAAAAAACTACCGCAGCTCAAGTTTTAATAATTTACCTTAATTAGAATGTAGTCATCCAGGCAGTTTCAGGCAGGAAAGAATAACAAAGTTTACCAGAGCTGAAGTCTTGATAAGCTACCTCAATCAAATGCAAACGAAGATGCTAGACAATGGCCTACTAGCAGAAATAAAATTGTCACTATCTTTTAAGTGCTATTTCACCAGCAAGCCAGAAAAACCCCAAGCAGGCTTAAAGAGAGGAAATCTCCCCTGTAAGATCATACAACTTGTGGTGAAGAACTTAAGGCTTTCTGCAAGCGCATCTGAGTTCGACTCTTTGGAACAAAACAGGATAAGCGAGTGTAACACCAGAAAAAAAGAAGGTATGGGTAATAAGTTTATGCCTGAGTGTTATTTTAAAACTGAGCAACAGATGAGTCATAAAAGTTGTTCAGAGGGAGATAACAAAGCAAGAACTGTACAGCTAAAACCTAAGCTTTCATATTCTAATTAAACTATATAAAGTATTTTATATAATGTATCTATTTGTACGTTGGACATACAAACCCCTGAATATTTTGTTTGTGTTTTCCTCAACTACAGTTTACATGCAAGTTTATATTTTGCCTTTTATCACTCAAGTTGCCCTAAGCAGAAACATACAACTCAGCTATCTAAAACCAACTTCAATTTTGTAAACATATCAAAATGACTGGTGAATTGTATTTTTTAAAGTCTAATCATAAAAAAGCAACAGAACGCTGATCAAGAAGTTTTCCCTTGAGATAAGTTGGATGGATAATGAATTCTGTACTGGAACAATCTCAGTAGTTACAGACTATTATGTACTAATTACTACCTTTACAGATCTACTGTACACATAATTAATTTCTTCAGAGCACCACTATCCTTCCTGACTGGCAAAATACACAACCTAAATTACAAGAGCCAGAAATTAACATGATCCTTTAGGGAGAAGGCATTAACTTGCTTTGTAGTGTTTTGCAATTAGACTATCAATCAAACAGTGAAAAGTGATTTTGATAGTAGCAGGCCAGACACACTGGGTATTGTCACATTACTACAAAGTTATCTGAGGCCTTAACCATATGGTATATCACAACTTAACTATAGACCCATAACATTAATACTTCAAGTTTACCTGCTAGAAGCCACTTCACCATACAATTATATGTATTGAATATTCAAAAAAATTAAACACCAACATAGGGACTTTTGGAGATCATATTCCACAAAGCACCACCAGACATCACCCAGCTGCTGGTAGTGTTCTTATATCCCTTTTACCAGTAGCCGAAAGTATAATTTGATGTCAGTTAAGAGACAAAAATCAAACTTTAGAAAAAGAATATTCTAGCTTCACAGCATAGTATGACTTGTTTGAATAATCTGAAAGATTTTCTATTAAGTAGGCTCTTGTCAAGAATGCTAACATTTTAATACAGAAAATATTTATGTGATCACACAAAGCTTAAAATTGATCACACAAGTTTTAAAAAGGAAAACACGTCACTATATAAAGGTTATCCTTGGGAAAAAAACAACCTCACACTCAAAAAAAGGTGTCTGGAAAATCTTACCTGCAAACAGCAGTCTCAACAGCTTAAAATAAGACGATAAGGTTGATCTAGCAATACCTCAATAGAATTCCTTCCTCTTGCTATTTAAATATCAAAATGCAAATCAATCCATGATAAGATTATTTTGCAAACCAAATACTACCGAGCCTGAAATTTTCAAGTCATGACTCAAAAACTGTAAAAGGATGATGCATGTTTTCCACCAGGAAAATCACTGCTTTCACTTTTAAGCAACGCATGATTCACAAAATAAAATTCCGGGTGATATCAGGAGTCTCTCTGAGAATTAACCCGATCAGAAGAAAACAAGTAGCTACCTGGTAACTAATCCCATCTTTCTTCTTACTATCCGTGCAGCTACACAAGGAAATATGCCTATGTGTGCTCTATTGCCACCCACAATGCAGTAGCTGTCCCACCACCCAACTCATTAGCGACCACTGCAGTTGCCCAGTTATTTTCAAGCACACCTGATCTGCAATATCATTTACTCGCCAAAATAGTCCATGAGACTACAATCATTGCTTCTGTCTGTGCATCTGCAAACAGAATACTAAGCTCAAAACACTCATTTAACATCTTTAATGAGAATCTGAAGCCCTAGAGTCCATTTGTCAGAGGCCCTTAAAGGGTATTTAGATAATGTGTATTTCTCTTGAAGAAAAAGGGAGAAAAGCCTTCCACTGTATTGAGACAGTAGTGATTGATGTCAGTTAGCTTAGTTCAAACCCCAAGATCTCAAAATCCTGCAGTGTCTGAAGGAGAGTACTTTTTAGTTTCCCTTGCTCCCTGCACAATATCTGTTTTCATACCTATGCTCTGTAACTGATTTCACAGACCAAACACTGAAATACTGCGGTTTGACTGTTAGTACTGATTTGAACCTAAATAAATGAATTCTATACATTCAGAGGGCATTAAGGATCTAATATTACAGAAGAAAGTAAAGATTTAGCTTTACACATATGTATTAGAAATTGAGAGCTAAGTATTATTTGAAATTGAATTATTTTACTAGTCAGGGACCATTCTTTTTTGTTCCTGATGCTCCATGATTAAACATACTTATGTTTTATAAGCAGCTAAGTGAAAAATTTAATAATTCCTTAACTAATGAAAACTGTGCTTCAGAAGCATACTATGACTTCCTCTACCACTCCCCTGAAGCTCCGGCTGCCTTCCTTGAAAACAAGCAGTACTACGATAGAAAGGCACACAGTGTAGTGACAACCAAATTGTTATTCTTGGAGTATCTTAAAACAAAACTAAAGTTAAATGAGGAAAAAACTCAACGTTTCGTTGTGATCGTGCCAGAAAATCACAAATAGAATTCATAGCTTTAATCAAATTTGATTACACACACAACTCCCCCAGTGCTGCATTCCCACTGGCATTCCAAAATGCCACAAAATAAAAGATAGTAAACACTAAGTCATGACAATTGCTTTTGGCAATCGTCAGTTTTCTTTCACTCATCCATTTATTTGTTTTACATGCTGACTGTGTTCTCAAGAGAGTATAAAATGAATTTCTATTTGTCGATCATCCTCCTGTGTTATGTTAAAAGACCACACCAAGAAATGGGACCAAAGTAGAAATTTGATCCTACATTACACTTGAAATAATAGGGGAATTAATGAGCTGCCTGTAGCTGGTCAGGCAAAAGGTGAAGAAGAATGGTGAGTGAGTATCCTGTTAATGTTTGCATGTAACAGCTGCAAAAGAAAAAAAAAAGAAAAAAGTTGCTTGTGGAATGCAATTATTTGAGCCTGTGCTCCAACACAATGCTGCAAGACTCTTCTCGACTTCTAGGAGGTTTTCAAGTTTTAAGAAAAACTTAAACTCAAAGACAGACCACACTGATTTTCCCTACTAGTGAGCCAAATCAGATTTTAATATCCTGGGTAATATGCAGTAGCATTTTTAACAGTTTTCTCATCCTTTGTTACTACATGTTGTTTTCTACAACCATTAACTGAGAACAACATAGGGAAGAACAGGAAAAATATCTGCAAGGCTATCACCACAGTAAGCTGCTTGGAGAATTTCTGTTGTTCGTAGCTTTAAAACGTGCAACTATGTCAAGAGGAATTTCCTCTCCCATGAAACTGACAGCTAAGTCAAAACTTCAGGAGGGCTTTTTCAGCATTTTTAATGAAGCATCTTTTTGGAAATTCAGAAACATTTCTTCAGCTTTCCAATATAAGAATTCAGCTCAAGGCAGAAGCTTGTCGTTTTCATTAAGAAGGGTCTCATTCCATTGTAAGTGTTATCTGCTGTTTTTTCCCTTAAAGGTTTTCCTGTCCTGCTGTCACAGTAAAACCAGCGATGAACTCCACATTATTTTAACCTCACTGTAATGCTCTGAACCAAGAATCTATCAAACTTCAGTACAGAGAAAAAGAGTTAAATTAGAGCAGATGATGCTTTGCATTACTGTATAGCTCAGCATTTAGAGCAGAAAGTGGGAAGCACTGTAAAAGCTGCATACTAATGGCTCAGATTCAGTGACTCCTGAAAAGAACATGAGCTCTGAGTGAAGGAGCTGTATATTTATCCTATGAAACACACAGCTATGACTAGCTCTTTGAAGGGGTTTCAAAAGAGCATGGAAAAAGACGTATTTGAAAATAACTCAAGGAATCTACTCAAGAAATGGTTCAGAAAAGTTAGAGAGGCCTTCTTCAACCAGAGTTAACTTTTCAAACGCTCCATTAGTATAAACTGCAGTCCTTATTCCTACAAGTCAGACAACAGCCAGGATGCTAAAAACCTCTATGTGCAATAGACCCTAATTCTGAAGTAATAAAATCTTCAAGTTATTGATAGAAGTGAGAGCATTCCAGTGGTTCAAATTAAAATAGAAGAGTCCTTATGGTTAAAATACAAAGCTTCACATGAATTGTTTATTCTCAAGCCAAAAAGTTAAGTTACACACCACACCCCCCCCCGCAAAGACCAGCAGCACAAAACCGCTTACAGTCAGTACACAAAGTCCTAAACATTCATTTGCTTATTCAGATTTGGCTTACCAACATTTGACATATCTGCCCATCCACCTTCAAGAACACTACATCCCTAAAACATATTGCATACTTACTAGTTGATAAATGGACAAGAGATTTGTAGCTAGATCAGGAATTAATTCTTTCACTATCTACCATTTCTTGGACCCAAATTTGTTTGGCTTCTTCATTAGCTCCTAAGTTATTATTCAACTACATTTCAGCAGTACTTGCCTCTTTTCAGTGCCTGAAATAAATTACTGGTAAATGGTCACATATGAAATACTGATCAATTGACCATTAACCAAAGGTAATAATGGAAAGACTTGAAGAGGCTACACGCAGCGTCAGAAGTGTTCATAGACTGAAAGCCATGAAGAGCTGAGGGTAGTATTAAAGTATCGAAATCATAACCACTATGCCATTGTTAGTAACTACATACTATACAGGGAATTAAGTCTTTGCAATTTTTTTTTTTTGTCTAAAATCAACAGCAGAAGACCTATTTCTATGATATACTCAGCTTCCCTCACAACTGACAGAAAGCTCCAACATTGTTTTTATTTTCACTGTGGTATTCTCTCTAGTAGCCAAACTGGCCCATTTCACAGTGTTCCAACAAAGATCTGTAGTATGTCATACTTTCCCATGGTATTATGCAAACAGTTTAAAGAGTCGGCACTCACAGCTTCAACCCTTTGAAAACTTACGTCATTCACTAATGACAATAACAATACAGTTTAACTACTCATAACTTGGAGGGGTTGCTTCTTTGATTACACAACACAACTTTAAATACTAATTCAAAGAGTATATTTACTTTTTTGTTTTTAATAGTATACGCAGCTCTCATTTAAGAAAAAAATACAAGGAAGACCAGAGACTAACAATTCAAACCAAGAACTTTGAAAACAGCAGCAGTTCCAACCCACATAACTCCACAATCATAACAGTGGGCATATTATAGAGTTGTGATCTTGTGATTCGACTGGATATTGTAATTGCTATGTTCCAAGTCTTTCTTGTACTTATAGAGGACTTAGATTTAGCACAGTGATACAAGCAAGTAAATTTGTTACACATCAAACACTTCCCATGTAGAATACCTAGAACAGGGCAATTTGCAGTTCCTGCAGCTAGGGATATTAATGCAGATAAGCATGATTTTAGGATAATATTTTCAATTTACTTTTCTTTAAATTCAATTAACATCTTTCTGCAATATACCCTGCACTTTCAAGAAGTATTATTACAAAAGGTTCCTCCCCTCATGCTGGAAAAAGAAGGAGAAGCAATTCTTGTAATAGACTGTTATGCTTCACAAAAACGTGGTTTAAATCGTGTTCCTGCTATAAAACCATTGTATGAATTCCACGGCATTGCAAAAAGCATAAGAGACTGTCATTGCACAGTTTTAAACGTACTCAAAATATAATACAGAGTAAAAAAAAGACTGTACCTTTCATTTGTGTTCCAAAGGTAACCGCCAACTTTGCAAAGAGTTCCGGGTTTTCAAATTTGTTTTCTTCAGCTTTTACCCAAAAGCTGTTTTCTCCTATCTCTTGAGGCTCAATCTGAAACAGACATGACATTTCCAAAGTTAGTAAGTAGCCTTTTCAATAGCCAAGTTAAAGCCAGTGCTACTAGACATTTGGATAACAGGACTAAATTAAGTTTAGCTATGTTTCAGTTCTTATGTTCTCCTAAAGATGTTTCCTGAACAGAACATGCAGAAGTGCCCTCTATCTACACAATTTTTTTTTTGTACTTCTCCATTCAACAAGTTTTCAAAACAGGCTTGATAACATATTAGCACCTGGGTTTGAAAGTGTTCTGGGTCTCTTTAGATTCTTTTCCTGACAGTTCCTGAATTCTTCACCACTGCTATGTATCCCTGTTATCTAAGAACTGCAGAAGGAATCGTCATACTTATACTGCCAAATACCTTACTTGCAAATGATGTGTCAAGGTAGACCTTCCAGTGACTCATTATCAAGTCCACAGGAAGAATTGCATTTTTAAATATCAGAAATAACTTTATACTTAATACCACCTTTTTTATATGGAGTTCCTATTTTTCAAATGTAAACACAGATTTCATTACAACACCCTATTTGATACTGGCTATATTAAAAGAAGAAAATCCTCTGCAATACAGAAGCCAAAAGCTAATTGTACTCTTCATGTACGATTCAGAACAGCTATTTTGCTTTCAAATTATGATCCTCTTTCAGTTTTTTAAAGTCTTATTGATCCTTGTTTACAAGTTGCTTTAAATGCCTATTAATTTTCAAGGGCTTTTTAACTTCAAGACAATATACAGGAAATTCATCAATACTGTTCTTCAAAGCCTTACTAGGATTCCAGTGCAATACATTGGTCCTCCTTCCACCTTTTCTCAATAAGATCAATCTGTTAATATGTAGCCACTTTACCACCAGCTGCACATAAGGCATTTTTAAAAACTACCTAAATCCAACACTAATGGTGAAGACTATTAAAAAAAAAGGCAGTAAATGAAGCAGTAAGAATTTTATTCCTAAAATGATAGCTTCTTACAAGGGATGATCAAATAGTTTCCTCTTTTCCAGTATGACTGAGATCTTTGGCACTGTTCCCAGAACACTTAAGCAAAGTCTCCATCTGCAGTTACTTTCCATTGTCATACCCAGTGTTAAGATGTACACTTTATAAATTATTTCTATAAACACATGAACATAATTGATTATGCTGAAATTGGCTGCAATGACCAATACGTATTTTTAACTAAAAAGCTTATTTTTCTATACATTTGCAGGATGCTAATCTGAATGTTCCGCACTTACAAATGGAAATACCCAAAAGATACAAGGGGTTAATATAAAAATCTGTAAGCTGAAGATAAGAGAAGCTAACTAAAATAATAGCCATAAAACATTTTCTCAAAAGCCCAGGTGGAAATACCTTTCCTCAAACATTAGAGCTCCATTACAGAAGGTTGAAAAAAAGTTTTTAAAATCCAGAAAATTGTTTAATAGAAGCTTTGAAGAGATTAATCTTCTAAACAGAAAGAAGACAAGGACATTCAAAGGTAAAATATCTTCAATAGACAATAAACATTTCATAGAACGGGAAGTGACCTTTCCTTTTATATATAAGAGTTTTAAAGGTTACAAAATTGTATAATTCAAATGATTCATAAAAGAGTACATGAACTAAAAGGACTTTTATATGGTTAGATGAATTTTCAAGGAAAGAAAAAAACCAACCCCAAATCTCTGATTCCAACACTGGGTAATGCCATATTCCTCAAAGTCATACATGAGCATCTTCTCCAGTATGAAAACTCATGCATTCATCTTTCTTTTTAATACAACTACACTGCTTAAAACAGTCAATTTTTCCTTCTAGAATGTATAATATATTGGTGTGGCTAGCAGAAGGTTAAAATAATTTGTATAAATGTTTCAAGAAAAAAGCAGGACTATGAGTCACATTCAAAAGCACTAAAATTAATATTTATTCTCAAAAAATGGTTTTCTGGAACTCCCCTGAGAATTCTATGTAAATAAACAAAGAAAATCCCTAACCAATTTAACTTTGTTGCACACTCTATGTTTACTTGTAACACGATCCTCATCTATAACTCTCTATTGGGCCTGAAGTTTCCAGTACTGTGATCCGATAGTATGATTCATTTCAGAGCCTTCACGTTGAAACAATACAGCATCAGCCAGGAGCAGCATCTGGCATCCTGAGTCATCCAGCTCCATCTAGGACAACCCAATGTTGTCTACAACCCAATGTATGTCTACATCCACATGAATTTCCCAACCATTTTACCACCTGTGAAACATCCTGAAAAACACACCCCTGCACTATTTCAGAATGAGATTTAAATTACAGATTCAACAGTTGTTCAGGGTAAAATTACAACTTATGGTCAGCAATGACCATCTGAAACCACTTAACAGCTTCTTTCCCTCAACAATTTGATTTTACCAAGTTCTTGGTACCAATACACTACTGAGGTAGAAGATGATTTTCAAAGAAGCTGTTAGACACTAGCTGGCAGACAAAGCCTTAACAAGTAGCTGATATCCAGTCAAACTACTCTAAAGTCCAAACCAGAATTGAACCAGATAGCATGTGATATATAGAACTCCTCCTTTGATATGGCCTGATGTCATTTATATATCTTTTTCCTACAGCAAACCTCAGTATATCCAACATGTTTTATACCATTCAAAGACTGACAACCAAAAACTGCCTTTAAGACGTGATGGTTTCATCTTGGTGACAGATGTAAATGGGACATGCAACATGTATGCAAAAACTCACACACTTGCATACTTCCACAACATCTCTCATCATTAAGTGACCAGAAATCTTGAGATCCAAATAATAACTAGTAACTGCTCGTACAGTTTAGTTTAGATTGTGCTTGCAGCTTATTGCTCAACTAAATTTTTATATTTTAAGATTTTTTTTTTAAAAGTGAAATTTGAATAAATATAACCGTGTTAAAACTGCAGGAGCTCAGTCATGGGACCTTGATGGTGCCCAAACGTTTCCCTTGAGCAGTCCCACAGCTCCTCCCAGTGGCCACAGGCCTGCCCTACCACATCACTCATTTGAAAAGCCAATAAACATTTGAGATTTAACAACGTACAAGCACCACTACAGCACAGATAGAAGCATTCTCTGAATTCGTAACTACATCGGACATCACAAAGTTAGAAGGTAGCATGCTGTTATCTTATGTTTGAAAGCTGCCTTACAACTACTCCTAATGGCTTGGATGCACGTATGCAACATAACACAAAGCCACAATTTATGTTCACTGCACCTAACAGAACAATCTTTTCATTTGAGTCACCACAGTTTTTCTCTCTGCTTTGAAACAGACCAAGAGCACAAACAACTACCTGCAAACTATGAAATTCTGGGAGCACTCACCCACCAACGATGCTCCACACACTTCAGGATTTAGAGATATCCTCTAAGACCTGCCTTTATGACACAGCCAAAAGAGAATGACAACACAACATTGACTGACTGTCATCTCCTGAGGTCATAAATAAATCTACTGAGCCTAGCACGTGGTTTCTGAAAGCTCATGGAAAGAAACCTCTCCCACAACGTGCAACCCACAGACTTTCTTTTTTAAAAAGAATTTTGTGTTGGAACTAAGTTACCTTCCTGGGATAGTGAGGTGCCAAACATCAGAGTTCTGTCAATAAGTATCTTATTTAAAAATCCATATTAGTACAAGTATCAACTATACTGGAGAGTAAAGGGTGGAGGTAGAACATCAGCTTTACCACTCTAATAGAGCCATGATTTCAACTCCAGTTTAATATTAAATCACATATTGCTAAATCAAATGCAGTAATAATTTTGCACAAAACCAGATAGCAAAAAATTCAGTATAGTAAAAATTTCTTCAGTGGTTACAATAAAAACTGATGTTTAATAACACCATTGCCTTTAGAATCTTCTGGTAAATTTTGCAACTGTCTTGACAGGGTAAATACCTTTCTCTGAGAAAGTGTTTTGTGATACAACTCTCATTGATAGGCAGGTAAGGCAATGAATGTCAGATTTTCTTTCAAACTTCCAGAACATATCACAAGAACAAAAGAAATATGGACACTAAATAGCCAGCTTCATTTCTTAATTAGATGCTTTAATTTATAGTAAATTACTGCATTTATTCAGAGGACTGATCTTACTCTTAACCTCACATCAAGACATCTACCCTTAAACAGAAAATTTTAGTAGCTTAAGTCTCTGCACTTACTATCTTGGTACATATGAAGTTATTTCTTTTAATTAGTAAAAATTCTTTCCACAGTGACTTCACACTCATTTTAAGCTAGTCAAGTTTTTAGGTTCCATGCAAACATTTTAAAATGAAACTAGATAATCCAATGAATTGCCACCATAGCAATTTCACTCATACCTCACTTTTACAAAAAATTCATAGATGACATAAGCAAAACAATCATGCAGTGTTTTGTCAAGATGAGGACAATGCTAAAATTACTATTTCTGAAAGCCTAAAACTGCATGTAACTATTAATACCAAGTTTTACTGTATACCTGAAGACTCAAGTATAACTTGATAAATCTCCTTTCTCAACATTCTCTCATTATTCCTGAAACAGATACTTCAAACCTAAAACATGTAGAACCTAACTCTACCAGAATTACAAAATAAACCAAAACTTTGACAGCTGTTACCTACAGGTATCCCCACAATATAAGGTGTTATGAGCTGTGAGCATCACTAACACTTCGAGTTTACCCCATAACATAAGGTGTCTTTGAAAACCAATACCAACTCAATGACAATCACCGCATCAAAAAACATTCTGGATGAAGAAGAAATTCATTCCCTAAACTTCATGAGTGTTATTAGTCAAATCTAAAGCCTATTGAATGAATTCCTTCTTTCATAAAAGTAAGGTTTTAACCAATGGGAATAAAACTAAACACTGTAATACCTTTGACCAGTTGATTCTCTTCATTGCAACTTCCAGCTTATACTTTTTCTTTTCCTTCATCCCATGTGGTAATGCTGGTATCACCATCAAGGGCGCAAAAGGAACACCTCCAAGAGGTGGTGGCATTGGAGGTCCACCAAAAGGTGGTGGTGGAGGTGGTATTGCTCCACCAGGCAGTGGAGGAGGAGGAGGCGGCATTGCTCCTCCAGGCAGTGGAGGAGGAGGAGGCGGCATTGCTCCACCAGGCAATGGAGGAGGAGGAGGCGGCATTGCTCCACCAGGCAATGGAGGAGGAGGAGGCGGCATTGCTCCACCAGGCAATGGAGGAGGAGGAGGTGGTGGAGGTGGTACTACTCCACCAGGTAGCGGAGGAGGAGGAGGTGGTACTGTTACACCAGGCAGCGGAGGTGGAGGCGGAGGTACTACTGCACCAGGTAGTGGAGGTGGAGGTACTGCTCCACCAATCTGTGAAAGTGGAAGGGGCGGTGCAGGAGGTATTACTACACCAGGCAGTGGAGGTGGTGGAGGAGGTGGTGCAGGTCCATCAGATAGTGGAGGTGGTTGTATTACTCCACTAGGTAGTGGAGGCGGTGGAGGTATTGCTCCACCAGGTGCTGTAGATGGTGGCACATTTTCACTTGGAGGTAATGGTACTACTTCTGTCAGTTGACGTGTCATGAATGGACCCTGAAATATAAGGGAGAAATTCTTTTCATCAAGGAGAGGAGATTTGATATGAAGTTGAACAAACTAAGATGCCTTGTAGTCAACTGCACCTCAAGTAAGTGAGAAATGCAACCATTCTCCTATCTTAATGAGAAGCAATAACAATAGATTATACCATGTACCATAAAACTGCCAAGTAAACTGAATAACCTAGCATTTTTATAAAAACAAATTGTTTCCATTTTAAAGAAAATTTAATAGTAGCAGTAACATTTAAGTGAACAGAACAGCTTTTTATTTCTTACCAATGCAGAAAACATTTATCCCACTTAGGATATCACGGCAAGCTGGGGCATTGGAGATGGTAATAACCTCACTGAATTTTAACAACACTTATCTGCTGGTGGAAAATTTTCCACAGAAATCACTGAAGCAGCTATTGCAGTGCAAGAGGTTATTGGACCACCGTTGTTCACAACTATCCTGACATCGTGGGAGGGGGAGAAAGAATCATGCTTTCCTTTCAATCTGTCTGCAGATGTTTCTGCAGCGATAGGAAATGCAAGCAATTGCAATATCCATTCTAGTAAGTTGTAAAAGGAACAACGAAGGGAAACAGCAGTATGTTAAACCATCAGAGCAGTTTCTCTACTGATAACATGATTCTAGCCTAGTATGAACTCCTCACAGATTTTTGTCCTTCAAGACTACCTGTTAAAAAGTAGCATCAGGAGCTATGCACAATCTGCCATAGGAGTTACATAACACAGGTTGTTCATTTAATCTGATTTGCATATTATTTCCCTATGCAATTATTCACTGTTTCTAGCTTAAAGGAAATGTGCTTCTTTAGCCCAGGAACTATGATGCAAGTTGAAATGCAACAATTGCTGGATAACTCATTAAACAGACTGTCAAGTTGCAGTGTTACATTGTCTGGTAGGTGTTTGTAACAAACATTAGCATTGGCAAGAATGAACAGAAGCATCTATGTGTGAAAACAGAATTTAAAAAATCAAAGACACCAAAAGTTACAACAATGGCTTGTAGTGATATCAAAGGACACAATGACAACAAAAAGAAATTAAACTGTTAAATGCAATGTGACATGCCTACATTAAGTTGAGGCCAGTGCTCTGATAAGGCTATAGCACAGACAACTTGACAGCACACCACCAGCATCCTGAAAGCAGGATGATGGCAACCAGCTTACAGCACATCACATGATATTCTTCCTCTTATTATCAAAATAGGAAGTGAGATCATCGGTATTAAGATACCCACAGTAAGGAAGAAAGGCTACAAGCAGCCCCTGTCTAGAACGAGCTGGAAATAAGCCAGGCTGAGGCAAAGGCAACAAGCCATAGCATCTGTTGGTTCCTAAAGGGTGTAAAAGACCTGTCAAACTCAATCCACTGTCATTAAACAAAAGGAACCCAAAAAATGTTATGAAGGCTCAACAGACATTTCTTGTCTTCTCAACATCACAAGTGATTCTGGACAAATCACTTGGAGATACAGCTTTTGAAATGAATGCAAGTAAAATCAGTTTTGGCAGAAACTATTATCACCACCTCCTTCCACAAGGTCTTTCATCCTTCATTGTATTTACCTGTGAGACTGTATAAAACCGGAGTAATAGTTTTAGAAATGGTTACAGTCCGGTATCCAGACTTCAAAACCGAATTGATATCATCAGCTGCATGCACATGCTGAAAGCTATGTATACTGTGCACACACTGCTACCATGATATCCACCTTTACAATTACAGTATAAAGCCTTCTAAAAAAAGCACTTTCTGCAAAGCATACAGGAATATTCGTGTTAAAGCACAGAAATACCTGGAGGAAGAGAGATGATGCTAGATTCAAATTTTCATAGCCTAAGGAAAATTCTTCCTCAATAAATAAATGTTTGAAACAGGTGTTGACTATACTACTATTTGCAAAATGCTATCTATATTACTTATCCTTAGCAGTTTATGCTGGCTTAAAAACAAACCAATACAACTAGAACATAAATTTCAGAATCCATAGAGACTATATATACTCCAGGGCAATTTCCTTCCAACCCTTAAAAAAAATTAAGTTCAACTCAACTGCAGAACCTATTGTGATTTCGTGTTATTACCTGGGTTCGTAGCTGTTTGATTTCTGTTTCAAGTTCTTTGATTTTCTCTTCTCGTATCTGAAGCTCTGCTTGTGCCTCTTGCCGAGCTGTGAACTCTTCATCAAACTGTAATGATTAACCAGCACAGAAGTGTTTGTCCATTTATGTGCACACAAGATATTGTATATTCAGGAATTCTTTCAACAATATCCCAACTAGTGCAATAAATGCACTTTTTATGGGGAAAAAAAAAGTATTTTTCCTCCATGTGTTCTTCCAATACCATGTAATTTTTCCCATCACTAAGTCACGAGACAGAAGCACTCAGATCCATCTACTTAGTAAAGCTCTAAGTTTGATGGGTTTTTCCACCCCACAACAGAACATCACCGACTTCTCAAACTAAACTTGCATACATCTCATGCAGTAGTGAGCTTAAATCTGGAGAGATGTGTGCAGCTTCAGAAATATCATCCATTCAATAACATAAGAAAGGAGATATTGAAATAAGTCAGCGATCCCTTTAGCCCTCATGTTCCCCATTTAAAACAGAATTCCAGTTTACAAGCTTATTGTAAAAGATTTCCTGTACATTTTAATCCTAATACTAGGTTTAAGGGTTTATTAATGTCTTTAAAAGCTTCTGTTACTCATTCTTCCACAGGACAACACAAGTTATCACTGGGAAGAACATGGGCTCAGTGCCACTAACAATGTACACAATGATAAATAACTTTGCCAGGGAACCATCCAACAATTTGCTTTCTATAAAGCTCATACTCAGCTCCCGTTAAAAATGCATCCACATTTAACACTGGTGAGAGAAAAGCTAACGACTTCATGCAATCCTTCATTTGAAATTTGTAATCATCATGTTCAAGAACATGTACCACGTTCTGACCAGCAAAAATAAATATTCTAAACACTTTCAATACACAATATCATATATAAATTTTAGTACTACAACAGTACATCCAGCATTTCATAATCTGAGACAGGCTGGATGAGGTGAGATTAACAAATCATTTAAGAAACATGAATTTAAGTAGCTTGAGGAAACATGTTTTATCAAGGTATTTTCTGGCAGAAATTCCAACCATCCTTTTGGTTGGAAAAGACCTTAAAGATCATCAAGTCCAACAACAGTGATAAAGCAGAAGGATAATAGTCAATTTCTTTCAAAATCACAGAATCACAGAATCTTAGGGGTTGGAAGGGACCTCAAGAGATCTTCGGGTCCAACCCCCCTGCCAAAGCAGGCTCCCTATCTCAAATTACATAGATAGGCGTCCAGACGAGACTTGAATATCTCCAGAGAAGGAGACTCCACCACCTCCCTGGGCAGCCTATTCCACTGCTCCGTCACCCTCACTGTGAAAAAGTTCTTCCGCATGTTGGTGCGGAACTTCCTGTGCTCCAGCTTACAGCCATTATACCCACAAAAATTTTATTACATATACTGAGCAACATTTTTTAACCTACAGACATTATTTTAAATGTCTAACCTCTCCTTTATCTAGTAATAAATTCAAACTTCCCATGACCAAAACAGGACTTATCTATCAAGTTCCTAATAAAAGAGAACTGGACCAGAAGAATAAAACTGTTAGTAAAACAGGTGCCAAAATGCACTGTAAGGTTCCTAAACCTAAATAATAAAGAAATAAACTACTCTCATAATGTCATAATTGACCACTGGCATTCTAAGGAAATAAAGCAGTATGCTCATGTTAGCATCTCTATGCCTAAAAAGTCAATGCTTTTTCAATCATTGAAAGACATCACTTTTCATTAAGTTTCTTCAGGTTCTAAAACAAAGCTACATGAAGTTAAGAACACTCTCCCTCCAGCCCCTATTTTTCTTCTTCTTTTTCTAAAGTAAATACCCACACACTTTAGGCATTTATCTGTAAATACTGCAGAACAAAACAGAAACAAGGGGAATTTTCTCCTCAGTTATCTTCTGCTGAAGACACACAGAGCTAATACTAAACACCTGCTTTTGAACTCAGAATAAGCTGAATGTGAATGTGAGCTGCACACACAGAGAAACTCCAAACCCACAGAGCTATTAAATGCGAAAGAACATCCTGCCTGTGAGAGACACTACCTCCCCATTTCCAGTAAGAAACAAGCCTCCTGTGTTCCTGGCAGGCTTCTGTTCAATACTTTAAAAAGAGTAATGATTAGGACTTACTTTTCTGGAAAATTCTGCTGCTTTCTTTTCACTCTCTTCTACTTTAGTTTTGTCCACACATGCATCTAGAATTTAAATAAAATACAACACAAAAGTCAGGTAAAAGGTATCACACCTCTGAGGTGCCTTCCTGCTCTAACTACCCAATAGCCCCAGGACACAAATCAACACACAAAAAACCAGAATTAAATACTAGGCTGATCTGACCAAGCATTTGCAAGCAAAATCTGTAAATTTAGTGATGCAGTGAGGGTACATGACCCAGAAAGTTGAAGATGAATCATCATAGTTGTTATTTCTCTGATAGATCTCAGTTCGCATGCCCTTCTCTTTTATATAAATCTATTACCAAAAAAATGGTAGAAAATATTGTTAGAATGAGCAATAAAACAATTATAGATCCCTTTAAAAAATCAATGCTAATATAATTTTTTAATACTTGTAACAGACCTGAAATTCACATAATTTATGGACAGGCAATTTTTGGTTATTAAGGCTATTGTTTTCCAATATATGGCAAGACAAATTCGATGAAGCAAACTTCATCAGTGTAATTTTATTACATGCTGCAGAGCTTGATCTGGTCTCCACAAGCACACCTATAGCTTATGTGTAAATTTCCAGAACACTGAAGATATTCAGTCAGTTTAAGTTTAGACAGAAGCATACAGAGCAAAACATGCTCTTCAGTAAAACAATGTAAAATTGCTTATAGTATACAAACCAATTAGATGAGTAAAATCCACATCCATTCTTCCTCTACATTTAAAATCTGGGTCCGTGCCACTGCAGTGCAATACTATCTGTGATACACATTCTTCTATTATCTTGTAATACTGAGGTCTGAGAAAGATAATAAGAACATGAACAATCTTTTACGCAACATGGAGGGGAAGAAAAGGGGCAACTTTAACTCCTAATATATGAATTACACAATTAGCAGTAAAGGGATCAAGTTCAAAGTCTTATTTGTACTCTGGCTAATGAAGCATCACTGTCAGTTTCTCAGAAGGACAGATGAAGTTCATGACTCCAGAAAATATTGTGCACTTGTCATTTATTCTTTGCTAGACAATAACCAACAAAATAAACGTCATCTTAAGTGTTTTCAAGATGTGTTGCAAAAATCACTTAGCATACTGTCAACACAGGGTATTCCATCACCAGTAACAGAAGTGACGTTCAATTAGTTAGAAAACTAGTTCATTATTAGCTTAATTGCTTGATGTACGTCTCTACACAACATCAGGAATCTCTACATTAAGGGGATTCTGTGCTCAAGTTTATCAGTTCTTACCAGTGTAAGTTACTGCATCTCAATTTCACATACCACAGAGCTCTCAAAGTAGGAAACCCTCAAGCCTAAACTGATAATATTCTAAACTTTCAAATTTTTAAAAAGTAATCCTAAATTATTTTTCTTAGGTTATATTTTATTTCTTAATTTTATCATCTTGCATATCAACTGTTTTTATCATCCCTTTAGAGCAAAACAAATTCGTTCTTAAAGTAAGATTTTGTATTGATACCCTGACACTGATAAGAAGACACTATGAGGTGACACTATGAGGTGCACACAAGAGAAGTTTACATTGAAAAGACAAGATATAAGACCCTCTGGAAGTAGTTTCAATTATTCGTTATTCAACTAATTCTCAAGTTCTTTGAAGTCACCAAGTGATCAAACTTGAATAAAAGGAAAAAGTCACCAAGTTAAAAGAATTAAGGATGAAGGTGTTAGAATAAGGTTCGAATCTTTGAAATAAGCATTATTATATTCCAAAAAGATCTTTTGAATATTAACATTGAGTAGAGATACAGAAAACACAGAGTGACTATCCATGTGTAAACTGTGCTCAGTTTACCAGGGTCTTGATCTCTATTCATCCCCCACTCCCTCCCAAAAATCAAATCTGACATCTGACACTTACCTGACATAGTAATCATTCCTGATGAGAAGGAAATGTTGGAGAATTGACAAGAAGTAGTTTTCAGAAGCAGTATCCTTTAACATATTATACAGCAGATGAAATACTTCATTCACATCAGTGCAAACATTGTTAAGGAAATACATGGACTTAAACCCCAAAAATTTTAAAAAACTAACATGACAAACCCTCCACTACACCACAAAGTACCCACCTACCCCAAACCCAGTTGCCTAGGTGTTCTTCATATTAGCCAAGTAAAACCTTTCAGCACTCTGAACTACTATTCTTATTAGTAATTAGCCTTTTTCCACTAAGATTATCCACAAAACCTCTGTCTCTATTTAACAATAAAGACATTACTACTCTGAAAAAAATCACACTATGGACTTTTTATCATAGACTCCTGTAAACACGTGTCATACAAAGCTTTCATTTTCATTCGAAAGTGAGCCAGGTTACTGGCAAATATGCATTAGTCAATCATCTTAATTTCTTAGAATAATTTCTTGCAACTACCTGTTCAGTAATGAAGCATTAGTGATTTTCTATTCCTCTCATTGATTCCATCTAAGTTCCTCTGTTTCCTAAGTAGCAGCTACTACTTACTCTTTTAAAAACTTCAGACAACCACTCTGAACTTAGATAACCTGCAAAATGAGTGCTGATAAAGTTGGAATGCGATATCAAGTAAATTCTGAAGCACTTAGCATGTGTGCCTTGTCTAGTTGTGAAGATGCGGGAATTTTCTTCAAAGTTATAATCTTCCGTAAGTGTAATTTTATATCTTCATGTATTACAAAAGCCAGAGCTCAACTTAGTGGATGCTACTGATGAAAAAATTTAGTTCCCAATGACTTACATTTGACATGCATAATTTCCTAAGTCAGTCTTTAAAAAAACCCAAACAAACAAGAAAACAAGCTGAAAGAATCTATATGCTAGAGAAAGTCCCAGCTAAGATACACAACCATGACAAACTGCACATTGAGCATTCTAACTTACATTTAATGAAGTTATTAAATGTTGCAACAAGTTGTAACACAATTTCTACAAAGGATATTCCATTTCAGCTTTGATATCATTGAGGCGATGTGACAGTTCAATTAAGTCTTCTTCTTTGTTCTCATCAAACACTTTCAGCTGAATATCAAGCTCTTCATTTTCCTTATCTTTTAGGCCCTGTTTTTCAAGCCATAGTATATCTTAATTTTCCCTTATTAAAAGCAAGAATTCCCCCCTTTCAGAGATTATATAAGGAAAAAAATATAAGAAATTAACCTTTGGACCAGGACTAAGCTCTAACTCACTGTCTGGAGTTTTTTATGGTAAGTACCCAGCTATGAAAAATTAAGGCAAAAGATCAGTTAATATAGCAGGTAAGGGGCTGTAGAACCAACATGAATCCTTCTAATTGAGTTGAGTTCCCTCAATGGGAAATAGTCAGCACTTTATGCTCGTTAATGTTGAAGTTTCTTTAAAAAAAATAGCATATGGATATTCCAAAATTTTACTGCAAGTGAATTTAAGAAGTCTAAAGAAGCATAATGAAGATACGCTTACAACTTCTATTAATCTAACTCACAGCATATAAACCATCCAGAGTACACTGAGAAGTACTAAAGAAAAAAAACCACCAAAACAAAATTTAGTACTTGGAGCAGGAAAAAAATATTTTTTCTTGTAAGAAATACAAGCAATTTTTTAATACACTGAAGAATCAAGTTTAGCTTCCTACTAGGCAAATCACAAAAAAAGGAAACTAGTTCAGAAGTCAATTGTGTGAATGTATTTTAAATGAAAGTTGGCCTGGAATTGTAACTGAATATGCACAAACTAAATGGCAACCATGCATGTCCCCCCAAAAAAACCTGAAAGCAATTCCAAGGTTTGAAAACCAGAGAAGGCTGCTGGGAATCTAGACAAATTAAAAGAGACAAATAAGGATCCTCCTCCTGATTGTTTTTCTTCAAGAAACTTCTCATTTAAAAATTTCTAGAACATTTACCCCCATGCACAGATATGAGCATGAAGTCTCCTTAAGATGCTTTACCATCATGAAAGTTGCTTTTTTAACGCCAATCAAATAAAAATCTCAAAACATACAAGCCTCCTGCATATGTTGGACATTCATTTCCTGCAGAATGAACCATCTGAGTTCGAT
This sequence comes from Laterallus jamaicensis coturniculus, assembly GCA_022605575.1. Lineage (NCBI taxonomy): Eukaryota > Metazoa > Chordata > Aves > Gruiformes > Rallidae > Laterallus > Laterallus jamaicensis. The sequence continues at coordinate 21,615,920 of JAKCOX010000014.1, forward strand.
GTGTACATTGTAATTAACACCTCAGGAATAAGCAACATGGCATTCACTATTTTAGTTGTTATTATAGCTTACATGAAATATTAATTAGCCTTACTAGAGACACAATTTCAACACAATAGCTGTTCCACATTTTTAGAAAAGATTGCTATCACTAAATATTAATTGCTTTTCAACTCATATTTGTACATCAGTACACTACAGTTCTCTGTCATGATTTATTACAATTCAGTTCATTTGCCATTTAACAATTCTTGAAGTTTTCAAGCATTTATTGATTGTAGAAACTAACTTTCACTAGATGAAAAAAGCCTGAGATTTCTTTAGGTTTTTGGACGTTCTACAGCAGACAGTGGAGCACATAAATTACAAAAATTAATGTATGCACATCAGTAACAGCTTGAAAGCTTAATATGCTAAAAAGCTGAAGGTTTTTACTCCTGACAAATGCTGATGATTAAAAATGTTGTATTTTAAGAGAAGCATAAATTCTGTTTCAGACAAATATAAGCAAGTACTGTTTAAATTCTCTTTTTGTGAGAAACTAGAGTAGTTTAATTATACATATTAATGTAAGCATCAGAATGATTTCTTGGTTAAAAGCTATAAATCTAACTATAAATTGCAAATATTTATACACAACTATGCATAAAGGCATGCTTCTGTGCAGCTGCATGAAGTCATGCAGCCTCACAGAAAATGAAGGAATACATTTGATTTTTCCTTTAAAAGTCCAAATGCGTTTTCAGAAGGTGGATTAAAGAAAAACAGATTTCACAGAAAACAAAAGGAATGGCATACTCAAAAAAAGTTAATCCAAAATTGCTTCTACAGCCCAGACCCACGTTCAGTGCATGTACTTTGAGCTCACTGCACTAAATTTGACCAACCTTATTGAATTGTTAATATATTGACATGTTTCAAATACGATTCTGGTTTACATAGCTAATGAGAGTCCATATTTGCAACTCATCAAAACAAAAGCAGATCTGGATTGATAGTCCCTTCCAGGTTTGACCTTCCCCATTCCCAATCTCACTTTGGCTACTCTCAGTAGAACAATTTGGTTGTCTTCAATATTCACAAGCAGGGGACTGATCAATTCCTATACACAAATTACTTACAGGCAGTATTTTCTTCAGGCCACAACGTAAAAACTCATTTCTCAAGTGTATCCTGAAATCAAGTTCTTCTGGAGATGTAACAAGGGCATTGATTAGCTGCATACATGCTACCTGTTATGAGAAATATAAACATAAATTTTATGTATAGGACGAGAATATTGTCTTTTACTATGTCACTAATTATAAAACCAAAAGTCGAGATGGATATTATTTATATCCATGGATATTTAGATATTACACATCATATATAGGACAAGATTTTGGTTAATTTAAGAAACATCAAATACTGCTTTGTTTTTATGTTGTGTGTGTGTCTGCCATGTTAAAGTTGTATCACTTAAAGGATCATACTTTATTTCTGAAAGTCATCCCCACACTACAGTTCCACACTGTAATTCCTTTCTCCTCAGTATTCGCCAATTTGAAAGTGAACTGGTTTTCCAGTAATTGAAAATACATACTAAACACCCCTCCTCAAAAAAATCCAACCCAAACAACAAAACTACCTCAAAACCACCCATATACAAATTAATTCACTTCACCAGGTGTCTTTGCTGCTCCTCTGCAGCACTTTTGCAAAATGCCTGAAGTCTCAGGATACTGGCTATTGCTTTAATTGAGCAGCTGTGCACTTTAATTGATTTACTTTAAACCAGGTAGACAATAGCATAATGCCAAAAGTGCTGATCCACATTAAAAGACTAAAATGGGACTCCAGGGAAATACCAAGTTGGTTAAAAAGATGTTAACTGCAAAGAGTAGTGGAAAAAAATAAAAATCAATAGCTGCAGAGAAAAAGAAAAGTCAGATAAAAGCACCCTTCCTGTTTTAATTACATTCACTATTTAGTTTTAATGGAAGACCGTATAAAGTCTTAAATTTCTATTAAAACACTCTTTCAAAGGCACTCCCTTTATATAGCTGCATCTTCAGATAATGTAGTATCATCATGCTCGCTTGAATGATTCTTGTTATTTTACTACTATGACATGACTTAACAAGCCAAAGTACATGTCCAATCTGAAATTAATAGAGAGAAGAGGTACCATCTGCTATGATTGCTTTTGCCAGAAGAGACTCTGGCTCAACGGTTTGTGCTAATACATTACAAATAAAGAACAATTTTGTCAGAAACAAGTTAATGACTCTTGCAATTGTACCTTTACTGCTGCATAAGCGTGTGTGAGGGGGGGGATGCTGTATGATTGGCTTTGTTTGTTCTAAATCAACAAGGTCATAGAGTAGGAGACAACTTCAAAATTATTTTTTTTGTGATATCATTATAAAGGATAGAATGTCATTTCATAGAATCATAGAATGGCAAGGGTTGGAAGGGACCCCGAGGATCATAAAGCTCCAACCCCCCTGCCACAGGCAAGGCCACCAACCTCAGGCCTGGAGCCACACAAGGTTGCCCAGGGCCACATCCAACCTGGCCTTGAACACTTCCAGGGATGGGGCATCCACTACCTCTCTGGGCAGCCTGTTCCAGGACCTCACCACTCTTTCTGTAAAAAACTTCCCCCTAATATTCAATCTAAACCTTCCCTCCTTCAGCTTTAAACCATTCCCCCTTGTCCTGCCATTATCTGCCCTTTTAAATAGTTTATTCCCCTCCTGTTTGTATGGTCCCTTCAGGTACTGGCAGGCTGCAATGAGGTTCCCCCGCAACCTTCTCTTCTCCAGGCTGAACAAGCCCAGCTCCATTTATAGAAACTTATTGGACATCATTAACTTTTCAGCTTTGAAACAAGAAATGATGGCACACACAGCGTTCAGACAGCTAGCTGACCTATGAGATCTAAAAATGGGAAGAGGTATACTCTGCGTGGAGGTATACCTGCCCTGCCTGCACTCTCCTTTCCCATAACTTTCAGCCATTGCAATTTTACAAATGCTGTATTATTAGAAGGAAATAAGTCAGTCATCTTTAGTAGGATATACAGTAACTTAATCATTGTGTCCTAGGGTCAAGGTTTCACAAAAAGGTAAACGATTCAAATGATTCGAAAGGTGGTAGGATTTATCCTAAGTTGTCATCACCAGGGAGAATAAAAGCAAGTTTCAAAAATCCCAATAAAACTTTTGCCCACAGTTTCTAGAAAATTTCAGTACAAAAAGCCCCTTGAAACTACTTGACTGTTTCAAAAATATGTATGCTTATCTATTTCGTCATCCAGTAATACTACAAAAAAGGTGAAAAATACTCGAAATTTGTTCCTACCACAAGCACCTCAAACAGTAAGATACCTCAAGTGTGTGCTCAGTTCAGGCATTCCCATTGCTTCAAGAGCACAATACTAAGCTGTTCTGGTTTTTAACATATATTACATCGATGGAATCAGTTCAAAGGCATAGCACAGGTTTTGTTTACTCTGAGCTGGGCATGGGAGTTGGGGAAGGGAGTATTTAAACAAGCAATGACAATTAGGAGTACTTTTTCCTCCTTCTCCCTAAACACAGAAGATATACAAGAAGCACTGCCTCCAGCTCCTTAAACTCGAACTTCCTCAGGGCTCCAGTAACAACTAAAATGTTTCTGAGGACAGACTAAGAGCTGGATCTTTACTGGTCCATTAAACCAGTCAAGAAGATCAAGCAGCGACAAGGATGATAAAATGCTTTCATGGACTTATTATATGAGCATTACATCTGGCATCCAAAAAAGGAGTATTGCTAGTCTCTTTAGGTCAAGACTTTTTAATCCTATTTTTGGGATAAGGAAGCAAGTTTCTTGGGTTTGTACTGTTAACAATTAGAAACTCTAGTATCGGCAGGCCACTTCCATTTAATTTTCCTTTTTTTACTGAATACTGAAGTAATAGCACTAAAAGACATTGCTAGTAAATAATATAAATATCATAAAATAATCCACAGTCTTGTAGTATTTTAGATTATTTCTGAGGTTGTAATAAGCATATTAAAAATGTAAACCCACCTGCAGTTGTAAGAATTCATGGTTTTCCAATCCTTCAACAATCTGAGAAAAACGTTCCCTGTTGTGCCTTTCAGCAGCAGTTGTTATAGCACCTAAAAGCTTGTCCAGACTAAGAGAAAGAAAAACTGTCAAAAATCATGCCACAGACAACTTGCTCATTTTAAAAATACTCAGCCCACTATTTACACAATTCAAGACTTTAAGATTAATGAAGAATTTTTAAAAATTAATAAATCTCTAATTTTTTGGGACATTCAGTTAAGAAACAACCAGTGAGAAAAGAAAAAACACCTACCTTTGCAAAATCGTGGACTAGCAACTTAACTGATGTGTTTGTCATCTAGAATTCTAATGAAGTGTCCTCCCAGAAATCAAAATGCTTTTATTTATTGCATACAAGACACAGAGGTGGCCATTTTTAACCTTTAATAAACTAAGACACTCCATAACTCAAAGCACAGACTTGGCTACTGAATATCTTTGCTTTTAAAAGCTCATGTGCGTGTGCTATGTAACTCCGTAACTTGAAGTATCCACAACTTCAGCTGTAAATGTAAACCATTTTCTGTTTTCAAATTTCTTATTTTTAAGGTAGAGGTGATACTATAAGAAAGTCCATATTTACTTCTATATTCTTTCCATTAAATGCTCAACTGATGAAAAATCCTAGAATGTGGTGTCAAATAAATAATTTTCCAAGATAATAAAATCATCTGCCCTCCTGAGGGATGTCCCAATTTCAATTCTCCCCACAAGAACAGGCTCAGCAGTGCCCAATGCTCACATACATTGCTCTACACTGTCTTTCAATCCGGCAATTTTCCCTGTAGCAATTAAAAGTTCACAATTCATGATCATACTCATCAGGATTATATGAAATAACGTATATATAATTCTTTCTGCATTCATTTGTAAAAAGTTATAGCTCATGAAGTCCTCTCTTCCCTACAGTAAGCACAGTGCTTTCACACCTTCCACTTCAACCATGGTTTGCAGATCTCTGACCATGTGCTTTTGTCCAATTTAATACTAGATTAATGCATTGGGACATGTGAAAGTCTCTTTGCATTTAAACAACATTAAGTAAAGACTTAACAGGCTTAACATTTGCAGACTGACAAGTTTTCAACTGTTTCCAAACTGACAACTCATGAACATTAAAAAAAAAAAAAGTTTCTACATCTTACTTACATATTTTCCTCTCCAACAATACATAGAGCAGAAAGTAATTTCACTGTTTCAGTCATCATGTGTGGTTGCTTTGGATCAATTGCTCTTGACAACAGCAAGAGACATCTTTCATCTCCTAGAATCCTTTGCAATCCGTACTTAAAGAAACAAAAAGTTTACAGTGAAAAATCGTAAAAGCCTCAAAAACTCATCATCTTCAGATCCTTAGGAATCCTCACATCCCCCCCACCTACATGAAATTAGGCAACACTCTACTAAAACCTTTGGCTATTACCACTGGGGGACAGAAGTCTGCCTCCCTGATCTTACATTTGAGGCTTTCTCCAAAGGATGTTATGGTATCTTGAAAATACAGATGTATGCAAATTATATGGTATCTTTTCCCTGTAAGACTTACAAGTCAAAACAACATTTTCCAGACAATGACCAACAGAGGTTGAAATTCTTTTTTAATACCTCTTATTTATTGAATATTCTATTTCACTTTCTGTACAGTTAAATAGAAACCCTTATACTCCGGCCTTTATTTAAAAGTAATATTCTTTTTTATTTTCATTAGCTGCAGGACAGTTGATGAATCAGCTCTCTAACTGTCAAAGTCACACTGTAAGTGTAGGAATAGCCAGGGGAAGCATGTGACTATTTAACATCAATTTTCCCACTTTCAGACAGACTAAGCCGTGAGATTTTACTAAAACAAGTAACAGGAGTTAAAAGTATCTTTAACACAGTTATATGTGTTACATGTGGGGGGATTAATCACAACACCACTTATAATTTTGCTTTATTCATAGCAAAATCTTGAGTTTAACACATCAACTTGTAGAAGCAGTACTCACATTTTGTGAGCATGAGTAACCCACTTTTGAAACAAGTTAGATACAACCTAAAGCAGACCACAGTTTTTTACCAACTTTAAAACTGTAGCTAAAAAAGATACAAAGTTGTGTATGACTTAGTATCAGGTAAAAAGTACATTAAATTCACAAAAACAGTCATGTACTGAAATCAGAATTGAGAAAAATATTTTCTTTTTAATTTCACATGTAATTAATTTCCTAATTTATTTACCTTATATCCATACTATCCAAATATTGTACTTCCAAAAATTCAAGAAAACTAAGATAAATTACATATTCAGAAGGTTTATGAATGAGACTCTCAAAAAGTTCATTAAGTCTATGACTTACATCTCCAGAGTCAACTAACAGTGGATATACAATCTTTCCTTCCATTTCCGAGATCCAACATGTTACATAGACCTTATCAACAAAAAACAATTACACTATAAGTATCAGAATTGAAAATATTTCTTACTTTATTGTTCATAAATGCTTTGAGGCACTGGATAAGTTTATGTTGATTCTTCTTATCAATATTTTCTTGCCTTGAAAGGGAGAAGGAAAACAACAATAAGTACAATCTTCACAAGCTTCCCCACCCCTCCCTTCCGAAGATGAGAGTCCTTACTGTTTCTTGTCCAGAAGCTTTTCTAATGCATCCAACATAAGTCCAAGACCTTCGTGTCCAAAATTGTTAACCCAGCTGGAAAAGGAAAAAAAGTGGTTTTAATTATTTCTTAATGAAATGTAAAACTTTTAAGTTATGTCTCAAGCATTGCTTGTACATCTCTTTATAGATGCTGCTCTAAGTCTCAACTTGCCAGGAAGATCAACCATTACAACAAATGCTTAGTTCCAACAACTAGATATTGTTGAGAACTGCTGTGAAATGAAAGATATAGCAGAAAGTTGCAAGCATGAAAACTACTTCCTTGTGACAGCAAGTATTAGTATAATTACTCCAGTTTCAAAAAAAACCAAAACAAAACCCAACCAACCAACTGCACAATTCTTTATTTCTAAGAAAAACCAGCACGATGCAAACTACAGCAGAAATTATTACTCACCTGACTGGATTGCTCGTTAGAGACACTCTCAAAGACTCTAGACAATTAAGAAGCTTTTCCTCTGAAATTCCAGATCGCAATTCATGAATATATTCTTGTGAGGACAGTGTGCATTCATGCTTGCTGTTTTTCAGTCCACCCTATCACACAAGACAGAATGCAGCTTAATACCATATTGATCATAGTAGCCTTTAGATGATAACATATAATGCCAACATTTCTTCATGAATTTTAAAATCACAGTTTTCCCTATAAAGTTATGAGACACACCTGATTTGACTTGGTCGTGTTTCGTAGCTTAGGCTTTGCATCACAAGAGTAAATATTTTTTCTGGAATCTTCTTCATTTCTTTGAGTAAGTGCATGTACTACATCTTGGCTATAACAATTTAATTCCATCATTTAGTTGTATTAACATGTTTAACTGCTACACAGTTTCATTTAATATCTACTTCACAACATCGTAGTAGAAACATCCATCAATAGAAACACCTAAAAAGCCCCATACTTGAAATTAAGCTTCCCTGTTTATTCTCACTGTACCTGGCTTTCAAAAAACCTGTGGATAATCACTACCGACATAACTTGACTCTCACATTTATTCTCTCTTCTATGAAAGAAAGGAAGATAAGCCAACAAGGAAAATGACTTTGAAAAGGAGCTGGTATCCACCAGTTTTTAACATCATGCAACTGCAAGACCACATTAATTCTTGCTGCAACATAATTGCATGTTTGGCCACTAATAGAGATCACTACAGGAGCTTGTTCCTTTCAAAAGAATCATATGGAAGATTTGGAAAAGAGCATCTCCCTACTTAAGCAGCATTACAGAAAATACTGAAATACTTTATAGGTAGTTTGAAAATACCCCATATTCAGTTTTTAGAGCTGTAGTATTCAAAATCATAACCAGAAAAAAATTGTGTAAAAGATTAGTTGCACCTTTTGGTACAGTTCTGACAAATTGCAGAGAAGTAGGCTCCTCTCATAAGAGTGGTTATGATTAGCACTCACTTCCTAATGCTCCTTAGTTCTACATTGTCGATGGAAGGAAACCTGATACAGATGCGTCACAGGTGTAAAGGCAGCATAAAACATACTGCACCTGGAATAGGATTTATATGTATTTGGTTTTAAAGTATCAGGAACTTCCCTGACTACTGTAGCTTTCTAATTGTGTCTCTTTCAAAAAGCTACACTTCATAAAGTTTCTGGTTTGCTGTATTCAATTTCTTAACATGCCTAAGTATGGCTGGTAACAAAAGGACTTATCTAAATTTAAGTTAATGATTTTGACCTACATATATTCCAGTATTACTTCATAAGACAGAAGTATTTAAATACTCACAATGTACTTTGAGATTGATTGTTCTCACCTCAACAAAACAAAAAAAGCCTTGCACAATGAATGCAAAGACAATAGTGTCTTCTGGCCTACATCAACGTTGAAGATGTTTCTTACTGACACACATACAAATTATACATCAAAGGATCAAGAGGGAGATAAAGATGAGTAAATAGGATTTAGAGGAGCTGTAAATTATCAATAGCAACCTCCTGAACAAAGAATCTCTCTTCTACCAAAGGAAGCAGAAATAAAAGGGTAGAGATGGTCTTTATAAGAGTAGCTAATTACTTTAAATCAAAGTAGTATATTAGCACTACATATTAAAACCCATAATAAAAAAAATTCTCACTCTGAAAGACCATAAGGTAAAGAACTAGAAAACTGGAACAGTTTTATACTGTTCATTGCACAGGATAGGAAATAAAAAAGATTATATATGTAATTAATGTATATCATATTTAATGCAGCTTTTGTCACTTCAGACAACAGCCACTCTCAAAACACTAAAAGAAGAAAACAGAAGAATTGCTGTAACCCACAAAACTCTATAAAGAGATGAGATGATGGAAACTTCAATCAAGTGCCATTAGATCTTAAGCTAGATTCTGAAAAGCAAGTTAGAATGCAAGATGTAATTGTTTTCTGAAAAAGGATCTTTCAGTGGTTAGCCCTTCCACTGCGATCCACTGCAAGCTCCAAAGGAGATACCTATTCAGATAGGGCATCTAAGATACTTTCTACATCTTCTTTCATCTTCAAAAGAGATGATCATTAAAGGTGGCTCATAAAAATCTATACTCAAAGCCTTTCACCCAAATACTCCAACTCATGCTAGAGAATGTGACGGCTACTTGCTGCGATCACCTTTTCAGTTTCAATCCACTCCTACATTTAGCGATGCTAACTGGAGTGCTACAACCAGGTGCTATTTCTTTCAGTTTCCTAGTCAAAGACAGTTTGATATGAATACTGTTTAAGTAATGCTGTGCCTTTACACGGAACAGATTGTAATATATACCCTGCTCACTGACTCTGAAGTACAAGGTTTCAGTGAAAGTTATGCTCTAAGTGAGAGCATCTGATAAAGACAAAGGCAAAACTGAAGTACAAAGAAACTCATAGGGTTGGGTTCCACGCCAGAACTTTCAGAGATTAAATCAATACAGAAGACCAAAAATCTTAGAAATTAATTTATGACCAGGCCCCTTCACATTTAAGATATAGACTTAATCTTTCATGACAACTCAAATGAAAGCCAAGTTTAAAATCCTGCTCTGGGAAAGTGAGAAGCGATGAAGTTTTAGTGAAAAACTAAGTTTAAGGGAACTCCCAGAAGTCTTACAGAAAAAGCAATATATGAAAGAAAGCTTAGTTTGTTCTCCCATTCAAGAAGTAAACATAGTTAACTCTGATCTCTCTTTAAGACACATTTCAAGGTTTAAGAGACAGAAACAACACAGAGAGAGGCAGACACCTTACAGTGCAGGATACAGCAAGAAACAAAAAAAGTTTTCTCTCTATGCAAACTTTTAGTTAGTATTTAGAGCACCAGGCACCGATTAAACATTTTAGGTATTTTCATTTCAGTTTATTCTACTGTACTTTGACTTCAGGTGATTTCCAAGTTTTTATCTAGACAAAAGAACTCCTCATCAAGGGCTTTCATAAATATTAGAAGGGACATTGCAAATGTGCAGCTTTATACGCTACCCAGATGCACCACAAGAAACCTCTGAAGAAGCTTGAGAACCAGTATCTGACAAAATGGTAAGGCAAAAGCATTTTGCCCTCCATGGGAAAGAAGCAGATATTCCATTTACTTGTTGGTAAAGAAGTCTGGAGATCACCTGCACCAAATGGATGGGCTATAACATTTAAAGCACAAGATCAGAAAAATCTGCATAAACTACTCCTCTTTGAGGCAACAATTCAGACCTTATTAGGTGCTTATTAGTGACTGCCTTCAACAAAAAGCAAGATAAGTCTAAATTATACTTCTTGGTGACAATGAACTGGTAAGCTCTCAACGAATCTTAAGTATCCCTCAAAAAAGTATAATGATTTTGTACCAATAAGATAAACATTACTGAAGTAATTGATAAGTATTTTGCTATAGCAACAATTCAGTTATGACCACTGAAATTGTAAATCCAAGATAAAAATACAGAATGTTCCAGCCTCATCTCTAAAAATGGAAGTGTATTCATATGAAAAAACAAAACTATCGTGTTCATACTCACCGGAACTTTACTTCCGACTATCTGCATGCAGAGGTCAGCCAAGAGAGGTTATTGTGTGAAAAAGATAATAATAATACATAAATAAACACATCAAAGTACTTAGTAGGATGTAGCATCACACAATTTGTTCAGTGTTTAATCATTAGTAGTAGTTACAGTCTTTTATTACTTTATCAAACTGTTTAAAGAGTTACAGTTTCTCAACAGGAAAACAGCAATTCCACTGCAGGAGAAAAAAATTGGAAATTCTCTTGCTCTGCTGCTGAATCTTCAGTATATTACAGATGTACAAACAAGCAACTAAATGCCTAGCTTGACATCTACATCTTGAAAGATTAAGAGATACGCCATTTTCTTTAAATTTTCAGGTCAGATATTTTATATATGACACTGAGAAAAAACACAGAAAAAACTAATGGCATACTGACTTCCTCGTACATGTAACAACTTACTTTATTGTGGAGCTTTTGATCTGTTTAGATGATGTCATCACTGACTTTAATTAAGTTTTCGTAATCAAAAACATAGCCTGCAGTTATAAATCTAACTTGCAGTTCAGAACATCTCACGTTGTGTTTTTCTTGAAGTGCTCAGTATGGATGCTTTTAATTACATGGATAATTAAACAGTGATTTACAGGATGACATCTTCTGTTTTTTACCATGAAACAGCATCCCTGCATTTTCACAAACAAGCAGTTGACTCTCTACAGAAGGAACTCTGCAGAGAGGCAACACAACTTTGCCCTGATCTAACACTTCACCCAAATGACCTGTGAACACCAGGACTATGTATTTCTGCCTTTCATTGTCAGCTGTCTGCTGCAATCTGATAGCAGCCAGTTTATTGAACAACCATTTTTATCTGATTAATAGCCTGAGACAGAATGATTTTGTTCCAAGATGTGAATTTGATTACATCTATTCAGCCTCTACCTGCTTCATTTTCTTATCTCCTCCACTATTCTTTTAGGAAGTTTTCCAGAAGACAGAAGACCCTGGAAGTCTTAATCACCTCTTCTCTCCTCTTCCTGGTGGGGCTTCCTCTAGAGGCACAAGATGGACTGTCATCACTGGACAATCTCTTTTCCTAATTTACTACCTTCTTCTCTCACCAGTGTTGAGCACCTTCATTGTGATGTCAACAGTTCAGTTCTGAAACAGATTTCAGATCCTTCCCCATTTCCCAAGTACAATTTCCATTGTCAACAATCTCTCTATCCAAGTGGGAGAAGGAATCGGAAGCACAGATAATCACTTCACAAGAAAGCATCCAGCTTATTAGCTTCTATCCTTCCTCCATCCCCCAAGGAAAAGGAATGGAAGGTTTTTTTACCCACTGAATCCCAAAGTTTCTTTCTCATTCAGAACCCTGACGACAGTACAGTGTTTCAGAAAAGCATGGTCAACATGCTGCAGATGGCACACAAGGCAAAGAAAATTAAGCACCAAATTAAAAAATAATTTGGCTAAGACAACATCAGCAAATGAGAATGATATTTTCAAATAAGTGAAGGAAGCTCAAAAGCCTAACTAAAACAAATGTGAAAGGAACTGAAATAAAAGTCACATCAACTGGTAAGCGTGTTTCGTGAGGCCTAAGCGGAAGAAATAACCCAAGTATTTTCAGTATAAAAAAGGAACAGAGATGAAGAGTTATCTGTGACCAAAGAAAAAGGTGAAAAGTTTTAAGAAAGACCATATTGAATGTGATCAGCATTTTCATGGAAGACAAGCCTGAAGATGGCTTGAAGAAAAGAAAGTTTCACAATTCAAGATGCAGTAAAATTGGTTAGGGTTTGAATTCAACCAAGCAGAACAATAGTTTAACTACACAGGAGACAAAATTAATGGTGAAAATAAGGTTTTGCTTTATTGTAAGATCTTAACATTTAACAATTGAGCTGCTGTTTATATTTTCAAATCAGTTTAAGAAACTAGCTGTTAAAAGGCTAAGTTAGGGCAACACGCTACAGAAAGGTCATTCGTATTTTTCAACCTTAAATTATTCCATTCAAATGCTGAGATTCAATTGCAAGAAGGACTTACTGAAGCACACAAACATCAGTACAAGCCCTTTTTCCACTGGGAAAAACATTTTCCACATATGGGTGTGGAAGACACCCATACCAGCACAGATTTAAGTACAAAGCACACATTCCTGTATGAGGACATTCTTGGATTTTTATTTAATTATTAGTCCTACTTGGCAAACACAACCCTAGTTCTGTTAATTTGCCCATGCTGCAGCGCATACGGTGGCAGTTACGCAGTCTGTTAAGATTTCCAGCAGTTACACATGCAACGGTAGCCATGCTTTTCTTACTCAGCTAGAAAAGTCACAGCAGCTTAATGCAGCTACATTTCAATATCACTACAGATGAGAGAGATCACTACCGTGGAACTTCTTTTTGGAAAAGAATTGCAAGTATTTCCACTGCAAAAGTTTCTACTGCATCAATAAAATTTTTGCTTACTAAGAAAAATTTAACATTGATCACCAAGTGAAGACAAAATCCTTACAAAACAATCAATAGCTCCATAAGATGGTCTAGGCAGAGCATACTAACAGGAAATTCCATAATATTCACTACATAAGCTTGAATAATTCTCCAGTAACTTATATGTTTAGCTAGACCATGCTTTAAGCACTGGATTCTTTCCAGGGCTGACTAAAGGACTGTAGATTTTGTTTAAGATTAACTCCTGCAGGAACATCACTCCTCTCAAACATAAATCACCATTTTCGTATTATAATGCAAGTTCTTCCTCACTTAAGTTTAAAATGTTTAATGTGAAGCATTTGTATTTAATAACTGCATGTCATTGTCATTTTCATTTTTAATTTAACTCTGTAGAGCTGATTTTAAAGGTTAAATAAAAAACAATTCAGTTGTAGCCCTTGCAGTCCATACTTAAAGATTCATTAGTTAGACATCAACATAATCCTATCTGCCAATTTATTTTACTAAGAAACGGATGATTATTTAATGCTATCTGTATTTAGCACTCAGACTCAGCTCTGTAGAACTGCTAGCAGTGCTGCCATTACGTATTTGAACTATTATTCCACATACTCTTCATTTCTAGCAACCTTTTATTGGACACAATTACTTACGTGTGAAAAAGGGACGAAATACATCCTAATTTCCCAGCAAAATCATGTGTTGCCTAATTTTTTTTGAAGAACGATGCTGATTAGAACACTCTATCACTTGGAGCATACTACTGCCCCATGGATACAGCTATCTCCCTCCTGAATACTGGCATACATTCAGTTCCTCAGCCATCACCACTAGCTTATTTGAAATTCTATGACAAAGAGTGGCACAGATCAGGACAAAAACCTATTTCTAGGGAAATCACAACACACATATGTATGTGTATGCTTCATCCACCTTTCATGAATTTTTGTGGCATATTCTCCTTTTACACAAGAACTGTATTTGTCATAGCCAATTTTTAACGCAGAAAAAGCATTACTGTTGTACTTGATAAGTTATTGGTACTAATAGTCCTACTACAGAAAATAAGCTGCAGTTCTTCACTATTTGATATTGTATTTCTCCATCCCAAAAATAACTGGAATGTTCAGTGGTTCTTTTATATTTCTGGCACTCCAAAACACATTAGAAAATTCTGCATGAAGGATATATGATCTAAGATTTAACAAGTGGACTTAAGTACAGAGAAAGATCAACAAGAACGAAAGCTCCTGATAACTTTTTTCTACTCAAAGTATAACTTGAAACTCATTTTAATACCATTTTTTCACTAGAGGAATAACTTTATTTACCATCAGGACATTTCTTACCAGATTATTTAACATGCCGTCTTCAAGCCAGCTGCAGTACTCAGCATTTTCAAAGCTAAAATACTGGCTTTACTTGAAATACTTGAAGCATTTTGATTCCCTGTTTCCAACACTGTAAATAGTACATCTAGTATGTATGTCATTACTGAAAGTTATACTATCCCTTCCAAGAACTTTTGGCACTTTTTTTCATTCATAAGATGAATTCCACAGAAATATGCTCAGGTTTCATCCATTACTCCACATCACTGGATTTGCATCTTCTCACACCTTACATGAAAGCATCAAGTTTTTACATGGCCCAGCAACTGAATACAACCTAATCCTTCAGACACAGCTGTAGACTTTGAAAAGTATTGTAGCAAGTATGGATGTTTCATTTTTTTGGGATTTTTTTTTTCCTCTAACATACTTAATAGATAATTCCAGATGAAAAGTTTCAAAGTTTTAAGTTTGAAAACATAGCTATGAAAAAGCTAAGCTTCTTATTTTCATCTGCCTTGGGAAGATGACTACTTACAGATTTTGTAGTTGCAGAAATGTACTGGACAACCATCTCACGTTTTGTGGACAAGTCTTTATCTCTTAAAGGAGCTTTACGTTCTTCATTTAGATTCATGTCTTCCTGTAAAGAAACATACCATCTTCATGTTGAAAGAACAGCAAGATTCTATTTTATGCTTTTTATTAGTCCTTGTTGGTTTTAAACTCCATTCCTTAAGTGAACAATTCATTTTTAAATAGACAGAAGTAACTTTTTCCAGTTTACTGTGTTTCAGTTTGTTTAATTCTGAGCTGATTTTCTCATTTAATTCTGTCACTCCAAGCATTTGCTGTTTTCACCACTTAGCCAAACCTCTAATTTCATGAAGCGCAGTTGACAAATTGGTAAAATTTGGCTCAAGAAATAAAACTAGAAAACAAACCCAAAAATTCTACACTTCAGGTTGCTCACCTAAGTGTTAACTTCTGTTAAGTTCCTATGTTTTTTATAAAATGTTATCACAATGGACACTGTTCCTGCACCATCTATTATTACATAGATTGACTAGCTTGTGACAGAGGGTAGACGTGAACGCATTTTAAGTGATGCACTGAAAACAAACCTAAAGCCCATATATTCTCCTAAATGAAATGTAAAAATGCCTGTCTCAACTTAGTAACTGATTAAATACAACATATAAAAATACAACACAAAGTCATTCCAAGTCCTTTACAACTCAAAGTAACTTCAGATTAGCAACTAAGACCCGTAAATGTCAGTATAATAACTTACTAGTCAACAGCTTTTTCAAAGAATTATTAGTCTCTAGAAGACAGACCTCTGGTCTACTTCAATTACCATAACTTGGTTAAGTTAAAAATTATTCCTTTAATCTAATTATGTAAATCAAACAAGTATTAACTAACACCCCATCTTTCAAAAGAGATTCACAACTGTATTGAACACAGTATATAGAGCTATGCAATGGAACAGGACAGTTCTTAGGCCATACTGACTGTATGGAAGGTTACAACAAATTTAAAGACTGATACAGAAAACATCACGTCTGACAATACCAAAAAGATTGCATTTTCTGATCCTTCATGTATCAACACCAATGTGCATGGCAAAATTAATACCCACCTTCAAAAGCCTGTTTCTCTCTAAAAGAAACGCTTGCTTGTTAGCCAGCACCTTGACAAGTGATCTTAAGACAGCAATTATTCAATTGTACAGAATTCAGTTTTCTATATAGTAAGATTTTATTAATAGATCTAAGTAAACACCTTTGTAAAACAGTCAAGTTTATTCAAAGCTATCTTCCACCAGCAGGAACTGCTGCAAAAAAAGTTTACAGATGTTCTCTTAATGAAGCCATCTACAAATTGATTTTTGCTTTTTGCCTTTGCATTCTCTGTAGAAGAAGACCAAGTAATTTAAACATATGTAACACTAGAAATCCATGAGTTACTCAATAGCTTATGTGCCAATTTAGAGAGGTCTACCAGGCCCATGCTATGCCCTCCCAAGCAGTTAATACTTCCAAAGAAACAGCATTTGAAAATCACTATTGAATAAATGCCAACATGGAAACAGATTAAAACCTCAGAAAATTATGTAGTGCATCATCTTACCATCATTTTTTCAAAGAGATCCATAACTTCTTTTTCAGATAAATTCATACAACGCTCATCACCATGTGTCTGGGAAAGTGGGATTTCACTTATAGAAGGTTGAGTGTCAATAGGATGCTGAATTAGAGGTTTCTCTTTTTTCACTGCTGACTTTCTGAAGCTTGTTATTCTGTCACGCTGCAGAAACATCCATTGAAAAATTAGCAGAAATAAAAATACAGGAAAGCAGCCAATACACACGTTTTTAGTTAATCCAAGCAGCAGAGTTAAAACTCAAACTGAACTGTAAGTAAAAATATTCTAACGTTCAGAGATTATTTTTCATAGGACAACAACATTTAAGGTAAATTCATGACAAGTGACATGCAAAAGGGATATAACTATGTCT
Source organism: Laterallus jamaicensis coturniculus (assembly GCA_022605575.1). Lineage (NCBI taxonomy): Eukaryota > Metazoa > Chordata > Aves > Gruiformes > Rallidae > Laterallus > Laterallus jamaicensis. Next base: position 21,632,988 of record JAKCOX010000014.1, read on the forward strand.
CTCAGTTCCACAAGTGTGTCATTTATTTTAGCTCTTAGCATTTCAAAACCTTGAGTTCATCTTCTCACATTACTCCTAATTATCCTGATAGTGAATAAATATGGTACCACAAAGGTAATGTCCAAGTGTTCCTTCACCTGAAGAGCTATTAGTCTTTGCAGGACAACTGAAAAAGCCAGCGTTGGGAAGGAGGTACTCACAAGTTCATCAGGCTTATAAAAAAATCCTGCTAAAGTAAAATAAAGTTTGTAGAGGAATTAATGCTCCAAGTATAATTCACAATTCCTTGAGTGTTTTTGAGTACGGACTCCTGAAATTAGTGCATATTTTAAAAAGCCAGGTAATTGATTACTCACACAGAAGCAGCCACCCAGAGTTAAATACACATAACAAACATTAGTGAAAGCATATCATACAGTTTGCAATGACATTTCACTGGTTAAGGCCAACTTAGTTTATGCCTTATACCAACCCCCCTCCTTTTATTTTAAAAAAAAAAGCATGCTGAATCGGTTAATTTGTTAATAATGGGGAAAAACCAGAAAGAGCACCTCCCTCATAAGGCTATTTATTCCTGTATTATTAATATACAGCTCTATTATTAATAGAGTCAGATATTTTTAATGTAATACTAGTGTGTGCATATATATATGTTTATTTTGAAAATATTGTGTCTATAGCAAAAAACTGTTTGCCTCAACAAATACTACTATACTTGTTTCAGGCACTGAATAGCCTTATGAAGATGTGCTTTCATCTAACAGCAGCTTATGTAGGGTCCAGTATCATTCATAGCACATACTGCAATCTCTATGAAGACATCTAAACCATTTTTTTAAATTTTCTATGACTAAACAACCTCTATCAGGTGTAGGAAGTTTAGTGGAGTATTTCATTTGTAAGAAATTTAGGTTAATCTTAAAATACTCCAATCAGGTGTAGAAAAAGTGATCAAGTGTAGTGGAATACAAGAAAAGGACTTCATTGTTGGATTGCATTTTTTCTTGGCTTGTTCTGTTGTTGGGTTTGTTTTACTGTTGTTTTTTTTATATCCTTCCTTAAATTTTTGAGGGGAAAGTATCCCTAGATAAGCTGCACACCCTTTGAATTTCTTTTGAGGGTTTTTTGTGGTTTTGTTTTTAGGGGGAGGGGAGTTGGGTTTGGGTTTTCTTCTTACTTAGAAGTCTTACATTTGTGGACAGAAACACATTACCTACAAGGATAGTGTTAGCAAGGCAAGAATTCGACTTTAAACCCATTTTTTCCTTATTAGAATGGCTTACGCTACATTTTTTGAAACTGAAATTAAGGCATAGCCTATTGAAAAAGCCAAAGATATGACATCATGCCAAAAGGCAATATCCAAAAGTAGCCAATATACATCAAATGCAGTTTTAGTGTTTGCTTATACTAAAATGCCCTTTCAGCAGTGACAAAACAATGAATTTCACCGTACCCTGATCTGTTACAATTAGTAACAGACAATATTAACAACAAATTTCTTTGATGAGGTTGCAATGATGAAATCACTTGAAATCCATAAATAAATCTGCTGCACAATTACTAGGTAAAATTTCTTCATTCCAGACATGTCAGTGATGATTAATTAAGTGGCCAGTGTGGCTTAACTATTATGTATAGAAAATAAAACTTTATAATTGTACTGAAATAAATTTTGATATGTTTCTGTAAAAATACTTGGCAATAGGTTTCAAAGTATTCAGTATTATGAAGTTACTGCTACTGAATATTAGCTCCTTGTTTGACATACAATGCACACTTACTAGCCAAAATTGTAATTGAATCATGTGGCAACTACCCTTGAAGAACCACTGTGGATCCTTTACAAGAAAATTACAAGGAAGAGCAAGATCAATAACACTTGCACTGTTGAATATGTTTCAACATATCTACAGTATTGCTAAAATTGTAGAAGGCAGTTAAAGAAGCCTCTCCAAAGGGATAGAATTAATTACTCTTTTTCAATTGTGGTTACAAATTAAGATCTTTAGGAGTAACAATTCAGTTTTCTGAAATCTAATGTTTCATATCCTTATAAGAGCATGTTATATTGTCCACAACACCTGAAGTATAGTAGCATGCAACATGAGTTACCATTGTAAATTAAGATGTTACAAAGACCTTACCACATCATCTGCCAAAGTTTTTATTTGAATATTCTATTAAAAAAAACACAACACACACAAATCAAAGAAAAAAAAGTGTTACTGTTTCAGAAACCTGTTTCAGAATAACACAGTCATTATTGCATGTATTCTAACATTAAAAAGCACTTGAAACTTCAGTTGTTTTGACAGAACTGCAGCTAGATGAGCATGGGATCCAATACAAAAATGTAGGTTTGCATCACATTTCACCTTGTCTTTTGACTATTTAATACATAAACCTAAAGCCTGTACAGCCCTAGCACCCCCACTATTTCATAAACATGCAGCAAGATCTCTTAGCAAGCTTTCCAAAACAAACACAGGCTACTGAACTTCAAACCAAGTCAGCAGACAGCTATAAAACATACAGTTTCAAAAGAGTTTGAGACTCAAATTGCTGACGAGAATTGCCTGTGCCCGACCTTCTGGACCCTTCTGCCAACCCCTCCCAAACACTGAGTAATGGAAATTGAGAAATGAACTGGATAAAGCCAGTGTACTGATGATACACGAATGTTACTACTACCTCTCCCTCCCTAGTACCTTCTCACTTTTTCCCTTAACAGCAGAGAAAGCCTGCTGACAAAGATCACCAACATTTCATACATATTCATGGCCGAAAAAGCAATTTATATTACACATCAATATCGAGAAATATAACAAGGAGGCGTTGGGTTAATAAACATTGCTCAATTTACACCAATCAGTCACAGACTAGAAAATTTTTTTTTTTTTTTTTTAGGGGGCAGGAGGATTCCAAGACAAAAAGAGCAACGGTATATGAAACAACAGGGTAGTTGAGCCATAATGACAGTGTCCTGCAAGTCACCAGTTAGGAAACAGCAACTCTGTCTACTTGGACAACAAGATTTTGGATTCCTTGTTTATACTTTCACTATCCAAAACAATTGAGGTGCTTCTGGTCTACATCCCAGACCACTGTGTGCTGCTAACACAGTGGATGAGTTCAGTGTTGGACATAAACCTCTAACTGTTCAACGCACACCATAGTATTTTACTTCCCGCTGGTGAAGGGCACTAATACACTATGCTCCATCCAATTCTACTTTCTGTAACTTGGCTACAGTTGTCAATGTATTTCTGAAACAAAGAAGTCTGAAAGACTATGCAAAAAGCCAAGGAAGGGTCAAGATGGGGAGGAAGGTCAATGTATTCATGCTTTAAAAATATAATGAAGACAAACATTCAGAGGTAGACAGTGTGCTGGCCTCGCTGCATCCCTGCCCAAACTCTGGCCCACCCCATCCTACTTCTGGGGGAGGCACAGTAAGAAACAGTAAGACCTGACACTGGGTAGGTGTTGTTCAGCAAAAGCTAAAACACTGGTGTTTTATAAACACTGCTTTGGTGACAGATCTAGAACATAGCACCATATGGGCTGTCCTGAAAAAAATTAACTCCACCCCAGCCTGACCCAGTACAGGCAGCTAGGATAAAGTCTTTCTCTTACTACTCCAGGTGTTAACACCAACCTTTCAGCTTCCTAACTGCCATATATCCAAGCTCTTCCTTACAGCAACACATCTCACATACTTTTGTTACCTGTAGTAACTTCTAACTCCATACTATGGAGTTTGAAGAGGAAGTAACATGCATCTTGAAATCACAACTAAGACGGCCCTTATTCTGGCAAGTAGAGCATATCTATTTAATGGAGCTTACTGAGCAAGAAGTCCAAATGGAGTAAAGCCTAAGCATGACTTCAACACAGAGACAGCTATGTTAGCAACTTCTAAAACTCTGTATCTGTTTTAGCAGTCACTTGTACTAGAAATATTTTTGTTCCCTTCTCATTTAAGTACTGTCAATCTCTCCCAGAACCTGGAACAGGATAATCCACTCCATCTCTACATTTATATTGCATTTGTCACTCAAACTCCTCCAGCTAAAATACAGAATACTAAACCAAGATACCACACAGCATATTTTTTTAGACATCTCAAGCGCTCTTCCCAGATCTCCTTACGGTGCATAAGCTACACCGCTGCCACAAGCTACTCAAGATAAGCAACACATTTAACAGGTAGAAGAGGAACTGCAAGTAGCTGGAGGCAGAGGCAAAGCAGTTATGTACCTGCAGGTTCTCACTGACACACAATTTTGACAGTCTCTTATACTAACAAAGAAATCACCCTTCCAGTCTGATTTAAGAACATAAACTAAAAGTAGTTTACCTCCCCAGGAGGAAGTTTAAGATATCACAGTTTTTGTAGTCAGTCCTGTAGCATTAGTCTTTCAGCCATCTATAAGACAGCCAGAACATAGTAAGATGAAAAGAAATCAATCCTTTCCAAGCTTGTTAAAGACACTAGCTCCTGGATTATAGAAGCAGCCCAAAGGTAAAGGTTTTGCAAAAATCTCTATGATAGAACACTTGCAGATAAGGAATATCAAATTAATACTTATATGTATAAACATACATATAATTTAAGACAGCAGAATACCATATCTCTCGGGTATTAATACCAATACAACCATGGAACTTCAACTCCTGTATCATGCAGAAACTAGAACTACACACTCATTTAGGCTTTTCAAGATCTTTATCCATGACAAATCATACGCAGCATTACTAATAAAATCAGTAAAACAGAGTTCACAAAGTGTTTGCTTCATAGTAACTTTTTGCCACTTCAAGGAGCGTTCCCCACACTCTCAAGGAGAAATTGACACAATTGTTGTAATCCACCTGGTGTATCAAAGGTACTTAAAGTTAGCATTAGTAATAGTTTTGTTACTAATGTTGCACATTTGCATTTGGTCTATATGACACTACACAGAAAATTCTTGCTTGTTTTGTAGCTATTCATAAATTACTTAAACATGCATTATTTAAATCAGTAAACTAAAGCTTAATCTATAACCTGAACATGAAGGTAAACATTCCCCGGGGGCACTACAAAGTGAGTCACTACAAAGTGACAGCACTGACCCAGTCACGTCCCAAACAGAGAGCTGCCTGGTTTTCCCCAATTACTCTACTTTTTCCACAGGAGACTGACCATTCAGCAATGAGCAATACTATGAAAAGAAGTTAGACAACTCTGCACGCTACATAAAGCCAGAGAGTCGTCCAGGTTGGTAATTAGTAACAGCAGAGGGCACTACTCTATACTCAGTGCTAGGAGACTGAGGTCCCAAGCACTGCTCCTGAACAGGAGGGAATACAAGTCAGAAGCACATTAATCATATTGGCCACTCATCCTTTCAAATGTCACTGTCTGTTCCTCATGGGAGGGACAGGGAAAGAGGCACCTCCACACCACGGTTCTGTGCAAGGGGTGCAGAGACTCTAAGTAGCAGTTTGGTCCAATTAAACATGGAGGTTGAGAGAAACTCAAACAGCTTCCTTATTTTTGTCTGATCGAGACAACACTACCACACTCACAAAGCAAACAGACTAATCAAAAAACTCCCTCTCCCAAAATGGAAATTAGTTCTCAAGTTGGAAAAAATTAACTGTTAACAAACTCAACATATTTTTCATTTCAACAGTTTTGTAACTGAAGATACAAAGGAATCAATGAAGACAACTCAACCAACATTGCCACCTCTATTTGTAGCTCAAACTGCCATTATTGTTTTGTGAAGTCTGTAGCAGACAAACATTCTTTTGCTGTTCACTGATAAGCTTTAAAAAACAGACCAAAATTAAAAGCTTTTTCCAAGAACTGCAGTGCCAGGTAAATCTAAGCCAATAAATCTGCTGGTTGTGAGACAAAAGGGCAAGCATGGCACCAAGACAGTCAGGCCGATCAGCTTAGAGTACCAGAGAAACAGTTTCAGAAAGCCTAGAAGAAGAGGTGGTGTTATCATTAGCCAGAGCAGAAGCAAATAAAGCAAATGGAAAATGCCAGAACTACAACTAGAATCCAAAAGGTTTCCATCAAGTCTCTGCACCAATCAGATAAATTATCATCACTAAAACAGTGCAGGATCAGTGAGGCTGCTAACAGTTATACCACATACAGTCAGGGTTTGTTTCTTATTTTGATATCTAGTGATCATGCAAGACAGGTTTTCCTTTCAGCATCTTGGAAAAATATCTTGTGACAGTATAGCATGTTTTTCAGCACAGATGAGCAGTCTTTCTTGAGGATGCCCTACAGCTTTTAAATTCCTCACTTCAAACTATCAAGCAACAGTTTGCCAGTTAAAACATCTACAAGCTAGACTTTTGAGAGAAGCAAGTCATAACTCCATTGATCAATTTCCCAAACAAGTATTGCAATACTGCTTTCATGAAGCACAAAAACCACAGCTCACACAACTAACTTGGTACAAAACTCCATGGCCACATGCCTTTAAAGACCAAAAAAAATGTAATTAATCTTCCACTTTAAGGATTCTGGGCAGTCTGACAAATAATCTCTAAAATAAGTGTAGCAACAGAAATGGATACCAAGTTGCTGCATAAAAACATAAGGGACCTCCCAGCAGACTTCCCATGTTACATGTGATGTCTCAGTTGTTAAACAACAGGTAAGCCATTGGCATAAAGAAAAGGAAGTTGCTTTTTACAACATTAAGACAATAAATGGGAGCATGCCTATTGTCAGCAGCGTAAATGGGGAAAATAAGTAATGTGCTTCATGTACTTGAATTGTCAGGCTATGTATACACACTGTGGCCTTTTTTTGGTCATCTGAAGACTAACACTGCATTTATTTTGAGCTTAAAAAATTTAACTTTCAAATTTAATAACCTCAGTAATGGAAACTTTAATGGTCTTTCTTGAAGAACATTCTATTTTTGAAAAAATATTATTTCAATAGCCGAGTGCCAATTACGTTTTGTGTTTTGATTGATAAGAAAGTTCCTAAGCCTCCTTTCATAAAATGCTAGTGTAGATTAGAAGTGCATTGGAATGATTTCAAAACTCTTTTGATAGACCCATGTAGCTTTCTCTACATCTATTTGGTGCCCATAAAAAGCGCCAGATATACTTTATTAGACAAGAAGCCATCTGTCCAAGTGGTTGCTATTGCACCAATCATGAGCAGGATTGCTTGTCAGCATTGGTGTATTCCATTTACTGCACCTACAGCAAGCAAATTGTTTGGCATGGAGGAAAATTAGTGCTTTTTCCTAGAAAAATAAACTGACATCTCTTGCTAAATTAGTCACTTCAACAGTCATTTGATGAACTCCTGGGACTTAATTAAAAATAAACATAGAAGAGCTCCCAGGGTGGTAAATGAGTGGTTTAGATGCTTTCAGTACTGGTTGCATGCCTGCGGCTTTTCTGCCAAGTGGGTCTGTCAGTACCATATCAGCCCTCTATCTCTGCGGCTTGTTCTTCAAAAATGCAATTGTTTGGCTTCTGAGCAGGCAGTGTTTAGGGAACTTGGCTTTTGCTTTTTTGGTACAGTATTACTGTGAAGTGCTTCTGAAACATTCTGGAACAGTTTAACTGGAAAAACTACATCAAAACAATTTTTGACGTAGTAAGTGCAGACTTCAATTCAATTGTGCACTTAGGTACAAGCAGTGGATTTAAGCTCTTTGCTTTCAGTGTAGCAGCAGAACAAAACCGGTCTGGCTAGATAGCAAAACTTGATGAGCATCAAATTGCTGATCATCTTCCCTCCTTGTTCCAGGACCTCCTGACTACAAGTGACTGATCTTTTCAATCAGACACATTGTGGAGCTGCTCAGGCTGAGTGAAAACTATTATAAAGGTACCAAGTTTGGTCAATTAAGAGCAGTGGGAATAGGACTCCTCCTTTCATACCTCGCACCCTGGAGATATTTTTTTATTGTGACAAGGTTCATTTCTACTCTTATTAAAGTTTGGTCTTACCCTTTTATAGACATGCAGCACTTTTAACTACAATTATATGCTTTGATCCTGGGATTAATATCTCCAGTTGAAACAAAGGATTTTCTTTCAACATGAGAAATGACCAGGTAACTTGACAGTGAGTTCTTTCAAAATGTTTCTGAAAACCAAAGCAGAAAATACATTGAGAAACTGATTTGTGACAATTCCTCAGGAGTTTTGCATTTTTGTCATTCCTGCTTACTTGCTTCCTATTCTGCAGTGGTGCAAGTATAGCCTTATACTCCTGTATGTGTAACAGGCTCAATTCCTATGCACTTTTCTTCATGTCATATGCAGAGACAGTTTGGGGAAGATTGTTAACTGGGAACCTTGTTAGTTTCTTTTGACACTTGTCTGTCTCTAAATTGGAGAGACATTAATTCCTCAGATGGACCACTCAGTGCATAAGGAACTGCCTGGACAGTTAGACTTCAAGAGTTATGGTCAACAACTCAATGCCCAAGTGGAGGTCAATGTTGAGTGGCATTCCACAGGGGTCCCTATTGAGACCAGCACTGTTTGAAATCTTTGCTGGAGATATAGACAGTGGGATCAAATGCACCCCCAGCAACTTCAGCATCAAGCTGTGTGGCACTGTTGACACACTGGACAGAAGGGATACCATCAGGAGGAACTTTGACAAGCTTAAGAGGTAGGACCATGCAAACCTCATTAAGTTCAGAAAAGGCAAGTACAAGGTCTTGCTCAAGGCAATCCTAAACACAACTCCATGCTGGGCACAGAATGGACTGAAAGCAGACTTCAAGAGAAGGACTTGGGGTTGTTGGTTGACGAGAAGCTCAACATGAGCTGGAAATGCATGCTTTAAGCCCGGAAAGCAAACCATGTCCTGGGTTACCTCAAAAACAGAATAACCAGGGGGTCAAGAATGGTGATTGTTCCCCTCCACTCTGGTGAGGCCTCACCTGGCATAGTATGTCCCCAGTACAATACACACTTGGAGCTGTTGGAGCAAGCCCAGAGGAAAGCCATGAAGAGAGATGGAGCACCTCTCCTATGGAGACAGACTGAGACAGTTGTGATTGTTCAACCATGAGGCGAGAAGGCTCCAGGCAGACCTCCTAGCAGTCTTCCAATATCTAAAAGGCTACAGAAAAGATTGAGAGGGACTCTATCAAGAAGAGTAGTGATAGGAGAAGGGGTAATGGGTTTAAACTAAAAGCAAATAAATTAAGTTTAGATATTAGGAAAAAGTCTTCCTTGTGAGGGTGGTCAGGCAATGGAACAGGTTACCCAGAAAAGTTGTGGATACCCCCTCCCTGGAAGCATTCAAGGCCCGGTTGGATGGGGTTTTGGGCAACCTGGGCTAGTGAAGAGTGTTGGAAATAGATCGGATTTAAGGTCTCCTCCAACCCAAAACATTCTATGATTCACAGAAAAGCTCTTGTGGGTACAGTAAAGAGTGAAATAATTCTCACAGTGCATTTGAGTTTATCTCTGCTACCATTTCAAGAGAGGATAAAATTGATAGTATATATCTATTGCGAGAGAACTGACACACTCAAAAATAAAGCAGAAGACCCACAGTAAGTTGCAAAAGTTGACAGAAAAGTCTTTTATGTGAAAAGCTTCATTGATATAGGGCAACTCCTTGAAAATGGAGTATTTCACATTTGATTTTGAGGAAGTGAAGACGTGGTTTTGCTTTGCTTGATTGTTCTCTTAAATAGTAAGAAAATCCCCACGTACCTCAATCTATTGAAACATAGCCCACAAAGGAACTGGCCCTGGAAGGGATGCAGTGAGCCCAAGAAGTAACATGTCTGTAGCCAGTAGTCAGGGAACATATGGTCACAGTGATCACATCAGCACCTTTTTTAAATCATGTCGTCTGTCCTCAGACAGACTTCCTCAGAAAGAGGAAGTATTTGATCAGAATTTAATCCCTACATTAAAAAACCCAAGTTGATGGTAAAGTTACTTTTTTCTCCCTTAATAATAATGTGATATAGAAATTTGAAAAAAGAAGCAATGCTGCTGCCATAGTAAGGAATTTTGGCTTCTCCCTGAAAAACATGTTCTAGATAGAGTAATTTCTCAGCATGGACCTCAATGTAATTCAATAGTCAAAGAATATCAGGTTAAACCAAATTTTTAGCTGCTGTGATACACACATGGGTTTTCTATTCCTTTTCCTATTCTTTCCTATTTATAACAGCTTCCTCAGAGGATTATTTGTCCTTCAGTGAAGCAGGAAATGAAGCAGCCTGCATGTTAATAGAGATGAATTATACTGAACATAACAACAAGGAAGCCAATAGTATCATTTGACTCTGGCACAGGTGAGATCCCCTGTTAAAAAGTAACAGGAATTCAGCAGGATTACAGATGCTTGTAACATGTTACAGAGAATGTTATCTTCTGCTAAAGGAGAAAGTAGGCAAAAAAATAAAGATGGTTTCCATGCTATTGAAGTGTGGTATGTGATTACATTACCCATGAACACCCACACGACTACTATAGTTTTCCCCATAAATTCACAAACCAAATGTTTTTAAATATAAAGTATTAACTGATGGAACTGCTGCTCATAAGTTTTTCAGGAATTAGTTTGCATCACAGAATACTATGAACTAACCTGAACGGATTCAGGAAGCCTGTCTTATCCACCCCAGCTTTGTCTGAAGTTCAAATGCGAATGCATATTTGTAAATTATGAAACTGAAAATTGCCTATCTAGTTTACAGATGGAAATGTTGCCAAATGCCTAGGGCTGTACTCTTTACCTTTCTAGTTTGGGAATGCCTCTGCCAAATTAAAACTGGAGAACAAAAATGAACAGCAGACCATAGTAGAGAAGGGAGAACTGTAAAGGTTAGAGAGACTGCAGCATTGCTAGGTGTATTTCTAGCTCAGCCAGGAAATTGTGTGCTGAATCAAAAGAAGTTTCTTCACCTAACTTTCTTCTCTTGATGAGAATAAAGCAGCGGAAGATCCTCTCACCACAGAGGAATAGACAGGAGGAGCTGAAGCAGTTTAGTCAAGTGGATTGTCTGAGAAGAGCTCTTGCTGCCACATTAAGAAGGGAAAGGGGAAACTGGTCCCCCCGGAATTAAGACTGGAGGCAGTACCAGAAATCAAACACTGTATTGCCACCAAAGTTGAGATTAAAAAAATCAGTTTCTGCATGCTTCAGTATTGAATCTCTGGTTATAAATTCTGTCTCAAGTCTGGTTATAAACTGCCCTCTACTAATGTGTCATGTTCATTAGTTCACTCTGTGAGTGGCTACAGCTTTTATAAGCAAAAACTCAGAGTGATTATGAAAACAGCTCTTATTGTACGTAAATTCTATTTCAGTGTATACAAAATTAGATTGCAAACAATAAAGTAGCATTTCTAAAGCCATGCACTGAGCTAATTTGAGTTGTAACTTCTTTGTGTGACAACTTTTGAACTTAAGACAGCTGATACGGGTTTACCCAGATCTTGTATTTAAAACTTTTGGCTTTAATGTGCCCTCTAAGCGAGTCTGGCACAAAAAAATAAAATGTATATGGCATCAGTGTATATGCTTAGCCTGATATGCTGTCATCTTTTTTTCTTCTTCATGCAAATACCTGTTCTAATGCAACTGGAACACTGCCACTAACCATCTCAACTATTAATAACTGTCAAATTCTCTTCTATTCATGCACTCACACAATTACAAATGCAAACTTCCAGCACAGTTCCATTACAAAGCCACAGTATTTTAGAAGTTACTTGAATTTTATAGGTATTAAAAGAAAAAAAAAAACACACACACACAGCAGGAGAATACAAAAAACCCAAATGTAATACAGGAAAGCAGGAAGCTACATACTGTACAAGAACTATTTCTATCTGTTGTTAGGAGTCTATAATCTAATGAAACTCTTGTTCGCTTAGTATTTGTCCCTCACAAACCTACACATTAAAAAAACCCTACAGGCATCCTTAAAGGTCGTATTCTAACAACCATGGTTTGCTCTTGCCATATTAATAAAGAATAATAGACTGCAGAACTACCATTTTTCCTGACCCAAGTACAAGTTTGGCTTTGTTTAACCATCCCTGAGACACCACCACAAATTTAGAGAGCCACTTGTAAACACATAATTGTGACAAAAAGGTTTGCTCAGGAACATTTAAGTCTGTGGTTATTTCCTTTTATCTTCATGCTTAAATATGCACTACGCTACATTTTTGTTTAGGTGAACCCATACATGACAAAATTATTAGCACTGGACTATCTAATCCCTGAACAAAGAAACAGGAGACAATTAGTCTGTGTACCTTCAAGCCAACCTGCGTCTACAGTAGCTTTACTGCAAGTCCCTCAGCCTACATAGCCTAAAATTACAGCCACTTTTTTACTGGCTGTACAGCTAAAGCCCTGTAGCTCTGAGGCTTGGGATACCGTACAGTACTATTCCCCAACTGTTTCAAACTTCACTTCTTTATTTAGAAATTTGTTCTAAACTACAAGGAAGCACTACTCTGAAAATTTCACATTCTTCAAGCAAGCTCTCTCTCCTGTACTTACTCTCATGTAAAATGGCAAACTAAATATGCTAATTGGGTTTTGTTATGAAGAGGTAAGTTCATAATTCCACTACAATTGGGAGAGCAGTAAGAGTATGTTTGTTGAAAATGATAGGCACATACAGATCACCAAGGAATAGAAGGCAGGATTCTTCCCAGTTACCTTTTTTCAATCAGCTGATGACTTTTACACTCTACTCTTTCAAAACAAGTGTAAATGCATTTACCTCTTATGAAGTATAAATTGAAAATGCTTTAGTAACAAAAGCATTTTTGCACCTTTGATGTCCTCCATATCTGCTAACATTATGCAAGGAATACTTGCAAGCAGCGAACATGGATCACACATTCAACATACTACTTCCTCTGATACCATCTTGCCTCTAACAATTTACTCTGAGAATCACTAAAAGAACTAAGAAAGGAACCTTATGAGAAAGCCATCTGCCACCTTCAACTTCCTCTTCTCTCACTCTCCCTCAAAACAGCCTGAAATTAATACCAAAAAAATAGTTTCCCATTTCACCAGGAAGAGGTCAAATAAATCAAACTTTTAAGAACATTTTTGGTTTATGTAACAGAGAAGGTGTGGTGATATATTACAGCATGTGCTACACCTTAAGACCAAATATTACCACACCCAGGAGGACTGAAGATCTGCAGAAGCTGTATCCAACCATGCATTTTCCATGTGTGGGTTTGTTCCAGAACTGAACTTCCAAGCTATTTCTCAATTCCCACACATCAGATGAATTTATGGTATAAATGACCATATAGGCTACAATACCATTTAATTACCATAGCAGATCCTTTTCAGATCTCCCTATCCAATGCATATAACATGCTACTTTCACTCTATGTCCCACGAAAACAAGCTGTGCTGAAACGCAGGCGCAATTATAGTTTAATAGTACCAGTGAATGAACTTTAGACAAGCCAATAGAAAAGGAGGAATTCTCAGAATTCCTCAGAGGAGGAATGCCTCAGAAAAGCTGATTTTTTGCCACTCCTTTTCTCCATGCAATTTATTAATACTTAACAAGTAGAATATACTTGTTAGGCAAACAAGTTAGTACTAGCATTGTCAAGAACAAATCCACTTATCTACTTATTAAGAAGTTATGTTTCAAAGTGGGAAACCTAGAGGTGCCCATTCCACCAACTGTAGCTAAAAACCTCTTGATTTACAAGATCATAAAATATCAGTTTGATACAAAAATAAAACATTTAATCTAAGTTAGCTTCATCTATCTGCAACTTGATAAATTGTTAGGCAAAACCCGAAGTTTTCAACTGCTAATCTTGTCCAAAAATTAACTGCTCTACAACCTTAATCCTCCAAAATGAAGTTACTAAATGGATGTTAAAAAAACCTGCATGTCATGACATACAAGTTAAGGAACTGCATAAAAATATTCATCTTAGTTATTTCCTAACTTCCTGTGGTTTTAAGGTTGAACAAGTAAACTGAATAACCAACTGAAATTGAGTTGTTTCAGCACCAACCGCCATCTCTTGCTCTACTTTATCTCTAAATTTGGGCAGGCGTTAAAAGAATTAGAAGGAATGTACAAGCCATTATTGCTTACATATAAAGAACTACAATTGATACAGAAAGATTAAGTCATCTTGTAGCCCACCTGATGTTTTAAACTTATCTTTTCCTTCTACACAGTCATCAGCTATCACAGTATCATCAGAATGCTTTACAGGTTATTTCTAATACAAACACAAAAGTGTCCTCAGTAACTGGATATACAGCACCTCAATGCTTAAGTCTCAGAAAACATCACTTCTATTTGGTATGTACACTGTCTGTTTTCACTGTTTTCACTGTAATTGACTTTCATATTGCCTAGGTAGAAGCTTTGTTTGCAAAGCTTCCTGTATTGTACAGAATAGTGCTAAACTTTTGGTTTACAAGTAGTCCAGGAAGTGTAATTACCACAAGCAGATGTGCTTATCACCTTACCTATCACATCTTTTAAACAGTGCCAATATCAACTCACATTAAAAAAATTCCCCAAGACATTAATTTTACTGTTCAGTAATGGTTGTACCCTAACTAACTCCACTTGCTGGAGTATCCTGACTTTGATCCAGTAAGGCCAACAGTCTTCTAAGATACAAGCATTTCAGTTCACTTGCTCCTCAAGCATCCACTTGAAGGAAGAATCCTTTGCAGGCATGCCATGATTTTACCCAGAAACACTATGATCTCAAATGTAATGTATTTTATTCATTTGCCAGAAAGCTCAGCTCAACCTGACTCATAGTTCATGTATGCGGTATACAAACATCTGAACATGTCATGTATAAGGAGCATATTATCTCTCCACAGAAGAAAGACACCAAATCATCTTAGGAGTCAGAGGCAATATGCAATGTAGGTCCTGTAGCACATCACGTGTCTTACAGTAGCACTTCTTTATTCTTGCACTGATATGGGTGGAACATCACCACAGCTGGGAAACCCATCCTCCCAAGCACATTCACTTCTGTTCTAAAGCTAATTGATAAAAGCTTTTATTCCAATGGTTGACGCCAGTTTCTGGCACATTAGTCAGAATGTTGAGTTCATAGCTTTTGATTCATCTCAAAGCTCACCAGGTTTAAGACTTCAGTATTAAGCTTAAACAATTTCTGCTCTTAAAACAAAGTACGTGTTGCTCCTTGTTGGATGAATCACCAAAACTACTCGCACTCCAATCAAACAAGCTTTCTTATAACTAACAATTTATTTTTCCTGTTAGACAAGAACTTTTTCCCAATCTACTTTAAAAGACAGTGCCACACTCAGACAATACCTGCAAACTAAATTGTTGAATAGTAAGTGGAGTACCTTGTCCTGAACAACTACCACACAAGCCTGCAGTGAACTTGGGGTATTGTAGCATACTTTTAGTGTGGCGCTAGCCACTACATAAAGAGAATTGTTTCCTACTTACTCTATTACTAAACAGACAAGATACATTATCTTGTTTAATAAAGTTTAAGAAAAATACTTAAAACCCCATTGGCCATCTAATTTCAAGTCAGCCAGTGTTTTAATAGTCAGAAAGCACCACAAATCCTGTTATAACATCTTCTCTCATGTAGCAATTAACACAATCACAGACATTTGAAGAGATCTCGTGCCTTTCTCAGTTTAGTTGAAACATCGGCCCAAAAAGCATGGTAAACACCAAAATCCAACCAGCCTGCTAAAGACTTCATCCAGATTTCCAGGTCTTGAAAACACTCCAGGGATGGAAATACCTTTATCTCTGGTCAATCAATGCTTAATAATCCTTCTAATGCCTGTTTTTTCTTCTCCCCCCCTCTTATACTTTGTGGCGACTCCTGCGACTTCTCCTGCTCCTTTCTATGACCCCTGTCTCATGTTCTTCTTCCATGAAGTTCTATAAAAGCATGGCTAAAGAGATGAACAACTTAATAAAACTTTGGATTGAGATAAACTATGCTAGCTGTGTCAAATTCAAGCACAATGATTTTCTAGGTGCAGAACAAAATTATGTAATTCTCATGTGATACTGAAGTGTTAAAGAGAGCAAACAACATCTAAGTTAAAGATTAACAGAGGAATCCCAGAAATCTCCTTGACAACCTTAATTTAGTCTGTTTCCCCTAGTAAAACAAGCATACTTTTAGACAAGCAAAACAAGCAAATTGCCAACCCAGTTAAGAAAGTAACTGCTTACTGCTATCTCATGCCAGACTATTCTCAGGACTGGCAGGAGATCAGATGATTGTTTGCCAAAACAATTTAAATTTTTTTCTGCCTATTTTATTGTAAACAAAAATAATGACAAAACCACCCAGAATTCATTCCCACCTCCAGTCCTTGTGCCAGCAAAAAATGGAAGGGGAGAAGGGAAGATGAAATCAGAGCTTTCTCAGCTTTGTTGCATTCAACGCATCAAAGTGCTCATACAACACACATGAAATTTTACAAAAATACTCCAGTTCATATACTATGAGTATAAAAAATCATAACTAAGTTCTCATTGTGCAGTTCTGTCACATTCAACAAGTTATATGAAACTTGGATGACTTAAAGCAGAAAATAGGAATTAGTACTTCTAATATAGCCCATCTTCAATTATTTGCGTACATACATGTGCAATTATCTTACAGAAAAAACAAACCACCATTTTCTTTTCTAACACAGATACTTTCCTGATTGCCTAGTCTTATGAGTTAGTATCAATCAGGCTTCAGTGTTTTGTTTTTTTTCTTAAATGGCAATCAAAAAAACCCTCCCAAACAATAAAGCCACCAAAACCACTATGCTTCTGCAGACCAAGCACCATTGCCCACCTTTTACTTTCAGCTAGAGAGCATGGGGAAACAAAAAACTTCCACCTTCTTCTTCTAGAGTTTCTCTTCCCCCAAGAATAACAACTTCAGCACTCCCAGCTCCCTGTCATGTAGAGTCATTTTTGGTCTATCACAGAAACTCATTCCCCTAGATCTCTTCCCAATGACTTGCCTAATTTCAGCTACTATGCCAGAAACTAAAAATAAACTCCTCCATTACATGTAGTTGCACACCTTCTCCCATCAATCCCTTGTTCAGCACTCCACTTGATGTGAGAAATAAGTTCTGGAAAAAAGACCTGCTCCTCCCAGCACACTGTAAGAGATCCTTGAATTAGATGGAACAAACCGACAGAGTGCAGGTTGATTCATCTCCATAACTTGATGAATTACAAGCTACAAAGCTGAACCAAGAAAGCCTCCACAGCAAACTCTGAGAAACTTCATATACAAATTCAGTGACAAGTTGACACCTGCATGAATAACATGGTTGCTCTTGCAGAACTCCCAAATATACCTTTGTCTTACTTACACAGTTACGAGAACAGGGATAAGGTACAAACGAAGCTGCTGTCTGAGTACTTAAAGATATTCCAGGCCTCAGCAGAACCAATTCCTTATTTAAAATTCAAGACAGCAAAATTTATTAAGTTTACTCCCCTATACAACAGATGAAGCCTTTCCCTGATTAC
Organism: Laterallus jamaicensis coturniculus; assembly: GCA_022605575.1. NCBI lineage: Eukaryota > Metazoa > Chordata > Aves > Gruiformes > Rallidae > Laterallus > Laterallus jamaicensis. Next base: position 21,650,540 of record JAKCOX010000014.1, read on the forward strand.
AGTCTTGTTCTTCCTTCACAAGCTCCTGGCAGTAATTCATAAATCTGGCTGTCCACTCACACTGCCTCAACCCATCTGAATCCCACCCCTTTTCTTCCTCAGCCATAAATCCCTCTTCATGTCAGTTTCACACACCATTCACGTACACTATGTTCAGAATGAAAAACACGTACCTTCCCATTTGCTCAGTTATATTATGAGACTTTTCACTTTATCTCAGGGCAAAACTGTCTTTCAGAAGGTATCTAATTCAAGCGACATACCACTACTCCAATCCATGACAGACTGTAACCATCTTCTCAAGAAGCAAAAGCATATAACATTTGATTTTGTATGTAGTCAACATAACTTACTTTTTTCCCCCACTAAATGAACAATAAAAGTCTACTCTAGAAATTCTAGACTAACTGAAAAGAACATGCAGCAGAAAGAGTTGTCCTGTTCAAGCCAGTTTTGAGCTCATTTCACTTAGATTTTTTAAATTATGCATTTCTCTCAGAACATGTTCTCCTCTCCTAGAAGAACATTTAAATGTGTCCATGGCCTCCAACAGAAGGCCTTTCACGAGTGATTTTTAAATCACTTCCCTGCAGGCATCTTCAAACAGCCTTCCTAGCTGAAGTAGCTAGGAAATAGTACAAGTAGTATCAACATAAACAAACATCTTGTTTATCTGAAGTTTATTTATGTTTATCCTATGAAGGAAGTGAGAGTTTGTTTCTGAAAACACCACCAAACAAACCCAAGACATTACATCTCATTACCTTTTGTTAAGATAGAGGCCATCACTTTTAATACAAGCACACTTCAAGTCATTCAGTATTCTGGCCTTCTGTCATCCACTTCAGCAATTGTAGCCTTCAGTAACTTTTCAATGCCTCATACATTAGGAATTTAATGTCTTTGCCATGTGTATATGAACTTAGCTTTCAGTGACAAAAAATAAATCTGTAGTTCTTGGGCTGATCACTATACTCCATGAAAGGAGCACAAGGTGGGAGCACTTACACCTTGACTCAGTTTTACTACTACCTGTGAAAACCCCTGCACAGATTTAATAGACTTTGTAACTGGAACTCTATTCAATGAGAAAAGTTAGATAAGTTTTACATGTCTGCTACACTCCTGCTCTCGAAAATCCACCAGAGAAATGAGTTTAAACGAGTTTATTCAAAGTGAAAACACGTGTAAACAATTAAAAGTAAGCACTGTCCTTTTAATTGGTTTTGTTGCTACTGCATTTATAGTGTGACAGAATCCAGTGTCTTTGGCTTTAAAATGTACTTATGTTTCAAGTTATCAGGTCTGTAATTGGAAATACTTTAAATAAAAAAGTACAGACATAACGAAGCTTGCCAGGCCTTTCCAAAAAGATTGGACAATACCCAAATTCGTGTAGTATTTCAGCATTAATTCAGTTCACCTGGGAAGCACACTGTCTGCATGATAAACACCAATACTGGGGATGCTGCAACACAGACAAAGGAAAAAACCCAACCCCCCTATTCTCCCACTCAAAAGGTGAGCAGAACAGAGGCCACACCAACAGGTCCTGCTCACAGAGTGCTACCGCACCTCTCCCCTCCCCACAGCGACGGCCCAAGCGACACCCCGCCGAGAAGCATCCCGGTGTCACAGCCTCCCGGAAAAGACGGGAGCCCCCAGCTCCCGCCAGCGACCACCCCCGGTGCGTTACCACAGAGAGGCCCTCAGCACGCCGCACGCCCCCCTCCAGCTGTCACCTCCCTCTTCCCGAGAGCACCCAAAAACCTTCACGAAAGCTCATGGGATTGTTATTTAAAAGCCTTTAATTCTCGAAAGCCCGGCACCCCCGGGCCCGCCCGCACGCCCCTCCGCCCCACATTCTTTCTCTATTCGGGAAGCAACAAGACGGCATCCGAGCCTCCTCCTCCCCCGCCTTCTTCCTCATCCCCAGGCCGTCCCCTACCGCCCTCCGAGCCCCACAGCTCGCTCACCAGCTTGGGTTTGTTCCGGCTCTCCTCTTCCGCGGCGCGCCCACTCCGCTTCGGGTTCATCCTGCCAGAGCTCAGGGGCTCCTCGCCACCGCCAGCGCCCGGAGCCGCCTGACCGTCCATCCTCTCACCGGCTCAGCGCCACAGCAGAAACCCCTTCTCTCACCGGGACTGTATCCTCAAGGCCCCATAGGGCCGACACGCACCACCGACTGCCTCCCCACTCCCTCCAGCCACAGCTGGATCAGTTCCTGGTCCCGCTGCCCCGCCGCCTCCTCCCAATCCACCGCCTCGGAGACGCCGAACGCCTCCGCGCATGCGTGCCTCCCGGTCGGCGCTACCGCGCATGTGCTACCACGATGCGCATGCGCTGCAGAGGCAAGCTGGGGCAGCAGTATACCGCCCGAAGGGCGGGAGCTCGAGAGCATTGGCAATGCCTGCCTGGGAAATGGCGGAGCTCGGGGCTTTTGAGCAGAAACGCTTCTTGGAAAGGTGAAGCGCGAAATAGAAGTAGCTGGTCATGACTATGGCAGCATGGAGTCGGTCTGTTGGCGTGTTTGCTGGAGGGCTCCACCTGAGTTGTTCCTCAGGCTGCTGAGAGGAGGAAAGGCTGAGCCTGGTGCTCTTGTCAGTTTCTTTCAGGCAGAGTTGACTGGTCAGTGGGCGGCCAGAGCCCTTCGTGGTAGTATGAGCTTTCGAGAAAGCTGGCTGGTGTGTCATGGTAGTACATGGCTTCGAGCAAAGCCTTCTCTCCGTCTCATCTTTGCAGAGCAGCTGCTGTGCCCCATGTGTGGAGTGCCCAGGCACTTCACACCTGGAGTGTTTCATAAGGAGATGGCTCGCGCTTAAGCATGTTTCCTTGTGTTATAAATGACTTGGTGGTCCCAAACAGGATTTTAATCAAATTGAATAATTTATTAAACGAATAAAGGCAGCAAACGGTGCTGGGGTGCACGGTCAGCGCCGGGTGCGCCGGGACTCTTCGCCCCACCAAAACGCACCCCGAACAGCTCCAGTCCCTGGCTTATAGACCTTCCAGGGATAACAGCCCACCGGCTTCAACTGACAGGCTGCAGTGCTGCCAGGCGAGCCCCACAAGACATAACCATATACATCTTAAACTGACATGCTGGAGTGCCGGCCAAGTAACCCCCGCAAGACATCCTGTAGCTTTTGTCTTCCTAATGACGGGCGGCTGGTTCTGCAGGTTCAGGGCGCCTCTGTTGATCACTTTCTTTTCAGAGACAAGTTGTTTCTCCAGAGGTATCACAATGCACACAATGTGCTACATTGTGGTCCTTTAGGCGTAGATTTTACACATCCTTTATATAGTTTGTTGCTGCTTCAACATACTTCATTCAGTACATGCAAAGCCTCAAACTGTCCCTCCCAGGCCCGTGACCATACAAGGGTCTGTCATTATGCACCCCCAACATTATTCCATATTAACACGAATCAGAGGGACATATATCACACTTGTATCTTAGTTTGGAAGTACATGAGAGGGAAAGGATAACTAGTGTTTTAACTAGCACTGAACTATTGTTTCCAAAAACAAAAGACTTTTTTCTCTTTCTCTCAAATTTGGGAACACCAAATTCTGCATTATCTGAGTCATCTACATGTGCTCATGGTTCACAGCAATAAAAAACTGCTTAAAACCATTCCTGTGGGTTGTAGAATTCCTGTAGCTGAGCCTCCGTGTATAAACTGAAGGTCTCTCAGCATGTACCAGTGGATAGTGGAAACAAGAAGCACATCCCTTGTTAGAGGGCTTGTGTTGATGGATGTCTTCATAGGCTGGCTGCATTTCTTATGACTCTCTGAGGCTGGTAGAGTATATTTAAAAAAACGTAAATCCAAAAGTAAAAATCAGTTGATAAAATCTGATAATACCAGCTTTCAAATAAAATAACAGCCTAAAATGCAGGGTCCTTAAAATTAGAATAGACTATTAGTAGGTTATAAAATCACCATCAGGCTGCTCAGTTCTAAACTTGCCTTTAGATGTACCTCTCATTTTAGTACAAGTTGGGGTTTTTTTACTTATTTTAAAAGTATGTATTTGGGCATAGTTTATGCTATCCTCACCACACATAAATTTAGGGAATTAAACAATCTAATAACTTTTTCATCATGACAGGCAATGTCGTGTAACTTCCAACTGCATGTACAGCGTATTGTTCAGCAGCAACAGTTTGCCATTTTCAGTTACAGACCGCTAATCTGCTGTATCTATCTTCAGATAGACCTAATGGCTGTTTCGTTCTTCTCTGTCTTTATTTGTCTGTATTAAGCAGCACCCATAACCGTAGCAGAAAGGTCAGTCATTCCAGAGTTGGAGAAAAGAGACAGTCATTTCCAACTGCCTGACATCTCTGTCGGGCACAAATTTGAGAGATCTTAATCCAAATTCTGTAGCAGTACTTTTTAAGCATAACTCTTAAATGCTCAAGAGGTGTTTTTTTACCCAAATTTTTGACAATACTGCTCATACTGCTTTAGCCAACTCCTCTTCAGTAAAACTTTTATGTTGGACAGACCTATAAGATTCAAGAGAGCAGGCAGAACATAAAAAAATAATTTCTGGTATGAGTGAGAACAAGTGTAGGTGGCAGAACTCAAGAAAATTGACCAGCTGTAATTTAGGCATTAAGTTAATTTACTTTTTGATGGTGTAAATCTCAGATCACATTTATGATCTTTAGCAAAAGAGGAAAAAAAATGCACCAAAATTTGGTTTAGGGACATGGAAAAGAAAATGCAAAATGTACTATTTTTAGTACCAGTGTGCAATAACAACTGTACCCTGATGTATGTGATGGAGAAAAGATGCGCAACCATCAGGCTATAGCTACATCATGTGATGAAAGAGCTCTACCCCACAAATATTCTTAGTTCCTCTCTTCCGCCTGCCTATTTGTGTGCTCTCCTGGAACAAATGGCTGGTTGGTTAGCACAGTTATTGTCACTATTTTTTAACTCCAACTTAAAAATATTTTGCAAGTCTCCACAAACAGTGCTTAGCCATGACTTAAAATTGTTGTTTGAGTTCTACAAAACCACTACAGGAGTTTCTGAAGACCTGCTTTTGACTAGATATTATAAATCAAGCATCATTAGTTCTATTTCACAGCCTCAACACTGGAAGTTAAAGCCTACCAGCTTACCATGTAATTTTTTGAAAATATTTTCAGTCATACTTCAGAGTTTTAGTAATTTTTTTCTCCCCCCACCCCTCCCCGTTTTTAAAGACTGAGAAACAAATATTCCATGTATGAACTGAAGACCTATGAGCTTGTAAACTCTCCAGGCAATTGTAAACACAAGTTGTGAGGTGAGTCAATGGAAGTATACCAATTAGAAAAATTTAAATATAAAAGCCCCTCCAAACAGAAACAACCAACCCCCCCAGAAAACCACAGCTCTACTTAAGGCAACCAGAAAACCTTCAGATCATTTCTCCAGTCAGTTTGCAATGCAGCATTTTGGCCCATCTCCCAGAGCAACATGGAATTCCCTGAGGGTGGAATTTAGTAGTTGTAGAAACTGTTCATAACGTTGTTTATTCGCTGAAGAAAAGGTATTTTAAAACTATGCATTTTACAACATTAAAAATGTGTAGCTAAGGGCCACCGCTGTGTAAATGATCACCTTTCTGTTTGTGGTTTTGCATGTAATCTCAGTCACGTTCAGTCACATAACCATAACAGCTGATTGTGCAGAAAACTGCAAGTGTGCATCTGCAAAACACAATAAAAATAGTCACACTATTACTGTACAGCAAAATGATCACTGACTGACAGGCATGAGAGATTTTGAGCCTCTCCAAAACATTAAATTCTTTATATCTACCAAGCAAAATAAGAACTCACTGCTCTTGTATCCTACCTCTAAACATAAAGCAAGCAGTTGTGCAAGGTTCCAGAAGATACAACAGTCGCAAGTAGATCTGCAAAAGAAAAGGGTTCTAGGTTTATGAGATTTTATCAATTCAGTGATAGAATTTCCATTTGCCAGAGAAGGCAAAGGTTTCTGCTTAATAACACCAGTTCTAAAACACCAATAGTCAGCTGGTCACCAAACCATCTGTTAACGTTTCTGTCCATGAGAAGTGCTCTATTCTCCAGGTTTTTGAAGAAGAAAGTTAACAATGTTGAAGTCTTTGTCCAAGCTGCACTAGAGGGAGGAAAAAAAGAAAAAAAAAAAAAAAGGAATTGTGCTGTGTACTACCAGCTCTACCACAAAAGAAAAACATACATTTAACTTAGCCACAAACAGGAAGCATGCTGCTAAGTCACCCAGTAGTACATTGCCTGGCTTTTCATCCAAAACATTCTGTATTGTTAGCATAACCACTGTAACACAGAAAACATACCACAATCCTTCCCCTACTTCTGTTAAGCTATAAACTAGTCTCCCTGGTCAGTATAGGCACTGCAGTCAGTTTTTACTCTCCTGCCTCTTCATCCTTTTTTTTGCAGTTTTAGTTGGAATATATTTACCTTTAGGAATTTTGAAAATCCCAAAATGTATCTTCAGACGGAAGTGATTGTTTACTGTGCATAAGAATGTGCTAAATAATAAAAAGGAAATCACAGTGTATGTAGTTTATCTTAAAAGGTAGGAAAGTAGGATTAGAAGTATTAAGTACTAAGCAAAGAAAATCAATGAAGATCATTAATGGCATGTGAATAGATATTCCCTATTGACAAAGTAATCTCACTTTCTAAAAAAATATTGTCTTTGACTACTTAATAAATATAATTTATTTACAAACTTAAATCCAGAGAAAATCCACTCACTGATAAGATAATTCCAAGAAATACTTGTTTGCTAAAACTTTATTTAAACTAAGCCAACAATTTCCTGGCCTGTTAGAGGCAATAATTGTGCATTCTAGAATGTTTCTGTAAATGAAGTCACAATAAATTACTATCATATTTATACAGAATTTGTTACTGATTTGAAAGTACATTTAACATCATATTAATTCATTAAAGTGACGTTTCATGCTACAATCATTAACTGTATCACAAATGTTAATTAAAAGCGCAGCTAATTCTAACCGTTTCTTTAAAAAGATAGTGATTACAGCTTCAACAAGCTTAATTTTCTCTGACTACAGCTACATTTGGTCTTTAACTAGCCGTGAGATGGCCACACAACAGTTCAATTATTAGGCTATATGCTTGTCAATTTTACGTCAACAGAGACATTTCGCCTGTAGTTATTTATAGGAAGAGGAAGCTGACAGTTTCCGACCTTTTGTTTAAAAATGTTTCCATGTTGCATATGTTAGCAAGGTAATTATCTCTGCGGTCACAGCAGACCTACAGTTCAACTAAATTTACTAAGTTTAGTTCCAATTTGAAGCCTAAGGCACTGCAGCTAAATGAGGAATATCACTATTAAATCGTATGTTAAAAGTACAGCCTACTTCTGTGACAGCACTTTCTTCATTAAAGTGTCTTATATACCAGAAATAAACTGAATAATGGTCTTAATCTGAACAAATTTTAGTGATTTCAATTTACTCCAGGCCAGTCTCCCATGATACTTAAGAATTAAAACATTTATATGCTTTTTATATTTATGTTTTCCCATGTGATACTTTTGTTTACTAGCCTTTTACCTCTTTGAAGCAATTAATTGATTTAGGTGTATTCTGTTGTCACCATTTTTTGTATTTTGGCCACATAGTCTAGAATTCTAGATCAGAACTAGGGTTATTTTCTCTAAATGTTTGGGTTTTTGGGTGGGTTTTTTGTTTGGTTTTTTTTTTTACATTCAGTTTCTAGCATTCATACCACATTCAGGTTGGCCATGAGTCAGCAGTGTGCCCTGGTGGCTAAGAGAGCCAATGGGATCCTGGGGTGCATCTGGAGGAGTGTAGCCAACAGGTCTAAGGAGGTGATCCTCCCCCTCTACTCTGCCCTAGTCAAGCCCCACTTGGAGTATTGTCTCCATTTCTGGGCTCCTTGGTTTAAAAAGGACAGGGATCTGCTGAAGAGAGTCCAAAGAAGGGCTACAAAGATGATTAGGGGCCTGGAGCATCTCCCCTATGAGGACAGGCTGAGTAAGTTGGGACTCTTCAGCCTTGAGAAGAGAAGACTAAGGGAGAGACCTAATTAAAGTCTATATCTTAAGCAGGGGATGCAGGGGGAATTGGCCAGCCCCTTTTCAGTGGTCTGTGGGGATAGGACAAGGGGCAATGGCTGCAAACCAACATGCGGAGGAACTTTTTCACAGTGAGGGTGCCAGAGCCCTGGGACAGGCTGCCCAGGGAGGTGGTGGAGTCTTCTTCTCTGGAGATATTCAAGACTCGTCTGGACACCTATCTGAGTGATATGTCCTAGGGAGCCTGCTTTGGCAGCGGGGTTGGACCCGATGATTTCTCGAGGTCCCTTCCAACCCCTACAATTCTATGATTTTTTTTTTTTCCTAGAAACAACATACATATGAAATAATTGCATGGGATTACTTCAGAGGATGATATACAAAGTAAGTAGGAAGTAATCCTTTTCCTTGATTTTGGGCTTTTCCCATAGGAAGACCAAAGAGATGATATATGAGGTAGCTAATATACACAGCAATTACTTATTATATTTGCTATTTTTTTTCTCATTTGCTTTTAAAATACTAATCTGTATCCTTACATGATGCAAGTGGTCACTAGTGCAGCGGTTACCCTTCCATCTAGCAGTAATTTCTCAGTATCACTGACAAACCCACTGCCAGGTTTGTTTTTCTTTTTTTCCCCATAGGATATTCCTAATTATATCATACAGAAATTCTTAGGCTAGTACTTCCATTTTTTCACAACATTTTGGGTTCCAGGACACAACTGCCCCATATGAATAAGGACAGTTATGTCTCATAATACTGAATTTTCTTCCCAACCTGAAAGAATTGGGAGTGATCCATACAGAGAGTGTGTAAAATGTAACATTAGCCCCAAGTACTATGTATCAGTTTTCAAACATGCATTTAATATTCCTTACATCTGCCACCTTGCCATTTTTAACAATACTGTAAGTCTTTCTGATTTAGAATCAAATTCCAATTGTTATTGTGGATTTAATGAGAGTATTAAAAGTCTTAGCAAAAGCTACAGAATTTTTACACTGGTTCTGCCTAGTATTTTATACACTAAACACCTGTGTACTATCTGTATCTGATAGTGTAGTTCAGAGAGCATGTTCTACCACTGCCCACAAGGCAATAGAAAAGATGTTTCTTCAAAATGTGGCATTTTTTTCCCCCTATACTGGGGGATTCTGTTGTCCACTCAGCACATCTCCCTACACATTGTTGGCTGACTTGCACAGTTTATCGTGTTGTGGGATGTTCCCCAGATTGTTTAGAAAATGCATATTAATGTTCCTATCTCACAGCACAATTTACTTCTCAAACATAACGCAACAGTTCAATATAAAGTCCTTTTATTTACTACATGGGTTCCCTAGGCCATATTCAGCACTAGAGACCTTTCTGTTTATCTTGTTTTTCTACATCTTCACAGCTTTTTACAAAAATTAAATACCCCACTGCTGCCATTCTCCAGCAAACCCCTCACACATGCCTTGTGATACCCAGGGCTCTCACAAAAGGACAGAACAGAATTTGTCAGGCTGCTCTACATAGTAACTTTCCTACTTTGTTTTTGTCTACGAAGCAAGCAGTATTATAGTGTTAATAATTTCTGTTAATGATATGAAAGCTTAGTAAATAAGAGCACTAACAGCTCAGAGAATTAATAATTATCAGTGGAATAGTTTTAAATGTATCTCACCATAGCGAATATTCCAACAAGTAGGTTTCTGGGTGGAATAAAGAAGTTCATTTTGATGGAAATACACATATGTTTTAAGCATTAGTAGATGCTAAAGAATAGCCTCCAGGCAGATGTACAAAAATAGGCCTGATTTAAGCTAAAGATGATAAGAAATCTTTGTTCAAGTTCAATGGAAGAATCAAATAACAAGTTGTGGAATTGTCACCCATGGTAATTGCCTGTCCAGACTATTAATAATAGTATCCCTTGCTAGAAAGAGATTGATTTTTTTTAAACTGTTCTTCTCCTTGAGTATAACACATATCATTTATTGATGGTATATACACTGTACAGAGGGATTACCATCACCAGGTCTACATCAAGATTTTTTTCATCGCTATGCTAACTTGGCTAAAGGCCAGTTTTAGGGAGAATGGTGGGACATATTTTAAAGTGTGTCCTTTTACATGAGCTAACAGTGGGATTATTTAAACAGTTTATTTGAAGGAAGGTAAACTAGTTATATGGTGAAATTATTTAGTAGGTAAACAAACACTTTTATTATGTAATTTCGTCATAGTGTTTAAAGGATTTACTGAATTTATTACCTTGCAAAGCAGGTTTTGCAACTCTTAGGATGAGAAAAATTAACCCTGAGCCAGAATATATGTGGTGTACTCCCTATATTTGTTTTGGTTCACTTAATATTTGTGTTTAACTTATTAAAATCATTAACAACTGCCACTGAAATAAACTGTATGTCTTGCTTTTCTGATGGAAAAAATTAGCTCTGAAGTCTAATCTACTTACTTATCACCTAGCACAGTTCTAGAAAGATGGTATTTCATGAGGCTTACAGAAAATTAAGTATCTTCTCTTGTTCTGTATTTTTGGTTTGTTCAGAATTATTCTTCTTTTTGTGTCTATTAGTTCCTTAAATATCACTTACAATGAACTTACTTGTAAAAAGCAAAATTCTGGAACGTGTAATACATTTTTTGCTTGTCTACATAGTCCTCTTTATAAATGAGTAAAGATGGAGTGTGGTAAAATAATAACACTAGTGAAAGACAAGATTCCTTGGATCTTATCCTGCGCACGGACAATTGCCTATCTTTTCAGACAAGTAGCTGAAGATGGGTTTGAGGCTCAGCCCAAAATAATGTGGTTTTTCACATGATAAGAACAGACATTAGACTCCATTTACTGTAAGAGGAAGTTACTTAAGGTGGCGAATGGTATTTATTTCCATCTGTTTATCCACATGCAAATATTTGTTCAGAAAATTTGTGATACAAAATTAGGAAATTAAATTTAAAAAAAAACCCAAAAAGAACTAGTTTTCTGATAGATTGGTCTACTGACCTGATTCACTTGTCTGTAGTATCCCTAGCTCTGAAATAAATAATAGGGGACAAATATGGCAATGAGAGATTAACAGACTAACAGTAATATAATACCAAATCCTCATTAGCCTTGTCTTTAACTCTTCACTATAAATGCTGTGGTTTATGAGATGTGACAATTTATGCTATGGCAGTTGGCAAAATTTTTATCCTTTCCTGTCTAACATATTCTGACTTAAAAAAGGAAACAGTCTGCACTCAGACTGCCCCAATTCACAGCTATGTGTTTAAAGTTCACTTGAAATCATGCAAAATGAGCAAGGTGTAGAGGCTGAGAGCAAGCAAAGCTTGTCAGTCAGATCAGTGTATGTTTCTGCCCATTTCTGGGTCAGAGCCTTAAGCTACAAGCACATTTATTCGGCATCATGTTCTCTATTTTATCTCAGTGATGGGAGTGAATACAAAGCTACCAAAACAAAACACTCGTCTGTATGTACCTCTCCGGGGGAGGGTGGGCACAAACATGTGACATATGTTTGTTCTATTGCTTATGGCATTATAGGAAGGTGACACAATGTCACAGTGATAAGGATGGTACAAAATGTGCAAGTTTCTTGTGTAGAATAATATAGGTTCGATTTACAGGAATGGTTACTATGTGAGTTTTAAAAAACTTTCTGACAATCTTGCATTTTCAGAATAGAAATGGTACAGAAATCTGTGGATGAAATTGTTGCTGGAGAAGACAGCAGGAGGAAAAAATTGAAGTCCAGAGAAAGGGGTTCAGTAATCTGTGTAGACAGCTGGAGAGTGAAGGTGAGACCATGCAAAGAACTGTCTAAAAGAGAATCATGAGCAATAAGGGGAAACAGAAAGGGCAGTGAGGTAGCTATGTGGTCAGCTGCTAAAGGTGTCTAATGGCATGAGAAAGGTCAGGGGTTCCCAGTTTGGCTGGAAGGTCATTGCAGACTTCATTGAGGTTGGTTTCACTGCAGCCTAAGGAAGGAGTTGAACAAGCAGAAAGCACCACAGCCACCATCTCTGCTGCAATTTGGGGCTCTGTGGTGTAAACCATGCTTAGTCCTTGGGGGACTTTGTCTCTTTAAATCCTCCAAGGACTTTTGAGCCTCCCATCCCCTTATTAAAGAAGTAGTTTTAGCACCTCAGGGTCCTGGAAGTATATACTGGTTGGAGACTGCTTATATGCAGGTAAAAATAGCTCAGTTAGCTATAAAGTATTTGCTCTGAAGTTCTTAGTTATTTTGCCTTTTCTACGTACAGTTCTACAGTTTATTAATTGAAAGATATTAATTGGAGGTTGCGTCAAATTTTATTCAAACTGTGGTTTCACTTAGAAAAAACTGTACTGCAGTCAAAAGATTTTCTTTGGGGAGGGTTGGGTTTTTATTCTGCCTGTTACTGTTTCCTGCCTCCTGTCGCTCCCTTTTGCGTACAGCAAACATGCATGTGACTGGTCTTAAGTGGATTGCAAAAGCAATCTGGGTTAAAATTTACCTGATTTCAAAATGATTGGTTTTGATTTAGCTTCAGTTCCTTGATCTTGCCAATCATTTGGTCTCAGAAATGCCTGACGTGCTAGAAGAGGGAAGATAGGTACAAGGGCAGTGTAAATCCCCCTCCCCGTTCAGCTGCTTTCAGGAATGTAGCAGCTTGCTCTGGTCTGGGCCAGCTGCGTCATCTTGGCTCAGCTTGCTGAGGAAATTGTTATATTTTGAGGAACAGCTGTGAGGAGGCTTGTAAAACAAAACCCGTGTGAGGTGACAAAAGAAGAGTTAGAGGTCGAGGTAGATTTTTTGGTGGTGTGAGGATTTAGAAGAGAAAATATTAACATGGAAACATATGAACTCTAACTGAAAAGGCTAGGGATTTAATGAATGATAGTCACATAAAAATAGGGTGTGTTGCTACAGCCAGTGAAAGCTAATTTTTGTTTGTTTGACCAGCAAGGATTCTTTGGGTATTTTATCACCTTGGTGAGTGCATTACTCTTAACTGAAGCTGTTAAATCTAGGCAGTGGTTTATGTGTGTTAAGTTCTGAACTGCTGCTTCATCTTTTTAGGCTGTGTACATATCTTCTTTGTGCAGTCTTTTCATAACTGAAAGTGCCTAAAAAAGAGATGCAGCCAGTGATAGGGTGGTGTATTTTAGTAGTACTCTTTGCATGTACTATGTAACTATAGAAAGGGGTATATTTTGACTTGTGTATATAGGAAGTATTGAGAAACAATACTTGTAGTTTCATAACAATGGATGAGCTTTAATTTTGTTTAGAAAAATCAGTTTACATAGCACTGAATGTTCTTATTTCTTTCTGGAACTTAATGTGGTATTTTAAATAAACTGAAGTGGTTTAGGTCATATTGTGAGTTCTAAATGGCATTTGTATTTTTGTTAGATTTTTTTTTTTTACCCTGTTAAATGAATCAAATGTAGCTGCAAAACAATTTTCTTGAGAGCTTGTAAGTAATTAATAAAACAACAGAGTCTTAGTGTATAACTCCAATGTGCTTTTGCATCCTTTGTGATCTACTAATTTAATCTTAAAGTTTTACTAATCATGATTGGCTATTAAATTGAGTCTTGAAATTATTTTTCTGAAGTAAATCTTCATTTTAAGAAAACTATTTTTTTTTCCTTTATCTCTAATATAGAAATGCCTGTCTCAAGCCACTATCTATAGGTAAGAATTTGTTTAAAGTTTACTGAGAGAGTGGTAGTAGTATACTGAGCTCAAACCATCAGTTACTTTCAAAGTATAGGAAAAAAATAATGTTAAGGTCAAATTTCATCCTGAGATGTTTTGACTAAAACATCATTGCAATCTAAAGAAAATGTCATTATCTGAAAGTATAATCTGAAATGCTTCTCCCTTACCCCCCCAACCTGACAAAAGATTGAAATATATTCCAAATTTTCTAATTTTTCTTATGGATGCAATTTAATGGTGATGTTTTCTTGTTAGGTCTTGAATGATGTCTAAGCTAACTTAGACAGTATCTTGGAAGTGTATTGGGAGTTTTTTGTTTTCTGGGAATAGTTTTCTTGATCTTCTGCATGGATTGGTATCGGAATGTCATGGCTTCTCTGGATTGTATAAAGCACACTGTTTCTTAGATGATTTTTTTTCCCTAACAATACAAACCTAAACTTATTTCTATGCGGAAGCTAGTTATCAAGCACAGGCTGTAAGTGTGCTTAAACAGGCTAAGGCAGAATAAGTATCTTGATGCACAGCAGTCTCCAGTGTTACCTTTGTCTTACGGCAGAATTAGTCAGCATGTCAGCATTAATAGCAATGGCATGTTTTTTTCTGAGCTGATTAGTCTGAGTTCTCGTGGCTCTCTTTAGTATTGAGATACACCTAAACAGGCAAGCACAGTAGCAAAGGAACTTTAACAGCACCTCCTTTGGAGTACCTCTGTGAAGTACATGAGTTTGTCTTTTTTAAAGTGTCTTATTTTATAGGTTTGTGTTATGAAAGAAAAAATTGGGTAAAGCCTTCCTTCAGAACACAGTGCCTGCTTTGTTCTGTGTAGTTTTGTGGGACCAGTCATTTAAGTGAGTTGAGTCACTGAACCACTTAATGTTGTTACTTGTTTATGGTTGTATATACTAAACTTAAAAATATTTTAACTATACTGATGTTATAGATAAGGGACATGACATAATTGCGAACAACTTCCAGTGTGTAGCAACTGAGCCATTATTTTGACTTTCTTTAGGATCCTTTGGTTAACTGGGATACTTGGGCTTGACATCAATTACGTCACACTTTCTGAAATCCTCAACAGTACTTTCCACAGACTTGAGTAATATCTTATTTATTGTTATAGGAGAGCTAATCAACTAAACATTCCTCTGCTGCTAAATACAGCCAGCAAGCTGCTTATGAGTCAGGCCTCTGGCAGATAATTCTGCTGCATATCAGAGAAAACTTTACTGGCTAGCTGTCATGTTCCTTGTGTGAGCAAATACCAACTTCTTGGATCTGTTTTTTCGCCATCTAGGTTTACATTCCAGTAACCAACACTTCAGTGTTCAATGTAATAAGCATATGCTCGTAAAGGACTAGAAAATTTAAAAAACCCCAAAAAACCTAACAACTTAATTGTGCAATTACTCCAGAGCACAATGATGATTAAGCTCAGAAATTTCTAATGTTATATCCAGAGTTGATAATTAGTAATTAGGCTTTAAAATGTTCATAAATCTTATTTCCTTACAGAGCAGGAGTTAAGGGCAAGTTACTGGTTAAACACAGTGATATAAAAAAATAGAACAATTTACTATTTATAGCAGCATTGAAAGATGTTGTTGCAGTTCTTTAGGTGGGAAGAAGGCATCATAAACTCACTTTTGTAATAAAGGTGAATATGGAATGAATATTAATTAACTGCTTTATAAAGACTGAAATTAATTTTGTCCTATAACTTTAGTTTGGGAAAACCTTTCCTGTTAGTTATTTGTGTATCTCTTGCCTAGTAACTTTTCATCTTTTGGTATAATCTATAAAATGGAAAAGGAGCTGTTTGCCAGCAGCTTATTAGAATTCCTTACATTTGTTACCTGTTTTAAAAGGTGATTGATGGCTCAAGTATGTCCGATGCTTATGTTTATCTCTGTCTAAATATTTTTGTATTTATATTTTAAAATAACCTAGCATAATAAGCAGCTTGTTATCATCTCAGATTAGCGGATCAAGAGTACTCAGTGACTAAGCAGCTGTACACTTGACTGAGATAGAGGAAACAATCTTTGCTTGTTCCTGACCAATTACTTTTACAATGTGACTGCCCTGACAGGTGGGTTATATTAAGCTAATAATCCTTTCATGGAAACAACAAGAAAATCAGAAGTGATTGGCACGTTTAAAAAAATATGTTGTAGTCCAGAGCACTATCTAGGAGATTAAAATGCCAAGTTCAGTTCAGTTGAGCAGAATGCCAGAACTGGTCTTCCAGTGCCAAGATGCATGCTCTTATTGCACGGATGGCAGGTACCAGATGCTTCATTCTGAAGATGGGAAAGCTTTTTTGAAACTGATGCATCTTCTCCAAAGCTTGTCATTCCTAGTTCACATATCCTTCGTTATTCCAGATACTGTTTGTATTGCTGTGCTGTGACTACTGTTCTTCCCAGTTCAGACTTCTGTTGACAAATCTGTCAGCACCACTGATTAAATACTGGCACAAAGAGGGTTAGTACTTAGCAGAGTACTTCCTGTGCTTTGCCCTTCTACAGTGTGGAAACCATTTGGTGCATGCACACTTCTTGCTCTAAAGCAATAAAGCAGAATGTCTAAAATGTTCACTGGTAATCCACAACTTTTTCCAGTTTGGCTTCACATCTGTAGTTCAACTTCACAATTTAATGCCTTTTGCTATTGTTTCACTGCGTATTTTATTTACTAATTAAATGTAGGAAGTATAATGGAGAAACTATTTGAACTGGTAGCATACAGTAGTTTAACATCAGTTCCTGGACTTATAGTTCAAAATAAGAATATGAAGCTAATGAGGTGTTAAAATGATGCACAGCAGCCAAGATTATGCTAATCTGGTTTAGTGACACGAACGGGAGAATTTTAAAGCTGCTTTTTAAAAATCATATATCCTGTTCAGACAGCTGAACAAAAGAATAGAGTGGTTTGATTCTCTAAAATGAAATATATTAGGAGCATTAATGGTTGCCTAAAACATATTCATGCCTTGGTAGTTTCTTTTCCTATTTTGCGTAAAAAGAAGGCTTAAAAATATGCAAAAATTAGCTTGAAATGAAATGTCTGGTACTAAAACATGTGCATTAATAATTAATGCACGAAATCATCTTTGATTGTAGAATAATTTTAAATAAAGTGGTCCAAACAGCTAGCATACATAGCATCTTTGGAACATGTTTTCTCCTGCTTATCTGTGTCTCAGCTTGCTCTCTAGGTATGTAGATTTTGTTAATGAATTTGAGAGTTCTAAAGAATGACAGCCTTTAGTTTAAAAATGCATCTTAAGATCTTGTGATTACTTCTTCCACCTCATTGATACTTTCTACCAATATCTAGGGAATTCCAAATGCTCAGGAAAAAAAAAAATTAAGGTGTCGTCATTGGCTTAAAGATTTCCTGCCAGACTGTTGGCTTTGTTGGAGGAACTATATGTTCTATAGAGTAGAACACTTAAAAAAGGTGAAGCAATATGTTTACAAGCTTTGCTTTATGTTTGTCACTTTTTTTCCATCAGTACAATAGTTTACACCTAGACGCATATTGTGCTATTCACTAGAGAGACCAAAAGGGACAGAAGTTAAAATTACAGAATACAGATAAGCTTTCTGAATGCATAGTTAGTTCAAAGGAGAAAATTCTGATGTCCTCCTGATGTAGGACAGGAAAAAGTCTTATAAGTGTAAGGTCAGGGAGTAGTCCTCTTCACTGGCAGAGTTCACGCTGCAGAAGCCTCAGTATCTGTCAGCTGCTGGCCTAGGGCAAAATAGCATACATGGGAAGAGCCTTTGACAGAGATGGTGTTTAAAAAAAAAAAGCAGGGAAAAAAGTCTGTTTCAAAAAATTGATTGCCTTTTGATCCAGGATCTGTTAGTCTTGCAAGCTTAATATCCCTGCAGTGTTAACATACTATACAGTAGGAAATTAAAGAAGTGATAAAAACTTGGGTGTGCTTTAAATAGCAAAAAGAATTGGACAAGATTAATTATAAAGAACAGCTCCTCTCCATCTCCCCAATGTAAACTTTGAATGCCAGTGGATTGGAGGGGAGAACTTATGGACTGATGGTTGCATTTCTGCATTTTAAACTAACTTAAAATGTGTCTAAACTCCTGGTTGGCACAATTGCTCTCCTTTACACAGAAATCTGTTAAATAGTGACTTTTAAAAAATTGCTTATGAAGCTACTGGGAGGAATAAATTAATGGCTTTCATTAATTATGTCATTAGTTAATCTTTTACCTGTGACTGCAGGTAGTGTTCACAAGCTTCTGCTTGTCTATACCTAAAACTTCACTAAATTTCCCATTCAGCGCTCATGGCAGTGAAATACATGCTTCATACAAATCAGTGCAACCTGAAATGCTAATAAAAGGTTAGAATTATTAATTATATTTCTAACTGGCTAGTTCATTTAGGGGGTCTCTTAAGTAGTAAATGGAGTGTTGTTGCTATATCTTCATATTATCTTGGTACTATAAGCAGTTTATTAGGGTGGATGACATTTTACTGGGTGAAAAAAAAATGGGTTTTAACATAATCCTCCAACATGGACTGCTCCAGTGAATGTTCCTGTGCTTATTTTTTCTGTGTGTTACATGGCTAGTAGCCATGAATAAGCAAATTTAGCCTGAGTCTTAAGTGATAGAAATATTTTACCATCATGTTTGTATCATGTTTCAAAGCTGGTTTTATCTCTGAGTTTATGCTTGTCTGAGATGTACTGATCTGTTTATTTCAAAGGCTATTTAAATTTCTCCAGTGTGAAGTAAAAGTTTTATTTAACCTCAGAAATAGGTGTGTGCTGACTCATCATGGGGCAGGAGCATTCCATCCTTTAGGTCTGTTTGTCTTACCATGTACCCAGGTCACTGCTGCTGCATACCTTTCTGAAAGGTGATGAAAGAGGAGAAAAGGAATAACAGGAGAATGGGAAAACATATTCTTTGAAAGGTTAGGGATGCTGTGCATATGTGGGCTTTCCACCCACTCCTTTGCTTTAGAAGAGGTATATGCCTAGAGAAGCCCGCTTTTACTAGCTTAGAGCTGCCTTGTTTTTTGGCTTTTTGTAGCATTCTCTGTTTACAATTCATAAAGAAATTCACTGTATTCTGACTTCAGTGAAGCCAGTTCTTTTGTGAAATGGCAACAGCAACGTGGTGACTTTATATAACCTGTATTTGACTGGTGTCATACAAATGAGATCACTGTAAAGGAAGACAAATTATGTATCTTGGAAAAAAAGATCTGAATGATGTGTCATAAGCATAGGCTAGACTTGTGTGAACAGTGAAGAAAAAGTATTTATAGGAAGGGAAAGCAAAGGGATTTTACATAGTTTTCCTTGGGTGGGGTCAGTATGCTTTTGTTTCCATTTTTATTTATGATTGGATATATCAGTATGTGAAAACTGATGCTTTCTCACTAGCCAGACTTAAGCTGGTTTTTAGTTACGTTATTTATGAAGTGACCACACAGTTTGCCGAAAACAGGAAACAGCTTTTTGTCATGCTTCCTTTTTGTGGGAGTGCTTTGTCATGGCAGCACTTAGATGTCAACTTGTCAGTTCTTGGAGACGCCCAGTGTTGCTCACTAAAGAAAGCGGGTCCAAGCAAACTGCTTGTGGTTAATGACAAATAATATTAACCCCTCCCATAAGAATAATAGTCCAATTACCACATTTCCTTTTGTACAGGAACTAAAAGGAAGCTTTCTGTAGTGCCAGTAATATTTCTACAAATGCAAGAATTGCTCTATACCAAATCTTTGGGTAAAGATGTCTCTTTTGACAGGGCTGGTTAAATGCTCAGTTTGCTGAAAGATCAGTGAAGATTTTTAAATTAAAAAAGTAAATCTAAATAAAATATACATTTAATAAAAATGTGTTTAAGCAGCAAAATAAACATGTCATTGAGCATAAACTGAATTTAAGGCATTAAAATGGCTGTTTTATAAATATTTTCTACTTAAAGCAGTGGTTTATAGTTGACAGAAAAGGATAAATTCACAGAATGCTTCTTAAAAGAAACCTAGATTTCTGCAGTTAGTCAAGACACATTTTTATCCTCCCTCCCCCCCCATGTTGGGTCTGTTTTCCAGTTTGAAGTGTTTTAGACAGCAAATACTTGTGGCTGAGAGCCTTTGACTTGGAGATTTAGGTGTCTGCTGCAGATGCATGGTAAGGGACAGTCTGTATGAACTCAGTGGCCGCTCCAGATTTCTGTCTGATCCAGTTTGTGCATCTGTAAAGTGAAGGACATTGTTTTAACTTGCACTGGCAGCAATGATGTGGCAATTTGTGAGTCTTGCATGTAGCTAGAAATGAGTAGTGAGTCAAAGGGAGGTAGCCAGTATTTACTGATAGTATCCTTGAAACATTTAGTGATGACTAGTCTGTTAATTAAAGCCTGAGTGAGTGCAGCTAATGATGTCCCATTCTGTATTTCTGGAGCTGAAACACGGACCAGTCTGACTCATAAACACACAAAAAAAAGCTGTTTAAGGGAGCAACACTAGACCTGTTGCAGCATGGAATTCCTAAAGAATGTTTGATAGTGTGAGGGAGAGCACAGAGCTGCTAGGAGAGTTTTTGAAAGCCCAACAGCATTTATGGAAACCAAATCCTAACAATATAGTATTCAACAAATGGAGAAGAGCATTGCATTAGTTATTCCAAAATACTATATGTATTTCATCTTTAATTTCTGCTTTTTCCTGAATGCTCTCCTTAATCTAATTCCTTTTCACATTAAAACTGAACAAATACTTTTCCTTTGGAAATAGAGTGCATACATTCTTCTTTCTAAGTTGGCTTTTTGCAGATGAGGCTTTTACTTTCCAGACCTCATTAAGCAGTCAGTTGAGCAGGCTAAATGAGTGTTCCAAGTGGTAATGGATACTTACTCCATGTAAGTACAACAAGATTATGAGATACTGAAATGCTGAGTACTTAACTAGCACAGTATCATTTATATTACAAATAAATCAAGTAAATAGTTCAGGCACTTATGATAGCAACATGATCTCCTACCTGGTAATAGGATACATCTGGAGCACTAGATGAGGGATTTTGTTCCTGCTTTGAACCTTGTATGTTCCATTCCACATATCTGAGAGGATCTTAGTCTTTACCAAATATAAATGCCTCTTTTTAAGTTTGTTTAAGCCTGAATATATAAGTAGGCAGAAAGCTTCCAACAAAATCTGTTTGTGAATATCAGGTATTTTTTCTTTAAAATAATTAATTTTCACAGCCACAAAAATATTGGCAATTATACCTGAAAATAAAGGTATTTCTTACCAGCTCAGGGTGTGAATATAAATCACCTTTAGACTATATTTAATTCTTTCTAACTGTTAAGTAGCCATGTGATGGAAAATAACTGCTTTGTGTAAGCACATCTTACACAGATGATTCAAGATGACTATATCCTACCTCTTGGAAAAAGGTGGCAAGAAACAAGGATGGATTTTGCTACTGAAAAATAGTATATATCCTGGCAGTTACTTCTGAGGGGAAAAAATATGTTGTAGAGGAGATACTGTGTGTAGATGATTCTTTTGTGGGTTTTAGTAGTGAATAACCAAACCTATCAAGTTATTGGAGTGTCCCTCATGTGACTTGCAGAGTAGTGATTAGTACCTATTTTGTAGGCAATAGTTTTAGAGATGCTCAAAGCCACACTGAATAAGACTGCCTTCTCGCTTGGCTAATGAGTCATTATCGTTGACAGAAACTGGGTAACATACAATGTCTGTATAAATGATTTGTGGCACTTGTGGACTAGCTGATTTTGATTGAAATAGTTTCTTTTCCTCCCCTGGTAATTAAATAATTTCGAATGATAGCTTCTATTTGCATGACTGTGTTTAAGATAAAATTACTTTAATGGCAGGAAAAAGGGCAGAAATTGAAAAAAAAATTATTGCACTCACTCATTGGACTATTGGAGTTAAGTACAGCAGAAATATATGTATGTATCGTTCATTTTCAATTTGCACTGGAAAAAAAATTTCTCAGGTGCTGTAATTTTCCAAACCAGATCTCTCAGCCATTTGGAAATGTAAATTGCAAATTCAATGCACAACAGAGTAATCCCTTGGTACAGAGCAACCAATTACATAAAGCAACCACATTTAAATATGCTTAAATCTCCCACAAAGCAGCTTTATATTTAACTTCAGGTAGTAAGTAAAAATAATTCTGCAGTTAGGAAGTGTGGATTACTTACTCGTGTGTTGAGATATACAGGTTTTTCATAACTTTACCTAGGACTGTGATGATGTAAAGTAACAGCCATGGCTGCTTCCCATGGAAGTTAACTGAGACTCAGTGTCAGGCAACTTGTAAAGCAGCTTAGCTTGTGAACTTCAAGTATTGCCCTCCTTCTAGCCCTCAGGCTGGAACAACTCCCACAGTTGTGGCAGCCGGATACCAGGTAGTTCTTCAGAAATGGAGGAAGCTAACAGTGCAAAAGGCAGATTTTAGTACAGAACAAGGCTCACTTTTAAATAGACTACTGAAGTGGCTCCTGAAAAGCAAACCAAAGCAATTTCTTCAGCTTTCTAATATTTCAGCTTGCTTTACTCTCTAGAAAGTTAACAGACGTTTTCTTGACCACAGTTTACTAGTGGAGAGTTGACAGAAGTTGGGGATATAGCTCTATCCTTTTAATATTTGCCAGATGAAAACTAGTTCATACTTAAACATTTGCTAATTATTTCCACTCAGCTTTGTTGCATACCAGACTTTGCAGTGGCATTTAGTGTTATTACTCGTTGCTTGGGAGATAAACAATCATTACTGTGCACTAGTTATTGTGTGAAATAGAGTTTTAAATGAGCCTGCTTTTTCATGAGCATGCTGAAAAGCACTAAAGGCTTGCAGGCATTCTAGGACAGTATTCTGTACTTGAAGGCAAAATAGAGTGAAATGAGTATACTTTAAATGAGAAAATTCTGAAGAAAAAATTAGATGGTTCCTAACAAAAGGCAATACTATTGTGGCAAATTTTGAAGGAGTAGAAAATCTCTGAAGGGGGTGCTTTCTATGAAATTGCCTAAATATGATTAAATGTGATAAACATGACTTCATCATCAGTTTAAGTGCTCTATTGCTTTATGTCAAACTCTTCTTAGTATTGACTGAAGATCACTTTGATCCCCCTGCTTCCCTCCTGAAGTCCAGATTAAATGTTCAGATAAAATATCATATTTTAGCATAATTTTTACACCTGACACTCGATTTTTCCACAGTTTTTAAAGTCCAGACCATGGAATTGTCCAAACTTTCCAGGAATTTAAAATGACATGATTGTGTGTCTTTTTATGTTCACATGTATAAATCCAGCATATATTTTTGCAGTGTCAATATGTTGTTGTGAATGTTAGTAGCATCAAACCACCCCACTGTTTCCTGAGCCTACAGTGAGACATTAGGTTTAACAGATTCATGGATAACATTGTGACTTATGTCCTCAGGACCTTTGTTAATTAGGAAGTGATAGTGGAACAGGAAACCAGGCATTGTATCAAAACATCCATAAGTGTTTAACTAGAGGAAAAAGCTGCAGAAATAATTAACGGAAGATATTGTGTATTACTTTATGAAAATATATTTATTATGTTGCGCAGCTGGATACTGTAATTTTTGATAATAATGTGACTAACTTGATCTAAACATGACTTTTTAATTGAACCTAAGAAATCAGGGAAGAATAACATGAATGTGCAGATACTGAGAAATGCAGCAATATTTCGGTGTAATGAGGGCCAAAGAAAGATACTCAATGTGAATAATGAAAAGCTTTTCAGACTTATTTAAGCATATTGTTGTCTCTGTTTTTTCACAAGTTCATACATATTTAACACTAGTATTGTAGTGTGTTAGTGTATTGATGATGTTCTGCCTGATGTTGAAATGTGACGCAGGAGATGCGTATTAATATTTTGTCTTGAGGAACCAAGTGAACTTGATGGAAACAAATTGACAAGGTGAAGTTTGTATATTTATCTCAACATTGGAAAACACTTTGTAACGTACTTAACCTTGATCACCTTTTTGACCTGTTCCACTGAACAGCAGTAGTACTATGTAGTACTATGTAGTATTATGAAGCTAACTGTTTAGTATGACAACGCTGCTAATTCTTAAGGAGTTAAGGTTAACACTTTGCCTGACATGATAGGCTTTGAAGGCATTGCACTAACCTGAGTTTGTGTGTGTGTGTGAAAATAAATGATGTCTTTAATTAGAAAGTTCATCTTCCTTACCTTCCTTATTATGTAAAGTATAATAGAACAGTTTGAGGCTGTTCTAGCATAAAACTCTGTAAGAAATGGGTCCCAGTGGTGCACATTGGAAGGTGGAGGGTGATCAATGTTCCTTTTGCTGTCCAGTTTAGGATTAGTATTTGATGTTTATGCTCTTTAGATGTGTATTTCTTTCCTACACTTTCTTCCATCTTCATACAGCTTTCCAGGTTTTTTTTTACCATACAGCATGTGCTTAAAATAAGTGTTCTAGGACCTGAAGTGAAAATTGTGTGCTTCACAGTAGGTCCAGAGGTGTCAGAGTCTTGTTTGTGATTACAAGCAACCTGTGAAGAAAATGTTCATAATACTATTATGTAGGGGTTAAATAGTATCTCGTGTTGAATTTAGGGACCAGTAGATCTGTTCTTTTTTTTTTTTGGAGGGGGGAGGGGGTATACCCAACTAAGAATAAAGACCCTTGGTGCATTAACTTGCTACTTCACTGTGTTTTTCATTAGAGCTATCCATTTGGTTGTGAGCTGTTTTGTAATTTGATGTTAATCTAGTCACGTATTCCCTCTCCCCACAAGTTTGTAGCAATTTGATTTAAGCTTTGCATAGACTTGAGTTGACAGGATGATTGTGGCATATAAATCATGAGCACAGATTAGGCTAGCTGTTTCCCCTGATTTACTAATCTGTATAATTTTGTCATAACAAGATTTGTCCTGCAGTTCTTGGAGTTCAGATACTGAAAACAACTATCTGTCATTACTAGAACTTGACTGCAGTTGCATTTTAAATTGTTATTGATTAAGGTGTATTTTTTTCAAGTTTTTCATAACTCAGAAAAGCATGTATATGTGGTACACAGGATTTCTGATTTTTAATTTTTTTAAATTTTATTTTTATTCCCTATCTCTAACTTGGACATGCATGATAACTGAAGATATCTATAATTGCAGTACCTCAACTAAATTCCATCAGAGCTGTGTGGCCTTGTTGGGCTGCAAGTGATCTGTGGCTGGATGATGAGAATGCTAATACTGCTTTTGCTTTTTTTCCCCCCAAACTTTAAAGCAGTACTAAGAACAAGCAAAAATGCACAGAAATATCAGTGGGTTCAAGGACATCGGATAAGTGAGAAGAGATTGGTAAACTGAAGAGCCTGCAATGTTTGAAAGCTTGGGGTTGGGGTAGTGTTAATGTCTTGGTAAATTAACTGCTGAATATATTACATGTTACCACTGAGAAATAGAATGTCCTCAGATACATGGATCCACTTTGATTTTTAGAACACAGCTTTTCGTCTCCGGGCAATTAGACAGAGCAAATAGCCCATTAGAACTCTTGGAAAAACTGCTGTTAAAAAACAAGCAGCAGTTTGCATGGGAGACTAGCCTTATTTAAAATCCAAGTAGTGACAATAAAATGAATGAAAAATAAAACTGAAGTTATCTTGCACATTCAGCTGAACAGGCAGATTCTTTGCTAAGCAGCTGAGAATAGATGTGCTTTCATACAAATGTTAGTGGGATGTTCTTGGTCAATGACAGCTTGAAGATTGCCAGCCAGGTTCTATGTTAGAAGGAAAGAATGTCACGAAAAACTTTCTTTCCTTTTCTTTTTTCTTTTCCTTCTCTTCATTTGAGAGTGGAGGGATGAGTTCTCTGTTTGAAGACAGCAAATTCATAGAAAGTTACCATGAGAGTTGTAATGAGAAATAGTCTTTAGCCGTTCCTCATTAAGCCTGTGAAAATAAATGTGCTCGCTTTACGCAGGGTAAGGTTAAGGCATAGCTGCACTAAACCTAAGTTTTATCTGCAATTGAGCACTATGGCAATCCATATTTAATAAATAGACTGATATATATGGAGGGAAGAGTCCAGTAACTCACTGGAGCAGCTCTAGAGGAAGAACTATAAAGGACTAAATCATGCCTTAAGCAGTGCTTTCTCTGACTTGCTGCCATTTCTAAGTGCTGTTAATGAAAGTTTTCTGCACAATACTTAGAAAACACTCAGATGTACGATTTTATGAACTACTAATCAATGTTTCTTACTGAAGACTGAGGTTTTATTACTTTAAACCTGGTTTTTGTTTCTGTCTGATGTAAGCAAATAAATGGTTGTGAATTCTCAGCAATAGCTATAGAAGGAGAAATCACTGGAACACAACATTTCTAGATCTCAAAAATCTATGGAGAGCAATTAATGACCATTTAAGTTTCCCCATATACCTGAAACAATTTTGTCTTCAGTGGTCATGCTCAGCAGAGAATGTCATCACAGTCCAAGATAGAATTACTTTTGGACTTGTAATATCACTGAAATTTGATTCACTTACCCAGGTCTTGTTTGTTATTGAAGGTCTGCAGAAAGTTGTTGGCAGTATGACCCCTAAAAATACTGTTTGTAGACTGTCTATTAGCAGAGTAATAAAGAAGTAATAAAGAAAGGCTCACCTGTCTGATATGTGAAGTGTGTTAGAAATAAGGTTAGAGAAAATTTGAGATAACTTGGTCTCCCCTTGCTGCTTTTGAGCCCTTGAGAAAGAGAGTACATAGGTTTTTGTTCTGTTGTGAGTGGTAGATTGTGCAGGTGCTGTTTTATATAAAGGAAAAAGCAAATGAAAGTAGTACAGGAGTAGGTTGAAGAGAAGAAATGTTGTTAAAGTTGGTACAGGTTTTTCTAGTGTTCCCAAGGAAGGCACTGCACTGGCTCTAATTAGAAGAATGAATACAAAATATTTCGAGTTGCACTGGATTACAAAGAGGGTTTTGAATTCTGAAATCTGTTTTGGTTGCTCTTTTTTCTACTGTTTGTGACACGCTGATGTTTATGGCTTGGATATGGTTGTTTCTGACTTGGACATGTATACTCTTTGATGGGTAAAAATAAATGACTGTTTGGCTGGTCCCAAAGAGTTGTGATGAAATGGCTTTAAATTCAGTTGGTGGCCATTCACAATATTGGGGTCACTTCTGTTTAATATCTTTATCAATGACCTGGACAAGAGGGTGGAGTGTATTGTCAGTAAGTTTGCAGAGGACACCAAGTAGGTGGGAGTGTTGATTTGCTTGAGGGTAGGAAGGCTTTACAGAGGATGGTAATGTTCAAAATGGTAATGATTTTATGTCAAGGCAAGGCAAAAATTTGCTGCAAAATGCAGTGCCTCTCATTCTGTGATAACAGTCTTGAAGTACCAATGCTTCTTCAGCTGCTAACCTGCTCTTTTTTCTCATCTAATTGTGTTGCTTTGTGGAGACTCTCATGGGTTTCCTATTGTTGAGTGAATGCATCTTCTTAAAGCTGTGAAAACAACTGTCTTGTTTGCTTGTATATCAACCTGTGATAGATTTGGAACATGTGAAATAGTACTTGTGTGTCTGTTGTGCAGCTTTTCCATACCTATTTAAAATTAATACTTTTTTTTTCTGTACGCCAGAAAACAAAATCTCTTGACCATCTTTTTTGACTGAAGGAAAACACAACAAAAACCTCAACCAAACAAACCCCAAAATTTCCTGAAGGTAATTGGCTTGGTTTAACTCCATTTATCTGAGCTAAAGCACAGAAAAACAAATTTAAATTACTTCGCAGCTTCTGGTGGTAAACTTGGGTGGTCAATAACAAGCTGAAATGAGTATTCCTGGTCAAATATAGTTTTTTACTGGTTCTGCTTATATTAAGGCCTTAGTTGTTGTTGAACAGTTGATAGGCTGTTTAGACATTGCTGTGAATGTACAGTAGTAATTGTGTGTGTGTGTGTGTGTACTCTTGTTTATGGAAACAAGATGTAAGTATAAAAGTCATGTAGTGTGTGTGCACTTGTTGCCAGGCTGAGTGAGCTTGAATGGTAGAGACCTGAAACGTGGTGATCTTTGCTAGAATGATTTTTCTATTATGAGGGTTGATTAACATCAACCCAAACGTTTTATTACGCAAAGCTCTTACTGTGTATGAAGTAAATGTATTGCAAACTTCATAATTAACTATCACTTGTTGCATTAGAAATGTACAGCTGATGCATGGAGGTGCTCAGACTTCTTGGATTTACTGACGGGATGGTAAATAGAGGGAGACTTCTAAAGAAGTGAGATGATGAAACCTTCATATTGCCTCATGAAGGAGGCAATAAACCAAAATCAGTATGCTAGGAATGGAGAATGTTTCACAAACCTGAGAAAAGCGTTATTTTAATAGTCAACTAACTGTTAAATATCAAGTATTGCTTTTAAAAAGTGTATTGTGGGATGCATTGTGCTAATTTTGAGCCTCCTGGATTTCTGAGAGGAATTTACGGCTTCAATTTATATTAAAGGCATGTGCACCCCTTAAGGTTGGAATTTGGAAGCATAATTAAGATGAAAACGGGAAAGCAGGGAGTAGTTATGAATTTTCTTCAGTAAGTGTTTCTAACTGCCACTGTGATCAGGAGAGAACTGAGTTCTACTACGGTTTAAACTCCACCTCACACCTTCGGTGCATCCTTCCTCCTCCAACAGTACTTCAATGGGCACCAGCAGCAAACATCATGTGATGGGAACTGCAGCGTTCTTTAGCAGTTTCAGCGTCTATGCTATCCTGTACAAGTAAGTTATAGCTTAAAAAAGCTCAATTAGGAAGGTGTTGGGGGTTTTGAGCTGAATTCTTAAACCTTCAGAGATGTGGTGGTGAATTACAGTAACGCTGTACTGTGTTACATTGGGGAATGTGTTGCTTCCCTCTACTGGCCGACCCACAGAGTATGTTTGATTTCATGAAGCAAGCAACAAAATGTTTTAAGAGCTGCCTATGCTTAGGACTGAGGTAAGAGGATTGTCATTGCAGTGTCTTACACAGGAGGAATTAAATCCCTTACCTGCATCACAAAACAGCTTTAAATTGTGAAGTGACTACAATTACATCAGTCAGTTTTCGGAAAGAGTAAGCACACTAATATTTTTAAGCCACTTCATGTCTGCTAGTAGCACCAATGTTAAGTGTTTGCAGTACATTATAAAGAGCATGTGATGAAATATTTGAATTTTGCAAGAAAGACGTTTATCCAGTGTGGAACCCATGAACCATACAGCCTCTCTCTGATGCTTAAAACGAATTTATCTTTCAACTTAACTAAAAGAATTTAAATGTCCCTTGAATTTCAGATGACAATTTGTGCATAAATATAATTCTATAAGTTGATGCAAAACCTGCGCAAATTCCTGGTCAGTCACAGTATCTAAGTTAGCAAGAACCAACACCAAGCTTTTGACTGTAGTATATTCACCGTGAATTGAGTTAGCAGTGGTGGTAGTATTCTAACACGAGTGTTCTAAGACGCTCAGTACAGTTTGAGGCTGCATTGCATGTGAGCCTCACACTGCCAAAGCCCTTCCATATCACATGCTTCCCTTTCAAGGGATTAAGAGACTTCTATGTTTCTACTGCAATTTATTTCTTCTTTAAATCATGCTACTTTGCCTCTCTAAGATGAAGAACAGCTTACTGACCTTTTTCTCCCTTTAAAGTATAAGTTCTTATGTTAAATTGGTTGTAGCTATTGAGTGACTACTTGGGTTGGCTCCCCTGAGATCCAGAGGGAGAAGGTCTTCACTCAGGACTGTACGTTTGTTCAGATGGACCCTCTGGACTTTCCTGGTGCAGCTCCTATCCCATAGCGACAGTCAGAAGGTTGATTGCTGCTCATGTCATGCTTGCACGTATTAAAAACCCCCAACCAAACAACAAAAAAACACCTAAAAACTTTGCCAGGAATTGATGAGGTGGTATCACTTGTGATGGTCTTGCAGAATTAGAATTTCACTAGCAAGTGCAAAATGTCGACAAAGACAGAAATTATCTTCTGAAAGCTTTTCTTGCCATGCCCTAACAGGAAGAACCTGGCAAATTATGTGGCTGAAGGTAAGTTCTTCATATGTCAGTTTTCCCTTTGGAGATCTGAGTGCTAGTTCCTGCTGTAGTCAGATTATTATTTATTTTCATTTTTACAAATTGCTAAGCAAACCAGCGTCTCCTTTGATTCTCTGCTGAGTATTCCAGGATTTAGTAGCAGTTATCTATATGGCTACAAAACAAATGCAGGTGTTTCCCTTATGTGTAATTTTGGTACAGGACACTAGACATAGTACCACTTGCTATGAAACTACTGCTTTTGGATCTAGACCCAGGACTCCATTTGGGTAATAACTAAGAAACAAATATTTTTATAACGTGTGATCCAACTGTTTTTTTACCTATTTAAACACCTTCCCATACAAGCATGCCTCTATAAAAAGGAGCCAGTGATGTTAGAACTAAAAAAAAAAAAATGTATTAGCAGCAGGAGGCTGGTAATGCCTTATTTGAAACCCCTATAATATGAGTCACCAACTCTGTTCCAAGGTTTTCTAGCTGAAAAATGCTAATATTTCTTTAAAATGCTTTTCATCATTGAGTCTCTAAGATATGCAGTGGAATCCTATGGTTCCTGCAGCTTGAAGTCTTTTAGAACTTCATTTATTTGTTCAAAAAGGCTGAAGCTAATGTTAGCGTGTATTTATGGTAGAGTTTGGATACTTCAGAATTTCTAGACTTGGTTTATTAGGTTTCTTGAATAGAATTACCATAGTCTGAAGTTAGGACAAAGAACCTCATCCTGAACAGCCCATCCTCGTGGGTCTCAGGAATTGTGTTGTTCCCTAGGTGGCAGGCACAATTATGTAATGAGATTAGTTAACTGGCTGTAAAATTTCAATAGAAAGGAGAAGCTTGAACACTAGTGAAATTGGTACCAAGTCTTAAAACACAGAGGGGTTTTGTCTTCTCAAAGTAGGTTTCAAAAGTGACAAATGGCATTGGACCATCTATGGGAGACTTGAATACTGTCTATCAAGGAAGTGTGACCTAATTATGGTGCAAAATTATTTTTCATGGAATATATAAACAATTCAATGTGATTGGATTCCAGTTTTGAGCAAACAGATGTAGAGCTTCTGGGGAAAAAATAAAGGCTCAATTCAACATTTGGATGGACTCATCAAAATTAGAGGCACTTGACTTGGGGCCACCTGGCAGGTAGCTTGCAAAAGAGCCGAGTTGTAAGGAAATGTCTGGTACAGTTATTGATAAGGGACAATTCAGAAACAATCTCCATGAAATGCCTTTCGAATAGTAGCTTGGGCATGTATTTTATCTGAACTGTTTTAGTCAGTTACTATTGTGATGTAAGAGCTTTGAACTTAAAGTATTCTTAAAACAATCTTTTAATATTGCACTGTTGTATTCAAACTAGAACCAAAATAGGAATTAGAATGGTAGTGCATTGAGGTTTTTAGGTTGTCCAAACTTAGTAGGCTACTGTGAGATGGTCCAGTAAATAAGAGATAAGTTTTTGTAAAGAATTTTTATTTTGACAGCTGAAAGTTAGCCACAAAGTTTATGAAGTGAATAGCTATAAATTAGGAATACAGTTTTTTCATTTGTGGGTCATAACTTGGTTTAAATGCTTTGGCACGTTTGTGTCTCTTACATACTGAAACTGATTACCAGTCAAATATTCCATGGTGGTAATATTTAAATAAATAACGTTGATCATGGCCTATTGATTACTGTAGGCACTTAGGTAACTAGTGGAGATTTCTGTAATGGATAACAGTAAATACTGAAACTGAAACAATAGTTGCCTTACTCTTTATGCATAACTAGTAACTGTTAAACAGCAAAGGTGGAGAGCAGTTTAAGAAAGGGGAAAAAAGGGGTATCACAAAAAATAAAAGCCATTATAGTGACAGGAAGTTGAAACAAGCCCATATGACTATTGAAGAGTAACTGAGCAAAGTGCATGCTTTTCTGAGAGAGGATAAAAGTATGCAGTAATTATTTTGTCATCCCAGATCTGACAGTTTCTCCTGGCCATGTCAGCAGAGCATCACTAAGAATTGCAGAAGAGGCCATAAATTCCCATGTACATCTACAATTCTTGTGTCAACTCTTGCTGGAAAGAAAGTCAGAATGTTCTTAGTAAAACCATAGGTCGTTACAGAAGTGTCCTCTATGCACAAGGAACTACAAGGTGAATGTCCATACTGTAGGAGACTACATCCTCCTCTCCTCAGTGTACTCAAAGGAGAAAATCAGCTTGCAACACGCAATTGGAAAACCAATCCAGAGTGCAGTGTATTTGGCCTGCAGTTCTAGTGCCTTGTGTAGTAGATGTATTGAACTGATGGTTAAGAGGAAAAAAAGCCAAAAAAAAATAAAAAATAGCTGCAATGTATAGATTTAAAGTCAGAATTTAATTTTGTGGTGTTTTCAGAGTTAGTGTTTCCAAAACCATAATGCTCATAGCACGAAGATGTGGGAGGGGGGTTGTTTTGTTTTCTTTTAAGGTCAAACTAGCAATGAGACCAGAAATTGGCTTAAGCATAGTGATCTACCTAAGTAATTTATCCATAGTAATTGTAGTAGCCCAAATAGAAATTTCCATCTGAGAGTTATCAGCCACAAAGTAACATATTTTATATATTTAAGGGACTTTTCCCCAAAATGCTACAAAGCAGGCTCTGATAAATAGGAGGTCGGTTGGTTTGTTTCTCCTAAACTTGTTTATATATTTTGGTTTTATGCAAGTGTACTGCATTGCTGACTCATCAAACTTTTCAGGGCATGTAAGAGAAAATGGCAAAGTTTGAGCAGTGAAACATTAGCGTGTAAGTTATCCAAAACCACTGATTTAGCTGAATCCCAAGGAACTCTTGCTCAGTGGGGAAAGCATGAACTGGTTGACTATTTCTGGAAGCAGACTGTAAGAGGTTCAAGCAATTTTATGATAGGTATTATACTCCTGCAACTTGGTACAAATTAATCTTGGACTACCAAGACGTAGTCAACTACCTAGAACAGGATGCATACAGATTGGAATATGGGACATAACACTCTTGGTTCCAACAAACATTTGATGGATGCATTGGAGTTGAATTCCACCTTTGGTAAATCTGCTTTTTCTTTTATTGAAGAAACTTTGTTGTTGTTCCTACTATTTTTATTCCTCCTCCTTTCCTATTTGCTGCCTATTTGAAATTTAAGTGGCATAAAGTGTAAATCCACAGGACTCATACCAAGCTTCAGAGCTCTTCCCATACTAAGAGAAATATTTTATTATTCCATAAACCTATTATGAAATCCATTATTATAAAAAAGGTGTGTGTGGGTGATTCAATGAGACACCACCCCAAAGTATTGAATCTCCCTAATGTTGTTTTGTCACTACAATTGCAACAATAAAATTCTTGATTGGCTTCATTGTCTTCCAAATTCTGTGCTTTTTGGAGTGTAACCTAAGCTAATTAAATGATGTTTCCTCCTGAGGGCTGGCAGTTTTGGCAAGCAAGGTGACAGCTGCACCATGTTGATGAGGAACAGCAAAACTTGTGTGAGTGGTGTTTCTGCCTTGTCAGATACAATAGTAAGCTGATAGCATTGAGGACTATAGGAGTCTTTCATGATTGTATAGCTGAACACACAGAGGAAGAATTGATAGTAGAAGGTTGTCTTTGGCCAGACAAATATGCACATGGCTGCTGCATCTTCAGAGTTAGGAATCTGAAGTGTAGGGTGACACTTGAATTTAATTTCCTGTTGAAGTTTTGACCTTCTGCAAGTCATTCAGAGTCTTTGTGCTGTAGTTTCCCTGTCCATATAATAGAAACAGAATTTGAGTCACAGGAGTGTTGGCATATAATTTTCGTACTACTCCACAATATCTTAATGAAAGGAGGTGTGTAGGTGCAATTAACACCAGATGAGTCTGAATTGCCCTCTCAACAAAGGGAAGTCTTTCAGTTCGTCTACAATAAAATTGTAATTACATCTCTGGTATCCTTGGCAACAGATTATCGTCCCAAAAGGTGGTATTACAGTTCAGTATTAATTACTGATACAGAGATCAAAAAGAAGGAAGAATAGAATGATTTGAACAGTTTCTGGGGTGTAAATAAGCATTATGTAAGTAACATTAAATGCATCAGGCTGAATATATAGAGATGTGCTCTCTAAAGAAACAAACAAATAACTTGCATAGTTAGGACATGAACTTTGGAAAGTGTGTATGATTTAAATTCATACAAAGAGATGCAATTTACTGACTATGGAGTAGTTTCTGAACAGGGAGTTGTATCAGATTTTCCTTTTAAGAAACCTGGCCTGTGAGACACAATGATTATCAGTTGGTGAACTAAAGGTAGCTTATTTTGTCATAACTGTTTTTATAGAAGAATTATCTAAATATAAATCCTTGTGTTGTGGATATTAAATACTGCAGAGAGCTTAAAATATGATAAAGTTTCCTTACCCTTTTGAGCTTGATCTTTAAGGCTGTGTAGAGGAACACAGCAAACATTCTACCTTCCCTTGTCTACCCTCTCAAAAAACGTTATTGTGGAAAAAAAATACTTATTTTCCAGGTACATATTTTTAAATATTCCCCATCTCCATTTACTTTCTACCTAGCACTTTTAAATAGCACAGTTCTCACTAGTGCATAGTGGGTTTCCTTTTGCCTTCCCCTTTTCTCCTTACTCTCTTTGAAATAAAGACTAATAAAAGTAATAACCTGAGAAGCCAGAGTTCTTTTCTTTTGTTTATTTTTGAAGAAATGATTCTGTCATCATCTTGATGACAAACTCAGTGCATCAATTCCTAGATGTACATCAGTAAGGAAGTTAGCCAGGTATGTGAAGAATAT
The DNA here is from genome assembly GCA_022605575.1 of Laterallus jamaicensis coturniculus. Lineage (NCBI taxonomy): Eukaryota > Metazoa > Chordata > Aves > Gruiformes > Rallidae > Laterallus > Laterallus jamaicensis. The sequence goes on from JAKCOX010000014.1 coordinate 21,685,353, forward strand.
TTGTGGAAATAAGATCTTGGAAACAGGACAATAATGAAGAGAAGGAAAGGGGAAAGCACTTGGAAATCACATGCCTACATTACAACCTAAAAAACACTGGCTGCTGGGAATATATTTTAACTGGGTTTTTTTTTGTGTTATTACTGAGTCAAAGAAGAAGAAGGTATAACATTATTGGTTGAATGATGTAATTTGAGTTTGAAAATTATAATAGCAATGTCTTTGAAGTGACTTCCCTACCAGAATCTTTTTTACCACAATTCTGAGTCTAAAATTGGGTGACAAGAGCTCTGTAATTTAGTACGTAATCTTACCTCTGATAGATTTGCTTACGAAAGTTTATTGAAGTGCACATGGTGCTTAAATATCGAAACCTGGTTTTGCTTTCAGTTGAAATAAAACTTTTTATAGGAGAGGGAAGACATCAGAGGACAATCTTTTCATGATTATTTGTTTCCTTATAATTGAATGCTTTGGTGCCAGGCTTTGTTTTCTGCGTTTATATGCCTGCTTGATACACTAGCAACTTTATGCTATGACTTATATTTTTTACAAGAAAACAAGATGATTTATAACGAACTGTATGAAGATACATTGCACGTGGACATCCACACATGCATATGTTACTGGATTTCATAGTTGTTCTTTTTAATGTCAGGCATTTCTGAGGTAAACACATTTTTTGCCTTGCAGATGGGGTAGTTGTGGTGTTCAAACACTTATTCAGTCATGTTTGGCAACCATAAATCTGCAAAATAAATAGGCTTCAAACTTGAAATAACTAACTGAAAGTTTAAGAAAACAAATGTTTACCGAAGTATTCTGTGAATAAATGTTAAGTGATCTAATTAGATTACAATTTATATTAATCCTGGTTTTGGCCAGGATAGAGTTAATTCTCTTCGTAGTAGTTGGTGTAGTGCTGTGCTTTGGGTTTAGTATGAGAATAACATTGATAGCAACAACTAAAGCCATCAGTGAACACATTGTGCTTGAAGTGTCTACAGTAGTAAGTCAAAAAGCTTTCCAGCTCCTCAAGTCCTGCCAGGTGCAGAAGAAGTGGGAGAGCAGAGCCCAGACAGCTGACCCAGACTGGACAAAGGGGATATTCCTACCACAGAGCATCATACTATGGGTAGACAGGGGAAGCTGGCTGTGAGGTGGGATCGCTGCTCAGAAACAGACTGGGTGTTGGGGGTTTTTGCAGGGTGTGAGCAGTCGCATTTGTTCATCACTTAGTGTATATATATTATATGGTGTTATTACTCTTATTATGCTCTCCTTTGTTATCCTGTTAATCTGTCTTTATCTCAACTCATGAGTTTGCATGTTTGTTTTTTTTCCCTCCTGACTCTCTTCCCCATTCCTTCTGAGGGGAAGGGGCGAGCAAGTGGCTGTGTTGGTGCTCAGTTACCAGCTGGGGTTAAACCACAACAATATTGCTAATGCAGAGCAGAATATCCTAGTTTGAATTATATCTTGATTTTCTGTCAAATTTTATATATTAAATTTAGTTCCTTATTACAGGATGTTTTTAATTCCTCTCTTTTCTCTCAGTCCCTGGAGGTGTAACACTGCATTGCATATTCATTCTGCTTGGTGTGATGAGGAATTGCTAAAATACTTGTCATAAGGGTGGGGATAGCTGTTCTTGAAAGTTTAATAGTTTAATTTAGAAGCAATTGTCAGGAAAACTTCCATCTAAAATAGCTACTTCTACTTTGTCCTGTCCATACAGGGATGATCCCAGGACTTAGATTAAATGCCTTTTAACCATTGTTGAGAATTCCCTTTTGAGATTAAAAATGGATGAATATTACTTTTCTCTCTTGTTGAAGTAGATGGTACAGCATCTTTCTTTAAGGCCTGACTACACATAGTCCCTCTACTTCTTAAAATAACACTGAACTTCTCTTTATAAATTTCCAGTAAAAAAGTAGGTAAAATTATCCTGTGCAAAAGGAAGTTTGATCTGTGGTTAGAAATTGGCAATAGACAAAACAAGAAAAATTTCTTCCAGTTACAAAAATGCTGATCATTAATAGTCCCCCTTAATTGTGGAGAAATTGTAGGGTTTGGGGTTTTTTAAATCAAAGTTCTTGTCAGATTAGCATAGCTACAAATAAACATTAGATGTGCCTGTAAAGGTGCTGTCAGCAAGATTGCCAAAGATGATCTTAAATTGTGTAGGAGCAGTTGTGTACTTTGTTTACTTAAAAACTAAATGACCTTTTAAAAGTTTGCTAGTAACACCTGAATTGCTCTGCAGGTTAATTTTGGAAATTGTAACTGTGAAAGGTGCTTATTAAGTATATATTTTAGAGGCCATCTTAAAATAGTTGTGATTTTGTGATGCAGTGGATTATATCCTGGATAAATACGAATTTATGTTTTTTAAAATGCATGTTAAGAATGTAATTCTAGTCTACCAAAATTTTAAAAAATCAAGTGTCACAGCTTCCCTTCAGGTGTAGAGTCTGTGAGTCTTCTGCTTCATACTGACAAGCCCATCTGCAGTGTGACTAGAGTCTACTGAAGCTCTGTAGGATTGGGGGTCTCGGGTTTTCACAGAAATCTTCTCTATCAGATGAGTAAAGCAATATATAGGAACTAAAGGCAGTGTGGACTTGAGCTGGTGTGTTCACATTCTGTTCACAGCAAAGGGTGGGAAAATGGGAATTGTATTTACCAGTTCAGTTCTAGTAAGGGAATGAGCTGCTGCACAAGCTTACTCAGTAGTATGAAGTAGTTTAATGATTTTTTTCTTCTACTTGCACAGATTATTAATACAGTAACTTTGTAATACTCTGAGTATACTGATTTTATTTTTTTCCAGTTTACTGTAACTCTTCCTCAGTTACCTGCGTTAAGTGCTATTTAATGCATCCATATCAATAGCATACTGTATATTTTACTATCACTTCTATTTTGGCTAGGAAAGCATCTGTTCAGGCACAAAACATTGGCTACAGTTAGCATGTGTGATGATACAATTACATGCCTTATTTCATCTTTGGAGGACTATAGGGATAGGAGACATGATGGTGCAAAAAGTGTTTGCCCCTACACTTACAAACCTTACTGAGAATCTCAGGGTTGGAACAGGGAATAAGAGGAACAGGAAAACTTTATTTTTTTCTGAGAATCTATTACTCATTTTACACATTAGCATTAGATAGCATGGGAAGAACAATGAAAGGGAAGTAAAAAATAACTTAGCTCTGTAGCATTGCAGAATGTTACTATAGATAGGCTGTATGATTAAAGAGCTGTCTTGGCATGTTACGATTCAAAGACCTGCAGCCTCATCTGCCTTTCTATCCTAAGGAGCTTTTCTTAGGAATTTTATACTTCAGATATCACACTTTATAGCGAAGGTTAAATTGCTGCATTTTTAATCTCTGTCTTTTATCCTTTTGTTCTATCATTATCCCTTTTCTCTTTCCTGGCTTGGCTCTTATTTCTCTCATTCATAGCTATTGGAGTGATTTGAGAAGCATACACGGATATTGGCTGGTTGGGTGCCTTTGTACGGATTAGTATGCACAACAGTGGATCCCAAAATTCAGATGTTAAAGTGTCTGTGGTGGATGGTATCTAATACTGGCCTGACCAGTCTTGCACTAAAAATCTCTAAGCTAATTGAATGACATCTGCAAGTCATATTTGCTTTCATGGAGCTCTGGGAGGCTTCAGCAAAGAATGATGTAAAATTTACTGTGATGAAAAGAGTGGGCTGTAATATTTTTGCATTTGGAAAATAACATAGCAAGATGAATTTATCAATGTATTGCTTAGACATATTAGGTAAAAACCCAAAACCTCCCAAGCTTGTCTATATCTAGTAGCACTGCAATACATGCTAAAACCTATTTTCATGAAGAGAAGAGAAGAATCATTCATCTCTGAATTTGCTGTGAACCAGCAATTTCATTTCTGGTGGGAGGGTCTTTGATTTGATTTCATTTGCTGTTATGGTTAGAAAATGTCTTTGTTCAAAGTCTCATTTTATTTTGTGATGAGAGTTCAGCAAAGGTTCTTCATTTCACTTAACTCCTCCGTTGTGCTTGAGAAATCTCTGTTAAGGTCTGTGTTCAAAATGTTGCGTTCTCTTTTTCTGCAGGGAGATTTTAGTGTTTGCTCTACTGAATTTCGTTAGAAAATGAGAGCATTATGGGATGCTTTGACTTCCCCGATCTGATATCAAGTAACTTAGGAATGTTGACTCTGTTTAAGAGTGGTCTAATCTTCAGTGCTGTGGAGCTATTAAATTGAGGAATTATTTGCTGAACAATTGATAAGTCCTGCTAAAACTGCAGTTCCTTTACTACTCCTGTTAAGATTAAATCATTGTCTACTGTCCCTTCCCCCTTCCAAATGCAAAGATGCATCAGCAGATGATGTTTTATTGGTGTTAATTGTTCTGTTCCAACACTTTTGGTGCAGGCCATTCAGTTCTGATGTTTTTCTGTAGCTTTACTTTTAATCTTCTCCCAATACATCAGATGTGGAATCTTAACTTTATCCTTTTAGCAATTAACTGCAAAAATAGCTACTACCCCCCCCACTCTTCCTATGCAGTGTGAAAACCAGATATGTAGTTACTTAAGTCCTGTTGGTTCTTCTGGGCTTTTTATGGCCTGGGTAGTGAAAGCAGCAGTGAGACTGATCTCTGGCTAGAGTTTCTGAACTATCTAATGAGAGTTTTGAGGTAGCCTGCAGTCATAAGTATGCTTGCAAGTGTAACTTCTGGTCAAGTAAACATGCCCTTAACTTTAGAGGGTGGGAAATTAGTTCCTGTCCTCTTTTTCAAACACAGCTTAACGTGTCATTTCATCGGACAGGAGAGCATCTCATGCATTATTAATCCCATAGAACGTTAAGCTGTGCACAAAGTTCTGCTGGCTGCCGAAGTGCAAAATTATCAGAGCATTGCATGTGGTATGTGCTGTGATGCTTGAAACTCTCTCTAAGGAAAGCAGAGTAACTGTGGGAAGGTAACATTGATTTTAATTTTATATTTAATCTCTGGAAGCATTTAGAGGGCAGGAAATTCTTCAGGAAGAAGTGGTACCTGAAAGTAACAGGAAAGTAGCTGTTGAACCGCTCCAAGATGACTTGCTGTATGTAGTTCAGCACAGCTCTCCTCCTTTGAGAGCTGGTATTTTTTAGCCTCAAGAGTTTATCAGCATTGGAGTTTCTGTAGTAAAGCTGCTGAATTTTGCTTGTGGTTCCTGTAATCTTTCAAAGAGCTGTTGTAGTTTAACAGGGATGAAAGCTTCTAGTTTACGTTGTGTTGTGTTTGCGCTCTAGGTCATGACTGCTGAGGAGAGGGAGATTGCACCTCATTTAAAATTACTGAACAAAATTTGCATATCCTTCTGGCAAGGAGAGTAGGACAAGATGGTAAGTAGGGGGTTTGCATGGGGGATGTGCCAGTCTGGAGTAGAGAGCACAGTGGGACGTAGATCTAACAGGAGAGGGGGATGAAAAAGCACTGTGTGGAATCTTGTTTTTCAGCCATTGAGATTTTCTGGACTGGAGGAAACCATACCCTGCTATCTTCCCCTGGCCAGAAAGGGGAAAGTACCTGTACTTTAGGCACTAGTTGGTTGGGAGTCCTACTGCAGTGGCTCTGTGAGCTTTAGGGTCTAGCTCATGCAAAATGGACTTGATATCTGAGAGAGCTGGCTCACAATACTTGCATCAAAATTGTTTTATGTCCAATGAAAGATAACTCATCTGCCAACATGAAATTGTTTCTCTATTGAATAAGTTTAGAATTCTTTGGTTTTGTGTTTCTTCATGATAGGGAGAGCATCCCAGTGTTGCACACTTAGATTATGTTAAAATAATAGACAAAGCTCTTTGGGTGGGGAAAAAAGAAAAAAAGCATATCCTAGAATTGTCTTGGTTGTAAAGGACCCTTACATCATCAAGTCCAACCATCACCCTAACCTGACATCTACTACTAAACCATGCCCTTCAGCACCACATCTAACCAGGGATGGAGACTTGACCACCTTCCTGGGAAGCCGGTTCCAATGCCTAATAACCTTCCCTTTGAAGAAGTTTTTCTTAATATATATATCAATATCCTAGTATTCCTAATATCCAATTTAAACCTCCCCTGATGTAACTTTACACCATTTCCTCTTGTCCTATCACCCATCACTAGGGAAAAAAGGTCATCTCCTGCCTCTCCACAACCTCCTTTCAGGTAGTTGTAGAGAACAATTAGGTCTCCCCCTCAACCTCCTCTTCTCCAGACTAAACAAGCCCAATTCCCTCAGCCATTCCTCATAACATTTATTCTCCAGTCCCCTCACTAGCCTTGTTGCCCTGCATCCCAAGTCTTTAGCAAGAGGCCTAAAATTGAACATACTGCTCAAGGTGGAGGGCCTCACTGGTGCTGAGTACAGGGGAAATATTGTCTAGTCCTACTCACCACACTGTTATTAATATAAGCCAGAATGCGGTTGGCCTTCCTGGCCACCCGGACACATTGCTGGCTCATTTTCAGCCAGTTGTTAGCCAACACCTCCAGGTCCTTCTCTGCCAGGCAGCTTTCCAGCCATTCTTCCCCAAGCCTGTAGTGCTGCTTAAACACACATTCTTAAACATGCAAGTGAGAAATACTGTGTTAGAATCATTATATATAATAGTTAAAAAGTGGGGCAGTCTGTATGAGGAACACAAATAGCATAACTGTCTAACAGCTTCTATTTTTGAAGCTATTAAAAACATTCCAGATCCTGTTTACTGTATGTTTTAAGCCAAGCAGCCTTTATATGCACAAAATTTTAGTGTTCTCTCTGAATGTTAAGCTTGCAAGTATTGGATGAATTAGTTTGCCTAGTGATTCTTCGAAGTCTGGCCTGTACTCAGCAGGGAGTTTGATTACAGAAAAAAATGTATGTGATATGGATGAGTGCCTGAATATCTTGCTGCTATCTAGGTCAAGACTCTTGTGTACATGCACCTCTTATGATAGCCCATTGAAGGTAGCCAACATGCCCATACCTCTCTGCTGTTCTTGTGTCCACAAGTGAAACTTACACTGTAAATGTCATTGACATTGCAATGGAAGATGGCTTCTCTTATGCTACCTTTCTATCCAGAACTAAGAAGGTTACTGTGTAAATGGAAACATCTAGCTATTTTAGTTTTCTTTTAGAAAATCTGAGTAGAGTTTAACAAACAGACTTTCTTAAAAGATTTCCAGTTAACTGTAGATTTTCTTGTTGTTATGCTTCCTAATAATCTATTCTGGAAGCTGTATGGATTTTTACTGTACATGTTTTTACTAGGCTGTTTGTACAGGTCTGTGTTTCTTCTAAACTTCTGGGTTTTATCTACTGATGAATTTATTATTCTGTTATCAGTATATAACATAGTCACTTCCTTGGTTTTGAAATCTAAAAATGTATGGAAAACTCAATCTTTTTCAAAATGTAAGTAACTGAACTCTGCTTTATGAATCTGATAATTGCAGGCATCTCTTTTATCAGACCTCACCACTTGTCTTTATTTCTGTAGCTTTAAACATTTCAGTTTATCATTCTCAGTACACTGAAAAATAGTTTACATGTAAGCTAATAAATTTGGAAGCTTAATTTCTAAATCCTTTAACTGATCCTGCAAACAGATGTTCAGGATAAATATTGCTCATCTAAAAGCAGATATCGCTAATGTGTAATAAGAACTGCATAAAATTGCTGGAAACTCTTGTTTTCGTCTTGAGAGAATCAGTGTTAATAAGTCAGATCAGTCATTTTTATTTAGGCAATACAAAAAAGCATATGTTTTCTTGCTTTACCAGCTGTCATAAAATTTTGGAGATAAAGGTTGTTTCCAAGTTTTCCAAAGGGAATATTTCATAGAAGTATTTTGACCTTTACAGCTTACAAAACCAATTGACTTCCTTTTCCCATAAACTATTTTTTGGCTGAGATTCTTCTTCAGCAAAGCTTTAGTTGTGAGAAAGAATACCAGCTCTGAACAAAATAACTGGACTGCCTTCTAGTGGTTTTAGTTATCATACATTACTCATTATTAAAAAACCCAAACCCTCATCTCTCCAAGTGACCTGTATAATTTCAAATTTAATCCACCCAATATTGCTTAAAATTCAATGTTTGCAATCATATTGGCATATTAAGAGGAACGAAGCAGAATTTAGTAGGCACATACATGGTTTAGATAGGTTTTAATCTTAGGAAAAGACCTTTTGCTGGGTTTTGTTCTGTTGAGCTGTGTGTAAGTGCTTACTCCTAGATCAAGAGTTAGTAATATAAAAAGAAATGGTTTTTTGGTGGTTTGTGGTTTTGTTTGTTTGGGTTTTTTTTAAATTCTTGTGGCTAGTGTTTGAAAAACAAACACACACAAAAAGGAAACATTAAAAAAAGCCCGCTTCAAACCCATCACCTGACACCACCCCACACCCCACAACACCCCTGGACTGAAGTGCCACCATTAAGGAACAAAAGGAAGATGTGTGACAACAGAGCCATTGCATCGAGTATTAGGATAGTTAAAAATTTTTCATGTGACAATGTGCTGAGGAAAAATTATGGTTTTAGTGCTTTTAAATTTGATTTGTCATTAGACACCAGCAAAGGCACAACTTATGTGAAGGTCCTCCCTAGATTTATGTTGTAAGGTGCAGGGGATTTGAGTGTATTGCATTCCTTTTACAGACCTAATAATTGGAAATCCTTATTAAAATTTCTTGTAATCATAGCAAGTATTTAAAAATATTACTGCATTTGTCTTTTCTGCTATATCTGGCACTTGTCAGTGGAAAATATGAAGGTCTCTATAAATAGATGTCTTTTACCGATACTGACTTGAACCTACGTTCAAGGATATATATTTCAGAATATTCTCCTGATGACTCTTCTGTAGTTTGTCTTCATATTGACTTAATAGAAGTCAAAGCCTATTAATGCTGCCATCATTATTACTTCCCAACTTTGTGTAACCTTCTGTGAGGCATTTTTTTTCTTATAAGGCACTGAAGGGTGAAGAATTTCTTTTTATTTCTGTTAGCATGATGTAACAGAAATTATGTCATAAATTATATCCTGAAAGCAGATCATCACAGAAATCCTGTCATCTTCAGTAAGAGTCCTAGAATTTACTTTTTTCCTGGTTTTGGCTGGGATAGAGTTAACTTTCTCCCTAGCACCTGGTATAATATAGCTATATATATACATAGAGAGAGTATAGCTGGTATATATAGCTCCCTGGTATAAAAAGGACAGGGATCTCCTGGAGAGAGTCCAGAGAAGGGCTGCAAAGATGATTAAGGGCCTGGAACATCTATCCTATGAGGAAAGGCTGGGAGAGCTGGGGCTGTTCAGCCTGGAGAAAAGAAGACTGAGGGGGGACCTAATCAATGTTTATAAATATCTTAAGTATGGGGTGCAGGGGGAATTGGCCAGCCCCTTTTCAGTGTCTGTGGGGACAGGACAAGGGGCAATGGCTGCAAATTGGAGCACAGGAAGTTCCGCACCAACATGGGGAGGAACTTTTTCCCAGTGAGGGTGACAGAGCAGTGGAATAGGCTGCCCAGGGAGGTGGTGGAGTCTCCTTCTCTGGAGATATTCAAGACTCGTCTGGATGCCTATCTGTGCAGTATGAGCTGGGGAGCTGCTTTGGCAGGGGGGTTGGACCCGATGATCTCTCCAGGTCCCTTATAACTCCTACAACTCTATGATTCTGTGATAGTCCTGTGGTTTGGATTTAAGATGAGAACACACTGATGTTTTAGTTGTTGCTAAGCTTTTCACCTTCCCACACTTCCCTGCTAACTAGAAGGTGAGGGGCACCCAGGAAGCTGGGGGAGGCGGGGTGGACACAGCCAGGACAGCTGACCCAGACTGACCAAAGAGATGTCCATATGTCCATATGGTGCTGTGTTCTGTATATAAGTGGGGGTTGGCTGAGAGGTGGTGCAGTGCAGGAACTAGCTGAGCTCCAGTGATGAGCAATTGTACTGTGCACAGCTTATTTTATTTTTAATTTTCTTTTAGTATTAATAGTAATTATCTTCCTTATCTGTCTTATTAAACTGTCTTCATCTCAACCTACGAGTTTTACCTTTTTCTTTTTGATTCTCTCTCCCATCCCACTGGGTGGGAGGTGGGGAGTGAGTGAACAGCTGTGTGGTTGTTTTAGCAGCTTGCTGGGTCAAACCATGACAACATACTTTATTCAAAAATTTTATTGTGAAGATTACTTTTCTCCCAGATTCAAATTATCTTCTAGAAAAAAGATAATTATGTATTCAAAGATCTTAGTGCATTTGCTGTGCACTGATATTAAAAAAAAAAAGATGGAATTTTTGCAGGGTACTGTCATCCTTTAGTCTGTAAACTTCACTGGAGGTTATATTAAAAGCAGATGAAGTTGTGAAGCTACAGTTGAAGAGCTGTGGAGGTTGCTATAGTTGTATAACAAGGAAGGTTAAGGTATGCCTCACAAGAAGGTGAATACTTGCAAAATTAACTCTTAAGTAAGCAGAAAAGTTAAGTAATAAGATCTTTCTTTTATCGGGATAACAGCCTTGTGAAGATGCTGAAGGAAGGAAACTGGTAACTGATGAGGTGTGACACGAATTGAGGTATAGTAGCCTTAACTGAAGGGAAAAGTATGTACAGAGACAGCAGCAGTGCTCAAGGCCACCATAATATAGATGGTGGCAGCAGAAGCTTGAATCAGCAAATTATGATGAAGTTTCTGAAGGTGTTGACCACTGGGGAAGATTTATAATGCTCAGTGTGAAGTACTAGTGTACACGGGCCCTTTAATCTCTGTTGCTAAACTTTAAAAGGAAACAAGGCAATCGCTATCTGTGCTGCCCAAGGTAAGTAGCATGTAGAGGCAAAATTCATGGGAGGTCCAACTGTTTACTAATACAATAGCATTAACTCGTAGAGCTAGAGAAGGAAAAGCAAGTCCCAGTGGTGTCAGAAGTCTTGTGGTAAAGCATGGCTCCTGGCTACTACTAATAATTTAAAAATGGGAAGCTATTGGTTTTTAAACTGATGGTGCTTCTTGGCACTTAATTCAAGCTAGTCAGTATTTTCTGTAATCTCTTCCACTCACTCCTTCCTGCTGCAGTGTGTTTTTACTCCTATTTCCTTTTCTGTTCTGCTAATTACCAGCAGACATTGTTATAAGATATATGTAAAATGAAATGGTTTACATGAAGGAGGGTACCAGACTTGCTGCTTCTCTGTGCTACCTCTTTTAGATAGCATTTCATGCAGTTTTAGCAACAGCTTCACAGTAACTATTTACAATGTGTGTGTAGCCTAACATTTTCATTTAAAATTTTGCTTAGCCTTTAAATCCTCAGACATACAAGCTCAGATGCTTCAATGGACTGTGTTGAAATCTGTTTGTGCACATTTCTGTGCTACAGCACTGAAAGCTGTAGCACTGCTTTCCTTTCAGTGTCCAGCAGACTATTAATGCTTAGTAGATAACTGCTTACAGCACACAGAAACTAATATCCATGGTCTGTTTTTCAAGAATGCTTTTCTAACTTTAATTGTGCCACAGTATTATAATATTCTACGAGGTTTTCTGTATGATTCCTTATATTTATAGGTCTCTTTTGGTGCTAACATAATAGATGGAGAACTCTGGAATAAGCATGTAAACTAACAATCTGGCCAGTAGCCTACGCTGCTAGTAGTCCAATTGTTTAGGGACCATTTACAAATGTTTTATGTATCTCTGTAAATACGTAGTGGGGAAAAAATATCAGTTCTGCTTCTGATACAATTTGAACAATGTTTTCTGAAACACTGAAAGACATCACTAACCCATAATGTCTGTGACATCATTAATAAAATTAAGAACACCACTATTTTAAATTCATGCCTGCTCACAGGCATGCAGCTGTTTATCTCAAGATGACTTCCCATGTTTCCCCCCCAGTCAGCACTGGAAAGGTAGAACTAAATGGTTTGCAGATCTGAATCTGGGAACAATGTTGTTCTCTCATCAGGAATGATTTCTGCATCTAAAGTTGTTAACTGTTAGAGCTGGCATAGAGAAATTTAGAGGATAAAATGCCTTTTGTAGAGTTGTGTTGGGTGGTTTGTTTGGTTTCTGTGTTGGGTTTTTTTGGTAGGTTTTATTGGTTGTGTGTTGGTTTTTTTGTGTGTGGGGTCTGTGACCCTGTATCTCCTCAAGTAAAAGCCTATAATTACCAAGGAAGCCATTTTGAAGGGTCAGAAAAATCACGATATACTCAGTTTCTCTTTTCTGGTATCTTTCGTTCACATGCTGAACACTACACAGTTACAAGAAATAGGTTTATTTTTGACCTGTCAGATGAATTTCTTAAACTCCAACAAAGCAAACCCTCTTTTTACATGGTCAAGGGGTAGAACCTTGCTCAGATATGGTGAGAAATGAAAGCAAATTTTAGCTTGGGTATGTTTTGAAGTAGGATCTGCAAGAAGTAGAGACTGTATATGCCCACATCCATGGAACTTTACTATCATCAGTGACTGTGGAGAACTTACTCCCCCTATTTGCAGGATTTTTGAAGGTTTCTGATCTAGAATTCTCTTCCTTGCTTTTGGAAGAAATAAAAATGAGAAATAATTGGAAACCCTGATCTCTTCTACTTAATTACATAAACAAAATAAAATTGACTTGGCATGGAGAGGAAGTTCTGGTTTTGGCTTGTCTTTTAAAGTTCTTACTGTTTAATTGTACTTTTATTCTTTGAAGGACACCATTTGAATTAGTCAGCATAATTAATTCTTACACTCAAATTTCCTTTCAGTGCATGATTGAGGAATAAATAAGGGTTAAAAATAAGCTGTCATTCTTCTGTTAGTACTTGTAAGTCTGATGTAACTACTTTCAAACAGCTGCTTTGTGCCATCTGAGACAATTTTTTATTTATCCTTCAAGTCTCTTTTTTCCATCTCAGGAGTGTGTGTGTGTATATATATTTACTGTTTAGTGATGTTTGAAGTTTTCATGCTTGAGATGTTTCTTAAAGTAGTGGGACTTTAACCATGTTGTAGCACACCTGTTCTTTTTTGTGCTAAGTTAAACATAGAATTTGGAATTTTTAATTAAGAACCAAGTCTTAATTTTCAGTAGGCTGTAACCTTAGGGGGTGTTCAAAACTTCTTTGGGACACTTGAATTTAAAGCTCTTTTTACCTTTCTACTTTAGTATTTATAATGATTTTCCTTTTTTTTGTAATGAAACTGCTCATGCCTCTCATGTCCTCATTTTGGTTGTTACCTGGGAGAGAAACACATACGTGGGAGTTAAGTGTTCACCTTAATTCAGTTTGATCCTAGACATCTCTTGTGAAAGATGGGTAGGTTCCTTGCAAGTTCTTTTTTCTCATTGACATCTCTGATTTCTTCAGATGCACTGCTCTAAAGCCCTCAGGAGAACTAAAGTATAGGTTAAAAATCTTTTCTTCATAAAAATGGTCAGCTACCTGACAATAATCAATTAAATGCCCAAACTGGAGGTAGGATAAAACTAACCAAAAAGTTAGTTGAAAAATAAGCTTTAAAGGAATGAAATCATTATTGACTAGAAATTCTTCAGGGACATTAACAATGTATTTGATAGTTGCCAAGGAAACATAACCTTCCCTGGAACAGTATGCATTGCACATAATAAGTAAGTGAAGTAATTCTGACAATGGCTGATCCCCTTCAGCATACCTTTCCTTCCTTCAGCCTCTGCAAAAATTGCAAATGTGTTGACATCCAGATAGATTAGTATCTACTATATATGCTGAATCATAAGGACTTCATATTTGATGTTGCAAAAAAAAAAAGCAAAACAAAAGCAGGGGATCAGCTTTTCCGGATTGAAAAGTTGTTGTTTTGCAAGGAAATGGGGAGAGGCTGTGCACCTGGCTGGTTGTTCTTGATTAACCAGAGGGCAAATACAGAAACAGAACTTGGATTTTGTTTATGCTACGTATTGATCCAGATCAGAAATAGTGGATTTGCCCTAGACAGTCTAGAGTAGGAGCAAAATGTTTTGCAGCACTTGGTGTCTTTTAGCAGAGAGAGTTCTACTCTCTCTACCGCTGTAGCAGATGCAGCATGAAGGTCTTCATTTTTTTCTCTTGTCTTAGTGTGAAATGGAAGTGATGGGTAGAAGAAATTCCTTGCTCAGACGTGGTGCAAGTCAAGTGATCAGCTTGAGGAGTAACCACAGTCCACTTGAAATATAAAGAATTCATATGCTATCAACATTAGTATAAGGTATCAAATGATGACAGTGGATGACGAATGTTGAACGGTGACAAGCGGAGTTCCTCAAGGGTCTGTGCCTGGTCTGGTGCTGTTTAATATCTTTATTAATGATATTGACAGTGGTATAGACTGCACCAAGCTGAGTGGTGAAGTTGATGTGCCAGAGGGATGGGATGCCATCCAGAGGGATCTGGACAGGCTGAAGAAGTGGGCCCAGGTGAACCTCGTGAGGTTCAACAAAGCCAAGTGCAGGCTCTTCCACCTGGGTTGGGACAGTCTCCATTATTCATAAAAGTTAGGAGATGATGTGCTTGAAAACAGCCCTCAGGAAAAGGAGTACTTATGGATGAGAAGCTGGACATGCGACACCAATGTGCATCTGCATCCCAGAAGGCCAACTGTATCCTGGGCTGAATCAAAAGAAGCGTGGCCAGCAGATCAAGAGGTGATTCTACCCCTCTGCTCTGGTGATACCTCAGGTGGAACACTGTGTCCAGCTTTGGAGCCCTCAATACAAGAAGGACATGGACCTGTTGGAGTGTGTCTGGAGGAGGGCCACAAAAATAATCCAAGGGCTGAAGCACCTCTCCTATGAAGACAGGCTGAGAGAGTTGGGCTTGTTCAGCTTGGAGAAGACTCTGAGGAGGCCGTATAGTGAACTTCCAGTCCCTGAAAAGTGCCTGTAAGAAAGCTGGGGAAGAACTGTTCACGAGGGCATGTAGCAGTAGGACCAAGGTGCAATTATTTTATAGTTGAAAAGGGGAGATTTAGGTTGGATATTAGGAAAAAACTCTTCAATGTGAGAGTGGTGAATCACTGAAACAAGTTGCCTAGAGACATGGTTGAGGCCCCATCCCTGGAGATATTCAAGGTCAGGCCTGATGGCGCTTGGAGTGACCTGATCTGGTGAGGATGTCCCCGCTTACTGCAGAGGGGTTGAATTAGATGACATCTAAAGGTCCCTTCCAACCTTACACATTCTATGATAATGGAGGATTTAAGAGTTGCCCAAGCATAATTGCCAAAGTGAATCATCTACCAAAGTAAGTGACCTTGGTGCTTGAAATGGTTAAGCAAGGTCTAAAAGAAGAGGAGAAATATGCTTATAACAGTGGCAGCATCAGGAAGACAGAGTTTTCCAACTCCACCTGTTCCTTAGTGCTGTAAATGAGCCAAAGTCATCTAATCTGCACAGAACTTTGAGGAGGCTAATGTTGGAAACATGAACAACTACTTGAGGAGACATTGTTTGGAAAACTTGGATTTCACAGTAAAGCTGCTGTATTTATGATTCTAAAAACAATGAAAGTCACAAATGCTCCTAACACTGTCACGTGTGCAATGCCATGTTTGGTAAAGTTCTTGGGTGATGCATCTGCAAAGAACCTAGCTCCTAGCCAGGAAATACACTCTTACCATCAAGCTATGTATAGCACAGTGTTATAGAGGTCATTTGTTTGCAGTCTTAATTATCTGAATTCAAATAAATAGTTGATATATAAATTTAAGGTCTGAGAAATATTAAGTCTGAATAATGGTTATTTCTTGCCAAATAGGCATTTGCACAGATTTCACCTTGCCTGCAGAATTGATTTTTCTACATTAAGGAGATTGTTTTATAATTTAGATGTACATAATTCTTATTTCATTTTGATGTTGGCATTTGGATGATTTTTAAATGGGTCTTACGAAAAAATGAAAGCTAATGACTTAATTGAACAGTGGCTGAAAGGATCCCATAAGCTATCTTTTTACATTGTAAATTAATACATGTTGTTGTCATACCTTATATAAATGATTGGGATTTTTTTTTGCCCTGCTTTCTAGGCTCATCTCTGTTTAATAAAATAAATCATTGTGTAAATTCAGTGTAGACCTTCCCATTTTGTCATCTGCATGAAATATGCCTGTATCCATTATCCAAGTACGATTTGAAAATTGATCACAGCTCTCACTAGCTGCCTTGTTAGTGTGATATTCAGCAGCTCGAATGTCATTTCTAAGGTGGAGAAAGAAGTGACTGAGAATAGCTTGAATTAAATATGAACCTCATCTTTATGGAGGAGGAGTCAGGAAGAGATTAAAATCATATAAAGCCTTTCCTGAGGCACACAATCTAGCTAGAATTAAATTATTCAGGAAACCGCAACTTTGTCTGAAGTTATAAAATGCGAGGGGTCTAACTTTAGTTAACATCCATATGTTTTTTTTGATGTTGTTTTTATACTGGCAAATATGATAAAATATACTATAATTTGTGACTTCTAACTGGGGATTTCCTGAAGGTGCTGCCTGCTAACTGTTCACCTTTATCTCATGCTTATGGTCTGGGCATTGATATGTTGGTTATATTTAAAGAAACCTGATAGCTTTGCAGTTAAATGATTACAAATCAGTCCTTCAATAGTTGACATAATTTCTCCAGGACAAGCATTTTAACTTCTCTTTGAATGGAGCAAGCAGCAGGTTCAGACATTTCCCAAATATTTCTTGTTTTGTTTTCTGTTGATTCAGTATGTGCAGTTGGATGTGGAGGGAAGAGAGAAACTCATCATTGTATTGGAACTAAAGCCTGTCTGCTCTTTTATTAAAAAACTAATTGAGAAGGAAAGTTATATAAGGAGCCAAAGTCAAGCATACAATAGTATTAAAGTCATATATTATTGTCATTAAAATAATTTTTATACAACTCAAAAATAATCAGATTTTCATCATAAGCCTGTAATGAAGTTTTAACCTAAACTGAGGAGGTTTACCTAAAAAAACCACCCATGAGTTTAAATTTGGATGCTAACTTTTGGAGAAAGACTAACTTGGTTGTATTTCATGTAACTGATATAGAAGCATTTATTCATCTTAATCTTTGGAACTGTGACCAAAATGAGTTTATATGCAGCTTTTGACTTCAAGTGGAGAGATTTGTCCTGTGATTTGCCCTCCTGTCTGTTCTCCCAGCAGTCCCGGCATCCTCTTCTCTCTCGATGAGACAATGCTAACATGGAAAAGTAATAATGGGGATTAATCATCTACTCTGGTCCTGTGATTTGCTATTAGGGAGTTAGTAAAAATATACAGTAGAAAAGACCCAGCAGTATGTAGTGGCCTAGATCTCTGAAACAATGCCTAAGTAGTTTATTTTGAATGTGTAGAAAACTTTTGTCTGAGGTCATTAATGCAATGCTTCTTTTGATAAGATTTGTATCTTAATCTTTAACAACAGTGGTGAATAAACCATAAACTCACATAACTGCAAATAGTCTGGGAATAGCTCTTCATGGGAAATGTGATATTGGCATTCCTGACAATGTTTTCATTAGCTATTTTTGCTTTTCTTTCATAATAGAGCTGGTTGAACATGCCCATTTTCATGTTAACTCAATATTATATTTAGCTAGTTTCTGGATGTCTGCATAGATGTTTTCAAGAGTACACTAGAGACTAGGATCAATGCTAGGCAGGATTTGTTTTATTTTAGAAGAGCATCTCATTTCCCCCCTTTTTCCCTTTTTCATTTCTTTTTTTTTCCCCCTTTGTATTCCTTAGAATTTCCTGTTCTACTATCTCAGTACATTACATGACATGCAATCCTGCATTTCCTGCTGTCAGGAAGAAATTTTAAAATCCTGTTATTACTTATAAAATAATTTCCCAGATTTATTATACCATTTTTTGGGCCACTGTCTCAGACCTATTTATAAAAATGCTGATCATTTAAAATACAAAATATGTTTATATTAAGCCTGATATAAGTTGCTAATGATATATGTACTGTCAGTCATTTTAAAGTCTTAAGACTGGTACATGTCAGTAGTCTTATTTATGTTCTAAAATGGAAGTGAAGTGATCAGTTTTGATAGCCAATTCATTTGGTGACTTTGTGATAAATATCCAGTTGCTTCCCTTAAGTGGGGACAGGGTTATTATGTGATTTATATTGAATTAGTTCATTTCTGTGCAGACTACAGCTGGGAGAGTTCAAGATTTTTATAGTGTTGGTGTGTGGTGTTGTTTTATTGGTGTTTTTTTTTTCTTTTTCCTGATTCTCAGGGAATTGAGATTTTTCTCTGGAGGAAATGTGCTTGTCTGGTTGGCTGGTTTTCTGCCATTTACTAACGAACTTGTGGAGCTGCGGTGTACATCCAGACCATGACCTACCAAACACAGTGCTCAGAATTTGGGTGTTGAACAAGGCCATCTCAGGTAGTGGCAGTTCAGTCAGACATGTGCATGGAGACATAATGGAGAAATGGAACAAAATTAATACTTATGGGGAATAGCATTAAAATTACCTGTCATTAATATGTGTGGATGATATATTTCAAAACCTACATATAAAAAACTTAACTGGACTTCTCACCTGCACTCACATAAATGCATTTTTTTTTCTGTAGGACAAAACAACTGTGCAAAAATTCTCTGAGCTGATTTATTTGTTTCATCCTTACCACTTCTGCAGCTTGGTTTTGTGTCTCCTTCTGCTATAAGCAAGTCTGGAGTCTTCTAGTTGTTCTTTCCAGGCAGCAGTGAGTCTGTTAAACTAAGAGAAGCTGCTGCAATGTGGAGGAGTGGGCAGAAGGAAAAACAGCATATGAGCAATCTCCACCTTCAGCAGTTCTTCTTGAGCTTTAAGATAGCAAACTGCAAGGAAAGGACAACAGGAACGGGCAGCTGTCACTTATACTGTTTAGCCACAGTAATTTTAACAGAAAACAGTACATCAGGAGTAAGCTGAAAACAAATAGCTACACCATCTGTTATGGTGGGAGTAGCCATATGGAATAAAGTTCAAAGGGTGTTGTATTATGGTTAACTCTGACTACATCGATGTTGTACTTAAGTAACTGAGTTGAGGTAGCTCCTGATTATCAGTGACTGTCTCATTGATGGACCTGACTTGCCCATCTCATCGATAGTCTTAGGAAAAAAAAAATCATCTGGTATGTGATATCTGAGGGCCCAGCTTTGCTCAGACCAGTGGTAATCAGAAACAGCAAGGGGAAAAATACAAATTTTCTTCTAAGGATAGGTGGCACCACCAGCTGCGGCTTCAGAAAGCTGTATATGTGCTAACCAAAACTAGGGGAGGAAGTAAGGAAAGGATTGACTTTCTACACTGATAGCTCTGAATGTGTGGAATACAAAAAAGGCAAGATGATAACAGAGGGGTGGGTATTATTCTTTTTAATTCTTGATTGAATGCTTTGCTGACTTTTCCAGGGCATTTTTGCTGATTGAAGGGAATATACTTTAAGTTAATTTGCTAGTTTTGCTGTTATTGTGCTAAGGTTTCTTCAAGTGTACCACTTCCTTTTAAAGTCTACCCTCATCCCTGTCAAGGACAAACATGCTCTATGGTGCTGCAGTCCCTTAATTGTGTTATTACATGTTGATAGTCTCCGTGATGTTAATAGAAACATCTCTGTGGTGGCAAGCCTCAGACACGTTAGAATTTTTTTCAGTAACAAAATGCTGCTTATTTTTGGGTTTGGGGTTTTTTTGATACATGGGAGCAGTGTTATATGTCAAATTTCTAATATCTACGTGCTGTGGGAAATGACCTCATTACAGATAAGTATTGAGATGTGCTGATAAGGACCAAGAGCATAGTCAGATGGCCTTGCAGCTCAGTTTTTAATCATATTACCAACTGACTGTTGTAGTTACACATCCAGAGATTCCAAGGCACTCGGGCACTTTATACATAACTGGTTGCTTGGGTTAACATATGTTGATGAGGCTGTTCAATGCAATTTTCTGCTAGATGGCAACTGCCACAGATTTTCTCTGCTAGTGGCAGTGCTGCTTTAGTACTTTGAATATGAGTATAATAAGAATGGGAACCCAGTGATTATAGGAAAACTGTAACGACTGCTTGGTGTGTCCTGGAATTTCCATCCAGTACAGTCAGTTGGGTTTCACTGATGTTAAGGCTGCACTTTTTTGTGATAATAATAATTAATAAAGGATATGAGGGCTGGGTTAGAGTGAGTGTGTGTGTGTGTCTCCCCTTTGAGCATCAGAAATAATTCTGGGTATTTTCTGTAGTGTAGTCAAGAGAATATTTTTAATAGGGACCTAAAAAAAATACAATCAAAAGCACTCTCACAGGAGTTAAAATGTTATACAATTTTCTGTCAGAAAATTTCCCCTGTAAGGAAAGGGATAGGGCTAAGGGATCCCCTTAGGATACCTTCCAAATCTGAAATCCCCAGCTGATTTCTGTTGGGAAGCACCTACCAGAGTCGTTATTTAAGTTTTCCACAACTCCAGAACAAAGGGTAGCCTATAATATCTAAGCAAGGCAGCAAAGACTTTAAGAAATGTGAAGTAATGAAGTTACATGCTTTTTAACAGTTTCCAAATTGTATCAGAGGAAATTTATTTGCAATTAGAAGCTGTTAACACTTAATGTATAATGGTGCACTTATTAGTTAGCTGTGTAAACCTCACCTGGACATTATTCCTTATTGTAATAAAATAAATCAAGCTTACTTTTATCCTTAAGGGTTAATCTACTTTAGTTTATAAATTAATTTGGACAGAGACTTAGCTTCTCTTAATTGACCCAAATTAGAAAGAAGATGGAATGAGATTAAACCCACCAGTGTGGGGATGTGAGAAATCTGATGGCTTTAGCAGAGAAAAACTGATTCATGACACCAAAGACGTGACAGCCATGTTCCAAGTTCTCTTTGGATCTCTTCTTCCATGAAACCTTCACCTTTCAGTGGGAATGTAACATAACTGGTATGTAGCCAGCAGTTCAGCAACCCCATGGTGGAAAGTCCTTAGGTGTTACTGAAAGCTGTCACCAGGTCACGACAAACAATAGTATTCCAACTTCCATTATTACCATTTTTTTCCATCCATAATTCTAGTGTTCTGGAATGGTAGGTGTATAAGCTGAAAAACTTGTGGGTTCTGTTCTGCTTTTTACTTTTATGTTACTGTCGGTCAGGTGACTCCCAAGGTCTGTGTAGCTGGGTTGCTCTTTTAAATATACTGGCTGTTTATTGCTTGTAAAAATTTATGGTTCCCTTCCTTAAATATATTTACATCTCACATTTGGTATCAGAAAAGCTTAAAAGAGAAAGTTTAAGAAATTAATCTCTTTAGTGTATTGGGATTTTGTTTATTTTCTTAAACTGAAAACAGTTTGGCTTTAAGCTAGAAGTGCAGTCAGAAATTAGGATAAATTAAGAAATTAGGATCTGCAAGCACAAAGCTTGCCCATAAGAGTCCAAGCTGTAGGGTTTCCTCTTAGACATGTTGGGCTTGTTTGGGCCAAGGTAATGGACATAAGATTCATAACCCACAAGACTTTGACACAGAATTAAATCCAGTAAATTACATCATGAGACTGCAAACGACTAGGTTTGGCATGTAATGAAGAGAATATCTTTATGCTTATGTATTTCTTTCTTCTCCTGGATTGCAAATTTGTCACTAGATGAAAGTTGAAGTGTTCATACTTGTGAGTCAGAACAGTGCATCTAACCACCGAGTATGATCTACTTAACTCAGTTTCAGCATCTATGTTGTCATGGTAGCATTTTGTATATGCAGGAGTTAGATGAATGCTCCGAAATATATGTTTTGAATATTTAGTATGAAATTTATTTTGATTCAGAAAGGTAGTTTGTGAGCAGGAGAATAACTGCATGCTGAAGGCAGTTACTGGGCTATGAGAAACCAAATTTTAATTCACCTGAAAACTTGAGCCATTGGACTTCCTTAGATGGGTTTGAATGTTAGGGTACTTAGGACTTCTGTGGAACTGTAGGGTGTTGGGGGATTTGTTTGCTTTTTTGTTTTAAACACTACTGAATCAAAAGTTTTCTTTGTTCAATGTAGAACAAAACTGATTCGTTGAAATCTCTTTTGTTTCAGGATTATAGTTTTTCTGGCAGCTTTAACCCAACTGGCTTGTTTATGAAATACAGACTTGATAACTTCAGCATTTTATTATGAAAATGTCAGGGTTTTGCATCTAACAGATGCCTCCCTGTCTGTCTGCCTCTCTGCCTGTCTTTCTCATGGAAAAAACAACAAAAGTAGTTTTAAAAGCTTGTAGTGTAGTGGCACTTTGAAATAGCTAACTTACACAGGATAGATAATACCAATAATGCAGCACAATATCAGTTCAAATATTGTGGTAATGAACTTGAAATATCAAGGGAATCTTAGCAAAAGGTAATAATATTGTTTATTAGAACTGTTTAATGATAATTAAAACTTTCCCCTTTGCCTGCTTCCTTATGTTCAAAAATGAACTCTAAGTAAGGACTTTAACCCTGAGGTTAACCATATTTCCAGATATTTAATTTTATCCAAAGCAAGGAGGAAAGCAAAACAAGACAGGAATGTCAATCACTTCATGAAATGGAAAATAATATTGTCCTGGATCATTTAGTTTCCCATCTAGGGATGATTCCAAAACGAACAGCTAAAGGCTGCAGATAAACAGGACCAAATAATTTCATGTAGTGAACAAAATGTTATCCAGGTACAAAATTAATTTAGTTTCTTATACTCCAAATTTATTTCCAAACTTTTCACAGGCTAATATATGGTAAATACTATCAGAGCTAATGCTGCAAAAGAGCCTCTGAGCTTAGGCAAGCAAAAAACCTCTATATTTAAAAGTTTTGAAGAGTAACTGCATTTCTTTGTGATGATGTAAGAAGTTTTCCTGTAATAAGAACAGATGTTACTTCAAATTCTAAGTTGTTATTCCTTCCTTTCACCAGCTCTTCTTAATGAGCTTGATGCATGTAATGTAGAAAACATTTGTTGTTTCTAAATCCAAACTTATAATCTACCAATCCAATTCCCATAGATCGTGACTAGCTAACTGGTTGGTTTTAGTATTTGTCAACCCTGACTGTGTTTTAATTCTATGACCATGGCCAATGATGCTGGACCTCAATTTATGCATTTCCAGTCAGTTTCTTAAAATTTTGGTCTTTCTCTTTGTAAAAATATTCAACATTACAGTTACAAGCTGTGCAACAACAGTTCATATTGAATCAAGATGTGTAATATATATTCTAGTAAGTTATTCCTTGTTCAGAACAGTTCTTTGTTGCTAACTGCCTTTTATAAGCTTTTGTTTGTTCACTTGAATTTATCTGATGGGTTTGGGAAGTTGTTTTTCTCTACAAATTAGAAATGCCCAGCAATAAACTACTTATCACAGTTAATAGAGCATCAGACAAACTGGCTGCAAAAAATGCTAATATTAAGCATTTTTATATGTGTTTCAATATGATGATCATCTCAGGCTGTTAACAATATCCTTTGAACTGTAGGGTGGAATAAATTTGCTGTTGGGTGTCTAATACATCAAATTCTTTGCTATAACTTAAGAGTCAAACTTAACATTATATTAATTTATTCTTTTTTGTTTACAGTCTTTTAGGGTGTTCTAATGTGAGAAGATATTCTGTGCATTATTAACACTTTACATCAATAAATAGTGCTAAAACTCCTAGGTGGAAAATTGAGTTCATATTTGAAAAGCTGGAGTTGCAGTGGTTCTACTTCCAGTCTTGTTACTTCCCTGAATAAGAACTTTGTCATGTACCTTCAGTTAGTCCAGTTCCAGATGGATTTAGATACACCCCTTCCTATAAATACTTATATTGTTATAGCTCCTGTTATCTTTAACTTTCTGAGAATGCCAGAAGCATGACACAAGCAAGTGTTTAAATACGACGTAAATCTGAAAACACTGATTACTGTAAGGCAGAGAACTGTGAAATTCAACTGATCCTTATGATCCGTGTTTATCTGTGGCTGTGTTTTTTTCCAATATACTTAATGGAATTAGGTTTCTGTGTTGTAGGCAATAGAAATGATTTTTGCAGGGAGCAATGGTACATTTTCAGGGCAAGTGCTACATTGAAATCTCCTATTATCTAGCCATTATTTTGACAGTATCACATATTCTGGGGGCTGTGCTGTAGCTAAAAAAACCCAATTCCTGAAATAGTATAAGTGTAAACAATAAATGTTGATTCATCAGTAGTGACGCTTATCTGAGTTTAGATAGCTGATGTTAAAGTCCCCAATTCAAACAATGTGATGACTCATTTTGTTAATCACTCACACTGTGACAAAATATATTAAAATGAATTTCTTGTTAAACAGTTTATGTTTCCTTGAGCAGTGAAAGTGTTAAAATATGAATATGACTTTGACCATTTGAATAGTAAAACTTCTTGAAAACCCAAACAAATTTCTGCCTTGGAAGTTTACATCTTTACAATCTACATTGCAGATGCAGGGTATGTAAATAGAGGGTTGAGATGAAAGAGACTGAATCTCTGGTCACAGTGAATGCCATCAATGTGCAAATTCCCTGTTTTGATAGAATTTGAGTATTTCCTTTGGCATCTAATGTACACGAACAGTCAGGGTTGTTTAGGACATATTTGTTAAGATGCAGAACTCATCCTGGGTAAATAACCAACCACAGCACAGGCCTTCAGCTGAGCAGCCTCTACTTGATGCTAACCAACAAGAAAAAGTGATTTGTTCATTTACTTTATCTCAAGTCCAAACCCAAATACAGCTTCCAATATATAAGTTGATATTGATAAGGAGCAATGAATATAAGTTGCATCAAAGAAAATTCTATTAGGATGTTAAGCAAATAAATTTTGCAGTGAGGGTCATCAATACTGGAGTAGCTGCTCAGGGTGTGAAACCTGCATCTCTGGGGGAAGTCAGAATTTGGCTGACATGTTCCAGAGCTACTTACTTCAAAACTAGATTATCCAAGTTTCAAGCAATGGTGTGGGAAAGGGCTGGAAATCATCTGGTTGATGTTCTGAGGTCATCTTCCCAAACAAAACAATTCTCTGACTTTTGTAGGGACGTGCAAAAAATGCTTTACGGGTATCTGGATCAGCTTTTTTCTTTTTAAGCTACTGCTTGTTCTGCATTAGGAGCATAATTAAATTTATATCCTTAAAACCTTAAAAGGCAAACATATTTTTTAAAGATAGTATCTAGCTATGTGGAATAGTAGCTATTTTTTAATATAGATCTGCTAAACTCATTATTCGAACCAGACTTGATAAAAGGTAGCATTGAGTAGGTGTTTTCTTTCATCTCTAAAGCAACTTTGATTCATATTTAATATTTTCATATATTCCACAATGCTGATTTTCTTTCATGTTCATTCTTTCCTCAAATATATATTTAAATGGAGGGATTATTTCTTTCTCTTAGGAAATAACTTTGAAAGCAGAAAAAGCGTTGACTTACTGTGGTCATACTTGCAGCTGATTCACATACAGGATTAGAAACTTCCTATTTAATACTTACAATCATATTGTGAGACTTGAAGACAAGTGTGCAAGCAGAAGTGAACCCCCAAAAAAGGGATCATTGATATAGGGAAACTACTGAGCTAGAATCGAAATTACTGTTTATGTTTAAATTGATACACCCCTGGTTTTAGAAACTCTGAGCAACTGCTAAAGCTAACATACCATCAATACTGATTTTTGAGTTCTGCAAATACTTAATGTGCTCTCTGCAGGAAGTAATCTAGGCTAGAATTAAAAAGAAAAAGCTGAGGCAATTTTACCATGGTAGATTTCTTGAGACACATGGATTTGTTCTCAGTGCAACTACCAAAAGCATGCTTGTGTGCAGTTTGGAGTGACTTTGTACAAATTTCTTCATAGTAAAAATCTGGGTGAGCAGGAGTCTCTAACTGCTACTCGGGAATCTCTAAAAGGGAGAACATAAAAACTACTGCATAGTATGTGGGGTAAAAACTGTTATGTGGACTTGAGTCAAGGTGAGACTACCTTTAGTCTTTTTAGAACCTTTTAGTACTTTAGTCCTTTAGGCAGATTGCAAAATTGGCCCTTAGTAACAAGACACAGGTACTGATTTCAGTCCGAATTTCCTAAAATATTTTAGTTCTCTTTCTTTGGAACTTGTTGGGCAGCAAGTAGGGTGCTGAGTAATAATAGAGTACAAGCAAAGGGGATGTAAAACTGCCTGCCTCCACCCTCAGCATGACACAAAGCTTTTAGTACCTTTGCTAGACATCCCTATATATTTTTTTATTTCCTGTGAAAATGTGGGACTGAACTTTGCAAGTTTGTTTCAATACACAGCTCAGTTCAAATGCTTCTGACTGCAGGCAGTATTGATAGTGCCTACTGCTAGTAATTTTGCTGTGCAGCAAAACTGAACGTTTTAGTAGCATTTTCAGTAGCTCAGTAATCAAAATAGCAATATTGGGGTGAATAGGAGCCTTTTAGAAAATGACTAACTCGGTGAGATAATTAGGCTATTTCCAGATTATACAGACACAAACTATGGTAATTCAACCGTTAAAATAATATGCATATAAGCTGTCCTTTTGTGTTTCAGTTTAGTTATGTAAGACAATTTCTTCTAAGTTGTCATTTTATAAAATGACATTGTTATTCCAACTTTTAAAGAACTAACAGCAATTTAAAGGAATTTTATATATCTGGCTGGTGGTCATTTAGTGAAAATTACAGAATAGAGGGAGAAAATTACAGAATGGAACAGAAAGAAATATCAGTTACTAAGAACTCAGAAAATTGAACACAAAGAGTTTTAGCCATTCAGTTATTGATGAAATTTTTACATATACTGCTGAAGATTAACAAATCAAAAAACATCTGCTGTGTTGCTGTAAGGTCCCTGGATAAGCGCCTTTGTGTTGAAATACCTTTATTTCAAGAAGGATATAGATGAACATAAAAGTTTCAAGAAAAACACAAGTGTGGTAAGAGTGCTTCCCATAAGAGATGTATGGGTAGCACAGCATTTTCCATTTACACAAGACAAAATTAGTGATATTGCATTATAGAATCTGTAAACAAAGAATGGCATAAGTGAGTTTTTAATTGTCTTTATAGAAGAATTGTGGTCCCATCTAAACGAGAGTGTAGGTGAAGGACTTAGAAGATTGTTCTTGATGCAATAGGTTGTCAATGTGGGGAACTTCTTGCTGCAAGAAATTATGGCTAAAAATTTACATTATTAAAAAAAAAAAAGGAATAATTATTAGGATAGAAAACCCACTGTGAAGAGAACTAATAAAAGCATGTCTGACTCAGGAAACTTAAGGGAGGCAATTGAGGCTCCTGGGTTGTGACATTTAATGTTTAACTTTTGCAAACAGAGGACTATACTGTTCCATCTAACTTGTATAGCTTATTAAATTTATAATTTTTCTTCTACAAGACTTGGGTGGGTGGAATAAATAAATGAAAATGCTGAAATAAATGTTTTGCAGTGCTGCATCTTTTGCAGTTCTGGTGAGGTCTTTGATTTTACAATTGTTCTGATAAGAAATGTCTCTGCAGCCTTAAGTCAGATAACAGCAAGAGAAGCATAGAAGAGAAATAGGTTATGAATTCTGTGATGTCTGGGGTGCTGCAGGTTTGGTTTGCAGATATTCCTTCCAAACTATCATGTAGAGAATTCAAAAGATGAAGGCTTCTAAACTATATAATAATTTCTATTAACTAGTAAAATTAAGCAGAACTAATTTTAAATTAAGAAAAGTGTTCTAAGTAGAGGTACATAAAATGCGTAAACCCATTTACTTCAGTTAAGGAATCTCAAAAAATTTTAATCTGCATTTCATTAAGCTGAAGATACTGTTCCCTTACTTTGAGAACAAGGGTTTAAATGCTTTGTACAGCTTCCATCTTTACCAAGTGCAACATCATGAGGAAACAAAGGTTTGGACTTGCAAAGACATCCTCGCGTTTCCAGTCTCCCCTAGAGAGTCTGTCTGATTATGATCTTACTTGGCATGAATTTTTATTATAATAATGTAAAGTTACTGCTATAGGATAGATCATAAAGTAACTTGCTTCTTTACAGTAGGTAGATGCACAGTATGATTCATCAAAATTGCAAGTTCTTAAAAATTCCTTCTCTTTAATTCTTGAACTTTAGTGGGTGTTAGAGAAGGTGGGAGCTGTTATTCTGCACAGTATGAACCTCATGGAAAAGCAGACAAAGTGGAACAATTTAGGGCTTGCTAGGTTAGCTGCAAACCCCTATGCAGGTGGTAATTTAATCTTGCTACTTGTACCTCCTGCTGATTTATTTATTTATTTATATTTCTTTCTTTTTGCTCCCCCTCTGCTTTCAACCTGTATGCTGACTAAGGTGAATTAAGTATCTTTTCACAGTTGACCTGAATGGAGGCCCACATCATTGTTTGGATTCAGTCTCTGAGAATGACTTCTGTTAAGTGAAAAGGCTCTGTAATGCTGTCACTGGGAATGTTCTGCAGTCAAATGGCAAGGTATTCAGCAGAAAAATATTTTAAATTAAGGGAGGATGGTTTCTGTTCTGTTAAATGTGCACATTTAATCAATGAGAAGTTGATTGTTTTGAAGGTGACAGTTGAGGAAAAGTCAGAGCAAGTGTGCAGAGAATGAGGAGAATGCCGAGTGAAAAAATAAAAAGTATTAGGAACTCTTCCAAAACACGAAAAAACGTGGTTATAATATAAACATCAGTAGCTGATGTAATGCTATTCAGTATTTCAAAATCTGTGTTTGTCATGAGATGAATAATTATTGTGAAGTTTTTGTGGTGGTTTGGTTGTTGTAATAGTGTGTTACTTTCAAACCTCCTATCTGAGGAACCAATTAGACTGCTTAGTCTGTCTATTATTTCATTCCCTCCCTGTGAAAACTGGAGTTTTATCACAATTAAAATGTACCTAGTTCCTATATATGACACAAAAGAGCAGAGAACCTCAGGTCTAACTCTTAGCATCAGTTGCTTAAATTTGTCAACTTGGAAATATGTTAGATCTTTGTCATGTGCATTCTGATGACCCAGAGGTATTTAGGTGGTTCTTCTGAAGTGACCACACAAAGAGCTGCCAGTAAGGGCATTATGTAATTTCATTTTGCATTATATTTGCTTTTGAAGATACAGTGTTGGAATGTATTGCTTTGTAATATAATGACACGGTCATGATGCACAAGAGGAAAGGAAGGACACAGACATGACCTTACCCTGTAGGAATTTGTCATGTCTTCTTGAGCTTGTACACAGTGGGCAGACCAAGTCTTACTTTTCTGTGTGTGCAGCTCACACCAAACTGACTTGAATGCCTTCTCTGGTGGAGCTTTTTTCCTCACTTCTTGCCAAGACCCTGAGGCAGCACATTTTTTTTTGGAGTGCTGTGGATTTCCTTGTGTTTCCTCTCAAAGGACAAAAACCTTCCTGCAGCATTCCTATGTACTCAGCCGTTTTCTGGCTGCTCTTGTAATACCGCCCCCTATCCTTTCTCTGCAGACCCAGGGATAGTTAGGTGTATTCCTGTTAGTCTTCCAAATATTTTTTTTCTAATAAAGGAAAAGTAAAACTAAAACCCACAAAGTAAAACTTGTTCTGTGTGAATATCAGTTTAGGTAAGAGCTAATAAGATGAACTTGTATGATTCATCAACGTTAGGTTTTTCAAACTTGCTCTTTAAATTAGAGACTGTACAAGATTTTTCAGGGATGGTTGTAAAGGCTTACATGTTCTACCTCTGAAATGAATGAAATGCAATTCAGTCTCCATTACTTCTATTCGTTTGAATCTGCCAAGACAGGAGCCAATTAGTGTTACAGATGATGCAAGCAATGAGACTGAGACCACCAAAGGGTTCCATGTAGATCAGTGGTACATCCTTACTTCATAATGGCCTTCTGTCACTTCTAGTGATGGTATGACTGTACAGCTAGTTTTAGAGAAGTGAGAAGCCCTGTGATTCTGTTATCTTCCTGAAATTTCTAGCTTTCAGGTTCCTTGATGAAGCTAATAGGCTCCTTAGTATGGCTGGTAAAGGAAAAGTTTTGGAAAGTTTGCAGAGGCTCTTTTATAAATTATCATAATGACCCCTGACAGAGTATGAATAAGAGAGCTCTACTATCTTAACAGTAAACAGTGATTAAGTGACCCATTTAAGTGCGGGCTCAGGAGTGGCTTGCAGCTAAATATGTACAACTTCTGTTTTCCACTTCAGATATTTTCCTCAATCTTTGCTGCTAGAATATGAAACAGAAACTTTGTTCCTTACTGAATAAAGATTCTCAATTTTTCCTCCTTTTTAATAATTTTAGGGAGAGACCATCCCTGATAGGTGCCACTGTCACTGTTTGGATGGACAGCTTGGTTACCGTTGCAGACTTTTGAAACTTTGAGAAGACTTAATCCACCTACCCATCACAGCTGAGAGTGATTTTACCATCCTGTAGATCTATTCTGGTTGTATTACGAAGTTGACATTGTCACTGCTTTGCTGCAGCAGTGTAGAAGCAGGACAGGCTGCTGTTCTGAGCATGCAGCTGCTCAAAACCTGTTGAAGACCTATCTTATTCTAATATGTTGCAAGGCAACTTTCATTTGCTATGCACGCAAGACAAGCTAGATGGTGTTATTTTGGTGTTTGTGTGGGCCCTCATGACATAAGGTGGAAAACCTGCACCATTACCCAGTACGTGTAGTCAGGATTCTGTTTTAGCGTCCCTGAAGCACTTAGTGGTGTATCTTCATTGTTAAGGTGGAGTCATTTCATTCTTCTGTTTTCTACTGTGTAATTGTCGCTCTTTTGGTTTTGGCGTAAGCCCTGGAATGGGTTTGTGTTTCAGTGATAAAATAAGGATGGCAGTGGAGCACTGCACAGGCTGAGTTTTTCTCTACAGATTTATAATAAATGACCACATGCTTAATATAGAAGCTGGTTCTGTCTAGAATTTAAAATCATCTGACAAGATCCTGTAGATCTTAATATTCTTTAAACTGTTTAATGGAAATTTGAACTTGAGGAGTGTCTGTGGAAGGGGCATTACATGAAGCACTTAGCAGCAGAGTACCTACAGATTCAACAGCTAATAGATTGTTATCTGCCACAATTTAAAATCCTGAGACTAAATACAATTCTAAATGTGTATTCTTATTCCTGTGTGCTGCTTGAGCAGTCTTTGCTAAATTGTTCTGCACATAATTTAATGTTCATCCTTTTAACTTTGAAGGCATATTGCCAAAGAATTACTCATACAGTTAAAGAAAAAAAAAAATAAATTAGTGAGTGTAGCCCATAAATAATCTACACAATTTTACTTCCCTTTGCAGGTTTTTCAACAAATGATAAAGGGTATGCTCTTCAAAAATGTATTTACCAAAAAGAAACCTTTCAAATCACTTCTAGTGCATACAGCTATGGCTTTTAATGACTGCTGCTGTAAGCTTGGCAAATTGCTTTTACTCTATTTTAAGCACATTTATACTTAAGTGTTGTTCTTACTGTAAATTCTGTTGCTGACTTTGGTCCTGATTTGTAGTGCTTAGCATTTTAGGTGGAAATAATGCATCGGAGTTGGAAAGCAAGTTTAGTAAAGTGACAACCATCACAAGCAGTGTTTATGATAATTAATGTGATAGGAGAGAATACATGACAAGTTAGATATCATAATTAAACTATTCATGATAAATTGTGGAAGCTGTTTCCTTCAGGACACAGTGCTTTTTGTTTCCTAATGATGGACGACTCATCACTGGACAGACATTTGTGCCTGGGCTGAAAGTTAATTCATGTTGTTTTCATTATTATACTGAGATGAGGTATTCACAGCATTATATGTTTGTTTTATTCTTTTATATTTCACTATTCCTCTGAAAAAGACACTTTATCTACTAATTATCTGTTTGTGGCTAAATGTCAGGCTACTATTCCTACAACCATTCCATATACATTCAAAAATGAATTTCAATGAACAGTCCCAAAAAAATCAGCCTTTCCTTTTAGGGTCTAAGCAGACATCTGATCAGAGTTTCAACACTTGTAGGTTCTGTAGGACTGGGTCATCCTTAGCATTGGAAGGTGTTTCAACACATCTAAACAGAACATCCTTTGCTATTGTTTAACACATTGCTATCTATAATACACACAAAGAATTCATACTGCCTTTTTGCAGCAACCAATTAGGTGTTTAGGCAGTAATCATATACTTTTATTGACTTCTCTTTCTTAGAAAACAATCCAAATTAGTACTTAGACATGTTTTCTCAGCATTTTTTTAGGAGAACTGCTTCAAAGCAGTTGACTGTGCTTCCATGGTACTTGATGCTAGTCTAGTGGCAACAATTATTGGGAAATTTGGGATTTGTTCTATTAGGTGCAGAAAGACTAAATGTATTTCCTTGATACAAGGATGAGATTTTTCAATGGTTACTTTTATTGGACTTGTTTTGAATGTCAAAAAGGAATTAAATATGCTAAATGTGTGGTGTAGATTAGGATCCAGAAGTAGCTGCTTCAAGTTGAGGGATAAGTGAATAAAAATGAGGGAAGGCAACAGCAGTAGGAGCCTGATGAGCGTCATGTGAAGGAGGAGAAGTGGAAGAGGTCAACCTACTTGAGTAGGTTTGTTTAATGATCGTTTAATTACATATATGAGATCATATTATAGCTTTCTGTAATCTGGGTTTTTTTTTCATGTATATATAGGGATACAAACCTTGACAAACATAGATCAGAAAATAACTGATGCTACGAATACTATGAAAAGAATGTGTGATTAATAAACATTATTGGCTCCATGGAGTTCATTGTATGTGTGTGGGAGATCAGCACACTAATAAAAATACTTACTTTACGGAGAGAAAAGTAGCAAAATAAAGGAAATGGTCTCTCTCTGTTAAGTATTTTGAAAGAATTTAAAGTTTTTCAAATGGTGTTGAAGCATTAAGTAACACAGAGACAAAAATATACGCTTTAATGAGAGTACTTATCTTGCCTCTCCTGTGGAACACATTTCTGTTTAAAAAAGATTAGTGCAAGATACAGTCATTCAGAAGGGTAAAGCTTAAAACATTCCTAAGGCTTATGCATTTCTTGAGTTTTGTTGTAATTCTTCCAAAAACACAAAATAGAACTCAGCAGAAGGAAGATACTAAACCACCTGAAAAAATACTAAGCAATGCTGCATATAGAGGATGAGGAAATAAAACTGCAATACAAAAATTCTATATTGGCTGAGATTAGATGCTGCTTTCAAAAGCTGCATAAAATTGAAGCCATTAGCTTGTATTTGCATTTAAGTAGTGAAGTTGTAAAGCCAGAGAGTTATAAAATTGTAAATTATAATCAGATAGGTAACTTTCCACCTTATAGGAAGATGGCTCTGTCTGAATACAAGGTTTGATGAAGTCTTTTAAAAAATAATAATAATATTAAGAGCTAGACTAATAAAGCATGTGAGTGTTTAATATATATGGACATTCGTCAGCCCACAGAGGTTATGTTTGTAACTGGCAGTAGTCTTCCAGAAAGAAATTAACCATTAGGAGCAATAAAATGTGATAGTTCCACTAACAAATTGCCACTTCTTTCCTCTTTGTAGAAACTCAGTTTCTGTCACTTGTTTGGAGGGAATTTTCAGTGCTTGCTATTATTTACTGAAAAATCAAGAGGAATCAAAATTATACATAAAAGACTATTAATGCATGCTCAGATGACAAGTGTCTTTTTTTTTTTTTTTTTTCTTACCCTGTAGAAGTTTTCTTCTGAGGACATGGAATAAATGAAATCTTCAAGCACTTGCTGCTTCTAACATAATGGGGCTTTTAAGTTATCATCTAAATGACGTGAACTGCTGGAGAATTGCTCTCAGGGAATATAGGAGCATCACTCCCAGTGACAACAGTGCTGCTAGCAGTCTGAAGGAGTGGGGCAGGATAGGTGGGTCTCATTCATAGGATGAAATAGTTCTGAAATAGGGTGTGGTTTTAAAAAAAAAATTATTTTTAATTCCATCTAATGATGTCCAATGGGGTTAGAGGCGAGAGCAGTTGGTGTTCAGGATACCACAAGTCAAAGGATGCCATTGGTGTATATCTTTGTCATGAGACAGTTAAATACATACAACTATTTTAAAAGAACAACATATATTGATCATGCACATAGTACTTCAAATTTATCAAGAAAATCACATTCCTCTTTGGACCTGCAAATGTAGTGATGCTTTGCAATTGTCTTTTCTTTCTTGTAGGCAGGTTGGCAATGGGAACAGTCGGAGAGGACAAGAGCCAGCTGCAAGGTAAAAGAAAATAATTTTGTCAGGTAGAAGTAGAGGGGAAACGGGGACATGAGTTCAAGCTGTACACAGAAATTAATTATAATTCTGTTCTTAGATTATTGTACTCAATTTCAGTTATTATCTAGTTTCCCAATAATTTCTGATGCCAAAAACACTTGATGAAGTTGTTCTCTTAAACTGTCTTTACCATGACTGATAGGGAAATGTTCACATGTGATTTGAGTCAACTGGAACACATTTTTGCCAACAATTAAGGTAGTATCATTCAAGATCATTAATGAATTTAGGATAAAAAAGCTATTTTATACAAAAAAGGTGTTATAGTCTCATACATTTTCTTTTCAGCTTTTTGATACACAATCAACCATCATAGTTGTTTTCAAGCCGTGAAATCCTACGTGAAGAAAGGAAGTACAAGAATATGTATCTTAAAATTCTATTCTGGTATTTGTGTTGCAAACTTTAGAATTGATAGATCTGTTAAACTGAAATACCAGCATTTCAACAGCGAGCACCTAGTTATGAGCTGTATTATTTCAGTAACTGTAAACGTAATAAAAATCTTCACCATTACTTTCTAAATAGTTCAATTGATGAAAATCATAAGAAATATACTGAATTAAAAGGAATGAATCCTGTACTACTGATAAGAGCAAACACATTTTTTTTCCAAGTGACAAGAAGAAGCTGTGTTTTGTTATGGAAGTGACAATGCCAAATACTTTTTTTGCTTTTATCAAGATGTTTGTAACTGCAGTTCATTCTTCTGAACCAATAAAAATGCTTACAACTTGAAACAGCCTTTTCAAGAGACTGCATTTGTTCTTGTGGCAATATAAGAGTTGCATAATTACTTGAGTATTTTGATGGAAGGGTCAGTTTATAGCTGAATTATCAGGATTTATGCCACAGTCTGACAAGTAAACTCCTTGGGGCTTATCGCTAACTCTCTCTTAGATGAGGAAAATGGTAAGATTTAAATTGCGACAAATTTTCAACATTGAATATTTTTGGTCACAATAGGGGAGAAACATGTTCTACTTATTTGACCTGATTAAAGTGAAGTATGCAATCACTTCCTGAAGGCACTGGGAAAAAGAGGTGGCTACTTATTTCAGGAATGCTGAAGGCTTGTTTGTAACTCAAAGTACAAAGTTTTCATGCTAGTCTGAGACAGTTAAATGTGAAAAAGTGCAGTAGTAAAGGAAGTGTGTATTAACACAAAGGTGCCAAACAGCTCCCCTCCTTTGAGTGACCCTTCATGCAAATACCATTTTTACGCAGTAAGTGTGGAACACTACAATAATAAATTCCCTTTAGCCACAAAAGATTTGTGAATGAAGTGGGTTAATCACAAGCGTTTACTTATTGTTAGCTATATTAGCATCAATTGTCAATATACTGCTGCAGTCCATCCAGATGGCTGAATCCTGTGCATAGTGTTCTGCTGAAGCAGGCTTGCTTTTGGCAGGAACTGTGCCAAGAATCTCAAGAAGTAATTTCAATTCTGGAGATGTTCCAGAAGACAATCAAACTTTGACTATGTGACCATTAGCAGCTATTGTGGTGAAGTAGGCAAGAAAACAGTGCCGATGATATCCCTGCATTTGGGGCGGGAAGGGAATGTTTACTTCAAACTAGTTCTAGTCTGGTCTTGTATGTTCGAAGACCTTATAGTGAATAGGATACATGAGGGGTGTTACTTGGGCACACCTTCTCATTTAAATGTTATCTGGATTAATAGACTTGAATCATTTCAAGATGTGAACCAATGTGTGTCCACTAGTGGGAATGACCAGGAACTTCTCACTCCTGTGAACTGAATGGGAACATCAATGCATCAGTCTGGTAAACACACTTGACACCTCTTTCCATGGTTAAGAGCACGAATGGTAAATGCAGTTATTCAGGTGTTACTAGTCTGAATCTGTGATAACAGCATGGATAGCTTCACACTGGATGTCAGGCATGTAGCTTTTTAAAATGCTGCACCTGTTACCACCGTAGTTCTATTAAAACATCTTTTGTTCTAGATATATTTGTTTTGATAAAAAGTTAAGGGGAAGTATCTATTCTTAAAGTGATCTCGATTAAACACTATTTAATCTGGCCCTGCAGAGTAATTCTGCATACACAATCGTATTTCAGAAATAATCCTAGTGAATCAAGTCAGTGTGCTTGCACGTAATTTCATTAGCATTGTTTAGCATGCTGTGTGGTTACTCGAGATTTCTGTTGGAAGAATGTACTGGATCATGTAGAGCTCTGTGAAGTGCATTAGCCATAGATGCAGCTTAATACTATTTTAATGGCAGAGGTTTTAACCTACTGTCGAGAACTTGTTTTTTAGCTCACGTCTTTATCACATAGCCAGATAATTTTACTGTATTTAAAGGAACAAAACATGAATAAGCAGGTTCCTTTTTTATGGTTCAGTTTACTTTGCTAGTTAAGATCAGTGAGGTTAGTCTTGGGTCTTTGGTCTTAACCTGCCTTGGAAACTGAAGGCTAGGATGCCACTTTGTATTCTCTAATAAGGTAACATCTGTTCACTGCTAGTAGCTCCATCAACCTTTACTGTATCTGTTTTCTTCAGTTAGGCAAGTTAAGAATTGCCAGTGATAGAATATACTTCTTTGCATTCTTTTAGTCCCCTGTAGCAAATACTAAACGTGCCTCTTCCTCCCTGGGAAGCTTGTCGTTCTTTGCTGCTAATAAGATTTCACACTTTAAGTATACTGGTAAGAGCACAGTGGAGCTAAGATTACATATCTAAAGTTGTTGCTGTTGCTAGGAAGTGATGAACTGTCTGTCTAATATGCTGGTTTTTCTTCTGAAGCTATCCAGTGTATTCTATGAAATTTTTCCTAAAGCCATAAAATTTTCACTTCTTAAGGCCAGAATCTAGAGAACGTTAATACTTTGAGTTTAAAAATACTTTCATAGCTAAACTAACAGAAAATGGTAAACATACTATGTTTTCCATAGTATACACAAGGTATTTTCCCTCTGCTGTAGCATCTAAATCTGCAACATGGTTTAGGATATAGTTCCAATTTGCTTTGGTGATTTTCCTTAAGTGTTGGATGGTTTTGGGCAAGCTCTCAATTTTTCTTCCCTGTTCCCCAATTTGAGGATTGTCATCCCAAGTCTTACTGCTGATCCTGCTTTGGTATTTTGCAATGAAATTTTTCCTTGGGAGGTACTATTTTAAGCAAAGATTTTTGTAACAGTGGGAATTATTATCTCTGACTAATAACAATCTCTGTGGAGCTTGTTATACAATGAAGACTGATCATGTGCTTGAATATATTCCTGTGATTGCTTGCAGCTATGAGTAGTTTAAGAAAGTTGCTGCCTTATCAAAAGAGGCACAGTTACTGAACTTATTTTTTTTCCTGCTGAAATAAGGTAAATTATTTAAACTACTGCTGTTTTAACTCAAGTTAAATAACACTTAGATGAATTTCCAAGCAATAGTCTTGAAAAAATGTACAAATTAACAGAGATTAAGCCAGTCCTTGAACTGTTTTACAAGAATTTTAATTGCCATTTGAATGGATCCTTACTAATGTTTCTAAAAAAATATTTCTTCAAGTACCCCATCAGTGAGCAAATAATAAGATACTAGTAGAGAAGGTTTTGAAACCTTTTTTTTCCCCTTCTCTCATTTGTTTTTAAACAGTTCTTGTTTGTAAAAATGTTTTAGGTACCCTTCTTGGTACAGCATGGTGGTTTCCTGAATAGTTAGGGCATGAAGTTTATTACCCGCCTTGTTTTCTGTTGAGTGTGTGGGTAACAAAATTGACTCCTTAGCTAGTCATGTTACATATAAAATAAAAAACAACAATCAAAAACCCAACCCAACCAACCAAAACCCAACCAATGGATGACATGGTCCATTCTATCTGCCATGTAAACATTCCTGTATTAATTATACTGAAAACAGACTTTAAAATTATAATCTCTTGAAAACAGGTTGTCATTCCCACCACCACCCCTCAGATCACTCATGAGATGCACTGCTTTGGTATTTCAAAATATAAAACTGGATTTAATTGCAAAACTACTATGAAGTGTCTCTTGCAGTTATGTATCATGGAATGTTTTCAGAATAATTCTAAACTTTGGCTACTTTTGAGGGGGAGTTCGATTACTCTTGAGATGGGCCACCAAAATGAGGTAAGAGAACCTACGTGTGTTTTTTAGTCTGAGATTTTCCTGACCATTAATTCTAATTATTAGTTAGTCTACATAAAGTTTATTGCGGTGGATACTCTAGTTTCCTTGCTTATATGTGGGAAGTATCAGTCTTGTGGAGATGTTACTCTAGTATACAAATTATAACATGATACTAGAAAATAAGTTGCTTCTTTTTCAGTATAGAAATGCAGCATGTTTCAGTAGATCTAGTGAATTGTGACACACATATTTGTATGGCAGGTAAAACCTGCTACTTGTGATTTGCTTCTATTCAGTCAACACTGAGGATAGAAAATAAGTGAGATTGATATTCAAGATTAGATCCCCACCTTAGATTGCAAACATGCTGTCAGTAATGATAGCTCTAAGGAACTGCTATACTAGATAAGCCCAAGTGAAAATGAGGATGCAATAGGCTGTTACTGGGACCATTTGGCTTTTCTCTAGTAATTGGTTATGTGATGGATTAAATTTATTTTGGGGGGCCTTGAATAATGAAAGCCTTGCTTGTTCAGTAACACTCATGATTTTGTTTGCAACATGTTAGAGGAAGGAAAATGGAACTAGTACTGAGACTGTCACCTCATTAGATATCTAATACTGTACTGGGTGGTAGGGTCATAGAACTAGTGTGCCCTGCTGGTGGGCAGGGGGTGAAGGATGGGGAGCACTAGCAGAGAAAAGAAAGTAATTAGGAAATGGAGAAGTAGTTTCAAAAGCTCTATACCGATTTAATTGCCATTTACATACATTTGAGTTCTGTCACTTCAGAATATAAACACAGTGTGAGATGCAGCAGGGGGGGTTGTACTAGATGACCTTTAAAGGTCTCTTCCAACCCAAACTACTTCATGATTATTGAGAATTAAAATGTGTTCCTAGCATGGAGCAAGGTCAAAAAGCAGAGTGATTTGAGTTGTGCAAATTAGACAATGATTTTGAGAAATAAGTCATGACATAGTGGTATCAAAAATGGTAATTGAAGAAAAGAGACCAGGGAAAAGGTTATAACTGTATATTCTTAACTATATGAAGTTGTCAAACAGTAGAATAACTAAATTTTAATGAAGCAATAAGACTCCACAGAGGGTGATGAACAGTTGAGTAAATAATGTCAATTTAATAAGGTTCTAAAGGTTGCAGGCCTTGTTGAAAAGCTAGGTTTTGCATGTCTCTGTGTAACACATGAGGGTATGTCAGTAGCAATACCATTATGTCCTGGGGTATGCTAATGATGCAGTGAGATCGCAGAATAGGAATGCAGTGTTACACAAAAGTAACATTGGTCTAAACTTTGTAGTTCTTGCCTCCAGTATGGTTGGAGGGGAAAAAAAAGGCAAAGCCATTTTAACAGACACTGAACTAAAGGGAATAAGCAGTACATAGCTGACCTCTACCTGGAGGTGGGAAGGTGCTCCATTCCTCATCTGGTGGTTTTGCAAGACTGCTGTGTTGTCTCAAGTGAGGAAAGCTCTTCAAGCCTAAAAATTTTATCCCAAGTAGGGTGATGATGTGAAAGTAAAATTGCATGAGACACCAGAAAACAGTTACATCTATTAAGACAGTGGAAATCTATGGTGCTCATCTAAGTATCTGTTCAGTGTGTGCTAGTCCTGTAAGACTCTTCACATTAAATTAATCAAAGCAGATAGTCAAGTTTATGTGACCTGCATGTCTTGTCAGTGAGACCCCAAGCAAAAAAGCAGGGGAAGAAATCAAGTGAATTATGTCCAATTACCCAGTGGCTATATATACCAATATCCTGAATTACAGAACTACTTTCAGCAAAATCAGTTCTCTCACCATTTTTCTAATATATGTGCCGCTGTGATACAGCAATGAAGAAGG
Organism: Laterallus jamaicensis coturniculus; assembly: GCA_022605575.1. NCBI lineage: Eukaryota > Metazoa > Chordata > Aves > Gruiformes > Rallidae > Laterallus > Laterallus jamaicensis. The sequence continues at coordinate 21,725,788 of JAKCOX010000014.1, forward strand.
AATTATGCTCTATAATTCACTGCTGTATCAAAACTAAACTCTTAAAACATTTGTGAAGTTACTGCAGTACAAAGTGAACTCTTTTAAGATTGGACTAGTACATAACTGAGGAGTTTACAACTGAGGCCTTTATTTACCAGCACTTCAAGCTCTGCTTACGTTAATTAGAGTGTTTCTCTAGCAATAAAAGGAAAATACAAATGTCAATAGTTTTGCCATTTATATTGATTCATAACTTCTAAGATTGTGATTTCTGACCGACCTAGTTATGTCCCATGTTAGTACTGAACCTTGATATTTTTGTCGCACAGACACAACGTAGTAGTTAAATCAACTTCAAAAAGTGCTTGAAATTCACTTCCCCCTTTTTTGTGTTAGTTCTGAGGTTATTTCCTTTTGTTTTATCAACTCTGGGTTTTGAATTTTTGGGGTTTTTCTTCTGTTTGTTTGCCTTTTGGATTATTTTTTATTTAATTCTTCAGAATAGCCTCTGTTTCCAAAGGGTATGCTGAAATATTCATGGTCATATAGAAAAGGATTGCTCAAGTCCATTTTTAAAGATAATCAAATGTTAACTTCTAAGAATTGAATCTGGGAACAAGTTGTTAAAAATACCAGTGGGTATCTGCTTGATATTTGGAAAAACCCCCAATTATTTTGCAAGTATTTTTCTTCAACATTTCCTTTGAAAAAACTCCAGTCTTTTAGTCTAATAAATGAAGAAATATTTCACAACATGGTGCATTATGTTAAGACAGTCATAATTCCAAATGAGTGTTTTAGTACCTGTAGTTATTTGCTCAACAGAGTTGTGCCAGTGCATATAAGGCTTTGTATAGGGCTTGAAAATACAGAAATCAGTTTCATAGAATCATAGAATTGTAGGGGTTGGAAGGGACCTTGAGAGATCATCGGGTCCAACCCCCCTGCCAAAGCAGGCTCCCTAGGACATATCACTCAGATAGGTGTCCAGATGGGTCTTGAATATCTCCAGAAAAGGAGACTCCACCACCTCCCTGGGCAGCCTGTCCCAGTGCTCTGTCACCCTCACTGGGGAAAAGTTCTTCCGCATGTGTGGAAGTGTGGACGTGTGGAACTTCCTATGCTCCAATTTGCAGCCATTGCCCCTTGTCCTATCCCCACAGACCACTGAAAAGGGGTTGGCTGATTCCCCCTGCATCCCCTGCTTCAGATAGTTATAGACTTTAATTAGGTCTCCCCTTAGTCTTCTCTTCTCAAGGCTGAAGAGTCCCAACTTACTCAGCCTTTCCTAATAGGGGAGATGCTCCAGGCCCCTAATCATCTTCGTAGCCCTTCTCTGGACTCTCTCCAGCTTCTTCTTATGGCTGAAAACAAGCAGCTCAGCAGTAAGGCCTATGAATAAATGCTGTGTCTTTTGCAAACATAAATTCTCATGTACAATAGCTTTTATGTCATAGTAGTATAAGCACGTGCTTAGATGGCTCTAAAGTTTTGGGGTTTTAAAAAAAAAAATCCTTTGATATTGATGTTCAGTCTTGGGCTGTAAAGCAATTAATCAGTATTCCTTTGCAGAATAAGCAGTGTACAGAAACACACTTCATGTGCAAAGAAACCTGGTGTGCGCATTGAAGTTAGTAGTTACAACTGAGATAGTAAAGGGAGTACATAACAGTATTGATCATATGCTGTCAACCTACCTAATTCTGCCTTGTGGTGTTTCATATTTTAAAACCCTTAAAATGCTAATGGCTCACATACTGGTCCAGTAGTGTTTTGCCAAGGCTCAGTTATGAGGCATCTGTTCTGAATCACCCTTGCTATAGTAAAGCTGAAATCTGACAGTTTACAATCACTTGTGCTCCTCAAAGTGACTTAAAAAATGTTCTTACAGGCTTCTGCGTACACGGGGTAGTGACTAAAATAACCCTAAATCTAGTATTCCAAGTTGATTTTTAAAATTTTTTAAAAAATATTTTTCCAATTGCCTTCCTTGCAAAGTCACCCTGGGAATCTTCTAAAGCTCTGAAAGATGACTTGGAATGGCATTAATGCAGCAGTGATGCCTTCAGCATGGTTGTCCTGGTCTGACTGGTTGGAATTTTGGACATTGGTTTACTTTCACAAGAGAAGAGTGTCTCTGTTGACTTGCCGTGCCAACAGAAGATGAGGGTGGCAAAACTTACTTTGGCTTTGCAAGACAGAGTTCAAGGTGAAAAAACCCCGGAGAATCTCTCCCCTTACTCCAAGGCCCCTTGTGCTTAGATGCCTTGCAGAACAGTATTTTACCATGAACTCAGAGGACTGCTCTGAGAACTCTATGGCTTGGCTTTCTTTTATGATGTGCCTATTTTGATAATTTACTCATTAATGCCCTGAGAGTGTTTTCTGTGGTCTGTGTCTGTTCTTTTCTATTGTTCTAGTTATGTATTTTAACTTAATTGGGGGATTTAAGGACAAGAGGATTACACTTACATCATCCTTATGACTTTTTAATTCTTTATTTCTTTGGCTGATAAATAATCGTAGCGTCAAATCCTGCCTGCCTTAGTGTTTTTCATCTGGTAGGGTACTCTAGATAGCTAATTAAACTACAAGATATAGGAGAATGTATTATAAATGTGGAGAAAAACTGCCAGAAACTACAGTATGAAATGCCTGTCAAAGTTGACTAGTTTAAATATTGATCAAGTCAAACAGAAGAATCAATGTCAGATACTGGGACATGTATTACAGCAGAACACAGCTTCATTTAGCTTTATAGTTTCTCTCCTCCCTCTTACATAAATCATTCACCTCATTGTAATATATTGGGCTCCAAACATATATCTCATAAACTTCACAAAATTCACAGAAACTTGATTAGAAATTTCAGCTTATCAAATCAGTACTTTTCTGAGAGGCCAAAGAATCTAGTTCAGCATTCCTGCTTTGTTCTGTACCTGTGAGAGAACCTTTTCTAACCCTTCTGGTCCAGATCAGTGTTACCAAACAAAAAGTAGTCCATTGCCACTCAGACTTGTGGTTTTGTGTGGTTTGGATTTTATCTGCCCACCCCCCTTGCCCCTTCCTAATTCTGTTAAATTTTCCTGGAACACTTGGCTCCAATGAATGCCCCTGTCTTTGATTCTCTCCAAAATGACATTTGCATTTTTTCCCTTAAGTGTTTGACAGAGGTAAATTGCATTTGAGAAATGGAGGATTTCCCTTTCAACACCCCCACTGCCCACACACACTTCCCCTCCTTCAGCCCCTACCTACTCATCTGCTACCCACCACTTTTGGATTGTTATTTTATGTTTTGCTTAATACCTAGTACCCTGCAACAGGACAACTGTTGTCTGAGCTCTGAGTGTGGTCCATGTCTGGCACTAACAACCTTTGAGAAGGCCAGATATTTTCAGCTGATATTTTTTCCTTTCTTGTGTTTTCTGCCAGAACTGGAATATCTTCAGTTATACGTGTCCAGTGACATATATCTGTACTAATCTACGTACTATGCTGGCTTTGGTATTTTGTATACAGTAGAAAAACTACAACCTTTTCCTTGAAATTAAGTCTATTGGACCATATAATTAGGCATCCACAGTTTCTGCAAGGCCAGCATTCCAGCCTAGCACTAATGTTAGCCCTTAACTAATTTACAACAGGGTTTTGTTCATTTGTCTCTCTCAAATACCGCTGTAACCCACATATGCAGTGCCATATTCAGTGCCTTGCTGTATATCTGAAAGGGGAGTGGATCTGCTTGGTTTTCTGTCAGAGTTTCTAGGCAAAAGGCCACAGTGTCTCTGTCTCTGCTGTCCTCTTCATGTTTTGATAAAATCACATAATGATTTGGCATTTCTTTCTATTTGTGTGCCTGAGAACGAAAAAGACAAAAGCTTGTTTTGTACAAATAAGTGTTAAAAAGTTCCGTAGTATGCACTTTTGGGACCTAGTGTAATCCCTGCTATCAGTGTGCAGAGGAATGAGGACTGGGAAGGGAGAGACCACAGGAAATACCTTTCTTCATCCTGTTCCCACCCCACCACCCCAAAGGAAGAAACCCCACAACCCTGTTGCCATGGAAAAATCAACATGACAGAGAACTGTTGGATCTCCAAGACCATTTTTTTAAAATCCAATTGGTTGCAGCTGTACTGAGAGGGAACAAATGTTTTGCTGCCTTCGCTGCCAAATAATAGATTATATTTGGAAGCATAAGACTAATGAAAAAAATACAGACCAGAAACCCAGTGATTGCAAGGCTTCAGGCATAAGAAAGGAAACTGTTAGCTTTCTTTGTGAAGAATACTGTGCTCTAAAAATTTAGGGTTTATTTTTTTAGATGCACTGCTCAGTTATATATAATATTGTTTCCTGAGGATTCAATTTTTCACCATGGCGGTGATCCCAAGCTTCATGCTTTCTGTTGGCTATAATTTATCTATTTACCAGCAGCAGCCATCTGCTTGAAAAATCATTAATTCAAACTTGGGCGAAGGGCGGCAGCAAGGCAGGAGCAGTGACAAAAGCCGGGCTGGTCCTGTGGAGACACAGCAGGCACAGTGTTCCCAATTCTCTTTGCACGTTCAGTGCGGGTGGCCAGCCTTGTTCTTTGGAGTCATACAGAAGAGACATTTCTCTGAGGTACTGCCATACAACAAACCCTACTGGGGCATGAGAGTCCGAATCACGTTTCGATTTTGGTGTCTCAGAGTATGCTGCTCATTAGGGCCTTTCTCCCTGCCATGACTTGCAGGATTTTCAGCTAACTTGCTTGGATGAACTTGTAGGTTTTGTCAGATTCATAAGCTGAATTTCACTATTACAGAATAGAGTTATCAGAGCTTCCATGGAAGCTTGAAAAGGCTTTGACATCGGTTAGGAGTGTCATGATCTTGGTTGCCTGCTCTCCACTGCAGAGTGGTTACAGTCCTCACTCTCCATTTCACTTGCACGCTGCTATAAAGCTTTACTGAGGACCAGCAGCTCTTAACTGAGGTGACTTTACCATAGATGACCAAATCATTATGTCACCTTAATATTTTTATTCATATATGGAGAATTTGTAGTTTCATTATTTACAACTATTAGATAGAAGAACTAAAAAAAGGAAATTAGTTATTCTATTTAAGAACTAAAGGAAAGAAAATTATTCTATTAAGCCTTTTGTAAGCAAGCATAAAACTTAAGCATATACCATTAAATCTTGTTAAAGCAAACAAACAAGTTATCCATTTTTCATTTATCTGTCCAGTGTCATGGTAGAAACATTGATTTGTATCTTTTGGAGATCTATAATTGCAGACCTGTAGCTTAATCTGGCATAGGTGCAAAGAAGCATTTTTTCAGTGCTTCTGTAAGGAACTAGGAAGCTCAATCAATAATGCCATATGACATAAAGGAGAAAAGAAATATCTTTACAACATCAGGCAAGGGGTTAGCTATCTGATCCGCATTCATGGTATTGAGCAACTCATCAAATATCTGGGCAACAAGCAGTAATTGATTTTACAGTGTCTGACATGAATGTATAGGTGTAATATAGTTGAGTGGCATTCATGCAAACTTTTTACTATTGAGTTGCTGGTGATTGGTAAATTTTTATTAAAACATGCTGTGGCTTATGAATTTTTTTTTTTACAGTTTGCTGGTGTTGAATGGTGTAGGAATCTAAACCCCGACCTTTAGAGATAACCATCAGTTACAAAACAGATCACTTGTGTCTCCTTTAGCAGTAAGGTAAAAATTAGTTATCTGTGACAGAGAGAGCTAACCAACAGACTCCGGGTTACTTTCTACACCAATTGCATCCTTAAAAAGCTGTATGTTTTATCTTCTACTGGGACTGTGTGGATCAGGCATTCTTAGGGATGTGCATAGCAGGGAAGAAACTAGGAGAAATCAGCTTCAAAGTTCTGGAGTGCCTGGTAGTGTTGCCACCTTCTGTTGGTTATAAACAAAGATGGGATTAGCACCTTGCCAGTTCAGCATCTGTGGTTAAACTGAAGCCAATTTGGCAGCCTGACTTTAGGTGGGTTAATAAAGGAAATGCACACTTTGCTCCATAGTAATGTAGCATGTTTTATATTAGATACTACAAAACATTTGTATATTTAATTTTCAGAAGATGACATTAGTGGATTTGCATACCTGTATTTTTAAGCTTATATTCCTCCTAGTATGTATAGTATTGTAGAAAATAGCATTGCTAAGAAAAAGCAAAACACTAAATAGACTTGTAAGACATTCTTACTTAGAAAACCTATCTTGAGAATGGACACTGCTAGATTTTTCACTTTAGACAAGGAAACTCAGATGCTGAAAGCTTGCAAGTTGCAATTTGTTTAATCAAATATAAAATAGTTCATTTTTGGAAGTAATTGAATTCTAATTAGCTGTCTATTCATTGTTCACAAGAATTTGAATGTACTCAATGATACTCTAATTTTCAAAATACATCCTTGGCTCAGCTTCTATGAGGTCTTCAGACAAATGCAGTCATAAAAATGCAGGTGTGTTTAGCAGATATAATAAAACTCCGATAAAGGTGCAGGTGTGCATGGCAGGTTTATCAAGTGGTGCTTCTATAGACTAAAACAAACTCTGTCTTTATGTGAGTTAAGAGGTAATCACTTGTGCTGTGGCTCTCCGATTGCCCTTCCTCCATCGTTTTCTCTCCAGCTCCAGAGTGGCTGTGCCATTTTGTCAGGCTATGCTATGACTCACTTCCCTGTTTTATTTTCTCTCACAGATGGCATCATTTCATCTCATGCTCTGAAAGTGACAAGTGACACTGTGGCACTGACTTTATTATATTAGGCTATACTAGCTGTGATGAATATATAATCTCTATTGCAACTTTCTTTGTCTCTGCCTTCCACAGCAGTGGGTGAAGTAAGAAAACACAGGGAAGCTAATACGAGGCTTCAGATACTGCTGCAGTGACTTTGAGCATGAAGACAGTGTCAGTAATATCATTATTGGTCCCCCTGTAGTAGCACTGGTAATGTTTTTTTCCTAGTGTGCCAGGGAACATAGAGGCATACAGCTGACTCACTGGCTGACGTTGTCAGTTTGGCACCCGAGACGTTTGTAAAATGCTGCCAGTTCTGTCTTACTGTGTTGGATCTATTTACCCAGAGCTTTTAAATTCCTTCCCAGAGCTGGCAGTTTTGGTGGAACTGTAACCTATGCATCCCACAACACTTGACTTTTTAAAACTGTGAGACATGAAAGCATTTGATGTGTTGCCCAAGTGAAAAATGTTCTAAAAGCTGGTGTGAAAGGTATATATTTTTTTTATGCCAGTGTTATAAATTGTATTGAGGGGGTAGGAAATGTGTTGTAAAAGACCTTTCCACTGCCACCACCACGCATGCTATATTTCATCTTTCATCAAGATTTGCTGTAGCTACCAGATTTAGAAATGTTTTGATGGGTGATGAAACAGATCTACATCTGTGCTTGGTGACTAGGGAAATCCATTACAATCTTTCCACATGGCTGGATCTGATCCTGACTGGGAAGTACCTGTATTGCACAGTAGAAGGGGATGATAGATGGAATAAATAAGACATACTCAGGTAATCACTTGAATTAATATCTGAGCACCATTTCTTGATACTGTACATGCAGGCTTTATTGGCCAATAGTCTGGTCTTTGCTCTGGAGTGGTTTTGATGTATCGTGCTGCTCTTCCTACCACTGTCACTGGCATACAAGTCCTGAAAGAAGCATACCTTGGAGTCAGTATGAGAAATGTTGAAAATACTCACAGACAAAACATTATTGGCATCACAAATTTTTTTTTTGTACTTTCCTTTCAGTGAAGGTCTTAAAAAGTCAATTTTCCATCCCAAAGAGAGTGTTATTTTTTCTGAACTTGCTTTCAGTTGAAAGGGACATTCTGTAGGAGTTCCACTTCCATTTGTGTGTTTGTTCTCTGCAGTGACTTCATTGACCACATAAAGAATGATCATTTTTTCTTCAGTAGTTTTTCAAGAGAGTCTTCTGAAGCTTGGATTGATTTGGAGAGGGAAGAGGGGTCGAGGTAACAACAAAAACCTCTTCTAGGTAAATACTCCTATGCTTTTGTCTGCAGTAATATTTCACTAGCCATTTTCCCTATATAATGAGCAACATAGTGAAAAAAGACCTGGGCTATGATGAGGGTTTTTTACCTAATGTTTATAATAGATATTTTTCAAGCTTTTGACACTACAGTGGTGATTAATTTATTAGGTGGGTCCCATAGCTAACATTGAGAGACTACTCTCTCAGTAAATTATAGGGGGGGAAAAAGGCACTTTTAATGTTATAGGGTAAGTGGGAATTCACTTTCAGCATCCAGGGCACACATAGTGCTGGAACTGGATTTCTAAATGCCTGCCCTTCTCTGTCATGCAAGACTTTTCTGAGCGGTCCTATATCAGGATCCATTTCATCATACTGTTTCACGTAGCAGTGACCAAAGCAGTCAAGAGCTGACCATCCTTGATGTTATGGGACTCGGTGCTGTTGACAATAGCTTTCTCTCTAACATTGCTTTCTTTGAGGAATTAGAATTGGAGACCTAGACCAATTGGAGAAGACTTGTGAAGATGAGAGGGAGAAAAGACACACTTGTGTTTCTCCAGGATAGACTTGTCCTGTTTTGTTATTTACTATTTAACTTGGAAATAGTTACATATAAACAGTAAAACCTCTTTTGTTCACACTGAAGATATTCTATGGCAACAGAGCTTTCTTGTGGCTGAATGCCAGGGCCCCCTAATTTCACTTGCTCTGTCACACCAAAATGAATCTGACCATGTCTTGATGTACTGATCAGACTTTTCTCAAAATACATGCTTATTGTGAACAGAACAAAGTCTGAAGTGCAGCAAATTCAATTCACTTTGCTTCCACTTTATCTTAAAAAAAATAGCCTCAGCCTTCAGGCGAAATTTGAATGCAAATAGAAATACTGGCTTGAATTTTTGGGCTTTTTCTGGTGTGGGTTTGGTTTTTGTTTCTTTTTTTTAAGCAACAAAACAAAGCACAAAACTAAAACAGCCAAAACAAAACAAAAACCTCAACGCTCATAAAGTAGAAAATATTCTTGAATTGAATGTATGATTTTATCAGTTTCTTGATAAAAGAAGGTCCACAGATGCAAAAAGATAACTTGTTCTGACATGTTGCTTTAGGAAAGTACAGATTATTTATTTATTTATTTATTTTAGGATTAATCCATATTCCAGGTTGTCAGAGGTCTCTTTAGACTATCAATATTTTAACGTGCCCTGTTTCAGTGTACAGATTGGAATTAGAATGAACGTCTCAACTGATAAATCTGAAGTAGTTAATATTCCATATACTAGGCATGATAAAGTATTTTTAAAAAATGTATTGCATTGCATTAAAAAAAATAGAGTTAAAATTCCAATCCTATATTGAATTTTGCTAATCACACTATTTATATCTGTGTAGAGACACTAGTTGGGTGTTGAAGATGCCTATACAAAAGTTAACCATACCAGTGAAGCACCATCTCATAACAGCTGGGAACTAGAGTGGGAGTGAAGCTCTGAGTCCCCAGTGAGCTATTCTGCAATATTTTCTGACATAGTAGATAATTTTGAACTGTGTGTGTATAGCAGCATTATTCACTGGCCATCTTTGGGCATAATGTGAACAGTTCAGTGAGGGTGCTGTATTGTCAACAGCTTCAAATTATTGACATGCAGTGTAGGGGGAAGTTCTTTTCTGCTTGACAAGGGAGTATAGCATGTAAAAATATATGTATTTTGAAGATCTACAGTAATATTGAAAATAACATTGTTATATACTAAGATGTTTAAAAAATATAAGAAATTACACATTAATTTTAATACAAGAAATAGTTTCTTTTCATAGTGAGCAAGAATTGTGTCATGCATATCAGAATCATATTTCAGATTGTTTATAAGAATCTAGAATGATATGCCAATTTCTGAGCAATGACAGAAAAATAGACTTTTTAAAAAGAAATCATAAATGGGGAGTTCACAGCTAATGTTTTCTAGGAGTCTGTGCAAACTGTTGCAAGGAAATGAATTAAGTTTAAATTAGTTTAACCAACTGAAAGATGACTTGCCTAATGTACTCCATTATTATGAATAATTCTGCCCTTTCACATGTAAAGTAGTAGTAAATAATGAAAGAATTCAGATTGTGGAAATGAGGCAATCTCTCTCTTTGTTTTAATAACTGTGCCTTTGAATCTCACTGACTAGCTCCCTATCAACACAGAGATAGCAGCACAGGGCCATTCAGGAGAGGGGTGCTACCACCCAGAGGTAAAACTGGATCATAAAATTTTAGGACAGGATTTTCTATGAGGAGCTGCTTTTAGATAACTGAATAATGAAATGGATTAGTTAGTGAACACTTTTGTAGCTGGTTTGATGATGTCAAGTCATCACACAGAGAATTGCATCCTTTTGAAAAAAATCTGCCAACCTTGTATTCTCCCAAAGATGCTTTTTATTACCTGATGGAGTGAGCACCTAAGTAAATGCTTGATGTTCATCTGGAATGTGAGGATTGTAATATTTGATGATTTTTGTGGTGTAGAGATTGAGACCCAAGATGAACCCACAGATGAAATGTGGGGCATTTTTCTACCATTAGTTCAACTCCTCCTTTGTCTCGAGCTCTCTAATTGAGCTTGAAAAAGCATTCACTGGGATGGACAAAAACTGCTTGGACATTTGAAATGGTTGTTGCAATTGGAAATGCTACCTCTCTTTTCTTAAACAATATTTTTCCCATTTAGCCTCCTCCAATACTGCTGCTGAAAGATCTTTGTCCAAATATATAATAGAAATAAATTGCCAAACCATGGAACATACAATAAAACAGATTTGTTTTCCAGGGGGCTCCACCAGATATGAGTGTTCAGCCTCCTGAGAACAAATGACTGTCTCGATTAGCGAGCAGTGAGAGTAAATATGTAGACTAGAACATGATGCTAAGGACATTGTGTTGCCAACAAACTCCAGTTTAATCAGGAGATTTGCTTCAGAAGTGTGCTCCTCATACAGATGAAAAGGATAATGTGAGCATACCCTTAATATGAAGAATGTGTATTTTTTTAAACAACCGTTTCAAGAAATTTTTTGTTCTCCTCTAAATTTTTTTTGGTCTTGCAAGTCTGTTACCAATAGCTTCTGGAGAAGATAAATCTGGTCTGCATTTTTCAGGCAGACAGGAACGTCTGCCAGGCCAGCACTGAGCCAAACAGAAGCTGTGGCAATATGGGCAACATGAAACAGAATTGGAGTTAATGTTAGCATGCCTTTCAGTAGGTTTATTGATTTGATTTCTGTATTGTGCTAACTCAATCCATGCAGGTTCCAGTTGATTTGGAGTGATGATTGCTTTTGTCTGCAAAATGCTTTCCAGGCATATTCCTAAACCTGCCAATAAACAGAACCACGGGTGAAAAGTGTGGCTGCTGAATGAAAACAGTGGGTGAAAAGGCAGTTGCTGGAGGTTTGGAACCCTAGAGGGGGGGGCAGATTAGAAGTCTAATTAGACTGACTCTGTGAGAGGATCACCAATTCCAACTGCTGGATGGGTGCCATTAGTCTTACAGTTGCACAGTGAGACTACTTGACCAAAGAAAGTTCTGGGAGCAGAGCAGTTTCTAACATAAATTTCTTATTCCTATTACTGTGTGTGGAGAATTCCTGATCTTAAATGGGGCTGAAAGTTTTTTTCCCCAAACACTAATTATGAAATAAATGTTCCTTTAGTGTTACAAACAGCCCTTCTGTACTGACAGTGTCTCTAGGCAGAAATCCCAGCAACAGTTGCATGCCTCAGTTTACCACAATAATGGAATCAAAATTTACTGTACCCAAAGCAAGGTCATGCATAATTTTTTTGTTTTTTTGAGCAGAGGATCTGTGGTGTTTATGTAGATGATGACATCTGTGCAACCTTTCATGCTTCCACCAGTTAAGAGAAATAATAGTTATGAGAATTATGCTCCTTCCTCAACAGCAATTAGTAAACTGGACAGAGATTACTAGTATGAGATTATTTGCAAATATGGACTACCCACAGCTTCATACTAGTATTTCAGAAAAGACGCAGAACTAACAGTATTGTTGGTATTTATAACTGTGAGGAAAAAGGTGACTTCTTGTGTAGAAAGATTACACATAGAAAATGTCTTTTGTGGCCTTGTTTCTTAATATACATACAAACCCTTCCAATTTCATTGTTTAATTGCCATGAGCAGTGTGAGAAAGCTGGTATTTTGCATGTCTTAGTCAATGAATTCTGAGTAAGCATTATCACAGCTGCAGTTACAAATATTTAGAGGGAATGGGAGGAAAAATGTGCAAGTCAAGCCTTTCTGCCTTGGAGGGCAGGGACCAAATAGATGTGACAGAAGTCATTGATAAGATGCTCTGTTCAGTTAGACTAGAGACAAACAACAGCTGAGTAGGAGTCATTGCAATAAATCTAGGGGGACTATTCAAAATACAGCCTTATACTATGAACACTTCATCAATTTCTCCATAGTTAGATGTAATGCTGAAATAAAATTAATCTATATTTGTAACCTTGGATTAGAAGTGTAGAGATATGGCTGTTGTCAGCATTAAGTCTTGGTAATGCCCATGGAGTCAGAATCAGATGTGGCAAGAACTTTCAGATGAGTCAGTTCAGGTCTTTCCATATAGGAAGCTCTTCAAAGATCAAAAGGGTTTTTGTTAAATGAAAGATTTATGAAACACTCAATTACTTAACTTGTTAAATACATTATATAGGTGAGATAGAGCACAACCACAACTGGTTTATAAATCTGCCTGTCCATCCCCTTGTCCTGGTTTTGGCCAGGTCAGAGGTAACCTCCCCAAGCAGGCAGCCCAGGTGAGCTGAGTTAGCCCAGGTGAGCTGAGTTAGTCTGGGCTGTTTCCACCTCACCTGACATCACTCCCCCATAAAAAGGACTGGTTGGGGAAGGGTGCTCCTGGGTCCCTCTAGGGCAGTTTGAGTGTAGCTGGGCTGGTCCTTGCATGGTGCAGCACTGTGTTGTCCTCTGCTTAAGGTACTCTGTGTTATCACCAGGTGTGGTGGTTATTGTTCTTGTATGGTGCTTTTGTCAGTAAACTGTCCTTATCTGAACCTGTGGAGGCTCTGGTTGTTTCACCTTTGGGAGTGGGCTGGTGGCATGTGGTGCTCAGATGCTGTTTGAGGGTGAACCACCACACCTTTCTTGTTGCTTCTGCATCCTTTTAGGATAGGTCCTTGCTCGAAACGTGCTTTGTCAACTTGATCACTCTAAGGCTAGTGGCAAAGTCCAAATGGCCTGGTCTGGTCATGGGGAAGTTTTTCCTTTTCCCTGCTTACTCAGTGGTTCCCCGGACATCCTTTTCTCCTTGGAATGTAACACAGACATTCAGGACAAATAAAACTGGTTTAGTATTAACATCCTTCTGCTGTTGAAAAATAGTAGACAAACGAATATGCAATGGGTAACAGTGTTCAGATATTGGACATACATTTAAATTAAAAAATATATATATATTTGAAACTAACTAGACAAACAGTAAAGTAAGATGATGATTTTCTTTCCTAAGACCAAAGATTCTGTCCCCGAGGAGAGCCTGGCCTCACTGCATAGTAGGTTTGACCCAGAATGAAGGGAAGAGACAAATTCCTCAGGGTGTGTTTGAGCAGAATTATGAAATAAATAAGTAAAAATGTACAGAGTGGGAATACTTTTTTTTCCTGTTTAAAATAGTTTGGTTTTGGCAAACTCAAATACATAATTCTGAAATGAAGATGTAGTTGGCAAAGAATGTGCCTCAGTTTCTGTCTTTCCAGAAGATGCTAATCCTTTCAAAGATGACTGAGTTTGGTGTGATGCTAGCTGCCAGGCTTTTCCACAGTACAGGCAGAATTTGCTTGTTTTGGGAGAAGAGGGTCAGGTGCATAAAGCCCCTGCTCTGAAAGTGAAAAGGGTGAGACATGGCAAAGGGGGGTAGAGAACTGCAAGGGAAGACAAAAAGGCTGCTTGGAGTGTAATTCCCGGTTTGCTGCTAAGCACAGAATGAGTGCTGGTTGCTGCTTCTAGAAGAGACTTCTCCTGTTTTTTCTCCACTGTAATGAGTGTCTTTCCAGCACCCTGAGCTGTCCCTGTTACCGGCAGCGACTGCCAGCCTCACCCTCCATAGCTCCGATTTGGAAAAGGAGCCCTTTGCTCTTTTGCTTCTCAGCAGCAGTCTGTGCCCTAAGGCGTGTAATATCCTGTTCTCACCAGGGCTTTAGAGAAGAGAGTACAGAAGCTTCACCTTGCCCTACAGAAGGACTGAGTCTTGGCCTGAGTCTCAAGTTTATTAAGCGACTAAACTAGGTACATCATTCTCGTTTCAATTCACCACCAACACGTGTCGCTTCTGTATTACACAGGCTCAATGGAAATGTGCTCCACTATTCACAGCTGTGAACAGCACTGAAGGAGTGACAGGATGTACTTCCACTGCAGTTCTGAGACTTGCAACATGTGAGGGTGGTACATAATTAGTTTTAATTGTGTGTGGTAGTGCACAAAGTGACAGAATTCTAAATAATAGCAGTATGTTTATTAGCTGTCATTATTTGTCTGACTAGGTTGTTTTTTTTTTTGCAGTGTGTTGCTTAATCAATAGATATTGTGGTCTCTTAAATTAGTTCTATCTTAGGCCTTCAATTAAAGAGAGAGTCAGACCCTTATATAAATAAGGCTGTATGTTGTCTCAGGCTTAAACTGGGTCTCAGAAAGGATGAATCCATGCAGACTACTTAGGAAGAGCAAAGGTCTCTGAAAGAAAATGGATTCATTGGTAAATATGCAACATTAAAAACATCTGCTCATCTCTCCAAAGAATGATGAACAATGGTTAAGTGGGAACTCACCAGTGTTTGAGTGCAATATGTGTGTACTGATGTTAACATAGCAAACGTTCTTAAGTCACAACAATGAAGAATTGCATTTGCTCTGTTGTCTCAATTTTGCATCAGTATCTTGGCACATCATGCAGATACTTTGAACAGAGAATAATAGATTTCTACTTCTATAGTCCAAGTCAAGGTTAAAGAGCAAATTCTTACCACGTGTATCATATAAAATTGACTTGCTTCATTCTGGTAAATCTGAGAATAAACAAACTCAAGCATTAACAACGCCTGTAAATATTTTGTTTGAAAGCATTCACATAATCAGAAAACACATGGCTGAAGGAAACTTGAGAGGTCATCTAATCCATTGAACTGTCTCTTAAATCTTTATTTCTGCTTAAAATCTCTAGTGAAATAGTTTCCAGAAATGCACTGTGGCATGATCCAGTTCTTCACTAACAGTAAAAAAGACTTGCCTGCTTTTTTTCCTTTCCCTAGCAGCACTGAAAAGTCACTGTTCTTGTATTGTTTAGAGGATATGGAAGCTATGTTCTCCTTTGACCTTTCTGGTAGCATTTCTAACAGTTTGAAGTTTAATGTGTATTTTAAATGATTTTTTTTTTCCTTTTTAACTACAGAACATCTTTTCTAAAGCCCTTAATTTTGCTGCTGGGCTTGTGAGAATTTAAAGTATATGCAGATACTGACACCACTGGGGAGAGTGGAAGGATTGCCTCATGTTTTTCATGACATTCCTGTTTATATCTGCTGGTATTCAAACACTTTTACTGTTTTTTATTGGTGATTTTGTGTATTTCTGCTCAACTCAAGCTAGTTCTCAGTTTGAATTAGTTCTTTTGATTATTCTTACTGGAGTGTACTACTCTATCCAGTTTTTGAAGTGTAGTACTTTCTTCCTGCAGCACTTCTCGCATCCGTGCAGCCCATTGCCAAGCCCCCTTTTTTTGTGAGATAATGCAACTTGGGTGCTTACCTAGAAATTGTAACTACTTCTCTGGAAGTGGGAAGAATAAAGATTGAATGCATTGTATCTGAACAAAGGGAAGATGAAAAAGGCTATGAAAGGTACAAGTATCCTCAGCGTATTTTCAATGAGGAAGGCAGGCATTGTAAATAGGCTAATGTATTGTATGACTATGATATCATTTAAGAAAGGTCAGGGGATTATAGTAGAAAGCTGATCGATATTTATAAAGCGCCAGGAAATGTTTTTTGTCTTTAAGATTGGTGCAAGTTGAAAACTTGCTGAGCAAAAATGTTTAGAAATGAGGGCAGTGGAACTGGCAGGAGTGTAGCTAGCCTAATCAATAATAAAAGGATAATCTGTCTTTCTTTGTGGTACACAAAGCAATAATCTGTTCTTCAGATTGATTAAATGCCTCAGCTCTGCTTCGATTATTAATCAATCTCTAAAACAGCTTATTGTGAGCATAATACAAAGCAGTAGAGATTGGGGACAGCAGTGACAGTGATATTAACGGAGAGTCGGGGGAGTCCTTTCTACATGCTGTGAAAAAAGCTGAGTGGCATTCAGGCAGGGTTTTCTATGGCCAGGCTTTCTGTCAATAGGTGTATGAGTGCCTTGCCTGCAGTGTCATGTAGCAGAGCTCTAAAGGGTGAGTTTTGCAGAAATGGCAGTGGTTTTGTTCTCTGATACACAAATGTAGGAAGTGCCATTGGCTCGACTGAGAATCTGAAATAATGAGGACTAAGAAATCTGGAAGCTCTTGGCCAGAGGAAAAACAACCTGACCAGTTACCTTTTGGAAAGAGGCTTTTGTCTGAGTCATTCTTTGCAGGAGTAACTTGTTTCATTGCTTGCTTACACCAAGCTTATTTGAAGTGTTGGCTAGCCTAGGCTTTCCACTCTTGTGCTTTTTAATTTACAAGGAAGAAAAAAAGCCCTCCAATGTAATTTGAACTTAGAGGTCCCTTTCAACTTAGATTATTCTGGAACTCAATGATTCAATGATATGATGTGAAATTAAAAAATGTATTTGTAATGTAGACCTTTAAATAGATTTGGTGCAACTGATAAGAGTAGATGAGTTGATATTTACTTCTTTTTTTCTTCTGGATGCCTTCCTTTCACTGATGAGACATTGTACCATGAGGTTCTTCATCATGCTGTCTTCTTATTACTGACAGTTATTGAACTTGACTATCTGACTCCTGCAGTAATTGGAGGAAATAAATTGTTCTCCATGGTAGGAATAACCCTAGTCTCAACACCCTATCTCTGAGGACTTCGATATGTATAATGGATGCATATTTGCTTGCTTCCATTCTTTTAGGGTAACACTGAATACCCGCATGTGGTTTCCAGAGAAGTGAAGGATTCTGAAGAATTTTCATCTTTTGCACAGTAGTGAGCTGCATGACTAATGATTCATTATGCTAAGAGTGTAAATTTCATTGCATTTTCAATCTTGAATTCTTTCCAAGTGTGTTGTGTTTTGGGTATTGGGGTTTTGGTTTTTTTTAATGGTAGAATGAAATAATGAAGCTGGTGATAAAAGATGCCTATAAAAATCCTGGCAAATTTATTACTTGACAACATGGGTTGTTTTTTTTTTTTTCCATCCAGCTGGTCATCAGGCCTTTCCAACTGTCAGAGTCTCATGTAATCTCCTTTAATAGCAGCACATAATTAGCTTTATGCTGATCAGAGGCATTGGGGATGCTGATGGTAATATTGAAATCCAAATATAAAAATCCCAAGGAAGATAACTCGAAGAGACATATGTCTAAGCCAGCATTTATGACTTTTAGTCCTAAAGTCTGTAACTGTTGATTTATGCACATGAGCTTTGAACTATGGTATGGAAATTTATCAATTAAGAATCCAGAGGAGTTTGTGAAGGGAAGTACAGATGTCTCTCCAAATGGTAGTATGTCACACTTCTTTTTCTGTGCAGTCCCATTTTCACTTCAAATACTGAATTTCTTCTTCTATGTTTAGTTGTTTGTTTAAAAAAGATAATGAAAATTATAATCTTGACATTGCTCTATTAAGACCAATTTTTTCCATTTGTCATTTCAGCCCAGAGCTCTGTAAATATGTGTATAACATATACACATATATGTCACAAAAGTGTTTCCTTAATGGCTGTTATAGCATTGTAGTTTTGAAGGGTCATTTTGAGGTGGTTTTGTTTTACTGTGTGTGTCTGATAAATCATCTGAATGTTTAAAAAGACATGTTAAATTCATCCCAAACATTCATGTTATTCTTGAAGTGTTTCATACCTCTACTTGGTGCACAACTTGAATCTGAATCTTGGCCTCTGGAGATAGAACAAGGTAGCCATTGTTGGGAAGTCCACTGGAGTGTTGATGTTACTGCAACTAAAACTTCATTAGAAAAGTATGAATTGCTTTCAGTTCTTTTAAATAACACTTTATTTGGACAGCTGTCTTCCAGAAGTGTTCTGGCTTGCATTAAGGGGTTGGAAAAAATCAGCTATTCATAAATGAGGTGCCCACCTAAGAATGGGACAGGATTTGGGATGCTCTAAATCCATATTTGTTGACTAGGTCTAGAAAGTTAGTTGTTTGATGTGCTGCTTGGATCACTGACACTATTTGGGTTGATTAAGGACTCCATGTGTTGAACACCAGCATCTGTGTTCCACTGTACAGTCAGCCAGAATAAACTGAAAAGGGCTTCAAAATAGGAAATACACCCTGACAAGTGAAAATTGTGTCTCCTGCATTAAAGTTCTTTAAAGTTGGAAGCGTCTTTGAATTTGGGCTTTCAGTTCTTCAATAAAAGATCACAGGTCCTTTTTTGTTCTTTGGCATTGTAATCCATTTGAGGATTCTGTCAACACCCTGTTCAAAAACTACATAAACCTGTTAAGATTTGTGGGAGAGAAATCAATACAGGTTACCTTTTACTCATAACTTGAAGTTCACATCCAGAGCTTCCTTCAAGAAATGTTTCAGTGCTAGAAAAGGGAAAGCAGACATCTGTTACTTTATGGTTCTCTATTGAAATCAATTAATGGTACCACTATAGAGATTATTTTTGGCCTAGAAGTCCACTCAGGGATTATTTTGGTTACCTACTACTTGCTCTACCTCTGGAATGTAAGGACACATCTCTGACAGGATGGTGGGCTAGATACTGAGAAAGTAAGCACAGAACTTGAAATGTAGGTTAGATGACAAGTGTGTTGATTTCTCCCAGAAGAGATCCATCAAGATTCATTGCAGGATCTATTCTTTAACTTCCTCCTTTAATTTCCTTCATTGTTTAACCACTGTGTTCTGAGACAGAACTGCTCTGCACATTAGCAGCTTCTTCTATATGAGACTTCAGGCATATAGTGGTGATTGTACTTTCTCTGGGCTGCAGAGCCATACTAAAAAAAATTCCCAGACCTTTTAATAAGAAATCAAAATCTGTTAACGGTGCATGGGAAACAGCCTGTAGTTCAAAGGACAATTTCCCCTTGGGGTTCACCCCCCAATAAATTTAGTTTAAGATTAAACTCTTTCCCATGTATTCTGGCTTTTCTCTGGACCTACTTCCTCATACCTCAGATCACCTTTGGTCAAAGTGAAATTTCAGGGTTTAGGGTGTGGGAAAAGGACACAATGTGCTAAAGTAAATTGAACAAGACTATTCTAATGCACAAGAATAGGTGAGAACGTTCTCTGTGAAGCTGCACTCTTAAAAAACAGTACTAAATATTTTGAGCCATTTAAGTAGGAGCCAACCTCTATATGCAAAGCTAATAAATTATCTTGAGGCCCTACAAAAATGCTAAAGGACTTGATTTCAAGTTAAATTTAATTGAATTAACTCTATTTCAATTACATCTAAATTAAGAGAAACTGAACAAAGTCAAGCAGGCATTAAGGTAAACTTAAGCAGAAGGAAAAGGCAAAATTTGGCCTAAATGAAACTGAAACTTTTTGTGGGCCTGTTGAACCACTCAACTTTCTGATTCACTGAATTTTCAAAGGATATTGTGAAGCTTGCTTGTAAAGTAACCTGTTGCTTGAAGGTTATTGTAACCATCTAACCACTGCTAATAGTTATTGCTTATGTTAGACTTTGTTTTAAAACTCAATTGTGAAATGAAGATTAAAATATATCCGATATTGTATCTTTAAAGCCTTGAAAATATCCCAAGAGGTCAGTACAGATTGTCACCTTTAACATAATTATTGATAATTTGAGGTGTATACTCTACAAGACCTGTACAGAAAGCAATACATTGATGAACTTTCATCAAAACTACTGATAACTTTAAGAAGTAGATTTTTTTGTCACCCCCCTTTGCTGGTGGGCAGGGCCATGTTGGGGTGGGGTTTTATTTGGTTACATATCACAAACTCCTATTGACTCAGGTATGCTCATGGACTAGATTAATACAGTACTTGTCTTTCTTTGTAAACACACTTGTTAAAGAGGTGTGGATGGCTTGGAATGTGACGTTATCAGACTCTGTTGTGCAGAAAACTGGGAGAATCAGAGAGCTGAAGATGAACTCCCAATAATTTTGCTGACACTTGATCTGTGCTTTTGGGCTATTAGCCGCTGCCTCGGCCTGCTGTCTGTTCCTTGTTGTTCCCTTCTTTCAGAAATCTTTCATTTTTATTCAGCGGAAGAGAAAGCTTTCAGTAGCATGGAGATGGTATTAAAAATCATTATAATGCAAGCATCCTTAGCACTAACTTATAATGTGATGCTCTTCAGTTCTGTTCCGTTAACAGTTCCTTACAAAACCGAAAACCCTGAATAATGCTTCAAAATTTGATTCCAGTCCTTTTAGTGAGGTTCTTGATATTCTCTCTTATACATGCAAAGTAGTTCTACACAACTATTAATTGGATCTTTTGGGGAGGATCAGCAGAATTTCCACTTTTCAGCAAAACCAAATGGCTGTAACTTAAGGCTATGCTAAATCACTGAAAGGAATATCAGCCAAGGGAATTTCACCCTGAAGATTAAGGCCTCCAAGAACCTTTATCTTGGGGCTGTCCTGTGCTCACACAACTTGCCATTGAAGGGAATCTGGAGGATCGTAAGTCAAAGTGTTGCGTGGCACAAAAAGTGGGCTGAAAATAATTAGTGTTGGTATCAAAGAAAGTGAAAGGAAGTTTGTGAGATGTACGCGTTTTAAGAGAATATCGTTTCATTAGTTCCTTTTGCTAACATTGCCTTCATCGAGCAGAGCTGATTTGTATAACCTGTAACACTGAGATGGGTTTGTTCCTAGTGGCTGCTTCTGTGTATGTGAGTCATCAGTTGGATTGGTCCTGTTAGTTCCTCTCCACCAGTGTGTTAGGAGACTGCAGGCTGTTCTTGCCTCCTACTGCCAGAGAAGCTTAGTTCCCAGTCAGGCTGCAGAAGTTCCAGGCACAGTCTAGAAGAACAGAGGATGTCAATCCACTGGAGAAACCAACAAACAAAAAAAAAATGCTGCCCTGAAG
This sequence comes from Laterallus jamaicensis coturniculus, assembly GCA_022605575.1. Classification (NCBI taxonomy): domain Eukaryota; kingdom Metazoa; phylum Chordata; class Aves; order Gruiformes; family Rallidae; genus Laterallus; species Laterallus jamaicensis. Next base: position 21,747,141 of record JAKCOX010000014.1, read on the forward strand.
TACAAGTAGCATTGCTCTCCTTTCAAGTAAGGTGAAAGACCTATATAAAATATTTATCAGTCAGCTCTCTGAACCACCTGGGAATGGCCCCTGTTCAAGTTTTTCAGTTAAGAAATAAGCTCCTAGAGTGATTCTGAGCATCTTTGCATTTTTCATCATACAGTGGAGTCAGCTTTTCTACTGGTCCTTACTGGCTTCTCTGATATATCAAGTTTTGGGATATTTAAACTACTGGAAGCACTAGATAACGCAGTCTATTTTGGTAAGTAGTTTAGCAACTAGCAGAACTGAAGAGAGAATTTCACTTTTATGCCAAAGAAAATAAAGGCAGAAAGAGAGGTTCTCAAAGAACGAGCGAAGTAGGGGAAGGTTATGGAGATGGGTTAGAATAGAGAGATAGCCTTTGTTTATATGCTGTTTGGAAGTTTGTATCTCTGCTGAAACATCAAAGCTGTTTTGAAATGCTTTGACCTCTTCCATGCCACCCCAAGATGGAGTGAGCCAATTTGTGAACCTAAATACATACAGAGTATTAGTTAAATAAAAAAAATACTTGCACATTGAAATCTACAAGTGTTGTCTGTTAAGCTGAAGTCAGACATGAAATTTTGTTGGAAAGCTCTGAAATAAAGAGTTTACATATTAAATTGCTAGTATGACATTTTTAGGACATATATATAAAAATTTACCTAAGCACACTAAAACAAAGATATATGCTTGCTGAATGACTGAAGTTTCCTGGTGTCTCAGAAATTCTTTTTATTCCTCTTTGAAAGGTATTTATCTAAGTTTTCTTAAGTCAGGTAGGTATCATAATTGATAATGTAAGCTAATGATTTTAAATTCTGTTGATGCATCACTTACAGTATGTAGCTGTTTGAAATAGCTGTAAACAATCACTGCCAATAAAGGTAGGAGAAAGTAAATACAAGGAAGAAAATAGAAACATTAGTGGACTCCAGTAAGATTATTGATTTAAGTTACTTGACAGATAAAATGGCCAAGTAAAAGCTCCAACTTCAAAAACATCACTTGAAAAAAATATGGGAATGTAGCAGGGGAGGAAGAAAATGATGAATGCTGCTTTGTTAGAGGAAAAAATTCAATCTTTCTGCATGAAGTATTCATCATTTGTTCATCCTTTTTGTTCTACAGCCATTTAGTAGGCATTTGATTAATGTCCATTTAGCTGTAGTAGGCAAAAATCATGTTTAAAGTCTTGGTTCATGGGTCATCTTTCAGAGCGTTACATCTTAATAGTTGAAAACTTTATCAGGTTCTGTACAACTGTTTAATGTCTGAGGCTTCAAGCAATTCTCAGAAGAAAGCAGAGAGGAATTTCATTCTGAAGAGCAGTGTGTGTTGTAAGGAGGGTATAATGCATATGCATTCACATCAGTGCGAACAGGGTTTATAAAAATGCCACTGGAGATATTGGTCTCGGAGGAGAAACACATTACTCCAAATACATATATTCAGAATAACAATGAAACTGCCCTCTGAGGGCTTCTGTCAAGTTATGTGTGAACTGTGACTGTTATTAAGAGGTAGGAAGGAAGAAAGGAGACAACACGTACTTCATGGTGTTATTCATGTGCATGTTGTAACACACACCCACATAAAGATGTTTCAGCTGGAAAAAGAAAGGATGTTAGGAAAAATGCTACATGTCAATTTTTTGCCTTTTAAAAAGGCAGTCTTGCTTATCTACAAGGAATTGTCTGCAAGTTCTGTTTCTTTAAAAATCTGGGGCTGAATGAGCTGCAAATGAGAGATGGAGAGAGACTTAGGGCTAGGTGCCAACCTCTTCAACACCATCTTCAGCACTCCCCCCTGCCCCTCCCTCCCTCCCTCCCCCCCGCCCCCCCCCCCCCCCCAGCCTGAGTCTTCGTTGTTTCCTGCTTCTTTCTCTAATGCACATTTGTATGCAAAGCACTATCCAGCAAAGTTTCTACTTGTTTCTAACTTAAATTACCATAGCAGATTTCCACCTGTTTTTGGAAGGTGACAGAGACAGCAGCTCTGTTCTTGAGGCAGGTACTGTTTCGTGAAAGATCTTTACTATTTATTACATCTATCCCAGTGGAAGATTGCAATTACTATCCTACTTCCAGCAACTCTTTGCCTGAATCATGACAGCTCTTAATTATGTGTGAAAGTAGAAGTTACATACAGAGAAATTTCTCAGAGAGAAGTACCTGGGAGATATATTCAGGTGTAGAACAGTCTTCAGTAGGGCTATTCTTCTTGTGGCTCTCATTCTGTTGTTTTTGCTTCAGGAGCTGTGAAACTTTGCCTGACTTATGATACTAGAATTTGCATTGGAAAGGAATTGCTGCTCCCTCCTTCCCAAAATGTCTCCTTTTTTTTAGCAGTCAGATTTGGTCCCGTCTATATTTCTTCCTTTAAATAAGCCTCTTGCAGCCTACTGCTGAGTAGTCTGCTGCTGAGCATACTGCTCAAGGAAACACAAAGAAATAAGTAACAAGCTTTCAAATTTCTGATCAAGCTTAATATGTCAAATCTTATTATTCAGCTACAGAAATTTTATTACCCTTAAGTTATAAATGTTGCATTTTCAGTTTAAGTATTTAATGGCAAAATTTTATTAATGTTTGGGCTTAAAGAAATGTATCACAATGGTGGTCATGTTAGAGTTGATTTTTAAAGTAATTTTAAGCATGCAGAAGTTGATTTCTAAAAATTTCTATTCCATATCATAGTGAATCCAAGATTTTAAAGGATGTCTATCTTTGAGACCGCTATTTGAGATGAGTAAAGATACCTGAGCCAGGACAGATGTATAGCTTCCTGGCCAGGAATACGTAGGGTGTTTCGAGCTCTGCTATTTAATATAGATGAATGAAATTCAAGAAAGGAAGTTTAAGTCTGGTTTCTTTTGTCCCACAGGAACACCCTGTTGGGGTGTTGTGACAGGACTTTGGTGTACAGTGCATCTTAAAATAATCTGTTTCTGTGGGAAGTTTGGGTTTATTGTATCAGTGTTTCCAGAGCAACTGGCTTTTTTTCTGAAAACTTCCAGGAAGCTCTCAATATTCTACAACAATTAAGTTGTATATTACAGGCTGCTATTTCCTGCCCAGTCACTCTTCATTCAGGATAATTCCATTATGGATTGTCACTCTCATTTTTAATAAGCCTTTTTCAATTCATATTTCAGTGTGAGACTTAGGATGGCTTGAAATAAGTCTCATTTATTAAAGGTAACTGACAGCACAAGGTAGGTTAAATTATAAAATGCTAAGAGTTTCAGGAAAGATGTCATCATTGGGGTTTGTAATAGTAACCTGATTTTGTTGATTGACCGTCATCGATGACAATTCTCTAATCAGTGTGCTACAGGAAACAGGTATGTGTGTGACTAGCTCACCTTTGCTGTTTCTGCTATTAAGCCATCAATGTAATTGTCGATAAAGGAGCTGGCTGCTTGTTGGAAAGCTCACATCCACAGATGGTAGATCATGTTCCTGTAAAAAGACATTGGTCTCCCAGCTGCATTAAAAGTTGAGTTCCAGAAAGCCCTGTAAGCATTTGAGCACTGCAGTTTTTCCACAGTAGGGCTAAGTGTTACAGGGACAAGGTCATCCTGATGCCCTCAGTGGAAGGGAATAGCCCAGCTGCTTGGGGGACTACAATTTCAGGGCTTTTTTCAGCCTAATTAGCAATATTACTTTATATTTTGCACGTCCTTTTGCATGCATTAGGAAGAAGTCTGCAGGGAGCTCATTATGTTACCAGTCTTGTAGTTAGATGCTTGCAAAGCTGTAGCTTCAGGGACATGGGAGGTGCGTTCACTTGAAGAAATTCCATATCCAGACTTAAACACTGCTGAAGACTTGTAGGGACTCTGTAGGATGTCTCCTGTGGGGCATGCTTTATCCTGTCCTGTGTATTCCTGCAGAGAAGCTGTCCAGATGAATCTTCCTCAACACATTTTCACTTTGAGATGCTGGCTGAGGGCAGAATTTTTTCCTCATGTGTCATCTGTTAAGGAGTGTCTAACCAATGAATGGATTTGTGAAGAAATCAGGGCCAATCAACCCTTGCTTGTCAACACATTGGCATGATTTTTCAGAGCCCACTGTGGGTCCTGTGACTGGCATATTCCAGAAGTACAACTTATTTTGAGGGATTGGATTTTTTTCCCCTCTTCTGATGGAGACTGACACAAGACCAAATCTAGTTCCCAGCATACTACTATGCTAACATACTCAAAGCTGTGTTGCTGAGGGTAAAACAAGAACCTCTGAAGAAAATATAGGGTAGAAGCTTATTACACTTTGAGGTGAATATCATGAACACTTGTTGCAAGAATGTCTATTTGAACCCAAATTATTTTCCTTCTCTTTGTGCTTTCCTCTTCAAGGACTGGATCCTTAAATCAACAAAGATGGCACAACATACCTAAAGGAATTATTTTATATGACCAAATTAAACAGTTAAAGCTGAGGAGAGTGTGTCATTATTTTTTGGCCATCATGGAGCTGTGCTAGCAGCTGCTCCTCAAAAAGTGTGGGTATCTTTGCCCAGTGAAGATCATAATGGGTTTTTCTATGTGAAGTCCCAAATGAGAGACTGAGCTGTGCTTTAAGGAAAAAATTAATCAGATTTATACAAAGATTCAATCAACGTCATGTATTTTCTCTTGCTACTACCAGATAAATGGGTTTGGATTTATATATTCATTTTTGGGCCCCACACACCTGGTGTGTGCTGTTTCATACACCTGGTGTGTAATGTTTCCCATTACCCTGTAGAAAAAGTCCCTTTCTTATTTAAGAGATCGCAGACATAAAATGGTGTTATCAACTTTCAAGTGCAAAGGCACAGAGCCCAGGATAACCTGCATAAAACAGCCTCAGTTTCATTTTAATGGAGCCTATTTTGGAAAAGGATTATGATATGATACATTTTTAAACATAGAGTATGTAAACGTAGATTATTTGATGTGTAGGATTAGCAATACACATAAATAGTGATTTTAACTGGAGGCAGCTTTGTCATAAGAAGTTTCTGAATAACCTGCCTCAGGGTTCAAACTGAGGGTTTAGACTGGGGCAGGTGAATGGATGCACCTTGCACTGGAGAGGGACTGGTTTAGGGTGCAATTGGCGTTGCTGATTTCAGTTGTCTCCCAGTCTGTCATTTCAGTGTCTTACTGGGTGAAAAGTCCTCTGCTCCCTGAAAAAAGCATGTGCTTAAGCTCTAGAGCTCTTTGGTCATATTCAGCAAGCTGGGATACTCAGGTTCAGTTAGATGTGCCAAAGAAATGAGAGTTTTTATTTCTTAGAGTGATTACAAATTTTACTTTTTTATATATATATTTAAATGGATTTATCATGCCTGTAGCTCTTTTCTTTGTCCATGTATGTGTGTTCATCCGAACATGTGGTAATGTCCTCACTTATCTCCAAAAGCTTTTAAATGTCTAGCAGCTTTTTGAAAAGTCTGAGGTAGATTATATTTCCCTATCAGATAGGAAATCTCATCTCACTTCAGAAAAATCCCCTTCTTGCTTGTCAGTAGTAGAGGAAATCATGGTCTTCGATTCACAGAAAAAAACCCAGCTTCTGATTAATATTAATAATTTTTAAATAATTCTAAGACCCCCATGATTTTAATGTTTTGCCAACTTGTCAACTTTTAAAAAATTAATTGTATAACAAAAAAAATTAGTACTTAAGGGAGCAGAACATAGATATTCGCAGTTTCAGGTTAATCTAGATTTCTGAGGTCAGACCTGGAGGTAGAATTCAACTGCCAAGCCTGAAAAATGCTGCGCAGGCAGGAACAGCATAAATAGCATCCACAAGCGCTGTCTGAACCAGGCTGAGCAGATCTTCAGCTGTTCTAGACTACTGATTCTCTGTGATAAGCTGTTACAGCTGTGATAAGCTGGTATCAGCAAAAAGTTTGGACAAGAAAAAATTAGTTTTACTGTCTGACTCTTTGAAAAGAAATAACTAGGCAAGCTCCCATCCTCTTCCCCCAATATATTTGTTTTCTTCAGCATAGCCTTGATTGGATTTGATTTTTGTCTTGAGTTTTGACTTGACTTCAGAGAAAAAAAAGTGCACTTAGAAGTAAGAGAAGGAAATTAACCAGGAGTGGACTCAAATTGATTTGCTGTAGATGCTTGGGAATCCTGGCAATAAAAATCCTGGGTATTTCTGCAATTCAGGGCTAATGGATGCATTCAGAACTGCTGACTGAAACGTGTGTCACATTCTGCAAGACACCAACACTGAAGTTGTTGATGCTGGCTGGTTCCCCTTCTGATTACTGCTACCAGTTCCAAATCAGGTCACCCTTTAACAGAGCGGTCATCCTGTGAGTACCTAAATAGCTACATTAGCCTAAGTACCTGACTCACCATGGCAATACCCACCATAAACTAATGGGGTAGGAAGATTTAACTCATCATTAGCTCCATTAAGGCATATTGAATTTTAGGTACATTTTAAAACCTTTTTTGTACACCTAGTATTAATATTAATTTAATATACCAACATTTGTAAAACTGTGTTTGTATCTGACAAAAGGAAGCAAGTATATTCTTAATTGTTAGGAAAATAGTTGAAGTTAATGGGAGTCAGTGTGTAAATCATTGAGCAAAGGCCTATGTTTCTGAAACTAGCCTGCAAATGATTGCAGAACAATTAATGCACTTGAGGCAGAAGAGGGAAGGTGCAACAAGAGTAATAGAAATTAAAAACAGGAGTTATGACTGGTTCTGCATTTACTTTGTAAACCAGAGAATGTCTGAACCTGGGCACTGAGTTATGGAGAACTGTCATGCTGAGAGCTGTCAGCTTTCTTTGTTTTTCGAAAGAAACTTGTCCCAAATATGTACTAATGTCAGCAGCACAAATGAGTGCACAGTCAATTAAAATGCTTTCCAATTTTTTTTTAATACTGTAATTTCTGCTGTGTTGTTCTTCATTTATCCCCTCCTAAAGATGAAAAGCTACTGAAAGCACCCCTGTGTGAGACAGAAACGAAATGCCTTCTCGTCCCAGTGACACTTGGCTGTGACAGGTTCAGTGGCAGCAAAAACTAGAGCAGCTTTAGTACCACTGAAGACATTGCCTGTTTGCTGTTCTGAATGGTTGGGAGCCAAGTTACTGACACAGGCTGCACCTTGTGAAGCAATGCATCTTCCTGTGTGCAGTGATTTCCTAAAGTGAAGATGACATCATACCTGAACTTCATAGTGGCTATTATGAAATATCTTGGCAGCGAGAGATTGAATTGCAACCTTGATATTCAACAGAGGAGTATTTTGGGTTTATTATTCTGCTTTCAGGCTACTGGCCAAAGAACAATCTGTTTCTGGGAAAGACTGTTGGTGGACTGGACAAATGTTTGCTGGGGAGCAAGTCTCATTTCTCATCAGAACCTCTTTGTGTTTCTTTAGAAAGCAACCTAGTGCAGTTCTGCAGATCTTGACGCCGGTATTGGAGAAGAATGTATTTTGAGACTGTGGAAGAAGAGTCTCAATGCCTACATGTACTTCACTTATTACCAGAGAAAAACCGAGATATTGGAGTTAAGCTTGTTTTCTTTTACAAGTACAAACTGCCAACAGGAGCCCTGCTAGCTGGTTAGGTGGATGGAAGCCAGATGGTTGATAAGGAGAATGCAAGTCGTAGGTGCCTGCATATCCCAGGTCTGAAAGATTCACTAAATGGGTAACATGCAGGATTGCCCCAGGAAGCTAATTGTTACGTTTTAGGGTTAAAAATAAGAGAATCCATTCACATAAGGAAAAATAATTGCTACAAGCCTGTTTTGTTTGGTCACAAATCATTTGATTTGGGAATGATGAACCTTGTATTTCTAGTTTTATTAATATGACAAGCTTCTAACTGTTTGGTCTGTGGGATGTAGACTAGGTTAGGAAGCTGGTGAGAAATGTGCTGTTACATGATGCCTGAATTATTATGCAGAAAAAATTTACCAACTTCCCTCCTCCAGTTTTTCTGGTTTGGAAAGATGCATGAAAAATAAATGGTTGCTTCTAGCAAAAGCAAGTGCTACTTCATCTAGAATAAGCATTCTGTCGTGAAAAGATTTACAGTATTAACTGTTTGCTACTGTCTCAGGCTTTTTCCCTCTGCTGCTTCTGTGCTCTATTTTCATTTTTCTAACTTCCCTCATTTGCCTACTACCTTCTTTTTTTTTTTTATTTCTTTTCAGATAATCTGGAAGGTGAAGAATGACCAGACAGAACTCAAATGCCATTTTGTTATGCTTAATAGCTGATTAAAAAAGAGCTGGCCCATCTCTAGCGTTCACGCGCAAATGCTCTCTCTCGGGTTTTTTAAATTGAGTCATAATTGCCTATGTGTTGTGGTTTATCCCTCAGCGGAAAGCTGAGGCCACAAAGGTCAGACAAGAAAGCCCCCTACCACTTTAAGAGGTGGAGGATGGGCGAACGGAGTTAAGCAAGGAGCTGCAGAGCCAGAGGAAAAAAAAACCACAGGCTTGCAAGGTTAGGATAAGGATAGTTTACTAAACAACAGGGAAAAGTATGAAAACAACTAACTACAGTGCTATTATTATATACAGTGCAAACCTCTCACCACACTATGCCATTTGAGCCGTGCCCGAACTGATTCAGATTCCCAAACGCAGCACTCCCCGAGCCCAACACCCCCGAGCACCCCCCTCACCACCTCCTGCCACGCCGATCCCGAAAAAGAGAGCAAGAGAGAACCCGGAACTCCCACACGCCTGCTCAGACCAGCACTTCCCGTGCCCGGAGCAGGTAGTGATAGGTCTGGAGTCTCCCCCGGAACTGGCACTGCGGCTGCCCAGACCGGGACTTCCCGTGCCTGGGTCCGAAGTCGCCCCTGCAAAGGGGGGGGGGGGGGCAGCCTGCCCGATCATGATGCAATTGGTGTGGAATACTCTCAGGGCTAACACAGCCTGCTGCTGGGCTGAACCCAGGACATTATCCACCCCTTATTCCATACCATTTACATCATGAGCAGGACCAGCAACCTTCTTTGGGTCCAGGGAGTCTCTCACATCCACACACATGCATGTACACATGCACACACATGTATGTGCGTATAGATTCAGTCTGTGGACGTTTCCTCCAAGTCTGTCGGTTTCATTCAGTCCACGATTCTCAGGCTCACTGGTCCATCTGTCACAACAGTCTCTCAGGGTATGAAGGGTCGTACGTGCCACTGGATCGTTGAATGCTGTATCTCGGGCTCTCGAACACTGCACGTGGCATGATCCATGCTCATAGTCCGTGGGTCAGAGGTGTTTATTACAAAAGAGAAAAGAAAGAGTTCTTGGGAGGCTGGTCTTCGCTCCATCACCACGGCACCGATGACCCTAGCTGTAATGTCATTAGTATAACATACAGTATCTATAACAACAATAAAACAGTAGTGAATTATTTAGCATGATATTGGCTATTCTCACCCAAAATCAAGTCCCCTTGAGGTACACATCGAGTTTCTCCATCCTTCTGCATTACCCACCAGGTACAACCAGGTCCTTGAGCAAAAACAATCCCAGATTTGGGTTTACCTTTGCCTGTAGCAGGAATGACCCAAACTGTCTTTCCCAAAATACTCTTCATGTGCACTACTGGGACTCTGTCACCTTCTACAGTATGTGAGAATTCTGACTGGGCTGGGCCAGCCCGATTGGTAGATCCCCTAGAGTTAACCAACCATGTGGCTTCTGCTAAATGTGTATCCCAATGTTTAAATGTTCCACCACCCATTGCTTTCAGTGTGGTCTTTAAAAGCCCATTGTATCGTTCAATTTTTCCAGAAGCGGGTGCATGATAAGGAATGTGGTACACCCACTCAATGCCATGCTCTTTGGCCCAAGTGTCTATGAGAGTATTTCGGAAATGAGTCCCATTGTCTGACTCAATTCTTTCTGGGGTGCCGTGTCGCCATAGGACTTGCCTTTCCAGGCCCAGAATTGTATTCCGGGCAGTGGCATGGGGTACAGGATATGTCTCCAACCAGCCAGTGGTTGCCTCAACCATTGTAAGTACGTACCGTTTACCATGGCGAGTTTGTGGAAGAGTGATGTAATCAACCTGCCAAGCCTCCCCATATTTATATTTCATCCACCGTCCTCTATACCAGAGGGGCTTTAGCCGCTTAGCTTGCTTGATTGCGGCACATGTCTCACATTCATGGATAACTTGTGCAATAGCATCCATGGTTAAGTCCACCCCTCGATCTCGAGCCCATCTATATGTTGCATCTCTTCCTTGATGACCTGAGGTATCATGAGCCCATCGGGCTAGGAACAACTCACCCTTATGTTGCCAGTCCAAATCTACCTGGGCCACTTCAATCTTAGCAGCCTTATCTGCCTGCTGGTTGTTTTCATGTTCCTCCATGGCCCGACTCTTAGGTACATGGGCGTTCACATGACGTACCTTTACAGTCAGCTTCTCTAATCGAGTAGCAATATCTTGCCATAGATCGGCAGCCCATATGGGTTTGCCTCTACGCTGCCAATTGTTCTTTTTCCACTGCTGCAACCACCCCCACAAGGCATTAGCCACCATCCATGAGTCAGTATAAAGATATAGCATAGGCCACTCCTCCCTCTCAGCAATGTCCAGGGCTAATTGGATAGCCTTTACCTCGGCAAATTGGCTCGATTCACCTTTTCCTTCAGTGACTTCTGCTACTTGCCTCATAGGACTCCACACAGCAGCTTTCCATTTCCGATGTTTACCCACAATACGACAAGATTCATCAGTGAACAGGGCATACTGCTTTTCATTTTCTGGCAATTGGTTATATGGTGGAGCTTCTTCTGCACGTGTTACCTCCTCATCCTCTGGTGACATCCCAAAGTCTTTGCCTTCTGGCCAGTCTGTAATCACCTCCAAAATTCCTGGGCGATTGGGGTTTCCTATTCGAGCTCGTTGCGTAATTAGTGCAATCCACTTGCTCCATGTAGCATCAGTTGCATGGTGTGTGGAAGGGACTTTCCCTTTAAACATCCAGCCCAGCACCGGCAGTCGGGGTGCTAGGAAAAGCTGAGCTTCAGTTCCAATTACCTCTGAAGCAGCTCGAACCCCTTCGTAAGCGGCCAGTATTTCCTTTTCAGTTGGAGTGTAATTGGCCTCAGATCCTTTGTAGGCCCGACTCCAAAACCCTAACGGTCGCCCTCGAGTCTCCCCTTGTGTTTTCTGCCAGAGACTCCAGGTAGGACCATTGTCACCAGCTGCGGTATAGAGCACATTTTTAATGTCTGTACCTGTACGGACAGGTCCAAGGGCTACAGCATGGACTATTTCACGTTTGATCTGCTCAAAGGCTTGCTGTTGCTCAGGGCCCCATTCAAAATTATTTTTCTTCCGAGTTACATAGTAGAGTGGGCTCACAATGAGACTATAGTTTGGGATATGCATTCTCCAAAATCCTATAACACCTAAGAAAGCTTGTGTTTCCTTTTTGTTACTTGGTGGGGACATAGCTGCAATTTTATTAATAACGTCCATTGGGATCTGGCGACACCCATCCTGCCATCTTATTCCTAAAAACTGGATTTCTCGCTTAGGCCCCTTGACTTTACTTTGTTTTATAGCAAAACCAGCTTCTAAAAGGATTTGAATTATCCTTTCTCCTTTTTCAAAAACTTCCTTTGCTGTATCGCCCCATACAATGATGTCATCAATATACTGCAAGTGCTCTGGGGCTCCACCCTTTTCCAATGTACTCTGGATTAGTCCATGACAGATGGTGGGACTATGTTTCCACCCCTGGGGCAGACGATTCCATGTGTATTGGACACCTCTCCAAGTGAAAGCAAACTGTGGCCTGCACTCTGGTGCCAGTGGAATTGAGAAGAAAGCATTTGCAATGTCAATTGTGGCATACCACCTGGCTGCCTTTGATTCCAGTTCATACTGGAGCTCTAGCATGTCCGGCACAGCAGCACTCATGTTTGGAGTGACTTCATTTAGGCCACGATAATCTACTGTCAGCCTCCACTCTCCGTCGGACTTCCGCACTGGCCATATGGGACTGTTAAATGGTGAGTGGGTTCGGCTGATCACTCCCTGACTCTCCAGTTGACGAATCAGTTTATGGATGGGGATCAAAGAATCCCGGTTTGTACGATACTGCCGCCTGTGCACTGTCGTCGTAGCGATTGGCACTCGCTGTTCGTCGACCTTCAACAACCCCACAACAGCTGGATCTTCCGAAAGTCCAGGCAAGGCACACAACTGTTCAGTTTCTTCAGTCTCCACAGCAGCTATGCCAAAAGCCCACCGGTATCCTTTAGGGTCTTTAAAATACCCTCTACGGAGATAGTCCATACCTAAAATGCACGGAGCTTCTGGGCCAGTCACAATGGGGTGTTTCTCCCAGTCCTTTCCAGTTAGGCTCACCTCAGCCTCTAGCACAGTCAACTGTTGGGAGCCCCCTGTGACTCCAGAAATGTAAACAGATTCTGTCCCTTCATAATTTGATGGCATTAGAGTACACTGGGCACCGGTATCCACTAGAGCCTCATACTCTTGTGGGTCTGATGTTCCAGGCCATCGGATCCACACAGTCCAATAAGTCCGATTATCCCTCTCCTCCACCTGGCTGGAGGCAGGGCACCTCTATTGCTCCTGGATAGAAACTGGTGCAACATTCTTCTTGGCAGAACCTCGTGCACTTGCTCTACCTTGCAACTCCTTTACTCGTGCTTGAAGGGCTGAAGTGGGCTTCTTATCCCACTTTCTCATGTCTTCTCCATGATCACGCAGGTAAAACCACAATTTGGCTCGGGGTGTGGCTCGCCGTGTGGCTCGTGGTGTGGCTCGTGGTGTGGCTCGTGGTGTGGCTCGTGGTGTGTCCCTGCTGTTTTCTCTCTCTTGGGACGGTGGATGACTTTTCCGGATAGCTGCAACATCACTCTGTACAGGTTGGGAGTCGGCCATGCGTTCATCAAGTTTAAGTTTAACCAGTTGCTCTACTGCTGCAATGACAGAGCGTGCAACATTGTCTTGATAAGTCCGGAGTCGGCGGGTCACTTCATATACGGATGGTGGAAACATCTCCTCGTATTCCATCACTGCCAGTGAATTCGTGTGCCCTGATGGTGCACTTCGTATCACCTTACGCCACATGTCTGGGGTGCATCGGACATCATCAGGATCATCAGGGAGCCTTCTGTTGTCCGACTCAAAATAAATCAACTCTCGTACAGCTAATTCTCTCAGGTACTGGATAACTGTCTCTATGCTGTCGCTCTTGGGTTTCAGACAGGTAATATATTCTTTCATGGGGTATCTTTCCCGCACACTTGACAGCAATCGCCTCCAAAGGCTGAGGATTTGTGACCCTTCCCCAAGTGCCTTATCAATACCTCCTTCTCTAGCCAGGGATCCCAACTGCCTGGCCTCCCTGCCATCTAATTCCAGACTATTGGCTCCGCTATCCCAGCATCTGAGCAACCAAGTGATGATGTGCTCACCTGGGCGGCGGCCAAAATCTTTTCGCACCTCACGCAGTTCACTCAGGGTCAGGGATCGGGTAACAATCTCTGGTTCTCTTACATCCTGATCTGCTCGAGATGGCTTTGCCCCATTCTTACTTTTCTGAGATGGCCCTGCCCCATTCTGACTCTTCTGAGATGGCCCTGCCCCATTCTGACTTGTCTGAGATGGCCCTGATTTTTCATCCTCATCCTCATCCGGCCATTCTTGAGATAATGGTTTTTCACCATCATCCTCATCCTGACATTCTTGAGATGGCCCCGGTTGTTCACCATCATCATCTGGCACTGCGCGAGCTAACTTCCTGGTGTGTTTCCTCTTTTGAATGGGAGCCACAGACTTTGGTGTAGGTTGGCCAAGATCTGTTGTAGAGGTTGCAGTATCTACAGTATGTACTAGTCTATTTCCTTTTCCTCCCTGACAGTGCCAACAGCACTGACAGTGCTGACACCTCTCTTGAATGGAAGCAACAGACATTGGTGTGGGCTGATTCTCTGAATTATGGGCAAGGTCTATTGTAGACGTTGCAGCATCTGCAGTATGTACTAGTCTATTTCCCCTTTCTCTCTTACAGCACTGACACCTCTCTTGAATGGGAGCAACAGACATTGGTGTGGGTTGACCAAGGTCTATTGTAGAGGTTGCAGCATCTGCAGTATTCACCAATCCATTTCCTCTTTCCCCCTGACAGTACTGACGCTCTGAATTAGGGGCAAGGTCTATTGTAGAGGTTGCAGCATCTACAGTGTTCGCCAATCCAATTCCTCTTTCCCCCTGACAGTACTGATGGTCTGGATTATGGGCAGTGTCTACTGTAGGGGTTGCAGTAGCTGCAGCATTTGCCAATCCATTTCCTTGTTCCCCTTGACAGTGCTGACAGTACTGACAGTGCTGCTTGCTATCAAGCAGTGTTTGGTAGATGGTAGCCAAGCCCCAGCACAGTGCAGTAGGGCGTATTTCTCTGGGGAGCCCACTACAGTTCTTTTTCAGATATGCAGTCACCTTATTAGGATCCTGTAGCTGTTCAGGAGTGAAGTTCCAAACCACTGGGGGTAAGAAAGTGCCTAGGTACCTGCTCATATTTCGCCATTTGCCCTGCCACTCAAGCTTATCCAGCCTCAGGGAAAACTCTTGGGTGGTATTCATAAACCTGTGCCTAATATATACACCTATATATATCGAAAGCAGAACCATTTGCACCAAAACCAACAGTAGGAAAATGCTAGTTAGAATTTCCCAGGGATATTGGAAATTGTTAAACACTCTTACAAGGCCTGTTTTATCCCTCCTTGTACCGAACAGCAAAAGCTGATACAAGTACTCTTTTAAGTTCATGAACTTCAACGTTATCCAATCATAAACTGTTATCAAAACATACACTAAACACACGTACGGGATGGCAACGAATCCTGGCAGGATTAAATGCAGCATGCCACGAGTTGGCAACCATGGCAGCATCCTTAAGAGTAAATGCCACAACATTGTACATAGAAATTACTTAAATAACCGTACTTATCACAACTCTATCTTAACTGCAATTGAGTTAAGGTCAAATCTATCGTTACCCCAACCTTTTTTGCCCCCCTTGGGGGTCCCCCGTCGAGCCCCACGTTGGGCGCCAAAAGTTGTTGTGGTTTATCCCTCAGCGGAAAGCTGAGGCCACAAAGGTCAGACAAGAAAGCCCCCTACCACTTTAAGAGGTGGAGGATGGGCGAACGGAGTTAAGCAAGGAGCTGCAGAGCCAGAGGAAAAAAAAACCACAGGCTTGCAAGGTTAGGATAAGGATAGTTTACTAAACAACAGGGAAAAGTATGAAAACAACTAACTACAGTGCTATTATTATATACAGTGCAAACCTCTCACCACACTATGCCATTTGAGCCGTGCCCGAACTGATTCAGATTCCCAAACGCAGCACTCCCCGAGCCCAACACCCCCGAGCACCCCCCTCACCACCTCCTGCCACGCCGATCCCGAAAAAGAGAGCAAGAGAGAACCCGGAACTCCCACACGCCTGCTCAGACCAGCACTTCCCGTGCCCGGAGCAGGTAGTGATAGGTCTGGAGTCTCCCCCGGAACTGGCACTGCGGCTGCCCAGACCGGGACTTCCCGTGCCTGGGTCCGAAGTCGCCCCTGCAAAGGGGGGGGGGGGGCAGCCTGCCCGATCATGATGCAATTGGTGTGGAATACTCTCAGGGCTAACACAGCCTGCTGCTGGGCTGAACCCAGGACACTATGCCAAAAGCTGTCAGTACCACAGGATGGAAAGCAGTCAGCTCTTCTTAGCGTTATATAAAGTTGTCATTTTGGAAGAATGAGCAGTGATAAAGAACTGTTGCAGTGCTTTTGCACATTTTCACAGTAAACCATGATGTTCATGTTGCTTGTAGTGTTGATCTCTTTTGGTTTTTTTTTTAAATGCTTTGTCTTGTAGGGAAAGAATTCAAAACCAAAGCAACAGGAATTGAAGCACAATATAAATAAGGAAAGTGGGGCTGGAGTTCTAGAAATGTTTTTATCAAACACGCACATTTCTGCATGTAGTACAGTGTATATATATATATACACTGTATTTATAGTATATATGCACAAAAAGGCTAATGTAAAATATGAACTTGAATATTGTTTCTACTGCAGCAAGCATGTCAGAGGAAACTAATATCTAGCAGTACATTAAAATAAAAATGTAATATAAAACATTCTTAAGTCTACATATCATGCATAGAACAAAGCATGCTAACTTCCCTCATCATGTGTGATTCCATGGGTAATATAAGGCATAAATAATAGCTCTGTTCTCAGCACAGACTATTATTGCTGACTTCTGTAGTATCCACATTTTCACATGAACAAGAGGATTCTTAACGGTTTGAGAACTCACTTCTTTGCTTCCTCATTAACATTCAAATTACTTTTAGGACAGTTATTACTGAAAATTGGCATTATATAATCTAGCTCTGGAGCCACTGTTGCTTTTTAGTAAGCAATAATTTACTTTAGCTCCCTGTAACCCAGAAGGTAATGCTTCTGAAACTCTGTATTTCATAACAGTAGCTGAAAATCAGTTGTCAGAGTTCCAGCATCTGTGACAACGTATGCTCATGCATTAATTTGCTGAGTCAATGTTCCAGCTTTCTGGTTCACCTCTTTTCTGAGGTGATAACAGCTTTTCTGAAACTGTTCTGCAACAGAACTGGCTGCTTTCTCAACCAAGTGACTCATTGTTTTGTATGTTGTGCTTTAAAAAACTTCACAGGGGACAATCCGTCCCCATTAAATAGACATAACTTCTCTAGGTTGCTCCTATCCTCCCAATGCTATTACTTTTCTCTTGTTTCCTGACTGCAGCTATCAACTGTGCAGACTCTGCACTGAGAAAATACATTCAGCTGACACACAAGCAGAAATCCACCTGACTGCAGGCTCCCTAAATCTGCCTTATAAATGCCCCTTGCCTTTATAAAATAGGGAGCAAAACTAGAAATGCTGAACTTCTGGAAAGAAAAAAATGTGTAGAGGAGGAAGGTTTAGAGAGGAAATGTTAGATGCATCTGTTTACAGAAAATGAGGTAGTGCTTAGTAACCTAAATAGGAACATGGAGGTTAAGTGTGTTCTTATAGATGATAAACTTTCAACATGGAATTTATTCATTATATGCATGTAATAGTAAACTCGTTTTATGAAGCAAGCTGCATCCAAAGAGACTGATTTGCTTGCAGCTGTAGGTTGTTTGTGCTTCCTGCATGTGTCAAGTACCATAAATATTATCTAAGTGGTGGGATTTTTTTTTTTTTTTTTTCCAGATGAGCAAAGTGGTGAAGACTGACAATGACAACTTGGCTGTTTCTTTCAACTCTGTAAGTATCCAACGTTATGTTTGAGCATTTGAAATTTAGATTTGGTGCCTGGGCAAGTCACAAGGTTTGAAGCATAAGAGAATGGCTTCTGTGAATAATTAACCCCATTCCAAAAATGCCTAGTCACAATTGGGTCAGACATAAGTAATTAATTATCCTTGGTGTGAGAGCTTTGACATACACAGTAGTTTTGAAGATAAAGTAATGAAAATCTGGGAAACTGTGTAGCTTTGCTGTGTAGCACCTGAGAGGACATGCATACCAGGCCAGTGTTAGCATCTAAATACTGTTACTACTAAACACAGTTTCACTTATTATTGTGTGATTTCCTAATGAGAGGATTTTGCTCTATCTCAGTACATTCAGCTCCTTAACACCATTTCTCCAGATTTGTTCTAAGGCAAAGGCATTCCTTTGTTTATCCCGGCCTACTTCTGTTTCCATTAACAGACTGGAGCCTGTTGAATCCAAGCCCCACACCTCCCACTGTAAAGGTCTGCTCCTTTGCCAGCTCCTCTGCTGGGGCCGCAGTCACCTCACAGCGAGCTAAGCGGCCAGTGTTAAAGATGAACATGTGAACAAACCCTGTGCTCCAGCCTCGGTGTTTTCCAGCTTCAGTTTTGTATTTCACGTAGCACTGTGCTAAGTTACCTGCCTTTGTCATGGGAATCTTCCTGTTTGGGAAAATTACATAAGACTGGTTCCCAGTATGCCCTTGAGATTCAAGAAAAGGGAGGGTGGGGCAAAAAAATTAGCCTGCTACTAGGATCCGAAGAGGGTGAAGATCTCATGAGTAAAGGCTTGAAAGGCCTGTAGTCTCTTGTCTCAGTAGCAATATAAGAAATACTAAATTTTGGGTAGTTTTGGATTGTTTCATCTGCCATATTTCATATTTAACTTGATGGTAAGGTTTTGGAGGAAAAAATAGGTGACAAAGCTATTTTTTAAGCCATATCTACTGTTTTATTTACTTTTTTTTTACAACTTGGTTTCTATTTTTAATTAACCTTCTGAGCAACCTTATTCTATTTTTCACTATATGTGTTTTAGTCAAAATACTGAATGTGAGTTGTTAATTCAAAGCCAGAATGGAATTATTTTGTTTATAATAGAAATATATTATCAGTATGTTTGTGCCAGTATCTGATTTCAAAATTACTCCTGTTTTGAAAGAGGAATAAATGTAATGTTTTGTAGAGTTCTATAATTGGTAATACTACATAAAGGTATGAAGCTTAGTGCTTTATGAAAAAGTAAGCATGCCTTTTGTTTTGTAAGAGTATGTAGAGTTGACTTTAACTCCTTTTTTTCAGTGTAAGTGTAGCTAACATAAGAGTACATTCTTGAAACAGGGACTCCAGTAAGGTGACTTAGGCAATTTCAACCTCTAACAGTTGGATACTGTTGTTAATTGCAAAACAAAGATGATTTTCTAAGCTTTAGAGGGGAAGAATGTTTCCCTTCATGACTCATGTCCAGGAGGATGCTTTAATTTCCTACAGTAATTATCCAGTTATCACCATGTCCAGTCATAGGCTTTTGGTGTTTCTGAAAAGAGCAGCAGTAGTAGGTTGTACTACAGGAGTAGTTCCCTGGATTTGTTGAAGTCCAACCTTGTACTTCTGGGCCCTTGGCCAACTTCTTCACTGGCTTTTGCACTCAGCAGCAGCAGGACAGCTGTGTGCATGGTGTCCATCTCACCCGTGGAGGGGGTTGAAGTCTTCAGTTTTGGGGGAAAAGGGAGTGAGCTTTATGCCCTTAATTCTGTGACAATATTTGAGGCCTCAGAAATAGCAGCTTGGGAGAAAGCTGAATTCACCCATCAGCCTCGTTGCTTTTATTGGAAAGAAATGTTTCTCACAGCTTAGTTATCTACAAATAACTATTGGGTAGCGCCGAGCTTCATAGTGCTTCTCCTGTATTCAAATGAAAACAGCAGGAGAGAGACAAGAAGAAGTGGAAAGTCATTGTCTTTCCATGAAGAAAACAATCTTGAAAGCTGCCTGTCGTTTGTGGGGAGGGCTGGGAGGCAAACCTCTGGAAATCAAGGTGTGATTTGACTCCCACAAATGGAAACATTTCAGAAACACAAGTACCTGTGTAATAAGTAAAGACATTAGGTTAGTTGATCCCACAGACAATTCTCTTTTTAAAACTAGGTATTGCTGTCTTTCTGTTTGAGGGAACTTAGTTTCTAAGTAGCTTACATAATAGATGAGATAGTCAAATAACTGATGCTTATTTGGACTCATGCCATAACAACTACAACTTAAAATCACTATGAGAATAATGTTTTCAGTCTCTGTGGAAGCCTAATACTTTGCACAGCACAGTGGATGGCCATAAGGGATGAGAAGTAAAAAAACTCCTTTCAGTGTTTAGTGTCTTCTCCTCTATTGAAAGGAGAATTACGTGGCAGTTGCGTAAAACTCGACAGAGTTCAGAGAAAGTCTTAGATGGATTCAGGAGTACACTCAAAGCTGCAGAATGTCGTGACTCAATGGGATTTCTTGTCGTTAGACTGTTACGCCCTCAAGAGGCATCTCTGCAAATCTGGCAGTAGCGCAGCAGTATTCACAAGGCAATGGATATTTTAAATCCCTTTCTTTAAATTTCTCACTTGAGTTTTCCTGTGTTTTCCCCTCACCCATTTAATTCTTTTCTCTGTAGTAAGTTGGACAAAATTATGAGTTGTTGTCCTTTTACTGGCAACTCTCTCTTTGACTTGCATCAAAATAATTTTCTTTATAATGCCACAGCACAGAGTACTTGTAAAAATTACCCTGAGAGATATGTGTGGAAATTGTTATGAGGCTCTTTTGCATTATTTACATCATAACGTTCTGTCAGTGTACTAATACTCAAGACTGTTTATATTTCTGGATTTAACAAATATGTAAATCAGGTGCATATTTCCCTAGGAATGCAAATGTCTCTAATGAGGAAAGACAACAAACTTCAAAACAAACAAACAACGGAATAGAATATGATAAATAACTCATGTGCAAGAGGGGAAAGCAGAGTTGCTCAAGTAAGTGGACTAGAGATACTGGGCTGTAATCCTTGCCATGGAATTGTTTTATCAGCTCATCTTGAAGTTCTGACAGATCACTTGTTTCTTAGCAGGGAGGGAGCTGGAGAATAGTGGCAGCCTGAGAGCTTTCTCATAGGAAGGCATGGAAACTTCTAGTTTCCCTCTCTGTGCCAATCTGTAGAGCTGAGAGGATGGAGTTTCTCTGGCTGAATTTGTTAACTCTGGTAGAATACCACTCTGAAGGGCCCCAGCTCTTTTTTATATTGTAATAATTAAAATAGCTGTTTGATTCCTGGGTATAAGTACAGAATGGGAATAGCATCATGGTGAATTCAGTTTAAGGATTTTTGAAGGATTTGAATGTCCTTCAGAGAAGCATTCAGCTCGGATTCCGTGTCAAAACATTCCCCTGATTTAGTAAGAATAACTGATATCTTTGAATCATAATGCTCTAGATTGAGTACATGTAGAGTGGGAATGTTCTTTATTGTGCTGTGATTGTGCTATGCTTTTTATTATGCATTGCTCACTGAAAACTTTATCTTCCATTAAAAGCTGAATCGCATTCAGAAGTGCAATTAAACAAAATTTGCTCACTAAAATAAGACATCATTTATTTCAAGCTGGCTTCTATTTTGAATTTTGATGGCTTCCTGCTAAATATGCAAGCTTTCTTTTCTCTGAAGTTAGTTCAGTATCTAAAAATCTGAATTGCTTGCGTTTCATTTTTCATTATGTAACTTCAACCCCCAAAGTACTGGTAAGCACTGTATTTCTCAATTAACAGGCATCTTTAAGGAGATTGTTATGGCAAAATTAGTCCAAGTACTCAAAAATCTGGGAATTCGGGATAATGTATGTGTAATAAGTGGGGTAAAATGTTTTAATCACCATTCCTCATTAATCCTTTACTGCATGTTGTACGTGACTATTGCTTTTTCCATCTATTTTCAGTCTTTTAACTAAAAAATTGTGCCTGTAATGGTAGGAACGTCAGTTGCATTCTCTACTGTGACAGCAGCACATTTATGAAGCCTCCTTCTCATTTGTCTCTGTCTTTAAATATCAGGTCTTGCTTTAGCACATTCTCATTTGTTTATACTGACAAAGTTGGTGGGTAAGGATCATTAGTAGTATAGCAAAACCACCTATGTGCTCCTTAATCTGTTGTGGAGACAGAGATATCAGAGTGCTGAGAACAAGTTCTCTAAGGAAAATTATTTCCTTGTAAAATCTGTCGCAAAGTTCTGCCAAACCTCCACATCTCTATGTCTACAAAAGTCTAAAAATGACTTCAGTGGCATGTGCATGTGTTAATTCTGTGAAGATTAGAACATGTGGAGGGCTAATTTGGTAACTTAGAAGTCTAACTTAACTCCCATCGTAAAGGAGAAAAGGGCTGCAATGAAATCAGCTGACATAAATTTTATTTCTCATTTCTTTCCCAGTATTGCTTTTCCAACAGCTTTCTGCTTTCCCTTTCCTACAAGTTAACACCACGTAGGAGGTGTTAGCTTTGTACTGCTTGAACTCTGAAACCTTGTCTCTGGGGGAGTGAGGAGGCCGTAATTACTATGAACTTATGGTGCTGATGCTGAAAGAAAACTTGATATTCACAAAACTCTCAGCAGAAGCTAGACTAGGACTTTATTAAATTGATATCTCTAATACCTCTAATTGGTACCTTGACTAGGGCTCCAATGGAGCATGAGCTCAGTGACTTTCTTAAAAAAATACCGTTCAGTAGATACACATTAAATTGGTTTTTAAGTAGTGTACAATTCTTGTCAGTAACAATGCTACCTAGAAAGCTGAACTGTCAGGTGCCCTTAAATCTTGTTGATTTGGATGAATGTTTTAAGTACCACCAGAAATTATATGTATCGTGTATAAAAGCAATCTTCGAATGTAGTCATAACACAGAGTATTATTTAAAAGACTCAGCCCCTCAAAATGAGTATGTACACTTCACTCCAACTTTGTAGGAAAATGTAAGAAAAAAAAAGTGCATGACAAATAGCTGAAAAATGCATTAGTGGTTTGTGGCAGTCAGCTGGTCAGGGAGGAGAGCGCTTATTACTGCCTCCCCTGGGGTTTAAAACTGTGTGAAAAAGAACTGTCATGAGTAGGATTTTCTAATTGTTAAAGATAATCAGAGGGCTGGGGCATCTCTCCTATGAAGGCAGGCTGAGAGAGTTGGGGTTGTTCCACCTGGAGAAGAGAAGGCTCCAGAGAGACCTTACAGCAGCATTCTGGTCCCTAAAGGGGCTACAGGAAAGCTGGAGAGGAACTGGTTTAGATATTAGGAAGAAATCCTTCCCTGTGTGAGTGGTGATGCCCTGGCACAGGCTGCCCAGAGAAGCTGTGGCTGACCCTGGATCCCTGGCAGTATTCAAGACCAGGTTGGATGGGGCTTTGGGCACCCTGGGCTAGTGGAGGGGATCCCTGCCCATGCCTGGGGGTTGGACTCGAAGATCTCTTGAAGTCCCTTCCAACCCCTACAATTCTGTGATCCTCCATCACCTTTCATGTTCTTTTATTGTGTTCAAATTACTCATTGCCAACAGAAATCAAAGATGGAAGATGTGGAATGAAGGATTCAGTAAGGAAAACTATGAAAACTTTAGCAATCAGCCTGCCTTCTCATACAGTTTGAAAAATTATTCTTGACACTGTGTTTTTGTTAGTTATGATTTGAAATTATAATTAGTTTTAACCAGGATGTTTTTACCAGGCAGCTAGTGTCCTTTGTGCCAGAAGCCAAATCTAAAGACACTCTATGATGTTGTAAAATTGTCAGAATAAGACATGTTTTTTTAAGTCACAGGAGTGAACAGAAAAGATGAGCGTCTTCTGCATTCCTATTTGTGATTATTTCAATGTATTTTTTCTAGATGTATTTGCTTCTATTTTAAAATAAATTTGTCTTATTGACAGCTTAATAACTTTTAATTTTTTTGAAGCTCCATGAGCAACTATAGTTCCTGGCTGTGTGCTCTTTTGTTCTTCTCAGGGACAGTGGGAATGAGGGTTTTCCTTCCCGAGTCTTTAGATTGCTCTCTTTTGCAAATTAATCCTCACCACATTGATTTTACTGGCTTTTCAGATTTTAAAACTTTTCTTGAAGCATGGGGAGGAGGGAGGCTCTAGGAGAGCAGGGAGTGCATGTTATGTTGATTTCTGCATAAAATAATTACAAACATGTTTTTCTACATGCATTCTGCCAAAGAAAGAGAGACTGTGAATTAAAATCTGTTTTGAATAGGATGGTGAATAGCTTGTGTTCACGGTTGTTTGAACTTTTGTAATGTTCTGTTGGTTTGTGTTTGTTTATCTTTCTCCCTTTACTGAGGCTGCATTCTGTTCCATCTCAGTGTTTCCTGTCATCTCATGGAGAACTATAAATATCTCACATTGCTCACGGTTTTGAAACTTAAAGGAATTCTGAGAATCCTTCGTTGTCGGAGTTCAAAAGCTACTGGGGACGTCAGCTTCACTAGAGCTATTTGAAGTAATATCAGTTGACAATCTACCTACCAAATCTCTTACTTGCCTCAAGTGGCTGTGAGCCAGTGAGTTAAATAATGTCACGAATTCGAGCAGTATTCTTATTTTTCACTGAGGTATTACCTCTGCTTCTTTGCCCTTGATTCAGCTGTCCTCTGACCAATTCTACTTAAGAAGTAGTGGATGTTTCCTGATCCCACTGATCTCAGCAGGTTTCAAATTCACTCAATTTTTATATATTTTTTAGGATTCATTCTCCATGTTTAAACAGAAGCAAGCAGAAGAAGACAGTAGAGTTTAAATAGAGCTGTAGCTGAATATGTTTCCTCTGAGCACAGTGAACTTGTGATCTTTAGATTCAGCTGGACCTTTGACTACAATAATATCAAGCAATACCCCCCAATAGAAGAGTATGATTCAGTTGCATAAAAAAGGCAAAATACCACTTATTTTTCAATACAGACCTCAAAGAGGGAAACAAACCATGTGTGGAACTTTTTGTTTTGTTGCTTGTCTTGTTTGCTCTTGTCTTACTTCTGAAGAGTAAGCATTGGGTAAAGTATTTTGAAGCTCCTCCTATTGTACTTGCTGCTTTCCCCTGCATTTACATTGGCTCAGTTTGTCTCAGGCTTCACCTTCTGTCTTTGTTTCTACGTGTTGGAGGTTGTAATTTGTATTAGAACAGATAAAATACAGAAGGAAATAAAGGGGAAGGTCCCATGAAATGTCCTTCCTACATAATAAAGTGTATGCAACAGTTATATATATAATGCAACAGGGGAATGCAAGAGTTACATAATTAAAATTTTCTTTTAGTTTTTTATTATATAGTGGTTTTCAGCAGCAGGTACCAAAATTATTCAGAACCACAGTTGACAGAAGGATGGTTTTCCGAGGAATGTACAAAAATCCTAACTCATGTTCATTACACTGCCTTTCAGAAGTTTTATGTGACTCTGAAATGTATCAGTTCTTCAAAAAATGCAGCTTTAGGTTGATATGTTTAAGTTTGAAAACTGAATTGTAAATTTTCCCAGTGTTGAGATGTTCCCAATTTGAATGCCCCTTTTTAAAAAATTTTAAATGGTCTCTTGGGTTTCTTTCTGCTATGTTTTAAATGTAGATGAGGAACTCATCCAAATGGTCTTTTTTCAAGTTGCTGGATTAGATCTAATAGGAATTCATATTTGGATTGAGCCAGGAGATCCAGCGCTGGATTGTACTGCTGTACCTGGCTGCCAGCGTTGTTCCTGGTAGTGATTTCAGTGATGAGAAGAAGCACTGTCCACAGCTTGAGCCTGATTGTTTGCTCTGTCACAGGGAGAGCTGAGGGAAATACAAGCTTTCAGCTGTGAAGCAAAAACCCCCAAAACCTGTATGTTCATTTTGGCTTTTCCAGCAAGAGCAAAATAATCTCAGAAAATGGAAGAGGCATCAGACTAGGCTTCCAACTGCTCACCCATTTTGTGCCTATCAGTCAATTTGTTTGAGGAACAAAAATACTGTGTAAAGAATGTGTTCTCTGAAAAATACTTATGACATGCTTATTCTAGCATGCTTATTTCCTTGCTTTGTTTCCTTTTGTATTGAAAGAAAAGGCTGACATATTCCTCTGAGGCTTAAGTCTTTAGGAATATTTAGGGTAGGCCAAATGATGACGATTTTCATATTCATACAAAATGTAATCGGCATGAAATGGCAAAAAGAAAGCCACCCTCCTATTTTGGCATTGAAAATGCAGAACAAACCACTCAAAATTTGTCATCTGTCTATCTTAAGTACATGATGGGTTAATCTTTCCTGAAGTAATTGTTATCTGAGAAGCACAACTTACAGCTCAAGAGAAATGAAAAATAAAGTACCACGCTGTTGTTTATCTCTATTATTGGAAGACATTCCATGGTGTCAGTGCACACAGGGAATGTTGAGCAAGTGTTTAAAGAGATTAACCTGCTGTTTGGGAAGGATTTTGAGAGAAAACTGAAAAAGTTATTACACAGTGTGGGACTTCATATTTTGGGTTTTAACAAAAACTTACAGAATGGATGACAAGACTGAATAAACAAATACTTGAATGCCTTCTGAACTGCTAGGGTGTTTGCCTAAAGAAGAGAGACATAAGCTTTTAATTTTTAATACCAGTAAACCTTCTTTCAAGTACCACTTTGTGCTATAGCAAATGCAGATCCTAGGAAAATGGGGCTGAACTAAGTTCTCAGAAGTCACCCAATTTGTTCCCCACCCCTAAGAAACAATCAGCTAACTGATCAAACTATGATTAGTTTGCTTTGTTTTCTAAATGTCTTTGCTTAGGGCTTTCAGTTTTAATACTTCTTTCTACAGTTAGGTTTTCCTACATATTACATAGATGGCCTTTTGGGTGTGTGTCTGTAGTGCTTGTTTTTCCTCTCCAGTTACCAATGGACTCATGTCAATGCCCTGGCCCTGGCCCTCCCCCCACCCAACCTTTCTGCCTCAATAAGATTTGATGCTTTAGATTTCTTTCTAGTTTCCTCTGTTTTTCTCTCTTGTGTTCTCTTGCTTGTGTTAATCATATCAAATCACATGGAAGTCGTGTATAGAGTAAGAGTTTGAAGGCTATTGAGGGAGAAGAAGAAATGATGGGTAGAAATGTCTAATTTTTTATGCATAAAAATCTTTTGCAACAAACGAATGAATATTTCTAGCTGCACATTAGCATCTGGTTTTGAAAAGACACAGTCATTAAAAAATAACATTTTAAAAAATTAGTCATCTTCAGTCATAGGAGGAAATGGGATTTGTGGGCAAGGCTGTTATTCTTTTAGTGCCTCCTCACCTTTACCCCAGTCAATAGACTTACTTAGAAATAAGTGTACTTTGTGGAGCTTATTAATGGCTGAGAAATTCCCTTAAAATCCCACGTCTCTACCCATCACTTGTATGAGGAGGTATGTGATGAGTGAAATGGAGTGTCTGACAAGCATGGAATAAATGGTGGAAATAGGAGGGGAAGGTAAGGGTGGCTCTGTGGGAGTGAGACTGCCTGATGCTTGGTCTGAGAGGCAACAGAATGTTGTGCTGAAACAGAGCTGTCAGAGTGTCTGAAAAATAATCAGTACACTAATGCAAAAAAGCCCACAATGGAGCAGTTCTACTTGAAGGCTACTTTAAATACTTGTCTCTAAAAGTAATGTGTCTGCCAATCTTGGCATTAAAACTGGGCAGTTTCTGTTTTATAGGTTTTATATTATTGATAGCAATTATGTTGTAATGACTTCTCCCCATTAGTACTACGGGGGAGTTCAATCAACTGGAGTGTGCGCCGATAACAGCCGTGGAGTCCTAGGTCACTGCCAGTTTGTTACAGTATTAAAGAATGTCATGGTGGGTGCGTTTTTGTGTCAGAAAGAGTTGCAGAGTTAAGTAGGATAACATTACTGTGTCAGGATAGTGGGAAAATAAATGCATAACAGCTGTTATTAGACACTGTAAGTACAAAATAAATCTGTTCCCAAGAACACCATTGTGAATGAAAAAGGAGCAAGAGAATAATCCCTTGCTAGTAGCTTTTAGCATAGCGGGATAAGCTGCTTTCTGACTTCTTTCTGATGTTTTTCAGGATTTCTCCAGACAGACTAGGGACTCTTACACAGGGATTGTTGCGTTTCAGCTCTTAGGTACCGCACTCTTGTGTCTGATCCATCGCCTTCTCTGGTTTCCAGAAACTGGTATATATGAAATGCCATAAACATTTGAAGCAATTAAAGCTCTGTTAAGGACAGTGAGTTCCATGTGAAAATCTCTTTTCTGAATTAGCAATAACATGGGAACTATAAAATAAACCCATCAGTCACTTCATGTAACACATACTTTTGGGTTCCCAGTTCCCATGGGAATGTGTCAGAAGACAAGCAATGTTATTAAGGTAACCACCACAGATTTGCCTTACAGTTTTTCCCTTCATTCAAATGGGACATGCATATTTTGTTTCCTAATCTGTACGATTACCCTGGAGCTCCTGTTGCAGTGTGTCAGTACAATGACAGCTTCTCCTGAATGACAACTCATAGCTGTAGTGAAAAATGACAGGATTTGTAAACCAAGGTTGTTTAAAGGAAAGACTCAGTTCTTGAATGACTTATTTCTCAGTGGCATCGCAGTTATGGATATTGTAAAATGCAGTAATGATTAAATGTACTTGTTTTAAAATGAATCTAATTGCCATGCTTAAATGGACCTGTAATGGCATATAATTTCATATCACAGAATATGCTGTATTAGCATCTACTAAGGTAATGTTGTTGATAGCAATTAGAAGACATTCTACGTGATCTAGTAAATCCAGGTCAGTAGTAATGGGTCTCGGAGTTTGTACATGCTCAGTTTTTCTATCAGGCCTTTTGTTGTCCCTTGGGCAGTTCCTGTCACTGGCCTTTTTCCAATGGAGGCCTTACTTTTCACACAGCATAATCCACTAGTTGTTTTCCCAAACGTGCATTTTTGTGGAACTCAGTTATATGTGACACTTTGTTCTGTTTATCCTTACATTTCTTTTCTGGCATATTGCCTAAACAAAAAAGGTGAAATGAGTGTTTTCTGCTTGTGAGCTTAGGAAAGGGGTCCTGGACTGAAGCTGACTGGGAAGCTGTCACACGATTTTCATCCTCTGAATATAAATCACTGTAAGGTTTGTGATGGGCTTTAAATACAAGTTTGGAAACTCAAATTCATAGCTGTTTTATACTATGTATTTAGTTTCAGCTCCTGGGAGAAGGACTTGACTGTGTAATGTTTGTATGGGAGCTACCATGAGCCTCTATTTGTATTTGCCGACCAGAGGAACTGCTGCAAAATATGTATCTAATTCTAATAATAGCATGATTTCCCCCTGGAAAAAAAAAATAAAAAAAGGACAGCACCTCCCAACATTGTAAGTGCTGTTGAACACTTTCAAACTGTTCAGAAAGTTTTAAGGTGTAGGAAGGCAGAAGTCTGAACGTAAGTTATGCTGCAGTCATTAAAGAGACTAATGCTGCTGTCACGCCAGTTTAATTTTTCTTTTGTTGTATAGATATATAGATATAGTACATAAAAATATTGGAGATGATCTGAATTGGTTCATAAAACCTTGCTGGTTTGCAAATCATTGCGATATCTTAACTGCATTGCCTGGTTCTGAGTTAGTATCTGTAGGCATCTTGCATTATATTATTCCTTGGAATTGCATCTGTAACTTGTGGCTACACAATTGTGCTTGGGAAACTTGGTATTAAAGGTTGAAGACAGAGGTTTGAGGAACAGACCAACTTCTCTGTAAGATCTCTGGTGTGAGATTCTGGTTGTGGTGAGTTCCACAGCTTCTCCTCTGTTTAAATAATACCGATGGATTTGCCATTTCACTTTTTTGACTCTTTACTTGCAGCTTACACCTTTAGATTCTTCATTTCTGTGGACATTGACTTTCTTGAGATCTTCTGCAACATCTGAAAAACTCTTCTCTAATTAATCATCCACATGTACTTGGTACCAAAACCCAGAGACTAGGAAAGGAGCATTACTTTCTAGACAGTGTATACATCTATATCATTTATCCAGCAGATATAGATACCCACTGTGTTGGTAAATATTTAGTATATTGGTAGTTGAAGGCCTCTCTGATAAGGGTGACTTGGAAAAAAGGGTGATGGTTCTGAATTTCCAGCAATTAAACAATAGTCAAATAATTTCACAAACGTTAAATAGGTTTTCTAACATCAATCAATAATGGCTGACAGCTTGGTTTTTGCAGTTGAAAGGCATTTAATACACTCCAGATTTTACTGTGTTAATGATGAAATTGTATAACTTAGGACAATAAGAGGACTCGAACTTGTATTTCTCTTCCTTATATGCCTGTAAGATTTCCCACAACCATTAGTATGAGTCACTGTGGGACAGCTGCCTTTACCTACTTACCCGTCTGAAGATCCAGTACCTCATTTCCCCCCATGCTGTAAATACTTTCCCTGCAATGGGTTATAAGAGCTCTAATTCTGAGGCCTCAGTAACTCATTTTTTAGTAGAGTTGGTTCAGAATGTTTTCCAGTTACAGATAGTATTGCCTAGGCGTTTTACATAGAGCAAAGCCAAGTTTATATAATAGAAACTGAATATATAATGATGGCAAAAACTGTTTGTAATCTTTCTGTTCCCAAATTCTATTACCCCAAAGTGAAGGAATAGTTCTGGTTTATTTCTGTGATCACTAATTCACATTTTTCCAGTGTCCCAGGAGAGCTGGTCGTAAATGAACGGATCTATTTCTGGTGAGCCCAGCAATTATTAGAACTACTTTAACAGTGTTTTTTAGAATTGATGACATGACTGAGACCTGATGACAAAATACTGTATTTTCTTAAGAAAATGTTAAAGTTCATGCCGTATAACATTTATTTGATGATAGATAACCTGATGTAAATGCATGAAATAATTGTCATCACCTACATGAAGATAAATAGCTTTTCCTGAGCTAGCAGGCTTTTCCATAGAAAATGCTGGTATTTTACCAGTTTTCCCCTTTCTTTTGCCAAAACGGACTTTATAGTGGCCATAAATAGAAAGTGTGCTAAGTCTGCTTAAGCATTACAGTATCAACAGAGGATGTTTTCTTGTTCTCTGTAATTGAAATCACTGATTTTTACCTGAAAAAATCATTTTATATCTCTGTCACTTGAAAGAAACCATTCCCCACACAGCTAAAAGTCACAGTGTGTGGAGTCAGAAGCACACGGATTGTCAGCATGTGTGTGGCTGCAATTTTATGATCATAAGACTAACTTTTGCAATAATACCTGAAATGGAGATCTTCATCTTCTATGCTCACAGAGTGGGACAAGGGGCTGTCACCTGGTAGGGAATGTTGGAGTGGAAACTTTACAGCTGGCTGATATGCCAGGAGAAAAGGGCCCACAGCACATTGTTGGTATGAGAGAAAAGTCAAATAGTATTAAAATGAAAAACATTTTAACAGTTTCAGAGTTCTTTGTTGAGTTGGAAAGTATTTCTACTCCTGTACATGTAGAGTGAGTAGAATGAGGTAAATCTTGTAAACATGAAAATGACTAAGGATTCCAGTCCAAGATGGATTAACTGCCAGGCATACAATATTCCATGTCATATTTGGTAACTTGATTTAGGATCCAAAACAACTTCTCTGAAACTTTTACCAGAGGTGTGGTGAATTTCATCTGACACTTGAATATCCCACACTTCATGAAAGTAGCATTTCCAGTGCATCAGTAAACTAAGTCAACATGTATTCATGTGAGGAATTAAATTATTTTCACATGTGCTGTGTACTGACTATCTTGTACAAGCTTGGGCATGTCCTTGCTCATTACTCCTTTTGTGGAGGAGCAGTTCTCATTTTGCTTTTTGTAGCTAACAGTAATTTTACAGATACTAGCTGGCAGCATTTGAAAATGTATCTATTTATCTAGATCTCTTAGGTCTTTTTCCTCTCCTCATGCCAAATCTGACCTCAGAGAGCACCATCAATTAGAAAACCAAGAATTAATTCAGTCCAGTTGCAAGGATGCTCTTTATATAGACTGTCTTCCTCTTTCCTGGCTTTCCTTCAACTCCACAGTGAGCAGACAGTCATCCTATTTACCACAAACAGCAATACAAAGTAATGTTAGAGTTCCTATTTGCTGATACTGAACAACATCATTCTATGAAATACAGGAAAAACATTTTATCACTTCACCTTCTCATTTAGAGTCCTACAGAAACAGTGTCTGAATCACAGAATCACAAGGTTGGAAAAGACCTTTAAGATCATCAAGTCCAACCGTTCCTGCCCTATGCTAAAAACCATATCCCTACGTAACTGATGTACCCTTTTTTTAAACACATCCCTGGATGTGTTTAAAGGGTAGATCAGGTACTTAGGGTTTGGGATATTTGAGTGTGGGACACCCTGTGTTTGGTAATCATAGGAGTGGGCACAGCACCAGTTTATTCCTCCACCCAAATATTCCTAACTTGTTCCACTAAAGAAAGAAATGCAATTGTTGCTGATAGCCAAGAGCTGCATGCAGTTCCCTCCATGCTGCTATGTGTACTGACAGTCTATGTGAGTGTGATATTAAGGCATCATTGGCAGATGTTACAGATGACTTCAATATCCACAACTGGCAAATCCCCAAACGAATCGTGGAGGTCACCTTAAATGAGTTACATTTCTTGAAATAAGCTTCTGTAGGAATGAATCTTGAGTGTTTGGGTGGCCTCTCCTGCGGAGCCAGGCTAGTGAAACCTTTTGCTCACTGCGCAGTAGAAATTATTCTGTACAAATATGTTGGGAGTATCCCAAATGCAGACAGATTCTACATGATGAGTAACAGTACAACGTGTTTTGTCTCTAAACTGCATATGCCTTTTAATTTCCCTCATAATATACACCAGAACGTACTTTCACACAGCTCATTGGATCACAACTGGAATGGTGTTTTAATACCTGTGTCACTTTAACTGAAGGTGTCATCACCAAAGGATTGGAACCTCCTAAGCACACTCGTTAATGATGCATAGGGTTCTGGCTTGGCTGGGAAGAGATGTCACTGCTGCCGAGTTCTTTAGACTTTTTTAAGGCCAGCTGATAGTAAGTAGAACATTGCCACCTTTTGGTCATAAAGAAAAGACACGCGGTTAAAGAAGCAGCATTATGCAAGTTGGGGATGCTGCAGCAAAACTACTTAAGAGTATATTCATTTGTAATGTAGCTGCTCGGTAACAGCAGCTCGGTTCAGCGGAGGTTGTAGGCATCGTTTGCTTTGATGGTGTGTATTTCATACCTTGGTGATGTGTTTAGAGAGAATATATTATGCTACATACTAATTATGCTTTCCTGAGGACTAAATTACATATGCATTGTGAAGATAGTATGAAGGCTACCATGGTTACCATTGTGCACCCGGCAACTTATTTTATACAGTGCCAATTAATCTGAAGTAATGCTTGAGAGAGAAGAACATTGAATAAAGAATGCTAATGTCTCAGCTGAAAGATGGAAATTAGCTAGAAAAGCACAGCTTTTATTGAAGATTGTATGTCAGGGTCAGCATTTACAAATGAATCCACCTGTAAGACTAAAACCAACAGTTCTGTCTTACACAGAAAACTGCATCTCTCCAGGCCTAAGCGATGTTGAGGGCACACTGATGCTGCACCGAGGACATTCTGACTAGGAATTTTTTCCCTTCTCATGATTTTAATGCCATATTCCTGCAGTTCAGACTATAATTCAGACTATAATTTGGGATTATTGCAGTATCAGAAAGAGGATACAGTTTCATGATGCAAAGACATCTAAACCTGACACAGGTTACAGTTGCTGGGTACAAAACTTGCGCTTCTGGCCAAGGACTGAGCGAGGACTGAGCATAGCCCAGCTCTAATGCTTGCCTGTTCCTGACACCTCAGTTTTGTTCAAGTTACATTGTTCATGTGGCTTTTTAGTCAACTTGTCCCATCAGTGTGAGGTCTGTGTCAAAATTCATGTCTCAGGTGTACATGATGTGTGGTTGCAATTCTTGTGTGTCCTTCACATGTCCCTTTTGCATTGGGACAAATCCCTTTAGTACGCCAAGAGAATCCAGTCCAGAGGATTCAGATCTAGATTCCTCCCTCATTCTGAATACAATGCTGCTGTTGTAATTCTGGATGAGAACACTGAGGAAGGGTCAAGTGAAGACATCGGATAAGCTCGTGACAGAATTGCAAATTTCCTGCTTGAACGTTTTCATTAGATTCCTTCTATCTATCTATATCAACACAGCATAAAAGCCTTACAAGTACCTGCAGAACAGTGCTGTGTAGTGTCATGGCCACATCTCTTGATGTTTTTTTTTGCTGCCACAGATGTCTTGTAGAGTTTTGCTGTTGAATCTATCTGCAGCAGCTGTAAATGCCTAGACACAAAGATCTAAGTTAGCCCTAATGAAGCAAATTGCTTAATGTTTGGCAATATGAACATTTTAAAGCTCTGTCAGACAAAAGCTGAGTTCAAAAATCCTTTTAATCCTTAAATCCCCTCTTGCAAAAAATGTAGGTAACACTGAACATGTAATCATCAGAAGAAATGACGTCATTTCTTTTGATTCACTGAAATGCATGAGCAGTTGGGTTTAAGGTAATTTAGCTAACTTTATACTGAAACAGATGAGGGAATCCTTGCCTCATGCATTCTGCTGCCTGAGCAACATCATATTCTATGGGGCTGGCAATTTCTGGCAAAAGAGTGATGGTAACAAGCAGTTGGGAGGCAGTAACTTCAGCTTCCACAGATGTTCTAGCAGTGAATGGTTGCCCAAGGCAGAAGCTTTGATGCTTAAGTGATGGAATGTTTATCTTAAAAACTAGAAATTAAGCAACTAAAATGCGTGGGCGCCTTTTCCAAGTGTTCTTTCTTAACACAGTTCATTGGCTTATGTGACTTGTAACTACGTTATTACTGTTTTCCTTTAAAAACGGATTTGCTGTACATAGTAAAGCACTTCCACAAAAATAGAAGTAAAGCCTTACCAATAAAATTCCTCAATAAAAGACCAAGTTTCAGTAACTTTTCACTAGTGATAGCTACTTTTAAACTGATTCTACAACATTCTGAATCCTCTATGAAGATGCCTAACTCTGCAGGATTAATCACTGGGCTCCTTTTACCTTATTATATAACAAACATCTCTCTTGTAGTGCTTTGAAATGTAATATGGGCAGGAGTATGCATCATCTGGCTGTTAATCAGAAGTATTATTTGCCTGCTTACTTGGTACTTTCACAGAGCTCATATACATCTTTTGTTTCTAAGCATGTGGTTTGATCAATACTTTTGCCAAACCTTCTAATGAGAAGTAATTCTTCATCTGAGGTGCTGCAACAGAGAAAAGTTGCAATGATTTATGATAATCAAACACAATTAAGTTTCTTACAAAAGATTTTACGCATCTTGCACACATTTTCTTTTTTTAAGTGAGGAAACATTCTTCTAAGGTATATTCCAGGGAAATTTCAGGTTACAAGCCAAATAATTTGGAAAATTATTAGCTGCTGATTCAGATCATATGTATAAATACTCGTGTTGAACTACAGAAAGAGCTGC
The DNA here is from genome assembly GCA_022605575.1 of Laterallus jamaicensis coturniculus. Lineage (NCBI taxonomy): Eukaryota > Metazoa > Chordata > Aves > Gruiformes > Rallidae > Laterallus > Laterallus jamaicensis. The sequence goes on from JAKCOX010000014.1 coordinate 21,782,175, forward strand.
ATGTGTGTGTAAGAAAGGATGGGGACACGTCGTCATCTCTGTTGAAACAAGCTCATATTTAATCATCAAGTACCTGGTAAAATATATGCATGTTTAGAAAGGAAGTTTATATAATTATCTCATTACCTAATTTCAATAATATAATAATTGAGTTGTGTAGATGCCTATCAGTGGAAAACTGGTGGAAATAGTAGGTCTGTAATTATGCATAGAAACCTTAGCTTTACATGCTGATGAAACCTGTGTATTCTCTGAACTTCTTCCTTGGTGAAACAGTTCTTTCTATTAGCTTCTGTTATGATGCTTCCATGTTGTGATTTCATTTTCTCTGGGGGTAAAAAAAAAAAGCCTTATCAAAACCTTTTACAGGTTTCCCTTTAGCTCTGGCAGCAGAAGCAGTTGACTTGTAAAGAAAACACTTGTACCTGAGCAAGTAAACATCTGAAGGCTCCAGGTAGGTCAGTTGTTGCCTTTGCTTGTAGGGCTGGAAATGACAGTTATGGTAGCGACATATTTCAGATATTGATACATCAGGCAAGGTGGATAAGGCGTTCTTCAGAGCATCTGGTTCTTTGGATGGATGGACACACAGATGGAGAAGTTCTGAGTGACTGAACATTACTGAGGTTATTCAACAAGCTGGCACAAATTTGTTTCTCTGTTAGGAAGCTGCAGTAGAGCTATAAGCCATTACAACAGAAAGCCTGGAACTAAAAGGGCAGAAGGTAATAGGGGAATACAAGGAAAACTATATTAATTAATATGATTTTTAGAAGATTAACTTTTAAATTAAAATCTCAACTAGTTATAGAGTAATTTTGCAGATTAGGAAAAAGCAGGAAAGAGTATAGAAGCAAATTATTCCATTTGCAATCCAAATAAAGTACATAAAATGTTCTTCTGCGACTTATGATACCTTTAGAAGTTTGGACTCTCATCCTACAAACACAAATGGTTACAGTGACACCAACTGAATTATATGTAAATAAATGAAATGTTCCATTACTGATCATCGGATAACACACAGAATTGCCCATGTGAAGAAGGGCATCCACTGCTTCGAATGGTGTTAGTGTATCCCTCCTCCTTCCCCTTCTGCCTTACCAGTTTATAATTTCCTGATTTCTGTCGACTTTTGCTTTTGTACTTAAGTTGCATTATTTAGCATTGTCAATAGCTGAGGCTGGCAAGCGGTGTATACCTGATAATGTGCCCTGCAATTTCTTTTATGTTTTGCAGTAATTGTAAGCGCAGAATAAAACTGATTATTTCAGCATGTATAGCAACAGTCATGAGAGTTGGGTTTAATTTTAGATTTTTGTCTATAGTCAATAGAAAGAGGAGCGTACTCTGTGGTTGTTAACCTCTACTGAGGATGGAAGGAGCCAAGAACTCCCATAACTCCACTTAACAAACATTCCCATGAATTTCTTCGCTTTTGCAGCACATAGTGTGTCTGTGGGGAAAAAATGTTGGATTTCTATACCAGCTGCAAGCTCATCACTTCACTGTGGAGTATTCTATACATCCATTGTCCATGAAGGATGCTGTTTGTTGTCATGTTTGGCTGTTAAGACTTTTTACAAGGTCCTTTAAGGCATAATTCCAGTTGGAATAACTTTAAGGTTATTCTGTCCTTAAGGCGGAAGTAGTAAGACTCTCTCCTATTCCACTGAAGCGCATGTAATGTAGAGGAAGACAGTGTTTCCAGTGAACTAAATTCTTCAGTATGGAAGGAAGAGAGAGAGTCCCAGTGAGCAGACTTTTGCTCATTTACTCCCTGCGGAGAAATGACATTTGTTCTCTACAGCATTTTCTCTTGAGAGGACCAGTTATTGGCTTATGTCACAAGCAGTCTACCGTTCCTCAGTGATATATTCCTTAAGGCATACATGGATCACTTTCAATACTCAGTGATCCAAATTCAACTCATTGATTGTGGGACTGTGCTGTGGCTTGGAGAACAGAAGTTGCTCCTGTGTATGTGTTAAAGTTCACCTGGTTTTCTTTCTGAGACAGTTCTGCTAGGTGTTGTTCCCACTGTGCTGTGTGTGTATGTACATCCACATGTGTACATGGATAAAAGGTTTCAGTGGCCTTTTACTATTAATTAACTGGCCCTAATTCTACTCAGCCCCCTGCCACAGATTAACTTGCAGGTCTGTCTAGAGAATCAGAACAGCAGAGATGTCCCTTCCTCCTTTATTCACTGTGGATTGTTTGACGGTAGTTAGCCAACAGTCTATATGAATAGACAGTACTACTGACTTTTTTGTTGTTCAGAGGCTGATGAGAGTAACCAAAGTCAAGATATGCTTAGGAGAAAATATTGCCATGAGAAAGCACTCTAAAATTTGATGGAAAGCATATGGGTATCTCCCCACATCCCGTGTGTGTGTCTATTATTGGTGTTCACTGGTGACATTAATTGCTTAATGACTTTTTTTTTCTCTTAGAATAAAACTTCTTTCTTGTATGGAAAGTTTTATCTGCTGCTTTACTTGGCTTTTTGAAGGGAAAATAAGAAATTGTCTATGTAAAACAGTAAAATAATGAAATGCTCTGGTACCTGCTGGCTTGAGCTGTCCAGCTGAATGTCAACACCTATGGTATGATACGGTCAGCTATATCTCAGCATTGACTTGAACTAGCATTTTTATTGTTGAGGTACTTTGGTATTGCAATACAGTTTTTCCAGGGTTGAGTACAAGGAGGGTAGAAAACCCACCTAACATTTGAAAGAACTCTCAGTCAAAGACTGGGGAGATAGCCCCCTTACGAACTTACTCCGGCCTGGACTCATGGCTTCTTTAGCCTTCCTGGTTAAATACATTAAGCCAACTGTTCTGGTGCTTTACACAGTACATTGAACAACTTAATCATACAGTCTTCTCTTGCATTAATAAATTTAGCATTTGTATTCCTGAAGCAGCTGTTTTCTTCTCTTGCTCTATTTTGGTTCTTCTTCGGAATACAAATTCCAGCTAATTTCCATTTTTTCCAGACCTTACAGTTTAAAACTTTCATTTTCCTGTTTGGGTTTTTAACCTGCTAGACCAAAAATTGAGTGCTTTGAGGACCACTGCTATACTTTTCCAATAAATATTTCCTTTGTTGCTAAATAGTTTACAGTATTCTTGAACATCCTTCTGGAAGTGGAGGGTATTCAGGGACAATACATTTGAGACAGAAGAGCTTGTTCCTATTCTTAAATTTTACTCAGCTAATTGCTTTCATGGAGAACTAGCTGCCATGTTTTCATAGGTATGTACTCTGGATGCACCTCAGTTTTTACACATCAAAGAGTGAATGTAGAGGTGAAACTTTCAAGATGGAAAATAATAGGGTCTATGCTTTGTCCTTTGGAAAAACTCAGATCCTGAATTTGGCAGTTTTGAGTTTTGAGCATAGTCACATATACTGATAAGTCCCACCCACAACTGCAGAACTCTTTACCATACAGCGAAGTCTGCTTCTCTTTCAAATCTGAAAAGGACTGCTTAAAGGAGAAAAGTTTAAATTTCAGTCTTAGATCAAACAATCTAAGCTTAATATTGTTTATCAGGACTTTTTTTTTAAACTCAGGATTTGTAAAGGCCATCAGGGCTGTGGTTACAGTGTGCAAGAAGCTAGGAGGTGGCACAGGCAAGACAGCTGACCACAAATGACCAAAGGCTATCCTATACCATGTGATGTCATGTTAAGCAATAAAAGCTTTGGATAAGGAGGAGGAAGCAGGGACATCCAGTGTTCTGGCATTTGCCTTCCCAGGTAGTTATTACATATGATGAAGACTTGGTTTGGAGAACAGTGGTTTGGGAAGTCTCACCTGATCCACCTGAAAAGGCTGCTGCCACCCAAACAGCAGCCATCCCAAGAGATTGGATTTCCCCATGTGTTACCGTATGTCAGATGACAACTAGTTTTATTATTATTATTATTTATGCAAATGTCTCTCTGCATAGTAAGGGGGAAGTATAGGATGAAGCTCAGCAGCCATGTCACAAGTTAGACTCATTTTACAGTACTCATTTGCTTTAACCAGTAGAAGTAGACAGCTGACTGAACTAAGATTTTGTATTTCTTCTGTGCACACTACAGTGAACATTACATGGCAGTGGCTGGAAGTGCAGTACATCTGAAAACAGGAGAGAGCAATTTAGAAAGAATTGCTTGTAGCTTTTTGTTTTAAACACAGCCTTCTTGGGAGCTTTGCATACTGTTGTCAGGACAAAACATCATTTTAACGCTGTAGGAATTAACGCAACATGCTCCACACAAAGACTCAAGGAAGCTGTCTAAAGTTCTAACATTAGTAATGCTTGAGAAAAAACTTCTGCAAACACTGCAGGATACTGCAAATTGCAGCACTGGAATCTTTTATTTTAGCTGACTACCATCTAGTGCTCTCCTGTTATTTTTCCTCAGATCCTGCCATTGTGTGCCTCACAAAGGAAAGCATATGTTTTGTTTTATTGCCTTTACTGTGCCAGCAAACATGCAGAATAAGAATGAATGATGGTCTGTGAGATTTCTTATCTTTCATGATACGATTTCTTTAACAGCCATTCTTACTCCTCTCCCTACATATTTTTGGTGCTGAATGCAATTCATCATGTTGTTTTTCTTAATGCCATTCTCTGTATTTTCTATTTTTCTAGCTTAAAGGACAGCAAAGTTGTTGTAACAGTCATTGTTAAGGAAGGCAAAATGAGAGCTCTAATTATTGTTACTACAGAGCTACTTTATCACAGCAGATACTAATAAACCTTTAATAGAAAACTACGTTTTATCAGGTCATTATCTAGGAAAGCCTAGGGTCTGAGAGTCTCTCTCCCTTTCAACCCCTCTGTTTCCTCCCCTCCAAAAAAAGAAGGGCACATGCCTGACAGAGAAGAGATTGTAGGGGTTTTGATGCTGTTAACTGGACAACTCTAACACCTCTGTCAAGCTTACAATAAACAACTTCATAACTGTAATCTCACAGCAAATGTTAGTATGTTGCACTGAATTTTGCTGTTGATATAAAGGCAAAGACATTCAAATTGTATTATACTACTTATGGATAATACTTTTAATAGGACTGAATTGACAAAAAGATTGTTACAGAAGGAGAGTGACAGTGTTTACACTGAGGAGGTTAAAAAGCCCAACTTCCAATTGTAAAGCTGCTTTACTGCTTTAGGAGGTCACTACCTATATAAAGAAGACATAGCAAAGGGTGGCAATGAAAAGGAATGAGTTGAAGTGATTTTATAGAAGTCACACAGCAGGTCAGCAGCAGAGCAAGGAATAAATTTCAAGTCTCACGAGTCCCAGCCCAATGTCTTTGCAGCAAATTCTGCTGTTCTAGAAATCTCATTACTTACTGAGCAGACAGGAAGAATGTAAAAGTTGGGTTATGCACACTGAGCCAGTTGGCAATCACTGTGCTCGGTTTAAAAAGAAAAACCACCCCTGTATTAAATCTAATTAACCTTCATCTATCTCTGATTACAAAAAAAAAATCCATGAAAGAAGAAATGTCATCTATACTAGTAGTTTATGATCTGTTCTGAAATAAAAACATCTGGAATCTAGACTCATGGGAGAGTAGTAAGCTCTCCTTGCCCAAGACAGCAATAGAAATGTATCGAAGATGTTGAAGGACTGGGTTGGGAGGGATGATTCTTGCTTCTCTGCTGAGAAGATGCGTGATTCTGCAGGTCTCCTCGTTCTCTAGATTTGGGGAGTGTTGGTCTTTTTAAAATTTGGTAATATTACCTATTATGATTATTTTTAAAAAACTGAAATCAGCTCTTTCCACCTGATTTTTTAAAACTTTGTTTCAAAAACATACTATTATGTTTTCAAATATTTTTAAATTTTTTTTCCCAATTGTTGTTTCCTTCACCACCTGTAAATCACTAGGAGTGTTGTCTTTCAGTTTGCTTAACCAATATTTGGAAACCAAAAAAGTGACTTGTGATTATATTCTGCTAAGAACACTTTAAAGTTATAGAGAGTGTTGAAATTGTGTCACCCCTTAATTATTCAAAAATCACACCCAGGCTCACTAAAATAACTTTTAAAAAGCAACTAAAATTATTGTTCCTTTTTACAGACTTGCAGCACCTATTGGAAGGCACAGCAGATGGAAAAGCTTTCATCAGAATCCTGTGCTTGGAGAAAAGATCTGGCCCAGGCTGGATAGATTAAGGGTCTAATTCAAAATGTGGAAAAGCTTGTCTCAGTTTCATTAATGCCATCTTCTCACTTTGTCTTTTTCCCTCCCTGAAGGCCAATCGGAAAGTGTAGATAGACAACTGCAAAGTAATTTGCAGCTGGCTGACAGTCTGTAGAAAAAACTATCTTGAATATCTAGTTTATAAGGGAAAAATAATTTTAAAATCACTTCACTGCACTGCCAAGATCAGGGGACGCTTCACAAACAGATGAGGCTAAAAATACTCAATCATAGCTTAGACAACTCAAAAATGATGACTTTCCTAATTGGAATCAAGACACGTGAATTTTCTATCAGATGAGCCATGTAAGGCTCTTTTTTTTTTTTTCAAGGAATAGCTTTCCCATGTACTAGTGTATCTGAGAATCCTTATGGCATAGATATTTTGATGGATACATTAAACACCTGGGATAAAAGAAGATGGAGAATATTCATTCTAGTGAGATTTTAGATGGCTCCAACAATCCACAAAGCATGGATGAAAAGGAACAGTTTTAATAAAGCACGGTTTAATAGCCAAAGAACTCTCTGACGTTTCCCTTCTGAGTACTGCGGTGAACTGTGTTGACAGGTGGGGATGAAAACTGGGTTGTTGTTTGATAACCATAACTATTGGTGGTAACAGACATGACCAGTCTACCAGTCTGTTATTTCTTGCTTTGTAATGCTGTCACGTATCTGAAGTGCAGCAATGTTAAGACGAGGAAGATGGCTCACGCTGATTTGAGATGTCGGTTTAAATTCAGATACTTCCTACATTACAAAACTACACACAAATGCACAGACATGAAAACTGTTAAAATTTATCACCAGGAATGCTATAGATGATTATATTTGTCACCTAGTGCAGAACATACCTGTGAAACCGGAATTACCATCTAAATGACTAAAACTCCCACTGAGATGATGGAACGTATTTATTAAGTAACTGACAAGCTGGTAACAAAGACTGATATAACTAACTCCAGCTTTGTCAGTTTAAAATAACACTACTACACAAAGATCATACATGAACATAAGCCTTAACTATTGTACTAGGGGTGTGTGGCAAGGTTTTGGTAGGTAGCTGGGGGTGGTGCAGGAGAGGGCTTTGTGGGAGGAGGCCAGGGTTGCCTGTGCCAGCTAACTGCAAGGCACCCATCACAGGATCCAGCTGAGCCCATCAGCAAGGGGGTGGTGCTCTGGGAAAGCAGGAAGGGCCAGACAGCAGGAGGGAGAGGAGGGCACAAAAAGAGGGAGAAGTAACAGAGGGGAGAATCCTCAGGTTAGAGAAGGGAGGAGGAGCTCGGTAGTACCGGGGTAGAAGGCCCTGCTGCAGCCCTTGCAAGGACCCTTTGCTGGAGTAGGTGGATATTTCCTGCCGGAACAAAAGGCTGTGGACACTCCGTGCTGGAGCCAAGGAAAGAGGTGAGGAGGAAGAAGTTGCAGAGAGAGACCCTTGTACACTGCTTACAAGCTCCCACTCTACCAGTGCTGCTCAGGGGGAGGGTGGTGGTAGAAGAGCTGGGGACTGAAGCCTGAGGAGGGATGGCAAAGGGGGAGGAAAGGTGTGTTTGTGTTTTCTTACTACCTGAATGTGTTTCGATTTGCAATAGACAAAGCTAGTTCTCTCCATCTGTAGTCTGGTTTGCCTGCAACAGTAACTTCTAAGCAACTTCCTTGTCTTTATTTCTGCTCATGAGCTTTTTTTGTGTCTCGTTTCCACCCTGGTCCTGCTGAGGGGTGAGAAGCAGCTGGGTGGGAGTCTGGCTGTTAGCTGGGGCTGACCCACCTCAGCTATAGCCCAGTGGCCAGAGACTGTGAAGGGGGCTGGAGTGATAAATGCCTGAAAGGGAGATCTTCCCAGTAAATAATCACAGTGTTGTAGTAATCACATAAGTTTTTCTGGATTTCTGTAAAAACAGTTGAAATTTTGATTTGGTGGGCCATTAGTACATTACTTTATTCTGTGCCAAAATCAAAGGTTTATCAAAAGAAAGGTATTAAAGATATAATAAAGTTCCCCCCAAAGGGTCCAGAATAGACAGCTCTTTAGGATCATGTCTGCCAGGACAGCTGCAGCCATTTGCACCTGATGACCCTGATGCTAGTGCTGTAGTCTTTCCCAAGTGCTCTGTATTCAGGGAATTCCCCATTTCACTCCCTTCTTACAGTCCACAAATAGTACCACAAAGTATACTAAACAATGTAACGTTAGGCTTCAAATCTCTGCATTTGTTTAACTCCCTGCAATCATAAATTGCTGTTCTTGAGGAATTCATTCTGAGGGGCTTAAATTTGTGCTTCTGAAAGGAAAATGAATTAATAAAGCATTCACGGTTTTTTCCTTTATAGTCCCAGTACAGTGAAATGTCATTCTCTGTGGTGTGGCACAGCTATGTACAGTGAATACAGTGCACAGGAAAAGGTGGTGTCTGGAATGCCTACCAACCTGCCTGAAGAGTGGTCTGGGTAGTTCCTGAATCACCTAAAAACATCTTGTTTGAAGAAGTGGGACACTGAAACATGAGTTGCAAGATGATAACGCATGTTGGTATTGTTTTGTGAGGGAATATGGTTAAAATTTGCAATTTACATGCTGTCAGTATTACTAATAGCTTTTGCCTCAAGAATCATGTGCCACCCAGAAGGAAATCAATGTCAAAATTGAGTGATCTTGATTTGTGTTGGATATTGATTTGGTTGGCATATTTAAGATTGAGAAAAGTAAACTTCAGGTACTCCTCAATTATGAGTTGTATTGACAGTTAGCCTCTGTAAATTGCTCCACTGCTCCAAGAACAACCAACTCAGCTTTATAATAATAAAAATTAAAAACTCTTAAAGTTTTGCCTCATTCAGTTTTAGTATCTAGGTATCCCAGTCATTTAGGTCATACTGTAAAGCAGCTCAGAAAAAAAGTCATCTAAGGAATATTAATGGCTCAAAATATCTAGTATGGAATAATTTGTATCCAGGCCTGTTATGTCCAGGAGGAGATACTGCCATGCATAATTTTCTGTTTGGAAAAATTACATCAGATTGGAATACAAGGAAACTGAAATTGGACACTTACAATGAATTGATCTATTATGATGTCAGACATTATAAAAATGTCATGAGGAAACATGAAAAGGTGTTTTGTCGTTGGTTTTGTTTGTTGGTTGGTTTTAGCAAAAAACAGGTATGAAGGATGTGTCCTGGAATAAATTTAGTCTGGAAGCTGCTGCTTAACTATCAGACAAGTGAGGAAGTAGAATTACCTCTGAGGAGGATGAGTAAAATCCATTAATTTTAAATGAAACACATCACTTTATGAAGGGTTTATGTGGCACAGTTGCCTACAGTGATGATGCACTGCATTTGGTGATGTAGGAAACCCTTTTAGGCTCTATGTTGGTAATCCTTATGCAGAAATTCTTCCTCAAATGTGAGGTAACAAACATGATGTGTTGCCAGGCTCCTGAGTAGACTGTGTTTATTTTAGTGATGCTTATAGGTACATGCAATACCTTCTATCCAGAGATTGTATTTTTATGAATTTTTTTTGGTATATAGATAGATATTACTTTCCTCTGGTGAATGATGCAAGCTGTGTAACATGGAGCTTAAAGCTGTGTGGAGGTTACTGGTGTGAGCTAGTGGCACAGTTTCCACTATTCCTTACTGCAAAAGAAATTTCTTGCAGTAGCAAAGGCTGAGCCCTGGGAGGTCACTGCTGTCACAAGGTATGATGTCTGGATGCCCCACTACAGTGAGAAAGGTGGCATTCAAAGACAGGGAAAAAGTCTGGAGTGTGTTCTTTTGTTTACTCAATTGTGAAGAAAATCCTTAACTTTAAAGAAACAGGAAATTAAAACCAGCTCAGTTTTACCATTTATTTCATATACACGTCTTTAACCATGTAAAGCATGGTGCAAATTTGAGAATACAAATAGGTTTTGACTGAAACCACTGTGTTATTTTTCAGTAATTTATTCCAACTGCTAGTAGGGAAGAAGTCCAGATATAGTTTGCTATTTTCTTGTTTCTGTTGTAGGAATTGCTCAATCAAGCACTACATATAGATACACACACACACACAGACCTGGCATATCAAAAAGATGACTTCTGTTTTGAACATGGGACTTGTATTAAGTCTTTTGTCAAAACTTCTGCAACTAATTAGATGGAAGCATTTATCAAGATACCTAATTTGAATATCTTTCAAAGTAAAACAAGAAAATGCCAATTTCCTAACATTGTGTGCACGCTGCACTGTTAAGAATGCAAAGTAAGTGTTTTTGTTAAGGATCAAACACTTCAACAGACTGACAAAATTTGTCTGAGTAATGGAAGTATAGCACAACTTTATGTGCCTGCAGCCCCTATATATATAAATACACACACACACACACACACACACACACACACACACACACACACCCTGAGGATGCTTTACAGAAAATCTTTGGCCAGCAGTTAAAAACAAAGATCAGAAAAAAGCCTATTGCTGAAAGTAAAATTAAGATTCCAGAAAAATAATGGTTGATCAGTAGTGCTGTGAGTTTGTAGGTGTGTAATGATATATATATACACACACACTCATACACTGAGGTCTGAAATAAATGTTAAAGGCAAACTGTTGCTATTGTAGTTGGCCAGGATTTTTTTCTAAGATTAGTTTCATTAGAAAGTGACAATTTATGAGAAGGCTTTAAGAAAAGGTCAGTTTCTGATAAAGCTTCTGAAGGAAAGATATTTCAAGTCCATCAAGAATACCTGGTAATGAGAGACCTAATGGGCTGGTTCTTGTGGCATTTCATTAAGGGGTGAGAGAAGCAAGATCTTAGGTCTGATTTAGTAACTATTCGTGCTTTCTCCCTCAGAAAACTTGAAGTTAGCAGAAATCCAGAAAATGAGTAAGAAAAAAATAAATAAATTTCTGCATAGAGACTGTGCAGCAATTCTTATGCCTGCAGTCATGGTTTTACACAAGTATAAGACCTCCAAACAGTATCTCCCTCACTTTTTATCACTACCTCAGTTATTTTACAGCACTTTTTATTCTTAATACCACCAGCAAATGATTACCCAGTGAAGCCAAAGATTGCTGAACCCCAAAATAGCTATACATTTAAGCCCTAGGTGAGAGTCTACTTTCACATTAAATGTAAAATGCCTTCCTTTTCCCTTCTTTCATTCATTCTGTCCAAGCAGATTTACTCTGTACATGCTGAAGTTTTGAGTTCTGAGTGTTCTCAAATTTTCTATGTGGAATGAAAAGCAAAACCCACTGCCTCTGTGTTTTACTATAAAAATCCCATTTGTGACTGGAGAGAGTGCATTAAGGATGCAGTCAAAGTCAAGTGCCAGCACAGAGTGCCTCATTATTCCACTGCAGCAATGAACTATTCTCTTAGGCAAGAGGCAAATAATAGATTCAGCTATAGATTTTTCTCTTATTTCATCTTTCTTAGATGTCTTTATTTTCAGAGGGAATCATCTAATGCCTTTACACTGATAAAAGTCAGAGCAAAGATACTGGTTAAGGAGCTTGGTGGTGGTTGAAAAGGTCTGATATAGTTTGCCAGCATCCGAATTTCTCAGGTGTCTCTATATATTTGATTTCTGCCTTTAGCAGATGTTTCAAGTTAGAGACAGGCCTTGGCTTGTATAAGTTAGAACTGAGTTGTAACTCAGTAGTTGGGACACATAGGTGTTCAAATAAACATAACATCCAATTTTGAGGTAATAATTATATTCCACTTAGCTTTCAAATTACAGAACTGTCTCATTTATATGCATCACAGTTAACAGTACTCCAGCTTTTGTTAGAGACAAGAGAATGTCCTTATATAAAGAAATCAGAAAGTTATCTTGCTGAAGAAGCAACACATTGAACCCGCTTTACAGTGTAAATGTCATGCAGCCTTTGCAGCAGAAGGACAAAGTGTTGATTGGGAATACTTTGGGAGATGTCTTGGAATATTACTTTTAAAAGTAAAATTACTTTTAAAATATCATTTTAACAGTAACAAAAAAGTCCAAATGCAGATGCCAAAAACCAACTGATGGCCATAGAAGTTAGTGAAAATATATCAAAACTAAAGTAGGTCTCTAGCCATGGTATGAACAATTATGAATATGTAACATACCAGTGCCAAAACTTTAGTGAATGGCAACACACAGTTACAGGCAAATACTATCAAAAAAGGTGTTGGATAACTAGAGATGCTCATAGACATGTAACTGATAGACGGATGTAGTTTCTTTGGGGTATTCTTTTAATTTTTTTTTTTTTAGAGATAAGCTTATAAGCTTTTTTAGTTCTTTACAGCTGCTGGTTTGCTCATCCTTTCTACCTCTCCTGTATGTCATGGAACTCTCAAACTCAATACAATATATGTAAGCTTATTCCTCATATCTATGTAACTGAATAGTTGTAAAGGATTTTAAGGACCTACATTTGTATTTTTTCAATATTTAAATGATTGAGACACTAAATACAGCAATTTAGTCTTTATAACCTTTGTTCTTCTCAAAATAACCCCAAACAAACAAATCACCAAACAAGAAAGCCTTTTATAGTGAAGTGGACTTAGGCTACGGTGAGTACTGGCAAGTGTTCCTGACTGCCACAGCACATTTATAACTAAACTGACAGAGTGCATTCTCTAAACATCCAGCATTGCCAGGTTTATCATGTCCTGCTTCTTGATGTTTGTAAATTAGTCTTGCTCTTCTCTCATAAAAATCCTTGTAGCAGAACCGAGTATTCAGCAGTTCTATGACAGGAGATGCTATTGTTTTGGAAGCACAACTATTTTTCTTCAAATGATCTTGTTGACAAGAGGAAAACCATGCTGGAGTCACTTTGAGTGTTTCCTGCTACCTGACAAACACCCCCACTCTATCACTTGCCATTTTAGTACACCGAGCTTTTGTGGAGCCAAGAAAGTTATAAACTGACATCTCAATGCCACCTCATACCATTTAATCTCAAAAATATTGAAGTACAGGCCAGTTCTTCAAAGCAATTCTAGATGTGTTGAAAGGCTCAAAAATTAACTTTTGTCCCAATTTTAACCAACCTTTGGATTGACCTCCTTCTCAATTTAAGGGCTTAAAATGCCTCAAACTTTTGGTATAAGTTTTCTATTACAGAGAAGATAAAAATAAGGATCCCCATATGTGTTGTATAAGATTTAAGCTTTATCCCTCTGAATGAGATTAAACTAAAATCAAATTGACATTGTTGCTTTAGTTTTAAGTGCTCTGCCACTGGAGTCGTGTTATGAAGCATTACAGTTTCAGACCAGAAAGAAAACAGTGCTCTAAGAGTATTCAATTCTATCTGCTTTCACAAAGAGAAACAGATGGAGAACAGCAGAATTTCTGTTTCTACTTTTAATTGAAAAAGTCCAAACTATTTTAAACTGTGTTGGAACTTTATGGGAGTGTACATCCAACACCAGTGACTGAAGTACAACTGAAATTCAGGCAGTGGTTTTACTGTCCTCCTTTCAGCAGTCCTTTCTCAAATGTATAGCTGGCAGTCATACCAGCATGCAACAAAAAGAAATGCATATGATTCCATAAATGGCAACGAAAAAAATCCCAACCCAAGTCCCTAACACCCCCAACCCCAAGTCCCACATGTTTCTGCAGTGCAGCTAGAAGCCCACATCCCAGCTACAGCAGTCAGACTTCTTCCAAAGCTGCACAGAGAGGAGGAGGGGATGGAGTGGTATTTTTTGCTTTGAAGAGCAGGACTTTTAATAAAAAGTTAGACATCATTCTACAATTTTCTCCCTTATTTTAATGTAGTGTTGTTTTCCAATATTCAAAAGAAAAGCTATTGGAAGCACTGCACTTTCCATGGAAAGTACAGCAGTAATGCTCTTGAGTATAGATCCTGATTAAACAGTGGTGAGCCTTGCTGTCAGTAGCCTATTTGCTAACCACTCTTCAGAGACAAACAGGGATTTTACATCTGTGCTTTTCTCTAAAAGCAGTTAGTGACATGTGAAAAGATTTGATTTGTAAATGTCTAAGGCAATAGATTTCATCTTTATAGCAAGCAAAGAAAGGAAGCATGACGCAGTGAATTGCACAGCTGCCTAGAGAAGAACCACATTCTTTTCCAAGATCACCATTTATCAGACAGATGAAACAGAAATATTTCTTTGAGAATTGTCTCAATAGCAGTACAGAATGCACACACAGACACACTACCTCCTCAAGCATGTGCAGTTTTAATGAGTTTCCACCTGCCAACAAAATCTGAAGGTCTGCAGACTCCCTTGCTCCCCACTACGCCTTTATTTCCACTTGTTAAGATCTTACCATTCTAACTTTATATAGTGGGCTGAGTCCACTGTATAAAGAATCAATCAATAATCACTTTTTTTTTAAAAGAAAGAACCACTATTCATTCTTTGTTTTTACTAAGAAGCAGCAATCATCAGCAATCACTCTTTGTTTTTAGGGCATGGACATCTAAAAATTTGTATAGGTAAAGCTTGCAATGTCAGGGAACGTGTGATGTGAGCTATGTGGTAAAGGGCAACTACACCATAACATGCACAGAGTCACAGCAATTTTGAGGTATCTGCAGATTCAAACAACAAAACCTGAGATAAAGAATCACTGGGAAATTATTTATATTGAATAAATTTGCGTATTAGGACAGTGGGAACATGTTCTTAATAGGACACATCTATTGTTAACTGTGAAGTCTTAAATGGAAGATACTTTCAGGCATTAAGATATAACTTAATGCTGCAGATGCATCCAGTGCACACCAATAATGGCACAGGTACCACACTTTCCAGTTCTAAGAAGTTCAGGCATTGGGGTAGGTAAGAACTTTATTTTTAGAAATGGCAATGGATTTCAATTTACATTTCAGTCAGTCACTTGTAGCATATGTTGAAGTCACTTATAGAAAACAACAAAGGAAATAAAATTATAGACAGAGTAGTGTTAATTTAAAAAATATTTCAGTGACTAACACTGAAAAACGTATAAAACTTTAAACTGAGCTAGATAAAAAAGATAACATCTTCCTTTAATAAACCCTTCTTAGATATTGATTGCTATTTCTCTTAGAAGAGTTTTGCTAGCTGTCTTAAAGAAACTGTCCTCTGAGCATAAAACCAGTAGAGACCAATTAAAACAGAGAACGTCCTCCAGTAGCTTACGCTGAACAGCCAGGACTGAAATATTTTTAGTGCAGTAGGAAGTCAGAGCATTCTGAAAATTGCATACACTGATCTTTTTACAGATAAATGGGCAGGAGGCTCTGAAGAACCGGAATTTATTTGAAAAATTGCTTTTTATATGCAGTAATAAAATATGCAAATATATCAAATCTTTCCCTATCCTATGTTTAAATAATCTGAAACAACTCTCCATATATTTCTTTAGAGTTTAAGTCAATTTTAATTAAATGTTTCGTTTCTCAAGAAATCATGAGAGACCTCTCAAAACTTCATCCAAATATTTGAAGATAATTTTCACAGAAATACAAAAAGTAACCTTGCATAAGTTACTGTTTCTTTTAAAGAAGAAAGCTTTTTTACTTTAAAGATTCTAGGTAAGTTACCTAGAATTCTAAGTTATGTAGAATCTTTAAAATATGAATCTTAGATTATGGTATTGCACAGAGAGTCCAAATTGGCAGAGAGTCGCCTGGTGGTAAGAGTCAGAAATACTGATTGTTTGAAGCATCTTCCATAATATGTTTGGACAAAAGTGGAAAAATTGTTTGGGTTATTTTAAAGGATATCATAAGGGTTTATCAGTATTTAGGTCTGCTATTGTTTATCAAGGCTCCAGTATCCATTTCTGTGCTTTTGAGGGCTCAGTCAGTATCAATTCTGGGCAATGAATATCGTCTCTGCTCTGCTTACTTTAAAATTTGAAGAGGTGTAAGGACCTTATGGCTTGACTCTCACTGAAGAAACACAGCTAAGCATCGGATGCTAATAAGCCAATGCTTTCGGTAGTAGCTAAACAGTAAATCAGGTCACCATCTCTCTGGCATGGGTAATGTTGGCAGTCTGACACTCTTAGCAACTAATTTATCTACTATTGCCCAGCTCTAAATCCAGACTCCGGAAGATAATGCTGATAAATTCTTTTTCCTATTTCCAAAAGTTGATTCTTTCTACTGTGTTCTTTCCTGATCTTTATTCAGCCCTTCCTAATCTTTATTCTGTCAACTGCAGCCTGAAAGTCTCCTGGGTCCCCTGCTTCCCCTTCCTGAAACTTCAGAATCCTCTCAGCCCTTTTTTACTCACCTTCATATCTGCAGTCCTGTTGAATTCTCAACCTTTAACTTCATTTCTAAACTTTCTGCTGTTACTCTCCTCCATTGCACCCTATTTCTCAAGAGCCCAGTCAACTGCCAGTGAAAAAAAAAAAATGTTATTTTTTCCTATCGCGCTGAGGTCTTGAGGTATGTCAATGCGTCTCAGAAGGTCCTCTTATCTCACTGCTTCCGTTGTGTCAGCAAATGCCATGAAATCTAAGCAATCTAAGCAAGCTTTCCATCTTCATCAGGCACTGCTTCATGTCCTTTTCTGCTGTTCAGCTCTAAAACTAATGTTCCCAGACCAAGGTCATACTAGCTGTTGGGTTTTTTTAGGCTTCCATCCCTTACACATAGATCCTGCCCAATTCCTGAGTTCATTTCCATCCCTTTCTTTTTTCAACTGTGTCAGCAGGGGATTACCAAGAACACAAGGTCCCAGTTCTAACCAAAAGCCCTTTCTCTGCACCCCTCCTTCCACCTCTAAGCATCATGAAGCAGCTGTTGTACTTCAGTCCTTTCACTTTCCAAAGCAGTGGCAGTTGGTGCATGCTCAGTTAGTCTGAAGAGGTGGCTCATTAAGAGTCAGGACATGTAGATGCTGTGTGAGAACAGACAATATCCAGTCTGCTCAGGCCAAAAAAACAAGTTGTGAAGGGCTTGCCTCCAATAACAATGTACCTTTCCAAGAATTAAATGGAATTCTTAGTCTTGTGACATAGAAAATGTGGGTAGGTTTTTGTAGGGTCAGCAAAGGCACAGTAATGCCAAAGGTCCCATCAAATTAAGTTTCTGCACCAAAGCCTGAGTTTTCTATAAAGCAGTCTCAAGGCAATGAAGGGAAAATAAAATTCAAACTAAAAAGAACCCAACAAAACAACACTATGCTACTTCCTTAGGTGAACACTGAAAATTGCAACTACTTTGGCTGAAAAAATAAAATAAAAATATTAAAGGGAATATATATGTCTCTGTGTATATAAAAAAAATCTAGAAAAGCCCTTCAGGATGGAAAAGTTCACATAGCTGCCTGGCAAAGTTATGAGCTAGTGAAAACTACATGTTACTAAAAAAAAGTATCAGAAAACCTTAATGATAGCCATGCTGGCATCCCCACCTAAAACATACACACTATCAAGACAGCCAGCAAAAATATCTCTTCCTAATGGGGCTGTGTAAAGTAGTCTAGGTCTTCAGCTTGTGTAAAATGGAAGCCTGTTCTCATTCCCAAATGACATTTTTTGTGGGGGAAAAAGAACCCCAAACCCTATGCAATCTCTTGAGTGTTTCCATGACAAGCAGCTTTTATTTGCATTATCTTTTCAAACTAAGCTTTCTGCAGCAGAATTGTAATGACCCCCAGGGAAATGCATCAGTTATTCTGTCCTTAGAGAGTACATTTATGCCATATCATTGCTACCTTAAAAGAGGTTGCTTATTGTCCTCAGGAGAACATTTCAGTTGCATTACCCTGGCAGCAGCTGCTTCCAAATGTAGTTTCATCTTCAAGAAGAGCTGATGATGATGGTTTGTTGATAAGAATAGCAGAAGAGTTTTTCACAAACATTTAAATTCAGCCATACTAGGAATTGTCAGACTATGAAAGTATCTTTGAGAGCAAAACAATGTAGGCTTTTTTTTCTGGGTTCACAATGGCTTGTGTTAGTGGAAGGAAAGGAAACCCAAAGTTCCTCACAAAAGAAAAAAACCCAGCAAACCAGTGGGGTAAAACTGGGCATCCTTGAGCATGACTGTATCTGTTCCAGGTCTACTTAAGAAAATCTTGAGCTTTAATATTTTTTAAAATATACAATGAAAAATATCAGCAACAGTCACTCCTGAGAGACTGAGGCAATTTGATAAACTAAGGTAACTCAGGGCAACCTATTTTATACCTGAGGGGTATTAGACTGAGGGAGAATGGAAATTGAATCTATCCTTCATCCAAGCTGAATTGTGAGAGTAATTCACAATTTCACTACAACTTTTTAAGTTTACATTTGTTTTTAACAAACTTTGTAAAGAAAACAGGGATAAATATAACTAGGAAAGACTGAAACCTGAAATATTCCAGTTTAAAAAAACTAAGGGGAAACTCTCCTGCAAAGCATAATACAAATTTTTAGAACAAAAGTCCCTCTTTCCACATTCATTACTAAGGCAGAAAAGAAAAGCAAGTGGGAATGAGTCTGTAACCATAGCAACATTGGCTTTTTTTCCCTTCAAAGAATTTCTGAGGCACCACAATTTGGATTCTGCATTCTGAGGATAAAGTTTGTATCAAGGAAAAGAATAAAGATTTTTTTACCTTTATTTTGCTGCAGGTCCTTATGACAACTTAAAAGGGTTTTTTTTGGGGGGGGGAGGCGGAGTTGTTTGTTTGGTTTTTTTTTTCTGAACAGAAGTAGCTTATAGAAGAGATTGCATGGAAACAATACGAAATGTAATTGCTTATATATTTTTTTTCTTAAATAAGGTGCAAAACATCATATCTAAATCTTGGGAGATGGTATTTGTTAAGTTATTTCTATGCACAAAACCATACCAATTTAGAATAGTTAATTGTATGACATTTTCAATAACAACAAGAAGTGTGGAAAATAATAATATTTTTCATGTAGTACAGCTTAATCAGAAAATTTTATTTTTCATAATCATAACATAGATTTCCTAGATATTGTTGATTGGGTCAAACACAAAAATCTTTGTCTGCCTTCCTTCTCCTTATTGGGCATGTATGCTCTCAATTTATATTTATTACAAAGAATTGTACTCGCAGTAGTTTACAAACACAGCCAGTTCTTTTACCAGAACTCCCACCACCCTTCCAGCTTCCAATTAGTACTTGTTTATTAGAAGCCATACTCCTAAGTAAAGAGAATGATAAAATAACACACAAGGTCCTTAAAAGTATTGAAGGTTAAACAGATTCAGATTTAAGTATTTTAATCTACGAGGCAATCAGAACTTATGCATCCAATATTCCAACATAACCAAACAGTTCAGATAAGCCAGAAGGTGACAGAAAGAAACTTAAAATACATTCTAGTTATTAGGAGAGAGAGTAGTGGAAGGAAAATGACAGTAGCCAACAATTGGAAGACATGTTCAACAGCTTACACAGCCACAAATACAGAAGTCCTTGTTCAAGTAACCTTATCTATGTATTTCATTTCTATTTGCAAAGTAAAAAAGTACAATAATGACACCCCCGTTACAGTCAGCTAGGCACTTTTGTACTACCAAAATAGCAATCATAAAGCCATGACAAATACTACATAGAGATGCTTACATCCTGGAGTAGCATCTTGGTAAAATCATGCATCCAGTTTGTTTTTTTCTTTATTTACTTTCTTTAGCATTTCTTCTAGACCTCTCAATTAGGAATGTTCTTCCAGCTTAACATCATCAAATTTATGTGATTTATTACCTAATAAAGGTAAAGCATTAGGATTTTGTGTAAACAGTGCATAGCTCCCACAAGGTGTTACTCTGCCAAACTGAGTACCGCTTTTTCATTTGGATACATGATAAGTTATATATCCTTTAAGGACTAATGTCTGCTCAATGTAGCAAGATTTATTTGTATCTAGATGAAGATCATATTGGCAACAGTAGAACTAGAATTTCTGAGATAGAATGTATTTTAATGTATCACACCAAATGATGAAAGTATCCCTTCAAATTATTATGAGAATATATCAGAGAAGAATACAGATAAAACTTCGCATGTAGCTGATATAGTGCATTTATGACTTCAGATGAGCACTCTCATATATGCTGCAGCCACTCACAGAAGCAGAGTACATTTCAGTTTGGTATCCTGAGCTGGGCAAAGTGGCTGTTGTAAGGATTGGCCAAATGAGCCCATTGACTGTATTAAGGCTTCAACTACATCAGCAAAAGGAGGTTACTTTCCTTTTTGATTTCCTCTAGTATGTTTCAATTGAAAGCTCACTAATTTAGTTCAGGCAAAAAGAAAAGACTATATAAACTGTTCTGTCCAATTGTGTCCAAGACACATGAGTATTTGCATGAACTGCTTAATTAGCAAACTGTTGGTGCATGACTGTGCACTTCAAAAAGAGGGCAGCAAGAAGCATCTGCAGTTGATAACCTTTGTGACTTGGAAAATTACCTCTGGAAAATATTAATCCACTGCTTTGCTCCCTGTGAGCACCTACTGGAAACAGAACAAAGATGAAATGAAGTTTTTGAGGAACCTGCATGGAAGATCAAGCTATCTGGCCTTCTGGCAAATTGTCATGTGTAAACCCTACTTCATATTGCAATCTCATCCTCATGATAAGTAACAGCAAGGTTACAGCAACTACTGAACTAGAAAATGACGAGTGTGTTGACTGAAATCACTGTCCATGTTTGCATGCCTGCTAACAGCACAATTCGTTTTCAGCAGGGTGGTGGCAACTCTAGAAACAGTGCTGATTGCAAAAGCAAATGGTCCTCCCTCACATGCCAGTAATTTATGGTATTTTTGCCATCATAGTTTTCCCTAAACCCCCACTTCTTCCAGTACTTTTCTCAGCAGCAGCATCTCTGCATTGCTGTGACAGGATGGACAAAGAATACTTTGCTCCTACAACAGAATGAACCTTCCATAGAACCTTTCTCAAAACAGGATGCTGATGGCCACTGACTCAGCTCTGCTCATTTTGTGGTATCAAAAAGTTTGTATTGTCTCTTTAGCAACTGCTGGCTGTTACATGTGCCAACAAATTCTGTCCTTGAAGTGATAACCAATCCCTCTTCTAATTATGCAACAATGGCAACTTCCATCATATACTCAGCACATATCAGTTCCTGTGCATCAGGTCTTCCTTTTCTAAGATTTAGAATTCTTAATCCATTCTGGGAGTTTCTAATCATAATTTTCTCCCTTTTCCTACTCCATTGATTTTCCATAACAGTAAAAAGTAAATCCTAAGTGATGTCAATATAACCTGTATGTTTTAATATCTAGAATACTCACTGCATTCAAAAGGCAACTTTTTTGTTGTTGCTGTTTTTTAGTTTTTTCCTCTCAATTTAAAATAAGAGAGACGAGGTAAGGAAAAATATCACTGTTATTTGTGAGGGAGCTGGCATAAGTGTAAAACTAATAATCCTTAAAATATCATAGGGAGACACCAAAAGAAAATAAATAATCCCCAAACAAACAAACAAAAAAATCCCACTCAACCCCACAAAACCTCCAAAACCAAAGAAAAACTAAAGCAAGCCCCCAAAAACCCACCATAAATAATATTCAGAATATAAATTTAGAAGAATCACAACACACACATTCCAACTGGGGGGCAGTGGTATGTGACTTTTTAAATATTTTATTACATGGCAGACATCAGCTTGCAAGGAAGTAACAAAGACAGCACAGAGGATGAGTGCTTTTTACTTCTCTGTACCAACAGCTCCTTGTAGCAGCAGTTATGCTTAATTTTAGATGTTTAAGTTCACACTTAAAAATCTATTTCTAGCAAATCACAATTGATTTAATAAACATTAATCAGAGGAATAAGACTATGCAAAAATGTGACATATTAATTAAATTTGTTCACTGCATATAGAAAAGCCACCTACTGCCTTCAAACAGCCTGCTATAAAACTGCTGCTGACCTGGGAATTAAGTCTTCCCACAGGACAAACCACACTGACACAACGATGCACCAGGCAGTAATATTCCTACTTTGACTCTTTTGAGACTTCTTTTGCACATGATCCAAACACAAATGACTCTATGACAGGTAGACACAGCAAGCTATTAGGCTTATTGTGCTAATCATCTGCAAATTAAACTGCAGTAAACCCAAAGTAAGTCTCCACACTAAAGTTGTTAAGACCTTCTCTGTCAATAGCCTGCATAAAATGAATTATACAATTATACCTCAGAAGAAACCGTAATGACTACAAATTACAGCATTAATTGTATTATACAGCAAAGTGATTTGACTCATTGCTTACAAGGCATAATTAATATGCTGAAATAGGATTATCTCTATATTCCATCTTTAGAGTCTATTTTCTGAAGTGCTGTTTCTTGGGATTTTTGTACTCAAAATCTCATTGCTCTGACTGCAAGAAATATTTAATGCATTGGGGTGGGGTGGCAGGGATGAAAGTCATGAGCATCATTTTAAGTTACTGAGGAAAGTCTAGTAGGGTCTATAAAAATCAAGAAGCATCACTACTCCCAGGAGATGAAATAGAGATAAACAGAAGGCAATCTTGTATGGCAGAGAGCTCTTTATGGGTATCTCGTGATGAGCAAGGGCAGGGAACTGACTCAAGCAGATTACATTTGCATTTCTGTTAGGTGACAGTTCGTTTTAATTTCATTGATTGTTGTTAAGTTAGGACAACAAAATAGCCTTTACCTTTTCCCAGGGGGAGAAGAATTAGGATAGGCCATGCTTGGGCGACACTTCATGGTCCCAGCTTCCTATCCCAAACAAGATGCAATTAGGTTTGGCAGAAAAGCCACTCAAAGCAGTCCCTCTCCTACAGGGACTGTACAGGCTTGGAGGACTAGGAAGAGTTTTCTTGTATGTGAGACAAAATTGCTTGGGCTGAAG
Organism: Laterallus jamaicensis coturniculus; assembly: GCA_022605575.1. NCBI lineage: Eukaryota > Metazoa > Chordata > Aves > Gruiformes > Rallidae > Laterallus > Laterallus jamaicensis. The sequence continues at coordinate 21,805,264 of JAKCOX010000014.1, forward strand.
TTCAGTAGTTCACAAGAATGGCATTCTATCTTAAGGACACAAAGAAGGGCCTCTCTATCTAATATCAAGTCATCTGCACTAAGCTACAGATTTGACAGAACAGCATGGACATTTTTTGCAAAAGATTGACATGTCAAATTTGGAAGCAGTATTGCACAAGATGCTTTAAAACAGAAAAAGTCTAAAATGAAAAATATCAACTTTGGACTGTAGTCAACTTAGTAAAGATTCTTGATAATGAGAGAATGAGTGGAGAGGATCATTAACAGTACATCCCTAAATCCTTCATATTATTGCCAAGTTTTCTTACAGCCTGCTTTACTCTGTTGAGGTGTTTTCAATACCAAGAGGTAATCTGCTAAGAATAACAGAGAAAGAGGGTAACATAAAATGCTTTCAGTTTGTGTCCTATTGTGCACCTCGATTCATTTCAATCAGAATTTGTTTGGGTTTTGTTGTTAGTTTTGTTTGTTTTTAAATAAGCAGTCCTCATTTTATAAGCCTATACTATTCTCCTCATTACAGAAGTTTTTTTCAGTGACTTCCAGTTAGACCTTTCTGTTCTTAAAGGCAATATTAAAAAACACACCTGCCATGGAAAGCAGTTATCTTCATCCTGAAATCAAATGAAGGAAATCTGAAATCCACTACTTGTCTAGAAAGACAAGGCTCATAGAAACAAAACCTGATTTAGGAGTTCTTTGGTTGCTATTTTGCTAAATTAAAAAAAAACCCAAACCTATTCATTTATTATTAGAATAATCTCCTTAATCAAAATGCTGATTCAGCTTGCTCTTCAGTGGATAATTATAATGAAAATTGCTGTTCTGGCTTCTTTCCTGATTTTTGTAATTGACTTTATTTTGGAATAAGCTGAAGAACACCTGAGAGTTTTACAACTTTGTCCTTTGACATGATCTGGAAAAACATATTTTTGGTATCTTCAAAAAAGGAAGTTGGTCACCAGAAGAAGCTATGTTAGTTTACCTTTACTTTTCTTTAATGTCTGCTTTGATAATGCTAATAATCCTATTTCAAAATGTTAATATGAAATTTCAATGAAAAGCCTGAATATCTGAATGCCTGTCTTTTTCCATAACAATCTCTGCAGTTGCACTCTAACAGGGAGAATAATCTGGATGTCAAATATTTGACAGACAGTTTGAGCATAAGTATGCAACTCTGGAGCCAGAAATCATTTTTAATAATTGAAAGCACTTCATATTCATGCAAACTGCATATAAGAAACATACATTTTAGAATACTTTTCATCCCAAGAATAAGGTCAACAAACCCTTAATTTTATAAGACTTCTTTCTTTTTCCCCTCACATAATTATCTTTAAAAGTGTATTACAGCTGTAGGTCATATTTTTATGCAAATGAAAGGGTATGCTGTTTTCTTAAAAAATAAAGACACTTCCTATTTAGGGATATGTTACCATCAATTATGATTCAATTGATCTCTCTGAGAGAAGTTCCCTATGCATGTACAGTTCAGGAAAAAATCTTTGTCTATTGAATTTCGATTACAGCTGTGCAGTAGCAGGAGACATGCATATTCACATAGTTATTTTCTCATTTTATTAAAAGAAATAGATAAAGAAGAACTATTATTTATAATATTATTGCAGCTCTTCCCACTTCTACCACAAGAGACACAGCTTTTTTCCTTCCATTCAGTAAGCCAAAACCATAGCATGCTTTCACACATGCACAAAAAAGTGACAGGAGCCTGGAACATTCTGATGAAAAAAGAATCAAAGCTTTCAAGTCATGAAAATGAGTGTTATGATAAAAGTTGCCATTACAAGGCAGTATATGAGTGCTAGACTGATTTTATTTAATATACATTTGAAATCCACTTAAATTAGAATATATTTTACACTAATACAGAAGGCACAACCTTCAGATTTTATACTTAAATTTAAGTATAAAAAGGAGATTGAAAATTTAGACCAAGCATTTCATATCACTGTGTTTTCCTTAATTCATTTATGGAGCCACACCAAACGCAAAAGATTAAAAATATGACTACTTTAATTACGAGCATACTTCAGCATCTTGCTGATGTAGAAGAGTAAGTCCCATTATCTTATAGTAAATCAAGCATGTAGACACCTTAAAAAAAAGCTTGTAAAGTCAGAAAACATTTAAATGTATAATTGGTTTATTAACATTAACAACTAGATAAGAGTAGGGGAAATGGAATGTGTTCTCAACATGAAAACAACATCGTAAATGTCTATAAGTAGTCTAGCACAGCAAAATCCCTAAAGTATATACATTTCCATTAATCTTAAACTGGGACAGGCAGTCCCCTGATTTGATCAATCCTAAGTCTATTTAAATAGAGACAACAATAAATGCTTGGCCATGCCATTGTAGTGAATACAAATTGGTTACTTCAGAAAGCAGGAAAATACATTTCCTCTCATTGTGCAGTGTTTGCTGTAAAATGGACTGATTTTTTTAAAAGGGTATAATTGCAAATTTAAATGGGAACACAGAAAAATCTTGTAAGCTCTCTGCAGAATTCTTCTGCTCCCACTTAAATGCAGCAGCATAATGTTCTAAATTCTGCACACTGTTGTTTTTTTTTTGCAGGACTAAATTTAAATGTATAGGCTGAATTGAGTGGATTTTTTTTCCCTGTAATCTAATGTTCAAATGCATACAGATTTTGACAGCAATGGAAAAAAGCAAACAGACCCCAAAGAAGCAAACAAAACAAAAAACCCCCAAATCCCAACTTGAATTGCCCCTTCCACTCAGCAGCTCTGCTCAGCAGTAGTTGGCATAGGAATGCTTCTTCCCCATTAAAGTTTCTTGTTTCATAAAACAGCGAGGATGTCTCTGAACATAATTCAAATAATCAACTGTCTGCATCTATTTTTTGTTGATATATGTCAATACTGCAAAACTAACAGAACTATTTAGTTTGCTAAAGCAATTGTATAGTAATATAAAGGCTATCCAAAGCAGTACAGTACATTAAATACTTGCTTTTTATGCTTCTTACAAAAAAAAAAAAAAAGAAGTATTTTCTTCTATTTCAAAACAATGCAGTTGTCCTACAACACCAAAACCAAAATCTACCTGCAAATAAGGTAGAATTTGGACACTGACTTACAACTCTCTATATTACTACTTTTCAGCTTCCAATTTGAGAGTAATGAAAAATCAGTTCATTGAATTATACCACACAGATTTCTAGGTTGAAATTCAATTAAAGAATCTGTGAACTTGTATTGTTTCAGAATTGCCGAAAAAGAAATGTAATCAATAGGGTGGAGAACTATTGAAATACTGAAACTATGTTTAACAGCTCCGAAGCACAGTAGTGGATCCCTGTTAGATTGTCACCCTATTTTTTGTGTGTGCAAGCATGTGTTCTAAAACACAATACAAATGTCTTTCAGTATGAAAACCTTAATGCCCTTTTACTTTTTTGCAGTGAAATCAGCAACAATTCTGATATATACATCAACACAAAGAGACGCTGTCTCTCTTTAACACCCAGAGATGGTTTACATTCAGTGCTTCTTACTTTCCATGTTTTGTATTGAATTCTATAAGCCTTAGATAACTATAGCTTCTTCTAATGGATTTCATTGTTAATACTTAAACCCACAATGGTTCTTCCTTGACTGGAAGGGCTATGTCTAAATCTCAGTTAAAGCTCACTTCCTCTGATTTTTCAGGGGCCTTTAGCTTTTACATGTCAAAAAAAGAATGTCTAAGAACAAAACACAGTGAAGTCATCACAACTATACATCCCTACCTGGAGGCAGATAAGTAGGTCCATTATTTTGTGCTTTCTTCCATGTGAATGCACTACCCCTTGAGTACAAATTGGACCCCCCAAAGCTAATGCACTTCCTAAGGCATTATCCCCACCTTACTCATATTCTTCTGCCTCTTTCAGATCAAACACCTGTACAAGTCTGTCTCAGAATAATAAAACCCCTCATCAAGCTGAAGCTGCTGCACAAACTTGAATTATTACATTCTCAGCCATGCTGTGAAATCAACATGAAAAACAATATAGAATAGCGCATCAGTAAAAAAATCGGCATCTCTACTTGACTTCTCAGATCACAGCACCCCCTAAGATACTGTTACTCTCCTGCCAATATCAATGAAGAAATTTCCCAATAAGCACTGATACCATAGCTAGCCCTTTTGTCAGACTTGGAATGGCACCAATGATTTTTGCTGCTCAGTCTACCAGATAATACCTGATTCTGTGACACCTCAAACCAGCAGTAATCCAAACTGCCAGCACAAGGTTTTGCTTGTCCATTTTTCTGCACCAAGCTAACAATGCTGACAGCACCTCACATCTTACAGAGTAATCACTGTGTTGAAGATACTGGGGTGGCAATCATTATCTCTGCCTTTTGCCAGCTTTTTTCTCATTCATTTCCTTCATTGTTTTAGGGACAATTGAAAAGACTGAACAAAATCAATACAAAAATATATTGCACTAGCACTAAATGCTGGCCATCTAGTTGCACTGATTAGACAAATCTGTTTCAGTTGAATTTGAATTTCAGTGGGGATCCAAAACATAAATGTATGGAGAATTGTGGTGATACATGCCTTATTTTTACTTGTTTGCAAAAAAAGCCATAACTTTATCAAACATTATAAACATTTTCACTGCTGACAACCCTCTTCAAACATCAACTACTGTAATTTTCCACACATTTACATAATACTGGCTGATTAAGCTGTCAGAATTTTCATTGCTGCTTGCTGCAGAAATCAAAAATAAAAACACAGCATTTGCAGTGGTTTGCCCTCATAAGATTTTGACACTAGAGTGTAAGAAACAGTAAAATGGCTAAGCTGAAGTGTATGGAGGATTATTCTCCTCAATTACTAATTCTCTCATCCATGCAGAAATTAGCTTCTTTCTTACTGTAAGATCTGCTCCAGTTGGCAGGAACCCTCTTAACAACCACCCACCCCACAGATTTGCAGCCCTGCCTGAAGAGGACCACTGAAGTGGACACCCTCTTCCTTCATAACTCAGTACATGACAGGGTCTTTCACCCTAATGATTTAATTCTTATAGGAACTAGAAAGCCTCAAGCCTGAATCATCTGGGAACTTAAGAGAGGTATTACAAGAACTTAACCTAGCTCTCCCCTGTGTTATTGCAGTGTAATGTAATGCCCTTCCAGTTGAGCAGGCACATCTGTTCTGGCTTATACTGAAGTATAGTGTTGATATTCATCTCAGGCTGCATATGGCAAGATATAAGTTATCATATGAACATACTAGATTTAAAACAAAAATTACCATGTAATTATCATTGCTGCCTTTACGTTGCCATGCAGTTTCTTCTCAAAATAATACATGTTGTCTCATAGCTTATAATTAAATCATAATCTCTGTAACTTCCATGGTAAGACCAAAGTTTTGAAGCAGAAAGGGAGTTCTGCAGAGAACCACCAATAGTACAGAACATTTATAAAGCCAAATATTCTGTTGTGGATAAAAGTGCAGTTTGAATTCCTTTCCTTCCTGTAAAAAAGAATAGGTACGAGGACTTTTGCTGGTGAACACTTTTAAAAATGTAACTGTAAAATATCACAGAAAGATTAAAGTGATCAATCCATCCCCTATGAAATCATCCCATCTGGTTGCAATATGTATGAAATTAATCCAGGCAAAAAGAAAACACCCACATATACCAGTTGAACCCTGTTCCAAAAAGGTGGTTAACAATCCACAATAATATCAACCCTCCGAACAGTTTCAGCAAAGTTTCCCAAGGCACAAGAACTTATTCTAATGAATTGGTTTTCCTAGCATCAGCAACCTGTTTAAGACATAAATCAACTTTAGACCAATTCTAAAATAGGAACAAATAAAAGCTGTCTAGAATGCTTGTATAATCACACAGTGAGAATTCTGACATTCTTTTCTCTTTAAAAGAACAGCTCAAATTGCCTCTGAACTCCCATTTGAGAACATTTGATTTCTCTGTTGTCATCTTGATACTCATTTACAAAAATGTTCAAGGCTCAGAAAAAAAATCCAGTAAACAAGAATATGGGTTTTATTTTTCTTCTGAAAAAGGTACAGAATGGTCAGTTGCACTGTGATAGCAGCATTGTGCTTCTACCCTGACTTGCAACTAATCTGTTTTCCTGACTGAAAGCTGTCTTTTTATCTTAAACTGACTTTTCACAGGGCAATTAATGATACTTTTATTATGCTTATTGTGAAGTATTAATCTCTACACTATACAGAGAAAAGATCACAGAATCACAGAGTTGTAGGGGTTGGAAGGGACCTCGAGAGATCATGGGGTCCAACCCCCCTGCCAAAGCAGCTCCCTAGCTCATACTGCACAGATAGGCATCCAGATGAGTCTCGAATATCTCCAGAGAAGGAGACTCCACCACCTCCCTGGGCAGCCTATTCCAGTGCTCTGTCACCCTCACTGGGGAAAAGTTCCTCCGCATGTTGGTGCAGAACTTCCTGTGCTCCAACTTGCAGTCATTGCCCCTGGTCCTGTCTCCATGGACCACAGAAAAGGGGCTGGCCAATTCCCCCTGCACCCCATACTTAAGATATTTATAAACATTGATTAGGTCCCCCCTCAGTCTTCTTTTCTCCAGACTGAACAGCCCCAGCTCTCTTAGGCTTTCCTCATATGATAGATGTTCCAGGCCCTTAATCTCCTTCGTAGCCCTTGGGACTCTCTCCAGGAGATCCCTGTCTTTTTTACACCAGGGAACCCAGAACCAGACACAATACTCTAGGTGGGGCCTGACCAGGGCAGAGTAGAGGGGGCAGATCACCTCCTTAGACCTGCTGGCCACACTCCTGATGCACCCCAGGATCTCATTGGCTCTCTCAGCCCCCAGGGCACACTGCTGACTCATAGCCAACCTGTCGTCAACCAGGATCCCCGGGTCCTTCTCCACAGAGCTCTTCTCCAGCAGGACATCCCCCAGCCTGTACTGATCCAGTTGGTTATTCCTTCCCAGGTGCAAGACTTTACACTTGCTTTTGTTGAATTTCATCTGGTTTCTCCCTGCCCAGCTCTCCAGCCTGCCCAGGTCTCGCTGGATGGCAGTGCAGTGTTCCTGCATGTCAGCCACCCCTTTGGTTATATTTGCTAGTGTGCTAGTGGCAAGGATGAAATAACTGAATCTGGAAAGAAAGTGGGGATCATACTGGCCATTGACAGATGTAACTGTATATAACTTATTACTCTTCATAAAGCTGAAATTCCTTGTACCTTTTCAGAAACAAAACCAGAAATGAGATACCATTGTATGAATGGCAAATTACTAATGCACTGGTTTAAATTCTGTCGAACCTTCCCTGTCTATAATTATCAAAAGGAAGCTAAAATTCCTTTTTCATGGACCAGAAGAGAACAGATGCATCTTTACAAGAAAGTTTTTCAGAAGCACTACTGTGTATTTGGTCCTATTACTCATCAAATTTTGTGAGTTTTGAGTCAGTAAGAGTTTATTAAAAATTCTTTCAGTGGAAAGAAAAGCTGACATGATTTTCCTAATTTTAATTGTAGCAAGTTCTATTTATTTCTTCTAGGATCTGTAAGAAGTAGTGATTGAAAATGAATGACAATGTTCCCTTCAAAATAAAAGAGCTGACAGTTGTATAACAAGGGCCCAGCAAACCTAAGCAATTATGCAAAATCCAAAGGCAACTGGGCAACATGAACAGTTAGTGTAGGGATTGAGTAGGGGCACTTAATGATATTCCATGCATGAGGATGGTCATGGCATTTCAAGTGTTAATGGCAGAGGTGAGCTTCTATTAAATAAGGGTCAACTGGGCTCAGAGAGAGTATAAGAAACTTCAGATGGTTATGATTGGTTTAGCGGTCTATATATCTTTCTTCCAAAGCTTATCCGATTAATCTCTTTTCTCAGATCTTCTCCTCCTCCCCCATTTCAATGAAAAAAATATCCTTATTCCCTCACAGACCTTGCAAGATTGCTCCCAACATGTTCTCCAGGCAGCCTTGTTATCTCTATCCTTTTCTAGTATCCAAATCACCTTTCCTAATACCATCCAGCAAAATAACCCAGTCCCCTCTGCCCTCCGACAGCATTTCAGAAATGTTTTCCTTTCTCCTAGTTTCTGGGAACAAACAGACAAGAGGGAAGAGGGTGGAGCAAGGACTATCCTAGGAAACATTAAAGAGATCCATAAGGAGAACTCCACTACTTTTTTTAACTGGGAATAGCATCTGTTCAACAGCAAAGTGCTGCCTCATGCAACAACAGACTTCAGCAAACTGTATATGTCCCTCCAGCTAAATTGGAAGAAAAAGCAGCAGCCTGTGTTGCACAGGGGCTTTCTGGTTGTTATTAAGAGATGCTAAATGGTCTGTATGAATTTGGAGATGTCAACATACTCAGTTCTTGCTTTATTTACTTTGATACATTAATTCTCTCCAAGTTGTAAAAGGCTAGAGCAAGATTAACTTTGATGGGGATGAGAGGGAACACTCAAAATCTGTTAACATTATTACAGACATCAGATTGTCTGTACAACCTTGATGAATTATTTCTAAGAGTAGTACTGGTGCAGGTAATCAATCTTACAGGTTTTGCCAAAAAGATAAGCCTCCCCAGCCCAGATACTGCTAGTTTACAGTAGGACTATGTTTAAGAATGATAAAAGTCAATGCAAACTGTGGTCACAGATACCTTGAGGCACATGCAACAAAGAGGGTTTGGATTATTTTGTATATATTTACTTCTCTTTCTCCTTTAATTGCTGCCAGTTACTCAGCTCTCACAGTAATTGATGTTCTACATATTTCTCTGATTATAGTTTGTGGTTATCTTTTAAAATAACAAAAATAATAGCTATTTTTTCACAGCAGCAATACCTCACAAGCAAGTCCATAGGCAAAAAGGAGGGAAAGAGAATGATGGGCATGCTGTGAAATGAGAGATTGTTCTGCTGGATGTAACACTGATGTGATGGCTGTATTATAAAGACAGCAAATAATATTCTTTTATATTAATTATATGCTGTGATTTAAAAGTTAAGTAGCATTTCAAATCGCAAGGTGACTTCAATGGTATTCACAGAAAATGCCAGCAACATTGTGCCAAAAGTCTGACAGGAATTAATGATAGCAGTTTTCAGCCTCTTACAATGTATCCAGTGAGAACTTCAATACTTGAACAGTTCAACTAGCACTATCTGCAAGGCAGTTACTGCTTCTCTGGCAGAAAAAATCAGAAACTCAAAGAAAACTATGTACTTAGTTTCTTATTCAACCCGTTTGTTTTAAAGGCCAAGTAGCAAGATTCACTAAATGTGTTTCCTCTTTATAGGCAGAATCTATGTCATTTTCACATGTATGTTTTTCTTAATGATTCTACAAATGCCTTCATGCCTACTTTAAAAAAAAATAAAAATCAACAAAACCTGAAAGCTAGATTTGCTAGTAAAGTAAATCTATGCATATACCTGAGATAAGATAAAGAATTAAAAGGGTCCTACAGAAAAGCGGGAGAGAGAGTGTTCACCAGGGAATGTAGTGATAAGACAAGGAGCAATAGCTTTAAGCTGAAAGAGGGCAGGGTTAGGTTAGATGTTAGGCGTTTAAGGCTAGTTTAGATGTAGCTTCAGGCAACCTGGTCTAGTAAGGTTGTCCCTGCCCATAGCAGGGGGGTTGGAACTGGATGATCTTTGTGGTCCCTTCCAACTTAAAGCATTCTACAATTCTATGAAATGACTAAAAATAATATCCAGCACTCCCAAACCCTGCACCTTCAACTTTCAACAACTTTACTATAAACAAGAAGGAAGAAAAACTTACAAGAAACAGAACAACAAATAACATGAAGTCAAAATAAGCTGAAAGTCTCTTCTAAAGATTCTTGGATCATACATCAGCTGTAACACTCAGCTCAAAGTATACTTTGGTAATAGATCTGTGTCTGAGGCACAATAACAATTATTCTGGGCTCACACTCATGTTTTCCACTTGGAACCATCTCTTCTTCCCCTTTGTGACAAGTAAAGTATCTAAGAATTAAGAAACCTCAACAAAACCAAAATATAATCTTTTGCCACCCTATTTCTGGTGAATATCTGTTCATATCAATTGTAACTAAATCATTAGTATGCAACATGCCAATTGACCATTTACCCATCATCAGCTGTCTTAAGTGTCCCATTTAGCAAATCTTTCATTTCCATTTTTGAACTCTGGTTTATCCAGCACTGTAACTCGGTAACTGTAACTGCTGGAGTGTATGATGTAATTATATGCTGATACCTGTTTGATTTGCATGTGAACTTCTACATTAACAGCATGTAATGTCTGAAGTGCTATTTAAAAGTTGCTCACAGACTCAGACTATTAGAAAAGATGGATCAGTTGATAGAATACCAGTTATGTATTTGTGTCTTTGAGGCATCAGTTAGGTACTACTTGTTATTAGGTAAATTTCAAATATTTTGAAAATAAATTATTATTGAAAAGGATACTGCAATTCTGAGCCAAAAAAAATATTCCTCTTAACAATATCAGTTATTGAAAGTTTTAAAGTGTGCAGAATAAGGACCTATACTGCTCTTATGTGGAGAAAACAGGTTTTAAAAATGTCTCACTGTTGTGTCAGACTCTGCCAGACAAATTCTGTTAACATCTTTCAGCCTTTCTCTACAGTTCAAAATACTGGTAACAAAAATACTCTTCCCTCTCCTACCTTCTACTGCATTCTATGAGAAAGAAAAACACAGCAAGAGGGACTCTCTCTGCTACAGTGATTCTACAGTGTATGTCTCTGATATTTTGTAAAACAGGGCTCAAGGTTTGGGTTTTTTTATAATTTTTGCTGTTGTTTTAATTTTAAAAAGTACAATGTTCCTACATTGTAATACAAAGAGTGTCAATAGTAACAGGTATATTTTGTCCTGGACTGCACAGGTAACTCTCACACTAAATTTTACAGAAGTCAGGCTTCTATCTGAAACCAGGTCTGCTGCCTTCATATCACATCCAAATATTTCAGCCCGTATGAATGGTACTTTCTGGAATCTCATTACAGTAGATGTGCATGTTTTATGTGTTGCCTCAGAGAACCGCATATTTTAATACACATGCATCTCATCAAGAAATACCAGATCTGCCAGTTTTACTTTATCTTCCCTTCATAGATAATTTCCCTTCTGAGCAGAACTGAAAAGAGATTTTAAGTGATTTTAATATGGGAAGAAATCCAGCAGCTGGAACCAACTGTTAAAAATTTTGAAGACCTATTAATTTTTTATCACACATCTGAAAGGACACTGCTCTGTGTAGATTGCACAGGCGTATTGAAATAAGTTTAGGAAAGAAGCTTCAGACATTGTTCTCAAAATTCTGTTAAGTAATGGATAACAATGTCCATGAAAAGATGAGTGAGAAAAAATTGCTAAGAAAAATCTATTTTGATCAACCAACCAACTACCCAAGCGCGTCAAACACATGCATTTTCATTTTTCTAAGAACAGGTTCAACGAAGCATTAAAGAACATATTACCAGAGAGACAGCTGTATTCTAGCATACCAAATCAGGAGGCATACAGGTTACTTTCCTGATTTATGTATCCCATAGCATCTTCCTGCCAAGGCTGAGTCCCATGACAGAGAGAGCAGACTAATTCTAAAGACATATGCTATACGTCATCTTTTCTCAAAATCTCAAGCCATTGTGATTGTGGTAGAATCTGACACAGAAACTAAAAGATTTATAGAGCTAAGCCTTGAACAGCTTGCAAAGATTTGCAAAGATCACTAAGGCAGCACTGATTTCATACACTTACTAATTGTATGATAAAAGCCAAATCAGCCTGTTTACAGTGACTAAACCTCACAAAAAATAGATGGTAAAAGATAGTTCTTCTAGATTTTTGACCTTTCTCTTCAAATTCTCAACACATAAGATATAAATTCTTTATGTTCCCACTGCAGCTGGGGTCTTTTTTTCCTCTTTCAGAGGCTTCCCTGCCAAAACACTAATACTAGTCACTTACTACATGCTTTTATTCAGAGTTCACCAAAACTTAAACTGCATCTCAGAAAACACCACTGCTAAATAGCAAAATTTGCAACAGTTTTCCCTATCATCTTGTTAAACAACCTTGAAATTATGAATGAAAGCTTCAGATAAAAGTGCTACAAAAAGCACTGTTTGTATAGAAATAAAAGAAAATAGTTAAACATCATGTTAAAAGATTTCAAGCAACAATAATCAGTCAGCCTGAAAGCAGTTAATTTTTCAGTAGTCTAATCTATCACTGTTTAGTGGCCTATCTTCTAGCAAAGCAAAAGCATTCTTTAGTCCCCAAAAAAGTATAAAAAGAAAATGTGTGGTCCAAGTCATCACCTAAAGAGCATTGCTGAGCCTACCTGAGACTTAATGTGCATCTTAAAGGCAGGGATAGTGACCTGGGCTAGGAAATTGGTGAAAATATTGTTTATGCTCTTCCCAGTAAATCACTTAATTTTTAATGCTTATTAAATTAACAAGAGCAGATTATTAACAATGGTGGAGCAGAACAAGTTAGAGAAGTTCAAAATAGAAAATAAGACTACCTCCTTGGGATGACCTCAGTTCTGGTAGTATCTTTCTTTGAGGATATTGTCATTCCATACCTTATGTGAAGTCAGAGTCACTTTGAGAAAAGAAAGCAATGGACCAAGCTACCACAAGAAATTGTACAATCATTTTTTCTGGGGAGATTCCTATTTCTACTAAGCTACCTATGAAAAGAAAGTTAGGAATCAAGCCTGCCATGATGCAGAACAATAGAACAAATGATGCGTTAGAAATACCTTTCAATCTAAATAAGAAGAACAAAAGAGTCTTTTGCATTTCTCTGTGTAAATAGGATCACTTATAATGCTGAACCAGAAGCTGTATTTACATCCCAAGTTAGCTTTTTTAAGATAAAACTGAAATCACATTTTTTCCTCTGATAATGAACTATCACTCAAAGTATAGGAAAGTCATCAAGATTCATTTTACTCACCTCAACTAAAATAAATAATATCTGTCAATCCTGGGCACATAGGGCTTTATCCCCGGTTTTCATCATCTGCTTGTATACACAGTTACCAAAAGAAAAAAAATAATACAGGTCCTTGGTTGTCTTGTAATTTTCCATCACTTTACACCCCCTATGCAACAGAAATTATTTCATAAGCCATTGTACAGACTCATGTAGAGGTCAATATTCTGTAATTTCATGCTTTAACACTGTCTAGATAAAGACAGAGCCCTGGACATAACCAGTACTATATGTTTTTTAGTGCCATTTAGGATCATTTTGTTGCTATGTACCGGAACTAAGTTTCTTCCCTCTCTATTCAGCAATTTTAAAACTGCTTCCTGAATACTCAAATCAGGTTTAGGTCCCTACAGGACAAGAGAATGTGAGTTCAGTGGAAGGTTGCAAAGATCAGTATGAGAGTGAAGCACATGAGGTAAGAAGAGAGGGTGAAAGATTTGAGTGCCTTTAGCCTGGAGAAAAGAACTGGCAAAAGAAGCAGGTAGTTTCAGCCTTCCACTAGTGAATGGGATTTCTAGAAATGTCAGAAACTTAATTTTCTCTGAGGTAAGAAGATATAACAGGTTAAGAGTCAGTGGACAGAAACTCCAACCATTAAAATTTTTTCCTGGTCATAAGAAAATAATTGACAAGAGAGGTCACCTACTTGAAGACATTATGGAATCTCCATCTTTGGAGCTCCTTGAAACTTGACTGGACACAGCCCTGAGCAACGTCGATTAGCTTTGATGGTAAAGCTAGTTTGAGCAGAGAGTGTCACAGGGTAATTTTTAGAGGTCTCTGATTCTGACATATTCCATGATGTCCTCATTGCACACTATGTACTGAAGTAATTTCTGAGCACTTCAGGACTTTCAAAATGTCATTAAATGCATAGGGCAATGTGATCTCCTTTTCAAAGGTATCTGAAATTAGGTTCAAATAAACTGAAAGGCTTTTTAAAGCAATACTATGAAAAAAACCCGAAGAAAAAAAAAATCATATGTGATGATCAATCATCAGATCAGGTCCTCTTTCAGGTAGTTCTCTGTGATATCTTACTACAAGGTTGTGGGATTTTTTAGTAAAACCCCCCTAAATATGAAAGGGAATTGACAAATGAATTGTTGCCTGTTCAGGCTGCATACAAGTGTTGTAAAAGTTGTTGGTTTTAAAAAGCACTTTAATTCAAAGTGTATTTCAAGACAAGCAAATAATACTGAAACACAATTGGGTTTTATGAGTTCTTAAATCTTAAACAAAAGAGAAAGCTGTACAGAATTACATGCATTGCATGATAAATGACACCATGAATTTGTAAGAAAAACAGAAAACTGATCCAAAACATCACACTTTAATGGCCATACTGCTATCCCTGATTACTCTTGTACTGAGGAGCTCTGCAATCTCCCACTCACACATTTACCAGAAACTTCTCACAACACCACACAACTGCATAGAAGGATTCTATTGGGAAAATCTTCAATCAAATACAAGGTAACATACATCAGATTGTGAATTTTGGTTACAAAGAGCAGTAAAGAAGAATTAATGAGGTGTATTGACTGTTAACTAACTTAACACCATTTATTTTTAGTAAATGCATGGCATGTATTCCTTCTTTGGGGAGGTGCTTCTAGTAATACCTCTATCTCCTAAAATACTGGCTACCAACCCCCTTTTAGAATACTATACAGTCATCTTGGGGCAAAAACAATTCAATATGAAACCTGTAACAGGAATATTGGTCATAAAAAACCCAACAAAACCCCCCAACCAGACTGTCATTACTTTATCATGTTGCGTTATCTGTCTTAATTAATCTATCTTCTCACAAATGTAAAGATAACATTGAGCAACCAATGATAAATTGAAAGAAACACTTAGCATGTAAAAAGAATATGCTGCATGTTATACTAAGTATACTATAGACACGGTACAATGGAATGCTCCTAAAGGCTGACCTGTATATCTCTGCATTATTAGAACAGTTTTCTTACCCACATAGATATGGCCCCTTAAGTAACTTTTTTTTAAAATCTTCCAAGAGTAGGTGAACTCTATTCTACTCACATTTGTCAAAATCAGGTTAGAGATTTTCAGAACTGGCACTCCCTCAGCCTGTCATTTTCTTTACTTGCAGTCAAATGACATTGAAAAAGGGATTGGAATATTTTCATGTGTTTGAAAGCATCAGAAATTTGTATTTCCACTGCAATCCTTGTGAGTGCCAGCTTGAGTGAGGACAAGGAACAGTGAGTGCTACTGCCTCTTCTGAAGTGTATTTTGGTCTGTACATAGGAGGTCTGATGATTAAGTTGTAATCAGTAAAAGCAGGAACACAATCTATATGGCACCATTCTTTCTAAAATTTGCTAATTCTGAAGAACCTCTAAATCAGAGAGAAACAGCCATTTCTCTACTTACAGCTACCTCAGTGGTTGATAAAAACTACTACCCTACTACCTGCCTGTGGTAATAGCCTGGAAAAGCAAAACTTCAGAAAGAGTAAAGATGTACAAAACCAAATCACAATAACATGTTGCATGGGAGATTGTGATTTAGTGGGATAAAAAAAAGTCCCTGAACATAGCTGTAAAAATCTCTTAAACTAACACTAATTAAAACCCTTCTAAATATACACAAAATTCTTCAAGGCTTCTCTACACACACACACACACACACACACACACACATACATGTGATCCATCTGCTAGTTACATGAAAAAATGCATTTAAATGAAGGAATTTATTTACTCATGCAGAAAGGGGATCGGGTTTTTTGTGTGTGTGATAAACCACTTTAAGAGTAAAAGAATGATCTTACAGACGGAGCTTGCATCTGCTTGAGTTTTGAAAGTGTCTGAACAAATGGATGATTTGGTTTAAAAGCAAAAGAGATAACCATAATAAAAGATCTCAGATAGTCTGATTTCACATTACAACCATTATGGTAGGGAGGACGAGCAACTGGAAAGAAAGAAATATCAGCAGTTATCATGATGTCATGTGGCTTAGGTTTTTTAAAAAATCAAGGAGCGATGTTGAAAGACCAAAGAAAGAAGATGAAACCTAAGCAAATAGATAGGTGGAATATTTCCTCCACAGTTCTGGAAATGGTACCTTTTACTTCTTTTGTAAAAAGAATTACATGAGCTGAGGATATCCTTGGAACAAAATAACTCATAACTCGGTAATTTACCAGATGTTCAGCTAATGCCAACTTGCACTGCATGGAAAAATCTACCTGGAAAGTAAGAATATTTTGTTAATTTCTATACCTTTATTTTGTTGTGATTTGCCCTAGGTATTAGATGTTCCACTTTTCTATGGATCTTTTATACATTGATACCATTAAAAATTGAATTCCAGGTTTTAAAACTTCCCACAAGTTTTAATTGCGAGTGAAACTCATTTGATTGCTTCACTGTCTTACCCTGAAGTGTTTATTCTTAATTTTCATTATCAGGAACATTTTGCAACCTGTGTTGGCAAGAAATAAAAGTTGTAGAAGTGTTCCAGTAAAACATGTTAGACATCATAAATATTATGTGATCAAGTACATCTTGGAAAGGATCACAGAAAAATTAGAAATATATAATACTGCTCATACCATAAAGCTTAAAATGTCTGCAGGGATTATGGTGGAGTTTACTGCTGCTTAGTTTGGACATATTCTCTTATCTGAACTCAAGCTCTTTTGACAAAACAAGCAAGACATAGCAATGAACTAAATAGAATGTGTGTCAACCATAAACAATCCTACCAGGAAGTACAGTAAGCAAAGCTTCCATTGACAGCAGTATAGTTATTTAGATGAAAGGATCCAGATCTAGTTCTGCTTTAAAGAAAAACTGTAATTATTTCCAGTCTTAATTTGGCCTTGAAATGACAGAAGATGAGCATAATCAGATACAGAGCCAGAGAATAGAATAGAATAGAACAGAACAAAACAACAAACTATGTCTCAAATATGTAAATTTTAATTATAAATTTTCTATTTAAAGGTATGTCTAGAATGTCTGTATGAAAAACGTAATTATAGTTCAGAACTAGCAGCATTTAGTTACTTGAAGTAACAGAAGGAGCCAATGATTTTTCAGTGTGGAAACTAAATACTATACATAGTATGTGGTACTTCTTTAATAGTTTCAATATATTTAAGTTTATATAGCTATATCTAACTATCACATGGAATCATACTCTAAGAATATCCTTTGTTGGAGTACTTTTACTACAGGATCTATTTTACTGCCTTTCTCACTCCTGCACTACTTTAGTGAAGTGAATAGGAAAATCTTTATTTCTAATTTTTATTTTCATTATCCTTCAATGTCATCAGAAAAACTATTGCTTAGAGGCTTTTCTTGTCAGCTTTAGCAGACAGGTTTACTTAAGACATCGTTTTTGTTACAGCCACTGAGCTTCAATCTGCACCAGTATTTGTTCTCACTTTCTCTGCTCTGTAAAGTGCCTCTGAGACTACTTAATGGAATCATTATTTCAAAAGGTAGAATGCTTACTGTTAGACTCATTCTTATCTTGAATACCTGTCGGCTGTCCTGAACATGTTCAGTTTAGCAAAATATAGAATAATCTAGATTTTTTCCCATCCTTTGACTATGATAAAATCGAGTGATTTTCAATTACATTATGAAATATAGGTTCTTTAACTCCATTTTACTGAAGCCATAATGTAGGTAGAAGAAAGTACGTCAGAAGAGCCCTTTGGCTTTCACAAGATAATTTAACATTTGAAATGACTTATGTTAAAGAGCTTGTGCCTAATGAAAAAATAAAACAAATGCCATCCATGTCCTTAGAAGTTACCTGCCCTTCTTTAGGGAAAAGTTTCTAATAAGAATATTTAAAAAAAAATAATAATTCCATACAGGATGATTTTAATTATTAATTCCAATAAAGTTTTTTATTAGAAAGTTGCTAATAACCTATTTTTCTACCCAACTGCTCAAAGTATGCATTTGCATTATATCTGCAGGAAGTTTCAGTTACTGTTACATACTGTGTGTATTTTACAAATTCTGCATTTTTCCACTGAAGCTGAAACATTACAAAACTTTTCAGATGACAGCAGTGAAGTTGTATTCAGTCATGTGCAGTGAGATGACAAATCCAGATTAAATTCCAATTTCTGAAAGAGACATCAATCACAGATGAGACAAATCCAAACCTTGATTCTTCTACCAAACCCACCCCAAACTTACAAATTCATGCTCATAGTAATTATTGAAAGCTAAGGAAAACTGGCCTTGAATTTTGGATTTAGATCAACACAGAGCAAAGGAATTCACAGCATAATCAAGAGCAGCTGTGAAATAATTTTCCTTCCCTCCCCAATGTATTTCTGTTTAAGTAAAATGAGTTGTGTGTATATATATATATAAAAACATACATGTTCCTTTCCATCATTGTTAGTAAGAACGACCTCTACTTCAGCACATAGTTCTTATTCCCATCATTCCTAGGACATTTTAAACAGTAGAGTAAAACATCACTTACAGCAAGGACTGAAGCATGGAAGAGAAAGGATGCTGCAAGTCCTGAGTGACAATGAATTGTACAGAAAAATTTGCACTGTGCCCTTACCATAAAGCAATTAACATTTCCCTGTGAACCTGTACAGTTAAGTTACTATGTCATTATTCAAGACTAAAATAGGATTTACTGAAAAACAGGACAGAAAGTGGAACTCACTCCACCTAACTAAATTATTTTTGGATATTATTAGATACAATCCTGTTAGTTATATAAAAATCTTACACATTTGCAGCATAAACATTTTAATATCCTCAAAGCATCACACTTAGAGCATCCTTAGAGTTAGTGCTCAGCCTTCCTACTTCATTGAATGCCCAAAACATAGTTTGAACTATAAGAAATACTTATTTCTTACATTCCAATGTTAGCCTACTGTGTTTGTCCTTGGTTTTTTAAGCTTTAAATTGTATAAAGCACATGTTATACTGTAGCTTCCATCTGGCATAGGATTTGACATGAATTGACTTTATTTAGAGTGGAGTTTGTGTTGGATTTTTTAGCTGCAATGGTGTACAAAGTGTTTAGGTGAATAGGGCAAAGGAAATTTTCCCAATTAGTTTCTTAACACATGACTTGTACACCTCTTTGTCCCCCTAATTTGATTAGATTATCTTTTCACATGGTTCTGAATCTCCTGTGCCTGCCATTGGATTTCTAACACCTTGATCCTTATCTGTGTTCTGAAAATCAATTCACCTGAGCCAACTCCTGTTCATGAACCCCATAAGGTGCTGTAAGACAAGAAAATTCCTTCATTTTTAAACTCCAATCTTTCCTACTTCTTCAGTTTGCTCTTGCTAATACCCCCTTTCAGTAATTGTCTAGGTCATTTGCCTGAGGCAAAAGCATCATTAGAACTCAGGCTCAGGCGGTATCCCACAGCCATCTTGCTTGAAAATGAGTGTTTCAACTTCAATGTGAAATGAAAGCTTCATCAAGCTTCTGTTGTAAACACCGGGTTTATCATGATCCAAGACAGACACTTAAAGGTGTTATCAATGCAGTAGATAAAATTTCTATTGGCAGTCCTATTGTATTAGTCAAATCCAGAGAAGCCAAAATATGCTTGAAAGCTATTCTGGCTCTTACCTCAGATCCTCTTTATTGGTTTATAGGCTGACATTAACCTCAGGTTATGTATAATCAGTCTGCTGCTTTTTCACTAAATTTAATTTATATCCCTAGTTTGTCTTTAGAATGCTTTGATGCCGTTTATGTTCAAGTCATAAAACTTGCATGCTCAATTTTCATTGTGTAATTATTCTCAAAGTCTTCCTTGATAGCTTTATATGATGATTGTATAAAGAAAACCTGTAAACTCTCCATTAGAAACTTCTCTTCAGATTATTTCAGTCAGTATTTCTACTGGCACCAGAGACAATATTGTCTCTCAGCAAGTATAAATTTTGCTTTCTGCTTTAATTTGTTCATAATGCTTTGTAAGTTTGCTACAGACAGTCTCCTGTAGGCTATAACTAATATCAGGACCTCTCCTGATGTCAGTAGTGGGTATGTGTGCTATTGCTCAGAAAAATTATCCACAGAATGATGTAGCTAGTTGCACTTTAGTCAATTATTTTTACCAGGTGGATAGAACAGGTGGTTCATTTGTGTAGGGGCATTTCCTTTTATTCATGAAATGTTTCTGACATTTTAATAATCCTTACTGAACAAGAAATATCAAAGTTTATGAAGAAAATAAAGGACTTCTGCTCTTCTTAGGTGGTTTTTGTCTTACCCTAAATAAGCTGTCAATTCAATGAAGGTTTTTTTCTTACCTATATTAGTGAGGTAAAGTTATAATTTATCTAGGAAATAATAATAAAAGTCAGAAAGCTACCTCCTATTCCCATTGGTGAAAAGCACAGAAAATGTTTCTAGAGTGTCCTTCACAATTTCTTTCATTATTTAATGTTCTGCTAATGACTTAATAAGTAGCCAAAAGATAGTTAGTCTGTTACAATTGTCAGAGAAGGGCATTTAAAAAGAAAAATGGTGGAAGTTTTCTTTACAAAAACCTTCTTGTCTTTCACTTCCATGCATGAAATGAAATAACTTTGTAAAAAAGATAATAGCTGTCTTATTTCTGTACTAGACATACTCCAATATCTCCATTCACTCGTAACAAAAAATTGTCAACAATTGATTATTTATAATTACCAGTTGTAACATTTCAAGGTGTAATTGTGACTTATATTTAGTTACAGAGTTTGGTGACTTGCAGAGAAGTACACCCCAACAAGAGGAGATACATACCAGTCCCAAGCAGAGTGATGGCACCAGAATTAAGGTAAGCCAATACTCATTCACTGCCAGCTGTTCAGAGAGGTGGTGCAGTTCTGCTTTACACAACATTCACCAGCATTTAGCCCAATGCATAGTCATACAAATAGTTATTGCCCATTCAGCAGAAGTGTTTTGTCCTAAAGGTGAAAACTTTACCACTTACTCTTGCTTCTAACTGTCTCTAGTTGTGGGAAATGATTCAATGATACATAGTAATGCCAAATAGATTGATACAGATGTAGCTTAAGAGACAATTAATTAATATAGCTTTAATATAAGGAGAATTTGAATGTTTTGAGAATAGAAAGTATTTGCATGTTTTGGATTTTAGCAGAATATGGCTGTAGCCATCTGAGTTGTTCTGTTAGAGCAGTTAAAAAATTTAACCATACCAGTGGAATAGCCTTGAAGATAAAGAAAGTGAAGATAGGGAAATAATAAATAATCAAACCAATGGTCAATTAAGAGAGAGTATATCTTGTTTTCAGCTAAAAGGGGTTCCTAACTAGTTTGTGCAGGAATGTGTTTTTGAGCACAGGAATGGGGTTTTGAGACTATGGAGAAAAATTAAAAGACTATACACTGAAGGAAGAGGTGAAAGTTTACAGAGAGGAAGATGTTCAGCCTTCATCCCTGAAGACCACCAGAAGACCCCCTGAGTGTCACTGAGCGTGCTCTATCTGGGAGGAGGTAATGTAAATGACTTCTGGAAAAATTTGCCTTGCCTTTTCTTAGAAATCATGATGAATATGTATAGTTAATCTGTATAAATATGAGAAATTTGGCTTTAAATGGAGCACATGGTGAGCGATCCCCTGTGTGCCCAGTGCTGCAATAAAGAATACCTGCTTAATTGTCACCAAGGCCATTGAGTTTTGATTCTGGCTTTTCAAGGCTTCAGAAGGACGCAACTGGGATGATGAGACCGGCTTCAGTGAACAAGGGGTGAAGTGCTCATGCTGTCACTGGCTGAGGAAATGGCTCATGATTCAGAAAGTAACAGATGCGTCTTGTGGTGCTTTCACAACAAATCTAAAACCAAAAATCAACATAATCTGAGAACTACAATGTTTTCTGTATCTCAGGGAAAACTGAATTCACAGAAACCTGTCTAATTTTTGCTTGGTTTTTCTGTATCTGGGCCTGACACCTCAAAAAGGTCAGCCAGTTAACAGATCCACTCCCACTGTAAACCCTGGCTGAATTATGTGAAACCGAGCCCCCTGTACGGGATTCTTCGTGCACTTGAGGGAAAGTGGGTGGCTGGGATTCGCCTACAGCGCAGGGCTCCTTCCCTTCCCTGCCCTCAGATGGCGTCACCATGGCGAGTCAGGCGGTCAGCACTGGGCATGTGCGGAGGGGAAGCGCTTGAACAGCGGGCCCACCGCATGCCATCCCTATGGGAGCTTGAGGCGGGTGGTGATAGCCGCTGTCCCGCGGACCCGAGCGGCGAGTTAGGGGCGAAGCATCATCCTCAAAGGCTGCCGTGAGCAGTAGGTTTGTTTCTATGCTTTTTTATTTGACGTGCACCCCCATGCAAGGCTGCCCTCGTAGTTCGGAGCGTGGTTTGTGGCTTAGGCGTAAGTCTGAGCGGTGTCGCAGGGAGGCGCTGCCCCGTGCCCGGCTTGCTCCCCGCGGAGGTGAAGTTGCAAGAGCGTGTCTTGCCCTTCAGACGGACTGCCGTGTGCCTGTGCGTCCCTTGAGCGCGACAAGTTGTGTGTGAGCACCTTGCCTGGGAGTTAAGGAAAGTGTTCCTTATGTAAGGTAAATAACTACAGTGGGGTGCGTTTTTCCCCAGCTGGGCGAAGCTGTGAGGCTGGGGTGGGCGATGCTGGGGTGGGCGATGCTGGGGTGGGCAAAGCAGCCTGGGATGCTCGTTTGGGTCCAGACGTTCCTGTTCACCATGGCATGCAGGCCTCAGGTCCTTGCTGTTTTAAGAAGCTCTGAGAGGATTTGATTTTAAAAGCTGTTTTGTTGTCTATGTTGTGAAGTCAGTTAATGAAAGATACAAGATCTATGACTATGTATTATTTTAAATAGTTGTGTGCTTTTTTTCTTTTTGTGTAGGTTTTTGTTCCATCTTGCATTTTGTTTGGGGTTTTTTTTTGTTCTGGGTGTTTGATTACCTCCAAAACATGCTGTGCATTATACCTTCCTATCCTGTTACTTTAGCAATTTCTACAGAGCAATGCATGCTTTTGCTATCTTATAAGAAGCCTTTAAAAGTGTGGGTGTTTTTCCCAAGGTGTGTGGTAGTTTTCTGTTTACTACTGTTTCCCAACCATAAATAATGTCAGTGTTCCTTTCTCAAAACTTTAGCCCAGTGAAGTGTGTAACTGGCCTCCTGAATTCTCTGTGACAAATTTTCCAGGAGCTGTGCTGCTTACAAGAGCAAGTGGTTGTACAACAGTCAGTGTCGGTATTAATCCTGAGCAAGTGGTCCCTCGTTACCATTTCTGAGACTAGGTTTATAATTAATTCTCCATGTTCTGTTAGATTGGAGTTTGTGAGAGAGGTAAACTAATTCTGAACCCTAATGCATCTCATTTTCTCAGAGGTTCTAGATTTCATTCTGTTTTTTGCAGTGCATTAAAATGGCTCTTGACTAAATGTTTAGACTAGAGAAGTGTTCCTTAGTCTAATGGTGTTGGGAGGTATTGGCTCTCCTTGCAGCAATATCATGTTTTTCATCATGCCAGGTCTCAGAAATGCCTGTTTTTGCCCCTCAGCTGGGAGGGGGTTGGGAATGAACTTGCTATTTCCCCATCTTGTCATTTAAGGTTGCATTAAAGAAACTGACTAGTTTTGCAAATATTATTTGTCAGGTGTTTTTATTTGTTAAATTGTGAGGCCAATTTTTCCTCCCCTGTGGAATGCAAGTACATGCAACCATGTACACACACTCACAAAATTCAAAGCTCAGTTTTCATAGCCACTGTTTATATTTCAACAAAACCTATCTAGCTGCAAAGATGGCAAGAAGAGGCTGCCAACTGCTTGTGAGCAGTTGCCATCCAGAAATTATCCACAAGTTAACGGTAGAAGAAAGCATACTTGTGTTACAGCTTAAGAAAAACCCAGAAATATGTGGCTAGGAATGCAACAGTGAGACTGCAGCAGTTATTGACTAGAATTTGTTGTTCAGGCTGTAGTCCTTATTTGAAGTAGAGTCCTAGTGAATTTGAGCTCTGAATTTTTATTGCCTGACTAACCAGCAGTAGCAAAAGCTGATTAATGGCTTTATTTGAAATCTTGCTTACTGCTAGACAGAGAAATTTAAAACTATATGCAAAGTAATGGAAGATTAAGTACTTTCAAGATAAAAGTAGGCCCAAATCTGTGCTTGTATATCCAAAATGAAAATGTACTAATCTACATGTAGAAATGTGTATCCTCCCTTAGCTTCTTTTCTCCCCTCCCCATTTTTTTTCTTTGGCAGTTACACTTGTCTGCACTTCCAATAGTGGAACACAAGTAAAGGCTGTCACATGACTAGCTTTCTGAAGGATATACATGTTTTCAGAAGATATACCCCTAGCTCAAGAGTGATTTGCAAATTCTTTAATTCAAGAACACTGATAAAAGCCAACTTTCTTATGTAGAGATGGTGGGGGACTAAACTAAACACTCTATAATAGCAAATTAGTCACAGTAACCATATACAGTTTTATAATATGGTTCTGAAAACATAAATCAACAGCTCTTTTTGTAACTGAGACAGAAGTTGTCTTTGCTCATGCTTCCTGAAAATAAGCATTAGCTTTTAGTAATTATCATAGTATCCTGGACTGTGGAGGGAGGTCGTATGCTGATTATCAAACTGCCAGGCCGCAGAAAAGGTATCAGATCTCAGTAAGTGAGACTTCTGAAGTTGATTCAGACAAGTTTGTAAACTTTGTTCAAATCTGTCAAGAAATGCTATTATTTAAAAAAAAAAAAAAAAGAAAGAGTATATTCCAGTCTCAGAACCAAACTTAAAAAGAACTTATTTGTGAATATGTGCCAGGCTGCAAATAGGCTTGGTCTCTGAATCCTCCTGATGGCATACAAAATCTGTGCAGTTTTAAATATACACACTGTGCTTTTCATCATGGGTTCATTTATGAACAATTTTTTTTTGTTAAGCTCACTGCTGTTTTTAACCTGGGAAATTCACTTTTGAAAGTGCAAATCTGTAAGTGCCTTGATGATCTGAAACTTTTTTGTTGGAATTGAGGGATGTTTGCATTGATCATAAAATGTAAAAAAATGTCTGGAGAATGTCAGTGCTTTGTAACATCAGCTGTTGAAAGCAGCTTCCAAGGTTCTGTCTCCATTGCATTTTCAAGAAATAATTATACCCTTAACGTTTTGTGTTTTAAAGCTTATAACATACACTTTCCACTAGAAACCAAGTTTATGAGGAAACTTCCATTTTGAGATCATCACAAAATACAACATTTATCATGGTTAACAGAGCTCATTAATTGTGAGAAGAGAACAAACATACCAACCCAGAATGTGCTGAATATAAGTAGTAATAATTACAACAATAATGATAATACTTAGTTCTTCTTTCTTCTAGCCAAAAATATACCACTTATGCTTAAGTTTGTTTTTCGTACTTAGTAAGGATCACATCATACCACACAGCATGGTACTAAAATATTTAATGCTCCCATAACCTATTCGGCATCAGTGTCTTAAAACAAATTGTATTCTCAAGCCAGTAACTTGCAACAGTGCTATTTCTGTTCATGGAGGAACCGTGTTTGAGAGGCTGTTTGTTTTGTATGAGTTTGTTTGAAAATGCAGTATAATGAAAACATAGTTGCAGTACATGTGTTGAACCTGTCAGATGACTCATTTTACTGCAACCTACTTGTACATCTGTGTATCATTAAACATAGCACTGAAAGGTTTCTTTTACATGACCTGACACCTGCATGTTTTGTTTCATGCTGTCATTAGATACAATGTATTTTAGTATTTATCACAAGTACTTGTCCAATGTATTGTCATAATTTGTGATGGAAAATACTGTGAAAATTAATATGGTGTACCCTTCACTTCCCTAGATCTAGAATAGCTGTGAACTCTCTGCCTTCCCTGAGTTTCCAGCTACTCCATCTTAAGATAACAATATTTTGCTTTCTTCTTTATGTATCTCTTGTTTTGCATGCCAGGTGCTCAATTAGCGTTCTGTTAAATTGCATCTTTCCAGCTTTGGTCTGGAGTAATTTACTGATGCCTAATCTACATCATTGTTAGCCTGGATACTGAAGTGAAAAACTTCAGTACAAACTAAAGGAACCTAGAATTTTCTTGCTAGAATGTGTGTGATGAACTGCTTGAGAGAATTTCCTGTAACTTTTGGGTGCTTCAGGCTAGGGCAATTTGTTAGATCTGAAATGTGAATTGTAGAAATTAATCAATACACTAGTCAATGCTAAAAAAACCCTTCAGTGCATCTTATAATAAATGGGAAAAGAGTTAGTGTCTCAACTGAGTAATGCTTTTAAATTCCAATTCCCTTTTTGCAAAGTAATTGAACTGACACATTTCTGATGTCGGATTGTTTCAAATGCTGAAGTGGCCTATCTGCTACTTGCCCTCTCAAGACTTAGTGTAAAATCCATTATCAGCCTGTTCTTAGTGTAAATGCAGTTAACATGTTCATCTCCATCGTAAAATCAAACCAGCACTGTAAACAAGTTCTAAAATCAACCAGCACTGTAAACAGGTTCTATTCTGACCTAGTATCTATCTTGTGTTCATATAGTGTTCAAGAAACATGTTCTAGTTAACATTTGATTGTCAGGTAAATTTGCAAGAAAAGCTTCCCCAGTAAATACTCTTGGTTTAAAAACGTCCCCACCATTGGTAAAAACTAATAGTTTGCTGCACCTTCACCTGAGTAAGAAGCAATAAAGCAGAAAGGACAAAAATTGATGACATTAAAATCAACAATACAAATACAATATCTATATAGGCAACAAGTTGGAACAAAGATTAACATTTAACAGTATGTCGTTACTACAAGGGCAGGATGTACTGTGTGAGAGAGCAGCTGCTTTGTATTGCCAGTGATGTTCATGCTGACCATAGCGTGGGGCTGATGGAGAAGGAGCACATGGCTCCAGGACACGTGGTTTGGGGATGGTCCAGCTTCCAGCTGGCTCTGAGCTGTTTGGCCTGAGTTGTGTAGTTTGGTGAGAAACTGCATTGTGTATCACCAGTTTTGTATATTTTGCTATAAAGTCCTGTTGCTGTTATTTCTCTCTCTCTGCTGTCCCCGTAAACCATCCATATCCCAACCTGTGATGTTTGTCTTTGGTTTCCTTCTGCTTCCTCATCCCCCTCCAAGTGAGTGGCTGCATAGTACTCAGCTCCTGGCTGTAGTCCACAAAGCGTTACCCTGTCTCTGAGATTCTGCTACCTTGAAAGATGGGTTGTTGGAGACAAACGGCTCATTCCAGTTCCCAGTGATTGGATATTTGGAGCAATACAGAATGGGGGATGTAGTGGTGGACGTCGTTTTTCTGTATTTTATTAAGGATTTTGATCCTGTGTCCCCAACACCCCCCCCCCCCACACACACACATTTTCCAGCTCTGAGATGAGCAGGGACATAGTGTGCTGGGTGAAGACCTGGCTGAGGGGCAGGGCTTCTAAGGTAGGAGTGAATGGGACTGCATCTGCCTGTTGACACCAGTGCTTTTCTTCCAGGCTCACTTCTAAGGCCAGTTCTGTTCAACCCCTGAATCAAGTATCTGGATGCAGGGGTTGAATGCGTGGTTAGTAAGGTACTGATGATCCTGAACTGGGAAGTGTTGATTCTCTCGAGGGATGAGAGGCCTTGCTGAGGGATCTGAGTAGGCTGGAGCATTGGGTAACCATTAATGACATCAAACTGCTTCAAACCAAAGGCCAGTTTCTACACCTGGGAGGGAGTAATGGTGGGAGAGCGGCTGTACAGCACCCCTGCAGCAAGGGGCCTGGGGGTGCTGGTTGACATGAAGTGCAACTGGAGTCAGCAGTGTGGCTGGGAGGGGAAGCAGAGACAAGTGCTGATCTCAGAGGGTGGGGAAATGTCTCCAAGCTGTGACCTGTCACAGCAGGTTCAGAGGCGACATGAGGAAACACTTCTTTGCCAAGGGGGCAGCCAAACCCTGAAACAGGCTTCCTTGGGCACTGCTTGCTGCCCCAGCCTGTCAGTGTTTAAAGGCATTTGCACAATGTCCTTATCTCCGTGCTTTAACTTTGGTCAGCCTTGGTGGTCAGGCAGCTGTTCTAGATGGGTGTTGTAGGTCCCTTCCAGCTGAACTGTTCTGTTCTCCTATTCTATATTCTGTTCCATTCCATTAATTTTCATTCCACTCACATTCATTTCCATTCATCTGCATTCTATTGTATACTGTTCTATTCCCTCTGCTCACTAGAAATAAAGACCTGGATTTGCCTGGAATGCAGGCAAAGTGAGCCAGTTCCAAAAAACTCTGACACAAAGACAACTGTACATTTTATTTTATTTTTCTAATTTTATTTTTATTTTCTTGGTTTGGCTTTCTTTATGCTATAGTTTTTTCCCTTTTTCCTTGCTTTGCCTTCTGCCGTGACTTTTCCTTTTTGCCTTCTTTTTTGCCTTGTGCTTCTCGCTTTGCATCTTAGTTCTTGCTTTTTCATTTTCTTGCACTTTTTCCTTTCCAGTTTGCTATCTGCCTTTTGCATTTCCTTTTGCGCTGTCTTTTGCCTTTGGCCATTGCTTTTGCTTTTTTGCCATTACCTTTTTTCTTGCTTGTTCCCTTTCCTTTTCCCCTTGGCCATGTCTTTTAACTTGCCTCTTGCCTATTGCCTTTTGCTATGCCTTCTGTCTTGCCTTTTACCATTTCCTATTTTCATTACTTTCTGACACTTGCCTTTTGCCTTGACTCCTTCCTTTTTCCTTGGCTTTTGCCATGCCTTCTTGTCTTTTTGCCTTTTGCCGTGCTTTGTGGCTTTTGCCTTGCTTTTTGTTTCTTGCCTTTTCTTTTGCCTTCTGCATTGCTTCCTTCCTTTTGGGCTTGCCTTTGCCTCTGCTTTGCCTCTTGGCATCTTTCCTTTTTGTCTTGACTTTTGCCTTGCCTTTCGTCCTTCTGTATGCCCTGACTTTTTCCTTTTGTGTTGACTTTTCCATTTTGCTGTTCCTTTTACATTGCTTTTTCCCTTTTGCATTTTGCCTTGCCACTTGCTGTTTACTGTCTCATGGCCTTTTCCTTTGGCATTGCCTCTTGCTTTTAGCTTTGTCCTTTTGCCATGCCTTTCCCCTTTGCCGATCATTTTCCATTTTGCCATGACTTATCCCCTGCCTTCAGTCTTGGCATCTTGGCTTTTGCATTTGAATTTTTCATCTATCCTTGTCTTCTGTCTTTTTGCCTTTTGCTTTTCTGTCTTTTGCCCTGTATTTCCTTCTTCCTTACCTCTTGGCACCTGGCTTTTTCTCTTGACTCTCCAATGCCTTTTCCTTTTTCCTTGCCTTGTATTTTTTTTCCTTTCTTTTTACATTCTTCCTTTTGCCTTTTTATTTGCCTTTTTTCTTTTGTCTTGCCCTTTCCCTTGTGCCTCTTCCATTGCCTCTTGTCCTTTTTACTTTGCTGTTTACCTTGTGCCTTGACTCTAGTCCCTTTTCTAGTCTGATTTTCCTCTTTCCTGTTGCCTTATATCCCCTTTTCTCTCACATCATCTCTGGCCTGTTGCCTTTTGCCTTGCCTCTTTGCTTTTTCTTACTTTTCCTTGCCTTGCTAATTTTTTGCACATTGCACTTTCCTTTTCATGCTGCTCATTGCTTTTCATAGGTACTGTTATTTTTTATCTTATGTTACCTCATATAATGCTACACTACTTGTCTTAAATCTTTACTTTTCTATGCATTGCTTTCTCTTTGCCTGTTATCTTTGCTGTCTTTCACTGTTGCACTCTGCCAGTGCTACAGGAAAAGTGCTCTTGTGCCTGTCCTGTGGTGGTACAGCGAGCCAGGAGCCCTTCTAAGCAGGGTCTGTTTTGCCCAAGCAAGAACCCCTGGGGAAAGAGTGCCCTGTCAAGGGGCTGTGCTCAGTGCTACTGAGGAAAGAGGACAGCCCTGGGGGGCCCCCTTGGGGCCCACCCTGGGTGTCCAGAAAGCTTCCTCCCCCAGCATGCAGGGCACGAGTGCACCTTCGTGGGGCATGAGCATCAGGCCCCGAGCCAAAACAGCCCAAAGGAGCCCTGGTAAAGGACCACGCTCAGTGCCACAGAGGCAGCCAAAAAACCCTGGGGCACAACTACTAGCCCACCGTGGAGGGGAAAAAAAAGCCCTCCTCCCCACCAGCTGCAGGGCATGAGAGGCCACCTTTGTGGGGCATGAGCAACAGGCAGTGACCCAGCCCAAATGATCTGGAGGGGCCCTGACAGGGGATCCTGTTCAGTGCTGCAGAGGAAGGCAAAAAACCCCCCAAGACCAGTGCCAATCCACCCGGGGGGAAAAATTCCTTCCTGACCCCAGCAGAGCTGGCAATTGGCTATTCCCTGAGCATGTGAGCAAGACTGGCTCCCTCCTCCCCCGGGCTGGTCACACCTCCCAGGAGATGCCCTAGCCCTGTTCTTAATCAGCCCAGAGCCTGATCTCCTTCCTCAACCTCATCAACTTGGGCACAAGGATCCTTCCCTCACCTGGCAGGGTGCCGGCATGGCCTCCAAAGCTCTGGTACCCCTTCAAAATTGCTGGACCCTGTTTGCTTACAGCTGCTGCCCCTGGCTCTGTGGGGGACGAGGATGGCAATCTCTGCAGTGCTCCTCATGAAGGCATATCCTTAGTCCAGCCTCGGCCTTTGGAATGTCATCTTCCCTCAACCCTCTCCAAGGAGTTTCACCAGCTCCTCTAGGAGCTCCTTATCCCTTATCTACTGCCCCGGAGGCATTGTGACTTCACTGTTGCTTGGCGATGGGGTGTGATCGGCCTTACCCACTGTGACCCCACCCAGCACCCCTTAGAGGAAGGCTTTTGGGGTGCTGTAGGAACTTGTAATCTTTTGTTCTTTATATTAAAAAAATATTATTTTCCATTTCTTAGTGTTAAGTAAAGTCAAAACTAGATACAGTTGCACCACAACTGGTTGTGGAATATGATGTTTAAATTTCTCTTATAAAATCACATTGCACTATAAATGAAGAATAAAATAACAATTGAATATTCTTTACTCTGTATATCTTCTGTCATTGTTAAAAGATTGAGGGGAGGTTTTGTAGTTTTGCAATAAATATGCATGTTCATATGATCCCATAATATATACACTGGCAGTCTTTAATTCCCCCCTTTGGCATTAAAGAGGTAAAGGAATTTAGTAGAGAATCAGTCTCCTTGTGTTTGAGCTTCTCCTTGGATATCTGAGGGGCTGGGGGCAGCTGGGAGTCAGAGCTAGTGCAAGTCCTGTGCTCTAAACCTGGTCACGTTCAGTGCTGAACTATCACGATTGCTGCAGATTCACCAATAGTTTAAGCACCATTCACTCCAGTCAAATCTGATGAACTAGCATAGCCAGACTCAGTCCGTTTGGTTGTGTTGTGGTGATTTGGCCCTGTCTGGAGGCCAGATGCCCGCCAAAGCCACTCTATAGCTCCCCTTTTCAGCTGGGCAGGGGAGAAAATCTGTATTGAGAGGCTTAGGTGTCCTTCAGGTGTCTCTACCCACTCTAATATGCTGTGGTGAGACCACACCTTGAATACTGCATCCAGCTCTGGAGCTCTCAAGACAAGAGGGATGTGGACCTCCTTGAGTGAGTCCAGAGGGCCACGAGGATGATCAGAGGGCTGGAGCATCTCTCCTGAGAAGACAGCCTGAGAGAGTTGGGATTGTTCAGCCTGGAGAAGAGGAGGCTCAGGGGAGGCTTTCTAGCAGTGTTCCAGTGCTGGAAGGGGACCTACAGAAAAGCTGGGGAGGGGCTGTTTGCAAGGGCGTGTAACAATAGGTGGAGGGGTAATAGTTTTAAACTAGAGCCGGATAGGTTTAGATTAGACATGAGGAAGAAGCTCTCTGCTATGAGTGTGTTGAGACACTGAAACAGGGTACCCAGAGAAGCTGTGGCTGCCCTGCTCCCTGGCAGTGTTCAAGGCCAGGGGCTTTGAGCATCCTGGTCTGTTAGAGGGTGTCCCTGCCAATGGCAGTGGGGTTGGAACTAGATGGTCTTCAATGTCCCTTCCAACCCAAACCAGACTATGATTTTGTGAAATATGGGTTGCTGTTGAAGGTGGTCTTTAGCAAAAAATATAATAAAACACAGAATTTGGTGAGAGGCTTGTTCTTCTTGTAAATTACCTTGTCCGGTAAAGCACCCTCTGTAGTCCAGGCAGTTTTGAGTCACTTGTGTTTGGAAATGTATGTGTTGATAGTCTAAAAAAGGTTGGGGCTGCTTAAAATAGGCAGTGAGAGAACTTCAGGTGAGTAGAGCGGCACAGTGTCATTGACTTCAGGAAGGACAGTGTCACATTGTGCGTTAGGGTTGCTTCCCATACTGTCTGTCCTCCCTCACCAAAGCAATCTTTCACCTGCATGCAGGGTTGACCTAGAGACTGAGTGTCGTTCTGGCTAGGTGCTATTACTGCACTGGTTCAAGTATTGGCTTTTATCGGTTTTTGATGATTATGAATGGGAAAGTGGTAGAATTGTTGTGGTGAGGCTCAGACTGGTGTAATGTGGCAGCTTCCATTTAGTGTGGGGATGATAATACACAGAAATCCCACCTGTTAACTAACTGATCAGTATTTCCCTGGACAAAGAAGAAGCCTTTTCCTGTGCTACGTTTTGGTACTTGTGGTCTGTTACTTTGATGCTGACATGCTCCTACAGCCTTCCCCTTCCCCACTCTTGCTTCTAAATCCTCATCCTTGCTGGAATGGAAAGCCGGAACCATTCATATGACGCTGAATTACCTGAAAGCACATGTATTTGTCATGAAATACCACTTCTGTTTCTTTTCCCCAGGTTAGTGCCAACAATTTCATCCATTAGCTGTACTTCTCTAAGTTGAGCACGGTCCCTTCAGACAGCTAAATATTTATTTTTTCCTTTAAAATGTGTCTCTAGGCAATTTTTTTTCAGGACATTAGGTCTTCATCACAAAATAACAAGAATATTTTGTCAGTATTCCTAATGTTTCTGCTGCCACTTGATGCTAAGCTACCTTTCTCATTCCACCAGGCAATGGACTGAATTTTCCTTGCCACGTGCACTTGTCTTGAGCTGCTGCCAGGCCAGGGTTAGTAATGACTTATGCTGCAGCTACAGCTTTAGCTGCTTCCAGATTCACACTTTCTATGTGAAGTATTTTATACTTCAGGGCAGACTTTCATCTCTTGGTGCCATTTTCCTTTTTCCATATATACCTAATGCAACTTACTCCCAAATATTACACAAAGGAAAGGTGACACCGTTTGAAGGCACTAGCTTGTCTGGCTGTAATATGAAGGAAAGTGAAGCAAGCAGCGGGTCCCGAGACGTATTCACCCTCTGCACTCCCATCTGCCTTTACACATCACTTACAGGGAAAAGTCGTGCCAGTTTTTCTACTGCTGGAATTAGACTTCTTTGCCATATATTCATCTGCCAGGTAAAGGGCGAGTGGTGCTGAAGGAGCTGGAGGTTCATTTGGTATTTCAATTGTAATGATTTATTTTATACCAGGATATAAAGTAATTTTTTGTTTCTTTTGTGTTTGTGAAGCTGAAAGTTTCTCTGTGGTTTTTATAAACATGGCTTATAGTTCTGTTAAGATATAACAGAGTGCCAGTGTAAAATTTTAAATTTTTTTCTTTTTCATGAAAGCTACCCATATTGATAAAATGATACATCATGACTTCTTTTATCTATCCAAAGATAGCATGCCATGGGTTAAGAGGAACTACATTTTCACTGTAAATCTTAATTATTGAGTTGTAAAACATACTCATTTACAAGTGTTTGTGTCAAAGGCAGCCTGGTGTAGTACTGAGGAAGAAGAGGGAGTATTAAAATCTCTGGGTGAAACTAATTATGGTTCTATAAAGTGTTGACTGTAAGTAGTTCAAATAAAGTATCTTCCAGAGGATGATTACCTTTCAGCTACACTTACTAGCAGTCATTCGGCTATGCAGTACTTCATGATGTGAATAATAGGCTTAAAGTAACCGAATAAGTAAGTAGTAACCCTCCCCACCTCAGTTAACTATTGCAGAATCGAGCAACCTACAAACTGTATTAGGTTTCCTATCTTCTCTCTCACAGTGAGTCATCCAAGTATGACAGAAACTGTCAGTATCCCTGTACTTGAGCTAATGATGAAATTAACTCCAGCTCCAAGTCTAGAAAACATCACACAGACTGTATTCTTAATGTCACTGTGCTTGATTTTCAAACTTTTTTGTAAACATGTGTTTACACCTGAACTGGTGTCAGGGTGGAGTCATGCACCTCCTGTCTAAGAGATAAGCAAGAATATACTTTATTGTTATATAACAGTGAGTTAAAGTTCATTGGTAAATGTAACAGTGGTTTAACAAGAGGCAATGACAAGGCATACTTGATTAATTACTGCATAGAGGACATGGTCACATAAAATTATCAGGGAGACCTTCCTGTTGAGTCATGAGGTTCAGAAAGGACTCCTTTGCATTCTAAACTCCTCAACAGTCCAGGTGTGGCTAGATCCAGTCCCAGACTTGATCAATGATTTATGACTAAAGGATGATACATTCACAATCAAGCTTTTATATCATTTAGCGAAGATTTCAAAGTTTAGCATGCTTTTGGTCACTGACTGCCAGTCAGTGTGTTGTGGCAAGGAATCTCTCAATCTTGAGGAGTAACCTTGAGAGATGTCATTCTTCAAGGGAAGATCCTGCTGTGCAGCTGTGCAAGAGAGGTTAAAGACCCCTTGGGCTGATCACTATTTGTGGAGTATGATGATTGACTTGTGGTCATATTTGCATACCAACCACAGACGTTATTTTTTTCCAAATTTGGCTTGAGTTGGACATTGACCAGCACTGTGGTTAGATGGGTGCATTGCTCAAATTAGCCCTTGGCTTTTGTGTCATTATCTGTCTCCAAATCCACTTTGAGTCAAGTGCAGCCATTGTGACCAGATGAATCCATTAGGACTGCCACTGATGATTATTGCTTGAGCAGGATTATGAGAAAGGTCAGGTATGTGTGGGAGGGGAGCACACCATCACAACTAGTTCAGGTCAAACAATGTCAAAACTAAATTTCCCGAGTTTTCCTGACAGCCAGTCACCAGTTCTCAACTGTATGTATTGAAAGCATTCAGCAAACAAACTATAATAAAATGCCATTCTATTGTGTAGCTTAATTCATACTAGAATTTTGACATTAAATGTTGCCATGTAAATTATCTTCTCAATTTTAGACAAAACTTACCTTCCCAAATGTGTTTCATTTCCAAAGGATCTAATGACATTAGGAATGTCCTTTCTAAGAGTGATACTAGTGAGTAAATTCCTTGCTGTCATGTCCTGTATAACTTTATTTTCTTGCAGCTAGACTAAATAGCACCAGAGACTACAGATATGGTGCATAGTATACAGGAACACTGTTTAATGTGCTCTGTTTTTTACATAAAACCAGCAAACACCCCTTTCCCCCACTTTTTTCCTTCAGTTATTCAGGACAACATTTAATTAACGCAGTTAAAATTATGGGACTTTAATTACGTATTCCCTTAGGTTCATTGAGACTGTAATGTGAGTGTGGAACGAGGATACCCTCTTTAGGAGCCATACGTTATGATTATAATATTCATGCCTATGGTTTTAAGGAATGTTACATATTACTTAAAAAGTGACTTCACAGCAACAATCCTAAAAAAAAAACCAAACCTTTTTGTTATCATAAATACAGATTACATGTCTTTAGAATTTTATTGTTAAAGGCAGAGAGTTCTTGCTTGTTTCAAGGTGAATTATATTTGTCAACCTCTATTTGAGTATACACTCATTTACTCTGAGAAACCTTTTTAGTCTTAGA
Organism: Laterallus jamaicensis coturniculus; assembly: GCA_022605575.1. NCBI lineage: Eukaryota > Metazoa > Chordata > Aves > Gruiformes > Rallidae > Laterallus > Laterallus jamaicensis. The sequence continues at coordinate 21,841,180 of JAKCOX010000014.1, forward strand.
TCTCTTATTTCATTCTTACTGCAAGGTATTAAGTCAGATTTCCCATTTATTTTTAAAATCCATGTCGTGGTATATATGTTACATACTGTATGATGAATGGAAAAATAAACATTAATTAATGTCATAAAACCAGTCTGTATGCCATCTTCTTTTCTCTAGAACAGAAAAGTCCTAGCTAAGACTGAATTTTATGAGCCCAGTTAAATGCTGATTATTCTTTTCTTGGTACCCAAGGCATCAACAGCACACTCATCAGACTCTCTAAGCACCATTAAGTCAAGTCCCTATTGCTACTATGGAGTGTTACTAGTGCACATAATTATATCTGCTCTGTGTTTATCAGTAGGGTTCACTCTCAAAATGGCTATGTTCAAAAGTGATGTTTCCTGTGGGCTACCTTGTGAAGATACAGTATTGCATCAATAAAGCTCCTCTCCATCTGTTAGAGGGTGCTCTTAACTACATATCTTGTTTCACTCTGGAGAGGTACTGTATTTTAATTCACATGCCATTTAGAAATGTAACATTCCAAGCAGCAAGAAATAAACCATTGACTTTGAGCTGAGCAATACAGCAATAAAGAGGACGATATAATGTGGTAGTATGTAAATATTCACAAAGGGAAAAAATAAATTTTAATTGGTGAATTTGACTGGCAACTCCTTTTCTGACAGAGATAATATATTTCTTTCCTGTGAGAAGCTGTGAATGTTTTGCTCACAAAAATAACAACTAGTACATACACTAAATCTGTTTTGATACTGTCCTGATTTACAAATCTCATTGACCTTTGGCATTGCCTTTATTTTGACTAAGCCTTAAGAGAGTGTATCACATTTTTCTGGAGTTGATGTTTACCTCATTCTGATAAGTGAGGTGTATTACACTGTGATATCTGAAGGAGATGTGAAACATTCAGCTTTTTTTTTTTTTTTTTTTTTTTGAGCAAAATTAATTATCTCAGAGCAATTTAATACTCTATCTCTTACTGTTTTCTCTGAAGCCTAAGTTAGATTAGGTACTATGGCAAGTAAGACTGACATAACCTATTTTGGCCACAGGCTGAGAGGTGCAAGATATGACAGCTCTTCAGAGCACCAAGGCTAGTTTTATGTGTCATCTGTTGAGAACCAAGCTAATAGCTAGTCCCTTGTTGGGTAACAGCCAAGTTATATTATATTAAGTATTGCTAATTGGTTGAATTATTTGATAAGATAACAAGACTTAAACAGCAGTTTTAATTCAATAATGAATTTCACTGTATGTACAGCTTTATGTGGTACTGTTTCTTCCAGATTTAATCAAGGTCTGCATTTTGAGTACTAACTGTGGGTTATATAGGAAGTTAAAATAGACAACTGCTGTTAGTTTCAAGAGGGGTTGAAAAGTCCATTTGTATTAAATACTGATCTCTGGTGGTTACCTGTGAAAGAAATGATAAAGTTTCATAGCAGAATTTGCTGTCCCTTGCAGATTTTCCATTTGATAATGACTAGTCAAAATCAAGTGAGGGAACAGTGCTTGAAGATAACTGTGTAGAAGAAATACTATACTTCCAGCTTTGAGAATTCTTTAGGACAAAAAAAAAAAGTCAACCAACACATCAGCCCACCAGCCTTAATACTGTATTTTTTTTTTCCAATTTTGCTGTTATTTATATTATCTCTTTTTTTTTCCCCAAAATTGGTTTTGTACAATGCTATCCTGTTGTGAAGTACAAATCATGTGCTCGTTGAGGCTTCTAGAGACTTTTGGTGAAGACCACTGCTCTCTTCTCTCAATTTGCTTTCAGGAAGGGGCCTAGAATCACCTCCAGATGTGTAAGGTCAGAATGGAGTATAGAACTCAAGATATGTAATGTACAGGTCCCTGTTTAAATACTGAAGTTCATTACCTTATAACAGATATAATATCAGTTTATAAGCAGTGCATGTCTTATAAATTAATAATACCAGATGACCCAGGTGTCCTTGTACTCTCAATAAAGATAAACTGGAATCCTCTGTTATACAGGGAATGCCACTTTTGTGTGCCCCTTGCCATGCCCCAACACCTGTTTCTGGCTTTCACTCATTAAACTTGCTTGTCTGCAATGATATGGTAAGCATAAATAAATACTATAATATGTGAAAAGGACTACAGAGATGATCAGAGGTCTGGAGCACCTCTCCTAGGAAGAGAGGCTCAGAGAGTTGGGGTTGTTCATCCTTGAGAACATCCTTGAGACCTTCTAGCAGCCTTTCCAGCCCTAAAGGGGCTACAGGAAAGCTGGAGAGGACTCTACAAAGGCATGGAGTGACAAGACAAGGGGGAATGGCTTTAAACTAAAAGAGGGTAGATTTTGGATAGAAGGAAGCAATTCTCCGCTGGAATAGGTTTCACAGAGAAGCTGTGGCTGCCCCGTCCCTGGCAGGGTTCAAGGCCAGGTTGGATGGGGCTTTGAGCAACCTAGGCGTGTGGGGGGTGTCCCTGACCATGTCAGGAGGTTGGACCAAATGGTCTTTGAGGTCCATTCCAACCCATTCTGAGAGTCAGTTTTAAAGCTAAAGTTTGTGTGTACAGTAACGTTATGCTTTATACCTAAAATAGTTGGATATGTACTGCAGTTGTCTACATAGCTAACTATAGGTAGACCTGACTTGGATTGAATGAAAAAGCACTCCTGCTATTTCAATCTGGATTGTATGAATAAAAGTGAAACTGTAACAGTTCCTAGGACTAAGGAGTGTTCTTCCTCAGACAAGGTCTTCCTTGCTGTTTGGTGTGTGGGCATGTTCATGTGTGTGTGATTCTGATAAGGAATCATCCAGTACAAGGGAAATACTAGCTATTAACAGGTTTTTTTTTCTATGTGATTTCATTCTTTTTAAATAAGAAGCAGTAAAACAAAAACAAAAATCAGTCTATATTTTGTTGACTGGGGTGTGCAGGGTCTTTTGTCTTTTGGCAGAATAAAGGGCTGTGTGTGTTAGAGGTCAGGTTCTTGCTCATTTTACAAGGGACCTTTGGATCAAATACTCCGTGAAAACAGTATGATGAAACAGCATTACAATCTATGCCTCCCCCTCCAATAGTGTGAGTAGCCAGGGAGGACCACATGCAGCTTAATTAAACACCTGTAGAACCAACATGTTAAAAAATGAACATGACCTTCTATAAAAATGCAAAACATTTAGTCCAAAAGCTGTATATGTGTTTGTGTAGTTATGTGTATAGAATTTTGATCAGACTGGAGGTAGTTTTTGTACCATAAACTAGCTTAACATGTAGACTCACAGCTTTGGATTTCTGTCTGTGACTGTCTCCTATTAAGCGCAGAGAATCAGGCATCCAGCTTGTATACCAAAGTTAAGTGGCCAGCATAAGCCAATTAATTCTGTATGAAGTGAAGTAATTTCAAGCCCTTGACTGCTGCTGTTGAAGCCACAGAATACTTTTTACCTGCTGCAGTGATGTGGTTGAAAACAGTAGACCAGAAGGTGTCTTCTGAATTTCATAAACTCCATGAACTTCATAGTGTAGTTCAGGCACTAGCCTAGAGAGCATTTTAAAGGTCAAAGTTTCTTTTGCTGTTAAGGTGGGGACAGAGGGAACACACTCCAAACCACCAAAAACCCCACAGAAAGTTACCCATTGTATTTGCCAATTAAAGTCTACTCTGGCATGATATATTTCAGAGTTTAAAATTGAATTACAGTTTTTCATCTCAGAATTGTACATTTCTCCTGATAGCAATTCAGCTTGAGGAAGCTGCTGCTGCTTTTTTTTTTTTCCACTGTCCAAGTGACATAATGGGAGAGCAGCAGCTTTGCATTCCTGTAGTACTTCATGTGTAGCAATGTACATGTATTTTTCTAAGGATATGGTCTAGTGTGCTTTATAGCATAATGCAGTTCTAAAATATGATCAGGAGTTTTCCAAGTAAATTTGGGTTTAATTTCAGTTTTAAATAAAGTTGCCTTTTGGGTTCAAACAAATTCCACTTATCTTTGACTTATATCTAGATGTAGAAACAGTTACCAAAGGCATACATACAGCCAGCAGAGATAGTCCAGAGCTTACTTAGTAAGATAGCAGAGTCACACTTTATTATATTTTACCTAAAGGCCTATTCATAGGTTTGCAGAGTTTAATGAGTTCCACTTTTCCTAATGTTCAGTAAAGGCTTATTTAATGAAATAAAAATGGAAAAGTTAAGAATAATGTGCTATTAAAAGCTAGTATAATAGCTGTTTAAGAGCAAGGTGAGCTCTGTTTCAGCAGTGGCATGTTTACAAAAGAGAAGTTGTCCTTATCTGTAACTTGACACTATAGAGGTCATTAGTATGAACCACAAAGTTTACAAGAAGTTGTTAATTTCTTTTTTTGGTGTCTAGGGTAGTTTTGGTTTTGGGTTTTTTTTTGTTTTATTTTAATAAATAATTTTTTGATAAGTTTTTAAGGTTTTTGATAAGCTCAGCAAAGCAATTAAAGTACTGAGGGGAAAGGAATACTTTGGACTGTCAGTTAAACAGAGTTCCACAATTGCTGCTGACGTTTTTGAGACACTGTCTCATTTACTTTGCTAAGAGATTATAGATATGAGTTACTTTTTTGCCAGTGCCTGTCCCCAGATAAGATAAAACAATATGGAATAAAAACATTGATAAAATGTGAGACGATTATTCAGAATATGCAAGTGGAGTTGAAATGGACTCCACTGCAACTCTTGTTCAGTCAGTTACTAAAACTGTTGGTACTGCTAAGAATGTGAATCTAAATCTGCAAATCATATCATAGAAATTAATGAAAATGAGTAAAGGATGGATGGTTGTGTCTCCTCAAACCATCTTTAAAAAGAATCAAATCCATCAGAGAATTTTTGGGTTTTTTTGGAATACTTCATAAGTGAAACTAAGAGAAGTGGCAGCTATATCATTACATGTATTTTATATTTGACATATTTGGGATAGAAGGAGTTTTCCCATCTACCACCTAGCACCAGTTTTCACTAAACTTGTATTACATCATGGTCTTGACCTCTACATTGAACACAATAGAAATCACTTGTGGCTAGGAGTAGGAAGTGATGGTACAGAGATGGGTTTCCCTAGCCCTATTATTTTGTAATGTTAACTTTGATTTCAACAGCTGGCTTGAATAAGTTGCCTCAAGAAACAAATGTATTCCAAGCAATAAGGCTTTGCAGCACATGCCATACTACTATACCTAGAGGAGAGCTAAATATTGCAGACTGTACTGCCATAATTCTTAATAAGGATTTAATAAGGAAGGCTTACTGCTTCAGCATCCATTTCAGTGTTGTCACAGACTCCCTACACATGTTGACAAATCTGAAATAAGTGCTCAGCCCCTCCATCTGCTTAGCTGAAAACAAAGGAAAGCCCAAGAACTTTGTTTCCACTGGCCTTGTCTTCCATGATTTTAGATTGTGGAGTTCTCTGTATCTGCAGTAATGAGCATCTCCATAGTTAACTTGCTAAGTGCTGAATTACGCAGACTAACAGGTAAAGCTGTCTTCCGTCTAGCACTGTATGTAGCACCTGCTTTCTCAAAAGAAGTGAGAACTACCCCTAATTGATTAGAGCTATTTTGTTTTGGGGAATGGAGAAATTCTGTGCAGACTTCAAGGTCCTATACATATATTTGTGCAACCATTTCTTTCACAATAATTTTTCTTTTTTTAACATTGTAAAGATTGTATGGTTAAAGATTATTATATGCAGAATTTTACTGCTCTGGGAAGAAAGACATGTTAATTTCCACAGATTCTGCTAATTTCCACAGATTCTGTTAATTTGTTTTATTGGTGCTTGTCTGCATTATAAATCAATTAAAGTCCTCAAATAGTGCTAAACCATCAACTATTCTAACTCAATGATTTAGTCTATTGTAATGTTGCAGCTGCTGCACTAGTGACCTGTAAATCTCTAGATTGAATATGGAAGTGTAGAAACAGACTTAAATAAGCAAAATACTAATTTGATTTAAATGCTTTATTTGATTTTTATATGCTTAGCTCTTTGGAGTACTTAAGTGTATGCACAAACACTTTCCACAAGGGAAGGGTTATAATTTTGAGCAAACAGCACAGTTACCTGAGCACAGTTGTTTGTTTTTTGGTTTGTTTTGCTTTTCAAATTCATAACATGCATTCTCTGTTTGTTCTTTTAGCTTGATCTGAGTTTTTGCTAAATAGCTTTGGAATTAACAGGATAGTTCCTCTTGGAATCTGGTGATGTTAACTTATTTTGCAGTTGCCTTAACAGCATGCAGGGCTACTTGATCTTTGTACCAATGTAGCAAACTCCAAATTAGGACAAGTGGTTCTGTTTGCAGTGGCAGAGTCTTGAAACTTTTGGAATGTTACAAAAGTAGTAACATGACTAAAATTATCCCTCTGTAATCTGAAAATGTGAATGTTTTTGCAAGGACAAGTTAGTATAAATATATAGTCATAGATTCAGTGTTATCAAGAAATGTGGTGGAAAAGGGAATGGCAAATTGAGGAGTTTTGGTGTTCTCCATCGGATCAACAAGTGATACTGCTTTAAAATTCTGTGACTCTTCAGGAGATGCATGGAACACTGTTACTGGAGGGCAGCAGACCTTTTACCTTCAAGTTCGTCTGCATGATGCTTTCTGCAGGAAGCTGGGGTGATGTTGCCTCTGACTCTGAAAGAAGCATCTGTGCCTGATAAGTGAAGGTAGAGGTATTTCTAATCTATTTCCAGGAATTCAGTGGACTTCAACTTCAGTTCAGGCTGCAGGATTGTGAGGACTCTGTAGATAACCATTAAAGTAGAATTTAATAATGCTCTGGTTTTGTTATATGGTGCTTAGCATACAGCTGCTTTGGAAAAGGCAATGGGCAATGCTGTTAAACCGCAAAGTCTTTAGGAGTCGTTGAGTGTTTCAATGAAATTTATTCTCCAGCTCTTAAAATGTAACTCCTAAAATGTAGTTCTTTAGCATTGCATTAAGTACTCTCTAGGTCAAAGTAGCACCACATATTATTTGGTGATGAAGTCTGGAGAAGATCAGTTACAGGATGTTTTAAAGTTAACTAATTCTTTGTATCTTGAAATGTAGCATGTCTGCTCTGCTGCAAAGGTCTCTTCTCCTTGCAAATTTAGTGTCTTCTGGGCTCTACCATAGCTAAGGAATAAACCTCCTCTGTAGTAATTGGATATACTTTGATAAATCATCTTTGAATGTAAACCTGGTGAGTGTTAAAGCAGACGTTGACTGTTTTCTATGAAAATGCACATTGGGAACAAGCTAAGCATTGAACTTGGTATGTAAAGGCACAAGAGTTGAATGTATGCTGGTTTTCTGATTTGTATTAAGCAAACTATATTTGTAAAGTGGATGCTGCAGAAAAGTCCAGCATGTTTGTGTATAATACCTCATTTTAGACAGAAGGCTGAATATTGCAGGATGGTGGGGTCAGGGAGACCTGCCAATTGCAGTGTCAATTGGTCAGGTAAAACTTAAAATCAACTGCCAGACCTATATCTGTTATATTAAAAAGTTATGTGCTGTGGTGTGTGGCTGAAGTATAGACAGAAGGAATAGGATTAATAAAGTTTACTGTGCTGTAAACCAACTTTTATCATGCACTGTAAATGCCTAACTTAGAGCAAGAGCTGAAGAAAATACCATGAAGATTTGAAGTTGAAATTTGATTCAGAGGCTGATAGCTTATTTCTTAACTTTGTTCCTGTGAGATTGGCGTTTTTCCTTACTTTGAAAAAAAAAAAGAAAGATGCTTCCTATATTTTTTTTCTTAGAAATAAATATAAAATATTCTCATTAATTTTTACTTTTGCAGGACTCGGTTTCATTGATTTTTTTTTTTCCTTCAGAACTAGTAAATTCCAAGGGAATGGAGTTTTAAATGAATTGAGAGTGAGTTTAATTATATTTTTTTTTCCTTTGGTATTGTAGTAATTGAAAAACCTGCTTGCTTTGATCACCACTTTTTATCTTTACAGTTGATTTGTACTTTTTTTTTTTTCATTCATTCTAGCAGAATGTGCATCATTAGAAGGATCAGTTCTGCCAGTATGTAGCTTTGGAGGTGGTGGAATACAAATATGAAAATATACAGAGGTCTTGATATTGGTCTGGTACCCAAAAATCTTCCTAATGAATACCAACACACTGCAGGTATCCAAAACATTGTTTTTAAGTACAATTCATAAATCTTCTTCCAGCTTTCTTCTTTTTGATACAATACTTAATAAACCCCCACACCTTGGAGAAAGTGACAAGTCCTAGTGCTCATTTTCCTATTGTCTTTTGCATTTAACTGTGTTAAGGATTTCCAGCATGGTGCTACTGAATGAGTTAAAGCAGCATCTGAATTATATTCATTAGTTTACTCTTACATGGTATGAATCTCTCCTTACTAGCTAGAGAAGCTTTAACCAGAAGTGCTACCTTGCAGTAAATTGCACTGAACATTAATGTGGTTAATAGTTAAAAATAGTTAAAAATTTAACTATTTAAGAATATAATCTGTTCATTTTAATGGCTAAAATCTTGTATATAGAAGAAACTGTGTGAGCATGAAAACCTCATCTCTACTGGTAAAGGTAGAATAAAGAGCAAGTGAGTAGAACTTCTTTCAAGTTTGCTTGTGTTTCCCAAGATTTTACTATTAGATTTCTTTGGTCTAATTAATAGGCCTGATGACTTCATATTGGAAGACTTCTGCTCTTGTTCTGTTTCAAACCTGAACATCTTATTTTAGGTACATGGCTTATTGGTAATTTCATCTGCTTTTTCTATCATTCTCATGGTATTGTCTCAGACATTGATTGTCCTATACAAATAATTTTAAATTTCTTTGAGGCTCGGTTGTTCCTGATTTTGCCTTCTCATTCCAACTAACGGACTTGAAGGTAGGTAGGCATCTCTTACTAAAAGCAGCAACTGCTCTTTTGTACTTTGGAGTGACAGACTGAACCTTTGATAGAAGACATAACCAAATATAATCATTAAAGCATTGAAAATGTTGGGAGGGTTTACAATTTAGCAGATGTTGCTTCTGGCTTTTAGTGTATTATTGTCACTGTGGCAGTTGTGTAAGGAGAAGTTAAGAGGCCTTTTTAGAGAGATCAGTAATATCTGTGGCATTACATGGAATGGGATTTTTGTGAGTTTCTTTTAAAGGTGACAGCAAACACTCAAACCCTTATCATTGTTGAGCAGGCTGAAGTGCTTGAGGGCTTGAATTATGGACTTTGGAGAAATGCAGGATTTCTGAGAGCTCTCTGTAAAGAGTGTGCTGTACATTGAATGTTGTATTTTACTTGTAGGTCTAACCATTTTTGATCTTTTTGTCTGGCAAACTGGAAATTAGCATTTTCAGATTTTCTTAGTATATTCAATTAATACTTGTTAGTATCATATTCTGTAGGTAATGATGTGAGAAAATTGCTGGATTTTTAAGACAAAACATTGCCGGGTCACTTTTGAGACAAGTGCTTTTTATCTGGGTAAAAACTGTGCAGTGGCTACATTCTTAAGTGTGCTCTAGTTTTATGGGGTTTTGAGGGTTTGTAACCACTCAGAAGCAGTATTTTGTGACCAAGGGATGATCTGACATGGATGGCGAGGAGTCCCAACTGCAGAAGGGATTAAATTAGCAGCAGGAATGCTGGAGGAAGAGCAACTCCTTGTGAGTGAAGCTTCTCTGTAGTTATGAGATATGAAACAGGTGCAGTGTTTCCTTGTAATCTTCCTGGAACTGCATAGCTTGGGGGTCACCTTTGGGCAGCAGAGTTGGGCTGAGGGATGGACCCAGAACCGGGCTGAGGTGCCCCATATTGATGTTCACAGGGGTGATGCTTGTGCAAGTATATATAAAGGAACCTGCTTATCTTTGCATACTCCTTGCTGAACTGCCTATGTCCATAGGACTCTATCCAATGTATTGCTCTTTTAAAATTCTTTTTCAGTGGTCAAGCACAAATATGTTTAATTTGCCTCAATGGATACACTAAAAGTTCCCCAACAAAATAAACATCTGGAAACTACTGAATTGCTTGGTCTTTTAGTGAAAGTATGCCCCAAAGAGTTCTTAGCATAAGGCAAATCAGGGGCTCTAGTTTGGACAAATTAAAATTCATCTGGCTCTAGCAGTGCACTTTTCAATCTGTCTCTAACAATCACTTAGTTTTGTTACAGCACTGAGAAATAACCTATTCTTTTGTTACACATGGTGTTCGAGCTGAAAAAGGGCTATGGGCCCCTAGTTTATTTTATGGAGAATGGTTTTTGTTTTCCTGTCTCTACTTTAACAGAAGGTTCTTGATTGCTGTAACACTTGGTAAATACCAAGTGTCTATTGGTGTCTGATGATAAAGAATTTACAATCAAGAGACCTCTTGAGATTGTGTGGCTCAACCTCAACCACAATAGGGGCAGATTGACCAGATTGACCAGGATCTAGTGCTTTGAGCACCTCCAAAGATGGACACTCTACAAACACTCTGGACTTTTCCAGTGGTCAAGGACCCTTTGAATAGAAGATGTTTTCTCATGTTCAGATGGCATTTCATGTGGTTGGGTTTGAAACCATTGCTTATTCTACTGTTATATATGTCTGTTTCAAATGTTTGAAAAAATAGCTGGTAAATAATCTGTAACTTTTCTGTTTCTTGTTTTCATGTCTCCCCTAATGTGATCTCTAGCAAATTGGCATTTCCATGTCTGTACAACACAGATTAAGACATTTAAGTTGTTAAACTCTGAGAAAGTCTTTTAAAAAATCTATACATCCTTTTTTCAAGTTGATTCCACCCAATACTTAATAGTATGTGAATACTATATTCCTAGAAGTTGTAGTTGCTTTGTGTGTTGCCAGATCCAATTAAATTAAATCTATGAAATGCAAAAAAAAGAAAACAAACAAAAAAATCCCCAAACCCCACTTAAAATAAACCTAATGTTGGTTTAGTACTCTGCTTTGTAAATATTTTCCAGAATTTTAGCTTTTTTATCTTTTCCTTTTCTTGATGTATCTCTACTTCTGCATGGAATAATTTCATTTTTATCTATCTTCTGAGTACTTTTCAAGGATTTTGTTTTGGTTTTTTAGCACCAAGAATATAGAGGGTTTATTTTGCTTTTCCAACCTGTGGAGAGAGAAGGAAAATCAAAACAATGTTAGTGTTCTTGCAGGAGGAGAAATTGGTAAGAGAAGGAACTGGTACTTTGCACTTATTGTCACGGCAAGACTTAGTGCCCTGGTACTAATTTTCTAGCAAAAGGGAGGATTTATGTTGAGTCACATAGTGTTTAATATCCATTCTTGAATAGGATGTGTTGGATGTGTTTGTGAGTGCTATTCTGTTTCTGCTTCATGACTGCTTACTATTTTAATTTCTTTTTCTGCTTCTTGCTCAGGGCGCAGTAAAGCAGGGAGAAGCATGTGGCCTACTTGGCCATCTCATGCAGTGAGATTATTGTGGCTGGGATGGAAGCCCCAATACACATTCGTCAACTACTTACTTGGCAGCTGATCCTGGAGAAGAGCAAGCTTGTATTTGGCATCTTTAATGTCCTGGAACTAGGAATTTGGCACTTAATGCAACAGTTGGTGAGAAAGGGAGCAGATGAGTGAGCCAGAAACATTGCTTGATACTGTGCAGGACGATTAGTCTGTGTGGCTTTGGTGGTGATACACTGCAGGACCAAAGTGTTTTCCAGCAACAGGTGTGTCAGCTCTTGAATTCGATGGAACTCTTGATAGGCAATGCTGCTTTTTTGGTTTTGTTTTGTTCTGCTGCATTAGTTGCAGCATATTTTTGGTTTTAATACTACATCAGTCTGTTATAGCTACCTTTCCTATCTACCTATCTGTTATTCAAGCAAGACCAGGGTGTGGTTATCATGAAGATATACTCCTGGAGTAATGTAATAAATGGGAACTTAATGGGAAGTTGGAAACGCTCATGATTTATGGCTTTTCTCAACACTCATTAGGCATACACATCAATGTGTAACATCCCATAAATTATATTACATGCTGCAAAAAGCCATAAATTGTCGTTTTTAGTGTGAGTTATTACCATTAAAGACTTTTATTCCCTGCTGCTATTGAGAGTTTCTATAGCTTCCTCACCAATTCCCTGACTAATGATTTCAGCAACTGCAGGAAGGAGACCAAGAGATACAGAGCCTGATTAGGTAACACAGTTGCTTTAAAGCTGTTAAGTCAGAGGTTAAACTACTTTGTAGAGAAAATATTATCTACTCATCTGGTACTATCCACTACATTGGGCATTTTTTAATATCATTCAGACCAACTGTATTATTTTTCTTTATTGTTGTTAATATCTGCTCACTGAAAACCAGAAGTGCTTTTAAAATGATACCAGTTTGTACTGAACTGTCAGCTACCATGGAATGAAGATAAGCTAAATCCAGTCATTGTTCTGCCTATCAAAGAATTTGCAGCAGTAGCTCAGAGAAGATACTGCTAACATTGCTACATGGTACTGTAGTAAATTGTAATATTTTTAAGTGATGTGCCATTACAACACTGGGTTGTGTGTTTCACTCTGTATTACAAGTCACTTTGAACAGAGGTAAGTAAGGTGAAGGAATTGCAGGGGCTAGTGACCCTTGTTTGTAATGTAGCACTGCTGAGGTATTTGGCATCAGGGAAGGTATTGTGTTGCTCCAAATGGTAGGGGTTATCACTTCCAACTCTTATGTAGAGGTTAGCGCAGGAGGGAGACAAGAAACAATGTGTCAAAATTTACTTCTAATTTTAGACACCTTTGGTGATACTTCTTGTGTGGAAAGCAGTTAGAAAAGTGAGCTTCAGAGTGAGTTTGAAAAGCCTTTCAGGCTGCTGGCTACAAAGTGTCATTATGAAAACTAGATACTACAGCTTGCAAATGCAATGTGAAATCAAAATAATCTGTCCTGGCTTTCCCAAGAAAATCCTCCTGCCAAGTCTGTTCTTATCCCTGAAATATTTGTGTGTACCTTAGATTTTAGGGACATTTTTCTTTTCCATGCCTTCATTAAACCTTATTTTAGCAAGTATCTTTCCTCATCAACATCTTCCAGTTCAAGGTGTTGAAGAAAGAGATACCTCTCTCAAAACCCCCCATCATGTTAATCTCGTTTTAGGCATGATGGAAAAGATAATTCTGGTAAAAATCAATGCTAACATTTTGCTGGCCATTTTTGTTGCATTTTAAGAGAAGAGTTTTTTGTATTTCTCCATCCCCCAACCCTTTGAACTGCTGACTGAAGAACATTTCTGGCTAAATCATGCCCTCTAGTGAGTCAGTTCGGTGGGATTAAAATTACACATCTAACTGAAGTGGATTCTCTCCCTTTTCTTTCTCACGTAGTTTGGAGATTTATTCAAGTGTAGTTCTTATGAATAAATAATTTATACTTTTTTGCTAGGTGAGAAAAAGGTCAGTATTTCAGTATTTGTAATGTATTCCTAAAGCTGACACACTTTCATATCGTACCATGCAGGAAAAGGAAGCAGTGCTATTTGTACTTTGAAACCCTTATGTAGCAGTAATTTAAGAGCTGTCAGTTGCATGGATGACCTCGATAGCAATACTAAGGTAGAAAAGAGGAGGCTAATTATAGCTGAATTCTTATTTTTCAAAATATATCTATAGTGTATCTAATTGATTTATATGGAAGAGAGCTGTAGCATATTAAAATAAAAAAAAGGTTGCTTGAAGTAAATACTGAAGCTGTTGACTTAAATTCAGGAAGGTCCTTTAAAGTGAGAAGTGATAAACTGCTTTTTGCTGATTATTAATTCCTACTGCTTGAATTTAGCTTGAGGACTGCAGTATAATGTGGCTTGGTAACTTTGGGATAGTTCATCTGACATGTTAAAATTTATTAACATTTTATAAAATTGTGTTTCCAGTTGGAGATAATGGAAACAGTATTTAAAATGTTTCATATTGTCCAGTTCATTCAGATTAATTTTGGAAGCAAGGGAAGGAATTAATTACCTACTTCCCATGACAGGCAGGTGTTCAGCCATCCCGAGGAAAGCAGGGCTCCATCCCATGTAACAGTTACTTGGGAATACAAACATCATCAATTTGAACATTCCCCACTCTTCTTCCTTCTCCTCCCCCAGCTTTATGTGATGTCATGTGTTATGGGATATCCCTTTGGTCAGTTGGGGTCAGCTGTTCCAGCTGTCTCCCCTCCCAAGCCTTGTGCACCTCAAGCCTACTTGCTGGTGGGGTGGTGTGAGGAGCAGACAAGGCCTTGGCTCTGTGTAAGCACTGCTCAACGGTAGCAAAAATAAGTCTATATTATCCACGCTGTTTTCAGCATAAATAAAAAAAAGCCAAATAATTAAAAAAAAATAGGAATGTTGTCTTAACATGTTGCTTTAGGTGTTCAGATAAGGCATTCAGATCAAGGCAGTTATTTCTATGGCTAGACTTATATTGTCTCCAACCTTAGACCCCTGCTGTTTGGATGTGCTACTGTACAGTACCTGGGGTGATGATCTGTGACCCTGTTGTAGTGGGTGGCTGTTGAAAGGTATGTCTCCATTAAAGAGAAACAGAGATGCAGGGGGAAATATATAAAGTGGGTTTTTTTCTTGTTTTCAAAGGCAATATGCCTGAATGTCAGTATAAACTGTGAGCTCAACCCTTCATGCATGCTGAGAGAGAAGAAAATGTTCTGTGAAACATTTTAGTATCAGCTATTATGGAAGAATTTTGGCTTGTGACCTGCAACATGTGTACTGAGTTTGCATGTCACTGGGTCTCTTTTTAGCAAAGGAGCTTGTGCTGAACAATGTTATGTAATTGCTTCTGGACATCAGGTTTGGTTTGTGAAATGGAGAAGATGGACTACTTCTTTTAGAACAACTTGGTGGGCGTTTTTTTTTTTGTTATCAGACGTGTGTTTTTAGCTACTGATTGAACTGGTCGTTATCTAAGTTACACCAATAATGTAATAGGCTTTGCACACAGTAAGGTTTTTTCTTTCTCTTGAGATCTTTGGAGAAGTGAAATTCGATATATGGAAGATAAATCTAATTTAGGGCTACTATAATGATATCTGACCACAATTAGCATTTGAAGACAAGCAGGAGTGGAACTTTCTCTTCTGTGACAAAGCCTCTGCATATCCTAGGTGAACTGCTGCATCTTGTCATACAAACTTTGTGGCCAGTGGGAGATGAACGCTCTCAATTTACAAGGCCATCTGTAAGTAGTAAATGTGTGACAATGTGTGACTTGTGGCTATTCTACAGCAAGTTACTCCAAGTTAACATTCGGCCAAGTTTTAGAACAAAAAGAATACATGGGTTAATCACAGTAAAGCTTATGCAGTTGATGCATAGGAAGCTTTAAACACAAGCAAAGATAAAGCTGGTAAGTAGGGTATTTTAAGTGATAGCTTCTGTTTTGGGGCTCTTGCCCAAGGGACTTGATTATACTGTCCTAGGCAGAATGTCTGCTTTCTCTCCTGCTTCCCATTCACTGTATTCCAACTGTGTCAGCATGCTCAAGGTCTGTTTTTCAGTAACAGATGTGTTCTTCCACTTTTGCACAAAGTAACTGCAGCTGATACTTAATTATAAATATCTCTAAGAAGATATTTTTAAATTAAAGTGATATCAATTACTTCAAAATTATCACACGCTTGAAATATACACACTGCATTTATTTGTTTTGAATTGATGAATTGTTTATGGAGCACATACATACATAGCCTTTTGTTCCAAAATGAATGGGTAGAAAAATTTGGAAACATTAGCTGAAAAGGTTCTTTCCATTTCTAGCTTGCCTCTCCCTAGCTATTAGTCAGCTGTGCATATAAGAGCTCTGTCTGAATGAAAATAAATCAGTTGTGCTCATTAAAACTAGCTTGATTGTTGTCTTCCAGTTGCAAAGAAACTATTAGAAAGCTTTCTCCTTCCAATGGTTAAAAACCTCTTTCTGATTTCTAGCCTGAGTTTATTTATGGGCACTCTTTGTCTTTCTGACTTAAGACCTCATAAGGTCTTTTACTGAAACATCAGAACCTAAAGTACATAATAAAAAAAATATTTGCTCTACAGAAGAATTTTTAAGAGCCCAGTGAGAAGTCATCTATGGCAGGAATTCTGGTAATATCTTGAGTTGTAAGAGGAGAGCTCTGGGTTAAAACAAATCCGTTTTTATTTTCTCTTTCCTCTGGGGTGTTTAACAGTAATTTTCAATTACTAGAAGGAAAATATTTTTTAATACTTTTTTTGTCAGTGTGTCTGTTATCCAGTATTTCAAAACAGGCTGTGTTATATGTCTGAAACAGGGTTAGTAATCATTCTAACTAAGAAAATAAAATGGTGGTTTTGCAGGATTAGTTTAGAAATACCATAAATGGCAAGAGCATGTTGTATGACAGTTGATTAATTTTCTTGTGCCAGTAAAATAAATTGCTGACTTAGTAACTGTTAAATCACACTCGACTTCTGTAGGTCTCCTTGAACTCTGAAATTGGGAAATAAAAATGTTGGTGATAATATTGTAATGTCCAAAATTCTTTGCTGACTGAAAATAGTAGTTGCCTCAGAAAAAGACTTGGTCCAGATTTATTCATCTGGGCTAGATTTGGTGTCCCATACATTATATAGTAGGTAGATGCAAATAATCGGTTGTGCAGTATAATAGTCTGCAGAAATAGGATCATGGCAAAGGAAATTCCATTCACAGCCAGTTGTTGGTAATGTCCTGAACCAATTCTGGCTTTGTCTTCCTCAGTTGGCTTTTAATTTGCTTCTGTATGAAAAGCAATTGATACCAGCTTTTGAGACTGGTATTCATCCACTTTAAATGTCTGAAATCAAGAACTAAATCTTATTTCATGTTTAAACTTCCCTCTCATTCTGCATACAAGCTCAAAGCTTGATTACCGATACAGATTTTTGTCTTTTTGCCCTTCCTTAAACTGGAAACACTTTCTGTAAAAGATTCTCAGAAGTTTGAGGTATTGCAATTGTCATTCTGCTTCTCCAGAAGAGACTGCAGGAAGGACAGTGTGCCATTTACTAATTTCTATAGAACAAGTATTTTCATCTCGTAGCTCAGATGAAGCTGATGATCTCTTACAGGTGTAGATTTATTTTTTTGTTAGATTACATGGAAAAAAGAAAAAAAACATCCTGGTGTGAAATGTCAGCTGCTAAATTTATGAAACACTTACTGATATCCCCAAGGGTCTTCTGAAACTGTTAGTGCTGAACACTATTGTGGATATCCAAAATATTTTAGTAAACATTCTTGAAATTTCTCTGTAGCAGCAAGAAGTTGAAAACAAGAGCCACATGGTGAAAATTCATTGCTACTACAGCATGCAATAAAATGTTGTGCTCAGAAAATGAATTACCTTTAAAAACCATGAATAGGTCATTGTAGATTTCTGAGGAAGCCTTTTAAAGAAAGGATACTGATGAAGGGGAGCAATAATGCTTTGAGCTGATATTATTTCTTTGTTCTTGTGTAACAGTTGATGTGTGACTTCAAGCAGACAATAGAGTATTGTGAATTGTTTTTTCTATACATTGCTCTATGCCATTTGTTAGACCACTTTATTGCTCCCAGGTGTCTTTTCTTGCACCAATTAGCATCCAACATCTCCAGCTGAATCCTCTTGTTTTCTCCACTCCCAGCTATTAAATGCATGGGAGTAAGGTGCCCTTGTAGCTTCCTGTTCTCAAAGTAGGGTGGTGGTGGAAAAAGGCTGCTTGTAGTCATTACCTTGCTTCCTCTTTTTTTTTTTTTTTTGTCTCCTGGAGATCTAAAAAGTTAAAATTCCATGGGATATAGGTCTGAGTATATTGGTATACATCGTGTGAAGTAGCATGTTTGAAGGCTGAAATGAAATGAGGTGGAGGAAAGTTACTGCTACCAGGTACTCCCAAATGTGATTTCAATGAAATTGTAAAATGTCTATGAGATCTTTTCTTTTCCTGCTGTCTTCTGTACAAAAATACTTTTTTGTTTGGTTGGTTTATCATGTGGTCTAATATTGTGGTATTAGAAAAAATAAATTTATGAAAAAACACTTGAATGTTTCTACTGTAATAATTGCTTGTGAATATATTTCTGGAATTCTTAATAACAAATGTTGTGCCTAGTATGACGCTAAGGATTAACATTATACAAAAAAAGCTTTGAAGCACTACAATTACTGGAGCACTTTATAACTCTGCCTATCAGCAAGTAATTAAAAAAGAAAATGGTGGGCATGCTTTAAGGGAATAACAAGGATGAGAAAATTGCATTGTTTGCCTTCAGCAAGGTGATTTGGTAACCAAGTGCTGCATGTCAGACCTTTGCTTCTTCTTTTGACTTGTATGCAGAAGGTTTGAAAGAATCAAAATAAATCTCAGAACAGCAGTTAAGAGATGTGGTATAAACAGTTCATTTGAGCCAATAGTCCAAATGCTGAAGGTAACAGTGATAACTGGGAAGAGAAACAAAAAACAAGCAGGCATGCTTTTGGGTGTTTTGGAAATGGTGTTGATAGAATACTTCCCACCAGCCAGAAGTAATAAGCTTTTTTAAGACGATAGGAGAAAAAAGTGGTGAAACTTACTGAGTCATTCTGAATAGATACTTCACAGTGGATAATATATTCAGTGAAAGTAATCTTTTCTTGAAGTGTTTAATGGCATATTACAATCACCTCAAATGTATTTATTTTAAATGATTAGTGGAATAATATCGAAGAATAATTTTGAGATTTTAAATGACTTGTAAATATTTAATACTGAGTATTCAGATTTTTACATGCTATTTGTGTGACATTGTTGAATTTGCATAACAAAACTTCTGGGTTGTCTACTTGAGCAAAAGTGAAAAATAAGTTAATGATAGTATTGGGGGAAAGATGATGGCAAAAAACCTCCATGCTTCCTTCAGCATTCCAGCCCAGCCAGCAGAATTTATGCACAAATTTTCTAAGGAGCGGGAGCAGATGTAGAAAGTAGAACAACCAGAATGAAATCTTCATTAATGAACTCTTAAAATTCACCCCATTGGCAAAGTAGCACCTTACATCATTTTGTTTTAGAACTACCAGACAGTAGTTGGTATCAACAACTGTAGCACTGAAAATGGGGACAGCTAGTGATTTTGGTTGTGGGTTTGTTTTGTGTGTGTGTGTGTGGTGTTGGAGCTAGTTTTGGTTTTTTGAGGGCTTGTGGTTGGTTTGTTTTTTGTAGATTTGTTTGCTTGTTAGGCAAAGCAGTGGTAATCATAACATGGCTTGCAGTGACACAGCTAAAAGCTCTGGCAGGCTGTGTACTTCAGAGCTTCTCTGGGCATGGCATCTGTAGTACTAGAGGAGTTGGCAGTTGCCCTGTTAGACAACTGGTAGAGCCAAGAGATTTATTTCCAGTGATACTAATTGGAATATATATAGGATAGACCAACCCTCCTTAAGCTACATAACCTTATAAATAACAATAAACAGTATGAAGGCATTAATGATATCAATGCACACACACCATTAAGCATAATGTAGTTGTTTTGTCCTTGGACTTCTTGTTTAATCTTTGCTGTGCTAATAAACAGATTATATGTAGTTTTGTCCTTACCAAGTTTGAAGTCAGAACAAACCAGCTGATGCTGCAACCAGTCCAACTACTGACTTAAAGCTCTCTGTAATTCTGAGAAAATACGGGGGTTTTAACAAGTGTGGCAGGCTGGCATGGGTGGTTTTGTGCTTCTGGGAGTATAACTATAAGTGACATTGTCTTCCAGCTTTTTCTCACACATTCCTAGACATATATTAGGGGATTTGTCTAATAATGCTCTCCCTGACTTTGGGCTCAAAATTGAATGTTTACTCTAGAAAATACCAAATTCTCAATCAGTTTTTACTTCCATGTGTGTCAGTGTGATCAAACACTCTGTATCTTAGGTTTCCACTGGTGAACAGTATATTGGAAATCTTGTAGATAAACATGACGTTCTTACCATGTATGACATCATTCACCTTCAACTACAGCTTCTTTTTTAAAGAGCTTTTAAGCAAAGCCCTGACTTTGACTAAACAATTGAGTTTGCTTAAGTAGATTTTTTTTTTAGTGGAGTATAGGCAAGGTGCAGGTGGCATGTAAATTTGTATACCATTTTTTTTCTTCTGTCAGAAAGTACGTTACATTTACATAAAGAAAACCTTTAAGTAATGTAAGATCAATACTTTCCTGTTCATTGCAAAATTGGGGGAAAATAATAATAATTTAAAAAAAAAAAAAAGCCATCATATGCTAGATGAAAAATATAGCTGTCCTAAACAGCTTATGGGAGGAACGAGGAACAGTAGGTCTTTCTGGACAGTGATGCTATGGAAATACCTGTCAAAATGTATTGATTGTTTCTGTATAGCAGCTTGCTTCAAAGCATTTCTATTCTACAGAATCAATAACAACTGTTCATCAATCTTAATGACTGAAAATGGCAACTAAAAGTTTTAAGAGTTGGTGATTTATGATTTAAAATTCTACCCAAATTAGTCTTATGCCTGTCTACATAATAGAAGGATAGTTAAAAAAAGCAAACCTCAGCTTTACCTGATGCAGCTTTGTGAATTCCAAAGTGTTACTGCATTTAGTGTTTGCTATTTTGTTCAGTGCAGAATTTTATCAGTTGTTTGAATCTTGTGGGTTTTTTGTGCATCAATGTTTTGTGGCACTTTACTGAGTTAATATGTGGTAAATTGACAAATTTTCTACTGCTTTGCAATAATTAAAATCAATTAATTGAGCTGTTCCAGTGTTTGTGCTAAATACAATAGTGTGTTAGTACTTAAAAGCTTGACCAGTCAGTTTTCATGATTTTACAGCTGTAACTGTGGACTGTTACATACACAGTTAAAGTATTTCTTTTCATAATTTCTCCTTTAATAGCCTAACACTTTAGGAACCTTTTTTGGTTGAGTACATTTTCTCCTGCTCCCTGGTGCTTGGTAATGGTACACAAGTAAGAGGTACATATGAATTCACTGTCGCTTCTGCTTGTGAAAGAACAGTGTCATATATGCACTTTTGATGCTAGTGTAAGTATGATCACAGTGCACTCAGTATTTTCCTTGAGTGATTCTCCCATGCATAGCTTTTGTAATGGGAATCAATTTGGGGAAAACATGCAGGTGTAACTCACTATTGCATCTGGTTATGAATTTATTTCAGATTTTTTTTTCCCTCTTTGGTCATGTGTTCTATCCACACACACGTGCATACAACCCCCTGATTATCTTTGTGGCCTCTGTTGAACACGCAGCTGTATTGCAGTGTCTGCCTCAAACCCAGGTGGGTCCCAGACTGGTCATACTGTTCCAGATGTGGTGTCATGGGTGCTGAATAGTGAGAATAATCACTTCTTGCCACTTGGTAGTGACACTTTTGCTAGTCTGGTGGTATTTTTTTGGCCATCTTCACTGCAAGGGCTGTCTTTATTTCAGAAACTATATTCCAAAACTGTGATTTTAACATGCAGTCATGTTATAAACAGAGTTAAGCTACTGTTTTGAAGATTTTGGGTTTATACTCTCACTATTTAGAGATTTAAAAGTTATTACTCTTTTTTTCTTCTAACTCTTCCTCCCCCCTCCCCCCCCCGCCAAAAAAAAAATTCTCTTACTGGCACAGAGTAGGAAAACTCACTAGATCAGAATCTACATTCCTTTTGATTTGTTGGTAGTTGTTTTTTTCCCCACCAAATATACCATAGTGAAAATAAATCTCATTACCCTGAACTGACAAACACAAACTATTCAAAAGGCAACAGTTTATTTAAGCATCAAATCTTCTTATATGCCTGTCGATGTGAGTCACATCTGTTTAAATGTGTGAAGCGCATCAAAAGCTTTTATTAGTGTTTCAGGTCTCATGGTATAATCCTTGTCTGATTAGTAAGATTAAATGCCCATTGTCAAACACTGATGAAGTCGAAAGAATGTATTTCAAACCTGAAAGGTCACCTGAATTTAGGGAATTCCTTATCATGTACTAAATCCATGTCCATGGGGTATGAATTAATGGTTTCTGAACAGCTCACACCACTAAAGGTGCTTTCTAACCTTCTGCTTGTGCTATAGATACTGCTGAACAATGCTTGACAGTGTACATTTGACCCCAGTATAGAGCCTCAGCAGTCTGCTCAGCCCTGCTCAAACGTTCAGCATACTGCTGCTGACACACTGAAGCAAGGCTTTTAAGCTTTATGATTATTTTTTAATTAAGCCATCTTTATCATGTAAAGGGTTAGTCATTTGAATCCATTACCTCACTGATCTTCCAGATTTTACAGATATTAAACTGAAATATCTAAAATTCAGCAGAGCCAATAATTTTCGGTCCTGAAAGTTGGAGAAAAGAAAGATTATACACAGGCCCCCAACTTTTCAAAAGCTCACTGACAGGAACCAGCTAAAATGAGGAGGATGTGTACAAGTCATGCTTTAGTACATGAAAAGTGTCTTTGAACCTGTGATTACCAGTGAGAAGTCCTCTAATGATGGCCACATACACTTTTGTGTTGTACGCATACACTTGAGTGTACTAAGCACCAACTGGACTAGTGCATTTTGGCATCAATACATCTTATATATAAATAAATATACTGTCTAATGTTCCAAAGATGAGTTTGACTGCACGTCTCACATACTGGACTTTAAGACATGGTGAATCATGAAGGGATTCTAAAATAATGTGAAAGACCTTTTTTTGTTTGATTGTTTTGGGTGATTGGGGTTTTTTTACTTGACAATTAGAATGATCACAACTTTTGGCCAGTAAGTAGTCTGGAGGGAGTGCTGTAAAAATAGCCATGCATCTGCTGTCTGGGATGTGAAAACCTATGATGTTATATTGCAGCATGATACCGACAAATATAATGCAGGCTTTCCTATTTATCTTTCAGACAAATAAGACAAAGCAAAAATAGAAGCATTGCATTAGGAGACAGAAAGTAAATTTGGTACTTGTTCAGTCTGCTTTCTGAAAAGGAAGCTAAAATTTCACTTTGGTTACAAAAGGCCAGATGAGAATAAGTCAGTAGTTTAGTTACTGTTCTATCTTGATGTTAATTTGAGTTCTGAAAGCCTTGTAAAGAAAGAAGGGCCAATCTGATTGGCCAATCTGATTAACTGTTACAGTCCTTTTAAAGCAAATTTCTTATAGATTTCTGAAATACCACTTAAGAAACCATCTTCATTTTCAATATAATCAAGGTATGCTATTTGATTTATAGAGAAATCATTTAAGTAAAGCATTGGAATTAGTGCTGTACAATTTCATGTTTCATTGGAGACACTGGAAAGGAAAATAAATCCTGAGGGGAGAGAACTGGTGAAGCAAATGGAGAAAGGGAGAAAACAAACTGTTTTGTTGTGCAAGGGGCTGTGTTTGTAGTGTGAAAAGGGTTGATGAAGATGAAAGGTGATGGGGTCTTGAAGATGAGTTAAATTTGAAAAAGATAATACAGTCTTTATGTATGCAGAAAGCAAATGATATTTCTGTTGTTCTGACTGTTTGTTACTATGGTAATGAGAAGGGTTGACCAGTAAGTTGAAATTCAGCAGTGTTAAGATCTGTTTATTAAGCTGTATATAGAAAGACAATTTCAGAAAAGCAGGGGCATCTCTTTAGTTAATACATGTCAATTTTGTGTGTATTTTTATCCTCTTTAGCCATATTTTCAACTCTCTTGAATATCAATAGCATCTTTTTCCTCATGTGTCTTACTTTTGTTTTCAGATGTACAAATTGGTTTTTTTTCCTCTCAACATAAAGGATATTTCAGTTTCCACTGCTTCAAAAAGCTTGTTGGTAAAGTTCTTCTTTTTTAAATATGCAAAGTCTGTATGAGACTAAATTACAAACATGTCTTGCACCAGTGTCTTTAATGGGTGCCTCTTTATTAGAGGAGACTCTGAAAAATGATTTATACAGAGCTATGCTGTATAGCTGCATGGAGTATCAGCAAAGAAAGGCTAGATAAAATAGGTAATTTTTAATACATGTACTTATGAGTGTTGGAGTGATTTTTTTTTTTTTTTTAGAAGTATTTTAAAGAGAAATTTACCTGAGTTAATCAGTTAATGTGATTATGTTGATACAGTACAGTTACATCAGTGTATTATATTGCTGCCATGCATTATAACTGTGCGTATTGATAGTAGGATTGCTCTTTGTCAAGTTTAGAGTGAAGCCCTGTGTTTCTTATGGACTCTGCAAAAGTAAAATGTAATTCTGTCTTGAGTTTGGAAGGTAGGTATGTGCATGTGTTTCTCAAGCAAGCCACCTCTTATACAACCGCCTTGTGTTTCTCCCAAAGTCAGGGTGAATGTCTTAGCATTAATTTAATCATAAAGGCCAGTCCTCCAAAATGCTGCAAGAAATTAAGGTCACAAGATTTTAGACTAAATTGAAATTTTGAAAGGATGTTGTATTTTGGGCTCGCTTTACTCGCTTTATAGATTTTTAACTACTCATTTATTTTATGTGATGCTTCAAAACTTTTCCTTGTTAACATAAGGGCTGAAGCTATTTGAGCTTTTTTAATCCAATCTTCTGATATTGGTCCTGGCTGTGTTCCCTCCCAAATCTTTGTGCACCCCTAGTCTGTTTACTCATGGGGTGGTCTGAGCAGCAGACATTGTCTTGGGTCTGCTAAGTGCTGCTTAGCAGTAAAAAAACCATCTCCCTATTATCCACACTGTTCTCAGCATAAATCCAAAGCGCAGCCCTGTCCCAGGTACTATGAGGAACAGTAACTCTGTCCCAGGCAGAACCAGCACAACCAAGAACAGGGCTTTAAGAGAAACAGAGAAATCACAAGGGTCTGTCTTGTTTCATGCAACTGCTAGAAGAAATTGCCTATTCTTCAGAAGCCCTCTGTAGCTGCTTTTCTATGTCTCCTTGTTTTTTTGATAGCCCTAAACAGGTTGATAGGATTGTAGAAAGGTCATTGAAATATTAGATGACTTTTTTAGGTACCAGAGGTATTGTTTTGAACTGAGTTGTCACTGTTTCAGATAAGTAACAAATTCAAGTATCTTTTTCTAAATTTATTTAAGAAAAACTAAAGCTGATACACTGGTGGTTGTAAGGAACAGGAGTAAGGAAGAAAAAATACTTAGAACTTAAGCATGCTTAATAAACACCACACTTCATTTCTGTTTAAAGACTTTAGAAGTAAGCTCTGGAACCTTAATTATCTGTTTCAGGTTAGTTTTGATTATAAATATAAAGAATGGAATTCTGCAGGTCTAAGGCATCGCGTAGCTCATAAGAAAGTGGATAAATATATTGGGCTATGGACAGGAGTTTTGTGGTGTTACTGTTTAATGTTGTTTGCACTGTTTGTGCATCAAAAGATCAGACAAGGAATAGAAAACATAGAATTATCTCAATTGGGTAAAATCTAAGGTTCATCTGTGTTCACTCCAGTCTCTTGAAGCCAATCAATAATGGAATTTGTTGGGGAGTATAACAGTAGAAGAGCATGGTGAGTGCTTTCCAGGACGCTTCTCAGACATAAGCTTGTCCAACAAAATAATACACAATTCCTGGTGTGAGTGCTGTTGACCTGCAAACCTGTGCCAACTTCTGGAGCTTGAAGACAAGGTGTAAAATGTTTTCTAAACCCTTGGGAGGCTCCCAAAGCTGCATTGTTGTTTTGGATTACAGGTTGAAGGCGGTGATCCCTCACCCTCTGGCACCAGAAGACTGCAGAGCAAATCCTTCTCTGTGGGCAGTTCTGTTGTCAGTTTTGTACTTCAGTGTCACTGAAATGTCAATGGTAACCATGATGTTTACTGCAGACATCCTGACCAAGAGTTGGGAAGAGCTGATACACAGTTTTGATGACTCTTTTCACATAAAAACAGTAAAAAAAAATATTTCTTGCACTCCAGTTACTGTTGTCCTTTCTCTTGTAGGCGAATGTATTGGAAATATTGCTTGATTTATTCTTTAAAATTTATTTCTGTTCCTTCATTTCAGAATACTGAAGTGGAAAGTTCTTCTTATTTCCTATGTGTTTTGATTTAGTGGTGTTTTGGGTTTTTAAAACTACTATTATTACTTTAAATCACATTGTATTTATTTGTTGGGAATAATCTCCCAATGATGTGTTAAATCTCTTCAAACTTTACATCTGGTTATCTGTAAACATTTTACTGTGTCAACAACCCTCAGTTGCTGATAGCCTCATTTTTTTGGTCTTTGTTCACAGGTAGTTTGTCTGAAGTCAGTCCTTTCATCATATTACCTCTTTCTAACTCTCCAACTGCTAGCAGCTATTCCAATTTGTGACTGTGAGACAAGCTGTTAACACAGCCTTTGTCATTTCAGTTCTTCACACTTTTTTCTTTGTAACAGGCTTTGCCATTTCAATTTTTCGTACATTTTGTGTATGTGCTTGTCTTTATGTGCTACATGTGCCGTGACTGAAGACTCATGTTAGCAGGCACCTGTCATAGGCCTCTCATTTATAAGAGCATACTGGTTTAAAAAAAGAAAAGAAAAAATAAAAATGAAATAGGCCCACCTCCAGCCTTGGGGATAGGGGGGAAAAAAAGCCAGCCTTGGGGATAGGGGGAAAAAATAAGCCAATAAAACCCAGCTGCAGTCAGTGTGGTGGGTTGTGCTCATGAAATACAAGGTTGCTGCAGTTTGTCAACCAGACTGGAGAACACCATTTCCCTGTCCTGTTTCACCAGGTTAATCGGTTGAAAGACTGATTTTGTTGCCAGATAAAGAATAAAAATTGTAACGCTGAACTTCTAGTGTATTTAGAGGAGGTGTACAAGGGATGAAGGATGTATGATAAAGGTAACAAAAAGAGAACTTGGAGGTGTTACATCAGTGTAATTTCCCAGCATTTATTGTACCCCCTTTGCAGCATCCAGAGCCATCACCTTCTACCAACAAAATGGACATGAGCTCTTGAGAACGTTTTGGTTAGATTCAGAAATCTGAAGAGCAAAACACACAGGGAAGAATAATGATGGATAACGTTTCAGTAACTAACTGCTGCATAACTGGTACAGGTGATCTCTAAGAGATAACATCTTCTGCAGGAGAGCTTGTAAAAATGGAATTAGTGTCCGTACCCTACATGTATTGACTGGTGTGACTGTTACAGCTGGCATAGTATGGAGAAGATGAATTTGGGATTAATTGTCTCCAGTATAATACAAAAAGCCCTTTAAATTTGAGAGAAACATAAGCAAGAATTTCATTTAAAAAAAATAAAATTGCTTGAGACAAATCAGTTTTTCAAATAAGATGCCAAAATTTTAATTTGTCTTGGGTTACCAGCTATTGTAGTTAGTCAGGGGAAGTTAAATATACTCTTCAGTTCTCAAAGATCTTTCTCTCTTTAGCAGTTCCAAACCACAAATAAAGTCTTTGAGCAATGTCTTAGTGGCAGGATAACCCAGAAACAAATTTTTGTTAGGACATGAAAAAGCATCCCCTTTTCAGATTTCTAAGTTGTCAAAGATGTCTACCTGGAAAATCTAGATGAAAAGAAGACATAAAAGAAGAGCAGTTCACAGAATATCCAGGAATTTTAGGTGGTAGCTTCCATTTAGCATGATGCAGCAGTTTTATCTTTTGGATTGGTGACATAGGTATACAGTAATGCATTTTGAGTTTAAAAACTCTGCCTTGAACTTCTAGAGTGGTCATTTTTTTCTGAGTGTCCAAATGGAAGGTATTGAAACAGTTCACCTTCTCGTATTTGTTCAAGACAAAGTCCTGCGCTTCTAGCACTGACCATGGTATCCATTTTTGCCAATATATTTATTATAATATTAACTGATGGGTCAAAGGCAGCCAGAGGACTCAGGTATATGTTTTATAACAATTCTGATGTTTTTCCTTGATTCTTAAAGAAAGCGAAACCGACTTATGTAATTTTCTGCAGCTCTTGCTATTGTCATCTTTGTGCAGGCTGCTGCCCTCATTTGCTTCCTTCAGCAATCATCATGCTTTGTCTTGTGTTGCTGCATTGTGCCAGTAATTATAATGCTTTCTTTAGAGTTCAGAATACATGGTCTTCAGTAATTGGGCAATAGTTGACTTGGAACAAATGGCTAATACAAGTGAGTTAATATTTAATTTTTATTCCAGTGCTTTTACTTGGAAGCCATGCATGATGGTGTTCAGTCATTAATATTTCTCTATATCTTCAAGTAATTTTTGGCAGAGAAAACATGTTATATTGGAATTCTGGAGGAATTCCATTTCAGTTTGGCTCCCCTGGAGCTACTAAAACCTGAAATACCACAGTGTGGAACAGTATTCAGTGGGTCATCAGTATAAATTTTCTTGTTCAATTTGAAAAGGAAGAGTTTGAGTTGAAGCAAGACATGGAAAGTGGGCCAAGCAAGAGTTACTGACCATAATGAGCATTAGGCATAGGCTCACTGAGGCCATGCTTCTTTGGGAAAAGTGTAGAGAAACAAAGGAGTTGGACAGAAGCCTTGCAAACTAAATGAATCCTAAAAGTTCATCTGGCTTCTCTGCTGTGTAAGAGAAAATTAGTCTGGACACGTATGGAGACTGCATATTTTCTATTATATTTCTATGTTCCTTTCTTAAGAAAATTGTTTGCTTTGTTGTTTTTAGCTAAAAAATGCTTGAAGGTAAGATTGGTAAGTGCTGGTAATGAGCTGCTATAAATTGATGGGCTGTTTCATGGTTACGGACATAATAGTTGAACTTAGAAAGAGATGAGGATGATATAAGAGAGGGTAGGGGTGAAATCATCCCTGTGGTCTTGATGCACTGTTGACTCCTGAATGTACAAGATTTATTTTATTAGGTCATTTAATGTGGAGGGCTTTTTGCTGTGTCCCTGAAATTAATTATACTACAGAAAGATACTCAGTGGGTGGGTGTGGGTGCCAAGATGAACTCCTGAATACAAAAGCAACTGCTGAAACCTTGCATGTTTGTTGTTCTCTTTTCTTAGCAGCATGTAGGTCTCCCACCTACACTGAGCTGGCTGACTGTGAAATCCCCTGGTGCCCTGTGGAGGGTGTATGGTCAGTGAATGTGTTGGCTTTGGAGTAAGGCTTCTGAAACCCACTCAGAAAACCAGCAACAGCAAAAAAAGAAGTCTGTGAGTATCCAGGAGAAGAAAAAAAAATTATGACTTCTGGTAACATCTGAGTGTGCAATATTACTGAATGGTTTCTTTGTAGGGAGCAGTCTGAGTCTTGCATTTGAATGTCCTCAAATTTGCTGTCGACTGCTTAGAAATAAATTTTATATCACTTCTTAAATCTTGAGGTGTTCTATCTTAATAACCTGCAAATATCATTATGTGACTACTTAATTAATGTGTATTGCCCCATCTTTACAGAAATAACATCAGCTGTTTTCTATTCCTGACCTCTTAATGCACAGTCTTCAAATTGACATGTTAAGTATGTGTTTAAAAAAACCCCAACAAGACAAAAGCTGAAAAGACAGTTGTTTGGATGCCAGGATATTTTCATAAATAATCTTAGGAAACAGATAAGGAATTAAAATCTGTGCTCTACAGAAGCTATAGAGCATGGGATAAGATCATCTGGATGAATTATTCTTTTGCCCACCTTCTTATACAGTACTAGAAACTGCTATAATTCTCATTCTCTGTTGTGTTTTTTCTGTGTTACTCTGTTTTCTAAGAGGGACATTTTGTTATGATCTTACTGAAGAGACCGCAGCATTATACTCCACTCTGGTTACTGTGTAATAATATAATTCTTAGAATAATTTCTACATAAATATTTGATTTGAATGAGGAGGGAGGTGGTTCTAGACAGCCATTGACAATTGGTACAAACAGTTGAGAGCAAAATTCAGATTTTGTCATAAGTCTAGTCTTGTGCCCAGATAACTTGAAAAACTTACATGGTCACCAGCAGTACATCAAAATCAAAAAGGTGCTAAGATTGAAGGACTAGTTTTCACTGAAGAGGTCAAGATGAATCTTGATCTTATTTGGTTGTAATTAATGATGACTGGAGAAGTGTGGCAAGTTGTAGAAAAAAAAGATTTTGTAACTTGTGAGCAGGTGATACACCTTCAGTCTCTCTAAAGCCCAGGAACACAGTGTTCTTGCTGCTGTCTGACTGCTGGTTTTGTATTCAGCAGGTAGCTCTGGCAGTGTCTATATGGCTCCATTTTGTATGTCACGAGAGGAATTGTAGGCTGTAAGTTATGTGAGAGTGTAATTTAAAAAATAAAATAGCATTAATGAACTGCTTGTAGAAATACACAATGTACTTAAGATAGCCTTTGTGTTGTTTATTATAATAATTTTTCTGTGCTTTTACCACACTTGCTTTTGCTAAATCAGCAGTGTTTGTATTCATGTGTCAAAAGTTCTACACATAAAATAATTTGAGGACAGAGCTTGTCACTATAAATGGGTTTTTGGGCTGTAATGTTTGTGTGAAAAGGGTGGGACAGTGTCTTTGTGGGTAAATAAGAACCAGTTTTGCTCAATACCACCATGTAAGCCCATCCTCTAGCAGTGCATCTCACAAATTGGCTGCTCTTTCTTTTTTTTCCTCTTTTTTTTTTTTTTTTTGAGACTATCAAGCAGCTGTGGAAAAGGAAACATTCCACTGTAGTAGGAAGATGAAAAAAGAGGCTGGCAGTTGGCATCCTTAGAAAGTGAAATGAAGGTTCTGACTTGATGTGCCCTTAGTGTATGTTACTAGTGTGGGTAAGTATTCTGGCAGAATTGCTTTTAAAGAAGGTGATGCTCCCCAGATGATTTAGTGTTCTGATCAACATTGTGATCATAACTACTTTAGTTTGCCTTTATTTACTAATGATATCTATAAGTAAAAATGCTTTTCCACTATGAAAAGTATAGAACAAAGGACTAGGATGTCAAAGATGTATGACTTTTGTTTACCTCTTGCCCCACCTGTTACTAGAGGCTCAGATAATGATTTTGGGTAGTTGCTTCTACTTTGATAGGTGTAGGCTAGGCAAAGCAGATGATAAATTGTTATGAATATTGGGAAAAGAAAGCCAGGTGATAATGTGAAATAAATTAATAACCTGTTTCCTTCCATACTCAGACTCTCCTTTGAGATGTGACTATATCTCTTTTCCACTTACATTTAAATAAAGACATAAAATTTGGTATTTAGTTCTGTTAGTTCTGAGATGGACAAATATATTCAGTAACTTCAACAACAATAACAAAAAAAAGCTGAATTTTAAGATTTTTTTTTTAATGTCCTTTAAAGAAACAATAACAGCCATGAATGTCCTAACACAGGCCAAGCATCTCTCATTTTGAACTTCTGAGAGATCTGCTCTTTCATTAGGGCCTTTGCAAGTGTTTATCGCACTGAGATGTGTAATGCATAGAGAAACATTCAAGAGAGGAAATATTTTTACTACCCCCAGGCATTTAGTATGAGTCCTCATATGCATTTTAGGATTAGAGATTTCCCAAAATAGTTGCATGTTCAGAGAAAATAGTAACCAGAAAGATCAATGTTGATGCAGTTTATCACGCTGTTAATGTGTACAGTTAGCAAGAGTTAATAGTTTCCATGTTATGATGGATCCAGCTATGATGGAGATAGTGTATCACTTAACCTTTGCTATAATCTGAGAGTGTACCTGTTGATCATATGACTTCATTTGCTGATAGTGTATGATAGCTTTTGTCATGTACTGCAGTTTGGCTTCTGAAATGTAATTTCAGTGTGATACTCAATTTCCCCCGCATTATTTTACTTTCTCATGTAATTCTTGGAAGCTTTTGTGTTCTAGTTATGTAGTTTTACATCCATGAGGATGAAATTGAAGAGAGAACTATTTATTTTTATTACCTTAGGTATCTGAGATGAGGTCTTCCTTTCATGTTAGGCTATATTATCAGGAGCATAACATGTGGGGTTTTTTAACCTGTCTGTTTTTTTAACCTATCTAAGAAATTCTTAAAAAACTTATTTATAATGAGTGTCTTTTTGTACCTAACAGATAAAGTCTGGCTGAAGCTAGACTGTTGAGTCACTGTGGATACACATCTTCCAGGATCACTGCTTAAACACAAATCAGAAAATCCTCATGTCTGTGATGTTCAGATATTTATTTACTTTTAAAGTTTATGCAGTCTCTATTTTAATGACACTCTGTGGTGGTGTTACACTAGTGTCACCAAACAGCCCTTAGAGCATCTGTGCTTGGAGCTTTTGGTAAATAGATGCATGGAAGTTCTTTTCATTAGGACACTGTCCTATTCTTGTACTATTTATGATGAAGAGAACTTACAATGCAGTTTAAAAAGGCCAATATTACATTAATTTACCTCCTTTCCTTCCAAAACTGAGTATGAAGTGTCATTATTTACATCTGGAAGATAACATCTTTTTCTATGCGCAATAACCTAGTTATGAAACAAAGTAATACAGAATTTTCTGTTGGGAATGATAGCTGAGGCTGTGAATAAGAAGCCTTTAAGCTTTAGGTGATATATTCAGGAGAAAGATAAGAGAATTTGATTCTGAAATACTGCCACACAGTTTCAAACCCTTTCCCTGGTGCTTTTTTTCCTTCCTTCTTTTTAAAGTTGGCTTCCTTGCATCAGACCATTCCTGTTGTCTCCTGGAAGAGGGCTTATCTAGGGACTCTCAGAACAAAGCAATGTAAGAGATCAGGTCTGAGTGAAGATTCTGTGTTTCAAAGTACAAACGACTAATCACAAAGGAATGTGGACTCCAAGGCACCCTAGCAGTCTGCCTGGACCAAACATGACTTTGTTTTCTTAAACAGTCAGTCCCCATGTGTAAGTGCCTACAGCCCCTTCATCAGGGCTCTATGTGCAGGTCTGTGTGCAGGTAGAAATTTCTCTTGCATTAAATGAAGCTGTATGCTGCTCAGGTCTGTATCTGTCATCAGCAGGATGATTTGCTTTAGTATTCCCAGCTTCTGCTTCTATTTGATTTGGGATTTTCCTATTATAAGTGAATTTTCTTAACGATGAATGTCCTGATGTTGTCTATGCTTTTAAAAAGTTGAATCCCCTCCTGCTTATAAGCTCCCTTCAGCTACTGGAAGGCTGCAATGAGGTTCCCCTGCAGCCTTCTCTTCTCCAGGCTGAACCAGCCCAGCTCCCTCAGCCTCTCTTTGTAGGGCAGGTGCTCCAGCGCTCTAATCATCTTTGTGGCTCCTCTGAACCCTCTCCAACAGTTCCACATCTTTCTTGTATTGGGGGCTCCAGATCTGGACACAGGACTCCAGATGGGGCCTCAGGAGGGCAGAGTAGAGAGGGACAATCTCCTCCCTGTCCCTGCTGGCCACCCCTCAAACAAAAAAAAAGTTACAAATCTTTTAATAAATTTCATTATAAATTACAGTTTCCCAAAAAACAGGTTCTAACGTATAAAATGGGAGACAGGCTGGGAAGGAGCGGGGGAAGCACCAATGAGAACCTCTTTCCCCACAGGAAAGAAGTAAGAGAGACAGAAAGGTTCTGAAAGACATTTATTGGGGAAAAAAACAAACCAAAACCTCTGACAGTAGTTCAGTAATCCAGCTGGACCAAGGCAGCTTGGTCACCTGTGTCCGCATGTGAAGAGGTGGCAGCCATCACTGCAGGCCAGCCATGAGGAGATGTAGTTCCCAAAAGGCACTACCATGGCGGCCGCTGAGCCCAGACTTCTTCTTGACAATGTTGCTGATGTTTTTCAGCTGCTTGTAGCACAGCTTGCATTTATGGAGCCGTTCCTCCCTGGTGATGTCCACCCCGACAGATGGTGGGGCAGCAAGGATGTCTGTGATCAGTGGCAGGAATCTCTGGAGAATGAGTTTCAGGGAGGAGCAGCCGGTCTGCACGTAAATTTCGTATTTACTCTGGAGCAGTTTCTCTATCTGCGGCAGGACTATAGGACACAAATCCAGCTTCCAGAGAGATACTTTTTGATTGAGAATGTTCAAGAGGTCCACAACAACAGACAGGTCGTTGATTGCCACTGCAGACTCCACAGAGTTCTTGATGTCACCGGTGTTCCACATGGCCCACACGGTGTCCAGGTTCTTGCGGTGGCTGGTGAGTACCATGCACATGGTCTTGTGTCCTTTCCTGATTTGGGATATGGTTTCCTCATCCACGAGCTCTATCTGGCTTTGGTTTTTCACAACTGGTAAAAAGTCGGAGGCCTTCAGGCCAATGGGCTTGCTCCTGGCTGCAGGAATCACTGATGGCTCTGTTCTGGTCAAAGGAGTTGAGGAGGCAATCGGTGGCCTCTGAGCTGAATCAGGAAGTTCTTGCTGTGGCAACAGGGTCTGGACATCAGCAGCCTGGCTGGGCCTCACTGCTTCCTTCGCAGCTACGGGCTCATCCTCAGGGGGGGCTGGAAAGGGTTCATTGTTCCGAGAGAGAGTTCGACAGATAGCATTCTTGGGCTGGAAGATCACTTTGTAATCCTCCGGGTTCTGGATCTCAGCCTTTGATTCCTTCTCATCCCGGTCATCTTCACTGTTGTGACTACGTCTTCTACTCTCTGAGTTGTGCTTCTCTCTGCTCTGTGGCTTACTGCAGCTAGTTGAGGGCCTGTCATAGATGCCGTGAAGGGAGGACCCCGTGGGGGTAGGTGGCATGAGAGGCTCATTATCCCGGTTCAGTCCATGAGGAAAAGAAACTGACTTTATGACTCTGCTGAGATCCACAACAAAGGAGGACACTGTACTTTGTGCAAAGGAAACTCCTATCAGCTGGCTGTTGCAGATAGATATGTCAGCTACTTTTCCCCAGTTCACTATGACCACATCAAAACAGCGTTCTGGCTCCCAGCCGTACACACGCAGCGAATCCTGAAAGCCACTATACAAGCAGCAGCCGTCTGGATTGAAGAGCACACACCTGACAGGAGTAACGTCCTCTTCAATACAGCTCACAACTTGAAACTTCTCCAAGTCCCAGAAGCGAACAGTCCTGTCAGAGCTGCCAGAAGGTATTCATTGGGATGGAATTCAACAGCAGTTACTGGGCCAGTATGACCTGTAAACTCAAACATTATCTTCCCAGCAGCCAGATCCCACAACTTTATAGTGTGATCATCAGCAGCAGAAGCTAACCATTTCCCATCAGGACTAAAGCGGAGACATCGAACAGCTTCTGTGTGACCCTTGTACCTGAAGACACAGCCTTTTCTTCTAACATCCCAGAGCTTTATGTTTGTGTCCAAAGAGCCAGACGCCACAAAGCTTCCGAAAGGATGGAAGTCCAGGCTGCAAATATTCGCTTTGTGCCCAAGTAAGGTACGAAGAGTTTTGGCAGCTTCCAGGTCCCAAACTCGAATGAACCCTGACTGGGACCCTGCAACAATGAGTTCCTCATTTGTGTTGATCTGTAAGCTCTCAACGGGTGTTGTATGGCCTGTCAAGCTCATGATGCATTTGGGCTTGTTAACTGACCATATGTTGACCCGACAATCATCTCCTCCGGTTGCCAGCAGCTGGCCTGAACTCTTCCCCAGGACTAGAGAAGATACGTTGCTGCTGTGGGCCGTGATCTCTTGCAGCTTCCAGGCCGTCTTAGTGGTGATGGCCATGGCCATAGCTCTGACAGGCAGGGCAGAGCTGCCTTCCTCCTCCCAGCCAGGCTCTGCCGCCCGGCCCTGCATGGGCTGTCTCTCTGTTGGCGCATCCTACTGCCACTGGGACATCCACCCGAGCGTCCCTGGCCACCCGCTGACGACCATCACGGTAGCCATGGGCCTGGGCAGGGAGGGGGAGTGGTGGGAAGCACTCCTTGGGCTGCTGCAGCCTCACAGGGCGACACCCCGGGGATGTTTAGAATGCCGGAGGTGGTGGGGCCCGCTAAGCCTCCCCGGTGTAACGGCATGTAACGGCACCTACCACCCCCGGCCCAGTCGTGCCGCCTGACACCCGGCCCCTCAGGACTTAAGTTTTATTTTCTGAATAGTTCAGTGAGGTGAATATATCCCTACTTGCATATTTTTCTTTTTTATTTTGTCAGTTTGCCTGAAAGAAAGCGTATACTGCCCATTAGAATCACTGTACAGAGGATTTAAAGCTCCAGAGGGTCCTGCTGAATTGAGCTTTATGTTGGCATAAGTATCTCAATTTTGTCAGTAATTTACATATAAGGAGAGTTCAAGTACTTGCCCCCTTTTCCCCTCCTGTCCTTGAATTGATAAATCTGCTTAGTCAGTGTAGAAAATTCAGCAAAGCTAATGCTTTTTGATCTCATGTTAGTCTCAGTCAAAAGCCTCCCAATATACAGAAACAGTTGTAGTCTCACTGGTGGGGGAGTTCCTTACTTTGTGGAAGTAGATATGGTGTGTAAATCGTGAAGCAGTTGTGCGCAGGAAATTAATTCTCTGGATTCTCAGAATTAAGTCTTTGGATTTGCACTTGCCTGTCGAGTTTAGAAGTTGAATGGTAAGTCTTTTGACTTCCTAAAGAGAAGTGTACTTTTTTCTGGAAGCAAGAGGTAACTAGTAAAATAAGGAATAGAATATGCTAGAATAAAAAAATTCTGATTTATTTATCTGATATTTTCAGAGTTGTAATTTTCATGTCATTAGTAGATATGAAAATTACACAACTGTGGATGGATTTTTTTAATGTCATATTTTAAAATAGCTAATTGAAGACACTTTTGATGTGGGGTAAAAAACATCGTGGGTTTTTTTTTTAAAATAAACCTTCTTCCATGGTTTTAAATTTCCTGCATGACATGTTAGATCTGAAATTTTGTCAAATTACACCTGTCAAAACATACTGAATAATGTGACAGTACATGAAACAAGTGAAGCAACATGACATGATGTATCAAATATAATGCTTCATGTAGAAAGTTACAAACAAATACTTGGATTTTACCAAGAATGTTGATGTACTTGTAGCATGGTATGTTGAATAGTATTTATTTTGGAGTTAGGTGTATGGGTACATATATTGATGCCATGGGAAGACCTGTGTATGGTTATTTGATTAATTTCATGAGGATTTTGAGAAGCTTTGTGCTTTAAATATCTCTGCTGATGTTCTGTTTTCTGTTTTATTTTTCTTTCTTCTGGTGTTCTGACTTGTCCAGATTTAATTGCAGTGACATGTCTTTCTACATGGTATGTGTTATATGATAGGTTCTTCAGCCATTGACTTTTGAAACTAAATATGAACCTTTTTCATGTGTTACTAAAGTTTTGAGTCTGTATACCTGTAAGTGTTAGGCTCTGAATCTCAAGTGAAATGCCATAAAAGGGGAGCAATGACTTCGTGCTGATTTCTGTTGCTCTCTTTTACTCTTGTTGTGCATGGTCCAGAATACAGCATCAGACATTGTGTCCAGTACTTACCTGGTACTGGATTGATGGAAGGTAGGCAGATACTACAGTGTTTGCCCTCAGAAACACCTGACTTTGTTCATCTTCAGCAATTTTCTTATTTTTTCATAAGAAGCCTCAGCCTCAGCTTGAGGCTTCTTAAGTGGTTTCCTGTAAAACTGAAAATGAGTTTTTAAATGTTACCCTTCATTTATTTTACTTGTTCTAATGCTGTCCAACATATAGTCAGATGTATTTCTATATTACAAATGAAAAATATGTAATGCTGGATTTCTGTTACAAAATTATTTATTTTAATGGAGTCATGATGTAAATCTGAGGGGAAGTCAGTATTACAGTCAGGTTTTTTCCTTTTCAGCAAGTATGTAGAATTGATACTAGATCTGTAATTAAAATGCCAGATGGAACAATAAAACCTCATACAAAGAGAACTAGTCAATAATGAAATGCTGCAGAGCTCTGAAAAAAAAGCTAGCAATCATAAAATGTGGGTACTGCTGTAGAAGTAAACAAGACCTTCATATGCAGGGGAAAAAAAGATAAATGGATGTAATTCCTTAGAAAAATATCAGATGAGAAATCTGTTATGAGTTACAGCTAGAAAATACGTATTTTAGACTTGAAATCTTTGCTATAATATATATTTTAATTTTACTATAATATTTTATTTCAAATTTACTGTAATATTTTAACTTCCTATTAAAAATACAGGATATGAGTTTTTATATTTAGGTAGATGTGAATCATCTTTGTAAATACATGTGGGTTTTTTTCCCATTACAGGATTGTTATATTTCTGAAGTACATTAAAGTGGGACTTGTGGAAATCAACCTTCTCCCATGGTTTTATTTCCTGCAGGGCATACAACATTTGTGTTTTGTCAAATTACACCCCCCATAAGACCAAATGGCAATATGGAAACTGCATTCAGATACTAGAACACTTTAGTCATGGATCTACGTAATTTTAAAAATGATTAGACTTTTCTATAGGAGACAGAATGGAGTCATCTGCTCTCTTGGGGCAGTTCTGGATGCACTTGCACTTCCTGTAGAACTTTATTAAGCACAGAAAAAACACTCAAAGTTCATTCTGTTGTTTGGGACAAAAGGTTGGTCATATTCCATCTTTTATACAATGTTATCTTCAACAGTCTTTATGTAGCAGCTAGGCAGACTCTAGGCCACAGTGGGAAATTTTGGGCTAGAGTGAAAACATCTAACCCAGTGAATTAGTTAACCTCCTCGAAGTGTTGGGTGGTTTATGCTTCCTTAATGTAGTGAGTTGTTTTCATACCCCTTTTGACTCCTTGTTTTGTATGCAGAAAGGGTGTTCCCATACATTTTGGATGATTATTAATGATTTTTACCTTGTTAATGTTATACAGCAATTTTCTTCTGTTAATTTTTAATGTCTGTCTTTAATTTTCTTCTGATATGTTGTAGGCTTTAAAATTATTTTTCTCTAAAGAGTAACTGCTTGTCTTTAAGCTCTTCTTCTACCATTTTTGAATGTGCAAGTTCACTGAATTTTAGTTCACTGCAGGATACCTTTGGCAGTGCAGGTAAGGATTCCATGGCACATTCTATATGACCTGCTTCTATCAGTAAGCTTGGAAAAGAGTGTATTTTCTTTATGTGTATGCCAAGGAGGTACTTGTACATTGTAACCATGTGATGTGGATAGAGGGATAAAAGAAAATGTGATCTGGTTGTTCATCATATACCCCATATAAGTGACCACCCCGTGGATTACGTATGAGTAGATACATTGCAGCACTACAGTTCTTACAGTTCCTTTTGGGTTTTGGCAGTAATGGTGATTGGCGGCTCCACCTGTCTAAAAGTAGAAGATGAAACAATTGTCCGTACATCAGTGCCTGTGCCAATTAAAAACTTCATGTCATGCATAATAGCAGTCACTTTTTGTTGTGCTGGACAGTGTTTACCAGGATTTGCATTTACAGATTAGGAACTGTGAGTGTATGGAGGTGGGAGACATGGGTTGGTTAAATAGGGACAGCAGAAGAGTGTGAGTGTGCCTTTTGGAGATGCAGGGGTAATTCGTAAGAATTGGGAATAAGTGAAAAAATGGTTTTGGCAGTTGAGACTGAGAGGCTGAAGAAGGAAAAGGAGGAGGTGTAAAGGTAAGTTTACAGCTGAGCATAAGCAAAGCTACTAATAGAACTCCAACTTTGCTTCATACAATGTTAACTTTGAACATATTCTATACTTGAGTTATGTAGTGTTGGATGTCAGCTCCAAGTAGTACTTTTGTACTGTGTAGAAAGTCTTGATAAAAATCAAGATGAAGATAAAAATCAGCTTGTAGTTTGCTACGTGAAGAAATAAGTACTAAACTAGGTCCAAGCTTTGGGTATTATTACAGTAGAAATGCAAATAGCAAGTGAATAGATTTATTTTTTTTTTCTTTTACTTCTAAGTGACCGTTCAGCAGAAAAAATATGGGTAGTTTGCTCCTTTTGTGTGGCTTTTCAATTGCCTGTTGTGAAAGAAAATTAATATGGAAAAGAAGCTAAACATGCCTTAGTGTGTTCTGTCTTTGAATCCATTGAAATATTAGTGCATTGAAGAAGATTACAACATGAACTCGATTACCACATTTTACTTCCACTGTAATTTTTCTCAATTTAGAAGCTGCTTATTCTATTAAAAGAAAAGACTTGAACTAATGGTGATTGGTGATCTGCCCTACTGACTTTTTTTGCTGATTTAAATCAAATTTACTTGTGCCATTTAGGATATTATTTAATATCTATCAGTTCATTTATCCAATTTAGACACAGAAAAGGATTTATAACACACAATTTCAATAACATGGAGACAAACTGGGTAAATTGCAAATAAGGGCTAATTATATACTCAATTTGAAATGTGCTAGGAGACATCTTGGAATGCTGGGACCCAAGTCTCTGTGTGCTGGCA
Source organism: Laterallus jamaicensis coturniculus (assembly GCA_022605575.1). NCBI lineage: Eukaryota > Metazoa > Chordata > Aves > Gruiformes > Rallidae > Laterallus > Laterallus jamaicensis. Next base: position 21,881,500 of record JAKCOX010000014.1, read on the forward strand.
AACTGTTAGGAATGTCCCAGATGTGATTTTGGTTGATTCTAACTAGGGAACTATGAAAACAAGTCCCAGCTGTGGTTTGGCAGTCAGGTGTTCCAGGGAGTACTTGTAAATGAGGCAATGAGGTATTCTCTGCTAGTTTCCCAGTGCATTTTTTTGCAGCATCAGCTGTATGCTAAGCCACTGGAAATTGTTTAATCTCTTTTTTCATCCCTGGTGTATTTAAGGTTTTAAGCATTAGAGCATCTTTAATTACCATTATTGAAGGTCTTTCAGCTTTGAAAATTGGAAATATATTTCACTGGAGACTTTACAACAGTAATTGGCATGTTGTTGCAATGTCTGCACAATGTTGTTCCTATTTCAGTCTGTTACGTGGAAGATTATTTGCTGATTTCCCCAGAAGTATAAAGTTAATTCAATCCAGGCTCTATCAAGTAATTTTTGTTTGTGGAAACGAAGTTGTAATTTTTCAAACTGTGAATTATTGAAGTCTGCTTTGCTAAGAAAGATAGCTTTTAAGATACAGAGCAGCATTGTTTCCTTTTATCTAGGTTAATCAGAACAGTATAATTGTTACAGCTTGGTTTTCTAGTGTTATGATGGGAGAATATATTACAAGTGTCACAGTGCTAAAAAGTTCATATAAAATACATGTGACTTTTTTAGTAATTCATTCCTTGGTTCTTTTACCCAACCTAACTCTATTTAACTATTAACAGTATTTTGGCATGGGATTATGGAAAAAAAATCCCAACAGCCCAACAACTGGCAAGACAGTCCTGAACAGACTACCTTGTAGCTCCCTTGTGCTTCTTAGTGATGTTTCATGAGCTGTGACGTGGTGAGGAATTAAAAGTGTTTTTAAGTTAAAATTAGTTTTCTACATTGATATGATGCATTCTAATGATGGCTAACCATTGGCACAAGCTGCCTAGAAAGATTGTGGCCTTTATAGTTTGGAGGAAAAACAACAGGACAAAATCCCGAGCAAACCAGTCTGAATTCAGAGCATCTGCTGGGTAGGAGGTTGGACTCTACAGACCTTCCAATGTCCTTTCCAGACTGAGTTTACTTTTAATTTAATCTTTTTTTATAGATTACTTAAGAAAGAGATTACTTTATGGGTTTACTTAAGAAAAATTTAGTCTTCTCTTGTTTCAACAGAAAAAAATTTCAAACTGTATCACAGAAATCTGTTGAAATACCTTGTGGTGTTGTATTATTGTAGACTAAAATATATCTCGGGAAAATAGGGAATTATTATAATAAGTGACGTCTCTAACTGATTCCACTGGGCATAGAGCTGTAAGAGGTGAGGCTGCACATCTTCTTGTAAAGTAAACAATAATGTCACTTGACAAGTTGTTTAGAAAAATAACTGATATGAAAAACTAAGCTGCATTGATATATTGGAGAAAACAAAAACCCCATTTCCATGAGAGAATTTCAGGTAACCACACACAGCCTGTGAACCATCAGTCATAACTTCAATGCACCAACATTGCTCCAAGTACCATGAAGACCTGATGCTATTTCTGGAGTATTTTGAGAGACATCATTTCGAGCACCTTGGATACTCTGAGTGCTTGAATAATACTTGGATACATTGATAAATTCCATTAGCTGTCCTTCCTTCTAAATTTAGAGATAACCTCTGGTACACAGTGCACAGGCCCTAGTAATGGATATTTTTTGCCTTTAAGTTGCACTTCAAGGGAACTTGTGACAACTGGGAATTATCTCATACACAAGGTACTGTAGGTCTTTCTGACTGAGTTTCTTAGTCAACTCTGTGAGTTCTAATTTTGTTTTGAAGAAAAAATGGTGATACTGTTGAATATATAGACTATTAATGCCTCATTAAAATACTAGAAAGTTCCTCAGGGTTAACTTGACAAAGTAGTAATGTCTTGGGTGCCCTTGGGACCAATTTTGTGAGTGCAGTGAGATTTCATCTTGTGTATAGTTTGTAAGAAACAAAATGCCATGACAAGAAAGAACAGTAGCTATGAAAATGTTTGTCTTATTTTTAGCGATTCGCATTTTTCATCCTTGGTGAGTCAATAAATTCTTTCCAGGTGTGACTGGGGGGTAGGTGGTGTGACCCTACCACAGAACTTTCTAGTCTACATTTAGAGAGATGTGACTTGCAGGTAATGACTTAACTCTTTTCCTTGTGTGCTGGTATCATACCCTCGCCAGTTGTGTAATTTATTGTTAGTTTTTGGAGGTCCCAAGGCCAGCTTTATATACCTGAAGCAAGCAGGAGGTTTTATAGAGTATGTTATTGAAAGTACTGTGCAGTGTTTTTCTGAAGCATAGTGTGAAACAACTGAACTGTTGTACATGAACAAAATAGAGAAGTTTTTTTCTGCTAGTGCTATGTAGGAAAACAGACAAAAATGAATGGAATAGTAAAAAGGAAATAGGGTGCATAGCATGTTATTAATTGTAAATATGAACTGGTTATGTACAATGTAGCATTTATTCAATGAAGCAAGGCAAAAGTAGCAAACTCTGACTTGAATATGATGCCTGGAAATGTTTAAAGACACAAAAAATACATTTTAATGTACAGTTTCCAATTTTTGCAGTATCTGTGCAGATGATATTTCCTTACCTGTTTTCCAGTCAGGGTTATATAATGGGAAGTGGTTTGTATTGTTCTACCACATTTTCTCCCTTGGTATCAGATCTAGAACAAGTCTGTGGCCATGTCTGTTGCACAGAACTCAGACCTTTACAAATGAAGTAGTCTGTGTTGCAGATAGTAAATTTATGTTCTTTGAAATGTTTCTTTAAAGCAAAAGTTTTGCTGTAAGCATAGGCAGTTCTTGCCTTTAACTTTTAAGAGGGAATGTTCCCTTTTGTCTTTGGAGATGACTTGGGCTTGATCAATGGAATTAATTTCAGGTTTGGCTCTGATGCTATTTGAAAGTAAATATTTAGACCACAAATGCACAGAATTTCCCCCAGCAAAACTAGAAAGCTCTTGTTAGTACTTAGAGAATGAGTCTTTCTTCTTTTTATTCCCACATACATTGTTGAAGATGTCAGCGCAGTATGCAGTGATTCTGAGAACTTCAGACCTGTGTGATTAGCTCTGTAGTGGGACTGTCTAGGAGCAGCTCTCAGCTCAAAGGGAAGGGGTACAAGACAATTTTTCATTTATACAAACAAAATGCACTTAGTCAACTGTTAACAGATGTGCTTTACTGTGTTTCTTCAGCAATTTATTTTCATTCATTATGAGCTGGATCTTTTTATGTGCTTGAAGACATAAATGTGAAGAAGACATGAATATGAAGGAGTCCCATATTACCAATCAAATTAAAAGTCTTGTTATGTCAAATTGTCTCCTGTGAAGTAACAAGTATTAAATTCTTGCAGGTGGTCCATATCTATTGATATGGATCTCCCTGGATTGGGACAGTATTTTAAGAAACTTTATCAAAGGGAATATGTGGTATTTATTTCATAATGCAGAACTAATTTAATTTTTAAAAAATGCTTTTAGACAGAGAAAATCTAGAATGACAAAACAAAAAAATTACATAATTTGCTTTATTTATCTTTCAGAGTAGTTAAATGAACAACAAAAGCTATTATGCTATTCTCACAGGGTTCCTTAAGGGAAACAAAAAATCACAAAAAACCCCACCACCTAGAAGTTTGTTACGGCTGTAACAATTTAAACATGAAATAGGCTACTATTTGTGTTTTAGTGAATGTGTGGCAGTGAACTTGTGTTTTAGGAGCACTGTTTTAACAATACAAACGAAGTCTGGTTACTTTTCTTCCAGACAGATGGAGATAGCATCATTCTCCAAATGGCAATTCATGAGTGAGTTCCCATGAGTTTCAGAACACCACAAGTATCTACTGTTAGATACAGAGAATTGATTTTGTTATAAGTTGCTGGTTCTGCATCCTGTCCTGTGCCTTTTCATCCCATTTTCACAGATTATTGTTAAATTATTTTTCTTTCCTTTCAGCAGGTTAATAGAAAATCTAGAAAACATACTTATCCTCTTCACATCCATCTCTGCTGCTATTTGCACTACAGATTCAGTTTATTCCTTATAACTTAAAAGGCTGTATTTTTTTTTTTAGGTTATAGTTAAATCAACTGTTTTATTACTTTGTGAAATCATCAAACGTTAAGTTCAGCAATAAATTGGCAGTGATAGTTGATGATTATTTGATGACTGCGTTATTCAGGCCAGTCAGACATTTAAGATTTGTTATTGGTAGTAGCCATGGACCTTAAATAGAATTTCAGTTTTTCTCAATAGAATTTGCCTTTCTGCTAAAATGTTGTTTGTGCATATATAATCATCAACTCTGATTTGGTATCAGTTGTTCACCTAGCAGACTTTATCATTGAGGGACAAACATGAGATTTCTATCTAGATAAGCTTTGTTCACAATTCTGAAATCCCAGATGGTGGCAATCCTGAGCATTATTACTGAGGTGCTTGAAGTCTAGTTTGTACTAATGATGTTAATTCCTGCTTGGATGACCCTGTTCTCTTGAATGATGTACATGGTCTTTGCTTTCTTTCCAAATACAGCAAATAATACACAAGTTTCATCAATTATCTTCTTGAAATTTGTCATTGATGCATTTTAATGCCTCAAAATGTGCCAAATATGTTAAGATAAATATGTTGACAGGAACTATAAATGACTTTGGTATTGACCATCAGTCACTTTAATTAGCAGCTCTCAGAATGCACTGGAATCAATTGGTTAATTTAGAAAGTAATACAGTCAGGGTATACTGTTAGTTTTGTAGTTCTTAAAATGGCAGTATTACCATGTGCTGAAGACACAAATAATAGAGCCAGCTGGAGTAGAAATGGGATATAGTTAAGTATGCTTCATGCTTATCATCATCTTTTATCAACACTTTCTTTGAAGTGAGGTGATAGCGAAATTGGTCAGTTAGTGGATTTGTCTTGATCATTTGTAACTACAAAATAATTGCAGTTAATTTTTATGACTAATAATAGCCAGTAATCCAGGACATAAGTCATGAAACTTCAATAATTTTAAGTTGTTCATGCACTGATGTAATTAGTAATTGTATTGATTTCCTAGAGGCTGCTGTAATAACAGCACTGAAGACACTGCTTCTTTCCTACCAGAACTGACAAACAACAGAAGTGGTGTCAAAGGCTGCCTGCTGCCTCGTTCCTCTGGTGGAGCAGAACCTCTCCCCACAGGACTATTAGATGTCCAACATTTTTAGTTCTTTTGTCATTTCTGAGGCAACAAATAATACTAATTATAACAAGGGCTGTTACAAGAAAAAAGTATTTGACTTGGCAAAATCATCGATAATTATAAACCCAAGATGAAGACTTGTTCAGTTAAAAAAAGAAAAAAAAAAAAGGCAGTTAACAAAACTATAAAAAACCCAAACAAACAGCTGTAGTTTGGTTCAGAGTTGTGACTAAAGGTCACAAGAAAATTCTCCTTTATTATTTTGAATGATTTATTTACATCTCATAGGATACTTTAGAAATGCAAAAATAATTTTGAAAAAGATTGTGTTGTCTGTGACATCGTTTTTCCTGTTGATTACTTGACATCCAATGCCATTTGTTTCAGAACTTCTTATATGCAAATTGAAGGGTTGCAGAACATTTTACTCATGGGTGTGGTTTGTGGTAAGACTTGTGATCACAGGACTTGCTCTATTTGAAGCTGATGTGTAGATTGGTCCTGAGGCTGGCTTGGAGCTATCGGTACAAGTCAGTGCTGCATAAAGCTGCCATCACTGCTGCTAAACTACATTTTTTGATTTTTTTTTTTTCTTTCTGCACTCAAACTCCCCCTCCTCCCATGCAGTTGAGAACCAAAGGAATCCCAGCTATGTTTCCTGAACTACTGACTGTTATGGAAATAAGGGAGACAGGAGAGAATTGTTTTATGCCACCCAGTGACTCCTGAAGTTGTTCCTTATGTGCAGTTTTCTATCTGCCCTGCGTTGTCTGAGCAGTTGAAACTGACTTTATCTTTGGTTCATGCACGGGGAGTTTTTAAGAGAAATGCCTTAGAAATTACTGAAAAAGCAGAGGGGTTTTGGTTTGGATTGAAGTGTGTGTCCATTTACATCTTGTTGGGTTTTTTTAGGCAGAGTAGTATAACCTAGAGTTCATCATTGGCATTTTTTTCTGCATACTGACTGCTGAGCTAGTAGTGTGGTTGTCATTAGTGCAGCTTCTGTGACATTTCTGTCAGCACTTTTTCACCAAGGTCTACTCTTCTCTAGCAAAGTAGTATCTTTCTAACTTTTAACTCCAGTATGAATTTTTCTTACATACTCTCTAATTTGTTACTAATAATACTGGCTTGAAGTGCTTTACCTCCTGGAAAGGTATGACAGCTCTTCAGTTTTCTAGGATTCTCTCATTTAACTAACTCAGATTTCTTAATTTAGAATGTTCAAGGTTTTCCTTAGTGATAGATTGACTAATTCTGTGTATGATGGGTAAATAAAGGAGATTGTAAGATAATGCCATTCAGCAATTTCAATGTGATTCTCAGGCAGTTGAATACTTTCTATAATATTCTGTGTTTTGCAAGAAAGAGACAGAAGTATCCATCCATTTCCAATCTCAGACTCTCTTAAAAATTTATAACTATGGGATTGACACCTGAGTGTGTGAACATTGGGCAGTTGCTGTGTTGTGCAAGCCAGTAAGTTAGGAGCTGGATAATGCAAACATCTCCCTTTCTTGAATTGTTAAAGTAGCATAGAAATCAAATTGCAGAGCTACCCTTTCATATCTTTCCTCATAATTGTTGCAGGTCACTCAGTGATGAGCCTCCTTTTTGTATGTGAGTGAATTTATCTGGATGGGAGGTTTTATCAAGTGTTTCCCAAAACTCTCACTCTGTTCTCTGTATAGTTCTTCCAATGGAAATAATAAGAACTGTGGACTGACTCAGTAGAAGACAGGCCTACAGGAAAGACCAGGTTTATAATGAGGAAGGAGTTCAAATTATGACACAGACATATATACCACGATCACCCGAATGATGACTGGGAGGAAGAGTTCCCATTTAAATGGAATAACACATCAGTTAGATGAGTTTATTTTCTGAAAATACTCTGTTTCTGCATATTTTGATATCTAAATGTTGTTATTTTTTCTGCCTTTATCTAGTCTGATGTATTTGGTGATACCAGTCATCAAATTTCAATAGGAAATGTACCTTTTCCTCTTTGAAAAATAGAACACTTAGGAGATTATTATGAAAAATCTTAAACTGAGAAGAATTGTGTCCCCAGGCTATGCCAGCCATTGCTACAGTCAAGTTCATCAGTATTTACATTATATAGCCATATCTAAATAAACGGTCCATCATTCCATAGTGTTAGAGCAAACCCAGAGATTTTCTGTTGCTGCTGTGTCAGGTTAGGACAGCATTGTATTACTAGTTTTAAAATCTGGTTTAATAGCACGAGAAACTAAAGTCATGGTGGGTTCCCATACTGTTCTTGGCTATTGTTCCCCCTTTCTCTTAGAAGTCTGCATGGTTTGATGGACATGTTTATTCCCAGCGCCAGGAAGTCCAGGTGTGGACTGTCTGGAGCCAAGAAGGCAGCAGAAAAAGATGACCAATGGACAAAGTGTAAAACGACCCCTTAGCCTATAGTGTTCTGATATGTTGTTTGGTTAATGCTATAAAGTGTGCTGTGCAGTTGCAATAAGGGGGCTGGAGCATATTAAAATACATTGATCACTGAGTGGTGTGTCGTGTCCGTCTCTGCAACGACAGCTTGGTGCAACACAGAAATAAGACTTGGAAAGATTTTATCGAGTGTTGAAAAGTTTGGGGAAGAATGGATCCTCACCTTAAACCCTACTGTAAGAACAGTCTGTATGCTGCCAGGTCAGAGACTACTGGAGAGTGCATCAACAGCTGTGGGAAAAGAGGGCAGAAATTAATGCAGGAGCTTTGAGATTAATATTTTTAATTTTGAATGTTAGAAACCTTTCCAGAATTTCCAGTCTCAGCAGAGAAATCATGCAATAAACTTTGTAGAATAGAATAAAATTGGGAACTTAGATGTTCAGTTTGCTTTCAGGATTTATGTACGCTGGAAGAAGGCAGATGTATTGCCTACAATGTCATTGTCCTATAACTGCTGTTTGGATCATCATCCTGAAATGTTCTATCAGCTTCATGCTTGTTAGAAATATTTGTGTTATTCAGTCAACTCACATTGTGTGAACAATGTTCTGATCATATTCAAGTAAAAATAAGGAAAGATTTTCATACAGTTGGATTTACAATCTAGCATATAACCCGATGACAACTTTAATAATGGCATGTTTTAATGTTCCCAGAGGAGTTCAATACTGAGAGACTTCCTGAAGTAGGCAGTGCTGGTGTGTGGGAGTGAGATAGAAGATAGGGAAAGAAGGTAAAGTGCTTAATTACAACAATCACATTTATAATATATAATGGTAAAATCTCTTTGCAGGTAGAACCACTTTTTTTTTTTTTATTGTAAATAAATCATTTCTTTTAAGGAAGGCATCAAAGCCTATAGAGAACAAGAAGTGATATTACTACCCCCAGAGGGACAGTATGCAATACACAATCTTGAGATACTTACCTGTTATAATCATACCACATCATCTTGAAGCAACAGATTTAAAATGAACTACTGCTGAGTTTTAGAGGCAGTAACAGTGTATAGTAAAAGGAATTTCCTTAGGATTGGCACATTCTCTCTGGTTTTGCAGTGCCAAAATTGGAGTATTTTTTAACTTGACTTCATTGCAAACTGTGTTGAGAAATAATAATGAGATTTACCTGCTTAGACAGTCTGTTTGCTCATATTTCACCTAATGGTAATGAAAAATGAGTACTATTTTCCTTGCTTGTCAAAAACAAGTTATTTAACCTTGATGAATGGAGAGTATGATAATGTAGGTAATATTTTTACAGCTGGTGATACGGAGTTGTAGAAACTCTTAATTTACTGTGCAACTCCAGGACACAAATATGGTAAGGGACACCTTTTATTTAATAGAAAATTTTTCTTTACTTTGCAAGAGCTACTTGCACAGAGTTTGTCATGCACAAATGAATCCTGAAGCTATTAAAGTTAGCATGATTTTGAAGCTCAGTTTGAGGTGTGGATTGACCCTGATTGCAAACAGTATGATGTGTCCTTTTGTTACAGAACTGAACTCTTAATTCTTAGGAATAACTGTAAATGAGCAGTGCCTGCAGTGCTGGGAGTAGCCTGTTTGAGCTTGATGACTGTTCTCAGATGGTTAACTTTAAAACAGATTCATGCCCACTTGCATGAACTTGCTTTAAACTATAAATGTGTTTCTATATTGGTTTCACAAATAGTAGTGTCATGTGGTGTGAAGATGTAATCCATGTCTTCTGAGTCTTTCATCAGTAAATTTAATTCAACCTTTTTTTTTTTTTTTCACTGATCAGTGAGAAAAATATGGTCATTGAAAATCTAGTGAAAACATGCCAGTGATTCTGCAGAGTTGACAAAGAAATGTAATTACATCTGTTATGATAGGCATTCCTACTTAGGCTGGAGGTTCATGAAAGTTTTGGCATTTAGAAATTAGGTGTATTAATAGTCCTAGATGAAAAGCGATTTTATGCCAGTTTCGAGCTAGTTTTATTTTACTGTCAGCCAGGGCTAAACTCTTTACAAATGCAAGCTAAGAACTTGTGCATCTAGAATTGTGACCTTCTCACAGTGTACCCACAGCAGGTGAGTTGCTGTCTGCACATCTAAGGCTGTCTGAATGTTTTTGTGTTTCTGAACCTGTCCTACATTAGGCCACCTTTCTATCCTGTCTTAAATCTCATTTGGGAATCTTGCTGCACCTGTTTAGATTCATAGAATCATAGAATGTTCTGAGATGAAAAGGACCCATAAGGATCATATAATCATAGAAATGTCTTGGTTGGAAAGGACCCTTTAGATCATCAAGTCCAACAATCACCCTAACCTGCCAACCACCACTAAACCATTTCCCTCAGCACCACATCTAACTATTTTTAAAGACCCCCAAGCATGGAGACTCCACACCATCGAGTCCAACTCCTAAATTGAGCTGATTATTTTTATAATCATAGAACATGAATTATTCTCTTCTTGGTTTACCTGGAAAACAGTTATATTTGGGATCTTATACTTCTCTAATTCATTTTGGAGGGTTTCATGAGGATTAGTTATCTCTGCCTACATGTGTCAGTTTTTAAAACTGCATTGTGTTGCCGTTTTGGTAATTCACAGGTTAGTAGTAAAATATCCACAGGTGGCGAGATGGATAATGTGCTTCTGCATTTTACCACTACAGCATAAAGCCCTGAATGTCAGGTTTCAGCTATTGAGTAGGCAGTGGCATTGCATTTATTTCTAATGTAAGGCATGCGTCTGCCAAATGGAAGAACACCCACCATGCACAGTAGGTGGGTTTTGACTGAACAAATTGATGTTCTCTCAGCCATTGGTACTGCTTCTTTTTAAAAAGGAAAAAAATATATGTAATTTCTCAAGAATAAAAGAGAAAACAAACAAGAAAGGAAATCTCTGTAGCTTAGTGTTCCAGGCAATCAAGTATTTTCTCAGATGATTTAGTCATGGCTGGGGCATAAATTTGTTTACACTTGTGCTGAGCTTTTATCAGAGATGCTTACCAAACTGATGAGTTTCTTAGCACTGAGTATTGTCAGAGATGTGGCATAGGATGGTAAAATTTTTTAAATAAGCTGTTAAGTTGATAGGATGTTTTTAATCTGTGTATCTTTGGAACTAATTGCTTATTAGAATTGTGTCTCATACTCAAAGAAGAGTGATTTTGAGTATATAAAGATGATGGGAGTCATATGTACTGGATATGCTGCACAGGCACAGAATTCTGTCCTTTACATATTTCTGGAGTATATTTACGTGATTCTGGCTATAACTTCATGAGATTAAAAGCTATAGAAATCCGTTAAATATGTAGTTGCTCAGGGAATTCATATGGGAGGCTGTGGTTTCATTAATATGTCTCTTTAAAAAAGAGCTTAAAAACCCCAACCCAACCCAAAAACCCAGAACCAAAACAAAACAGTGACTTTACAAGGGGCATTAGTTATTTAGTGTCACTAAAAAAAGTGTTAATAGGTGTGGAAAATACCAAGTTATTAAAAATATGATCTAAATTGGAATGCACTTTAGAAATAAATGCTGAGAGAAGAAAATAGATCAAAATCTTTTAGTTTAGTGTAGCACTAAAATGAGCTATTGCATGTTTTTTCACCTTCTTTTGGTAAGTAACTGCAGTTCAGTTTGCACTGAAAATGGCAACAGAGAAATATGGGATTTTGCTTGGTGTTCATGCAGATGCTAACTGAAATAAATGGCTCAATTTGTATGTATGAAGCTGTTATTGGATGGCAATGGCTCTTGATTACAATAGACTTGAGTGGAGAGCGGATAGTATTGGCATGCAATACAGACAACATCAAAAGCGAGGCAAAATTTCTGGTGACATGCAAGCCTTTAAGAGACACTTGAATAGTTAAGAGAATCTTCCGTTTGAAATATCCGGTTCCATTTGCAGTTAATACAAAATTCATATCAATTACTTATAGCTCACAACAGAAGGTGAACTGTATATTATGTGCTTTTGTAAAGAAGCAGAGTAGCCCAAAGTCCTAACTTCTAGTATTTTCTCTAAACCAGCATTTCAGGCATGTAAAAATGTTTGTTGTCATGCTGCTGTTGCTTTACCTATGTGATGCATTTTTTTCTACCTTGTGTCTGTTACTGTATGCCACCTTCCCTATTTGAGTTTGATTCCACTTGTGATGTTTACTTATTGCCATAACTGTCTGTTGCCCCATCTCTATTTATCTTGGTGAAGGGGTGGATACACTTATCAAAAGGCACTCATAATCCACCCCCATCTTGAGACTGTTCAATGTTTACTTTGTCCTTCCTACTCATTGTTTACACTTATTTTCTTCTTGTGTGACTGCTAAAGCTCTCAGTAAGTACCATAAACTCTACTGATGCTCCTTTGTCTGGAGGCAGTTGTTTTTCTAGAGAGTGTGCAAGAACTTGCATATCCCAAGTTCTCTTTCTGGCACATTATTTGAATCTTCTCTGAAAAGGGTATTTTCGACCTATATAGATTTCCTCTATGTGGATAAATTGTATTTTTTTGGAACTGAATTGTTGAACATGATTCAGAAGAAAAGGTGGAAGAGTTTTTCTGACAGAAAAGCTGACTGAAGCAGTTAATGTGAAAGATTAAAACGACCAGTTATCCAAGCATGGGAAAGGGATGTACCTACAAACTGTTAGCTCATTGCATGGGATATAGTCAAAATAATGTATCAAGCTGAAGAAATAGAAGCACATAAGTTAGGTACCTGGTTTCTGTGACCAAATTGTTAAGAGGAGGGCTTAAAATCTATTCTTTTCTACCACTTGTGAAAGAAAAATAACATGAAATCTATTTCCACATTCAGAATACCTTGGAAGAAGATTTGAAGAACTTAGACAGTAAGAGCAAAGCACTTAGAATCATGGGAAATAATTTCTTGGTGTGTTCTGTAAGAGCTTTGTTACCGATGTCATGGTGGATTGGCACCACGATATTTTTCTGCTGTCTCTTTGCACAATCACTTAGAAATGAAGTCAGTTCAGAGAAAATTATTTCTAATTACACAGAGATATAAAATTTTAGAGTGGGGCACAGGGATTTAGCCATGTGACACCCATTAATGCTAATGGAACTCATGCAGCTAAATCACTCTTCACTTTTATGAAAAAGGTATCCTAGAGGGTTTACATAAAGACATAGTTGTCTGTCACACAGCTGGACTATAAATCATTGCTACTATGTGTACAAGTAACATAGCAGGAGAGATGAACAATTTAGTATAGTGACTTTTTTCCTGAGTTTGGTGAAAAGCCACTTTTTCTGTACTTGAAGGCTGTAATTTTTCTAATGCTTTTTGGTAATTAGCAATTTGAACATATTAATAATTTGGAATAATCATGCTGCTGTTCCTCATGACAGCAAGCGATGTACTTGCTCAACATCTCTGTAGTGGTTGTGATTCTAGTGTAAGCTGTAATGTTAAACAGGATTTTGCTTGATACCCAATCTTCCAGCTCCTTGCCTAACGTGATTCCCCTGTTCACATACTTAACTTTAATCACTTTTCTTTCTCTAGTCTCACGGAGAATGTGAGACTGGAAGACCCTGTCACAAGCTCTCTCATACCCTGTATCACAGTAGTTAGAAAAGTCTTAATTGTGAGGGGATAGTGCAAGTATTAGTTAAAAAATTCTGCAAGTTTCTCAAAAAGAGTTGCTGGTTTCTGTCAGCTTAGTGTGTTTCCAGTTGGTTAAGTCATTAGGTTTGCAAATGCTTTGCTGAGTAAATTACTATTACATGAAGGCATGTCTGGAGAGTGAAGGGCCTAATTCCAAGACAAAATATGATCATAAGATCCATCATCTGCCTCTAAGGTACTTCTGTCATGTGTAGTTGTGCATTACATGGGTTGAGTGATGTAAGAATACATATTGTGTCTCATGTACTTTGTCCTTCAACCTGTTGGTCAATTTATATCAGAAATTATAAAAAAACATAAGTCTGTGTAACTTCAACAGGAGTTGGGTCCACCTTTGTACAAGTATTTGTACAGCTTCTATTGATTTTTTTTTTCTTTTATTCTATTTTGGGTTTTTTTAACACACACCACCCCCCACCCCCTCCCAAAAGCTAACTAAAAACCCAGCAGGAACACAACCGGGTCTGGATGAAGAATTCTGCCATGTTAATTCCTGGTTCACACATAAAGTTTTTCATTTGTTTTTGTAGTGGAGTATCTCAAAGAATGGTATTATAGATAAAACTATGTTTTAAAAATCCCCATAAAAACAAACAAACAAGAACAAACTCCAACATGAAAACAACCAGATGTAAACCCTCCAACTTTTCTGCCTAGTTTTTGGCTAGGATAGAGTTGATCTTCATAGGAACGTGGGGTGCGTTGGACACAGCCAGGGCAGCTGACCCAACCTAGCTAAAGGAATATTCCATATCATATGATGTCATGCTTAGTATACAAGGGGGAGAAGCTGGCTGGGGAGGAGGGGTCATTGCTTTGGGATGGGAAGGGCATTGGGCTCTGGGGGTGAGCAAATTGTATTGTATGTCACCTGCTTTGTGTGTTGTTGTATTTTTCCTCTCCCTGTGCTGTCCCTTCTCCCTGACCATGAATTTAACAAGTTTCTTCTGATTCTCCTCCCATCACACTGGGGATTAAGGAGTGAGCAAGCAGCAGTTGTGCTCAGTTGTTGGTTAGGGCTGGCACAACACCCCAAAAAACCAAACCACCAGAATAGCCTAGTGGCAACCTTAACTCATGTTTATGTTTAATGGCTTTTAGTATTCATTTAGTGCCTTAAGTTTAAGACTGTTAGCTGGGGAGGAAGACTTCTGGGTTTTTTTCTGGTGTGCTGTACTGTTACCATGAGATGGAAAACGAGTCCTGTTACTCACATCCCCTGGTATGTGTAAATACAGTGATTTATTTAATATGATTTAATCTCCATGAAAACAAGACTTACAGGGTGCTTCATAAGTGTTCATTTAACAGTAATAATGTTGATAGCACATTAGGTCTGCTGAGCTCAGGAGGTTTAAATTGAGGAAGGATTTGTCATCTGGTGATTGTGTAGCCTCTAAACCTTCCTTTTCCAGTTTACATAGTATGCTGTAATCCCTAGGTATGGTCGGGGCTGTGGCAAGGCACTGAATGGCAGTAAAGCAATATTTGCATTCAACTTGAAATCTTTGACATCCATAAATGCATGGATGTATATTCTCCACTCGGTGTACTGCAGCATCTCTGCTTGAGCATATGTCCCTCTGGCATGCAGGATTATTCTGGTCAAGGCATTGTTGAGAAGTGTTTTCCGTATCCAAATTCTTACATTTCTTCAATTTTATTCTAAATGCAAAGTTATAAATGTAGCCTTACTTTCAAAGCCAATGTCAAAGTCGAGTTTGTGTTAAAAGAATTACTGTTGCCTTCTCTTCTGTTTAGTAAGTTAAAAAGAATATGTAGGTCACTGATAGATACGTGCAGGTTTTATTACTTCAGTCCCAATGTTTCACTGTGATTATATTACATTTTTTCTTTTACTAAAACCATTGTGGAAGTGAATTCCACAGCCTCTGGAAGCAAATGGGGGAAAGGGAATTCGATAGAAGTGTTGAGCTTTTGACTTCGCTGAACAAACATCCGTCACCAACTCTTACTGCTGTTCATAAAACCAATGAGAGAGTTCATTTCCTGTATGACATCCAGAAAACTTTAACCATTGAGCACTTTAGTATAAAAATAGATATATTAAAAATACAAATTTCAGTATAATAAAACCTCTTTCCTTGGGAGATAACTCACTGCAAAAAGGAGATGAAAGTAGTTATTTAACATCTCATTAGAATTCTGCCTTTTCATGTTAAATCTGAATGTCTAAAACAATTACTCTAAATACCTTTAGCTCTTTATTCTTTTTTATTTTATTGTTACTTTGTTGCTGTTGCTTTATTGCTATTACTCATTTTCACTGATTTTTATTATTTAATTACATTAAAAAAGATAAGTTTTCTGACTTTCAAGGAACTGAGATTTTCTTTTACTCTCTGAATATAGGAAGCTGGAGATAGAAAGCTGGAGAGGATGAATAAATAGAGGATTAAACCAATAAATAAATTCTACAGGTTTTGGAACCTGGATTGAAGCCAAGATTCCTGTGATTGTATTCATCCTTGAGTGAGCAAGCTGCAAGAGGAGAGCACATGCTGAGAACAGTGGAATATCCAGCACAAGCAGTAAGGCAGAAGCACAGCTAATTAGAATTCCTGTAGGCTTTATCAACAGGTCTGCAAAATGCAATAATTAAGATTTGACTGTGAAAACATGTCACTTTGATGTTTTTGAGATGAGACAAACTAGCTTAAAATTACCTAGTTGAAAATTATCACTTAAAATCTTTTTTTATAGTCGTATATATAATGCATCTGCTGCTACAGTGATTTTTGCAATTACTGCAATCAAAGCTAGCACTAATTTAATTTCTCAATAAACTGTACAATACATACATTTCTGCAGGCTGATACTAAAATGAAGCTAGGTTGGTATAAAAGTACTTTATCTTGGTACAGCAAAAATGTGTGTATTTACCTGAGAGGTATGTTTTGAAGTAGGAAAATGGCTGTATGCACTAGATTTGCATAAAGACTGATTGATATTTATGTCTGGTAACTTCTGGGAAGATGTAGTTAATTGAGTCAGCTATTTTAGAATGAAGTTGATAGTGCTGGGTGAAGTCTAATAAAAGCTAAAGATTTAGTTTGGATGGAGGAAATTGATGGTTAAGCTTGGCATTCCACCTGTAAATTATCCAGTTGAAAAGAAAGATGGGGAAGAATACACTAGCTGACAGGTTGATGTGTCAGTGCCTTTATTAAAATCTTGCTTATAGGTAAGGATGGGGGTCTGTTTTAGACCTGCAAATCATTTAAAAAATTTTGCCGTGCTGTTCTTTAAAATGTTTCCAGTAGAACAATGTAACCAGACTCTGGTTTAGTGATTATGTGGCTGGCTGAACGAAGTAAATAGAAAGTGCCAGAGTTGTTTCAGTATAGTAGCTGTCTAGTAGTAGTGATGGTCTGGGGATGGAAGGAGGGGAGATGATGTGGAGGGGGAAGGAGGTGGCTCTTAACTAGTTGATTTTTAAAATTTATTTTTATTTTATTTTTTGGAGTGGGGGAAAGGTGAAGGGAGAAAATAAAAAAAAAAAGTTTGGGGCTTGTGTGGGAGAATCTGTATTATTTTGCTGGGCCCTCTGTTTTCCCATCTTTAAGTTTAGTGAGAATACAGCTGCTGTAGGCTCCCTGACTGTTTCCAGCTGCCATTAAAACATCAGATTTAACTGCAGCAGTAATTGCAGATCCTTTATGTGGAATAACACTGACCTCAAACAATGAATTAGCATTTTGGGTTTTGTTTTAACAGAATGTATAACAATACGATGAACTCTATAAGACCATTTCCTTGTCTTTGCTTTTTTGATAGTTGAGGATAAAAGGGAAGGGCAAGTATTACTTGGCTGTGCTTTCCAAAATAGTGTTACAATTGTAGTAATACTTAGACATGTTATATATTTTTGAGTGCTCATATTATTTCTCTTGATCTTAAAAAAAAAGGCATAGTTTCTTTCAAAAAAAAATATAAGGAACAGGGTTTAAAAAGATTACCTTATCTACAGGCTGTTACAGAAATATATGGATGCGATTAGGTTTATGGATGTGAATGTAAGCATGTAGAAAAGGAAGTAACTTTGAAGGAATATTACTTGCAACACAGCATGTTTTCATCTGATATGTGTAAGAACCCTCTGGATTTTTTTATTACTTCTGGTAGTTCTTGCTGTACTTCAGATGAAGCAGGCCTAATTAGAAAAGATATTAAGAAAAGCCTTCTCTCTGGGAATCTTTTTTTTTCCTCAACTATTATATCAGTCTTTCAGGAGGCATTATTATGCTATCAACCTAATAACTAATGTATAATAAAGTAGCTGTACAGTTCCTCCCTCTGCTATGGCTGCGGCAGAGGGGACCTGGAGCTCTGGAGCTGCAGTGCCATCTACTGCAGAGAGGCCAGAACCAGGGGAAGCATTGATAAATCTTACATCAGTCAGTAGTGGATGCTTTTTAAAATTTGATGCTATTAAAATTGTAAATTACTTTTACAGTGGGGTGTTTCACATATGTAAAATGTCTCTCCAATACAGCTTAAGTACAGAAAGAATAGAAATTGACCCGTCAGGAGATAAGTTAATGTACACATGATCTCCAGACCTCTTAAAATACTTTTTCTCCCGAAGGTAAAATTTAACTGTACCCTTGAGTGGTTTTCAATTTAGTCATAGATTACAACACAGTCAGTTGTATGTTGGACTTCACCTTGTTTTTATTTTCCCTAATAATATAAATCTCAGCCAAAGTTTTAGGAAAACTCTATTTTAAAGCACAGGTAAATGAACCCTGATGTGACTTGCTGTTCTGTTGAATTTGATGTATATCTTACAGCCTGCCTTTAATGACTTTTTTTTTCCACATGCCCTGGAAACAGCAGGTGTTCAGAGCAGCTTCTGTATGGACTTCTGTGAAAGCTGGGCCTAAAGCTATTAAGGAAAATTTTCACCAGTGCTGTGGTCTTATCAGTGAAGAAAAGAAATTATGGAAACAAAGGCTGGTTTTGTAGCTTTTCTTTCTATTACTCCACTAATAAACTGGTGCAGGGTGGTGGGGGAGCTTCTAGCTTGCAATTCTTTCTCCCACTACAACTCCCCCAGTAAATGCTTAATCCTGACATATACATATGTATATATGTCTTAATACTTCATCTTTGTTATCTTAATTTTATAAAGATGTAATTTACAAAGAAAGTTTAAATTAATAGCTGCATGTTATGTTCCAGGAAAATATGACTGAACTGGTTTTATTTGTAAGTAAACTGCAAAATATCATTTAACTTCCTTTGTGCCAAGTACATGTTGAGAAAGAGGAGGTCGACTTAGAATTGATGATTCTGTATAGTTTCCAGCTGCATTCCCTGGGTAAGTACATAAAGTCAAGAGGAACACCAAGGAATGTGTGTGTGAACTCATCTATCATACTGCAACTATCAGATGCTGAAACAGAAGTCGCTGCATTCTTCTTGGATTATTTTATCCTCTACAAAAGGATGAATGAAAATCCTAGTAGTTTACAGACTCTTCAGATTGGAAAGAGCCTTGGGAAGTGTTTGGTCCTGTCCCAACCCTACAGCAGTATCAGTGCTAAATTCAACCTAGCGTGCTGGCTTTCAGGCTTAGTTCAGGTGGGTCTTGAAAAGCATCAGGGGTGGAGATCCCACCAGCCTCTTGGGCCAATGTCCAGTGCTGAACTATTCTCAGAGTGAACTAAGGAACTTTCTCCCCCACCCCTCTACACTTATATCCTGTCTTTTCTGTTTTCATCTGGTAGAAGGAGTGTTTGGAACTGGAGAATGGGTTTTTGAAGTAGATTGTGTGGTTGCTGTAAACTGTATTTCTACACACAGTCACTTAATTTCTTTGACACCTTAAAGAAACAGATGTGACACTTGAAATTAAGCATTTGCCTTTCATGAGAGCACAAATAATGTATTAACCGATGCTTGGGAATCAGTGTAGATGAGCTGTATGTTGTAATTAATTCTAAGACTGAAATTGGCTTATTTTTTGAAATTATTTGAATATTCTTGTTTTACCATGTGGTAAAAAGGCTGCTTTAGTAATTGCACTTCTTATTTTCTTTTAATGGAGACTTAATATGGACATGGACATCTTTAATTGCTTTTTTATTATACATTTAATGAGGATTTTGTGTACTATGATGTAAGTGTTAATGTTTTTCAGTCATTTAGGGGGTATAGTTAACTTTAATTTTACCTCTGAGTTAGTAGAAAATGAGACAGTTCATCTTGTAATTAATGAATACCTATATAGTTTCAAAGATAATTACCCTTTATCCTTCATTTGTGTGCATGTATGTACATTCTGTGAGATGATGCATTGATCTAGTTGAACTGACTGCTCTTTGCTAGTAGGAATGGCTATACTTGCGCTTAAATTCTTATGGGATGTCAACAATCACTGGAAGGAATGGTTTATGTTTAGACTAAAACTCCCAAAGAAATAAAATTTCTATACCTACCTTGTATCAGAAACCAAGTACATTTTTGCTGTACTTGCTTTCTAAGTCAAAACAGGCAGTAACACTCAGTTTGTAGTGCTGGGAGCAAGTACAGTGTATTTCTTCCTCTGGATACCCTAGGAAAGCAAAATTTTTGAAAGAATGTATTGTAGATTATTATACCTACTGTCATGTCAAAGCACCAGCTGGAAAATTGTCTATAGTTATACATGAATAATGAAATCAGGCCTGTGTGACTTTTTGTGTGTGATGTGGACTTAGGTCTGACAGGTTAATTTTGGGGCATTTTATTCCTGTGATGCTTCACTGAAATGAATTGAATTTGAGCCAGTTTTCTGCAGTTTGGTTAACATAACTAGTGTTTTGTAAATTCAGAGTACGAAGGCAGAATTAAGTCCTGCATCCTCAAGTCACAGGTGGCACAAAACAAGGGAGCTGCATGAAACATGTTTAACAAGTGTGGCTTGGCAGTAGATTTAGTACTCTTGGTAAGGATCCACTCTGTTACAAGTAATATTCTGCTGAATTATTTTGTTTATGTATAATTCCCTCTGCAATAGTGTGTCTGTCATCAGTGCTATTTGAAATAAAGTATGTGTATTCTTGAATTTTTATGGTTATCCTAGTACTTCTCTTTCCAGTTCTATTGAGTTCTGAGGTGGTATTTTTTCTGTGTTCCCCTCCATGATCCTGATTCTGGCTTATAACACAAACTTAAACCTGTGTGTAATAAATTCTGCTAGCAAGCAGAACAAAAAAAGAAAAAAAGAGGACCAATGCATATATAGAAAGAGATCTATACCTGATATATCTTTTATATATGTAACTGGGCTTTTTGATCCTGTAGTTCTTTGAACTGTATCTTTTTGAAGACCGTAAGTAAAAAATGCATGAAAGTGATACTTGAGGTATATTTGGCAGATAAAAATAGCATTTAGCAAAGGTGTATTTTATTTGAAGTTGTAAGAAATTTTATTTTGCAATGAGGAAAGAGAATCAACTGTTACAAGGTTTTGCACGACTTTGATGTCAGTCTTTCCTTCTCAGTCCCTCACTATTCTCAGTGCTTTCTCGTCTTTCTAACAAGCTTCAGCCTTTACTGGAAAAGAAAGAAGTTCTGAGAATGTTTATTTAGCTTTGGAAAGCTTTCTGTTTCCTTAACATAGCAAGCATCAGACCCTCCATGTGTTCTTAAGTGTTAATAGATAAGGGAGTTGTTTTTTTAAGTAAGTTTACAATAAAAAGCACAAAAAGCTTTATTCAGAATTCTCACTGGCAGACACACAGAGTCCTTGCCTCATTCTGTCTTGATAATACTAGAATAATAATTTAGGGAATTTCTGATAGAAAGTGCTCTTTTCTTAAGGCATCATTCTCATCCATTCCAGAATTCAAAGGATGCAGCACTGGTTTATGTTTGTTACAACAATGGCTTTAATCATGCTGCCGAGTTTCTTCCATTCCTTTTGCTGCTCGTCAAGTTGGTTTCCCCTGATATCTTGGTTAGGTGTAAGAGAGCTTTCTGTTGGTGTTTTGCCATAACTCTGCAGTGAGTCTTCAGTATATTGTGTTTGATCTAGATGGGACGCTACCAATCTTGCAATACAGTGATGGAAAAGGCAAAGCTACTTTTCCAGTTATATGCATATAGAATTCCTTTGATGGCTGAGTAGCATTAGTAAGTTCTGAAAACACTCCCAAACAGAACACTTGTTATATTTTAGAGAAATGCAGGTGAAGTCTGGTTATTATTGACTCCATTTGAAAATCAGATTGTGTGAACGAAGTATTGAGAGCTGGCATTGTGAGCAGCACCACAGTGTTTGCAGCCTTAAATACTGAGAGCAACAAGCGATTGGTAATACCTGGCTAATAATAACTTAATGCCAGTAGCTTTTAGACAGTGTGTCAGGTGCTAAGGGTTAAATAGGCTAGTACAGTACACAGGAAGAAATAATCTCCCCGAATTAATGTTTCCTTAAACCAAAAAAGAATTTGCAAATATCAGGAAGGGTGGTTATTATTTTTTAAGGCTGTAAATTCCCACAGTGTGATGTGTGCTGGAAGCCAAGATGATACTGTTACAGAAAACTAACAAAATAAACAAAGAGCAAACTAAGTTCTTTAAATAGTCTACTTCATAATTTATACTCAATATTCAGTGTAAGAAGAGTCAAGTTCTTATTAAATATTTTGATTTATTGGTAAGTAAATAGCGTATTTCTAACTAATGTGTGTCATGAAGAAGTATCAGAGGCAAAAAATACTCTTTATAATGACAGTTCTTACACAGAATATATTATACATATGTCCCACAAAGACAGCTTTTCAATTGCAGTCAAAACAGTTCTACAACAGAAAAACAAACAAAAAAACTCTCCCCAAATTAATCTCATTCATCATCTGTTGGTTTATGAAAAGAGGTTATCAAGGGCTACTTAAAATACAGTAATGTCTTTGGTAAGATATTTTTTTTCCTTCAGAACTTTCAGTGAGACTAGGAAATGTCAGCTACCCTGTGGTTTCAGAATGCAGTAGTGGTTTCAGATACTTACAGCCTTGAATATTTAAGACAAACTGTTTTTTATGAGAGTTTTTATGAACTTGGGTCTACTCCAGTGGTTGTTCAGAAGATAAATAATTCCAACTTGTCTGAAGTACTCGTGAAAATTTTCCCAGAGGTTCCTGCTATAATGTTAATGTAGATTGCTGTCATGATAAAGGTACCAAACATCTAGAAGTTTCTAAAAAAAACCAAACACAAAGCAAAATGTCTTTGTATGTAGTTGAAGGTGATATCCCTATTTTCTTAATATTTCTATCCCAGAAAGTGATAATCCCCAGGGCTCGGTGGTGGGTCCAGTCCTGTTTAGTATCTTCATTGACGACCTTGATGAGGGAATAGCATCCACCCTCAGCAAGTACCCGATGATCCAGAGCTGGGAGGGGTGGCTGACATGCAGGACCACTGAGCTGCCATCAAGCGAGACCTGGGCAGGCTGGAGAGCTGGGCAGGGAGAAACCAGATGAAATTCAACAAAAGCAAGTGTAAAGTCTTGCACCTGGGGATTAACAACCACATGTATCAGTACAGGCTGGGGGATGACCTGCTGGAGAAGAGCTCTGTGGAGAAGGACCTGAGGGTCCTGGCTGATAACAGGTTGGCCATGAGCCAGCAGTGTGCCCTGGTGGCTTAGAGAGTTGATGGGATCCTGGGGTGCATCAGGAAGAGTGTGGCCAGCAGGTCAAAGGAGGGGATCCTCCCCCTCTACCCTGCCCTGGTCATGCTCCACCTGGAGTATTGTGTCCAGTTCTGGGCTCCCTGGTATAAAAAAGACGGGGACCTCCTTGAGAGGTCCCAAGAAGGGCTATGAGGATGATGAAGGGCCTGGAATATCTATCCTATGAGGAAAGGCTGAGTGAGCTGGGACTGTTGAGTCTAGAGAAAAGAAGACTAAGGGGGGATCTAATTAAAGATCTTAAGTATGGGATGCAGGGGGAAATGGCCAGCCCCTTTTCAGTGGTCTGTGGAGACAGGTCAAGGGGCAATGGCTGCAAATTGGAGCACAGGAAGTTCTGCACTAACATGTGGAAGAACTTCTACACAGTGAGGGTGACAGAGCCCTGAGATAGGCTGCCCAGGGAGGTGGTGGGGTCTCTTTCTCTGGAGATATTCAAGACCCATCTAGATGCCTATCTGTGCAATATGAGCTGGGGAGCCTGCTTTAGCAGGGAGGTTGGACCCGATGATCTCTCAAGGTCCCTTCCAACCCCTGTGATTCTGTGATCCGTTTATAGGAAGGGTTAAATCCCCTCCTGTTGTGTTACATTGATACTGTGTCACTTATCAAAGTACTGCGCAGATTTGACAGTATGTTTTTTCATGTATGGTTTTTGTTTTAAGCCTTACTCATAAAGCTTTAATAGGTGTTCAGAGAAATACTGTGGGGTGATACACTTGTATACAGTCTGTACCTAAAGGAAGCTCTAGCTACTGCAAACTTACTTTAGTTCAGCACTGATAATATAAAATGATATATAACTCAGTTTGTGTTTTGAGTTCAGTTCTGGAAGGTTCATTTTTCTCCTATCCCAATCCCCAGTTTGAAATTTTAATTGGTATATGGATATTTTCCTCCAAAGACTGGAAATAGGGAGGTGGTGCTGTGTGCTTAGGAAACCAGGGATGCTATAAATTCTACTTCTGAGTCCTTTTTTTTTAGTTAAGTACCACTTCACACAGAAATTTACTCGTTCCTAAGTTGGCTGTAATACTGCTTAATTTGATGATACATTTAAAAATCTTTTTCAACAAATTCGTCAGAGACTGATTTGCTTCAGTGCTGAAAATCTGCTCATCTCCTGCTTGCCTCTGTAAGTGGATATAAAGCTGTTCAGTAACATGAAGTTACGATGCAGTTTTGGGAGAAAATAATCTTACCTTGCATGTTGGTAGCATGTTCTTTCTATTGGCATTATAAAAACTTGTATAAAATCAGTGATCAGAATTGATGCAGAGTTACTGTAGTTGGTTTTGCCCATCTCTAAACTTTGGATTCTCTGGTGAAGACTGGATACATTAACATACAGTTTTTCCTTAGACAGTTTTCCTGAGATGCATGGAGCATGTGACAACAGATAAGATACTGCACAACTATAGATCTTGGTTCTTTGCCATTTTGTAACTTGCCTGCTGTGTGATCTTGAGGTATCATTACCAGGGTTTGAGACAGACTCCTGAACACATGTGGTCTCTGCACCTGCAACCTAATGAAATGCTTTGTGTTTTGCTGTGGGATATAATAGCAGTCAAAACCAGAAAAACAAGACTCAGAAGACTCAAATGTAGAAACTTGTGCAAGAAACAAAACATGGACAAAAATTATATTTGAGCTGTGATGGTGAGCTCAAGTGCTTTAGACTTTAAATTTGTAATAGGAAAACCAATGACCTGTGATACATGAGGTATTGAAAGCAATGTGCAGATTTCAATATATGGATTCTTGGTCCATGTGAATTTGACTGTCAAGCTGGGGGGGGGGTTGAATGATGACATTCAAGAAATAGAAATTTGGGGTTGGTGTATCTAACCTGATTAATAGTTGGCTACCAACTTTCATTTCACTTTTGAATTGAAGTAAAGTTTGCTGCATAGAGCAGAGTGATTGTCTGTATTATAAAATAAGAATCAAGTTTGAACGAGCAACACTTGGTACCCTTAGAAATGTGAGGCTTTTGATCCTGTATGTCTGAAGAGTTCTCTTTGGTATTTTAATTAAGCCTTTTAGTGTGTTTTATTACATGATTAATGATGATGTCATTGATGAATATGAGGATTATTATTTTCCTTTTATCACTTAGCAATTGAGTTTTGTGTGTAATTTACTGCTCCACCTTTTATTGTAAAATAGATCAAGGGAAGTTTCCATTAATCTTGCTCTTTTGGCTGCAGTCTACTTTTTACAGAGGGAATAGCCATCAGTGGAGGCAGTGCATTAAAAGAATGGTGAAAAGAAAATTTCATTTGCTTAATAGCTTGGTTGCAAAATGTGTTTGGAATGGTGAAGAGATCTGTTCTGTAGTACAAGTTGAACGTTGAAAAAATTGTCAGATATGTAATTACAGTGTGACTAGTAATATGTATAATTTTGATTCTGCTACTTTATTTGCTGTTTCCCATCTCTTCACAGTTACTGTTTAATAACCGGGAGTGGCTTGGTCTCATTTATTATGCAGATGCTGCTCTGTTTTGATTTCATCCAATTGAGTAGCTTTAGTTATTCTTTGCATAAACCAAAGTCTTTTAATGACTTGGAGCTAAATAACAAAACCAGATGCAGTAATGATTTTAAAATGCAGTAATGATTTTAAAAGCCTTCTTCCATTACCTAGTACAGAGGAATCTGAAGTCTATAGATTTAATTTTAATTACCAACTTTGAAGCTTTCTATATTCATGAATGTCTGTTTCCCAGCATATTTAATAAAATTAACTATTTAAAGAGTTTTTCTAGGTTAATCTATTTGCTTGCTTTCTTTAAAGAGTAGTTGCTGTACGTTTGAAACCCAAAATACAATTTCATGGTTTCATGGTCAGCAGTATCTAGTTAAATAAGTTTGAAGACTATGTATATTTATGTATACAATTAAGAAAATCTCTATTTAGCTGATACTAATGCTAAATCTCCAACTTCTGGTACCTGAAGTAGTTTCAGCCACAGCTGGTGGCTCACCCTGCTCCCCAGGCATAAGAAAAATTTGGGCAGAAATAAAATGTAATCTCTGTGCTACTATGCTGGCAAAACGGAGAAAATGAAGGTTAATGGATTGAAAGCAAGTTTCATTCAAAAAATTTTAAGCTCGAGGCATTAACTTACTGGAGTGATAATCATCTTCCTCTGAGCCCCATAAGCCAGCTTGCTTTCCTTTGTCCATAAACTGAAAATTGTGTATATGCCTGAAATTTCAGTGGAAGATTGTTTAGCACAGTCAGTCTGGCACGTGCACCCAAACTTAACATTGAACTGGGTGGGTTATACTTCAGAAAGTTGTTGATGTTCTTAGTGTTGTGCCATTAGAGGTCTGCAGAGAGAAAAGACAAGGCAGCAATCTTTGCTGTTTCTTTTTGTAATGCAGCTATAGTGTCTTTCTGTTTTATGTATCCCAGAAGGTAGATTAAGCAATAATGTGTTATATATTCATTTTTTTCCCCCTTGACTGAATCCTAAGCAAAAACTAGTAAACCAGGAAATAATTCAAACCAAGCTTCTCCCTGTTCCTTTCTTAGGTTTTGTGATTAAATACATAAACTTCAGGTGAGTGAAGCACATTAATCCTATCTGTTGTTTCTGGTGTTTTCAATGTGACTTTGTAGGGAGATAAAGCCTTTTGAATTTGGCTTTCTTTTATGAAAGGAAGTGTATTGGATCAGGTAGAATTACATATTACAGAGTTTCATATTGTTTTAGTAAGCTTCAGTGACAATGTTGGGTTTCTTTAACCCAAGTTATACGTTGCAGTTATTAATGTGTTTTTCTACCAGTGTTCTATCTGCAGATGGAAAACACTTAAGCAATGTTTAAAGTCATGTCCAAAGTATTGTTTGAGGGGTGATCAGGACTACCTGGGCATAGTAGGGTATACTTTGCAAATAATGGTTGAGCTGTAACTTCTGTAGTGGCACCTAATAAGATGCAGTGTGTAAGGGATATTTTTCTTCTAGATGGGGGAAGGAAATGATGTCTGATGATTATATCCTAGTTACCTTTTCAAGTATTTTGATACTGTAATGATGATTGGCTCTTCACTCAGGATAGAGGGAACAGTGATGATTAACACGTCTCTTTAAGGATTCAGTTTTAAGTGGAGGTGGTACTTATCTTTGACACGCAGCCAGGGATTGATCAAGTGTCTAGACAGTAGTTGAAGAGTGAGATAGTACATCTAGGAGGTGTTTAATTCCTCTATCTTGACGTATTGTTTCTCAGAGGATGGTACCGTTTGTGAAGAATACATTTTCCTGAAGTACCACTTTTGTTCTGCTGCTCTAATGTAGATATTCAAGGTAATGAAGAGTTATTTGCTAATTTTCTGTGAATGCAGAACCTACTGACTTTTACTTGAAGTTTTGAAGAGGAGATGGGAAAGAACCTTCAGGCTTACAATGATTTGATGACTTACAATTCAGATGATTTTCTGTTGCCCTATAAGTAAGAGGACAAGGGAATAAGAGTCCATGTTTTATCTTGGTTATGAATCAGTGGGCGGATTGAACCAATTGCTTATAGAATCTTTTTTGGTACTCCAAAGAAAATATTTAATGTTTGTAAAATCTCTGAGGGGAAGAGACATTCTGAACTCAAAGGATTTAGTAGAAGACTTTAATTCTGATGTATCAATGTTTTATACAGACTGTGTGCACAGTATGGTAGCTGTTCATTGGAGCTGAATAGTCCATAAAAATCAAGGTTCCTTAACTCAGTGTGGGATCAGCAGGAGACCTAAAGAAGGAATAAGAAAGTGAAGCATGAATCCACTGGCAAAGCCTGAATTAATCAATTTTTCTGTAGAAGCAAATCTGTTTCCAAAAAGAGAAGAAAGCTGTTTAAAGATCTTAAAATGATGTTATCTCTGGAATGGATATTAAAGTCACAGGAGAACATTAAATAAAAATCTGATACAGTTTCAACATTAGGTGAAAATTACTCAGTTGACTGTCTACCTGTGAACTAAGAGACTAAACCCATTATTATATACCCCTCTGATAGTTGTTATTAGTGATTACATTTATGTTGACCACTTATAGTGTCTGTTACGTGCAGAATAGAAGTCTTTCCTGGCTGTTTCTCAGCTTCTTAATTTACGAATTAATTATTTTTCTCACTGATGTATATTCTCTTAATTGCATAATGCAGATGTCCCATTTCAGGCTTGTTTGCAGGAGGGAAGGAATTCCAGATGATCTTTCTTGGGAAATAACATTTAACTTTCCATCCCCATGATGTTTACACAAGTGGAAAATTACTTCTTCAAAGCAAATAAATTGCATTTTTGTAAGAATATTAGGATCTTGCAATTTTTGAGTGATGTATCTCACACATTAAAAGTTTTGCAGTATTTTTAAGAATAGACAATGTAGAAACAAGTGTTATATAAATAATTTTTAGGTGACTGTTTAGAGAGATTTTCTTCTTTTTTAAATTGAGTTTAAATAACAGCACACCGTTTTCATTCAAAGCCAGACAGAAACCCTTCAAACAGATGTCTGTCAGTTTAACATGAGCAGCCCTAATAAAATATTCCATGAAATGCAGTAAATTTTTTTTCTATCTTCAGGCACCGGTAATGGGATGTATTATTATACCTGAGGAGCTAATGTGGTTTAAGAATGTGGCTAAACAGGGAAGACATGTATGAAGTCAGTATACATAGCTCTATGTGGGATCAGACTGTGAACATGTATTAAAGAAATAGCAGTTGTTTAATCTTACTGTTTATTAACTGCTTGGTTGTTATTCTTATAATTTTATAGTGCTTCAGTTTGTTAATTGTATGCATTGTGTTGTACCTGGTATAAATCCTTATCATTCATAATCTTTTCCTTGCAAAGTGGAAAAAAATGCATATTTTGAAAAAATTCTTTTTTCTTCCACAAAACATTTTAAGGGTATTAGAACATATTACCAGTTTTTGATTTATAAAGCTTTAGAATACATCCAGCCTTTTATTCATAAAGCTTTAAATGGCTTAGGACTTACTTTTAAGACCACTGGATTACATGGCACCCTGTTGAGATAGCAGGGAAGTTAAACTGTAGACTTGCATGAGTCAGGGCAAAAAAAAATAAATCTGGAAAGAAGTTATTTATAATGTTATGTTTTGGCTTGGCACAGATAAGGGATGGTGAAGGAGGTAGGATAGCAGTGCTTCCTCCTGGAGGACTTCTTTGGGCTTAGCAGGCATCAGAATTATGCTAAAAGGCCTTTGCCAACTTAAAATACATTCCTTTAAAATGTAAAATACACTGCAGGGAAAGGGATATGATAGAGGAACCTTTTTTTTTTGTGGGCCAGCCTTGAAGTTTATTTCTCCTGGTTGACCTACAAGGCTGGAACAGACTCCAGCTGTGGTCTGTGGGGAGTCCTGTCCTCAGGGAAGGCTGTCCAAGGCTGCCAGCAGAAGTGGAGGCATTCAGTGAGGATTCACACTCCTATGTGCTTGCTGGGGATGGGGGGTTGCTCACTGGGCCTTAATTAAATTAGGTTCTGGTAGAACCAAGTAGGATGCGGAGCCACAACTCCCAGTTGAGTGCTGGGTCAGACAAACTGTGACATCTAAAGAAAATTGAAGGTGTGGAGGGAGACTGGAAACTTTATTTAAGCTACCAGGATTCCTGTTATTACTGGTATGGCATTGAGATTTTTTTCCACCCCTGACCAAAGAAAAACTGCAGGTCACGCTTTGAACTCTGACCATACCTACTAATATTTTTACAGGATTGATGAACAATAACAGAAGGAAGCGTAACAGTCTCTGGAAAAACTCTCTAGGGTACGTTGTCTCAGAAGGACTTGGTATATGAAGGATTGTTTTCAACATGGGAATCTGACAGATACAGAAGAATGCTTCTAAGTATTTTATTTTAAGCTAGAACTGTATTTTATTGGAAAATCTGCATGAAACATGTTGATCAGTGCTGACCCCTCCTTCCTCATCCCCTGCCGATTCTTGATATTCAGGCTGGACTTTCTACCAATGGGATAAATAGAGAGATAAAGCACCTCTAAGTGTTTCACAACTCATGCAAAAGAGAATTAGCATTTATTGGCCACCTATACTGATGGTGCAGAACAGCTATTTGTGGAATGGAACAGAGAGGGGGACGAAGCATTTGTACAGTCTGGTTACCAATATAGAAAGATTACAGTTTAGCTTTGTCATGTATTTGGGGGACAAGCAAGTGGTAGCAAGGCGAAAACCTTCTCTTCATGGTACTTGTTATTTGCCATATTCATACTCCCACCAACATCAGCAAGGTTGTAGTGAAAGCTTAGACTGATAGCACCATCAGAGATAAATCAAGCACTTCCAGAACTTGTCTCAGACATAGTGATAGAAGAGATTAAATCAAATCAAGAAACAGTTCTACTTTCATTGTCATGTCCTTCTTGTATGCCATTAGGCTGGTTTACAGATTCTGTATAATGCAAAGGTTGGGTCGGCCAGTGGTAGCTGGTGTGAGAGTCCATTGGCTTTTTCTGGATAAATTCTGAAAGTTGTTGATACTGTTTATTGAAAAAACAGTAGTCATGTTTTGTTTGATATTTTTGAAGAGGTTATTTTGTTAAAATGAAAAAGCTTTTGATGAGAATTTAGGTGCCAGGGGTCCTATTCCAAGTCCTTATTTATTTGCCGTGTGGCTGTTGGCTGGAGACAGAGTCCTGGTTTATGATGGTGATTGGTCTGACCTGGCAGGGCAGTTCTGTTTTGTTAGATAATGTGAAGTCTGGTCCATGCAGGAAGGCCTTTAAAGACAGTCCCTGTGCTGATTGCCTTCAGTCATAGAGCAGAAACTGAAGAAAAATCTGAAATAACCCCAACCTATACCCCTAAATCAGATGTTTCTTGGGGAAAAACAAACAAACCAACAGGTTGTGGACTGTTATTTTGGTCAACTTATTTTTTCTTTCTTTTTTTTTCTTTTTTTCTTTTTTGAGTAAATCTTTACTCTTACACATCGTGAAATGCTGCCACTTAAAAATTACTACTGCTAGTAGCAATGAATTTACATCTTTTGGTCAGATGAGAGGCTAACTTCCCTTAGGATGACACACTGTCAATTCCCGGTTTTCTTCCTTGAAATATGATGCACATTGGTAAGTCTGTAACTAAAAGTCCATTAAAAAAACATCTTCATGCTGCAGGTAGATGGGGTAAAAAACCCAGAGTGTGTCTGTATTAAATTATACACCTCTTTGTCTCAGTGACAGTCCAAAATGATATACAGGAAGTGTTTTCAGAATGCTACATGAATAAACTTGCAGAAGGGATAGGAAGCCAGTTACGAGAAGCACAGGATGATTTTGCAAGGATTACTGTCATCTTTGCTGTATCTGGTTTGGTATTAGTCCCTCTGGACTCTTATAGATGCCTCTGGGTGCTGCTATTATCCTTATCATGATTAATCAATATGAAATTTATACTGTAAGTACACTTCATTAGATTTAAAATTTCAGCCTCTGTGTTACAAAGAAAGCCAGCTGTCTCCCCAAGCAGAAGAGATGAAGGGGAATTACTGTGAAGTTGCATCCATAGGATAAGAGTGTAAGAATCTGATGCTGTGATAAAAGAGAAATACCAGAAATGCTACAGATTTAGGACTAGGGAAGGTGGCACTGTGGGGTCTAGGAGCACTGACAGTCTTTTTCATCTTGTGTGATCAAGGAAATCCTTGGTCGAACTTTGAGTATTGGCTGTGTTATTTCTCAACTTACTGTTTTCCAAATAGTGTTGAATAAATAATTGAAAATAAATATATTTTATCACCATAATTTTAAGTACAATGGAATAAAATGGTACTGGAGCAAGTCCTAAGTGGATTCAAAGTAGTCCTTATCTTGAATACATCAGAAGTGTGGCTAAACCCCAGATAGGAATCAGAACTTGTACTCCTGAATTTTCTTTGAGTGTAACTGCATCCACTGAGAATATTTTGCTTGGTATATAATCCTGCTTCTCCTCTCTGGTTCCTAGTGCTCTATCTAGATTAAGAACAGCATATCAATAACACTTCTGGATTTCATGTCTGAAAAACTTGGGTTTTGTCATAATTGTTAAATTAATGCCGATTATGATTTCAATTGTGGCTGCGGTTTGAAAGTACATCATCCTCTTTGAATACCTGTATTACAACATCGCTACTGCTGTGACAGTGTGCACAAGTTTTGCTCAGGATTATGTAGACATGAGAGCCTAAAAAGAATTTAGAAACCTTTAGTCAGAATATTCTTAAAGTTCTATAAAATAACCACCTGTTTCATTCTTAGCTGTGGCTAACTCACTGAACGGTGAAATGAGGACTAAAATGTAACTTTTCAGGTTTAATGTTGGGAAATGCAGTTACACTATCTTGAGAGTGAACTTTGTGATCCCTTTATAAGGATGAGAGAGAAGCTCTTGGGGAATGTAGCATATTCTTAAACCACAATTTTTCCAAGATGAGCATCACTACAGCTAGGGATGTGTTTCTGAAAGCTGTTTGCTCAACGTTTCTGTGTAATCTTTTCCAATGCCACTTAGCAGATAATTGCAAGTAAGAGGACTCTCTGGGACGTGTACCTCCCTTTAACTCGGTAAGTTTTAAGAGGGATAAGAGGCTTTTAGGTGGGTTTAAAAGACAGGGCACTTAAAAGTGTTTTTGGGTTTCTGTTTTCATGGTAAAATTGATTCAAAATTGAAGCCTGTTGTTAATATGATACTGGATTGTGAGCTGCAAACAAAAATATCACTTAATACAGCAATGGTCGTGGAAACATAAGTAAACTGAGAATGTGAATATGTGTGAGGCTATTCAAGAAGAACATAATGTTAATGGGTCTTCTGGTGTCAAGATTCTGTTCTGGTAGGGAAGACTGTTTTCCCTCAGCTTTAGGACATGGCTTTCCCATCTATGTCCCTCACTGTCTAACCTCTATAATCATGCAAGTGCTACTGATGCTTGTTATGCTTCTGACATAGCTAATGTGAAAAAGGAAAACACAAGGCAGGAGAATATGCAGCCAATTAACCTTTAGATGGAGCTGTTTCTCCTTGGATGATGTGATGGTTGCAAATAGTGTACCTAATAAGTGAAGGTAGAATGGACTGAATTGTGCTTTAGTTCAGTAATAGATTTTAAAAAAATGAAAAAAGCATGTTTATACCAAAGAAAGAAAAGTGTGTCCTGTTCATGCCTGTTATAGTCTCTTAAAAGGACTAAATATTGATAAGGAAAAGATGATGTATAATAATATATTGGAAAATATGCAAGTATATTCTGTGTAACTCAAGTTGGTGATAGTTTTGTAGCATAAAAAAATGTGTACAGTGTGTGTAAGATAATGTTTCGCAGTGAGCTGAGCTTCAGAGCATTCCCTTGGAGATGAGAAAGTTTGTCTGGTTTTTTTCTTTGTCTGTTTTTGTTTCTTTCTTTTTTTTTTCCCATGTGAGTAGCAGTGTGTTTGTGGATTTGATCCTCACATGGATAAGAACTATGTGTTTCCTATGATGATTAACACAGGCCTCTTTCATTAACAAGCTTACACGGTTTATCAGCATTAACTTCAGCATACCCAAGGCAATTCTGTTAGTTGGTCCTTGGGAAGTTGTCTAATCTAGCTTTGAATTAAGTGCCCCTTCAGAATGATGTGTTCTCCAATGCATTTAGTTCCAGGTCTCTGCCCTTATGCAGGATAAACCTGTTCAAGTGATCTACAGATTCAGTGGTGCCCACCAACAGCTCATCAGCACCTTCTGAGCCTGCAGTTTATCTAGCCTGCAGTTTTTTTGCTGTCTAGAAATTTGGGTTTGGCTATGGGCTATATTAATTGTTCTGGCAGCAGGAGCAGCCTGCTTCTGCCTTTTCTTTACCACCGTGTTATGAGACGGGGGCTCATCCATGATTTGATGAGAAATTAGAATCATCCCACAGGGAAGAAGTGTCTGGAATTGACCTGGTGGCAAATGAACAATATGTTTAGCTCAAGGACATCTCCCTTTTTCCACATACAGCTTGCCTTGTTAAGAGTAGAACTGACCTGATGGGTACATTTGACCAGGTAGGCCAATATTTGATCTTCAGCAGTGGCATTTTACAGGAATACTGTTTGGATGATTGTGTGAACCTAGTCACTTCTACTTATCCATTCTTTTCATAGTTCTCCTGCATCCACACTTGATATATTAGGAATGCTACATATATCTCTCCCTATTCCCTTTACTGTATGTTTTGGCAGACAAACAACAGTTCTGCATTCAGATGAATGTATCACCTTCATGGTTTTGAAAATGTTTGTTGTATATCCCCTTCAGCCTTTTCCCTTTCAGGTGGAAGAGATCAACCCTTCCAGCCATCCCTTGTAAAAGCAACTGTGTTCCATCCCCTTGGATCAGTTTAGTTGCCCATGTCTCTCACCACTGTATTTTCTTGAGAGAGATGCCAAAACTGTACTCAGTACACACTATACGATGTGGATATGGTTTTGCCATTACTAGTGGGCAACAAAGGGCCTTGCAGCAACCTGCCAGTGGAGGTTCTTGGGATTTTTTTGGGGCTTGGTCTGGGCCTGAGTTGCTTTTGGCTTGTTCTCAACAGTTGTCTAGCGGGCAAGTGACTATCACCTGACCTAGTGTACTTTTGAGATGAGCATTTCTGGTAAAGACTTGAGACTGGGTACTCTGTGCTTAGCAACCAGAAGTCCTCTGTGGCAGATGGGGCTACAAGGATTTACTGTGCTACTGCAAAAGAACAAACCAACCAACCCAGTCACCCAAAACAAAAAACCAAAACACACAAACCTCAACAACAAATAAAAACCCGACAAAGAAATCCCCAAACAAACAAAAAACCCTAACCCAAACTGTCTATGAGAAATGCACTAATACATGGTCTAGGTTCATTTTTCATTATCTTTGATATAGCATTATTCTTAAATAAAGATGGGATAACCTCAAAGCAGTGAGAAAGTAGCAATCTTTGGGCTAGGCTTAGACACTTTGGAATGTAGTGCAAGTATTTTAATTATTTGTTTATTAAGTATTTAATCATTAAACAATTTAAAATATAAATTATATTACTTAAATTTTAAAGGTGTTTTTTAATTACTTGTTTTCAGGTCAGTGATGTTTTTTCAGCCTTGCTAAAAATTGTTTCCAGGAACAGCACACAACGCATTAATAAGCAACTGTGACACATTCTTACAGAGAACTTTCCAGCTTATTACTGATTGCTGCATCAACTTTGGACAGTGGAGGTGAAATGGGGCCCGTTCTGTTGCCCTTAGGATACAGCAAATAAATAGTTTAAGCATGTGAAATATTTGTCAAGGTACCTTACACTTGGACTTTGCCAACTTCTTAGGCTCAGAGTTAAAATTTATTTAAACTATACTGAAATAATGCCCTGCCCAACCAACAAAAATAGAAAACCCAGTAACAGACCCCAGAACCCAATAACAAAACACTGCAGAGTTCTCCCAACGCTGCCTTTGCTTTCTGCCACTCTGTTGGTGTAGCTAGAGCTTTTGCTGGTGAAGAATGAGATTTTTGAGTACCTCAGCCTTCCAAATGTCCCAGATAACCGGGTCTCACTTTTCATTCTGGAGGGGGCCCACATTTTCTCTGTTCTTCTTTTTATTACTGATATACCTAGAGAAGCTCTTCTTGTTGCCCTTGATGTCACTGTCCAGATTTCTGTTGATTCAGATAAGAGTCTTTCGTTGAGTCTTAGATTTTTGTCAATTTAATTTTATTGAAAATTAATATTAACAATCTAAATAGTCTAAATGCATGTAGCTCATTACTGGCTCTTCATTGAAACAAGTCACCAGGGACAGTTAACAAATTTAAGATGATTGATTCCCGGCTGCTTTTTAATAAGCATGTCATAATACCTGTACCTTTAAACTACTGGTTTTGCAGTAGCTGAAACAAGACACTCTGGGGTGCTCACAGCAGTAGACAGAATCCAGAACAGATTAATAGAAAGTATGTGGTTGAAGAGCAGAAATTACGGGTAAATTAAACAAAATAATGAATTAATGCCAATGTAATAAATGTGATTCTTTAATAGGAATTAAAGATCTTAAACCATGTTGCTTGTTAACATCAAATTCTTGAGAAGAAAGAATGTTGTCAGGACCTGACAGTACAGTGAAGTTTTGTTCAAATTAACCTACAACCTCTGAATGCTGTTTGCAAATGTAAATGTATGGGAGATACTTCTGGCAACTCAGCATAGCCTAAACCAAAAAACACTGACATAAATGCTATTTTCTGCCACTGCCAGTGCGATCTGTCATTATATATCCTTGCTTGTATGTTGTCACGTCTTTCTTCGT
Source organism: Laterallus jamaicensis coturniculus (assembly GCA_022605575.1). Lineage (NCBI taxonomy): Eukaryota > Metazoa > Chordata > Aves > Gruiformes > Rallidae > Laterallus > Laterallus jamaicensis. The sequence continues at coordinate 21,917,920 of JAKCOX010000014.1, forward strand.
TAAGCACCTGCTCTTCTTGACCTTCTGAAGACTTCCCACAACCTAAACTGACTATATTCGATAATCTCTTAGTAGCAGCCAGAGCATTACTTCTCAACTTTTCCTTTGTATGTACCATGAAGACACTATCCAAGAACTTTTCTATCAGAGGTATCTTACACAGGTATTTCAGAGATAATTTTCTACACAGTGTTATAATTAAGGAAATTACAGGGTGCCTCGATGACTTCCAACCATTTAAAATAATTTGTCATTTGATATGATAGCAATTTGAAAGCACTTTAGAGGTGTGATCATTTGGAGAAAAAGCAGAGACTCATGCTCAGACTTGTGATACAAAGGCAATCCAAGTTTCCATTAGAAATACTTGATACATCTTTTGTGATTGTCTTTTTTTAAAATTTAAAATATGTATGTGATTTCAGCAACAACATTTTTAATATACTGGTGATCTCTGTGTGATGCATAAACTTGCATTATTGTGTTAACTACTGTGAAATTAATTGCATTTTGTGCTGTGCTTACACATCCTTGTCCTCTAATCAGCATTCCTGCAGATTCCTTCTGATGTTGGATCATTTTTAGAGGGCTTTTTTTTGTATTTGTGATTCTAAACATGCTTCTCTGCTAATTTATTACTTTGATTGTCAAATGTGAGTGTGGATTTACCTCTACACTTCTGCCCAAATTATGATTGCTTAGTGCTGAAACATTGACCCAGACAACAACAAATGTTTTCCTTAATGTGGTGCATCACTACATCTCTGCATTAATAAAACATAAAGGCTCTCCAGATTAAAGATTATATGTCAGTAGTAAGTTTTGCCATTTTGGAGAAAGAACTGAGCTGCTCAAGAGTGCTGGAATACCAGCTCTTGTTCTCCTGCTCAGTGGTGGTGTCAGGTCATGCCACTTTAATCTTACAAGTAGTAGTGCTGTTTTTGAAACAAACGAAAAAACCCCATTCATATGAGAGTATATCTGTATTGCTAATTGATTGATATATGTTTGCTCTTGGTACTTCAGGAGCTGTGAGGAGTCCTGCTCTTTATATTCAAGGTCATATTTTGGAAGGAAATACCTGTCTTGGGGAGGGCAAATACGTTGTCCAATTTATGGAGTGCTACCACAGTTGTTCCTAGCTGTTTTCTGTATTCCATCGTACTGATTGTGTTAGTGAAATAATTTAATGTGCATATGCTGCTCTGTGTGCCTGACACTGCCTTCCTTGTATTCTGTTACGGAGCAGCTCATACTCTCTGCCACTTCAATTTGCCTTTTTGCTTTTTGCAATCAAGGAACACCTTTTACTGTATTTTAATACTGTTGTGGTTGAACTTATTTCAAAAAGGATGCGTGTTTCTGTTTGTTAAGAAGGGTTGATTGCCTGTTGCCTTAGGAGATTTTGTTATTAAAATTTCTGTAGTGTTTTTCATTAGCAAAGCATTGCAGTTGAATGTCACTCAAAGCTGCTGCATATACAGTCCGGGGATCAACTGGCTTTATTTCAGAAGACAACTTGATGCATTCAAACATTTGTTCTGTCACTTGTGTGTGTTCTGTGTAGGGATAAAATGGTTGGGGTCTTGTCATTTAGTACTAAATAGGACACTGCACAATTTCTGGGGCGCCAGTTCAGATGTTACAGTTGAAAGAAGTTTTGCTATACTAATCTTTCAGGAGCTGAACCGTATTTCTCATGTCTTTTGTACTTGTATGTTTATAAATCCTCCTTTAAATATACATTCATAGTTTAATCTTCCTGTGATTCAGACAGTGACCTACTCAAATATTTCTTCTATGGGAAGTAAAGACTTCAGCAGACTGAATATAGTCTGTTCAGTTGATATATTTTTGAAATGTTGAGTTACATTGAAAGGTACATACTCGATTTCCTGATGACATCTATGTCTTAAAACTGGGGAGTGGGGTGGTGCAGAGTAAGTTCATAAACAGACTTTTGTTCAGAATCTTCAGAAGGAAACTAAATCATGTCAAAAATTAAAAAGGAAGAAAAATAAATTTATAGAACAGTGTAAGGTGAGTCCTTTCTTAATGATGTGAATGGCTAGTGACTTGTCTACATTTCTAGTTTTAACGTTGGGTTTTATTTATATTTATGTATCTTCCATTCACATTCCTTTTCCAGTCTAATTAAATTTTTTTTTTAGTAGCATAAATTTTTAGGAAGTTGAAAAGCTAGGCAAATAAATCTGCTGTGCTATATTACTTTGGAATTTGATTATATTGTTTTCTACTTTCTTGAGGAGAAGAGATGAAGTAATAAGGAGGGATGAGGGAAACTCTTAGCTTGCACAGACGCCTTTGAAGGGCTCACGGGAGTATTTCTGAAGTATCCCAGAGCGCTGTTAAGGTAAGAGTATGAAATAGCTCCCAGAGCTGAGACACTTAGTGTTTGGTAGCAAGTAGATTAATCCTACTGACTTTTCTAACATCCGAAAGTTACAGAACTGCGTCTCCCCAGGCCCTAAAGCCAGCCTGTGACTCTTGCTGTTTTGTTGTGGTGGTTTGAGTCTAAAATCTTTGTGTTGCTTATAGAAGCACATTTGCAATTCCACATACCCTTCTTATATCTAATAAATTCAGGATTTATGGCTTAATTTTCTGCAGGAAGAGAAGGCAAAATACTTTTGAGAAAAAGAAATGAAGATAAAACAGGGAGGTTTCAGCCTAAAGAGAATCCATCCTTCCTTTCAGGCCTGCAGTTTGGTTTCTTTGAAAGTCAAGTCATGTCGTAAATGTGCCATTTGTCAGAGATTCCATTGTTCCTTATTGCTCAGTACTTCTGAAAACCTGGATAAAAAGAATCTAAATAAGAAATCAAATGCCTGAGTGTTAAAACCAGTATCTCGTTGAGCAGTCAGTTACCTTAACCAGCGGTTTTCTCTAATGACTATATGCTGGGAAGTGAAGAAATTGGTCTGTGTACTGAAAATACCCTGTTGATGGCCATTGATCATCAGGAAAAATAAGCATTTGTGTCAAGTCATTTCGAGAAGAAAAACTGTGTTAAGTACTCTTAAAGCCTGAGATCATCTTGAGGTAAGTTACTAACTTCTCTACTATTATTTTAAAAGGAACAGGTATTAGGTTTGGTTTTGGGTTTTGTACTTGGGGATTTGAGGGCTTTTTGTGGTTTCATTTTTTTTTAAGCTTGAGAACCTATAGCGTAATTCAGCAGCTCATGAAATCTGCAGCAATTAGACTGCCTTCCTTTATACGTCTCTTTTTTCTAACGGTATATAAGAAAGTTCTGCTTTTCTGAACTTTATCTATTTTTCTTATTTAATGAAGAATGAAGTTGCTGCATAACAGCTTAAAATATTATTGTTAAAAAAAAATAATCCTGAAATGTGGGAAAGGATCTTGTCTTATTTTAACAGATGGACAATAGTAATTGTTGTATATAGTCCTGTTAAATTTCTCTCAGCTTTATCTATGTAGGTGAGAGGTGCTTGTCCTTTTTGAGTCACATTGTTGAAGGACTTAGAATTTTGTTAATAATACCTTCTAGAAAAGTGGCTTGTTTTTCTGTTACATACTTTGTGCTCTGTAAAACTTCTAAACTATTAGGGTTTGAGTGTTTCATATTTGGTATATTGAAATATCTTGAAATTATTGTTATCTAATACTAAAAAATGGAGATATCAAGATAGTTGTCTATAAGTCCAAAAGACATAGACTGGAATATCACAAAATATTATTATATGAGTGATTTCTTTATATTCTCACTATTATCCTGTAAATTCTAAGGCTCTTTCACAGCATCTCAGCTTTTTTGTATTTGTAAATCTTGTTCACTTTTGCTTTCCCTCTGCTTCTGGATATTCCTTCTTTTATATTTTCTTTTATCGGATTGTATATTAAAGGTCTCTCCCTACTGATTTAGAAGACCAGAATGTCTTAAAATATCCACATCTCCTTTTCTGACAGAGAAAGAACATTCATACAGAACAAGGGGATCACAATAATTTAGCAAAAGGTGCATTTCCCTTTAGCATGGCAAAATGTTTTGAGGTTGACATCACCTAACGTCCTGCAGTGACAATTTCATAGCTTTCTTCCCAAAACAGTAGTTGAACACCTTTCCATTTCATTTGCTGTGGCCTCTGTGCCACCATGCCTGATGCTGCCAGGCTGCTGCATGTCGGACACGCCAGCCTCATGTCTGCTTGACAACCCTTTGCCTGAATGCTCCCAGGTGAGTGAGATACCTACTGCTGGGTTGCCAGTGAGTGAAACTGTGCCAACCACTGCAAATGGAAAGGCCTAAAATTACAGATATTTTCAGAAGGATGTAAAAATCAGCCTGGCACAGTAATAAAATTTCCCAGACTTTGTTATGTAAGATATCAGAACTTTGTTCAGTGATTCACAGCAGATAGCTCAGCTTCCATTTACATGCATATACATATATGCATATTTGCATGCACATATTTATGTACAATTTCCATAATTGCACACACACATATATTCTTTCAGCTTGAAGTTTATTCATGTCTATATATGCTCCTGTCCTGAGTAGCACAGATCAATACCAGCACAGTACTGCTTTCTCTTTGGAGTATGAAGACAACCTTTTCCACAACTATAAAATGAAAATGCGTTCTTTTAACCTACACCTAGAGCCTTGACAAAATTCAAAACTGATTTAAAAGTATTTTTCTATTGACGTTATAAAACTTTTAGTATTGCTGACTACTAGAAATCCTATAAAATGCTGTCTGTGGGTGTTAATTTCCAAGGATGTTTTGAGGGCCTGTGGGAAAGCTGAAGTACAATGGCAGAAAATCCCATGGTTTTAAACAGATGTCAAGTTACTTAGTCTTTTTTTTCTCCAGTCTTTCTCATGGAAGAAGCAAAGTGATCATAAGTGTCTTCATGAGTATCTGTGTAGAAGGAACTACTCTACAGGAACGGTCGCTGTGGTGGAGGTAAGTAGCTGTGGGACCAGGACTTGCTAACTTAGTTCTGTGGCAGTATAGCCTGGATGGAAAAATGCTGCTCAGCTTGTTGTTAGTAGACTCTTTATTCAGGCCTGCTAATTCTCTCCAGGAAAGAAAAGCAAGCTTCGTTCCTGCTTAGGGATACATATTCCTGTCCATCCAACGCAGCTTTGTTGTGATACTTAGTACATTCTGATTTCTATACATGGGCTGTTGAATATATAGTTCAAAATAATATCCCACTGAGAAGTATTGGTCACGAATGTATTGCAGCACCCTGGTACTGCTGTTCATCTGCAAAGAGCCCAAACGAGCTACCTGCCTGTTCATATCCCTTAGCAGTTATTATGAAGAGAAAAGAAAGCTTTAGAGCCACAAAAAACTTGTAATTTGGATTCAGTTATTACACTTGTTATGGTTTGAGTACCTTTAAATGAAAGCTCAAGATCACTTGAGAAAGGCTACTGCATCAGCTGAGGCAAGCTTTTAGATGATGACATTAGTATAGCTTTTATATTTTGCTGCTAACATCAGTTAACCTTTCTTGATAGTTTATTGTTTCCTGGAAAAATTATTTTTTAGTGTGTCACTTTGCTTCACACAGAACAGCCATTCTTTCCCAATTCACCGTTTGTAGCTGCAGTGATCCATCTTACTGTGAAAGTATCTATATATATACATATATACACACACAAACTGGTAGAAAGCGAAACAATTTTTGCAGGCTGTCAGTGTTAATAATTTGTTCCATTTTGTCATAAGAATAAATCTTATTTCAACGAGGTCTGTAAAAAAACCCCTAAGTATAACACAACGATAGAGAATTTGGGGGCAGGTAATGATATAGTGCTTTTCTCTGAGAGAGATTTTTTTTTTTTTTTTCTGGGGAAGATGCTTTACCTATTTTTGTGACTTTGTATCATCTTTTTTTAAAAAGTATTTGGCACTCTTGAAGTTGCTGAAAATTTCTTGCTTTTATGAAGGGTTGTATGCATAGTGTGAAAAATCTAATTTTCCAGAGAAAACAAGGTGATAATGGAAGTATGGTGTATTCCTCCTTGGAAACAGAGAGTTTTGTTTGTTTGTGGGTCTGTATTTGTTTGACCAACAGGATTCCACTGAAACATTTTGAGGAAAAACTGATTAATTCTTCTCCATGACTCATTAGTCTTTACTAAAATTCAGAATTAAACAGTGACACAGTTCTTTAGAAACTAATTCTTTAATAAAGTATTAATTCTTTTTAAATTCTTGCTTAAATCAAGATTCAAGCAGGGAAACCCTTTTCTAAGAACAGAGAGAAATATTTATAACCTTTGTGTATGTAGCCTCACAAGTCTTGCTGAGTTTCTCACATAATGTTTCATGGCTCCCTTATAGGACACCCATGTGTAAGGCTTAGGGTGGTTTGCCAAGTGCTTGAAAAGTTTGTTCGTTATGTTTCATTAATGATTTTCTTTTTCATACAATGAAACAATCTGTGATGCTGTTAGCAGAAGAAATTCTGGATTTAGGAGAGGAGAGGGATCTCTGTCTTCCCATCCTCCTTATTTCCTTGTTGTCATTAGGGGGTGTCTCTTTCCCCCTTCCCCTCTTCCCCCCTGCCCCTTTCCTCCCCATTTTCTTTTTTCTTTCCCTCTGGGGTTCAGCTTCAGTCACATTAAGAACCCAAGCACTCCTGTGAACGTCTGCCAAATCTACTAAATTCCTCTGGTGCTCGCAACAGAAGATATTATGGCAGCTTTTGGAGAATCAGCTGGAGAAGAGTCTGTTGCTGCAATTTTTTCCTGTGGGATGCCAAGATGATGGAGTGTTCCATGCTACCACATAGAGCTATAAGCAGTTTGTAGTCTAATAATTATAGTGCAGAATAGTGAATGCACAAAGACATGTCATTTTACGAAGTTGAATTAAAGCACGTTCAACGGGGAAGATTTCATTGCATCTTCTGCTTTTTGAACTTAAAGAAGATTCATAGAAAGATGTACTTTATAAATTTTCATATACTGTTAAAGCCATGTGAAATACAGTAATGGTTTGGGTTTGGTTTGTGTTTTGTTTTTAAACTGGCAGAGCAGACAAAAAGCGTTTGAAGAAATAAATGGTCTTGGGTTTGATCAAACATTTTCTCGTAAGGCATTGCTTACTTTATTGTTTCTGCCTGAACCTTTTCTAGTCCCATCTTTGTTTAGTCCCCATTCCGGTGACAGACCACTAGTAGCATTTTCTCATAGTAGAGACTCACTGTTCTGATGATATTTAAGGCTTACCTGTGCTTATAGATACCAGTGAGTTGTGTGGTTTGGTTGGTGAGACAAGCCTTTTTTTCCTCTGGTATGCCAAGTCTTCACATATGTTAGTTACACATGTTACTATTACTTCCTTTTTTTCTTTTTCTTTTTTTTTTTTTTTTGTAGAAAGGAATATTTCTGGTGATTTATTGGCCTGCTTATGTTTCATTAGTGGTGCAAACAACTTGTGCTGCTCAGGTTTTGTAACTCGTCATTTGGGATGGTGGCAACATCTTGCTTTTTATAGTTTCAGATATTCTTATCACTAATGAGTAGCAGCTGATTTCATGGTTGCTGATAAATGTGTTAGTGGTGGGCTTTGCTGTAACTTCAGTGGTATTGGGGTTACTGGTATGATTTTTTTGGTCCTATTTTCTATTTAAGTTGATGGCTGCAGGTTCTCTGGTGTCCATACAGGTCCACTGCTCTGATGGGATGTGAGGAGTCACAGAGCCACACTAGCTGACAGCCAAGGTCTGTTTTGAACCACAGAATCACTTGCTTTGGGTAATAGCATTTTCTGTGTAGAGGACATGCAGAAAGCCTATGTATTCTGGGACTCTAGGTGCTGGTTGGCACAGTGGCCATCGGTGTTCTGGTCTTGTGTAGGGAAACGTTTTGTGATGGTTTTGAGACATGGTTTTAGCTAGATACTTGAGTAGCTTCTTGATGATAGGAACAAGAGAGACACTGTAGAAGAAAAAAAAACAACCCAGCAATGTCTTTTTAATATAGATGGCCCAATGGAATTTGTTTGGGCTAAGTTTTATGAGTTTTGGTGAAGTGGGTGCATCTTGAGTTTTTCTGGGAGGACTCTATCGTGCACCCCAAGAACCGAACCATGACCACATTCACCTGGAACATCAACCACGCACATCTCATGGTGGTGGTGGAGCGCTGTGTGTACCAGGTGAATCCGGAGAACAGCAACTGGACTGAGGTCAAGCGGGAAGCCTGGGTCTCTTCCAGCCTGTTTGGCGTCTCACGGGCCATCCAGGAGTTTGGTCTGGCCAGGTTCAAAAGCAACGTGACCAAGAGCACTAAGGGATTTGAATACGTGCTAGCAAGTATATAAATGTCTCGCAGGTATGTTTCCTCCTCTGCATTTACTTAATCTGCAGTTATGTGATTGGAGTAGAAAAAGGAAAAAGTTAGGTAGGGAAAGGGGTTAGAAATACATAACAGCACTGTTCACCCCAGAATAGGATAACAGTATAAAATAAATATGTTTTCTTGTTTATCTCCAGGAAATAGCTATGCTAACAATAGTACTGTGCCAGTGCAGGTTAAAAGCACTGAGACAGGAATCTTGCCAAGTGCTTTCACTTTTTATCTTGTGAAACTGTTCCTGTGGGATTTCTTTTTTTTCTGGTTCACTTAGTAGCACACCAATACTGATCATGTGTATGCAACAGGAGTCTGCATCCATTCCATTTCCACTACCATTTACCCAAGCAATTGCTTTTCCACTGAAGAGATTGATACAGCCTTGTACCCTTCTTCCCATACCTCAGCACAAAGACCTATGTCCTCACAGTGAATGTGGTCAAATGAACTTGGTGGTTTTCTTCTCAAACTCTGATCACTTGCTGTTGCAGTTGGCCACATGCAAATGCTTGTGCTGACACAAGTGAGGAGGTGGCCCTGGTTTATGAGTGAGCAATGGAATGTTGGATTTGCTCCTTTTAGCAGCAGATTGAAGAGAGTGGAATATCAACAAGCGTTTTACTCAAACTGTGTCAAAGATCAAAAGCTTTTTCTGCAGCTGACAATGATATTTTGGGAACAGCATATGAGAACTAATGATGCTGCTTCCAAGCACAGTTAACTCTGGTAGCATGTCTTTCACATTTTAATATCTCTGTGCATGGGAACTGTTAGGGTTTTAAGTTTGCAAGCCTATTATTTCTGTTTTGAGTTTTGTCTTGGAATCTTACTTGAAGAATGACATCTTACTATTGAAAAGTCAAAATGAATCTTTGTCACCGCTTATGCTCTTTAAAACTTCAATAATTAGATGTACTGGTATATTTTGGATCTAATCAGATAGATATAAAGGATATTTCTTTTCTAGACTTTCTTCCTTTTTTAAAGCTCATAAATCTCATGAGAGTTTCCTGCCTCATATTGTAGTTCAAATTTTGAAATTTTTTTTTTTATTTTTTCTTTTGGCTAGGAAGAAATAGGCTGTAGAGCCATGGTTTGCTTGAATCAGGTGTATTTTTTAATAAATTAAAAAGTCAAGGAGAGAAGAGGAACAGGAAATGAAAGATCAAACTTAGTTAAATATATGCTTGGGTTCGCTTTGAGAGAGTTGGTTCTTCTTCTACCATATGACAGGATTTCTATCTTGGAAAAACCTTTAGTTCCTTTTACTATGATTACATAGAAGAAAGTGCTTTTAAAGGTTTCAGGAGAGCTTACTTGCTTAGCTTTCTTTCACATGCTTCTATATCTGTTTTTTCATGCTGAAACATGTAGTAGAGACTCTTGGGTGCAATATTTCCTTTAACAAAAATACTTTGTCTGCAATGTAAAAAAAAGAATAATGGTTGAAACATTTTCTCAATTGTTCCTCACATGGCAGCCCAAATTCTGTGTAGCCTTCTGTTTTATCATGGTGATCAAAAATGAAGTATCCTGCCTGGTTTAGGACAGGAAATACACGGGGACTTTTTGTTGGGTTTTTTGAGTGCCAGTTGCTAGTTCTGCTGTCTGTTTTTCTGCTAAAAAGAAGATGGTTCTCAATAATATATTCCATGCATGATAGTTTAATTTTCCACTAGAGCTCTTCCCTTCCAAAATGAAGTGATATTTGCAAAATTTAGTCAATATGAATGATAGTTTGTCATAAAAGTGCAGGGGATATGTGTGACTTTTCAGAGTTGTTATTGGTTTAAGCCATCCATTTCTACTCTATTTCTTACATGGATTTTCTTCGGTCTGCATACATATGTATACACACAAATTTACTTACACATATGCTTTCTATCCAACTTTCTAACTGTTTTCTAACTCGTGTCTAGATCTGGGGCCCCCAATACAAGAAGGATGTAGAACTGTTGGAGAGGGTTCAGAGGAGGGCCACAAAGATGATTAGAGGGCTGGAGCACCTGCCCTACAAAGAGAGGCTGAGGGTGCTGGGCTTGTTCAGCTTGGAGAAGAGAAGGCTGTGGAGGGACCTCATTGCAGCTTTCTAGTACCTGAAGGGAGCATACAAACAGGAGGGGAATCAACTTTTTAAAAGGGCAGATAATGGCAGGAAAAGGGGGATGGATTAAAGCTAAAGGAGGGAAGGTTTAGATTGGATATTAGGGGGAAGTTTTTTACAGAAAGAGTGGTGAGGGGCTGGAACAGGCTGTCCAGAGAGGTGGTGGATGCCCCGTCCCTGGAAGTGTTCAAAGCCAGGTTGGATGGGACTCTGGGCAACCTTGTGTAGCTCCAGGCCTGAGGTTGGTGTCCCTGCCTGTGGCAGGGGGGTTAGAGCTCTCTGATCCTTGGGGTCCCTTCCAACCCTTGCCATTCTATGATTCCACTGCTCTAGTGTTGGAGATCAATTAATCTTGCCTACAGAGCACTCTACAAAAAATTTTCTAATAGATTTCCTCAAAATGTTTTTAAGGAGAGGCATCTATGTTAAAGTATTTTGATGTAATTTTAATACTCCTTATAAAATTGTCTCCCAACTAAGTAGGCCATACAAGAGAAGTATTTGACTTGGATTTTGTAAGTCTGTAGCTCATGAGGTTATAGCTTCTCAACAACAAAACAGATTCTCAAAGAGAAGGAAAAAAGTTCTTTGAAAATCAATGTTTTGAGTTCTCTTGAGGCTTAAGCTTTGAAGCCTGTGTTTAATTTACTACTTATCTAGTGATTAAGTTCCAGTCTGGCTCTTCTGAGTTAAGTGAGCTCAGTCTTCTGACTCAGCAAGCACCTGCTCACACAGAGGCAGAGGCTATCGGTAGTTTAATGAGATTTATGTGTTTGTTCCTACATTAGTTCCTTTTTTTTTTCCCATTTCTTTCACTTCAGGGTAAGAAAAATGCATTTTTCTGTTACAACCAGTAGCATCTTTAGAAATGTATCATTATGACCTTTTCATACATCTTTGAGAGTAGACACTGAACATACAGTTTGCAGCACCAAGTCTAGGACTCTCTATTACATCTCAAGGCAAATATGCACATTTTATTGCAAAGATAATGGGGAAGAGTTTTAAGTCATTTTTAGAAATAGCTGTAGTTTGGGTCAACTGCAAACAGATGAGGTCCTCTAAGGTGAGATCTGGGAGGCCAGGGAGGGCTGCTTCTCTTAAAAGCTGAACTTTGTGACTTGAAGCTGTTCCCAGGTTGGCAACCCTCTGTTCATAGATATTGAATTTGTTTCTCTGAATTATTCCAGAAATATATTTTAGAAAAAACCAAAACTAAACAGTTTCTCTGTTCGCTTTCTCCTGCTTTAACTTTCTTTTGGTAGGATCGTACAAAATTTATGGTGTGATTTTGTGGTAAATCTTTGTAGAACTCCAACTTTAGTGACATCACTGATGCACAGTCAAAAAAATTCCCACCAGCAGTAAGTAATACTACTGACAATCAATTAGTGTGAGGGGGACCTCTTAACAAAGTTGCAATTTTACTGAGGATTGTGTAGCATAATGGAAATATTCATGTATCCATGGAGCCTAAAGTAATTTTTTTAACATTTAATGTAAATGTCCATGAATAGCCAGGTTGTGTGCATATCCAATATTTATGCATTTTTGCTAGTTTGCTTTATGACACTGGGCATTACTAAACTCATGTTTTCTAGGAAGATGCTTCAAATATTTCCAAAAGACAGTCATAAAGCTTAATCAGATACTAAGGGTGAAGGTGAAAAGGGTCAACTCCTTTAGAAGCAGTGTCAATTCCATTTATTTTCAATAGAAAACACTACAGAGATTTATAATCCCTAAGTATCAGTAATTTATAATGCTTGCATTTGAAATTTTAATTATATCCTTGTTGAGCCCAACACTGTGTTATTAATTATCAGACAGCAAAAGCTAGCATTTCATTACTAAAATTGTCTTTAAGTTTGCATTGTGTTTTTCTCTTTCAGTTCTGTGGTGGTGACATAAGGGAATTAGATGCACCTGATACACAACTGTGTTCAACTTAATTCTTTTTGGACATATTAAATAATAAACCTTAGTTAATGCATGCATAATGGATAGCAACTGAAGTCATCTTCCTGTAATTCTATCTGTGTAAGTCTTAACAAGAGAGATGAGCTAAGCTCTACTTCAGAATTATTTTGAGACCTTGGTTCTATGCAGATCTTCATGTTGGCACAGGCAAGTGTAGCCCACTGGATTTACTCCCAATGCTTTGGGAAGGTTAGCAGTTAACAGTCTTCATGGAGTCTTAGTTTGCAATATTAATTATTAATTTCTTCTCTTACCAAAGAGATAGGGTTTTTAATCTTTCGTAGATAGATTTGAGACTTTAATTTTTGCATAATAAACATTGTGGCTCTTTCTCCTTGGTCCTGTGTCTTGTGTGAATTCTGAATGGCAAAAACCATTTCATCAGCCTTTTATCATTGTTTTGAAAGCTTTGAGGAAAATGTGTCTCTGACAGGAATTTTATTTACTAATTACACTGTGAGAATTGTCACTCACATCAAATATTGCTGCATGGTCTTATACAATTTTATACAGAATGCCATAAGGAAGTCTTTAGCTCTTACCAGTAGTGAAAAACCAAAAAAATACTGCCGTTCTTAACCATCTTGTTAATAATGTTGATTCTTTATTACTTTATATATTTATGATTTTTATGTAATACTGTAGACTTTGTTCCCCCTCCCCCACTAGATCTGAATAATTACTGCAAACAGAACGTGTGTTCTGCTTTGGAAAGTACATCTTTATGAAACATAAATAAGCTACCAATGGGGTGTGTTATAATTGTTATTATTGTTGTTGTTGTTGTTATTATCATCGTCATCATCTCTTCTGGTGCAACTGATGGTCCAGGGTTGTGATAAGGAAAACTGATTTGTGAAGCATTTCTGAAAGGTAGAACTGTGACTGCCTAAAATTTACGTTCCTTTTAAGAGGTTTAGCAAGATTGATAAACAAATCTTTATATACTTAAAGATAAATTGTAGCACCCTATAATGTTTTGCCACCCAATCTGCCACTGTTCATAGAACTGTCAGTTTGTAGCTCTGAACTTGGGCCAAAGCTTCTTAATGTTTAGACTGTTGGAACCCCAGGTGATACAAACTTGATCCAGACTGTGTAAGAACATGTGATATGAGTTCTGTTTAGTTTGATAGAACATATGATTAGGATTCATGGTGACTTACTGCTTCTGTGTTGCATGTATAAGGATACATAGGCACAGAATTAAGAGTATAGTAAACAGACTGATAGAAAACCTGATGTAATGAAGCTAGTCTTCACAAATTTTGAATAAATTTGAAATGTTTTTAGGCTAGTACATTTAATTGGCATAATTTAATTGGCATAATTTTAATCTATCCCTAAATCTTGATTTACTGTGTCATTATACTATGCCACGCATTATTGTCACAGATAAGTGTTCAATGTGAGCTTTACCCCAGACAGACCATCTGCAGAACACAGTCATGTTCTCATGAGTTTAAGTTGCATCTTTGCAGCAATGGCAGACGTATTATAAAATGTGTGTGTCTTTCCAACTCCCTTGATTCTTTACCTGTGTGACATCCATCTCTGTTTGTTCCACTTCCTCTGAGTTTCACCTCATTGCCCTTGAGCTTCTACCCTCCTTCACTGCAATTTTTTCCTGCTAGAGTTCTAAGAGATTGTCTTGCTGTTGTGCCTGTGTTTTGCTCTTCTTCCGTGACCTCTATTACTTCTGCTGCTGAAACTAATGTTTCCCTTTGCTACTGACCAATGGGGATGGTGCCCCAACTCCCTGTTCTCCCTTTGACTCCATTCTTTCCCTGCTGCTGAGCACAAAAATATTGGAGTGGAAAGGTAGATGAGGAAGTAAACTGATCAATGACAATTTGATAACCTTCCTCCCAACCTGGAACTCCCAAACTATGATTTTTGCTCCAATGTGTCAGCCAAAAATGAATTCTATAGGAAGATTTTAAAAAGAATGCAGTAAAAAGAGCAAAGAAAGTAACCACCACAGGGAGCTTCTACCACTGTATCTATTTCAACAGAACATTAGGTCTTGGAAGCTGCACTTCTAAAGCTTCCCTTGGAAAATAACTTTCTTATTATTCTCCCAAGAACTTTATGCCCTCAGGATAGACACCAACACTGCATAACACACTCTATGCAACAATCCCATCCCAGGGAGAGGTGTTATACTTTGCTGGATTGTTCACATACCTATTTGCTGGGCTGATCTTACTGATTGGTTAGTAAATGAAATAGACATTCATGCAACTGCTGGAGGAACTTGCAGTTACTAAACTAGGACTATGTGTTCAAGAAGTTGGTTTTGCAGTGGCAGTGAAGTGGCATTTTTAGACCTTAAAAATAATGTACAGAGCAATCTCAGTGATTAAATAAAGCATTTTATTATGGAACGGGGTTTTTTCAGGGAGTTTCCAAGTATGGATGGAAGTGCTACAGAGCAGATGGATAGTGAACCAATTATTTGATTGGTAAAACGCAACTAGAGCTGCTCTAAAAGTGAGACTATAAATCAGGATTTTTAAGGAAAAATGCTGAAGAGCACCAAGTTGTTTAGAAAGGTGTGTCATTTCTCAAGAGAAACAGTGACGAGATTGCTCAGCAAAAAGCTTTTTGATTACACTAATGCTCCTGTTCTTTCTTAGGCCCTCCTGTTGGAGGGAGTCCAGAATTGTGTAGATGTCTGGGAAAATCATGGTAGACTTAGCCTGGCTTTGCTTTATATTCTTGTAGAGAGGAGAGACAGAGAACAAGCATTTGATGTTAACGTTTCTAGCTAGTAAGGGCGTGGAAATGTGTTTGGGATAACCTTTGTGAAAAGAACATTCCAGACAGCGGTTGAATTTGAGGGCTAGAAAAATAAGTATGGCAAGGTTAAAAAGAAAATAAATAAAAATCGAAGCCCAATGTATTAACCTGGAAGGTTTAAAGATCAAACATTCTAGACAGCTTCTTGTTTCCTCAGTGTTAAGTTAAAGGAAGGATTTCTTAAAATGGCAAGGAAGCAGTGTTCTCTCACCAGCCCATTGTCACGTGCTAAAGTAATGATTAGAATCTATTTTCCATGTTATGCTGCAAGTCACTGAAAGGTGGAAGATAGGTTTTTTGGAGATAGGATATTGGAGACCTTAAGACTGCAATTGTTAGAGGTAGCAAAGAATCAGGAGGACATTTATCTGTCTGTTTAGAACTTGAGGGCTCAAAACACTGTGTCTGACTAAAGTATGTATATCTCCCTCAGGATTTGGCTCAGGAAACGAGGAGGTTGTGTTAGACCTGTGGCTTCACTTCGTTTTTTAAATTGGATTCATGAGAAACAAAGGATGGACTTTGTTATCAGTTGCAGGAAGGCCATCTGGTTCACAACAATCTCCTCTCAGCTCTCTACAGTGTAAAGACAACCATTGGATAGAAGACCAATGGGAGACTGTAACTGATGCCATTGTCCTTGGCACTCTAAAAAGAAAAAAAGTAACATAAGAAGGGAAAAAGGTTTATGCGCATTCCCAGTGTGAATAGTTTTGGTTTTGGGTTTTTGTGGTGGGGTTTTTCTGTTGTGTTGTGTTTTTTGTTTTTTTTTTTCCTTTCTGATACTGTTTTTTCCATGTGACATATACATAGTGTTTAGGAATAGGAATAGAAAAGGAAAGCTAGGAGGAGATGAACTGGAGAAGGAGACATTTTTGCATGACTGCTTCTTTGTTTGAGTAGTATTAACATCTTTTGCTGTGGTTTTGAAGTGCCTGGTGCATTTGAAGGTCCACTTAAATATTGAAGTAGCACCTAATTCTTAATATATATTCTGCACATAGTCAAATGTGACTCTGTAAATGTGTTTCCAATTGGATATTGGCAATCAGCAATAATTTCTGGAAATTGTATTTCTTCATGACAGAAAGATTAATCATCCCGTCCTCATTTAGTATGTCCATTCCTGCTAGTACTTGGGAGCCTAGACAGTAAAGAAACAAATCCAAATGTTGAAAGTGAAAATAGTTTTCGTATTCTTTATCCCACTTTCATATTCATTCTTTTCCTTGCTTTATCTTGGTAAAAAATAGAGGATGATTGGAACACCCAAAGGGATGAAATAATGATCTCTATAGGAAGTATGTGAGTTTAGAGACACTGCTGTTATATAAATGCATGTTGTGGGCCTGTATAAATCTCTATGCCAGTGGAAACTAAAGCACTGCAGTAAGTTTTGCTTGGTACTAGTTCAATTTACAGATGTGTAGTTTCCACAGTGGAAAGACAAAAATGATGAAATAATGTAATTTTTAAGCAAATGTTTATTCACGGAGTTCCCATTTTTCTGCTGGTCCTATCTGGCTGGCTGGTTGCTCAGCAGGTTGTGTAGGAAACACCACATGGTGGAGTAGCAGGCACAAGCCAGTGGTGGTGAGGCATCTGTTGCACAGTCACAACGAAAAATTAAAGCAAAACTTGGCTGGAAAAAAAAGTAAATTGTCAAGACTTCATTAGTCTTTCACCAGTTTTTGTATAACACAGAATAAACTTGCTTACTGATGGCAATAAATTATGTCTGATTGATGCTACAGGAGGCTTTTCGCTTATGAAAGGATTGAGGTAAGTGTGGTCCATAAAAGAAGTGAGCACTATAGTATTTTGTCTGACAGAATAATTTGGATTGTAAGGTATGTGCAATACAATGAGAGCTGAATAGCTTCCCATGGCAGTGCTCTGCATAACTATTTTTAAGATTAATTTGGGCATTCCAAAACATTGATTTTTGTGACTCAGTGTGACTCAGGAAACCTGTTCTTGGATTTGAGTAAATTTAGAAGGTCATCAAAGACATGCTAGAAAGTGAAAGGCATATGTAATAGCTTGTCGATTTTGGTGAGTGTTTTGTTATTTCATTTATTAATCTCCTACCTAAACTTGAGGTTTGAACTGGACGGTGGCTTTTATAAGTAGAAAGAAAGATTATTTGTGGTACCTTAGTGAGAGAAAAAAATTGTAAGAGTATTTTTGGGCGCTGTTCACCAAGAAAGTGGATTAAGATTTCATGTGTGGTTCATCATGCAATTGTATTAACCATATTTTTTTCATTTAGGAATGCATCCTTTCACATCTTATTTACATTGGCCACCTTCCCTCATGGACAAACATCCAAAGGCAGTGAAAATGGATTTACAGGTGAGTGCTTTGGGATGTAACGCTGCTGTGCAGGCACAGTTTATCCTTTGCAGTACAGCCAGCATTCTTTTTCACATTCTTCATGGAGAGATGGAGTCTTTGATATTCTGGTTTACATTACTATATCTTCTGAACAAGATGGTTGTCATCTTATTTTCTGTAAGAAATTACAGGCTAATAATTTTTCATGGTAGCAACACAATCATTTGGATGGATCCTGCAGAAAAGGCATGTATTCAGATGGCTGAAACCAGCCGGAGTGAACTGCGTGCCAGCCGCTGCTGATCCAGGTCGCTCAGGGTTGGGTTGTAGGGAGTGACTGTGTCAGGCTAACATGTGTGTCACCAGCATTCTGGTTTTCCCCTTACTGTGTTCAGCTGTTGCAAATAGCTGAACATGCTGCAGTCTACCCTGAGCATCTTGTTCTACACTTGGACAGGTGTTCCGTTTCAATGTTACCTTGTCAGGTTCTTCCATGCAAAGCAATTGCCCACCCATGTTAATACACATACTTAATTCTTTCTCTCTTGCTCTTTAGTGAAATCTGTTTAGTCTTATTAGTGACTGCGTGTGCTTTGGTGCGTTCTCAAGCCTGTGACAATTATGAACGACCAGATGGCATTGCACACGTTTTTAGCTTGAGTGCTGAACACTTAAAAAGGCATTGTAGCATGGCTAGCTAGGCAACAGAGCTACCTCCTCAGCAGGAAAGAGTAATTTTGGCTTGTAACAAAGCTGAAGTCAAACTTTAACTGTAAAGTGTATTTGTATTTGAAGGAATTCCAAAGTCCTTGTATGATGTTCAGCTACTTTTGTTAGTTTTCCTACAGTTTTGCTCATTAAAAGCAGTTAATTGGCTTTTCTGTGCTGTTTACTTATTCTGAAAGACTTCAAATATTCTTATGATGTCCCTTTAAAAAAAACTCAACAGCAAAAAAAGAAAAACATCCCAATTTTTATCTCAACTCCAGGCTGCAACAAACCATGACAACAAAAATAATTTTTTTTAATTCTGGATTTGAATGCAGGCATTTAGAAAGGCACTATGAACAAGTTCACTTTTTGAGTATTAAGTCTTTCATAACAATATAGATTGAGGAGATAATGTCAGTGGAACAGAAAATTATCTCATGTTAATAAGTGCCTCCTGCTATGTAAATGTCAGGGCAAAGACAAAGATTTTATAATAGAAGGTGGGGATATTTCATACCCATTGAGTAGCGAGAATCAGTGGTCATTTCAAGCTATTACCATTTGACTAACCACTTTGCAACAAACTGATACCTGAACTGATTTAAATGGTTATCATAATGCAATAAGGGACTAAATAACTTTGTCCTTACTATTTTATAGTGAAAGGTGAAATACAAAATAGAATATTGGAGACCTGTTTTAAAAAGACTCTTAAGTACTCTTGAGGTCTTCGCTTAAATAGAAAGCCCTATTGCTATCGGCTTGCAATAAAGCAGTTTATGTTCTGGGGGCAAAGGGTGACAATGACAGAGAAGGCTCCCACCTGACCTCAGTGGTATTACAAAGTTATCTGAGCTCTTAATCAGCACTTCCTAAGCATCCAGAAATCTTATAAAGATGATGGGGAAAGAAGGAATGATCACATCAAGAGAATTTATATCTGAAAATGAGTGCTTACTCATAGGTTTGCTTGCCAAAAAAACCCCAAAACAAACTCAAGTCCCATGTGACTATCCTACTAAAGGATTTGTGTTTTGAGCTAAGTCCTGAAAGGAAAACATAACCAGATAATAACTGAGTAATTGCATCAGGTAACCCAATAGGTAACTTGTCTGTTCTTCTGTCTTCCACCAAAAGAGAATATGGAATAATAAAAAGAAATAGGTGAAATACCATTTCCAGAAGAAAAGTTTGCTAAAAATAGCATAATTAATATTTTGTCTGTAGGGCATCTCAGCTGTCTTTGATCAAACTGTGACATCTCTTCACACTGCCTGAAAGACATGTTTAAGACATGGTTACTCAAAAACCACAGAGTGGTTCTGAGAGTCAGACACAAGCACAGTGCTTTGTGCTCGGACACTTCTCTGTGTGTTTGGCCATGCAGTTTCATTAGAAGCACAAATACAATACATTCTCAATGGTTTGGAAATTTGCCTAGACTCCAGTTTAATTGGGAAGAAAAGTCTCATTACTACTTTGCTACCTTGATTTTTTTTGTTGGTGGGTTTTTTCTATTTTTTTTTTTTTAATTTGCACTTTATTCATCTCCAATAACAATGTGACCTTTCCTGACCATTAAGGCTACAACGTGTGACTGTGAGAGGTACCCAGATGCTCCTGTATTACAGAGCCAAAATGACTGTGGTCCTGGAAGAATGCTGAACAGGACACTAGCTGAGATACTTGACTCCTTCAATAAGTCATTTTCATCACTTTCAAGAAAAACACGTCTGTGAAACTGCAAAGTGCTTTGCAGATAATTTACAATAGGTGCAGAGAAGAATTTATTAGGCTTTTGTTTCTGTTCAGTTTCAGGGTTTTTTCAAAGGACTCATTGTCTTTCCTGCAATATAGCTACACTTTTGTCCTTTGAGACTTGGGAGTATGTTAGCAAATTCCTCATTCTATTAGGACAGTGTGAAAAATACTGTGATACACTTTTTCTTTCCACAAATACATATTAGATGCGAAGAAATTTGAGGGCAAAAGTCTGTTTTGTGTACTGAACAGTTACCTAGATTCCCTCTTCTGTTCTTCCATTTCTCTCACCAGGAAATGGTATTTCTGGACTTTTCCGGGAACTTATTTGCTTTCTCAAACTTTGCAGGCTTAAAATACCCACAGCATGCTCATGGCAGATGGGTAGGCAAATGGCAGTGTGAAGGAAAGAAGTGATCTCTTTTTTTAAATCTCTGTTTCCCTTCTGTGCACTGTGTTATGCCCTTTGACAATAAAGGTTTGTTTGTACTTCCTAATTCTTCTCTTTGTCTTAGTACTTAGAAGAGCTAATGTGAATGCTAAGCATACCTGGCTCATAGTGATTTCCCAGTGTGCTGTGTTAGTTGCATACTGTTAGCTTCTCACTGTGATGCTGATGCATGTTTTAAGCTGATCAGTGATGCTTGCCATGTTAAACAGGCGTATCTTGGAGAAGTTATACAGTCACACCAAATTCTAACATAATTAAGCAGATCATATATCATATTTTGAAATTACTTTAAAGGGCAAACTGAATGACAATGTTTTGTTTATGACCTTTTAATCTTGTCTACAACAAATTAAATTTTGTCTACAGAAAATAAATTTACAAAGATGATGAAGTGTCTTATGGCAAGAAAATCCATTAGAAAATCTTGAGTGTGTCTTGATAAACACAGCTTTGTAAGCTTCACAACCATTTGGCATTATATCTAGTGAATTAATTTGTGTTTGTATGTGTTGAGAGGTGGGGGTGAAGAAGCAGCACTTCATTTGATCTCATTGTGACGAAATATTGGATTCTGTGATTTCAGCCATCTCTGAGGATAACGTTTGTGTATGCAAGCTTCAACTGAAAAACAATAAGCCATCTTCAATTCATGTGACAATCTCCACTTAAAAGTAGTTGGAAAACACTGGTTTGCAAAGCAAGTTGTAAAGTTATAGATATTTGATTTTATTAAAAATAAGGAACTCTTCTGTGATTGTGTAGGGATATTAATGCTAATGGAAATCTCTCCCATTTCATTTCATTGCTATTATCATAGACAATTTTGTCATGTAATCCTTGCAGTAAATTTTCAAATTCCATCACAAAGTCATCACCATCACAAGGAAATTCCTCTAAAACTTCATTAGTAGGCTTAAAATGCTTTTTAAATTTCCAGTTTAGATTAGTTGCAAGTCCATCAAAACCTAGTGAATCTTATTGCAAACATTGCTTTAATGCTGTGTTCAAAAGTACAGAGTAAACAATAAACAAGAAAGAGCAGAAAGTGCATTGCAAAGAGAGAAGCAGCAGTTTACTCACAGAAATATAACAACCCAGAGTATATCATAGGGATTAGTAGGATTAAAAGATTAAAGTATAAAAGAAATGGGCAATGTTCTTCACAAAGCTAACCACCTTGAGGTAGCCTCTCTTTTATTTCCAGTCCTACCTGCTCTGTGAAGGGCTCAGAAATATATGGATATTCTCTATTGCCTACAAGTTGTGTAAACTTGCATTTACTGCTCTACACTAGAATATAGTTTTTATTTACCAAATAACAATTCTGAAAACTGAGGCAGCTCGAATGGATGGGATATCCTGTCATGCATACTCCCTGGATGGGGTGTCTTGTCATGCAAATAGATGTCAAATAGCTGTGGGACAAATTCTGATGGGAAGTACCAACAAGGTACTTGGAGCCTTACAGTTCTTATGGACCAAAAACTAAAAACGTTTTTAACCAAAAATGCATTTAATGTGAAAGCTGAATGGATTGGGGAACTTGTTTCTCTAGAAACTACAGGCTGAAGAGGAAGCGTATCTTTTAAAATTTGCAAATTTAAGTGAGACATTATCATTAGAAGAAAAAATATTAGGATTAATATTGATTTTAAGGGATGTTACAGTGTGAAAACTAACTTCTTGTACAAAGAAGAGGTTAAAGAAGTAGCAATTTAAGATTTATTGCTAAGATACTTTGAGTATGTACTTAAAATCTGAGTAATTCAGAACCTGGTTTAGTTTAAGAGAATTTGACCATTTTATTGGCCTCACTGCAGCTCAGTTTTTTTACCATTCATACCACTGAACATAAAAAGTGACCTGAAATACCAGCAGAAGTTTCAGGAGTATTGTTTCTTTAGGCTTTCCTTTTAATAACCCTAGAAGCAAAGTACAAAATGGCAAAAATGGTGTTAAGGTTTTCCTATACATGATTTAAGCCTTTTGATAAGAACTGTATTTCCTGTGACATGTGAAATACAGCATTCAGTATGAATCAGACGAACATTGGAAATGATCCTTATCCATATTATCTAAATGTAAAGTTAAACCCAGCATTTTCTACATAATCCAAGTGGGCTTTGACTTAATGAATATA
The DNA here is from genome assembly GCA_022605575.1 of Laterallus jamaicensis coturniculus. Lineage (NCBI taxonomy): Eukaryota > Metazoa > Chordata > Aves > Gruiformes > Rallidae > Laterallus > Laterallus jamaicensis. The sequence goes on from JAKCOX010000014.1 coordinate 21,940,571, forward strand.
GAAGTTTTCAAAAAGGACACAAGAACTGGAACTACCTTAGTCCTTTTGTACCATCTTTTCTAAGTCATTAGTGGATAAATGGCTTGTTACACCTGGGAGTGATGGGTATTAGCAAAGACTGCCACGCAGGTTGAGCAGCTACCATAGCAAGACTTAGCACTCTAATAGCTACACTAGAAATGCCATTTCAAAAGGGTATTTCAGAGCGAAGCGTTTCTGTTTGAGTGGAGGGGGGAACTGTTTTGATAGCAATAGCATTTCTGCTCACTGATTATATCCTTTCCCTGCAATTTGCAAAGTATTAGCATGAGTAAATTTTGCTTTGCTGCTTATGAATGCGTATTGGACTGAATGCATGTGGTCTTGCCTCAGCAACATTAGTATTCTATGTACTCGTTTAATCTTTAAAGTGCTCTGTCAGCTTTGAAATACATGACTCAATACAGTGTTCAGAAAAAAATCCCCAACCTCACTGAATGGGCTCGTTAATGATTGTGACTTAAATTAATATCAATAATTAACCTTTTTCATCTGTGTTATATGCTGTAACAGCATAAGAAATCATTGTGAAATATCCTAAATAATTTTGTGAACTGAGTATTAACTTCGGCATTTCTCAGCAGGTGGGGGCTCGGAACTTAGTTTTCTTAGCAGAGCATGGGCTTCACCCCATAACTTGAACCCCAGTAGAACAGGACATCTGTTACTAATGACCTAACAGATGCAAGAACAGGAAGAAATATCGAACTAGCCATGCCACTGTGATAAAAACATTTATGAATAATGACACTTTGGGTCACAAAAATAATAGGTGTGTAGCAAAAGCCTTATCTGGCCTTATGACAAAAGCTGTTTTCTTTTATCAGAAGACCTATCCCAATATATTTAATTTGTGGTATTGGATTTTTGCTGCCCAATATTGACTCGGTATTTCTCGGTTTGATTTTTTGAGTGTGAAGTGGAAGGTAACAGTCTGCTGCTGTAGATTCTGGGTTCTGTATAAAACCACGTGCACAAGGAATTAAACCCTCCCAGGGTGATGCATAGTGAGGAACCTCTGCTTGCTCGTTACTTTGAAAACTTATAGAAATGATTGTTCTATGTGGTTGGTCTCTTAAAGAAACAGAGACTCACTGCACCAGATATGTGTGAGCGTTTCTCGTCCTGTTCTTGAATGCCAAAGGCAACTGTACAATTGGTTATTTAGGTATGTTTCACTGCTGCAAAACTTATTTTTTTCCTTTTTCATGGTATTGTGTTCATATTTTCATGGATTGCATCATCTAAATGCATGCAGGGCGTTGCACTGTGCTAAGTGGGCTTCTCTGCGATTCAAGTAGTTGTACCAATATTTAAATTACATGTAAGGTACCATATTTCAGCTGCTGATATGATCATTTATGACTAACCTATTACAATTTGTTAGCACAGAGCTGACCTTTTTCTTGTAAGCAAAGGGCACATTTTACAGCTTCCTGAACATGTCTTATCTACTTAGAAGGTTTTACAGAAAAGGAAGATGTAGTGACATTTAGTTTTATTCTAGTTCACTGCCATTAACCTCCTCCTCCTGACTTTTACACAGTTGTGTATACTGCTTTATCAAGAGAGCGCAAATTAGGCTTCTCCATGTTTCAGTCTGAAGCCTGTTACAGCACTACTTCGTACAGAACTGCAATATTTGAATACCTAATCATAAACTATATGTGTCCTTGCCTGCGACACACATTTACACAACTGCTTACAAAGCACAGCCTCATCAAGTAAACGATGACATTTCTTCATTGCTCTGAAGCAGCGTTCTTTCAAATATCAGTTGACTTCCCATGAAGAGGCTTTGCTGATTGGGCTATGTCCTTGTACACCAAGAGCTAGATAGGAAACCAGTTTACAGAGTAAGGTTCTTCTGAATAGTCATATTTCACTTGCTTTGCTTTTCCATTTCTGCCATGCCGTGCTATTTAGTATGCTCAGTGCTTTGCTTTGCACCCCATGGATCAATTCAGCTGTGAAGTTAACAAAGTATGGAAGGTTTCTGTGAGCACATATTCAACCATGAATTTTCTATACTTTTTTTTCCAGTGTGTTTAATGGATTTGGACATAAAATCTAAGGCATTTCACAGGCTGTTTGATATGTATGGGAAAGCACAGCTCAAAATGAGGTTTTCCTTTCAGTTAATTTAATGTTTGGAGTCTGTCAGATTTACTGAAAGATGGGTACTTTTACTGTGAGAGTAACAAAGGAATCATATCATCCCTCCTCCACCCCTATGGTTAGCCTTCCTTGAATGTGTTCATTAAACTGATGAATGATTTCCAGCAGGGAACATTAGAAATGCTCCAGACTAAGAGAAAATGAAGTCAGAACCGCATAGGAAGCTGTCTAAAGCAGGTTGAGAGTCACCTCAAGTTTTAATTATTACTTTGGGTTGGTATGCTTTTCTGGGGTAACTACAGTGTTGATGGATTTGAAATAATAGTAGCAGCAGATACAAATTCAATCCAAATGTGAGTTATTCACTGCCAAGTATGTATTAGTCCATACTCATTAACATTCAACAAAGTGTTGCTGGATAAGACTGTTTTAGATTTCAGTCTTACCCAGAGAGAGCTTTTTGCTAAACAATTGATATGCAATGTGCAGTGCCATTGCCTGGGCCGGGTAAGAGCTTGCAGAAGACTCATTTCGTTTGGATACTTTCTTCCTTTCAAGACATCTGTCTTAACGTGTTTTGAACTTATCTTTGGACTACAAAGCTCAAATAACATGAATTAATATTTGAGTTCAGGCCATTAATTAAGTCTGTCACCTTTGCCATGTGATGAGGCGCTGATCCTTGGACCAAATTGTCTATCCTGTGATTTATTCACAAAGAACTATATCCTTATACTGTTGGGTTTTTTTTTTGTTTGGTTTGTTTGTTTTCTTCCAGGTGCTTATGCTATGTGGGTAACTATTAATGTCCATAGCATGTTTCTTTTTGCCCACATGGGACTTTGCAAATGAATGTACCTCATTTGAATGACTGGTTTAGAGCTTAAACTCAAACTACCTCTTCGAAGAAACAGAATTCAGTACTGTTTAAAGTGGATAAATGCAATGTTATGGAAAGAGGACAGACAAAGGTTGAAGCCTCGAAAAGTCGAAATAAAGACTCAATAACTGGGCTGGTTATTAAGCTGGTATTCATTATTGCAGCACTGGCACACAGGGGATCGCTCCTCCTAAATACTAAAGTCGGTAAACACTTTCTATTCTCCTTATATTAAAGCTATATTAATTGTTTCTTAAGCTATATCTGTATTAATCTATCCTGAACTATTATGTGTCATTCAATCAATGTTTAGGTATATTTGCCACTGAAGTATTTTGTGTCTGTGAGAGAATGATTTCTGCAGATTTTTTTTTGAAGCAGAAATCCCTTACTTATGTATAAAGGAGAAAAGAGATGGATTTCTATGGAAGAATTTATTTATTTGTACCCATTTGACTAGGGGCAATGGTAAGGTCCTTCCATGAACCTTGCCTGAGAAATTTTGCTTTCTGCAGTGCTTTGGTAAAAAAGGAGATTGCAGCAGTTACTTTGATAAGTAGCTAAAATAATTTTTCAAAACATACTGAGATCTAGCTGCTAATGTGTTATTTAATATCTAATGCATTGGACATGATACTTATTAAAAATTTCTCTGGCTAAATTTGAAAAGGATTAGATGACTTTAATGGTCACATACTAATAGCATCTATATACAGAACAATAAAGATGAACTAGGAAAGATGTTTTCCTACCCTGTACAGAATTGTATGGCTTGATTTGACTTGCTCTTTTCATGTCAAAAGCAGAGGTAAATTGTATTTCTGTCCACCCTTCTGTACAGGCTGTAATGCTTGTTTCTCCTGAAACAACTGTATGTGTCTGAATTAGATTTTTCTCCAGCAAGTTATTTTATTATATGGGAGATATAGGTCAAGAAAGATTAAGAAACCAATCCCAAACCAATAGTTTCAATGCTGATTTGGAACATGGGAGTAGAGTTTCTTGGCTGGCCAAGCCAGAAGTAAAGGTGTGAGAGTGTCTCAGGTGAATGAAGGGGTAGATGGATGTGTTTTTTGTTTGACCAGAACATCTGTACTAGAATAGAGAAGTCTTTTACTCTGGGAAGCACATTTTGCTAAGATTAGGCCATTTTTAGAGTTGCTATTTTCAGGCTTGTTACTAGAATAAGGCACTTTTGAGTATATTGCTTTTGCAGGTGAATAAATTGGAGCTTTATTATACTGCAGAGCTGTTAGCCTTATCGTGTCAGTGCAGATACCCTTCAGATAGGCAGGCATTTAGACCCCACTTAAATGGTTGCAATTACATCAAGAATGAAAGGGGGAAGATTGTTTTTAGTATTTGGAAATTCTGCTGTTGAATTGGGAAGACATAAAAAGACTCAGAACCTAGAATGTAAACTTACAGATTATATATGAATGTATATCGCTGCTTCTGCTTAAAGGTCCACCGACATCATGCTGTATCCTTAGCTAAAGATAAAAGCTAAGATCATTTCTCTCTTCTTTCTATTTAAAAGTATTTACATTAAAATGTCTGAGATGGAGTTTACACCGTATTTATGTTTCTGGAAAACTAGAAACTATGATGTTCCTACTAGGCAGTTGAGGTTTTTTTATACTTTTTATGGCCCAATTTCAAATAAATAACATCTTTTATTCAACACTCAGATGTCACCGAAATAATCGAAGGATTAGTTTAGATGAAAGAATAACACCAACGGCTGCGTGCGTGCCTGTAGTAAAATTGAGAAATTGTTGAACAGTGTAGCACAGAGCACCGTGGCATATACTTTAAGGAGAGAACCAAAGCTAAGAAAGGGGAAAAAAGATACACAGGGGCTGGTAATTCTGTCTGTTGGAAATAGTAAACAGCTGGTAAACAATCTTCCAAGAGGTTGCATCTTTACTTGTTTTACCTTTAGATCTTAAATGTTTTTTTTATGTGTTTGGTGTAAGTGTGTGTATTTATTATCATTCTGGCGTCCTCACCCCGGTTCAGGCAGAAGCATTTCAGTTATTATCATATATTTGCTGTGTTGCTCTCTCGACTGTAAACAAACTTGTGAATGTTCTGTACTTGAGTCATTGTACTTCTCAATGTTGCCTTAGACACTTTAAAGAAAATGCTATTTTTTCTTTTCTGGCATATTAAGACAGTGATCAACTAGATATGTAGATTTTTTTCATAACTGAGTCACAGGTTGCCATCTCTTTAATGTAAAAATACATTTTTTTTCAGAAGATACACGTCTGTCTTCTGAATGAGTATTTCATAGGCCACTCAGAACATGCTGAACCCTCACCCACTGACACACAACTGTGTAAATAAAGTACTTGTCTAGCTGACTCTTGATGCTAAGAAGAGGTTTTGTATCTGTGATGGAAGCATGCGTCCTTTCAGGTGGGAGACGTACTGGAATGTGATGTGTAAGGGTCAAGCAAGTTTTCTCAGCACGGAATTCAGAAGGCTATTCTCATAACACACGTTATCATAGAGTTCAGGTTTTGGATGCTTCCAGCTGACTGTAGAGGAGTTGTAAATCTTTTGTGTTACAGCTGGTTCATGCATTTAACATCTGAAGACAGGACTTAGAATATCCTGATACAGACAAGAGCTACTGCAGCCATCATACTTGACCGACCTAACAGCCTTGTACAATAAAATGACTAGCTTGGAGGAGGAGGGAGCAGTGGATGTTTTTGATCTTGGCTTTAGCAATACTTTCAGCACTGTCTCTCAACTTCCTTATGACAGATTGATGAAGTGTATAATAACTTGCACTCCATGTACAAGTATAGACGCAGGCTGACCAGCTGGCAGGTAACTTTGCAGAATAAGACCCAGGGATCTTGGTAGATGCAACATCCAACATGACCCACCTTGTGGTAGAGGACAAGATCATCCTGTGCATTTTAAAAAATGTAGCCAGCAGGTTAACGGGGGTGTTCTTTCCCCTCTTTGCAGTCCTGTTGAGACAGATACAGAGTGCTTCATCCACATCCATAAGATTCATTCTCATCTCCTCAGTACAAAACATACTCTGTCTAGCAAAGGGATCAAAAGTTGATCCAGGGCTTGGAGGGACAGAGCTTGCATTGCTTGGCCTGGAGAAGAGGAGCCTAAGGGTAGGGTGAAGGGGACTATTAGATTTTATTTATGTGTGTAAAATAAATGCTTTGATAAATACCTGATGGAAGGGAGTAGAGACAGAGCCACATTCTTCTTCCCATGGTGCCTAGTGAGATGCAATGGACAAATTGAAGCTCAAGTAATTCCATTTAAGCATAAGCTTTTTCATAGTGGGAGTGGTCAGACACTGGAAGAGGCCACCCAGAGAGGTTGTGGAGTCTTGTCTTCATAGATACTCAAAAACCAAGTGATAGTATCCTTAGTAAGCTGCTTTAGTTGACCCTGCTTTGAGTGGGGGGACTTGGACTCTGTAGTCTCCAGAATCTCTATGGGTCCGTAATCCTGCTGTGGAGTCTGGATAGCCTCTTTGGTGCTAGCATGTTAACGGAGTTGCTGTTCCTTTTCAGTTTCTGTCTGTCTATGTGATGAAGATACTGCTAACCCCAGTCATAATTAACAATTTGTTGAGATGGTTAAATAATCTTCAACACTTTGAATGTCATTGGTTTTGTGATAGTGCCTACACAAAGGAAATTTCCCATCGTAAAGGAACACCAAGATGAGTTTTTATCAAGGCTCATGTGTTTACTGTAAGAGCTGCTGAAATTTGTCTGAAGTACAGAAAAAATTCCCCCTGTACTAGTTACTGAAGATTACAAAACCCTCTGACAAGTCATTTGTGGTAAGAGTGTGTGAGATCAAAAAAACTGCATTTGAAGGAGAGGTGGGGTTGTCTCCTTTATGTTTCTACCCCCTGCCAAGATAGATTTAACTGGGTAAAAATCTCTGAGAACCTGCTTGGTATCAGTTAAAAGTATCTGCTCTTTCTGACTGGTATGGAAGTATAGCAGATTTAGATTATATCAGTCAGCCAGTCTTGATTTTTACATGTCCTGTGCAATTAAAATAAGATTGTTAAACTAGGACGGAATCTTAAGAGTTAATACTATAGATATAAAAATCCTGATTTATTTTTTTCTTGAATGCTGTTATTGCAGAAAGCTTTAGGAGTTATCTGAACTGATGTTGTTTTCAAAAGCAGAATGTGCCCTTTAAAACAAATCAAGGGCATGTCTGAACTCTTAAATTTTTTGTGTTATTACTGTTGGAAAAGAGGTCAGATTAACTGGAAGATGTCTCCACTGGAGTCCTGAAACCTTGGCTAGTTTCTCACTTCAGACCTGCTTTAGAACAGTGGTATACAAAGAAATAAAAGGAATCTCAGGGTTTTTGTTCTTTTTTTTTCTCTGAAGAATGATATGACCTTTTCAGGGAAAGAAGTCTACAACGCCTGAAGTCACAATATATCCACAAACAACTCTAAAAATAATGGCTTACCGTGTTTCTTTAATTTCCATTCAGAACAGGTTGAAGATTGTCTTTAATGTGAGTACTACACTTGAATATTTAAGTAAAAATATGTACTGTAATTAAACACTCATCCCTTTTTCTTGTGCTATAAGGTATGAATTACAATAAAATATTCATTAATAATTAAGTTACAGACCCAAAGAAAGAATGATTTTGGGTAAAGTAGCAGTTAATTTCATTGCTTAATAAACAATAACTTTGATTTTTAAAAATAGGGTCTCTGAGGGCTGTGTGACCTTAGCAAAAGCCCGGTAGAGACTAAGTGTAACGTTAGGAGATACCAGAGACCTTCCTTTTGCTCAAGAGCCGTCAAGTCCCCAGAAGACCCAATCTGGCAGTAGCATACAACAAGAACAGATGATCTGTACCCGGGGAGTAATCTTGTCCAGAGCTTCCAGACTCCTATCTCTCACAGGACATGGTGTTTAGCATTCAAAGGTGAGTCCGTAGAAAACAAATCTTTACAGATAACACAAGATACAAGCAAATATCTCTACTCCCTGTGGTATAGTTGGTCATCTTCTGGAACAACAGAATTCCTGAGAGTTCAGGAATTGCAATGGATTTTCTGACTGTTAGTTGAGCAAAGATGGAACTTAACAGGAAGAAAAGCCATAAAGCTGGCTGTAGTGTTGAGTCTTCAGTCCAAGGGTCATTAAAGTCTGAATTAAAATCTGTGCTGAAGACGGGCAATTTGAACTAAACCAGATAATTAGCTCTTTCTATTTAATTGTTGCAACTGGCAATTTCAGAGGAGGGAGTATCATATGGCAGTGTGATGTAATAGGCTCTAAAAATGGGTAAGATTACAAAACCAGGGGTTTTAATGAATATAAATTCCTGACCCCTGCTATATCTGCATTAGTTTGAAACAAGCAGAATAGCATTAATCATTTATTGATAACCCAAACGATCTATTGCACATGACCTATATTCTTAGTCAAGATGTCAGCAGCTTTTTTATTATATACATGTATGAAATTATATTTAGAAATTCATGTAGAAAAGGCATGTACTCTGTTGGATGGTTTGTCTGCCACTGTGCCTTGAAGTTGTCTCTTTGCTCACTAGCACTGGCTGTTTTCTTTATGTCAGATTTTTTGAGGTAGGTATATGGTCAGCAAGAAAAAGGATAGTAAAGATAAATAGAACAAAGATTATCAGACTAGGTAGTGTTACTTTACATCAGAAAAATAGATTATTATATCTAGGTCCAGTCAGATATTTTTCAGAAAAACAGTATTTTCTTTTGGGAAGTAGGGACTTTGTTGAGTTTGAAGTGTTTTCTTTGAAACATCATGCCTTAAAGAACTTTTAATGTACAAGGTCCTGAGATTTCCAGTTCATACCAAGTTTTTGAGGCAAACATATCCAAGAGAGGCAAGTGTAAAAAATAGGGTCATAAAGGGTTGCCCAAATCATCCTGAAAAACCGAGCTAAAGAAGTCGCAGAATTTTTCTGTGAATGGGGACTTAAGCTTTTTTACTACGGCCATTTCTAGGCTTTTAAAGATTATTTTGATTGTTATTCACTAGCTAGCTGTGTGTGGAGGCGAGTGGTACACCGATTTTCATGTTTGGATAATTCCAAATTTCTGTAGAACCATACACACGAATCTTGGGGTTTGAAACAGTTTTCATATTAGTTCTGTCTACTAGGCAAAAAATGGGAGTTGGAAACCTGTTAGTAAATATACTTCTGAAGTTGATATGTTTTACAAGTTCCCATGCTTGCTGGCAAGCTTTCTGTTGCAGGTGGAAATACTATCTGCAAATAGCATTATGAGAAGAATTATCGGAGCTGGGGAATAGCGACTGTGCATGGAGAGTGACTTGACAGGTTCTCACAGCTCGATTACAAGGATGAGTGAGAGTTTTGAGTGATGTACACAAGTTTGAGATTGTGTTGGACATGTGAATAAGGAGCTAACAATGTCAGTTTTTCAGACTTCCAGAATTTCAGAGCACATATTGGATTTACTGGACATTTAAACAAAATTTTCAAAAGCAAAGGGAAAGATTTTTATTCACACAGAACTAAATTGTAGTACTCTGTGTCATAGCATATTATAAAGTAATCTTAAATGATAATTAAACAAGGAGGATATTAAAGATAATGCCTAGAAGCATTTTATGGCTAAATAAAACTTAAGTAGTTTGGTGAGCATTGTGGTTCTTAATAGGGGTTAGAATATATTACCTGACCATTATACATGGACAGTGTTCACAGAGCCTATACTTTAAGAACCATTTTCACTGAATTGCCTTCTTTTACTATAATGAACAGAATTGATCCGAATGTTAACAAATGGCAAGTAATTAAAATGTAATTAAATTTTTGGTTTATCATGCATTTAAAAAAAGATAAAGGAATGAAAGAAGAAATAGCAGTGAATGATAACTGACAGGTGATATTTCTGTCTCTATTGTGATGTAATAGAAGAAAGAAATCACGTGAACAAATAAACACTTCTAGACTTGACAAGTAACAAAGTAGAGATGTAGTTTATTGTATGAACAGGTTCTGTCACTGTTTGAAATGTGCATTATAGGTAGAAGGAAGCTCTCTCATGAAGCTTTCTCAGACTAAGTTGTGTCCTCCTCAGTCCAAATCAAGGTTACAGGTCTGGAACGTGCAGTCAGGACAGAAGATGGCCAGACTACCACATAGACAAGCCTTGATGACCTTTCAGGTAGGAGAAATAAAAGGAAATTCTATACTATAAAATGTACATAGTTAATAAAGGTCATGTATATAAGGAATAAAGACTGTCAGTAATAATGGATGAGAAGGCTGCTGACTCAATCTGCTCACTGTGGGCTGTCAGTGTAATTCTGATGATAAAAAAATATTCTGAGAGGGAAATATTTATGCCACCTTGTCTGGAATACTCTTTACAATTTGTATCAGCTATATTAAAGAAAGGATTACTTTTGGCTGCCATATATTTATGACTAAGAGATCAGAAGGCATATTACATGGGCCAGCAGTTATAAGAGTAGAATGAAGGTTCTTTTATTGTATGCTTGTTATTGACAAAGTTATTATAAGAATTTTATTAAGCTGTAAAATATATATAAAGAAGAGGGAATAAATATCACAGTGCAAAGATTTTTTTAGCGCATGAACAACTAGGTGTGTATTTACTATTTTGATATGCTGGAAACAAGAAGGGACATAACTGTTTTAATTTCTTCAAGTGGGACAGAAAACTTGTTAAATTGATATTCAGTTGACTGTGAACAAACCCTAAATTCTACAATTCAAGGTTTTTGTCTCTAAATAAGTGGAAGAATGTCAGAAACAGCCCTTTGCTCCCAGTGGGCTGAAGTAATCCTGTCCCAGGAGCCTCTATCTCCTGTTCAGCAGCATAAATACACAAGAGAGTTTGAAAATAACCACTGATACATCAGGTCCTCCAATGTAATGTCTCATACATTTGTCCAGTTACCTCTCCCTTGAAAACAGATTAGCCACCCACAGTAAATTAGCACTCAGCTCACTCACTGAAGGGTGAGCATTGTAGTTTAGCAGATTTTTCTCAGTTATTATGCAGATTGAAGTCTGATAGCTTCAAATCTACAGTAGCAGAGTATAGAAGCAAAATGCACTCTGCAAACTGTTGCAGTTATTTCTGTGGAACCTCTGTGGGGCATCAGTAAGCTCAAATACTATTAAAGCAAAATTTGAGGCAGTGTAATCACAGATTTGGATCTTGAACAAGCTGTGAGTACTGATAAGTGGACTTGCTGAGCCCTGAGCTGGCTGAGTCAGGCTAGTGCACTTGTCCTTTTTACAGATGAGAGATCAGAGATACCTTTTTTTTTTCCTCCCCCTCCTTTCTCATAAGAATGTCTCCTCTTCCACTGTTGTGATTTATCACTACCAGAGATAATCTACTGGGAAATAGGAAGACTTGAGAAAGGATTCCTAAACTGCTAGGTGCTTAGTCATCTGAATCAAAAATGGTCTCCAGTGCCCCTCTCTTGTCAAACTTTCTATTCCCTGGGACTGACTTTGGCCCTGCTCATTTCCATGAGATACTAAACTGTATATTAGAGAGCAATTTGTTTAAAAAAAAATTATACAGCAGGCTATCCAACTACTGGATGCTTATCCCTATATGTCATCCACTGCAGATCTCTCCTTTGATAGTGGTACTTATTTTTTCTTATCACCCAAGAATGTTATTAATCCCCCACACACAGTTGGTATTGATGACAGTAAAGTATTTCAAGGTTTGATGAAAAGTTTAGCAGAAGCTTTGACATTGTTTAAAGATAGTAAGAGATTATACTCGACTGTAAAAAAACAACCCAAACCTAAACATTCAGAGTCCAGGTAACAAATAAAGTTATCATTTTAAAAAAATACCCAATTGCTGTAACTGTAAATCTGATTGTTTTTGTGCCCTGACTCATGATGTTTGAACTCTGTGCTTGGTGATACTGAGACTGACAAAAAGAAAAATACCACTCCATATCTGTTAGTATTTTTTAATTAATAATTCTTTGAGAAATCACCTATGCTCATAGCTTACAAGAAAGAAAAATAAAGAACTTTAAATTCAGTTCAAAGCAAAAAAACCCCTACTTTAAAATCCATATTTATATTGAATGTTTAAAAAATTCTTATAATATTAAAAATATTCTTATAATATTATATTATCAATTATATTATTATGTTATATTATTAATTCTTTCTGGGAAATCTCCTGTTAGTCAAACAGAACTAGTCAGTTTAAATTTGTTTCAGTGTAACTTTTTTTAGAAAATACTGGAAATCATGTAATTAAAGACTGTAGTGCAAAAAATCATTAAATAGTCACCATAGATGGATGTGACAATGTGGGTAAAAATTACCTAGTTGATTTGGAGAGAAGTTGTTTCATTAGTACTAAAACATCTCATATTGACAGAGGAAACAGCTTCTAGTGCAAAGTGGTGTTCGGCCATGAAAAAGATGCCTAAGTCGTGTTATTAAATACAACAAATATCAGAAAATGCCTTTTGAAGTTGGAATTTAATAACTTAGTCAAAGAAATGTGCAGCAGCCCCTGTAACTGGAGGAGAGAGCACATTGGATTTTAATTTCTTTAGTTTCTAATATCTAAAAGGTTGTTAGGCTTCCCACCTGTATTTATAACTTGTGACTATGCTTGTCTTTCACTTAGAAATGGTATAAATTCAGAGTCTTCTGGGAGTTCATAGAGATATTAAATAATTTGCATTTAGACATCTAACAGCCATGTCTTTGCTTAAAGTATTATAAGCACTCTACTCCCTTCAGACCCGTTAATCTTAAACAGTTACTCAGGGCCTTCAGATTTTTGTGTAGCATCCTGCAGCTGAAACTGTCTTCTGTAGGGTGTGTTCCTCTTTATATAAACCACAAAAACCCCAACAAGAAATACCTTTTCTATCCTGAGCTCCTGAATTTTGTCCATTCATAGACCTGTAACATTCTTGTTGCTTTTTACATTGCTATCTTTATATGAAAATATTTAAAGTATATTTTGCTCCCTAAAAAATACCCTGTATCTCCTGAGATAAAAGGGCTAAAAACGGGATTGTGCATAATGACCTCAGCTTCACTCCTTCAGCTTTTTCTGACAAGCAGCAGGGACGTTATCTGAAATACCTTTTCAAGTTGAAATAGAAATAGGAAGGACTTTTAATTTCTGTGTGTCATCTTTGAATGTGCAAGCATGTGTGAGGAAATCTTCACGGGAATTTTTAGAGAACCTGGGTAGCAAACTTTATGCAAGCAGCTATAAAAATTGCAGGATTAGAAGGATTTGCTCTGAAGGCTAAAAAAGAATGAGACTGTGTAGGTGAGCCAGCTAGATTCCTATTGTAAATAAGCGGTGTATAAAATGTATACACTGTAAAAGGAAATACTGTAAGCTTTACATTTTATAATTCTGTTTTATGTAAGTTTTACCTGCTGAAGGTCATTTCTCAAAGAAGCGGATGCATCCAACAGGTGACCCATGACCTTATAGAAACAATGGCTACAGATTTATCCATTCTCCTGGAGTCTAGCAAGGAAAGATATTCTAGGATATTCTAGTTGATTACACTCGGAGATATTCACAATGTTTTCCACTGTGCAGCTGAAAAATTTGTGCATCACCATGCGGTTAAAACACCAACTCTCATTGTTATATAAAGCTGTCATTTGTGTGCCCATTGTACCACTGCAAGTAAAAATCTACACTTTTCAAAGATGAAGCAGGGTACAACAGAATGCCTGCTTAAAAACAACTGTCTGGATTAAAGATGCTAGTACCTTTTCCAAGTTACTGTGCTCTGGGCACATCAAGAGTGACACAAGGATTTCTAATCTGTACGCAGAAGTACACCCAGTGCTCAGAAGGGCTATGGAAAGGCCAGGTCTAGGTGGAAAACTACCTTGTAGTTATGTGTAGCTTTTGATTTAGAGGATCTTTAACAGCTGAGAGCAGAAATCTTGTTCATCTGCTCAAATGCTCTCCAGAACAGCTTGTGTGATTAGGCCCTATGTAAGTGCGGTGTGTCTGTGTGCATGGAAGCGGGGGTTTCTGTCTGGCACCACTCACTTCCCTGGCACAGAAGATGGTTAAATCCTGGCACAGAAGATGGTTAAATCCTGCATGCAGCAGCCAGGAAGTGTAAAGAGATGCCACAATTCTAGCACTGTTCTTCTGCAGGAGGGAGATGTCATTCTATCCCAGTAGATGCCCAGAGACAGCAGAAGCGATCAGAGGTCAGCAGGAGAGTGCCTGGTGTGCCACAAAGGAATCGCAGCCTCTCCCGCCAGCTTCCTCAGAGCCCAGCATCAATGCTGGTGCACAGAGTATGGGCAATAAGCTGTAGTGGTATGTCTTCTCTGACAGGAGTGTTGAGATGGAAGGATCTAGCCTCCTTAGGAGGGACAGGCGGGGGGGTGAGGAAATGTCACGTTCTATGTCGATGACCAGCAGATTCTGTGATTACAAAATTGATTTTTTTTTTCTTCCCTCCCCAGAACTGAAGGTAGAAGAAGCAGCTCTAGAGCCCAGAGTAATTTCTATTGCAAAGTTTCATAAGATGACAGGCTGTTTCACTAAGGATGTCAGTTTTACGGTGCATCTCCCGTAATGGCAGGGAATCAGGCCTATTTTAAGCCTGCCCAAGTTGTCTTTGTTTTCACTTTTTATCACCTGTTCAAATTCCCAGACAAGGCACAGAGCTGCAGTTTGAGCTCTAAGTGAAATTCCTTCTCCGCTTCAGTGTTCGCTGCCAGACAGTGCTAACAAGAAGCCTTCCCAGCAAACTCTTAGATGGAATAAGCTCTGATAACCTGAAAGAGGACTTTTTATTGCATCTCCTCTAAACCCCATAGGTGTGGGTTGTCTTTTCCTCAAAGCACTCACTCCTCTAAACCCTGAGATGTTGGATCTTCTCTTCCTCAAAGAACCACAGTCACAAAGCTGAGGGAGAAGAAAAAGACTTTTTGAGAGAGATTCCTTTTTTAGTCCTTTTGAGTGTCTGGGAAATGGAAGCAATCGAAACTAATGTGCCAACCCTTGAGTGTGGTGTGCAGGTGGATTCTTTTGCAAAAGAAAGGGTGGAGGGAATGCATTCGCTTTACTTTTACTGTAACCCAACCTCTGACAGCTCTGATACTGTCAGTTACCTGCAGTTTTGTTCCTACTGTGGCAGCACTGAGAGGTTTTGTGCTCTTTTAAACAACCATGGGGGTAAGGGGCAGAGAGGAGACTCACTGTTCGTAGCGCAGGTCTGCGCACACCACCCAGCACAACCTGACCATAACTGTACAGGAGAGTTACTTGGTTCCATTGGTATCAGCGTAATTTAGAAACAGATCAATGCTGGGTACTTTTCCTTTATGCAGATTCTTTGTTAATATGTGCTGGGGAGATGCCTGGAGGCATTTTGGGATGTTAGTACAGCTTAAGGTTCCCAATGGTCAGGTTTTTGCCTGTGCTACTTTGTCTTTTTGTGGCCATCTTCTGTTTGCCTCAAGGAACTAAGAAACTGAGGATAAAATAGAAAGCAATTCTTTTTTTGAAATGCATTCACGGTTAAAGCTATTTTGTGTAGAAATCAGTGAATGAAATGTGCATCTAGAATGAGACTTTAAAAGGCTGTTGTGCAAATGGTAATTTTGATTTCTTTGTTCAGTATTTATTTTGATTAACTGAAATGAATAGTTCCTCCACAAAGTACATTAAGCAGTCAGTCTGTGACTGTGGTGAATTACTTTTGCTTTCTGGAGCTTGCTGTAATTTTAAGTGGTTTGATGTATTCAGGCTCTGTCACTTGTCAGTGCTGTACAGTCCATTTCCAGATCAGGAGCAGTGGCGATCAGTAACTGAAGGGGGGTTCCATTCAGATGAGGCAGTAGTGAGTTAGTGTGAAGTGCAGCAGAATGGGTCCTGCCAAGCTTGCATGGAGGAGCTGGCAATTTAGGCAGGCCTTAAAACCAACATAAACTTGAAAAACTGAAGGACCTTTAAGTATAGGTAAGATAAACAAGTAATGGAGAGCTGGTTATCTCTGCTTTCCACATCTTCTAGCATCTGAGAATGGCCACAGGTCAGTGACAGGAGAATGCATCAGGTCTACAAGATCAGGGATTGTATGCAACTGCCTGTGAATCCTGTTTGGAGAGGTGACTCATTAGAAGAGGCAGGACCTGTATGGCTATCACTGGAGGGCAGTTCCCAACTTCGACTTTGCTTTCTGGTTTCTTTCAGCTCCAAGTAATGCTGCATGTCTGGCTCAGCCAGCCTGTTCCTGTGTGTGCCCAAGGCAGGCTTTGCAGTAGGATAACTGGTCAGGCTGTGTAAACTTTGAACTTCCTGTGTGGAATTTTCCTGCTTTGGGTAACTGGCAAAGTACATCTCCAAGGAGCGTATTGGCATAGCTAGAAAAGCCTTGGCACACACAGGCCAGGATATGCAGCCATTTATTTGGTAAATGTCATCTTGAGTGGTGGAGAGGTAGCTGTGTAATGGTTTGAAAGCTGTCTAGAGATGAAAAATCAGTTGTGTAGCAACTTTCAGATCATCCTACGAAGCAAGACCTAGTCATTAGCTTGCTGCTGTTGTACTCGCCAGACAATTTATTGTTAAATGCTTGTCTGTAAAGAAAAATCTGCTTTTTCTTGGAGCTCTCGATAGCACTGACATTTACTCAGAGTAAATCTAACATGGATTGGCTCAGGACAGTGCAGCTTGACAGACGTGACATTTACTGCTGCCATACTTTAACCAATATTGTGATGATAAGGTCTTGGATATCCAATGGAATTGGTGAAATACAATTTTAAACCTAATGGATAGTCTATTTACCTTTACACTAAGCTGTAAGAAGAAATAAATTAAGGATCTTCCCATGCTTCTTGGTATACACTGCAAAAACCTCATGAATTAGAATTTACCCTTATTTCCATTGTCTCCAGACAATGTACTTTCAAGTACAAGTTAGATTCTCCTGTCCTTTTTTGGAGTTCATAAGTCTGTTCCTCACAGCCTTGCTAAACTGCAGATTATACATGATCTTTAAATACTATATGATTATTATGAAAAAGGAAAAGGCATTTATTCACATTCTGTGCTGTCCATAAAAAACAAGAGAGCTCTTAGCTCTTATTGTGAGTGACCTTTGATAGTTTTCCAGACTTCTTGAAAATTTCAGCATGAGTTACAGTCCTCTCCTGCCCTGTGCACGTTAAGTTCTGTGTGTTCTGCGAAGTGTAATATAATAAATGAAACAGTACTTAAAGCACATCTGAGGGTAGACACCTTATAGCTGAGTGTTGGGATTACAAATATGACACGTGGCATAGGTTTTTTTTCCTGTAGGATACTAAGAAATGAATTATGGAAAGCAATTAAGGATGACCAAAGGGTGTAGTGCTCATTACACAGAGTTGTTGGAGGTCTGTATGCACTGAGGAATTGTAGTTCTTAGAAAATGCTATTTCCCCACCTGTTGGTCTTTCAATGATGGTGCAGTACAATAGATGCTTTCCAAGTGTATTGCCCCACGGTTTCAATGTAACCCTGTCCGCATAGCAGCCTCTTTATGTTCTGTTTTCCTTCAAGATGAAATCAGTGAAACAGACTGGAATTTACTCACTGATAGGCTACAAAAGAGTGGCCAGTGCTGTAGGCTCACAGCTCCTCTAGAGTTTCTTAAACCAGCTTTAGTAGTGCATCTCTTTGGGATCTCCTGACAGCCTGGAAGCCGTTATTCTGTGAAGGCCAAAACAAATAATTCCAGGTTTCTTGAAGATTTCTCTCAGGGCATTTATAGGAATCATGCAAGTATTTCTGTTTCCAACAGTGCCTGGCCAATAACTGGAACCAGTCTCTCCTCTGGGGGATGAAGAGGAATGCTTTGAGGGAGTCTCTCCTTTTCAGCTTGGGGGCAATTTTGAGGCACCCATCCTGTGGACAAAGTTTCTGGAAAAAAAAAGGTGGAGAGGGGCTATAGACTCATACATATGCACCTGAATCAAGTTTTCAATGCTATCTTTTTTCCCTTTACTATTTATTTCTATTACTATTACTATTTGTTGTATTTTTGTTTGCAATACTTGAGCTCCTCTTGAAGATGTTCGCAGAGAGTAATTAGCATCTCTCACTTTCTTGGTGTTGAGGTTAATTTCTAGCCAGGTCTTGTTTTGTGCTCAGCTTTTAGTATCAGTGTTTTGCAGCATGTGCAAATGTAAGTGTATATGTTAAAGCTTTAAAATATGCAACGTAGCACTGAAGACTTGTTTTCATAAAATTAAACAAGTGAAAGGTGTGCATTTTCTTCACAGTGAAAAGTTTTTAAAAAAAAAAAAAGGAAAAGAAAAAATGCTGTATCATAGTGTGGCTAATGAGCACAGCCATCTACAAGATCTCTGGTTTCTGAGTTTTAGAACTGTTACAAGTGTTGAATTTTTTGTACTTTAAGTGGTTCAAGTTCCCCAAGTTTGGGTTTTGCAATTGTATTAATGAAAACAGTAATTATTGTGAAGCAGGCATGTTAATTATAGACCCAGTTTTGATGCAATATTTTAGAAACTCCTATGAATTCCATGAATTAATTGCCATATAAGATCAATCAGTTTTTAGGTGTAACTCTCACTTGGCACAGATTTGTGTTGTTTAATGCATAGTGAGATTAGGTATTTCACTGTGGTGGGACATTGAAACATGAGCCAAACAACGTTTAGAGGTTTCATTACTTAAACCATCTTCCTTACTCTAATCACGTGAAAAATTTCTAATTTTGACAACACTGTCAGACCCCTGTGGAGGTAAGGATTAACATGGTACTGCAGGCAAAAGTGTTCTTGCCAAGTAAACCCCATCAGTAATGACCACAGGGCTGAGCCTGAAGGTGAGCCATGGCAGCTTCCATGAAAGCAACCTAAAGCCCTTCCCTTCACTTCACCCAAAACCCCATATGGTGAAGCAAGCCCTAGAATTTGCTTCTGGTAATTAATCAATTGGGAATAAAAGGTCTTGGTGAAAGAGAGGAGGAAAACAGCAAGTTGGAATTACCACTTTAGAAACAGTGTGCTGGAAAAATATTATAACCATTACTGATATTGAGCATCAGCGGGGACTATCTTACAGGAAATGAAACAATGTATTATTAAAAACATGGAATAGTTATCTTTCCATCAGGAAATGAAAGAATTGCACAAGGATATCTTCTCTGGATTTTTTCATGACTCATTCACATAATATTTCCTTCTTGCTATTAGTCAAGTTCAATTATCAGTAGTGTAGTGTGTCAGGAATTAGTTACGTCTTGATGAGATCTAATTATTTATGAATTTATTTTGCCAGCTTTTTTTTTAAAGTGTGTTGAAGTAAAGGTTACTGTCCTTCATGGTTTAAAATAATCAAATTACACACAGTGTTATGGGGGGGAAGCAATTATCAGTCATGCACACACAATTAAAACAAGTTTTGAAGCCTTCAGAGAGCTTTAGCATTTCATTACCATTTTAAAGTAACAATATTGTCATAACAGCTTATAAAGCTGATAGAAAATCAGAACCTGTTCTTTTTAATGCAGACTGCTTATAGGTTTTGGTGGATCTTCTGTTTGAATGAGTTTAATATCTTTAGTGAACAGCATCATGTTCTGTTGAATGATTCCAAATTATGAAGGTAGGAGAAGGAAGAATAAAGAAAAAACTTATTAGTTCATCACCCTGGGAGAAATAATCTGAAATATTTTAAAGCCATGCCTAACAAGATCCTCTTCTGACTCTGGTAGATAGCTCTTGCATGGGGTGGGGGTGGTGGAGTTGGCTGAGGTTGTTGAATAAAACATTAACACTTTGGAAGAATTTGAAATCATCAGTGTTCCAGATTTAAGTGCCCTCTGAGCATTAAGCCATTTGAGTGTTAATTGTTCCTTAATATTTTTGAAGTAATGTTATTCCAAAAAATATACTGAGTCACTGACATCATATGGCAAAATAGTGATTAGCGGTAGAAATGACACAGGGCTTAATTAAAGAAATTAGAATGTTACAAGAATGTATCAGCTATCAAAGGGAACAGGACTCTTACATGGCATCTTATGATCAAGTGGTAGTTTTGGGACTAGAGCAAGCTCTGCTTGCTTTATAAGGTGCTTGCTCTGTCTAGTTTTACAGAAGAGAGTGGCAGAGAGTGTTAGTCACCATGAAATATCACCATGTTTTCTTTTTTGGAAACATAATGAAGTTTATGTCAAGACTATGCCTATATATCAGAGTAAAAGAATTTGCCTTAATACACTCTGAATAGCAAAGCCTAGTATGAGTCAATAAGATCAAATAGCAGCTGTTTGGGACTTTTTCAGCCTTTTGTCATTGAGTGCCATCGAGTCTGATTAGTTGGAATGTATGCAAGGGAACTAGCTTTCTCTTCCAGGATTAAGTAGATCAGTGACCCATTTTACAAAAGCAGGACATTTCTGTTCAGTTTGGATTTTGTCTGAATTAAATGTGCACAAAGAATTTCTCACTACAGTGCATGTAGAGCTCACAGAAGCTATTTTTACTCACTTCTGTTGTAGTCCTGCTGTCACCTGCAGAACAGGTATTAAAGCTTGTGTGTGCACCTTCTACTAGCTTCAGCAGGTGTTTGCTTCAACTGATGGCTTTTCATTTTAAATACTTGATCACGTGAGTAAAATTAGTGCATCCAGTTTTACTCTAGTATCCTGCAGGATTCTGTACATGGAAAAATTAAATCCTCTAATACCACAAGTGATAACAGAAGTCGTTTCATGGATTACTAAAAATAGTAGAAGTTACAGACCATTAGTGGAATGACTGAAAATGCTCTTTTTGTTCCCCCTCATCCTCAAGAGTTGCAAGCCTAAAGGCTAAGGTCCTTCTCAGCAAGGTGCTGCTCTTACTAGCAATTAACACTGGATTTTAATTTAAGCCCATCAGAACAACTGTTATAAATCAGTTCAGCTCTGAGATCTTCAAAATCTGTTCAGCTCCTTTATAGAATACAGAAAAAAATATATGAACTAGACGCCTAAATCTTTGCACTTCAATCCAGGTTTGAAGTGGAGAGTGTTACTAATCAGCCTGTGGATCAATTTTAAGATGTAAGTTTAAAAACTTAGGAAATGATAGTTTCTCAAAATAGAAGTGTTCTTAAAGTTCATAATTGCAGAAATAAACCTCTGAGGTTGGGGTTTGGGAGGGGCTTGGATTTTTTTATTCAAGACTTCCTCAATTTTGTTGTTTTACCATCCTGACATAAACCATTGAGCATTCGATGATTTTTATGTAGTTAAGAGGACCTACAGGTACTTGTTCCTCACAAAAACAGAATCACAAATCCATAGCCAAAGAGAACTATCTGCAATCTGAATTAAAAGGCAAAACATAATGGTCAGTAATTTGGCTTGTGACTGAATCGTTTCATGGATTTTTGTGATGTAAAAAGACAAATGTTCTGTTAAGTGGTGTGTATTTGAAAATTAAACAAAATTTTCAAAGCCTTATGTTAGAACTGGGTATGTAATAGAGTTTGTATATGTTGTTAGACTAACTACCTTAATTGCAAAAAGTAGGAAGGTTTTTCATCTTGCAAACCCTTTGTCAGATCCAGAGAGAACTGCAGAAATCCTGGGCTCAATTTGTACTCCACTTCTTGTGTAAACAAAGTTACCAGTAAATTATAGGACATACTGAATTTTGCCACTTGAAATGGGGCTTTGGAAACAAAATAATAGTAAAATGTCAAGCTGACAAAGCTGAGGCCTGCTTGCGTACTTAGACCATTGTGGCAACAGCAAGACTATCCAAATTGAACTGGCTTTTGGAGGGATGAAGTTCCTTGTTTCTTTTACACCTGTTTTCTTGGTAGGCAGAAAGGCAGTATGAAACAGCATGGATGTGCTGTTTTGAATGTTTGAGCGAGAATTGCCTTCCTCGACAATTCATAATTGATGAGTTGCCATTAAGATTTAATGATTCCTTCAAAAGTAACTTCAGTTTCTTTTGCCCTTTTTGTTTGCTAGTTTTTTGTTAGCCTTTAGCAATGTTGGGGTTATGTTTTTACCCTGATCTTTGAAACTCTGAGGATCAATTCCACCTCCTTCTTCCCTACCAACTGAGCTAATGTCATTAAATTATGTTTTTGGCATAATTATGTCACATGAGCCTTTACATGTAGTAAGAAAAAGTGTCATGCACTGGAAAACTGATTTGTTTTGTTCACTGGATAATGTGCCAACTTTTCTAAGGATCACTAGAAAAGCTGATGGTTAGTCTACAGCTTATTCTTCTTTGGGAGCTCTGTGTTCCACAAGATATTACTTTGAAATATCTGGTATTTGAAAAGCAAAGTTAACAGGAACTGTGTTTGTTTGTCCTGTAGTTCCAAACTTCATTGTACAAGTCTTTCTGGGAACACCTTGGATGAGGATTTGGCTGATACCCTGAAAAATTTTTAGAAGATCTGAAACAGGTTTTTTCGTATGTAAATATTACAGAGTGAAATACCTGAATGTTGAAATCACTAAATTTCTGTGGGTCACATTTATCCATTATTTTTCTGGTTTACATGTCAAAGCATGCACATTAAAGCATTCTGATTGTGTGTGACTGTGAACTAGAAGTTACTGGCTAAAAGTTAGAAACACAGAAAATAATAGCCAACAGTGGAAAACAGGAACTTTCCTAAGCTGCATACTGACAGATATTGATGTAACAAAGCTGTAAGCACTGGTGACTGGTGACATCCCAGTGGGAAGGTACTGGCATGTAAAGGTATGTGCCGAATCATTTTAAATCTGCAGTAGATCAAAACAAAGCAGGTATAAAATGTCATTGCGGTATCGCAAAGCTGGAAGAAGCTGACATTCTTGACAACAGCTGCCACTGCTGTATTAGCGTTACTTCTGAATGTCAGTCACTCTTCTTGTGAAGAGGGAATGACCTACTTGGAAAATCAAAGTAACCTGCTCTTGTCCTTTGGGAAGCAATGCCACTTTTTCCGATTGAGTTACCACCAATTAGTAGATGCTGTATGAAACTACCATGCACAGGGTTTGCCCTAGGCTGCAGAACTGGAGGAAAATTCAGAGGGTGACTCTGTGTTTCATGGTACCTTGGCACATCTGACCATTCCTTTAGGGTTTGGAACACAGTGTTCCACTTAAGTATGATCAGCTTGTGAAGGGCTAACTAAAGAGAGAAATACTGTATTTTTTAAGAGGAAAAAAAAATAGAATTACTTTTTTTTCAGACTGTAGGATCCAGAATGTTAATGATGAAAAGGAACAGGGAAGACTGTAACCTAATGTTCTTGGAGAAAGGAGTGTTCCCTGGATGACAATGTCCTCTTATAAGAGGAGTATTCTAACAAATGTAGCCAAAACTGTCAGGCCTTTCATAAGCCAGGCTCTTAATTGCTGGCAGAGCTCAATTGCTGTCTAAATGAGAGCACACATTTGTTTGTTTTATTGTATTCCAAAGGGAATGTGATACTGAGCTCTGAGTGCCTCAGGAAATGTTAGCAACCTGCTCAAGAGGAGGAAACCTGGAAATAAATGCTCTGATAGGAACCAGAATCAATGCAAAATCCAAATTTACTATTTTCTAGGTTATATTTTAAGTCCAAGATTATAACCCCTGTAAGGAAGGTGGGGGGAATACTCTTGTGTGCGAAGTAACATAGTGGTGTTGGTTCCGCTTTGTTTACTGCCCGTTGCTGATATTGAGTGTGATGGAAGGAACAGCTGACCTCATATTTTCAGCAATGATTTTGCAGGTTTTATCACAAAATTGGGGGAAAAAAAAAAAGGTATTGTTACGTTTTAAATGTAGGGGAAAAGGCATAAAAGGGTAAATGGAACTAGAGTCTGTGCTTCTTAGTCCTGCTGTCACGTAGTTTGTCCAGAATAGAGTATTAATTCACCTTTGCTCAAATTGTCAGAAGTTGCTTTACAGCTATTTAAAAGTCAAGAGTAACATGGTGAGGGTTGTGGTGTTGAGCCTACATAGACAGAATGAGATTTGTCCGAAGTAAGGAGCCCTCATGTTTACATTTAGGGCTATATCATTGCAGGCTCTAGCTTCTAGACAGATTTTGGTAACCAAGGGAAGGGTCTGGCACCTCTCCATAACTGTTTTGTTGTTAAAAATCTAATCTCTGATGGTGAATGGAAATGAAACTAAACAATCAAAGCCAGCTTTAATATGTGGATCACAGAAGCAAGTGGTGGAGAAATGGAACAGATTTGGAAGCTTGTTTTGGTGTGCAGGAGAAAAAACAGGTTTTGCACTTAATTTTCCTGTCTGCTGCTGAGGACTGTGTGTCTTCTCATCTTGCAGTGTCCACAGAGAAATTAGCCAAAGAAATCAGTGCAACTACATAAGAGCAGACAATATCAAATAATAGAAAATTGTTGTTTAATCCAGTGTCAAGCTGTTTTAAGATGGGACCAACTCTATCTGACTAGAAACACCACTTTTCAGAGGTTTATTATCCTCTTCAGGTTACTAACAGGGATTCTCAAAGGTAATGATGAAGAAGAAGAATGTCATCAATCATCCCACATTGTCTGCATTAAACCCTATTGGTTGCTCTAAGAAGAATATTGAGCTCCTTTCCTTTTTGACTGTGAGATTCAATTCTAGCACACTTGAAATTGTAAGTAGACAATGAGTAGAGAGGAGAGCTGTGCACAAATCTGATTATTTCTAGTTTAAATACTATTTATTCCAAACAAAGTATCTGAAAAACTGCTCAAGTTTTGAAAGTGTCTGCAAGAAGGAGGTAACAGTGGTATTTTTTTCCCCCCTCAAATATTGAAAGATTCCCAGTAGGGAATAAAAGAGAAGAAGTATCTGTTATAGCACTTTCTGGAGTTCCTGGGGTTAACATTCCTCAGAAAAGTTGAGGAGAGACAGAGCTGTGACAGAACAGATTTGGGAAGTATACCTCTTGACATGAGTCCCTGTCTCCCAATTCTGTGAAAATTGCAGATGTTTTTACCATTGCTTTTAACTCATCAGTTGGAGAGCAACCCTGAAGCTGGAAATGGGTTCCTGTGAACCCATGGGAGATGCTTCTAGGCAAGTCTATAGAAATGAACTTACACAAGTTTAATGTGGACTATGCTTTTTTTTTGTTTGTTTGTTAGCTAAATATTACTGTAATAGTGTTGTAAATAATAGTTGATGTTGACATTTTTTTAGCTAAATATTTTAGCAGATAGTTACATATTGAGCTCATATCCAGCATCCAAGGTTTTTAATGTTTCAGCATTTTTTTAAAATTATGGGCATTTGAGCATCAGACTAGTCAAAAGGGGAAAGAGTATTTTTATTAATTGATCGTAGACCCTGGCAGTTCTTACATTAGCAGGTGCATGAAAGCATTAGCTGGAAGTTCCCCTTCTACAGCCATGCAGAAGTCACTAAAGACACTAATTTCTGCTTTGATGACAAAACTGTGACAAAACTATGACTTGATCAAACCACCAAAGCAAAGCTCTGACATCATCATTTTTCTGACATTAAAATTATTGTGTTGCAAAGAAGCACAATTTTTCTTCCAAGAAATATGTTGCATTTAATCAAATTGAAAATATAGCTAGACCACAAGACTTTAGTAATGAATATCCTATAAGTTTCTTTATCAGTATATGAAAATTACTTCTTTTTTGCATCTACCAGAATAATAGCATTGAAATAACATAGAAAGATTTTCTATTACTTAGACTACAGGCATTTGGCTTATATTGCCAAATCAAAATGAGAAAAGGTTGTTAAGTGGTAAGCAGCATATAAAAACTACTGGCCTTTTGTACCCATGTTTACATTTAATGCCCAGTCTGAATTTTCTGATGTATTATGGTAATAAAAAATGCATTGCGTTTCCTCTAATAGCAGTAGCTTTTGACCCTCTTGGCATTAAGAGATAATAACAAGCAAAGTAGGTAAACAACATACGCTTGCTGTATTGTTAGGCTTGGACTTGGCATCTGGTGGTCATGGAAAAAGTATTCCACAGCAGGATTGCCCCCGCTTTAGGATTTTATACTATTCAGTGGCTCGTGGGGGACTAATACCTCAATTGGTGTTCTGTTTGAACAAATTTACTCCTTCCTCTTCCCCTTACAGGAGGAGGACAAAGCAAGCCTGGGAATTCTCGCATCGGAATCATCTGTGCAACCAAGAAGCTGCCATACAAATGGGAGGGCAGTGGCTGCATGGCATAAAGTGATACAGGGTGTGTGGGGCTGACTTGCAGCTAGAACAGAGGGCTCTGGGTCCAGAAGGAGTATCTGTTTTCTGCTGCTTTTCACGGTTAATTAAATGGAGAAGAGAAGGCTGCGGGGAGACTTCATTGCAGCCTTCCAGTACCTGAAGGGAGCATACAAACAGGAGTGGATTCAACTTTTTAAAAGGATAGACAACAGCAGGACAAGGGGGAATGGATTAAAACTAAAGGAAGGAAGATTTAGATTGGATATTAGGGGGAAGTTTTTTACAGAAAGAGTGATGAGGTGCTGGAACAGGCTGCCCAGAGAAGTAGTGGGTGCCCCGTCCCTGGAAGTGTTCAAGGCCAGATTGGATGGGGCCCTGGACAACCTTGTGTAGCTCCAGGCCTGAGGTTGGTGGCCCTGCCTGTGGCAGGGGGGTTGAAGCTCTCTGATCCTTGGGGTCCCTTCCAACCCATGCCATTCTATGATTCTATGATTTAGTGCTTTTTTTCCCAAGCCAGTAGCATGAGGTGGGTGTCATGTTACTTCATAACTATCTCACTCCCTAGTTCAGACTGGTAGCACAGCACTGCATCCCCAAAACCTATCCGCTCATGTCAGTGTTGACTTCCAGACTACACCCACAGCTCATGTTAAGAAGCTAACTTTCAGAATAAATCATTCTGATAATGTGGTTTTCTCATAACGTAAGGCTGACTGGAAGAGGACAGTCCTAGGCTCTCTTGATGAGAATTGTAAGAAATGAGTATGAGTTTCATAGGCATGTCACTTGTAGCTGGCAATTCCTTTCTTCCCTCTGATAGCATTTCATGTTCAGATAAAGAAGCAGGCTTTCCATTCTCATGAGCTGTCAGAAAATCCACATAAAGGTAGAAACTGTACTGAAGAAAGCATTGCTCAAAAGAAAGGTCTGGAGTGGAGTTTTTATATTGATGATGAGGACTGAAGGTCTTCTTTCTGAGGAGTTGAAGGTGAGTGAGTGCTTGAACCTTAGACCATTAGTGCAAGGAAGTGGTCAGTACTAGTTTGTTTGGAGAGGATGATAAATAGTTTGAGTTGATAGATTTCTTTCAACCAACTTTTTTTTTCCTCTCCTGTACCTTTTAAACAGATCACTGTAGTTCTCCGAATGGAGTGTAACTTTTGGTATTTCAAAATGAGAGCTGTTGCTGGAAATTGCAGGATAGTTATAAGGTTTTTTTATAACACATGATATGAAAATACAAAAAGTAAATTTTTTTTTGGGTGATAAAGTACATTAACATGGGATTGACAGATTATCTATTTACCCTTATGCTTAAAAAAATGAAGCCTGAAAGGCTCAGTGTCTTCCTCCTTGTTTGCAATATGAAAAACAATGGGCAAAGCAAATTTTTCAACTCAACCTTGAAAATTAACAACACAGTTTCAAACACCTGAGAATACGTTGTTATTGCTGGTAAGGACTTGCAGTTTTCACAAGGAGAATTTCAGCAGTCACATCTTAATAAGTTGTAACAGGAACTGCTGATACGTAAAAGGTCAAACACACCTGCTGAGTGCTGCTATGTAAGAATTAAGGGGATATCTCAAGTACAGGTATGTGTTAATCTGGAATTTAGCAAATTATGTGTAAAAAAAAAAAAAAGTGACTGTTAATAATAGGAAATAGTTATTTAAAGGCCAAGCCTCAAGCAAATAAGATATTTTGTGTTTATGACAAAGGAGATTAAAAGCAAAAACATAGTCTAACTTCATGGCTAAAGCATTGCTGTTACAGTGCTCCATGTAAAAGAATCCGCAAATCTTTTACACAGAATTGTGAAGATTCAGTTGGTGGATCTGGGGTAGAGTTCTTTCAAACTTGAATCAATATAGGAAACCTATTCAGTCAGCTTTGTCACCAGCTTTTAGCTTGGTCCTTAGCTTCATCTCTAAACCCTTCGAGCTGTTTCCTTGTCTGACACCATGTCTTCAATGCAGGTAGCATGTTGATATTTTCATTGTCTCAACTGCAAAGGAACATCAAAATTACATGCAAGAAAGAACAACACTACTATTAGCACCTGACCTGTATTTGAATCCTTTTTACAGTAAAATGGTTCGTGATAATTTTGACTGTCTGCTGTGGACTCACTTCTGGATGAACTGCTAAGTCTACCTGTTAATTGATTCCTTGTCATCTCTATTAGCTTGAAGTAAAGCTAAAAAATCCTAATGGTGCCATAGAATACTTTCTTTTTTCTCTTTATCCCTCTTTCTTTCAGACTGTGCCACTCTGACATACTACAGTAAATGGTTTTTAGTCTATACAATTCTTAAATGGTATGGTCACACCTTAGTCATTAGTTTGTTGTATGAGAGCAGTGAGCTCAAGCTGTGCTGGAGATAAGGAAGGTGAAAGGGGCAAATTTGTTGGAGCATCAGTGATCAGAGCTTGTGCCTGTGAGAGTACAGCTTGGACTTTTGGGTTGGGGTTTTTTTTGTGCTTCTCTGGTATGACTGTTTCCTCAAAAATCTTCATTGTCTGGCTTGCCTCTGAGGAATATAGGAGTATAAATGATTATCTCTTTTTTTTTGGGTTTTTGAAAATTTTATAATTTTTGTAAATTTTATTTCTGTTTTCACATACCCATATGCCCAGCAGAAGTTATCTGTTTTATGAAGAATATATGCATTACACATGAACCTAATGTGTTCTCAGTTTTGCCTTTTCTTTAATCTAGCAGTTAATATCTTTCGCCAGCCTCCACTCAGATAAAAACTAATTTGCAAGAAATTCTGAGGTACAGGTACATTAGAGTTTCGTTGCTTTGCTTTCTGTGTGTTTTGTTTCATTTTCTCCTTCCCAGTGTGTTTCTTCATCTGTCCAGTCTTTGGCCTATAGTGAAAGGATGAAGACAGTATGTCTAAATGGCAGTTAATGGAAGCTTTTTGCCATGACATTGAAAAACCCCAAACAAACCTCAAACCTGAAGTGTCTCAAGGGACAGAATTTTTGCACCTGTTAAACACAAACTACACCTTATCTTGAAAAATTGGATGGATTCCTTTTTCTACAAGAATTCACAGAACAACCAAACTGGAGAGTAATATAAATACTTTTCCAGCTCCTGCTTTTTTGTATAGCACACAATTACATGGAGGGGCTATCTATATTAAAACACAAAGGAACATTGTCATGTTCAAAATTTCAGAAGGCACCCTATTCTTAGTGGTAACAAGTTGATGCTTAAATTCTGGTTGATTGTACTTCTGTGTTCAGCTGTGGCATTCAGCTGTTTTGTTAGGTGGTTTCAGTGCTTGGTTTTCTATCACAGCAATCATTTTGCAGTGTTCACAGGTGATGAAAATAAGTTGCTCGTGTAAAATGAAAAATATCTTTGATGTGTAAAAGTCTGGTTTGGATCATGTTTTCTCAAAAGTCTTTTAACTTATTGAAGAGCAGATTGCTTGCTCTGTCAACTAAAGCTTCCATTTGAAAAGGGGATCTGATCATAGCCAAAATATGGATTTTAAAAGTATCTAGTAAATTATATAGTAAATAAAAGCTGGAACTGACTATTGGAGAAAGAGTTGAGGATTCATGGAAAGAAAATCCATCAGTGATTTCTGAGAGACATCTCTCTGGCTCATAAAGCTTTTGAAACCTTATGGATCACTGAATGCTGGCAGTATGCTTACACTTCTGGCATCTACTCTCAGTCTCTTTCAGAGTACGGGGTTACAACAGCTTTTACTAGATAAAGCTGTTCTTATTTGTACATTGCCTGCTTGCACCAAAAGGAGGCTAGATCTGGAGGAAAAATTATGATGTCATATGTAGAGATGCATCTATGTACATGGATGAAGTCCTCCAACTGAAATGCAGCGGCAACCACCTCAGGATGTTTCACAAGATTTCTGCTTGGGAGAACCTGGTGGGACATATACCATAATTAGTATCAAAAGATAGTAATTATGATTCTCATTACAGCTGGTTACCAACACAGCAGTATTTTTTGCTGCCTCATAAAAAGGACATTGGCCGTTCATTTTATGTCAGTACTGTGATTCAGCTCTTTATTTCTGCTCTTCCTAGAACAGGTTATAAATATGCATCAGAAGTCAGTATTTCTTTCTTGTTTAGACTGCAATATTTAATTTTATATTTTTTTTCTGTGTTTTAATGCCTCACATTTTGTCTAATCCACTGAATTCAGAGGCTTTTGCCTAGCAGATCTTACAGGACCTTTTCTTTTAGCATTGCCAAGTCTGGAAACTACTCTTGACTCTTGGAAATGTTGGATTAGTAGGGTGGATTTCAGGGTGGGTCTATTCATTTTAAGCAACAGAAGTACTACCTTAAATTCACAGGGAAGCTTATATGAGGAGCTCATATAGGCCAAGCAAAAGAGCATCATGACCCCATTCCAAGCGGTGATTGCCATTGTAGGTTTGGGGGTTTTCTTTGGGTTTGGGGATTTTTTCTGTTGTCTGGGTTTTGTTTGTTTTTACCAAAGTACCTTGCCAAACTGTAGAGGCTTTCAAATATGTTTCTGTTAGGGAAGTTGTTGGTAATAGAGGTTGGTTATCTCTTCTATACGTTTCTGTCTCTTTTAATTCAATATATGTTCTTTACTTCTTTGTTCCTGCAGTCAGGGTCTTCTCTGGCTACACACATTCTGGCTCTGTCTCCCTTTCCTTGCTACGTTTTCGCCTTTGTATTTTTTTTCCTCTTCCACCCTCTGTGGGTACAAGTGTATGCCTGTGGTGTGATGAATTTGATGGCCATTTATCAATGATTAATACTGCTGTGGGTTGAAACTAGAGAATTCTGGATATAAAACAGTGTCAAACTTTGGTTTAACTTGGTACTGTATTTCTATTTCAAGTATTTATGCATTCAAATCCTATCAAGAAGATTTAGACTCACACATAATGCTGAAGAGGTTTTCTGTGTCAGTACTACAGGCAATAAAATACCTAAGCGTATTCATAAGGTTATTTTTAACTGGCTTTTGACTGACTTGGTGAACTCTTTGCTGAAGGTGTGTAAAATCTCCCGATGCTCAAACTCTTATTATTGAATGTCAAACTATCATTAACTCCTATAGAGAAGCAGCATGTCTCTGATAGTACAGACAGGAGACTTGAAAAATTTCAAAAAGCTCTGGAAAATGTAGGTGCTTACCTGTGCCATTGAACACTTCGATAAGCTTAACTCTTGGGCATTGACTGAAGATAAATCCAGGAATTTGACTCTGCCACTGGAAGATCCAGTATTAATATACAAAGTTACTGTGCTGAGAGATCACAATGTTTAGCATTCTGATAGAGAACAACGGAGATATTGATAATTATCAAGCTGTGACAGAAGCTTGCTTTCCAGGGAAAACTTTGCCTTGCATTTTGTCGTGTCTTCTTGTACAGTGACTTCATGAAGAAAGTGCATGCTTATGAAAGGTAGACCAGTATTCATTTAACAGCAATTCTCCTTTAAGTAACGGATTCATTATGTATCAAAAATGCTCTCAGCTCCAGGCAGGAAGGAGGTGCATCAGGAAGAAGACATTTCCATGCAGATCACTGCCTAACTGATCTGCTTGATCCTGCAAACTTACTTGTACAATTAGCTTGAGTGAATACCTTGAAATAGTTTATTGATTCTGTACCACTTCTAAGTACACTTATGTATTGCCTTTTGATTTTTGAGTGATGAGTAAATGCATTGAAATCATTGGAGGTGCTGCTGATGAATATTTATCAAGTACCAAATCATTTTTATGGCAGAAACATTTTTTTTTATTTTAATCTATAAACAGCTAGCCATAGTTGTTTCCAAACTGCATGACTTCTATCACCTGGCTCTTTCTGTTCAACTGCTTGAGTTGAATACTATTTGTATCAAAGAACTTGAGAAATTATAATATTTAGCAATAATACTTTAATTAGTAAAATCTATGTTCTTGAGTGCAATTATTTAACAACATTTTGAGTTTAATTAACAGTTATATTATTCTACTTTTTATGCTACAATAATTAATACATTACTAATTCTGTTGGCAAAGATAGAGGAAACTAATTACTTTAAATTTTCATGCCTATAAAAAGATGAAATTCATTATGACTACCATTAGAATAATTTTTACAGGATTTTTGGGTAACTAATATCCTGGTTTATTTTCCTTGTTTAAAAAAATCCCAAACTATAAAATGATAATAAATTTCAAAGAATTTGCAAATTGCATAACTTAATGCAAGTATGCTATAAATTAAAAACCCTTTTTTTGTTTTATTCCAAAAATCTTTTGTGTATACCGTACTTCTCTATATACTCCACTCTATGTATAGTGTAGAGAATTTGTGTGGGCTGCACGTTACGAGCTGTGTCTGCAGCTTGAGCTTCCACATGGTGGGAGTGGAAATGGGGTATTTATTATTTGCTAGACACATTAGGGAATTAGACACTAAAAATCAGGATCTATTTGTAGTGATCAAGCAGATGAAAAGAATACTTAGTGCATCTGCTTGTACAGATGTTACAGTGTGCACAAAATACTGGCAGAAAATCGGGTAAACTTTGTCCATTCTTGCTTCTCTTTCTCTTTAATGTTTCTGAGCTCAAAAGAAACATTGAAAATTAGTTCTGTGATGGACTAATGATACGACAATGTCAGAGAGAGAAGGCTGTGCTAGAGTTCAATGAATCCCAGAGTACATGATGTTGGAAATGACTTAACCTGGTTAGTACCCAGTGCCCACTAGTTTAATGTAATGAGCACTTTTATGATCTCTAGGCTCTGGGGCTTTTTCAGATCCACTCCATCAAGAGGAGAAATATAAACAAGGGAATTCTGTCTCTATGTAGTGCTGGTGTTTTACACCTGAGCAGAAGGGGTCAGTAGATTGTCACTAGGACTGGTAGTTGTAACAGTGAGACAGCTAGTCTGTAAGGTTTGCTATTTTTAACCTTTAAATAGGCAGCTCGGGGGAAATGATATAATTTTCCTAGTTCTCTCACTTTTAAATCCTAATTTTATCAAGCAGCATACATTTCCACTGAGATGTAGCTGTATTACTAATGTAGCGGTTTAGTGCATTGTACTCTTCTGAGAAACTTGGGGGCATCTTCAGTTTCTCAGGAAATACCAGTTTGTTAATCCTTTGACTAAAATTATTTTGTATGTTTATGTATTCACACACAGGCATAAATGAAAAATAAATGCCTCCACAGTTTTCAGCACGACTTACATGATTAGGTCTTCTATTAAGTTGAGAGCTTTGGAATGGTGTGGAAGTGCATATTTAAGTCCAAGGTACTTTTATGGCTGGGTGTGATCCATTTCTTCTTCACTTACCTGTTGTTTTACATTTAATTTTAGGCTTTTCTTTTCAGGGTCCTGCTCACTTATTTTTGCCCTGTAATCATCCATTCATTGGATAACTTGTTTGTAAGAGTTACTTTTGTTTTCAATTCCAACTCACTGGGAAGACAGACACTTGCAGTGGAGATTGTGGTAATGTCTCTCCTGCTCTCACCATGTCTGATACTGTACGGTTTTGGGACACCAAATTTTCTAGTATCTGAGAAAGGTTGTGCTCATTTCAGCATGATTATTTTGATGGTTTTTAAGTGAAACATTTTTAAGATATTAATTGAAGAAAGTTCAGGATAGTTATCAGAACAGTTTCAGGTGCTTAAATATTTTAAAGTGAGGTGGGGGACAAGGTAGGCAAGAGGTTTTGTTTCTCCTAGACACCTAAAGTCTGCTGCCCATTCAGTTGCTACTTTCCTTCACAGGGCTGCTGGAATACATAATTGAGGAGGTTCCTACATCTGGTAGGCCTGACTGTGCTCAGTTGCCATCAGCTGTCTGGCCCTGCTGCGTGTTAGAATTATACACATTACTGACAGTTATTTCAGTGTTTAAAAAAATATTTCCTTTTTAGTGTGACTGAATTCTCATCCAAACCTGAAATTTTATCATCACAATTTGAACTGAAACCAAATGAGGCACAGGAAAATTGTGAAGCAGTCTTTCGTTTTGGGGTTTGTAGGCACTGCCAGACCCCTGGAAACACCAGACAACTGTTAGAGGCTCATGAAGTTGTGAGCTGGAAGAGTCACCTATGGCATGGGTGCCACTGGGTAATGTTAGCATAAGTGCCATGCAAACTTCATGTCTTTTTCATCTGTAAGAACAGCAGGTGTGCCATAGATATTTATATGTTAATTAATAGCAGTGCTCAATGTGTGTTTAAAAATTCTCCTCAGGATCCCCAGAGTGTATGGCACATGTTATGGGTGGAATCTTATCCTGCTTTTATTTTAACAGGCTCCTGAGGTAGATGTTAGGTAGAAATCTGTCAATCTGTGTTGTAAGTGCTAATCAATAAAACATTCCTGAGACTTTTCTTGTTGACATAGGGATTAAAGAGCTTTACTAACTGAGCTAGTATAAATACTAATGAGTTTGTTACCTTTTAGAGAAACACGACTGTTTGATTATGTGACAAGAACTCCCCATTACTGTGAACGGTTTTATGGAGGCTAATGAGTAAGCTTCTGCTAATGTTGGTCAAATTTGGTTTTGTACAGAATTCTGGCAGGAGGATTGCTTTTGGGGTTTTCTTGGTTTGGAGTTGTTTTGGTTTGGGTTTTGTTCCTTGCTGAATAACTATTAATGAACTTGAAAAAAAAAAACTTGCACATGTTAAAAAGACTTTTTCTGTCTTCATATTTAGCTGCTAGTGATGGGAAAACTCCTTTTTAATTACTTTTATTTTCAGTTTATCTACACATATACCTAATTATTATTATTTCTAACTATCTCTAAGTATCCATAGATAATTTTTTAAAATACATTTTTATATACTTTAAAAGCCTACTGTCCTCAAAGCGTTTGGGATGAGCTAGCTTGTTGAACTGAATTCCAGTATAATCTGCGCTATACTGGAGTAAGAAATAAGGCAACAGCAAAGGTGATGGAACTTTCCATTGTTCCTGAACTATGTTAGCTGAGAAGAATATGTTCTTCTTACTTTGACTAACTGCTAATATCCAGGCATTTGGCTCTTGCTAATATTCATCCCTTGTTTTTTTGTGATTATAATAAAAGAAATGCCAGCTAGTGTCACCATTTGAAAATATTTGGTACTGTACTTTGGTGCATTTCCTTTTAACTCTTTTTTACATCAAATCTGTTAATTTTACTTTTTCTTCTATAACCCTAACAGATATCTGAATAATAGAATTTGTTCCCATTTCCAAATTCTGTTCTTTTTACTAACATGGAATTTTTATGTACAGAAATCACAGCCCATTTCTGAACACGCAGTATCTTTGGTTCATGATGCTTTACATATAGAATTGGGTATGGTAGCTTTGGCTGTTAAAGTGACATATATAAACTTATAGTTTCTTTAGTGAATTGCCAAGAGAAAGAAGGAATGGAGGTATTTACATTGTACTACTTCCAGGAAGTACGCTTTGTTCCTTGATAGGCATTTCTAATTGGGTTGCCGGATAGATTTGTGTTGGTACAATATATAATGAAATTTCTAAATCTTTATTATCTGAAGAGAACTGTGATTCATGCTGGCAATTCATGGAGAATTATAAAGCAGAGAGGAATGAGCTCTTTGGTTGCTGATGGCTTTTCAGTGCTCTACTTATTACATAGAAATATACTTGTCTACTTTTGGCACCAAATTCTTCAGGGCTGTAAGCAGTCAATAGCCACAGGTTGGTCTGTTTGGAAAGCAGATTTTTCTATCTCTCTAAATGCTTGTTGGTTTATTATGTTGTATGTTGGTCCAATATTTATCTTCCATCAGTAGAAAGTAATAGAAAGGTGCTTGGGAAACTTTAAAAAAAAGAAAAAAGAAGATTCTTTCAGCTTTTGGTGAGGATTCAGTTATGTGTGAATTGATAGAATTAAAATGAATCATCAGGTCACACTATGTCACTTATCTTCTGGATGCCCAGAACTTCTTGATAGTGAAACTTAACATCCTTTCCCATTTTATTTAGGTGCTGTCAAGGATTTCAAATGATTTAGGACTGTTATTGCAACCTTAGAGTGCCCATTAAATGTATTCTTTCACATAATAGGAAACTTCCTTACTGTTGTCTGGTAACTAACATAAATCACGCCGAAATACCTTAGTGTTGTTAAAAACCTCAGCTTGTGTTTAAGCTAAACATTCATATAATCTGTTGAAATGTTTGTTCTCTGCAGTTGAATGGTAAGGGTTTTCTGACTGTTAGTTGTGACAAGAATCGCTTACCACTGGATGGCACTATTTAATAAATTATATTGGAGGAAGTTGATTGTCACACTAAGCAAACTTCAGATTTAGAGGACATTATAGAAGTGACATTTAGAATTGCTAAATATAGTCTGTGTGCCTTTTTTTAAAGGAGAGCACAAACCACATTGGTCCAATGAGCACATGAAATGACCAGTGAGGTCATCTTAGCTGCCCGTGGATTGTAAGAAACTAGGTAACCGTAATGCAGTAGGTTTGCCAACTAATGTGTTTTGTTGTTTT
Organism: Laterallus jamaicensis coturniculus; assembly: GCA_022605575.1. Taxonomy (NCBI): domain Eukaryota; kingdom Metazoa; phylum Chordata; class Aves; order Gruiformes; family Rallidae; genus Laterallus; species Laterallus jamaicensis. The sequence continues at coordinate 21,977,393 of JAKCOX010000014.1, forward strand.
TTTTAATTATTTTATTGAAGTTCTAATTCTGACCTGTTCAGAAGCATAGGTTTTAAAATATATAAATGTTGCTTCTTTGTCTTCCATCAGGAGGAATTGATTTTAATACAGTCTTGATGATACATGGAGTTGAGATCTATCTTTATTATTCTGTAATATAAAATGTCAGCAGTTGCCATTCACTAAGTTATCAGGGTTCTTTTTTTATTTTTTTTTAATTTTTTTTCTTTTGCAGGACCTTAACAGAAAAGTTGATGTGCAAACTTGGGCAATTCATAGAAGAAAGATTCCAGATAAAAATGGAATTAAATGTTTCATTTGGTAGAAAGTAAGAATGTTGGAAAGCTTTTTTTCAGTTTCTTAAAGATGACTGAAGAAGAACTTAGACTGTAAATAGGCTAACCTGAACTTCATGTGTAAAAAGAAAATGAATGCTTTAAAGAGTTCAATGAAGGACATGTCAAGCTTCATTGACAGACAGTTAAGAAATAAAAATTCGGTAAGGGAATTAAAGGCAACTGTCCCAGAATAATAATAAAGCAGGGATGTGTGGAAATCCAGGAAGAGTGACAATAGCATAGGCTCTGCTCTCCTTTGCTGCTCAGCTGGTGCAGGGGCTACACAATTTCTGCTGACATGTTAAGAATCTGTATAGAAACAATGGCTTCTGTTTTCTAAGAGTGATGCTGGAGTTAAAAATAATCAGGATATAGACTTGTGTTTTGCTGTTAACATTTACCACTTGCACTATGCTGAGTATCAGGTGATCACATCATAAGCAGCATCTTTCCCTGGAGCTCTGAATTTTGTGAAGAACCTGTACTGAATTTGTACAGCGTTATCTTTTGTGGATTAATACCAATTGTGCTCCTTGGTGCAATGGAAAGTAACTGAAAAAATGTTGGAGTATGTTTACCAAAGTCAAACTAAACTTGGGCCTTTTTATTTTCTGTTAGATGAATATTTAAAAAGGATTTAGACTAGCATGCAGCACTAGCAGTGGCAAGGGAAGCCCAGCTTTTCAACAGCTCCATGACTGCACATCTGTTAAGTCACTTCTAAAAGCAAGAAGAGGGTTTACATCTGATTTTACTGGGAAACAACAAACTAATGGTTAGCTGTACAGGCAAGATTTGAATTTTGAAAGCAACATCCATGAAGTATGTCTCTTAAAATACTATGTTTTTTTGATGCAGGTGACTTCCTTTTCTTTCTCATGGAACATTTTTACTCTCTCCAAATTGGAGGGCTGATTTGTGATGCTTGCCAGACAGTGGTAACAATTCCAACAAGATAACAGAAAGCCTATCAATGTAGTATTTTTTCTTTAGAAGCTTAAGAATAGTTGGCTACCAATGCACATAAAAATCTTAATTTTAATTAAAATAATTAATAATTAAAAAATGAACCCACCACTTAAAAGTAAAAGTGTCAGCCAAAATGATTCATAGAAATAAGTGCTAAATTAGATGAAATATGATTATACATATCCTGTCATACTACTTATTTCTCTCTGAGACTATTGTACTTACTGGCCTGGCTTCCATGCGGAATGAGATTGATCTCATCTTGTTCAGCAACAACTTTTGCATTGAAGAGGTTGTGTTCTGGATGTGACATGAGTAGAGTACTCTCTATAGAGAAATTATCAACTCTGTGAAATAACTGTTGCCATGCATGTTTCCATTCACTGCAGCTATTGTGAGTGCTGTCATTAAAATGAGAATGAGAAAAGTATCAACATGTTATAGTAAGAAATGAAACTCGGAGCTGGCTTGGTTTTCATCATCGCATAATGCAGGCAACAGCCTGCACTGTTTGCTTTATACCAGTTCTTACCTTCTGATTTCAGAACCTGGAAGGATAAAACAGATGACCTTTAGAAAGCAAAAAGAAGTTCACCAAACATCTGTTATGAAACTGAAAGCTCTTGGACTCTAGATCTACAGTGAAGTCAATTTTCTTGTTATCAAACCACTGATACATTTAGAGTGCGAGCTACTTATATCATCCAACATTTTAACATCAGTTTGAGAGGTACTGTGGCCTGCTAAATCTCTATGTTATTTCTGATAAAGTGAGTTCAACTCCATATTTCAATTTCTTCTTTTAACCTCTGCTAAGTCTATTTGGATAGGGAAGGAAAAAAAGAAAAAAAGAAAAAGGAACAAGTCTTTGCTCGAACACCAAACAGGCTTCAGTACATTTATTCAGCACCTAGTCAAGGGAATTTCAACCTCAACTGAAGGCTCTCTATTCTTCCATGACATGACATGTTTGTTGCCCATTAAAATGAGGAGAAAAATGTATTCCTGTTTGTTTGCAGTGAAGATAGAAAATTGAACAGTTAATGAAGATAGCAAAATAGGCCTGCTTTAACCAGAAAGACAAAAGTAGAAGGTCGTATTGCAGAATGCTTGTAGCCCTGTGAAGAGTAACTTGTAGCCCTGTGAAGAGTAGGAGTTCATCCTTCTTTCAAAAAAAGGAGAAATTCAAGTGCTCTCTCATTCAGAGCAAGCTGTCAAATAGAGCTATCTGTTGGAAATATGTCTTGGGGAGAGGCTTGCAGAGCTGCACTTGAGTATCACAAACTGCTTAACTTAGTCTGGAATTTAAAATGTGTTTGGGAAAAACTTGACATCTTAGGAAAAGTGCAGGCACTAGTTCAATTAGAATTTGAGAAAGTCTTATGCATCTAACACAGGAGTTTAAATTAATTTAAGTTATTCTGTTGAGAACCATCTTTTGTAACTTTTTTTCCTCTTAGGATAAATGTTTTTCATCAGTCAAGCAGCTACTACCCCATGTGTAGCTACTGTTTCATAACTATTCATTGTCTTTGTATGTTACAAATTGGTTATGGTTAAGTGAAAGATAAATTTTAAAATTTCATATTTCAAAAGTATAGTTGACTGAAGTAGGAGTGGGATTCCTTAATTTAAAAGAAGGTACATGGATGCTCTGTCCCAATTTCTAACAGAATTATTTTAGAATTATCATCTTGGGCAAATCTGTGGTATCTACAAGACAGAAAAACAAATTATCTAGGTTCTGCTTTACCATACAATTACCATACTTTCCTGCATCCATTCTTATACATTGCAGCTAATTTAATCTAGGTAACTTAATATGTTACAAAGTGTTCTACGCAGAAAGATCAATGATTTAAAAAAAAAATTCATCATTTATTATTCATTCATTAGGTATCTAAGGACATGATTGCATATGGAAAGGTAACACACAGTCACTGGAAGTCACTCTTATGGAAAGCCTTGCATGGTGACATTAAGCTTTAAGGACTTCATGACAGAAGAGAGTTTTTATGTGTGCCAATTAGAACTATAAATATTTGGGACTTTCTTGGGTGCTCTACAGAGTTTTCTAAGCAAAGAGAAGGAATAATTCCCATGTGTATGTGCATTTATTTCTCTGACTTTAAATAGCAGCTTTAATGTTCAGGTTTGGTAAGGATGTACAAGTGTTTAAGGGATATTTCTCCTGTGAGTTTCTTCTCTGGTGGTACTTTGTAACAACAGAGGATGGGAAAAGCTCTGTACAGTCCTCGGTGCTAGTTAGACTATGAAGTGACAGTAAAAGAAGCTCAGCTGTGAACGCTTTACCCACACTGTATAAACTATTTATCTGACCTACAGCTGGTGAACATTCTTGCACACTGCGGGGGATCCGTCGTGCCAGCCTACAGACCCTGCAAGCACCATTTCCACCTGCAGCACCGCTGCAGAATGTAATGAAGACATTACACATTAAGGAAAAGATTATACCCTGGGGCAAGAAAATGGTGAAACAATCACTGTAGGAGTGTTTTGTTTTTCTTTTGTATTTTAAGTGGTGGGTTTGTTCTATTAATTAGTTGGAACACTTAGCTTTTAAATTTCCATTGCAGAAATACCAGTGTGATTAGCACAGAGAGGGGAAATAGGCTTGCTAGATTGTTTAAAAAAAACAAACCCCAAAAACATGAAAAAAAAAACAAACCAAACCCAGAAATGAGGGATGCTTTTCCAGCTCTTGTCTCTTGGTTCCACTCCGGGTTTGGAATATCCCCTGCAGCCATGCGTTCTCATCCTTGAGTTACACAAAATAATGTTTATCACAATTACATTGTAATCTCTTTGAATTTTTGTTTTCAGAGCTAATGATCTCTTTAGCTGATAGTTAAGCGGATGGCCGGATGAGAACTGTCTATTTATTCTGCATGCTTCCAGACAGAGTTTTAAAAATAACAGCTTGCCTTTCAAAGTTACCCAAGATTTCCTCTGAGACTCTTCTTGGGGTGGTAAGTGTTAAGGAATTAATGGAAATGATCCATCAATAAAGACTTTGAAGGAGCGTTTTTCTTATACTTGTCTAGTTATGTAAAAAACCATTTCAAAACAACAGTAATACTGGCATATTCAAAAGAAAGGAGTAAAAAATGAAACTAAAAGGAAAAAAGAAAGCTTTATAATCACAGTCTTAATAGTAAATAACTTAACTATAATTTTCCTTCATGAAACTTGACAGTGAGACTCCTGTTGTAGCTCCTTAGGCCTGTATAAATGTTTTATTTTATGATAAATGCTGAAGGGAGAAGCTTTGTAGAATTATCTGTGTTAGTGCTACGAATAACATAATCGAAGTAGTGCATATTTGCTGTCTTTAGAGCAACCATGTAGTATAAATATAGGTTTGTAGAATGTTGTTTTTGAGACATGTAAAATGATGCTTGTATAAAATGTGCCACTTCTACAAATGAGGTGGGGTTTTTTTTTTCTTATTATTACTCTGCTTAAAAACAACTTTCCTGATAAGCCACATCTCTTGTCTAGGTACAGTTGTCATGCAGGTTTGGTTGGAGTACTTAGAGAGAGCTTTCCTTACTAAAGCTAGTGTTGAATTATATTTCCAACTTGGTGGTGTTAGGATGGAAGGCATCAGTCACTTGTAACTGTTTGATAAGATGGACCAGTATTTTTGCCAATCCTTGATGTAGTAGAAGATTGTGTTGTGTTTTGGGTTACGTTTACAGGTTTCAGGCTGACATGCACCTCTGTGCAGAACTTGTGAGAAGTCAACTTGTTAAGTGGTACCACGAGGGATTCGGAAGTCAGTCTAGAGCGTGCTGAAGAGCTTTTTGGTCAACGTGGCTCTCTTAAGAAATTTTATCACGTGTACCTTTTACTACCAGCTCATGTGTTCAGTTAACTACAGGTACATCTCCTACTAATTACCTAGGACGCATGTACCATGTTTTTGGGTGTACAGACCACCTGGGAATAATGAGGAAGTGGAACTCCTTGATTTGAGAAAGTTGTCTTGAAATCATCCTAAACCAGAATCAGTGTAAAGAAACATAAAATACTTTAAAATATTTGTAATACTTGTATACTTTTAAATAGTGAAAGAGAAAAGTAGGAAGGTCATTGGTTCTTATACAAACTCTCAAAGACTATTTGAGACCCTTCAGGGAAATAACTTACTGGGTCATATTCTATTACACTTTCAAAAAGTAAACTTTCTTACTCTTCCTTCATAAGGGAAAAATAATATAAAGCACTCTGTGGCCTTTGGAGTTCCAGGAATGCATGGAAAAATCATCTTGAGTAGATGCTGCTTCCCTTTGCCTGCTGTGGGGTTTTTCCTAGTTGTTCCAATTCTCATTGCAACTGCTTGATAGATGATTAAAAATTTTAAGACAATTGCCTGTCATTTCTTTTAGGAGAAGTCACTAATACAAGAAATAACTTGAGAATAAATTAATCCATTATTCCTTATTATTTTCCCAATGTGTATACATAAAACCTAACGTTTGGAAAATTATTGCTCTGTGCTGCCACCTGGGGGGTTCCACCCTTTCTGTTTTCCCAGCTTGCTAGACCACTCTGTAGGATGACTTGACTTGATAAAATAGCATAAAGCCTTGCAAAGTTTTGCTGGGTTTGTTTGCTGTGATTTTTGAGAGATAAATTGCTCACAAATGGGCTGAAGCAAGGTACATAGTTGGAGTCACAGGAAGGAGTGGGAATTTCTAATATTGATCAAGAGTTGTTTGAGCTCCCACTTCAGGAGCAGACACCCTGACATATCAAATAGTGTAGCTGAGCTATCATGAGAACATGTGTTAGGTTTTCATAGCTGTATCAGACAAAGTGACAGAGTAGAAGCAGTCTCTGTGAGGGGAGTATAGATTATAGAATGTAGATCTTCATCAGAGTTACAGGTTGGAGTTAACCTTCTGCTTTTAAAAATGTTCAGTCTTTGAGGAGTCTTTTTTTCAGCATCTTGGGAAACACATTTGCTGCCTTAGGTCAGGGCATTTTTCTGTTGCTAATTGTTAAAGCTCCTCAAAGTTGTAGGTGTCTTTCATGTGTTAACAGTGACATCCTACTACAGTGCCATTTTTTAATTTTAATTTCTGGATTTCATGATACAGATGCTCCTAGCATGTGTGAGAAGTGTCTTCTCAAATGACCCATGAACTGGAGATAGCAAATGCCTTGCTAAGCCTTTTGCATCTACCCTACTGCTTTTCTTTCCATGTACTTCTTCAGAAATGTACTCCTTTCATGTTTCAGAGAAATACTTTTTTCTTCAGTGGCTTTTGCTAGAATATATTTTGTAATACATGTGGGGGGACGTGGGGGAGCCTAAGTCTAAATCAACCATAGCTTTGTGTCTGTCTTTGTGGAATAGGCAGCTATTGATTATCTATACGTCAGGTAAGTCTCTTTGTAATGCCAGGAAGTAATTTTATTATGTCTCCAAGTGTGTGTTTAAGAAGTTATTAAAAGTTTATTCAATACTGTGGTGAATGCTCTAACTACTCCTCTGTCTTAATAAGCACTTTGTTTAAATGTCTTGTATTGGTGAATTTCAAGTACAGTATAATATAATTTCTATTTTTTCCTTATATTTTCCAATTACACTGGGGTATCTTTTGAATATTATGAAGAAGTGCATCTACAGTTTCTCTTTGGCTAGTGTTTCAAAGCCATTTTATACATGTCTGTTATGACCTTATTTATCCAGTCACCGTCTTGGAGTGTCATACATTCTACACATTTTAGAGGAAATCACCATGGGACAATAGGGTAATTAAGGTGCTTCATAATTAAGAATGTTTCTGGAGAATTTCCTCAGTAATTAAGGGCATGAGTGTTTCATATGCTACAAGGAAATAGGCAAAATCCAGCAGTAAATTTACTTGTCTGACTTTGCGTATAAAAGACCACATAATGGATAGGGAGTCCTATTGCTGGGCTGCTTCTAGTTTTGGCTTAGAAAAAGTTCATAGGGAAACTCACTGAAAGGAGAAAGAGGAGTGCTGAAAGGCATGGGCAGAGGCTCACCTGAAGCAGTGTGAATGGCTTTGTAACACAGTTGTTTGGATGACATTTCAAGAAGCCTGTGACCCTCAAGTCCAAATGACTTCGTACCAACTTAGACATGAATCAAGTGAAAGCAACTGTCAGTATAAACCATAACTGAAGCGCACACTCACAACAGTGTGCAGGTGAGGATGCACTGAGAGCATCCGTACTGGCGGTTTGGTGGGAGCAGAAGCAGACAAGGCCTTGGGTCTGTGTAAGGAACACTCCACAGTAGCAAAACATCCTTATGTTACCAACACTGTTCTCAGCACAAATCCAAAACACACCCCCATAGTTACTACTGTGGAGACAATCAACCCAGGCAAGACCAGCAAATCATCTTAGGGTCTGTCCTGTTATTCAGTGTCTGTTATGTATGTAGCTATCTATGATGTATGTAGCTATCTATGAGTTTTCTGGAGGATACTTTCATAGGCTTTTCTGTTGTTAGAGTAAATGTAGAATCTGTGGCTGAACAGTGTCTCGCTGAAGTGTCCCACACTTCCAGTCTGCAGTGCCACGTGAGTTACACCACAGATGGGGCAGTTGTTAATTGAATTTTACGCCTTTTCTTCCTGGTTTTAGTACTGCTAGAGCATGAAGATGAATATTTGTGGCCACATCTCCAAGCCAAGATTAGTTCTCCCAACCTCTACTGATTGTTTCACTATTCAGGTTTAATTGTGGTTTTCCTTTTCCGTATTTTGTATTCCATAATATCTTTCCTGGTTTAAGTCTCCAGTGGCAGAATTACCTTTACAGGAAGCTTATATGGTGTGCTTTGCAGAAAGTACACAGGAAGAATAATGCATTGACTATCTAATGTATTGCGTAATACACACCCACAACTTCGACAGGAATTAACTCCTTATACCCTGGGGGTTTGGATTGCTGTGTTGGGTTTTTTTTTTGATCCCCCTCTTCCTCAAGGTGCTGTTTTGCCTTCCTTGCAGCCCTTCTGTAAAGTTGTCACAGCACAAAGCCTTTTGTCAGTGCGAGTCATTCCTGTGACCGTTTATCCATCTGTGTCTGTTACCCTTCTTCTTTAACCTGGCTCTGGCTGCCAGCGCAGACTTGGCAGCAGCACTGCCAGGGGCCAGCAATGCAGGAGGGGAGCAGCGGCTGCTCTTTTAGTAACCTCCCTGTTGCCCGTCCTCCCTGAGCAAACCTTTATGTATTGGAGTTAAATGTTACTGACAGTAACCACCTAACCCTCATTAGCACTGCTAGTATGCCTCATATCCTAATGACTGGCAGTTCCAGAAGGGGTTTATTATGTTTTCTGCCAAGAATAGACTACAGCTAATAGAGGTATGCAGACTGATCTGAGTACTGATTATTTAGCATGCTCACTGCATTTGTATCAAAATTTCTGGAATCCCTTGCCTGCTGGAGGTTGTGACAGTAACCTGGGGTAGTTCCAGAGAAAGTTTTTGTCGTCTTATCAATGCAAACATACAGATATGTGGCAACTCTTACTAAGCCGAGCCACTACGGGTAGTAAGGATGAGCTGATCTGCCACACTCTGACTCTTTTATTAGGGGAAGCTTAGTATTAAGCAGTTCAGTTCTGTTGTGCATAAGGTGTTTGGGACATGCTGAGGGACAATTGTACAGAAAATACCCTTGACATACAGGATATTTTCAAATACCACATGTAGGATCCCTGCAGTTTGTTGGTATGGGGGGAAAAAAACCCTACTGCAGCTTTCAAGACAAATCGTTCACGTTTATTATTTCATCTAGCAGCCTGGTGAGGAAAATTACAATCCCCATCACAGACCATTTGGTGTTTTCTAAGGCAGTTAAGAATTACTGCTGTTTGGTGTCTCTTGGTATAAGTAAGTAGGACACTTAACATGTGTGCATGGTGCGTTTCCTTCTGTGCAGTCAACTTTCTGTTCCTTGGGAGTGGATATTCCTTGGAGTTGTTTTGTTTAAAATTTGAAGCAGATAGTCTTCTATGAAACCACCTGCTGTCCTTAGTATAGCTGGTATACCAAATTACCAGTGTTACATCATTTGGCACTGATGGGCCTGTTTGAGGAATGCAAATTCTTTTTTTCGAAAGGGATGCAGGATTAAAGTTTTAGAATCACATTTGTGCTGAAAAAGAGACGGTGTTCATAGGCTAGGAAATGCCTCTGAATACAACAGAATCCTACCCCTGCCTGCTGGCAGCGTATCATGGGATTGTGGGATGATAAATACATGAGTTAGAAAGCCTGTTTTTGAGGGAGAGAGAAAAGACCCTCATCAGAGAGTGACCTCATCAGAATATTTATTCTACTTTGGAAAATTATTTCTTCTGAGCTGATTGTCATTCTCAGGATTTTGATTCCTTCAAAAACAAACAAAAAATTAAGTTAATACGTTTTTCTTTCTATCCATTCTTTTGCAGAACTTCAATTAAGTGAAGAACTTCTATGTGGGTGTTCATACTCATTCCTTGGACTGCAGGACAAACAGAATGGCTTCTCTGGATGAGTGCTTAGCTTTTGGAGTCAACTTGCGTGGATGGTACTTGGATTTGTGCAAAAGTCATGGTGGAGCATGGAGAAGTTGTTTGCCTATCACCTTGGCTAAGAACTCTTATTGAAGGCAACAACGAAACAAATTGGTGAGTGCTCAGAAACTAATTTTCCTTGAACAATTCTAAAAACTAAATGGGCTTTTAGAACAAGTGAAGTTTCTATCTTACTTCTTCCTGGCAACTTTTTATACAAACAGGTGGCATATGCCATGGTTCAGCATACTCGTAGTACTCCTGCAATTGGGGCAGTAAACAAGTGATTGTTCAGCACGGTGGTTGCTACAAGCCTAAATAGGAACCAGATGAACCCTATCTGGAATATCTGGAATAGTATTTTAGTGATGTCAAACAGAAATTCAGGCTATATTCTTGGTTATCCTCTTCAAGGATATGTTCTTGGATTTTAAATTATCAGCAATACTTTAGTGCATAACAAAGTGAAGTGTTCCCAAAAGTGATTAAAATGCAGAGCTTCTAAAAAAAAAGAGGATAAATAATTTTCAAGGCAAGTACTGTAACATTTCTTTGAGTTTCTAAAAAGCTAGTTTCCATGGTGTTTTGAATCTGGTTTAGCACTTCTCTATTTTTACTATCCAGTCTGGAAGATCTATTTTCTTACTTACCTTGAGTTAGATAATAATTTTGTCTGTGCTAACTGTAATCATAAAGGATGTATACCCTAACAGGAATTGTCTGCTTTACTGCATACAGAAGATAAAATAATTTCTTCATGGGTGCCTCTTCTATTTATGAAAGGCTAGAATTGAATGACTCTATTTGCAGCTCTCTGGAAGTAAATAATCTAGGCTGCAGATGCCAAACAAGCGCTGGCATGTGACAGCACAGTAGTAATGTTTCCTGGAGTTCGTGCTGGTGCCACATATAAGAATGATTTATGAAAAAGATGGTTACCAACAAATAATACCAACATTATCAGTTGTTTAATTTACATTAATTTTCCCTGCTGAGCAATATATACATATTCATGGTATTATCGGTTTAGTTTGCATTTTGAGATGTTACCAGAGATGAGAGAGAAATCTGGCATGAATATTTTAACTTTTGTGGTTCCTTTGAATCCCTGATGATTGTTACAGTGACACTAGTACAAGAAAAAACTTATATAAAAGTTTTATTTGTGCGAGTAATCACTTGTGAAGTTGAAATGTTTTTATTATGTAGCTATTCGTTAATCCAGTGGAAATATTATCTCACAGGTCTTTTGTTTAGGTGTCTTTGATCAATAATGGTTACACTATGGATAAACTATGAAGAAAATAAATGTGTTTAATTAGATTGTCATTGTCACTCAAGTATATTGCTGAGAACAGTTCAAGTAGTACCTGTTTTTCCTACTTTGGAAAGAAGCACTCTAGCAGGGGAAAAGTTTGGAAGCAGAATATATGATTACCCCCAGTGAAGGGGGGAAGTGGTATCAATTTTAGTCTCATAGGTAGCAGCCATTGAAGTTAGTGTGAAACCTTAAGGGCTTATCTGTATTATTGGATGAGGGTGACCTCTGTTTCTGCTGTATTAACCTCGAACCTGAAAGTGTGGGAAAGCTTGATAAAAAGCTTTCTAAACCGTGCAGGTGCGAGTTATGTGACTTCTGTTTTATAGCTGGAACTTCCTTTCTTACCTCGCCACTCTAAAGAATAATTATTTGAATTGGTTTGTTTGGGGTTTTGGGGGTTTTTTTTGTTTGTTTTTTTAAAGCTGTTATTCATTAAGAATATTTTTTATTTTAAAATTATTCAAATATATAGATGTTTGAAATGTTTTCTAATAACATTTGACAAATTCAGTAAAATCCTTCAGTTTCTGAAACCATTTGGGTTTTTTTTTCCTCAAAGTTGCCAGTTTGTGCAAAAATTATGTTATCAGAAAGTTCCCTATTACTCAAAAGGGTTGGCATCCTGCTCTGACTGTTAAGTAATGCACAGCTTTGATCATCGGCTCTCCTAAAATGAAGAATCTTTGTTTAGCTCTTTGATATTTTGTGGTGAAGCTCTGCTATGGCAATGGATAATTAAAATGGAAGTACAATGCCCTGACTAGTTATCACTTCAGTTGTGTTTACAGAACATTAAATTGTCTTTTCTTAAGGAAAGATTTTTAGGTTCAGTCAGTTAATTAGTTTGTGCTTGTGTTTGTATGCACACGTGTAATAGTGATAGCTGTTAGGATAACAATATTTGCCCTAGAATTTATAAAATTTATAAATATAATCAGTTGCTATTTATGCTCTGCCACATGCAAGACCTGATATTTCCAGAATCCTGACCAGTGTGGCTATCAGTTCAGTAGTTAGTAAGCTTATGCATAGATCCTTTGCATGCCTCACCAGCCACAGGGAGATGATGTTTGTCTTTCTAAACCTTGCGCTTCAACAATTAAGCACGGTGGGGTGGTTTGTTGTTATGTTGTTGGGTTTTGGGGTTGTTTTTTTAAGAAAGATTACTGAAATAGCTACCTTGATGCAATATTTAACATTAATGGTGTCATGGTCCCAGGTGAAACATTCAGTAAGACCTGACAGCACTTCATTAATGCTGCGTCCATGCTGGTTTGGAGGGTTTCAACTATTTCTGAGTAGAAAAGGGAAACACCAGAAAAAACACTATAAACTTCCAAAACAGTTGGAAATTTAAGAGTGATCACAGTGGGCCTCAAAATACTCCAAGGAAGATGATGACTTTTTCTGACTGAACAGGTGGAAAATAGTTGCACAGCATCTTAAGTGACATGCTAAAAAACTAAAGCCTCTGGCCAGGCTGGTATTGAGACCCTCGTTCCTCACTCACTGTCACTTGATTTAGCTGTGACCTTTTGTCCTGAAACCTCTGTAAGTAAAAAAGAAACCACTCACCTGTCAGAAGCTATGTAGCCTTGGAAATAACAAGAAACCCAGTTGCATTCATTTCTGTATAACGTGGAAAGGAAGTAATATCTTTATCGTTAAGTTTAACAAATAGTTTTGCAGAGTTCTTTATATCAAGACACTCTCAAGTAAGTATTTTAAACAGTTTTGGTCACTGCTATTAACTAATGAAATGATTACTAGTTAAGCTTTTGAAGATTACTTCCACTGATTTTACTTTTAATTGGTTAAAAACCTCTTGACTATTTATTTTATTGGATTTTTTAATAGCTTTAATTATTGTGATTTTAATAAGGACTTGGCAACAGTATCAGAGACAATTAGTATTTGACACAGGGATGTCACAGCAATCAGTATGCAAGAAGTACCTGGGCAGATAAAAAGAACCTTGTCACATTTAAGCCTCTGTATAGTTGAATTGCACTTTGCATAAACAGATAGCAAACATGTTAAAAATCTTACAGGAAATTTGCTGAGGTAAGACATTATTCCTTGCCAAGAAACACTGTTGATATTTTATAATTACAATACAAAGCTTGGTTATCCCACATTGTGACAGACATTTTGTCATCATCCTAGTCATTACTACTGATGTGTCTTTGAATGCAGGGTAAAATATAAAGCTTTAGCTCTAACTTGTTTTGATCTGACACCAGTTTTTGCACAGTATAAATAAATTTCACATTACTGTTGTACCTATGCCCAATACTCCTATACAGTCAGTCAGTAACAGCACTGCCATTTGCCTTCCTTTTTACTTTAAGAAACAGTACAGTGTGTTCTTCTGCCACCTTAATGTTGTGAAGACCTTCCCCTGAGCTTTGGGAGAAATGGATTGTTATTACAGTAATTGGGTAGTCTATGACAACTTGCGATAATTTCTTTATTAATAATGTTTCTTAATATGGAAAAACGACATCTTTGTGTGTTTGAATTCAGCTGCCCTGACAAAGCTAATTGCTCCTCAGGAGATGCCATCCGGGGATGTGCTGGGAGTGTGAAAAAGAACAACTGCTGACTTCGGTAACTTTTTTTTCCCTGCAATTTAACATTTTTTCATATAATTAGCCTTGGTGTCCTTCTTAGATTAACAGATCTACTAATAATATTGTGCTTTAAAAGCTGCAAACTGAGGAGAACATAGCGTAAAGCATATTCAAAGGGCACCAGCTCATTACACTGGCAGGTTTGGCGAGTACAACATAGTTAACCTTTAACCTTCACAAATGCTTAAATACATTTCAAATACAATTTGATCATATATTGTAAGTTTATAGATTTGTGTTTTACTTCAATAGGGTAATCTATTGAAATACACTTTCTGATTATTTTGATTGCAGTCAAATTCTTTCTAAAGAGAAATTATTATTTGACTGTATCATTCACTTCATTAACTCAAAAGATAACCAGAGGAAGAAGGGAACACCACATAAATATAACCTTTTATATATTTACACACATAAGTATATACACATGCATCTATATATAGATATGGAATAGGGTATTTCTTAGTAGCCTAAATAATGCATTAAAATCTAATGATCCAGATGATCTAATTAATAGAGAAAAGCTCTTTAGCAGTGTAAGTTAAGTTATGCAAAATACTGCTAGTGCCTCTCCCTTTTTCGTGGCGCCAGCTCACCCTCCCAGCAAGCTGTGGCTTGCAGTTTAGCTTTGCCTCACCGAATCCCAACGGGTTGGCAGGGTTTGCAGCCAGTGCCTGTCACTGAGCAGTCTGGATGCTGGGGGTCTGCTTGGGGCTCTGTGTGTTTTTCTGTATCTGATTCCTCCTCGTTGGTTCTCAGGTGCTCTGTGGCTTCAACAACCATGAAGGGCTGTTGACTGTTGAAACAAGTTCCTAGGCTCTCCAGGCCATTGCAATAACCAGTGCCCTCAGAGCCTGAGCTACGCCAGGAGGCAGGTAGCAGCCTAAGAAAGGAGACAGCCAAAAAACCAAAACCAAGGCTTAAGACCTACCCTGTCTGTGAGGTCAGTAAAGAAGCCCTGCCTTTCTGCTTGTAGTGGCAAAAGTTGTACAGGCAGGCCTTGAATCTGGTTTGAGTGTTTGTTATGTAATTTTCAAAATCATCAAGAATTGCAGTCTGTTATACGGGGAAGTGCACAGATTAGTATTCTGTTCTGAAGCCCTTGCAGCCCTTGCTAAGCATGCTGGAGCTATGAGAGGGGTTTCTTAGGAAAACCTGACGCAAAATAAATGAAGCTATTTGGAATTTCAGTGAATAGATCTTGGAAATAATAAACATCAGATGATTTGATCAGTTAGAATAAGTTGTAACAATCAGGAAAGTAGGGGGGTTAATAGCAAAACTGGTATAGGCTGTACACAAGGGTATGCTAGGGAAGAGGCCTGTGCTCAAAAGCATCTGGCAAAAACCTGCTTGTAAGAGAGTCCCACTGCAGAAGCCAATTTGTGTGATGATTGTGAATTACAAATGAGCTTCCAGGCACAGAAATGTTTGCTCTCCTTTTATTTGGAGTTTAGAGGGCTTTAGTGATAAGGAACAAAAGGAACAAATAATGAATTGAATTGAATTTTTAATTTGCATTAGCATGTCAGCTCAAATACCTGCTTACAACTTAATACAGACCTCCTTCAGCTCAAAGCAACTATGTTTTTGTTATAGCACAGATGTATTAAAATATCTGTCTGGAAGACTTAACCAATATTCATTGTTTGAAATCTAGATTTTGAAGTAATACAAGCATGGCTGGCAAAACTCACAGGTTTAAAGGGATGTTTGCATAGATTATAAGATGCTAATTTTATCAATGAAATGGAAAATGTAATATAAAACACCGTGAACATGGTTATTTACCTCAAAGGAGATGGGCTGGAGCAGACCATAGACCTTATTAACCTTAATTATAAGCCCTTGGGGTGCCCTAAATTCCTAGTCCATTAAGTATAAAATGCTAATCTGCAGGGGCTGTAGACTCATCATGTGCAAAATTATTTGAAAATGCAAATGGGAGTTAGAAACATTCATCCATGTCTGATTAATTCTTCACTGCCTCTGTCTCTATGGATATATACTCCCTGGTGTCTAACCACTACCAGCTTGCCCACTTTAACTCTATGAACTTCATGTTGAAGTGTTCCAGGTGGTCTGATGGAGGCTAATTCTCATACCTTTGCTTACAAAGAAATAGATATGGCAGTGTGTTGGTGAAATTTCCCCTCCAATTAGAATAACAGAGCACTTGTATGTTGTTTATAGTATCTGATTTATTCTCTGTGTATCCTGCAGACCTACTGTGTCTGTTCCTCTTTAAAATGCCTCTGTACTACCTGGCTGTATCTTACAGCTCTTCAAAAAGTGTCTCCTTTGCGATGTTATCTTTCCAATTATATATTATGCTTTCTCAGTGTGTTGTGTTGGTTTGCTTGTTTTAGTAATGTAAATGCAAAATATGACATGGAAATGAGTCATAGAATGGTTTTGGTTGGAAAAGACCTTCAACATCATCGAGTCCAACCATCTATCCAGCCCTACTAGGTCTAATACCAGACCAATTCACCAAGTACAACATCTACTAATGACCTAAAAAATAAATAGAAGGGAAAAGCACTAGAGAACATCCTCATACTGGAACACAGAAACGATGGAAGATTTTTAGTTTATATTAATCACAGTGCTTTCTATAAACTGAGTTCTATTGACTGTGAATGCTTCCCATGTGAGAAATACTCAGATTAAGACTACTGTCATGGGCCGTTAGTTCTTTAGTTTATGGGAACTGGCTCCTTGTATTGATATAAATGATTACAAGCTTTCTAAATACAAAAACTTACAAATGAGGTGTATATCTTCACTGGTACTGACCTTAATTTGATAAAGGGTTTGAAAATCTGTTTGTGAAATGTTGATTGTGTATGTTTCTTTTTTGTTGGAGCTTTTGCTACAGGTTCTTCAATAGACCAAGATTTCCAGATCATAAAATTCAGTGGGTTGATATTTACCTGTTGAAAAAAAAACCCAATCCATAATGAAATTAAGATTCATTGCTTATGAGCCTGACAAGCTATAATTTCCTTGGAAATTGTTTACTCTGGTTCCTAATACCAAAAATAAACCAGGAATTGTGAACAAGTGGCATAAATCAGGAACATGTTTTATGTGAAAATAGACGGTATTATCAGTGCTTTACAAATGGAGTGTGTGGTAAATACTTATTACTTTGAGAACATAAAATAGAAAAATAAGACCTGTCACTTTACAGAAAATGTTTTCCAGTTGAAGAGAGCACAGGTCATGCTAAATTAGGAAGGATAGGACAAAGAAATTGTATCGAATAATACTACAGTTTAATGATGCTGTAATAATGATCTTTCTTTTCCTACAAATGTTTATATATTTGATAACTTCATATGTGTGTTAGCTCAGTTTTCTCAAACACAGCTGTCTAAAACTTACATACATAAATTCATGAGAGCTGCAAGACAGGAAGACTGATGTTGACCTGTTCTTTCTTTCTATTTTGTTTTTTCCTGAGAGAAAAGCATACGTAGATGTTTATTCAGGTCTATGCTACAAGAATTCGGTCTTCTTGTGCTGCAGATCTCATTATGAGTTTACTAAGTCTGAGAACTTGGGTTTACTTCTCAACCACTGGATTTATTCCTCGCTATTCAGAAATTCACCTGATAATAATTTGGCCCATATGATCAGAGTATTTCTTGTCCTGTCAATCAGACCTTTATGCACTATTGTTTTAAAAGTATCTCCAAGATTCCCATTAGATCTGAATTTTGAAAGACAAAAATTTGACAGGAGACAAATTATGCTTTATATATCTTACTTCACCAGCAGTCCACTGCCAGGACCATTTTATTCTTTTCCTTCAGCAGTGCAATCATCACACTGTAACAGTCTTCCTAAGAATCGCTTCCAATACAACCATTTCTTTTGCTAGAAAAATTAGCATTGAAACCATGAGAGTGATTTAATGCTTAAGTTGCATTGATTCTCCTGTAATAAAAATGTTTCATTTTTACCTATTTCAATTTTTCATTTCATATCATGTTTTTCATATAATACACTAGCCATTTCCTATACAGTGCCTATTGTATCAATTCATACTCATTTTCAAAGATGACCTTGTGTAATTTCATATCTGTGAAATGGTTGATTGCATCTGATACTACAGCTTTGCTGAAATAAGTTGCAGGATGTTTTACTTAGAGCTACTTTGTGACTTTAGCCCATTTCTGAGTTGTGGGTTGGACTGGATGATTTTCAGGGTCCCTTCCAACCATTAATCCGGTGATTTGTGATGCCCTTGAGAGTCCTCCCGTCCATAGCAGGATATTACTGCTCCAGATTCATGTACCTGACTTCGTTGTGTTGGCAGCTGGAGTTCAAGGCCTGGTCATTCCTGATCTAAATCTTTTATTTGCCTTTTGATTTCAACAAGGAAAAGTCTAGAACATAGAAATAGTCATAATGGCGGAGAATACTCATAATGATGGAGACCAAAGATCTGTCCAGCTAGTGGAAGAGAAGAAGAGACAGCAAACCATATGCTAGATGTTTTGTTCTGGTAGTATCTTGACAAGGATTTTTCTGCCATGATCTTTTCCTATTTTGACATCTTTTGCCATTAGAAGAGAAAATATATTCATTGAGCACAAAGTATAATAAAAAGGTATTTTATTTTTTAAATAACAAGAATTTAGATACCTGTAATGCTAGTAGAGGTCTAGCTCTGTTCACATTAGGAAAATACACAGAGGAAAGAAATTAATACCTTAGTGAAGTTGCTATTTATCGGTTCAAATGTTTAGCTTTATTCTGATATGTTGGTAATGAAGTTACAAAGATGCCTTTAGCAGTCCACAGCTGAAAGGGAGAATTGCCTCTGATAATAAATTGAGATAAAAGCAAGATAAAGTGATGTTTGGTGTCCTTGCTTTGGAGTGTGAGGATAGTAAAACTGAAGATATGTTATTCATTCTCTCCTTCCTTAAGGAGAGTAAGCAGTCAATATTTAGGATTTTTTTTGAGTTACGACCAGACTTGGGAAGAAAGGATGCCATTTCAGCATGTTACCTTAACAATGACGTTCTGCAAAATTATGCATCAGGTAACTTTGGTTATGCACTGCAAATGCTTGGATATCAAGGGTTACTTTTTTCCCTTTAAAAAAATCTTGATTCATTCCATTTAAATTTTAGAATGTTCAAGATAAGTTTTTCTTTTGTGTAGTCAGTCTGCATAACAGTTACAGCAATCTCAGGTGAGTTCTGGAATTATAATACTTATCTCTTCTAGGAATATTCTTCAGAGCTGTTCTTCAGAGCAACAGAAATAGTGAGGAATTAATTAAGCATGGACTATATACAGGCCACATGTTGTCAGTATCTAACTTAATACTAGATGAGTTGCAATAATACTATAGTTAAGGAAAGTTGATAGGTCCATGACCTTGAAATTGCTAGTAGACTAAAACTTTATATTAATATATCTTAATTTTCTTAATAGTTTCTTTGACATCTACTTTTTTCAACCTTGTGTTAATTCAAAATAGTTCAGATGTGTATATTCTAGTGAAGGAATTAATAAAAATATCTTACTTTCCAGCAATTTAAGCAGACCCAAGGATGACAGTTGTTAGAACACAGCAGCATCAGGTGATATCAAGATAATTTAAAAGATTTTTCTTTTAAAGTCTATGATTGACTTTGAGATGTGAGGAGCAAGCTGAACATATATAGTCCTGTTGAGTGGAATAAAAACTTTGAAGTTATAGAAGTGTAACTGATCTTTCAAACTTTTGAGTGACCATCATCACTGTAGGCCTGGTGACACATACCTCTAAGCACTGAATATCCTTCCAGATGTCTAGCTCTTTGTGCAATAACCACTTTTTGTAGAAGTACCCTAGAATAGGAAGTGACATGTGGAACTCTTAAGAGACCAACCTTTCTTCCACTAATAGTATTGCTTGCCAAGGTTAGATTTTGTTTGTTGAAATCACTTCTACATGTTGCTGTGACAAATCTAGACCAAGTCATCTAAGAAGTATACAGAAACAAGGAGATATTATATGATCTGATAATTTTTTTTCTTAGTGGTTGATTGGTCTCTTTTGTTATTTTTTCAGTGTCAAAGATTGTTTTATGTGAAGTCTGTAAAGTCTTCTGTCCTGAAAAATTTATAGATTTAATTTTAGCATGTGCCTAACTGTTCACAAGTGCATAATCTTCATTAGGCCCCAATGTACTACAGATATATGATTTTTTTATAATTTCACAAACAATAAATTAAATGCACAGAGGTTTTTGTATATATATTTCTCTCTAGGTATTACTATTAGTGATTTCTGTGGGAAATAAAATATGGCTGAATTACTTAAATAGACATATTTTTCTTTACTATCCTGAAAACTGGTTGATGGTTCTGTAGGTTTACTTATCTAACAAAATAATTTGTGACAGAATACATGCACATTCGAGCAAGTTGGTTTTCCTTGCATTTTTATTTTAATTGTATCACTTAAAATGTTATTAGCTACTATAAACTTACTATCTGCTATTATGTTTACAGCTCATTAGAGTGGTGGATCACTTATATATCAGTTTACTGCAATGATTTTTTCCACAAAGTTGAAGATTAAATGTTTGTTGCTATTTTTATCCATGCCAGAAGTGATACTTCATTATTAAAGTAATTGCTTAGTTCTTATTTCATTAAAATAGATAATTTTTCTTAGGAGACGAGCAAGCTGAAACCTTTATTTTCTATTTTGTTGGACATATGGGGGTTTTAACTTGGTCTTTTTTTGCTTTTTTTCCAACTTGGGCTGCTGTAATTGCATGTAATTGTAATTTCAGCATTGTGTTCAATGCATTTTTTTGTTGTTCGCCATCGGTTTTGCTACAAGCAGTAATACCCAGGAATTCTAAAAATTTCTCACATGTTTCATTTTTGTTGTAAAATAAAATCTGGTCTTAAATTTTAAAATATGTTATGGGAAATTATATTCACTAAGTATCCTTATTTCATGGAATATCATATTTGAATAAGAAGTTGAAAACAGCTAAGGAAATTAATGCAGCTGTAGAAATCCTCATTAATAATATATTATAACTCAGCTTGATGAAGAAAACCTACAGAGTTATCTGCAGACAGCTGAGAGACAATATGAGCTATTGATAAACAGGAGCAGAGATTAGTCTACATCAGATTTTGTTATTTGTAATGTCTGTGGTTGTAGGATCGAGATGTTTGTTGTAATTGGGACTGTATCTGCAGCGTAGCTCTGTTGACAGTTGCATAACTTATGCCCTACTCTTTTTGATTCAAACTGATACTACTACAGCAATGTAGGTTTAAGTCCAGTGTAAGATTAGTTTCTACGGCTGATCTCTGCATCTCAGTGGAAAACCGTTTTTATAGACCACACCTGAATAACGATGACTCTTCTGGGAATGATCCATTCTAGTTTCCGTGATCAAGTATAGCCTATGTGAGCATCAGTGCCGTATTATTTGAAAGCAGCACTAAAATACAAATTTTACTTTGCATCATTCTTCCCATATTTGAAAAATTGTCATTTCGTGTGTACAATAACGGCTTTTATGACTTGTTAGGGCACAAATCAGTGTCTGACCTTATAAAGCAATTTTATGCTATACACTTTTATAGGTGTAATATAGTATTGGAGACTTTGAATCATAAGAGGCTATGAAACTATGTAAAGAACATTACAGCCTATCTCAGGTTTTAGATGAGAAAGATAAGTTGCATAATTACTAAGTTTTTAGTCTTGACACTTTTTGCTGCAAGACACAGTTTATGTGTTTCTATTCTAAAAGGTTTCTTTGCAAAAACAGTTCTTCAAAGTGTAAGATTCAATTCAAAGCAATAAAAAAGCCCTTGGAAATTTAGTAAAAACATTTTTCCATAAATATTCTATAAGAAAAGCTCATTTCAAGGTGAAATTCATGGAAGAGACCTTAGTATTCATAAGCTGGACCAAGTGAGGCACAACTTCAAGGTGGCCCATGACAGGCTACACTGCTTACCTGTCAGCAGATGGTTTGGCATGAGTCTACCTCTGCCAACACGTGCTCTCAAAGACAATGCTCAAGTTTGGATTGAGCAAAACTGTAGTCAAGGGCTGTTCCTAGGGTCTTAACCATAAAAAGTAGTGGGAAAGATGGAACACCTTGTACATACAAGATTGAGTTCTTGCTACTGGTCCAAATAATGCTTTTAAAATCTAATAGGATATATTTGACAAGGAAAAGTGCATGTACAGTTGTTAGACACAATTTTTTCTTGTGTCTTCCTCTTTTCTCCTGTAACAGGACTACAATAGGCAGTATGATCATACTGTTTTGTATGAAGTGATAAAGAACTTAGGAAGTTTTGCCATACTCTTTCCCCCTCAGTATCAGTTTTCTCTTTGCTGTGTGCCTGTCTTCAGCCAGGGAGAAAATCAGTTCGTTTCTCCAACTAGTATTAAACAAGTGTGAAATAGCATGTAACAGCTTCTACAGAACAGTCGTTCAGTAGCTGCTGGTTTGGTGGTCACAGTATTTATCTGAGACATGGAAAACTAAAACGCGAAGGCTCGGGGGGTCAGTGTGAACTGCCTGAAGACATGTACTAAGTGATGAGAAAGCGTGGTCAGTCAGGGGCCATGTTACTTGAAGCAGTTGCATGATCATTTTTAATGTAATGGTTAACAAAACAAGCAACTAAGCATCCCATTTAAAGATAGCTCTTCAAATTATGTCTAGAAATATTTTTTTTTTTAATGTGAATCACTTTGACTAATGAGGTTCTTTTGTGTTTTGATGCTATAATGCATAAAGGTAACTTTGGAAAAAATCAGCAGGCTATTCAAAATATTTTATGGCTTTTATAACTTATATTTTGGATGTCAGAAATTTATTAGCATTCACTCTTCAAAGATAAGATCTTTTTCAAGTTCTCCCGTTTGTTGCCATTGTTTAAATAGTTTTGAAAATCCTGGCCAAAATTATGTAGAGTTTTAGGTAGCAACTTAAATCAGGAGATGGAACTGCCACAGCTAGTAAAGGCGTTTTAAAGTATCAGGAAGTAATCCTGGCCAAAACAATTACTATTGAAATGCAACAGCATGTTGGGCTGTTTTCTTAACCTGTTCAGATCTCGTTTTTTCCACTGGCAGAGCTTACAATGGGAATTTTGGATCACTTTTTCTGAGCACATATGTGTAAAGATGTTCATAATTCACTAAGTTTGCTGTCAGCACAAATAATTTTGTTGTGGAAACAGTTTTAGATAAGCAGATACTGAATCATTATTATGTATTAAAGGCAATTAGAATCCAAGAATGGTAGAATCATTTAGGTTGGAAAAGACCTTTGAGATCATCAACTCCAACCGTTACCCTGGCACTGCCAAGTCCATTACTAAACCATGTCCCTACACACCACATCAACACATCTTTTAAATACCTTTGGGGATGGTGACTCAACCACTTCCCCGGGCAGCCTGTTCCAGTGCTTGACAACACTTTCAAGTGATGCAACTTTTACTACTATGCACTATAAACCTCAAGTGTCATTAGACAGAAAGCCATGGTACTTTTATTTCCCAATCATAACCGAAGTGAGAGTGACTCAGTAGACATTTCACTTTTTCTGAGAATAGTGACTGTTTAGTGAACCACAGCTTGGTGAACCACAACTTGTGTGATTCAAATTCCCGATTTTTGGAAAATATTTGGAATTTAATAATAATAATAATTACATTGATAATTCATTATGTAAATAAAGCCAACAGGAAAAAAAAAAGCTGGCCTAGAAAAGAGTGGGATGTGCAACATCCTTATACTGATTTATCAGTGCACATTTGTGAATCCCACAGCTTCTGCATGTATGGGAAGGATGAGGTAAAATTAATATATTTCTGGGATAAAAAAAATTGATAGATTCCATGTGACTGCCATTTTAAATCTTTCTGGTTTATAATTAAATATACATTTTTGTCTTCAGGATTTCTTTGGGGTTGCTTTTTTTTTTGTTCGCAGGCCATACTCATAGGAAGTTACCAGGTTTTTTTTTAATGGGAAATCCCCAAACTTGTTAGTCTTTTATTCTATTAGAAACTTGTGTTTCTTTCACCACAGAACAGGGAAGACTCATTCCATTGTAACCACTAAGATGTATTTCTCCGGCTTATAGTGGCCTGTTACCTCCCTAAATGTTTTTGTTTAATGATTATGAGCAAACTTTTACAAATATCTGAGATAGAATAAATGGGATTTTTACTCTTTGCTGAAAGAGTTTTTTAATTTAACTTGTCTAGGTTCACTTAAAAGGGAGGATTGTGATACTATGCTATGGCTTTTAACTATTTTTTCCATGTTGAAATACGATCTCTCGGCACTTTTTCCTGAGTTCCCCACGCCCTGACCCCCACCAAGGTTAGTTTAGTAGAGCTACTTTGAGTATATAGAAAGCATATGGTGACATTCATCAAATTTATAGCATTAGGGCATCAGCAAGGCTTCTATTATATATAATTTACCTACTAGAAGTTCTGTTAGAAAGTCTCTATTTCATAGACATGCAAGTATAAGAAAACCTCACAAGGTAACGATTCCTGTTAACATACTGTGGTTTGGGCTTGGGTTTCTTTGGTTGCAATTGTGTTCATATTGATTCAACATTTTGAGAGCACACTGAGCAAAATAATTTGGAATGTCAGATACAGAAGGCAAAAGTATAAAAACTCAATGGTTTTTTTCCATTCAAATATTAAACTTCTGTAGCTCTGTCTGTGGCACAGTGCTGAAAAAGGGTGCAGGGAATGCCAGAAAAAAGTGAAGGGAGAGGAAGGAAAGGGGAAAAAGGACTGGGAGTGCAGCTCCAGGCTTGGTTGATCATGGTAATGATTTCGCACATAGAGTAATGAAACAGCAGTGTCGGTCAGAAATGTGAGATGAATAAAGAATTGTTTCATTGTGGCAGGGCATGAACAAATTTGTGGAAATGATAGCATTCTTCTTTTCAAGAAGAAAGATCCAGTTAGTTGGAATGAGTGTTTGAGTATAAACTAGGAACCTCATAATGCATGTGGAAAATTAACTTTCTTAAAAGGCCAACTTAAAAAAATCCATCAAAATAATAATCAATTTAAAGGGAGCAAGACTTGTATACATTATAGAAGTGTGGTCATGTCATGCTTCATATTACTGAGTATGCAGAGGAGACTTGGAATCTCTGCAATACCCATATCTCTGTCATTTGTCTTAATTTCATTAAGAATGAATTTCATTCTTAATCCTTGGAGTCTGTCTTACAGAACAGAAACCCCCAAAGTACTGCATAAATCATTTGAGGATGGATACGCTGGTCAGATTCATTATTTCTTGCCATTGACCTGAAGAATTTTGGGGAAGCAGGTATTGGACCAGCAGGAAAAAGAGTGAATTAGTACAATGATTGTGTGATGGGACTCCATCAAAGCCTGAAGCAGGTGTACCTACTAGCAAGATTTTATCCAATAAATGTTGGCATTTTAATGTGGTTTTACCTCGAAGTAAAGAATCCTTGAGATGTCTTTGCTTTTAGAAACTGTAATAACCCCCCAAATGTGATTTGTACTTTAAAAGCTTATTTACAGATGACAGACCACTGTTAATGGCATTTGCATGGAAATTTCCAAAATTAATATTTATAAGTGTGACACATGAATACAGCACAGCGTAGTGTATGCATTGGCATAAACATTTCTACATATAGATGTATGATTTTTGTTGAACTCAGCATAACTGACAAATCTCTTGGGGAAACACCAAGCAGCTTGTTCCACATACAGATGTCCCTTTGGCATCTTATTATAAAGACTTGAAAACATACTGTTTTACTGGCAATAAAGCAGCAATAATGTCTTAATAGAATCTGAAAGAATAACTAAGCACTTTGAATGCCTGAAATAAAGGGATAATTGAAGTTGCTTTGGGGTTAAGCCTCAGTAACTTCTTACTTTATAATAACTCAGGTGACTGTTTATATCTAATGAAAGGCAATAAAATAAGAGCACATTATTGATTGAGAACTTTAAAAGCTTTCTTGTATCAGTAGTGAGTCTCATTGATACACATAATTGTAATGGAAGAAGCAAATTATTTAAATTGTATCTCATTATGCTTAGTACAAGCCAGTAACTCACTTGCACAGAGATTTTTCTTAAACTTTGCAAAAACTGGGATGAGTATGTTAGAAACTAAACCCCCCAAATAATTTACACCCCTGGTTTTCTTATTAAAGTTGGATCACTGAAACTGTCAAGATTATTTAGCTCAATTTTTCAGAGTTCTACTTATACTTCTATTATATTTAAAAAATAAGATTGATTTTTATTTTTCTGAGTACCATAGTTTTTATGATTAGGTTGCAAGCTTTTCTCTGTAGATGGATGCCTGTCAAGTATACTAAGGACGGCAGTTTCTACCCCATTCCAAGAACTGACAGATGGTGTTTAAAGAAAAGCAGTGAATGTGATATGAATAAGCAGCTGATTTCCAACATAAAGAACCAATTTAATGCCTTTAGATGTTTTGGTAATTTAATGGGTTACAGTGAAAGCTCTAAAGGTGTCTGGTCATGGTCTGCTGGTCAAAATGTACATAGCATCATCTTCATCGTAACTATGGAAGCCTGCATTTAAAATTTTTATTGTATGCATTTACTCTTATTCTGCTGCAGTACAGAGAAATATGGGGTGTATTCATTATGGAGTTAATTTGGCAGAAGCTCCTTTGTTAGTATTACTCTATAAGGCTGTGCTGCCGGTAATGTGGCAAAGGGTAGAGTTATATATGCCCTATCAACATAACTGCTGCAACCAGTACCAGCAGAAATTATCAGCCCAACTGCTCTGAAAGAGTTTGCTTTCCAGGTTAGGAGAAGAAATTAAAAAAAAAAAAAAAAAAAAGGCAAATTATTTTTCCACTTTTGTGTGAACTGCTTTCATACCATTCACCAAAACCTGAACAACAGAAGTTGTGACATGTGCACTCTTCTGCACAGAGTGTCAGTCAGGTCATGAATCACACCTCTTTAATGTGCCTGTTACAGTGTTGAAGAGATAATTGCTACCCTTTTGCTCACAGTTTCTGTTGTAGAGTAGTAAATGCATGAGAAACTTTGGAAGAAAGGAGCTGGCAACCCTTAGTCTGTGTAAACAATGATTTCAAGCTTTTTAGAGATTTTGATTTTCTTCCTTAGCTTTCACAATGTGAATACAAACCTGTGAAGTGGCACTATCTCATGTCTTGACCATTGCAAATCACCTGGACTTTTTCACCAAGAAAACAGTGAAATATAGGTGAAGAACTTTCTGGGAAAGATGTTAGTACACCTAGGGCATTTGTAGTCTCCATAAAGTTTAGTAACCAGTGGGTTTTTCGAGAGTGACCTTAATAAGAGTGCCTGGAATTACAGCAAATAGAATCCTCCTTCACTTCACTCCTCCTTGAAGGGGGTACAAAGGAAAAAGAAACCACATTTTCTGCTTTTTCTTGAAATGTAAATTTTGAGACCTGTGTGTGGAGGAGGGTTAATGGAAAGAAACTGTCCTGAGGCAGCAGCACATCGGTTGAATACTAGGGATTCATTCAAGTCATTCTGTCTGACCAGGGCTCTGGCAAAATACATTGATATAATAGCAACGCTAACACAAAGCATGACTGAGGAAGAATTTGAGAAGCTATGATAAAAACCCAATAGAAACACAGTTCAGTGTTTCGACTTGTGAAATGGTTCGTCACTGGAAAACTATATTATATAATTGCCATGATGTATTTTTCCATGACAAGTGTGGAATTATTTGAAAAATAACAGTATGATGTCTTTTACAACTAAATTGTATAGGTTAGATAACAGAGAAAAAGTATTTATTAGAAATTGTTTTTCCCTCATTTGAATGAGAAAGTATTTAGTTTTAAAATCATTGTTTCTCAGCACACTTCCATTCTTTCAATCTATTTTCTAAAATTTGGTCCATTTATTACTCTATCCTGTGATGCATCATTTTGGGTTATTTCAGTGGTAAGGAATAGCCTTTAATACAACATTTTGGGCAGTTGCTAGAAAACAGAAAACAGAATTGTTTTACTCAAGATAAGAGACAGCAGCTGATAACAGTTATCCTTGATGGGATTTATTGAAGGAGAAAATTCTTGTAAATACGAGTCAGTATTTCAAGCAATAAACAATATTTAACAGTATACAAATAAAACCGTAGTTAGGTGATCTTCACAGGATATTTCTGCTATAAAATATAATAAAGTTATATTTTAAGAGTTGGAGATAGAAGCATTAAATGTTCAAATTTTCTCCAGCAGGAAGAATTAAATTTTGCTTTTTTCTTATTTTGTGAAAATTCTTTCACTCATCTGATTTTCAGGAGGTTTCATTGTGGATTGCAACCAGAAATGCTCCATCTCAGTGTGAATCTGAAAAATAATCAATACTGAATTTGTGTATTGGACTCCACTCTGAATGGAAAGTTTATCTGTAGAGGAGGCTTCTTCAGTAGATACTGCAGACCCCATCCTGGCTTTACAAGTTGTTTCTGAACAGAAGTAGAATTGCTGTGTTAAGGGCTACAGGAAAGCTGTAAATACATCTCTATATTGTAATTATATACAATATCACTAAAGTTGCATGACAGTAAAGGATGGTCAGGGAAATTTACTATCTACTGCAACTAGAACAGCTGACTGGCTCCTGGTGATGAACGTTATTTTTGTGTCACTCACTCTGCCAAGCTCCGCAGGTTTTTTACAGAATGGAAAAAAACTGCTGTGGACCAGATACAATCAACAAACTCCATTTGACTTCTCTCTAATATAATGGTGATGAGAATCAGTTCTGTTATCCTTTCTCTGGCGTCTGTTAGTAAATAAGACTGAGCCATACTGGAGTCAGCTGAATTTTTATTCATCACGTTACTCTTATTTCTCTGTATATGGGGCTGGCACTGTGAATTAATGGAAGTCTTTTGTTTAGTATAAGGTTATATTTTGAGGTGTTATAGTCACACCCTCACCCCCTCCCCTCCCCACCAAAATGTTAATTTTCTATCTAAAATACATACCTGTCAGTTCTCATAGGCAGACTGAATGCCTTCTGAAGTGTGCTTGCCAGTGATTTTATGCAACACAAGAAACATTGCAGCATTAGATGAATATTAACACAAAAGTTCTTGGTTTTGAGAGCTCTCTTCAGCAAGGTGACAAACTTTCAGGTTTGCTAACAAAGTTGTGAACTGTATGGTATTAACTTTTATCTGAGAATAATTTCAATGCTGTATTTTCTACTTGATTTTGATGCATAAGACTATACTCACTGTAAAAATAAGACTTTGAAAATTCTTCAGTTAGCAGCAGAGAATAACTTTCTAAGGACAATTTTTTTTTTAATCAAATCTATTCATGATGCATTCTTTATTTTCCTTTTTCCTCTCTTTTATAGTGCATAGCATGATGGACTTAAAATCTGTAGTTTTAACTTCATAGAAATGTTGCTGTCATGGTGTTACCTTAGGATATCTCAAAAATGAGTGGTAGCACTTGGGATAGCTTTCAAATAATCCACAACACCCTGTTTCTAACCTTGTGTTGATCCTGACACACAAATGTGAAGACATGCATGAACATAATAAAAAGGTAAGCTGTCTTTTCTCAGTCATGTCTACAAGCTGATCTGTCATCTTCATACCACTGAGCCCAATGCCTCTCCACACCTGTGCAGGATGTGTTGACCTTGGACGGATAACCTGGCCAAAGATGCTAATGCAGAAGTGGTTTTAATATTGAATTTGAAGTTGCAGAGTGGTTAGATTAAATGCTTAGTTTTGTCTAGACTGATAAATCAGTGTGTTTCTTCTGGTATCAGTCATCATTTGTATAATTTCATTAAACTGAGTGTCCTGGTTTTGGCAGAGAGAGAGTTAATTTTCTTTCTAGCAGCTGGTTAGTGCTATGTTGGATTTAGAATGAGAATGATGTTGATAACATATTGATGTTTTTAGTTGTTGCCAAGCAGTCAAAGACTTTTCAACTTCTTATACTGACCAACTAGTGAAGAAGGTGGGAGACACCCAAGAAGCTGGATGGGGTGATGGTGGTGACACAGCTAGGAGAGCTGACCCCAATTGACCAGAAGGGTATGCCATATCATATGGAATCATGTTCCATTTATAACTGACGGGTGGGCTGAGGGGCAGCTGAGGGCCCTGGGGGTTTTGCACAGCATTGATTTCAGAGCAGCGGTGTTTGTCTTCTCAAGCTGTAGTTACTTGTAATGGGGCCCTGCTTTCCTGGGGGTGACTTAACACCTGCCTGCCTATGGGAAGTGGTGGATAAATTCCTTGGTTTGCTTTGCTTGTGCATGTGGGCTGAAAGTCTGGGCAGCTTGGGCATCTTGCATGACATTGATTTCAGTTGGTGAGAAATTGCACTGGTCATCATTTGTTTTGTACATATTGTCCGTTCTGTGTTTTTATCTCAACCCATGAGTTTTCTCACTTTCACTCTTCCAAGTCTCTCCCCCATCCTGCTGGGGGGTGTGAGCAAGCAGCTGCAAGGTGCTTAGAGGCTGGCCGGGCCTAAACCATGACACTGAGTCAACAGGAATTCTTGAAGGAGAATGGGATTGATCTGAATACCATAAAAAGAACATTTGCTATGCTGTTTATCAGTTGCTCAGTGTCAATAATCAGAAGCAAAGAATAAGTCATGATGATAGGATTCAAGCTCCCAAGGCTTATGTATGAACAGAAAATTAGGCTGTAGTTGTGCTCTTAATTTCAACAGAACTTTCTGGTACAGTTCTTTTATTGATAACACCATCTTTCAAGGAATACAGAGCCACCCCATGACATCCTGTTGGCTTCTTCAGTACAATGAATCAAAGGTTGGACAGGAGTCCATAAAAGCTGCCTTGCACAGCATGTTAAATTTAACCATTTTGTCAAGACGAAGAAAGACCACTCTCAAGGGGAAGCTCGGGTCGGTGTTTGGTCTGTTGTTTGTCAGCTGCTGCTGTGAAGTATGTCACAGGCTCAAGATGTAGTACAGATTACATCTATCCTGTGAATTACTATAGCTATAACCCAAATTCCTTCGTATTGGTGAAAACTTCAGCTCAGACTCGTTTAATAGTGTCTCCAAGCAGTGTGCTTGCACCATCCATGTAATCCCTGCTGGGAGGTTCCAACTCTGCTCAAGCTCAAGGTATTTTGGCTGAACTCTCAGTGTCTATCTGCTGCCTTGAAAAAAGGTGTCCCTGTGCAAAGTGTAGTGTGGGCTGAATGAGTATTCAAGAGTGTAGGTCACATAATGCTGTTCAGAAACACCCATTGTAGACAAGAGTTTCATCAGAAATAACAACATTATTTTATTTCAATTGTTACTGCATCCAGTATTACTGTCACAGTTGAGTAAATATAGACACCCCTCCTCCTGCTGTCAAAGCATGATATTTTTATTCTCGTTAGTCTGGGATGATTGACCAGAGTAAAGCTGTGTTCTTGCGTGTCATAAGCGTGTAGTCTTAAGGCCAAAACAAGGTTTTGTTTTTAACTTCATGTTCTGGCTGTGGTTGTTGTTACAGAAGTTGATTCTATTAGTGGTTTTTTGAGCCCAGTTTAAGCAGGACAGAGCAGTGGATAAAAGCAAGTTAAGAAAGTACAGTTAATTTTTTCTACTCTGCAGGGTTCTTTGGGATTATGTTGGCAGGTGATGTTTTGTCACCATAAAACCCAGAAGTTAAAAGGCAAAAAAAGTAATTTCTGGCCAAAGTCTATTTTTGGCAATGCCTCTCTCTCTCTCTCTGTATATATATATATATATATAAATATATATATTCACACATACACGTTTCTCAGAGAGCTGAATGTGACTGAATGACTCCATCAGCAGTTCCTGTTGGAACTGGAGAAGTTGTTGAAGATACCCTTTTCTAAACATTTACCCCCTGTAGAAGTATTGTAAATGACACACATGCAGATGATTGTAACAGTACTGTTGACAGAGCACTGGAATAGGCTGCCCAGGGAGGTGGTGGAGTCTCCTCTGGAGATATTCAAGACCCGTCTGGATGCCTATCTGTGCAGCATGAGCTGGGGAGCTGCTTTGGCAGGGGTGTTGGACCCGATGATCTCTCGAGGTCCCTTCCAACCCCTGCAACTCTGTGATTCTGTGAATCAATGCATATTGCCTCCTGAATGGAATCATGCTTAGCGTCTCAATCTTTACAACTATCTTACTAATTTTAAAAGCAGAATTTAAGTTCTTCAGGTTGAAATGTATATGTTAAGCTGTAGATAGTAGGGGTGCGGGTTTTTTTTCTGACATTAGTGAACAATTAAAAAGTTTTCAAAGTAGTAAATACATTGTTTTCTTTATATTAAGAAAGGAGAAAGGAGATGAGCAATTTCATTAGAATTTCTAAGCATTAATTCATTTGGATTAACATGGCATGACTTCATTTGAATATCTGAATGTTAATTGCATTGACATTGTTATTAAAGCAATTAACTTATCAGCTATTTTTGACTATGGCTAATCAACTGCAATAAAGTTGTGTGGCATGAAACTTTATAGAGCTATATTCACAGAATGATGGTCAGATTGCTCTCTATTAAAAAAGACAACAGGGATTTATTTATGAATATTAATTTTAATTAGTACATATTTGTGGAGAAGTAATTCTGCAATCATCCTTAATAAGATGCGATCTTGCCTATAAGCTGTCTGTGTATATATATATGCACAACTGTATGTAGGCAGAAGACTTTATTAGAGAAATAAATTAATGTTTTAAGTATTAGTTTGGAAGAATAATTTACTATTTACCCATTAGGGAGAGTTGTTGGTCTATCTTAACACACTGAAAATCTAATTTTCTTTTAAAAAAATATTAATTATTCCTCCTAGCCAAAAAGGACTACATCATTAACCCCAAAGGAACGGTAATAAACAAAAATAGTTTAAAAGCTTTATTAAGTTCAATTAATTGGTTGTAGCAGACTAATTTTGTCATGCTTTGGTAGACAGTGTATTGTAAGTAATTTTGATGATCTCCAATTGAGTTGGGCAAACAAGCTTGCACACTAAAGCAAAAATTGAATTGTCTTGATAATTACAAAAACCATTGGCCTGTTTGGTATTTGTGATAAATGGGTTAATTAGCTACTTTTTTATTACATCTAGACTTTCAATGCAGTAGAACAGTGGTAATTTATTTTGCTGTGTAAACTAGTATAGTCAAATTTCTATTGTTCTGATTTGTTCAGGATAAAAATCTTTAGAGCTACTTGATTTAATATAGATAAGTCAGGCTGTGGATGTAGTTTTCATTATTTGCAATTGGTTAATGTAATTTATGGAACTTGCTTTTATGATATTCATTTTTCAGTCTTTTGCCTAACAGTAAAGCAAGTTTTGTCTCATTCCAAAGGGACCATCAAAACTATCCTTAAGAAAAACTCCATACGGATACTTTAGAGCACACTGAAATAGATACCATATACATCATGAGAAAGAATTCCTAGGAATCAGTATATTACCCAGGTGAGAGAAAACTTTTTAGTTGAGCAGTGTTTGTAAGAAATCGTCTCAAATGACAGTCAGGTAAACTGCTGTTCTAATTTTGTTGTTGCTATTAAACTTTAGCTAATATACAGTGTAAATCGGGAGTAGTTGTCCAAGGACAGTACAGTGTAGAGACAAGGTTTTGGGATGGTTTTTGCAAACTGCCCTAGGAAATTATTTAACTTTTTTTTTTCTCCCAAAAAAAAATTATTCTGCTCTCCAAGAGAGAATATTCTGCTACACCACCAAAACCTTCTCCTTAGAGAAAATCTTTAGCTCTATACTTGAGAAAAAATGTCAGACTATAAAAGAGAATTTCTTCTTCCTTTACCAGCAGTAACTGGATTGTACTCTAAAGCATTTGGGAGCATATGTTATATACTTACTCAAAGATGAAAATTTTCTAATTGTTTTCATAGTCTCTAATGTTTAGCTGAGGTAGTGAGTTAGACTAATTTTGGCTTAATAAAATGATTTGTAAAATTTTTGTTTCCCTTTTCAGTTTTTACTGCTGTCTTATTCATGTTGTGTGTTTTATCTGACTTATTGATGTGATCTGTTCCATTGTTCATCATATCTCTCTTCAGCAAAATCGTCTTAATCATTTTTTTTTACTCCTAATGGTGTTTTTGTGACTCTAAAATGCATTTGCATATAACTGTTGACTTGCTTTCTGTTTTGTTTTAGAGATAAAAAAAATTGAAACTGAACACTCAAAAAGTAAAGTTGTATTTACAGAACTTTTTTTCCTTGTTTGTGTGCTGGATTTGGCATGTGGTCCTTTGACAAACTGACAGTCTATTAAGCAGTCTTGGTATACAGCTCTTCCTGTGGCTCATAAATAATTCGAAATATAAAAATGACTCATTCAAATTATAGTTCATTAGAAGTCTAATAATTAATCATTCTGTTTATATGTCATCTTGTATTTGCCAAAATATTATTTTCATCATTTTGTTTAGTATTTGTTTAACTGTATTGGGCCATTATGAATGACATATGAATTGTAACTTGTTAGCTCGGTATCATCATAATCATTGTTCAGTAATGAATGGTGATCTTGCTCTTAGCTAAACATTTTGAAAGATGAGATAATTTGTGTCTTTCCTGCAACATAATTTTGAATATAAAAACAAAAAGGTCTTGTGCAGTTTTTCATTTTTGAGCTTTCCAAATGTTTACTCTAAGATGTTGCTTTTGATTGTTTTATCGGTTTGTTGTTTTTTTTTAATGAATCTTATTTTGACAGTAGGTCATGACAGTACAGCAATGTAAAAATAACAGAAAATGGAAAGCAAAAAAGAAAACATCAGGAGTGTTTATCTTAGAGGAAATTGTAGTCATTCTTTCTTCCCCAGGTTCTTTTTATCATGGTGTGAGGTTATATTTTCATACAATTGTTTTGATGCAGCACAGTTCTGCTGAAAGACAGGGTGGTACACGGCAGAAACTGAATTTACTTTCTGTAACAATTTCTGGTCTTATATGTAACCTGCTGCATGGGCACCACTGTTGTGTTTTGATTCTGCATTGGACTGAGACAGTCCTTCAGTATAAACAGGTATTTGGTCATGGCAAAATTTCTTGGGAGAGTTAGAAAACAAAATATCTACCTATTGGATGCTCACCACAAGACTGAGGAAGGTACCATGTGGAAAGGGGAACAGAAGTGTTGGCATAGCATGTATGTGCAACCTGTTTTAGAAGTAACCATTCTAGACCCTGTGCTTCTAGATATACATGCTACGTTGAGGAGCTTCTTAAGGAACAGCCTCCTTCCTTTTAAAATGATCCGTTTCTTGCATATATGTAAATAAGACTTTCAGTTATTTCATGTGACCAATATTTTCTTTCATTTGAAAGAAGGCTTCTGAAACCCAGGAGGATCAGCACTTTACTTATTTCCCCTTTGTACACTCACATATATATGTATTTAAAAGTAATATTACTAGAACATTCATAGGCATTAGTAGAAGGTTTATTATACAGCTTGAAGTGAAAGCATTTAATTTTTTCAAATGTGGCATTTGTTTCAGTTTGGTATACAAATATCTGACATGATACAATTCTATTACATCTGAATTAAATTTACGTGCATGTTTGCATAAACAAATAATATGCCTTTTATGGCAGGTACAGAATATCATCCTTTTTTCTCTGAAAATAAAAACTGAAATGGATTTATTGGCTAATTTGTTCTGCTATCAAATGTGTAATATTGAATTAATTTTTATTTTTAATGTATTGGATAGAGAAAATGTTGAAAGATATTTTCTAGTGTTAAATAGAGGATAGTTATAAATGTAACTCTAGATAAATAAATTTAATAATACAGATAAATCTAATTCTCAGTTCTAGGAATTGAGTAGGATTGGGGCGTATTTCTTTTTTTAGTGCATCTTATCACTAGCATTCTTTTCCAAAAATTTGTACAAACATCACTAAACTGTTTTAAAAGTTCCTGCTGTGCTCTTAATTAAATGTAGCCTTCTATATTTAGTCACCTCTCAGGTGTGGATCACATGGGCATATGTTAATGAGGACTAAAATATTTTAATTTATATATACCTGAAACCACTCCCTAGTAGAGAGTAAAAGCAAAATTCTGATCTTGATCACTTTTCACGTCTAAAAAACAAGTCCACTTAAAACACACCAACAACAGAATTCTGGAACACAAATCTCCACTATATAGTGCAGTTTGTATGTAAGCTAAAAACTTGAGAGTATCTGTGGTGGCTTAGATAACAGGTCTGTGCCTTCAGTATCTTTTATACAGTGGCTGTCAACTGGAGATGCCTGTGGAAGCATGTAAGGGGGTGAGTGTATTTCAAACTCTTCTAACTGTCAGGCATTTGTGGCTTAGGGACTTCTTACATAGGATGTGGGTTTCTATATATTATCATTCCCCAATGCCACGACTAGCAATACTAGTAATCAATAAATAAACCAATAGACTTACCTTCTCATGTACAAGTTGCAGAGAGATTGGTTAAATCTCCATCCTTGGAGAGACTCAGAGGTCTGAACAGAGTGAACTAGCTCTGGAACATGTCTAACTTGGTTTGACATGTTAGTTAACGTGATGTTTGCAGACCACACTTTGACTCACTCCATTGTGTTGGTTTTGGTTTTTTTTTTTAATTCCTGGCTTATTCTTTGTTGTCTGTCTCAATTACAAGTTCTCTTTAGTGAATACTTCCACTGACTGAAATTAGAGTGACTACACAATGGAGCTTTTGAAGTCTCAGGGCACTGTGGAGCTCTAACACCAATTAGAAAACTGGCAGACGTTAGGCAAGCTTATTTCTACTGCAAATAGTTTTACAAAAGTTAGAATCAAGGGATGTGTCCAAATGCAATTGAATCACTTGAGCCTGATGGGCATTGCTGAGCTGTGTGACTTTCTGTGGCTTAGCTACCTCCGAATGATGGGCAAGAGGCAGCCTGCTCACTTTTCCTACTTTAATCAGTACATGAAAATGTATATTGGTAAGAGATATGTATGATAACAGCAGCAAATATACATATATTTGTGGGAAAACAGGGCATAGAAAAGCAGTATTTCCTGGAACACATTGCATTTTTTCAGTGAATAATAATAAATAAAAGGGGAAAACCCCACAAAACCTGGTATTGTTTAGTGCAGTGTTTAGCTGAGCATAGCAAATAGGCAGGCAGTAGTGTGCTGAAATTTATTTCAGGAGGAACACAGTGACAATAGCCTGGGCTGGTCTCTGCTTTGGACTTGCTAAAAAGATTTTTGAGGAAAATGTAGAGCTCAAATTCCTGAACAGCTCTTAATTCTTGATCCTGCATTTAGTGAAACGAACACTTTACTGAGTTGGGAGTTAGGTGATTTGTTGATCTAACAGCTTCCCACCATGAAAAGGCAGAGTTCTAGCCACCCCGTCTGCCTTTCCCTCCGTCACTCTTCCTCTGTGTGTGCTGCTGCTCTGTGCTGGCACTGACTCTAGCCTTTGTCAAACTCTTCACAAAACCAATTCAGGAGCAACATAGCCTTTTCTTTTTTTCCAGGTTAGTTTGCCTGGATAAATGAATTAAATCAGCTTACCGGGGAAGAGCTGAACTTTTAGTAACAAGCAAAATTTTCATTGCAGTGCAAACTGTTCTGATTCTTACGTTATTTCACTGAGCTGAAATGTAAGAAGTCAGGTAAGGGTGTCTCTGTTTCTATTCCTCACTTGTTACTGACCTGTTGAGCTGCTTCTCTCCCACTTTTGATCCATTCCCCTTAGAACAGGGATTGCTTCTTAGGAGATGCTAAGTCTGGCACAGCAGGGCCTGGAAGCATTACTCTAATGTAAATGCCTGACTTCAGCAGTGAATGTATAAAGTTTAGCCTTATACTTGCAGTTGACAACAAAGTAAAATAAAATCAACATTCTATGTCCTTTTTTTTTAGGAGAATTATAATTTGAGATAATTAAAAGGAAACAGGTAACCCTCTCCCCCCTCCCTCGGAAACCTGTGTATTCATTAAGTTTAATGGCATTTTTGAAAGTGGTAGTATTTCCAGACACTCTGATGCTCTAAGAAATCTAATTACTTCTTTCTCCATTACAACTTTGGAAGGATTATTCAAATATTTTATAGTCCTAACTGCACAGAGCACTTTAATCCTATTGTTTGTAGATTGTCATTCTCCTGCCTTCTTTCCGCTCACAGTCTCCCATCAGACAGTACAGGCACATCCTGGTAATCTCAAAATCCAGGAAAGTGCTATCTGGCAATCAATGTCTGCCTGCCCCCTCTATTTACTTTCCACTCCTTGCATATTTTAAAATGAAAGAACTAGACTCACAATCTTCTTTCTAGCACAGTACAAACTATGACTTAAAAACCCCATATATAATTGGTATCTGTCCTTCTCAGTCCTGAACTTGTCGATGCCATCTCTTCTCTTGATCCTTTATCTGCCTTCTGATAACTCCAAAGGATTCACCTGTTTGCTTTCAGACAGGCATGCTGCCCTGAAGAAGGTATTAACTGAGTGAAATAAGATTCCAATCTCTTAGAGAGAAGGGAGAAGGATATGAGCATATATCTCCAACTAACAGGGCCTAAATCACAGCTCCTGAGTTTCTGTGTAACACACTAAAGTGGAAGTGCCATGAATTTGCAAGAGCAGTAAGTCTCCATTTACTACTTGCTCCCAGACCTCCCAAGGAGAGGCAAGGTTGGATTCAGAGCACTGGTGCCCCCAAGGTGAAAACTGATTCTTATCCTGTCTGGTGTAGGCAGTGTGGCCAGTTGGTACATAGTTGTTTGGTTATGCAGCAATACCAGTGATTTCAGGATGGTCCTTCTGTCAACCTCCCCCGAGAATTGTCAGAGAAGTTCTACTTCACAGGTGTGCTTTGCCCCTGTGCAATTGTTGCTTTTCATCTTTAATAGAAGTCTAGAATTATGTGGGTACATAAACATTTGTGGTTATTCATTATGTATGTAAATGACATGTATTTTAGTGTGAGAAAACATTGCCACTGTTTATACACTGAACAAGTGAACAGAGATTCATGAAGGGATAGATGCATAGTCTTTTCTCTCAAAAATTAGTAATTTCTTTGCAGAGAAATTGCCATCATCTGTTAATGATGCCAGTAGCAGAACATCTTCCTTTGCAGTAAAATCCATTCCTTTTGGTTGTTACCGGTTCTACCAAATGACTCTTTCTATTGTCACCAGTGCTGCTGAACTCGTGCCAAAAATGCTTTGTCTGTGATTTATATAAAGTAATAAGGAAGAAGAATTCCTGGACAAATATTTGGTATTTTGCAAGTTTCTGTAAAGAAACAGGGAGGTGAGGTACGTAACAGTCACATTGCTCCATTTCTCATTAACTGTTTTGTGCTTCAGGAAACAAGTGTATATTTGCTGTTCAGACTCATCATTTTCTGTCTCAATGCAACTAATTTTCAAGCAATAAATGCCTTTCTTCATTTGTGAGGGGCATTTGCTCTGCAGCACCATGTGACTGCATCTATTTATCGCACAATTGGGATTAACTGAAACCTTTTTCGCACCATCGTATCTTACTATATCATTATACATAATTTCAGCTCTTGGGGTTTTTACCTGTTCTACTAGAGCAAATTAAGCAAATCAAATCAAAGAGATCAATCTCTATTTCCTAGCAACCTTTGAAATTTGTTTGGAGTGGGCTAAATGCCACTTTATCCATTCTAATTTGCTTCTGTATTTCTTAACTTTACTGTTCCAAACGCAAAATGATCTGGACATTAATAGGGCTGCACTTTTTATAGTTACGCTTTTCATCAGCTGCATTTCATAGCATAGTATGTCAAAAATCAACTTATTTCTATCTGTGCTTCTGAAAAGAAGTGTTTTAAGCCCAGTGTGTGGTTCCAACTTTTGTCACTGTATGTGAACTCTAACCTCTCCCATTGCTTGACTAATTACCAGTCTGTTTTTCCAGTTCAACAGATTTGTTTCACAAGTACATTACCGGGTGAGAAGCATTCACAAGTAGCTTTGCTGACAGGGGAAAAGGCTGCCAGAGCAGATTTTGGAAGTGGGGAGCTTTTGCCACCTGTATTGTTTGGAGATTTAAGAAGCTAACAGACTGGGTAGTTGACTTGTTACAAGGCCTTCTCGTTGCCATCTGCCACACACACCTTGCACGATAATTTACCAACAGGGATGAGATCTCCAAATAGATTTACAGCTGCCACATACTTTTTACAAGAATTCACAATAGGTTCTTTCAAGTAAGCACCAGAAATGCTTTTTTTTTTATGTTTTCTCATAAGGCGCGAATCAGCTGAACACCCACAGTTAAATGTGTGATAAGAGTGTGACTTCTTTTATGTTATATAAACACTGCATTCAAACAAAAATCTTGTTCACTGTAGACCTGATTCTTCCAAACAATGAATCCTTTTCCTGATGCAAAGGAAGTTTTGTATGTCAGATGTATATGTACTTCTGTTGCCTTTTTTAGGGAATTCAGGTTAGTTGGACTTTTTTGCACTTCCTTTTCACCTCGGGTTTTACCTGTTATGCTGAGCCAAATAAAGTAAGGAAGGGTTGTTTTTTTTTGTCCAGGCAGCAGAGAGGAAGGACTGTGGCTATCATGCTTAATGGAAGAAATGTTGTGAAGAGGCAAAGCTTCAGTAAACAGATATTCTGGAAGTTAGCCAATCAGGCATCCCCTGTGGTAGCTCATACTGACCAATGCTTTTAATGGATCGAAGAAACAAAACATTAAAAAAATGTTTTTCTACTGAAATGCTTTGCTTTCATGTACAGATTATTTTAGAGCAGTAATAGAATAATTAAATCCCCTTTGTTCATAATTTTTTTTCTTGCATATCAGTAAAGTATATATAAGTTACCTTGAACATCCCACAAAATTTCAGCCTGCCAGACAATGGTGATTTTATTGAAGTTATTTTTTTATTTTAGAAGTACCCTACTTTGGACAAGGGATAGAAGGAAATGCTGTTACCTGAACAATTATGTTGTTCTTTCATAGTTACAAATTGACTTTCAGTGCCTTGAGTATGTGTTAAAGAATAAAAGTTAAAAGACTTAATAGCGCAATATGTGGGATGTATTTCTGGTTATTTTTTTAAAAATTTCTAGTATTACAAAGATGCTAAGTAAAGCATCTTTTGGGTAAATATGCATGACATTGATG
Source organism: Laterallus jamaicensis coturniculus (assembly GCA_022605575.1). Classification (NCBI taxonomy): domain Eukaryota; kingdom Metazoa; phylum Chordata; class Aves; order Gruiformes; family Rallidae; genus Laterallus; species Laterallus jamaicensis. Next base: position 22,018,486 of record JAKCOX010000014.1, read on the forward strand.
AAACCCACAAATTTACGTCAGCTTTGAAGTTAAATGAAGTTGAGTTTGGTAAAATAGATGACATTTTATTTTTCCATCAGGTTAAGCAGCTGTTACAGTTGTACCACTGAATATTCTGCCTGCGATCAATGTTAAAAAAGGCATTAATGTTTGTCATTTCTTCTCCTCTACTTAGCATAATTCTGGCATTTTCAGTATATTATGTTGTCCATTGTGTTTGTTTTCATTGCTTAGTGTGCTACAAAAAGACAGGGAGAATTGTACAATGAACTGAGTATAAATTCCTCTATATCATATGGGTGCATAGTTTTATATACCATAAAGTATAGCTTGCTTTCTTTCATGGAATTTCTGTGGGGAACATTAGGTTATGCAGCTGAATGAAATTATTTGTTAGTTGTAAAGATTGCAATATGAGAAGGGATGACAGTGGCCTCATTATTTGAGTACTTGGTATCATGTAGATATAGGAAGAGTTAGGGGGGGGTTTTCTCCTCATTTTTCTATTTAAATGAGAAGTGCTAATAATGCTGTAATGCTGCCACACATTTTTTTTCTAATTCAGTTGCTTCAAGGACACATGTCTGACAATCAAAATCTGTCTTAACCTTTCATTAAGAAAAATTAGTTTGTAGAAAGCAAGCATCTGGCCTAGAATTTCTTACAATTAGGTAATAGTCAATATATAGGATTACTGTTTTATTTCCTTTGGTGTCTCTATTTTATTTGCAGGCTCGTTAAGCTCATCTATCCATTCTCCTTTCTTCCCTAGCATTTTTGTATGATCACAGAGCTTTGATGCTTTCCCTGTGATTCTTTAATTTTTTTATTTTCCAGTAGGCTGTAGGGCATAGTAGACTGGTGTGATATTAATGGGCCTAATTGAGATAAAGTTTAATGGTTTTTCTCATACACTTCATCATTAGGCCAGTGGCACATTTTATTGTCATTTTTTTTCTTCGGTCGTTGTGTTAGCTGGTCCTAATTAAAATTAAATGTTTCAAGGCTAGGTAAAATAACACTTTTTTTTTCCTCGCCTGAGTCTTTTCTTTTTCTCTCCTTTTTTTTTGTCCCCACTGTTGTAAGGGGTTTAATTCCATCCTGCTTACCACTGTCTGGAACAAAATATTTCTATTTGCAAACTGTTTTCATTCATCCAGTTCATGGCTAAACCAATTTGCATATAGCTCATAAAATCCGTTAATCAACTTTGACTAATGTTTAAAACATACTTTAGGCAATCACAAGAATGAGTGCCATAAATATATCTCATGAACAATTCTAGCCTCTTAAATGCCCTTATAGTGAAGAAGGGATACTTTCATTTCTGAAATGGTCAATCATGGTTATAGTGATCCTTAAGACATTGAAATAAAAAAACCCACCTAAATCCTGATTTATCCCCATGCTACTAATTCTGATAATTTGTGTAACAGTAAGCTCTACAAGTTTAGAGAGGATAATACCTCCTTATGGGTGAATTTACTTTTTAAACCTCCTACTGAATGCATCTTGTGCAGTCAGCCCTGTTTTTCCTGCAATTATGTTGTGTGTGTAGTAGGATGGTTGAATAAAAAATGTACAGTGTCTGTTTCACAGTAACAGAACTTGTTTTCTGGTGAATACTGTAGTATTAAAAAGGTGCCAAGAGAGCAGCTACTAAATTCTTGAGAACTGAAGGGGTTGTTAAGATCCATACTTTTAAAGTATTCCTGACATATAGTCATTAGTAACAGTCTTGGTTTAGTTCCACTGCACAAACTGGGCACTCGTTGTGGACAGTAATGCAATCCTGTCTTTAAAGCAGATTACTAAATGTCTTAAACTTGTTTTTGCCCCTACGCAGGAAAAGACAAAGTCGTCCAGTCACAGATTGTGTATCATCATTTAATGGAAACATTAGTGAAAGTTTAACCTGTGCCAATATGAGGCATAGTGATAATTTCCTGTATTAATCTTGAAGAAATAAATAAAGTTACCATCTTAATCAATGTGCAGGAGCTGCACTGAGTATTAGCTCACATCATCTTTTGGACCTGCTGCAGCAGCCAGACTTCGCAATGCACCACACAGGGTTAAAAGAAGATGACAAGTACAGACAGGTAAATGCTGCTCTATTTCAACACTGCAAAGTATTTTTGTTGCTTTCCTGTAGTTTACAACTTTAAGACAAGAAATGATGACAAAAATTCTTTGGTCAAATTCTTGAAGAGGCCACATGACCTTACCCCTGTATATTCTATGAGCACATCAATTGTTGCTGCTCTGTGTACAAAGCCTGCCTTTCAACACTTCTAGAACAAAGCAGCTTTCCCCAGGTTCTATCAACTCAAGTACTGTCAGCCTATGTTCTACATTTTGATTTGTCAATGCTAATTTAGGTCCTGCAGCTATACTGACCCTTGCTAGGTCCTTCCTCTGTTGACAATAGTAGTGATAATGGCAATAATGATTTTGGGTAAGGATTTATGCCTATGGTAGGTAAAGCTATGTGTGAGCAGTATACAGATATAAATACCTTTGCTGTTCTTCAAAGCATTTCTAAGGTGATTGTTTTGCCTTTGTTTCCTTTAACAGGCTGTGTTAACAGTCTAGACATGACAAATTATGGGGTGTAGGCAAATATGATAATCCAGCTCTCTGTCTTTTAGCTGTTTTTTTCTAGCTTCCAGGTGGATTACTGAATGTCTAATTTAGGCAATGAAGTGAAAGGAGTTTTGGAGTGGAAATGTCCTCAAAAAGGAGGTGTCACTTCTGACAGGTATTCATGGCTCAGACCTACACTGTAAGCAATGATTCAGTTTTCCTTCATAGTTGTAAAAAATCTGCAGGTATTTCTGGCCAACATTGCCAGGGCACAATATCTAATTATAAATATGTTACATGTCAAATTAATAGAAGTTAACTTTTCTAGAATTGATGTCTTTTTTGCACTTGGGCTTTTCCTCAAATGTAGCTTTGATTTTAACTCCCCACCTTGCTTTGTCAAGTTTGTTTGCAGCTGCTGTGTACACGCTAGACCTGAAAATGGTGCGTTCCATGCTTTTAAAATGCAGTTGTGCGCTTGGCTTGAAACTTGGTTTCAAAGCAGAAGGTCCTTTGTATTTACCGTGGTCCATCTTTTGCAGTGCCACCTGGCGTCAATTAAGAGAATGGTAAATTCCTTGTTTCCCAAGTAATCTAGCTGAAAAATAAAACCAGAAGAATAAAGAAATAAAAGTAGTCAAAATTTTGTGGTTCTTAGAAATTTATTTTTTAAAAAGGAGGATTTGGATTTGCGAATAGAATTGTGACAATTTATCATTTGTTAGTCTTCTGAACTATTTGTGGTTAATGCTGTTTTGTGTTACTTGTTAGGAAATAATCTGAGAAATAAACTTTGTGGAAGTCAGAAGGCTTTATGGATTTTATTGGTAACTTTTCCTGCAAATAGCTTCATGTCCCTATTCTATATGGCTTCAGTTTCTACTTCCAAAACCAAAAAAACCCTCTGTCTGAAAGACTGTTAACATTTTCCATCACTTTTCATTGTTTTTTAAAAATGTTAATTAAAAACTGTTTTTGATCACAAGGCTGTAATATGTATGATACAAATATATATTTGAATTTTTGTATGTGGGAAGTCATCTTGCAGCCATAAAGGATTATTTCATGTGTTCCTTTGACAGTAAGCTTCTCATAATGAATATATCTGTGACAGAATTCTTGTTATACCACAACATTTTTCTTAGATTTAGGTTAAATATTAAGATAGTGCGGTGATGTATTATGAGGGTAGATGAATCATTAGCTGCCTTTGACTAAAGTAGGCTATACCACTAGACGGTGGTCGGCCAGAGGAATTACAGATGAGTAAATTGTCTGGAAACGTCTTGGTTTGCATGGTTGGAATATTGGTGACTGGAAGGTTTGTTGGTTTGTTCAGAGGTGGAGGATGAACTGGTACTGAAATTCATGCAAACTTGGATGTGCCATGTATTTATGGAGTTCAGCACTAATATCGTCTGGGATTTCTACCTCTTCTTATTTTTTTGTGGTCTCGGAGGAATTTGTTCTTTTGAAGTTAATAAAAACTAAACTGAAGTATAGAGTTCTTTGCTGACGGTGGAGGTCTTGGTTTTGCTTTATTTTGAATCTAACAGATGGTATTTTAGAGGACAAAAGGACTTGCTGCCTGCGCAAAAACTTGATCTCAGTACAAGTCTCACTTGAGGTTACTGTAAAAACTTACTAAGCAGATTATTCTAATTGAACTGATTGACCCAATCCTTTGTCTCTTTCAATTTATCCTTAATGTATCCATCAAACTGTGCCTTAGAAAATGTCTAATTCTGAAATGCTAGCACTTGGAATCTATCTACCTTGATTCCTAATACTTGTAAGACTTGTGATTGGGATAATTTAATTAACTTAAAATGGTCATTCTTTTTGATTAGTCAGAATTCTAAAACAATAGTGCTAAAGAGGAAGACCATTTTCAGAGGTTAACCATCAACATTAACTGTTTCATTTTGCTTCTCTGGGCTCTGCCTAGAGTTTATCCATCAAACACAGATGTTTATATTCTTGCCTGAAATAGGATCAGAACCTATTGCTGCTTCATTTTTCTGACTGCCTTTACATCATTAATAATTACTGCATACGCTTGAGGTCAAGGAGCTAATGAGAGCTGCATGGCTTATGCCATGTATCTCTTAGTACAAGTCACATCTGCTGCACTGACATTATTCTTTTCACCAGCACCTGAATCCTCTTTACAGCTATCTCACAGTCTTGCTTCTGTGTGGAGTTTGTAACTGTGGGTCTTGACTTGCTGTAAAGGATTGGGTGCTTCTTCATTTAATCAGTTTCAGAATTTGTGAAAGGAAAGCTGAAAAAAACCCTATGTTTTTGCAAGCTCAGTGTAATAATGATGATGATGATAAACTCACCTGCTAGGCTACTTAGCCAGAGTTCAGATAAGCTTTTTTCTTAAGTTCTATTTTCTAAGCTTACAAAAACAGATACCTTGAAAAGCAGGTAGGGAGTGTGACGAACTCCTACTGGAATATAGGTTCACCATGAATCTTTAGTAGAGGAAAGAAAAAAAAAAATTACTGTCTGTATCTTTAGGCTCTTGGAAACATGACCCTTCCTTTTATCAATTTTTTTCTCCTGTATTGAGAAGATCTTTTTAAGTCTTGTAAGATTGGGGAATTTGGGGAATGTTTACTTTCAGCATGTGTCTCACCCTCTTTGTAACCTAAGGTTGTAGCAGAGGAAAAAAATGGTAGACCCAATTATCCAACTGTAATGACTTATAATTATGCATTTCATGTAATGTAATCAAGCATTTCATTTTAGCTTTTATTGTTATTTCGTGCTAACAAATTGCATCTTTTCCTTTTCTTCTGTGTGCCCACAGATGGCAGCAAAGGATTGAAAAGTAAATCTGGGTTATTTTGTTTGAACAAATAATTATCTACCAAGGAGCAATCAAATATCACTGAAGGCATGTTTTCTTCATCTCAGCAATATAAGATAAATTTTTAAAGATGCTTTTTAGTGATCAGACAACACAAGAAAAATAAAACTTGTGATTATATTTCAAGGTTGTTTTTAAGCTCATCTATCTGTTAATGTGTATGCTTCAGACTGAAATTCTTTCTAATATAATACATTAAGGAACACTGACATTCTGTCATCACCATGAACAAAGAATGAATCATAGTCTCAGGTTTTTTTCACTAAAATCTGTATTTCAGATAAGCTTATGGCACATGACAGTTTCCATGGAATTTCCAGACACGAAGTCCTAGATTCACAAATGCTTCAGGAGCTTGGCTTCCTGCATGAAATTCCCAGCATGTTTTCCCCTCCTGCTTGGATTCTTAGGCAAGAACTTTGTAGTAGCTAGTAATTTTGAGTAGAGAGCCGCAGGAGTATTTGAGAAGAGACAAAGAAAAGGTATACATTTGCAATCCTGTTGCTGCACTTAAGTGCCTGCTATCTACCGCAGAAGAATGACGTTCGCCTGGACAGCCTTTGGTGAGAAAATTAAGGCAACACAAGTTACCAGAGCTTGAAGGTCAGCATTGTTGCAGGTCAGCTGAGCCATGTACCTCATAGACTTCCTAGCTTGGTGGCAGCACCATGCTGGCATGGCTATACTCTTTCTAAACAAAAGCTAGTGTTTCTATAGACTAGTGCATTATTCCATGTTTTGGGGTGATTGAACTACAATTTAAGCTGCTTTTTCACTTTCTCTGATGACTATGCCATGCTTTGCTTTCAGAATACAGGAGTACATGGTGGTGGTTCCAGCTGGGTCTTACGTGATTGCCAAGTACATCAGCTGCCAATCTTTTTTGGGCTTGTGGAAGTATTACTTAAACCTGTTTTTTCTCTTCCTCTGATCACTGTTTCTTTTTCTTCTTTTTTAATCTTTGTGTACCCAGTGTCTGCTTTTTTAATCACCCTAGTCATTTCATGCTGCCTCTTTGCTTTTCCTCATCACATATTGCTGCTCTCCTGTGTCTTTGTCACACTTCCAGTGCTGCAAGGAGGCACCAGCAGTATTAGAATAGTGACATAATGATGTCTTTAGTTCTTTTTCACATCCTTACATTTGCCAGCTCCCAAGAGCAGCAGATATTGCAGGGAACTGGTAAATCATAGTGGTCCTTACTGCCTTGTGCTCTGCCCTCGGCAGCGTACCAGTAAACCTCTGTTGGATCTACTGAGGTACCAGTTAGACCAAATCCCCATAAAGTGAAAGATTTAGGTTCAGTCTTAAATCAGCTAGGGGCACATGTATTCACATACACCACATCCTTGGTGAATGCCCAAGCCACAATTTTAGGTGCTACTGTGTCACTGCTGAAAGAAATGTAATATTTTCCTGAGGTGAAAAACAGGGTTCAAAAGTAACGAGAATATATTCTGTATAAGAGAATTCAGTTCTGCTCTGTTCCAGGGTCCATTTCTGTATTTTATCTGGTAGTTGCTTGACTAAGAAAATTGGCTGTGATTTAAGTACCAAAGTAAAGGGTTAGACATATAAAGCCTATGAGGAGGTGGATGTTTCAGCAGCATGTTATCCAAACCAGACAAATACAAACATGGTGTAACTCAGTTAACATCCATATTAGAAGAAATTTTTTGAAGGTTTGGTTTACATGTAAGGGAATGTTAGCATATGTGTCTTCCCTCTGTAGATTGTTCTCTGTTCAGCTCAATAGAGGGCTGGACGAGTCATATATTTTAATCATTTTCCTTATTATGTACTTTCCAGTAGCCAATACCGGACCTGGATAATTGGTTCTAATCTGATGTTAACATTGACATTATTATTGTGCTTGACAGGAAATGAGGACTAATGACTAAAACATTGATAAATTGAATAAATTGATAGAAGTCATATTTAATTTGCTTGCTTAATATGTGCTGTAGTGAAACATTCATGTCAGCTTTGATTTGCACCAGTAAGTCTGGAGATATTTTTTTTTTGGTTATACAAAGTATCATCATTACACCTGAAAGTTCTGCTGACAGGTAAGCAGGTATTTTTTGTAATACTGCAATTATTAGATACCATAGTTCAGTCTTGCTATTTTGGTTCTGTTTCAGAACCAAAGACATTGGCTTTTCTTTACCTTAAACAGAGCTCATAGTATAGAATAGGGAGGGGTGGGAACTTGCCAGATGAGTGTGAATGTGCATAAGAGATCATCTCTTTTTTCCTCATACAATGCAGTTCTAGCCATAAACATGTGAACTTGTGACTTCCTTGCTTGTTAGACAGAAATGCCATCAATAAACTTAGGAGAAAATTCTAAATGTACCTTGCTAATAGATTTGCCGTTACATGAGGTTATTACCCATACAATGCTGTCTTCAAGGGAGAACTCCAGCAGTAAGAAATGCAAAACACTATATATATATGACATATATTTGAGGTCTGTTCTAATAGCGAACCACCCAAAATAATAGTGGTTCATCTTGAAAACATACTTCAGCTTTGATGTTTTTTACCTGAAGAAAATATATTGAATAGCAATGTAAACTTACACCAGTTATACTGAAACATTTTCATTGAGATAGGAACAATATTTAGAAAAATTCTATCAATTTTTTAACAGTTATTTTTAAAAGTTACAGTAGAAAGAAGTTGCAGAAAAATATATAGCAAAGTAGGATGAGGGGGGAGCAACAAAGAGAAGGGAAAAGAAACATCATGGCCTCTGTGTGCAGGGTGGGGGTAAGATGCATTTGAATTTCAAACATTCCCAATGGCTTTACTCAGCAGAAATGATCTGCATCTCCTTTGTGTAAGTAATATCTCAGCAAGCCTTGGAACAAATCCTCACACCCTACTGACTTTTAATACTTAGCAGAAAATGAGTTGCTGAATAAAAGATGTGGCAAGTTAAAAGGGTCTTTTCATTGGGAGTCAAAATAAATGCTGCAGAGAGTTGGTGCTTTTTCTGTCAGGAGCAGGTGAATTACGTTTCCTCTCTCATCCCAACTCATTCAACTGCTTACAGCTTTTCTAACACATACCTGGGGATCTCTCTTCATGTGAAACTTAATCCATTTATGTGAAGGATAGTTAAGAGACTAGTCTGCTGCTCATTAAGAAATGTAAAACGAAGCCTAGGATAAGGAACACGTTTTAGAAGAGTACCCAGGAGAGGAAGGAGGTAGGCAGGGGATTGGAGTGTGAGTATTAAAACAGTTTTAACTGTCATTATTTTTTATTAAGCATTGAGAAGTCTGAGGAGACTTTATAATAGTAAAGATTTAATTCTCTATATGGTTTTAGGGGCAGAGAGAGAGGATTTGTTTTAAAACACTGATGTGAGAAAGAGTTGCATCATGTTTCTGAAGGGATAGAAAAGATACGAAAGGGAGGCTCTGAAAGCTAATAGGGTCATTGATTCCTGCCCTATCCCCTCCTGTAAGAAAGCATTGTGTGAAAGCACCAGAAAAGCTCTAGTACTATTGTAAGGGCAGGTCTAGATTAGGGTTCAGCAGTGTTCGGCTGGCCGTGTGAGTAGAGCACACACCATGGAAAAAATGCTGGTAAGGTCTCTGGAAGATTCCTTGGAGGAAATGAGTTTGAGACATCAGTAGCTCACAGAAAATAGATTGTAAACATTTATGATAAGTTAAAAAAAATTCCATGGCAGGTTTGGCAGCCTTATGCCATTGAATTATTGCATGGAAATAATGCATTATTTCATTCCTGTACTAACCTACAAACACTCCTTTTAAGTATGTTTTATTTATGACATCAAATTCTTATTTTCATAATCCTAAATGCCAGTGTTAGAAGTCTCTTGCGACAAGAATGAATGAAACATAATCTGCAAAACAAGTAACATTTTTAATACTTAAAATTACCTTATGTCTGTTTTATGGTGCCATAACGTAACAGTTCACTGTATCAGCATTAGTAAATGTGGAGTATGAAAGACAGCTTTTCATCTCTGGAATCCAGAACAGATCAGTTTTGTTTTAGGTAGCACTGATAGCACTTTTCTGACTAATAGTAAAACCACAAAACGAAAGAAAAATGATCCCCAACAAAAAACCACCAAGCTTTATTTAAATTAAATTCAGACATTAAATTTATATAGTTTAGACAGATAATGTCACTTTGTCTTTTCAAAAAAATATATTCCCTACAGGAATGTTTTTTTAAATTTCCTTTAAAAAAACCCAAAACACAGAGACTGGAATCTATACCTATGTTACAAAATGCATTTAAATGTTTGTTTTCTATCCAGTAGACACTGGAATCTGTGGCAGCCACACTGCATGGATGATTTGTGAACATAACTCAAGTATGTTAAAAGTGCTTTGGATTTTCATGACCTCAACCCTGTCAGCACAGATTAAGTCTGATGCATTTCACATGTGGTTTCATGTCCTATAGTCTGTATAGCTAACCTTGAACGGGGGTGGGGGCAGCAAGAAGAATACACATTGAGAACCCATGGAGTCTGATGACTATTGTTGAGGGAAATTCATGTTTTAATTGCCTATAAGAAGGACCTAAAAGACCCAATGTTTAAGAGTAGAATTGGAAGGAGTCGAGTCAGCACTAGAGGCTTTGAGGTCATAACACCAAAATAGTTTACTGGACGTTTCTTAACTTTGCAGACTTATCCTCAAAGCTTTGAACTATAACTTTTTCTTCCCAGCCTTTGAGTTGCTGTAGGTTAATGAACAACTTCACTCTTTGCTCCTTTCTTTTTTTTTCTGGGGTCTTCCTCTTGAAATAATTGTCTTACAGTAATGGACTTTGGTGCCAAATAGCAGCAACAGCAAAAAGTTTCTAGGAAGTAATTAGCTCAGTAGAGATATTTTTTCCACCTTTTTTCTTCCTGAAAAGACTGTTTCCTTTATAGATGAGAATTTATAGATCCAGTTGTATAGTGGGCAGCAATTCTGAAATAATGTCATAGTTCAGAGGGATGTTTTAATTGACCCGTGCAAAGGAAAAATGAGTGTGAATTCTAGAATCTTTTGAAGAGTCATAGACATACAAAGTAAAGAGAGAGAATATGGTTGCCATAGACACAATTTCATATTCTCTTCTCTGTTTACTGCATTGATAACTCTTTTGTTGAAACTCAGAAAAAAACCCACCCAAACTGGATGTTCTGTAAAGTCTGTTGTCCTTGTTATCATAACGAGCCTATTTTCAGAGCTCCTCAAGCCACTAATTACCATAAAGAGGTTGTCCCACAGAGTTCCAGTTAAATATTTACATATGCAAAAATATGTTTGAGATCAATATGTAATTATGAGGTGCATAGAAACATTTCATAGTCAAATTTAGGAAAAACAGATGGACTTGCTACATATGGCTAGTAGAGATTTAAAGTTAGTAGGAAAAGTATAATTTCTGCAGATGCACAACAAGGATGTGAGATTCCTTATTCTTCCTTATCAAGAAGACAGTATGCTAATTCATCTGAAGTCTGCTGCTTTCTTCTTTTGTACATAATACCTAAAATGTCAGTAAGAGTTGATACATATGTGCATGTGGGATAGAGAAATCTAGAGAAGCTTTTCTCAAAGTTTTGCATGTTATTCTACTACTAAAAGTCTCCATCAAATTGCTGAAAGATATAATCTGTTCTTATGCTATTTGAATGTCATCACAATATCCACTAAGCTCTTTAAAAATTCTGTTTATTTGAAATAGATGTGAGATACAGAGATTTTGAAAATATCAAAGGGGGAATATTTCATTTCATCTAATATAAAGAGAAAACCCCAGACCATTCATTTTAAACCTTTGGTAACTGGAAGCTTGCAAGGATATTATTGCTTAAGAAAAACTTGACAACCCAACATGTAGGGATTTAGTAGGTAACTCCATTAACTCTAATGGGAGCAGTTCAGCTAATCTCTGACATTGCAACTAGACTGCTGACAAGCTCAGCTGTTCTTTCAGATGAGGGAATTGTTGTGGCAACTGAAAAGGTGATAGTCACATAGTGAAAGATGGTCTCTGAGTAAGAGTTATACAGGATTTTTCATTAACATTAAAGAGCTCTTGTTATTCGTTAAACAGCTTGCTCTCCAGACCACGTGAGAGTTGTCACTCATAGTATCTTTTCATAAGAAATGTCTGTATCGTATAGAATTGTATTTTATCTGTTTCATTTTGGAGTTTCTGCACAAAATCAAAATACAGGCAGTATGGATTTTTCTGTCAAATAATTTATTTTATCCTAAGTTGTGGAGTGATTGACTAGAATTAAAAGGAATCTTACTGTTATACACAAGTTAGCATACCATATCCTGGTGGTGGCAGCAACATTCATATAGAAGAGGCTGCACCAGACCTCAACAAAAATGCAACTTCAACTTTCCAGGACCAGGTTCACCTTCCTGATGCATTTGCACTAGAGTCTGTCTTCCAGTTATTGCCACACCTATATCACTCTCACACATCGCAAGATTAGTTCTTGGTGGTAAATCCATTAAAAAACAGAAATGGTTTCTAGTTACACCAGTAACAGTCATGATGGTTAAATATGAGACAGTTATCTCAGATGTGCAACTATTTGCTCAAGACAGCAACAGGACAAGCATCTCTTCAGACGGTATTTTATGGCCCAGTTACCAGTGTCCAGTGTACGCAGGACTATGGGTCTTCTACCTTTTGTTCTGACCTCTAAAAGGCTGTAGAAGAATATAGGTGGTCAAAGCAGGAAACACTTAGAATACAGAAATCCAATGCCAGTGCTTCAAAATAAGGACATAAGGAATTGATTGGCTTCCGGTCCCTCTTTAACCTATGGCTAAAATACTTTCCCAATTAAAAATGCATAAGAGGTCTATGATAGAAGATACCAAGTAGATAAGAAGATGATACTAAGTGGTTATGAATTGAAGCCATCGGTCACTGCTATGACTTCAGTAGCAGGACTCCACCATGAGTATTGAGCATCAGCACTGGTCTTGTGTTTGCTCTTTCTGTGTAGCTTTAATAAAGCTTGCCTTGTGTGGCCAAAGGATCTTCAAAAGAACAATCAAGAGTACTCAGGTATAAAAATTATAAAATTAAGCTAGCTATAGCCTTTTCTAATTCCGAAGTGTTTTGTTCAGTAACTCACTGCACAGATGAGTGAAGACATGCCATGTTTGCTCAGGATTACGTAGCATTGCAGATTTACAAGGTTGCTGTGAGAATTACAAAACACAGAAGTGTTTCTTCTGCTCTCACTGTTTTGAAGTTTATTTTGAAGTGCACCAAACTTTGTTCTTGTCTGAAATGTTCTTTGATAATAGCAAAATGAATAATATTGGTTTTGAACTTTATCTGTATATCTTATAATTTTGGAGAAATCTGTAACGCTGTTGTTGCAAACAACTGTGACCTTTTTATTCTTTTGAAAGTGTTCCTAGCTAATGAGAGGCATTTTTTGCTACCAGACTCACCTCCTATGCAAATTAGATTATTCTGATGGAATTCTGTTCAGTTTATGCTTTTATAGAGTGAGCTTGTAGGAACAGACAAGAGAAATGAAACTGAGAATTAGTTATTTTTAAGAGATGCATTCAGGATAGCATTTCTTCTGCAAGACCCAATTAAAGTAAGAAATGGGGTTCTTTTCCTCCTCTTTCTTCCTTTTGTTTCTCCATCACATTCTTCCTTTTAAAGTGGCAGTTGTAATTATAGGGGTGTACATGTAGTCAGTGAGGAAACTTTCACCGAAATGCAGTCCCAGAATCAGAGGGAACACAGGAGATGTCACATTAAAGATTGTCTTCTGCTAATTTTAGTATATATTCATTTTGCTTCAGATATAATTTTGGGTACATTGTTTGAAGATTATAAAATCATTAAATATTTAATCTTAATTTTAAGATTATCTAGGAGTAGAATAATATGAAAGTTTTCAATCAGTAGAATTACATGAATACCTGGATTGCTATTTAATTAAAAATGTGTCAAAGATATGCTGCAATATATAAGATTATACTTTTGGTGTTTAGGATATGTAAAATATGTATACTCTGTGTGGTGTTAAAATTCTGCTCTTTACAGAGCAATAATAAACCTTTATTTAGACCCAGATTGCTACTTAATCTATTAGTCACATTTTAGCTTTTATTTTAATTTCTTCCTCCGTTGTCTTTACCACTGCTTTTAAATGTGGAGCTGTGCTGTGATGTTCCATTTGTTTTTTAATTGGCTTTATTATCTATTGTGTAGGACTTAATCAATTCTATTGGATGTTGTCTGCAGGTGCCTACAGGAAGCGTATATTACATTGATTTTTCATTTTTCACATCAACTAACTGCTTACATATAGTTGCTGGTGTGTTTGCTATTGACAACAGCATTATTTACAGGCACTCTGTCAAAATGTAACATGTATCAGAACAATTACAAACTCCATACTATAGATTGGTTAGACAGCAAATAAGAAAACAGTAACTTGTGGCAGGTGACTGTCCTAGATGGAGAATTCAGACAGCATGAAGAGCTTGGGAAAAGGAGGTAGATGGAGAAAATGTATGTGCATACTAATCAGTTTAAAATTCAATAGCTCATTTTCAGCAAGTACACAAAAAATTCTGGCTATTCCTCTTAATTCTGAGGAGAGGTAAATCTGAAAAGGTAGATGCAGTGTGTTTAGGCAATCCTAACACCAAATGTAATCCTATCATGGTTCGTTGTATTTTGTTGTCCAGAGCACCATGTCACAGAACATTGTACCTATATTTTCATTTCTAGAAATTTCAGTCAGATGCTGGTTGACCATCTCAGTAGAGGTTTGGGGGAAAATGAGCTTTTTTCTACAATTTGGAAGTGGCCAGATTTCAAACTAGCCTTGTGTCTAAATTGAATATAAGTTTTCAATAACCTGTTTTAAGTGTGTTTCCTAGTTACTCTTCCCCCAGAGAGCAGTAGTCTATGCAAAATGGAGACTTTTTTGCTTGTGGTAATTGTTTATCAAGGTTTCCAAGGTAATCTTAGAAATTTTAGATTCTCTCTGCAGTTTTATTTCTAATGCTGTGATCTTCACAGAGTTAGGAATTATCTGCTTCTTTTTCTTTTTTCTTCTGTATAGTAGAGGTTAATCAAAATCCACAGCCCAATTTTACACCCATTTTTTTTCTGTTGGTGAACACAAAGTGGATTGATTAGCGTCATGCAACTCTGGGAGTGTAGCTGTGTTCTGACTGAAGAAAAGGTCTGTAATCTAGCAGTATGTGGACACTAAAGAAATGCTGCAAACAGTCCTATGTTTGTGTCATATTTTCTTTCTAGGCCTAGATTTATTCTTTTAAACCATGAATAATTTCTTTTCTATTGCTTCTAATTTCTATTAAACTGTGTAACAGTTCAGAATGGTTAGAAAGCCAGGGTTTACATAAAATCACCTGTTTCAGTTGACTACAATGTGGTAGACAGTAATTTTGGTAGTATGTAACGACTTACTTGACTAGGACTCCGGAAGGGGTTTTTCATTCTTTGGGGTATTTTGGATGTCCGTGAATTTCCTTAGAAGGTAGTCAGTGTTGCCTATGAATCTATAAAGTGACTGTCTTTGAAAGCACGTCTCTAAAATTGGATACAGTCTGGGCCATGTACTAAATTCTGTAAGCAGGTTTTACCTTCCTTCTTTTAGAGACACACTATTTCTACCCAGTCTCTTTGTAGGAACGCTGAAAAAGAAATCTGTTTTAAGCTCCATTCAGCTAGAAAGATCGATGTCAGAGAGATTTCCCTGTTGTAGAGAAGCCACTAGTCTCTGCTCACTGTATACCCTTGAACAGTGTTAAGTATTGGGTTGCATCAGTATAACGCATTACTCTTTCTGATGAAAAAGCAGAGCATTTCATTGCTTAAATGGAATTTGAATAACACTGTTGAAATCAATAGTAGCTTCTTATCCATACAAAGATAATTGATCTTTTTGAAGCTCTTTACATACAATGAGTATTTGATTGTGTTTCCTTCCATTGTTCAGCTTAACACGTTAACATAGTAAAATTAAATGTTGCTTGTAAAATGACTGTAACATTCAGTGGCTTTCACTTTTACAACACTTCGTGGTCTGTTTTAGCAGATTAGCTGTAAATGAAGATAAGAGCTGCTGCTTTCAAATGGGCAATATAGCAAGCACATTTTGTTGCAGAATACGGAAATCAGATACTTCTGTGGTCTCAGGTCATCCTTACAGCATGCACTTCACACTCCAGCATTACTGTTTTTCCTTTTAAGGTTAGTCAGACACCTCTGTTAGTCCCTCCATGTCCTTCTGATCTGAAACGTAAAGTTTGGAACTGGAGATGCAGGGTACATTTTATATTTCAAATATACATAGATATACACACACACCTTAATACTGTGCTGACCCAGAAATGTACAGTTCACTGCTTAAGTATGTTAGAAGCATGAAGCAGAAGTAACCTTGGAGATTGGTGCGAGCACAGGTTTTCAGACTGTAAACTGGTAAAGAACCAGCTTCAGCTAGTGGGTGAAGAGTGCCATCCTGTTCCTACTCAGTTCCTGCTAGGATGTGAGGAAGTACAGAGCAAGAAATCTGGCTCATAACATTGTGAAAAGGCAGCTTTTCTTATATAGCCTGTTACTTTCAGTATTCAGTGTGTTGTACAGATTTTTAACTGCTAAGTCTGTTAGGGAAAATGCCATTTGTATTGTTTTAAGGTCTGAATTTTCATTTAATTTATATTTGTGTATACTGAACATCGAGATTAGGTGCTTTGTGTAAGGCAGAGCAGAGGGTAAAGGTCCTTGACATTTTCACAGTGATCAGCTCCCATAAACAGCTACCATTGTTAATCCATTAGCACCTTCCCAAAAGAGTGCTATTTATTTAAATCTGTTGTGATCTGTTAACTATCACCTTGAACTTTTTAGTTTGCTTTTGCTCTCCAAGTCAGTTGATGTTTCAACAAACCCCACTGTGATCAGAAGTAGAGCTCTATCAATCTGCATTACAACTACTCTGTATCTTCTGTCACTTCTTATGGTTGAAAAATTTTAAAGTGTTTAGACTAAGGGGTGAAAATGTTGTTGAAGGTTTTAAATATGTGTTACAGTCTGGAATGAAAGTGGAAAGCAAGTCTTTTCTATGCCTTACATGCAGAAAATTTTATCCAAAGATTTTTCTATTTTTATCTAGTACTAATAAATTTTACATTACCTTTCATCCCACTGCAGGTGACAAAATTTATCACCTACACTCTGACGGATACTATGGCTGATGAAGTGGTCTTGTTACTGAAGGGATAATCGCTGATTACCATTACCTTGCAAGTGTTCTGTCAGGTAGGTCATACAATTATCAGCTGGCCTCTGAAAATCGTGACCAGTTGCGCTTCAGCACAAACATTTTGGACCATCATAGGAGCAAATAATTTATGCATAGAAGACGAGAACTTCAGACCTTCCTTCAAAATATATTTGCTTAAGTGCAGAAAGTGTTAGAGAACAAGAAAATATAAAAAGAGAAGCTGAAATTAATTATTTGATGGGTACTGTTCAAGGGCACTGCATACAGTAGCCCAATGGAGATGAGGTGGGCACAGGTCTCTCTTCTCACATTCAGATAGAATCATCTTGTTCTCTAATCTGGCTGGTCAGACTGGAATTAGCAGGAATGTGAATATTATATATACACATACATAAGTATACAATGTTTATCTCTTCATAACATTACTCAGGCTGTGGCTGGCCCCTGAATTCTCAGTCTCCCCAGCTGCTGGCTTCTGGGCTGTGAGCCCCCAGGGCCCATTGTCCCACTCCAAATGCTTGTACAAAGCCTTTGGGTCATTACAAAAAATTCCTGTAGAACTGAGCAAGCTAAAAGAGCACCTCAGGCTGGCCAAGAGGTGTTAGAAGGATGGCTGGCAAGCCTGAGGTCTTACAAAGTCAGCACAAAGCCCGTGGTCTGTGACTAGCAATGGCCACCCTATGCTCACTGGCCTGCATATTGCACAGTGCTGTATGTACACTCAAGGCAAGTTGAGCAATAGATCTCAAGATTATAAAATAACTCCTGTTGGAAGTGGAAAATTTGCCCAGAAGCATTCCATTCAGCTTAGTAGTTTCAGTTAGGCATATTCAAACATGTACCGAATTTGGCACTGTAATTTCGCAACAGATTTCGCTAAAAACATATGCCATATAGTGTATTGCAAACTTGCTCAATAAGGTAGCATATTTGTAATAACATGGTTTAGCAGTGTGGATTATTTGGTCTTTAGAATAGTCAGTCCTATTGCAGCTCTTTTTTTAAGCTTACGTTGCAAATCCCACAGTGTGACCTACGCAAAAACAGTTTGCTGGATGATGATGATGATGAGCTTTGCTATAAACAGGAAAAAACAGTGGTTCTGAGGGTTTTTTATAATGTTTGTCAGTAGGAAAACAGAAGTGGCAATTGCTTTTAATTGCCCAATAATTTTATTATTCAAAAGATGGAATTTACAGGAAGCAGCTGCAGTTGTAACTGAACCAGCTCTTTTAATGTGTTCCTGTTTTTTCCTGTATTATATTATCTAATGGCGGTAAGCTGCTGGCTTCAATCAAATTTTCAAATACAGTAAAGAGTTGGATTTATCAAGGCCTGGGATGAATACTCCAGTACTCTCACTGAAAAGGATCTTTGTGTATTCGATGGTTCTGAATTGTCTATAGAAATCCCATTCCTTATATTAAGTCAGTTTTCATTCTTTGTTCTCAGAGTGCACAAGAATTTTAAGATTCATAACCTATTTCTGTTTGTTTTTTCTCCCTTTGTAGTTTTTCCATCTGTCTCTGTTCTGTAACTCTGTATGGAAGCAAATGCAGCCTCACAATGAACATGGACTCTGAATTAATTACCTGCTCTATGTAAATAGAAATAAATGACAGCAAGATCAAAATTGTCAGTAGACCACAAATTCCCCCTCAGCACTCTTGAGATTGTGTTAAATGTAATTTTCCCTACTCAACAGTGAAGAAACAAGGTGCCAGTTAATGTGTGCGCTCAGAATTCTTTCCCAATATGACATTTCTTGTGTGATGTTAAGCAAATGCAAATAATGTGTGATCAGGGGTGACTGTGAGAGAAGCTGACTATGGTGGAGCTGTCTTGTTCCTTGCAGGTCAAGACAAGATTTTACTGTTCTTGCTACCATTCTTTTCAGGGTTTTTCGGTAATAGTCCTGATTTGATGGCTTTGTCTTGTCAAAATCCCATTTGATATGATCCTAAGTCATAGCTGGAAAACTGCAGTGTGGCCTGTTGCAGGCCAAATGCACCCTGAAGTTGCAACCTATGTATAAAAGATTGGAAAATGAACATTTTCATTTCCTTATCTTCAGATAGTGACATATCTGTTTAAAAATAGCAATATTCATAATTTACTGAGCTCAAAAGCTCATGTGACAGTATTTTTTATGGAATGTGAGGTAGGTAAGGGTTAGCATCACATGCCGTATTCTTCAACCAACGTACCTATGTTCCACATTAATATTGAATAGGACTCCAGAGGGATCTGTCTGTGCTTCTTGTTAATCTGGACAGGCAGTTATAAAACACTGTTGTAATTAAATTTCTCTTTTCATTTGAATGGTGGAATTAAACAAATATTTTCCTTTGGAGAAAAGTAACAATTTGATGTTAATTGCTTCTATCTGTTTCTCAGCATTGTCAAATAACCTATTGTAAAGCTACTTAATATTTCCAGGGGAATGCCACATATTGCATAACTTATTTCCTGTGCTGGTTATTTCATTTGCTGGTTAAACGGTAATTGGAATGAAAGCAATAAAGAAACACTTGTGGGTTGGGAACCACTCAAGGGACTGAGAATCTTAAGCAGAACAATGATTTAACATTTTTTTCTTTTTGCTAGGCTTTTTCTTTTCAGATGTGAATTGGATGTGAGTATGAGAGATTATAGGGAGAAAAATAAAGGGAGAGTGCAGAACTCATTTAGATCAAACTCCCTGTGCCTAATAAGCAGACAGAAAATCTACAAACTGTCTAGTCTTTTCAGTTTGTTCTTAGCCTTCTTAGATGCTGCGGAATTCACAGAATCATTCTGAGAAAGGAAATTAGCCTATTAAAAATGAGAAAACACAAAAACAAAGCTTCAACATCACACCAAGAGATATGTGGCTTCTTGTTACTGTGGAAGGGGCAATCAATAGAAAAAGCAGGAAAGGAAAGAAAGAGCATCCGCAGCAGAGATTTCCTGGAATGAAAAATGTGCTTGGATTGTTACTTTATTGAATTTTGCTACTGTAGGACGTATTAAAGGACAAATTGACTCTCAAGCACCCATCCAAAATATACAAGATATTTGCATTTGAAAAAATGTCTATAAATATATATTCATTTTCAAATATCCAACATCTGTAGAACTTACGGGCTGTGTAGAAGGCAGTAGAGCTTATTCCTTATAATTATTTAAATTCTATATGTATATTTCATTTTTAAAAAGGTGTGGCTATGCAGTAGACAGGTTTCATTTATCTTGTCCTAGCTGCTATGTTTTGAATCAAGAAAGCTGTGTTCAAGGGACAAAGTGGGTCTTTCCTGATGGAAAACATCCAACTATATTCAGCTAGAAGAATTTTCCCAGATATAAGTGTCAAGGAGACCCTTTGAAAAGCAGGGTGGTTCTCCCTCAAGGCTTTAGGCTTCTGGGAACCTGTGGCGAGTTTATGAGCCTGGAGTTACAGAACTATGAATCAAAGGTTTTAGTGGAGACACTCAGCTGTGCATGTGGCTGTCTTAGAAGGGAAGATGAAATTGTCAATGACATGTTAACCTATCTGATTGTTCAGGTGAGCAGTGAATCAACCAGTGTCACCAGATAGTTCTTTATTGAGGTGTAGTATGACATTTTTTCCCTACATTTCTGTCATGACTTGAGCTCTCTCCTGCCCACTGAATAAATGCTGGTTTCTGAAACCAAACAGCTATGTTGAAAAAACACAACTACTAATTTTCAAGTTTACCATAAACCCAAAATCATTAACCATGCTTTTTCACTTATTGAAAAAAAAATATTTCAGATACTTAGAGGTTAATTATTATATATTAAAAAATGGAAAGATACAGTAAAATTTCAAAGAAAGATATTGTTTCATACTGGAGAAATACAAATATTGCACTTGATAACATATTTGAAGTTCTAGCTTTATTTTGCTGTTCTGAAAAAGAAATAACCACAACTTCTTTTTTTTGGTGATTTTTCTGTTAACTGAATTCTGTCAGTTTGACAAATGAGTGAAATTTTGCTGGGCCAATTCTGCATCTTTCTAACCAATGAAAGATGTGGCTGGTTTTCTTTATCCACCTTTATTCTTAGTTGGTATGGATTTGGGCAGTAGTTATAGTTCTTATTTCTCCCTGCCTTGTAAAAAACAGACAGTTTTCATGGTTACTTGGTTCCTCACAGTAAGTGTTTCAAGCACTGGAACTATTACGAGGACTGTTTGGGTTTTAGTGGATTTGTTTTGTGGTGGTATTTTATTTTTTATTTTAAATTTCACCTCATTGTCAGGACTGAAAACTTCTTGCACGTTTCCTTCAAGGGCAACATGACACAAATACAGGCTTAGCAAAGGGAGCACTTCAATACAGAGAATATGGCGGTTCGTGATGGAATGTGCTTTGAAAAATGTTCTTTATAAAACTAGTCTTGCTTCTTTTGCTTGCATTCTTACAACAGATGTTACATGGTTTTTAACCTGATCTTCTTGCATGGTCTGATAAAAGAAAAGCAGTCACCAATTGTTCTTCATAGAGCTCTGCTATATTAAACAGCAAAGCAAAACAATCCCCACCCTTCTCCATTACAAAAAAACCCCACAAGCAGTGGAAGAAGCAGCTCTAAGTGGCCTGTTTTATTTCATCTGATCAGCTGAAAACTGCACTTTTTCTGTCTTGATGCACCGGCTTAGTTTCTGTACAGATCCAATTTTAGTCAATATTTATATAAAACATACCTATAAATGGGGGCATGGAACTCTATCATCCTTGGACTCCCTTCCAACCCATACCATTCTATGATTCTGTGATTCTATGGGAAATAGCCAGCTCTAGTGATCCTCATTGGCATTATCACAAATCTTGTCGGAATCTTGCCCAAGTGTGAACCTTCTATCCTGGCACATCACTAGCCTAATTCAAAAAATGTACCCAAGGATCATCACACTGCTGATCAGAACATGAAGTGAGAGATTTCTGAAATATAACAGTATTCACAAAACACTGGGACCCACAGTTCGATATTCAAATAAGTGTCTGGTAGACTGGGATTCCATCTTTTATCTTTGATATGGAAAGCTGCTTTTAGCTTAAATGATACTATTTATTTACTTGAAAAACCCCAATTTCTGAATGCCTAAGTGGATCAGACGTTTTTGCTTCAGTGAAAGGGAAGGAGGCATCCCTCAAACTGGGGCACTGCCTGCATGCATGCAAATGGCCAAGTTATTATTCTTGGCGTTCTGTGAGGACTAAGAAAAATTAGATATGTTGGAGCATTTTTCTCTTTCATTAAAAGAAATATATGTTTAACTACTTTGAAGAATTTAAAGTAATTATATTTAGACTTAAATTGAAATGTTGCTATTGTATTTTCCTTCTATATTCACCTTTTAATTAGTTGTAAGAAGTCCGTACATATTTAGTCACACCTTATTTTAGTAAGAGTATTTTTCTGAGAATTTTTTAATCACCACTCCTTTCACTTTTAAGCCTGTAAGTCTATCAGGTATTTAGAACATTTACCTTTTTTTTTTTTTGTCCTTTAGTGTCCTAGTAGTGTAACTAAATACCCAACAGATGTGCATTTGCACCTTAAGGTGAATATGGATTCAGCCAGAAAGGGATGAGCCAGGAACATAACCCTCTGAGCTTTGATTTCTCTTGCTTACACAGTGAACTTGTGTAGCTTTTATTGCGTGCTTGTACTTTTTGGTCTCTTAGTTGTTATTTTCATTAGCAAAGGGATTTTTTTTTCCTTTAAAGCTTTGCTGTGGTGCTTCTGTGTGTTTTTTACAAATTATTATATAGACTGCTGTACCTCTTACAAATAAATACCCAAGTCTAAAAATACAAGTTAGCAATTAAAGAATTAGAAGTGTGGTTTACAGTTTCCTTTTAAGTCTTTATCCTGTATGTCTGAAAGCTTTTTTGTACTACAGCCAATTTTGGAATAGCTCCATTGCCCATTATAAGTAACAAGTAAGAAATTTGAAAATGGAAAAACTCTGAACAGATTGCAATAGGTCAGACTAGTTGTACCTGGAACCATTATGCAGATAACTGCGTGGCCACGACTTCCTCATATCAGAGCAATCAAAGACTTGGTCAAACCTTCCTTCTAAAGCAGGAGGATGAGGAAAAGATTTACAAAAGTTTGCATATCAACTTCTGTGTCCTTGGAAAGTAATAGCTTATAATTTTCCCAAATTATTCATAATGATTTTAATTGGTGTTTGGAACAATAATTTCTGTCTCAAATAGATTAGGGTGTTCTTGGTGTTTGATACACCCTCAGCCATACCATTGCAACTGGCAAGGTGGTGGAAAAGGATCAGATCATTATGTAGAAGCAGTAGGCAGTGAAGCCTCTTCAGCAACTCTGAATGCAGTTTGGGATTTCACTTTGTTCCCTTGGTGCTGCAGCCCCATCATGAGTGTGGTCCAAGCTGTGCCAGACACGTTACTGATGTGGAGTACACGAATCAGGGACTTGAGTTCAGCTTCCTTTGGATGGCATTTTGCATGCACGAGACGCAATGTGTGACCTGGCCTAACATACAGGAAGTCATAATAATCAAGGATTTAAATTTTTTTTTAATATACTGCCATGCTGCTCTTAACCCATATATTAGTGTAGATGCAGTCCTACAGCCTTATGGGTATTTTGTATACCAATGACTATGGATAGAGAGACTGTATTTATATGGGATGCAACATCCTCTTACTTTCCCAACAAATTCTGCAGACTTTATTTGAAAGCTGCCTAATTTTGCTTGGTGAGACAGGAGTTCATTTGGATTTACATCCTTCTTTAGGTAGGACCACGCCTTTTACGTTTTATACGTTTTTCTAAAAATTTGAAACTTTATTGGATGTGGGTGAATTTACAGGGGGGCTGTAGAAACAGTTTGATTTGTGAAATAATTAGTTCTTTTCTGCTTTGATGCTATATTTACATCAGTGGGATGGGACTGTGTTCTTTTGACATTTTACAACTGATTTATTGTAAAATAATTTAAAAAACTGTAAAATTGGAAGATTCCCTGCTCTACAAATAGATATTGTGCCCTATTGGAATCTAGCACCTACTTAAAAATGTGATGGAAAATGAATGATGGAAATATATTTGAAGCTTTATAACTACAACATCTAAAAGTGGGATTTTATTAAAATACCCTCCACTTTGCAATAAGGCTCCTATAGTCGTGCAGCTGAAATAGTATTTTAGAGGTGCATTTTATCTATGGTGATTTCTTGAGTGGCTCTGTTGATTCATTTAAGGATAGCATGAGTGAGAATTTGGGCTGCTGTACCTGGAGATGGGAGCAAGAACTGGGTTTCAGAATTGACCAGACAGGAAGCAAGACAGGAGGATTTGCCTTTGATGGAAGCAGAAATCAAGATGGGCAATGGTTTAGACTGGAGCTAAAGCAAAAGTGCGATGCTGAATACTGACTGTTTGGCCTCGGGGCCCCTCCATACTACAAAGGTTCCCCTGCAGGAGACCATCTGACTCTCTCTCTGAACATGACTGTGCTGAGCACAGCACATCATTAAAGGCAATAATATATATGTATGTCTATATGACCCCTCAGTGATAAGGCATTATGTGACTGCTGCAAGCGAAACTCTATGCATTGGAAGGAGAAAGCTCTTTTAAAAAAGTAAATGCTTAAGAAATTGAGTTACTTCGAAAGTGGGGTACATACTTGTGTACTTCAAAAGTAGGATAATGGCAACATGGGACATTGCTTTGTGTCTAATCCGGAAGTAGAGCAAACACAAAGTATACAGGAGTTTCTGTCTGCAATCAGCGCAGGTGAAAATACAGAGACCTTGGGTCACAATGCTTTAAAAAGAAGAATTTTCTTTTAGCAAGAAAACTAGAAGCTCTTTACAGTGATGTTGTGCGTGTGAAGATTCTGAGTGTGAAGAATCTGTACCTTCCAACACTAAAAAACCCTCAAATATTCTCAGTGAGTCAAATGTTGCTTACTCCAGATCTGGGCCACTCCAGGATAGAGATGGCAGTTCTCTTCACTACCCATGACATCCAGATGTCTGATTTCAGCTGGTGACTGCCTCTCTTGCAGGGTTTTGAGGGTTCACGAGAACTGCATTTGTGCTTCCTTTGCATCACAAGGTTGGGAGAGATTCTGAAATAGGTGATTAAACAAGCAATGTGAGAACGGACTGAAATTGAAGAACAAGAGTAGCTCCTGGAATCTAATAGTTCTGCCAGGCGTGAGCTGGAAACTGAATTTTGACTTTATAGCTGAAGTTGCTTTGAGATAAAAGTCTTCCAATATTCTGTTAAGAAAATTGGTCCACCAAAATCTTGCTGTCAAAGTCGTTCCCCTCCCCTACCAAGAGTGTGTGATAAATGTTTGAAGTAAAGGGTTTTGAATGATTTTTGCAAAGTCTCATAAATGTTCCATATGTCAGTTTCTCTAAAATTATAATCTATTATCTCACTCAAGTGGAATAATAATGCATTGAAAAAACTAAATTTATCCCAGGTGCCCCAGCAGGTTGATTCTTCATTATGTGTTAATCGTTAATGGCAATTTTCCATGGAGCATCTGCCAGTTCTAGTGAGCAAACCTTCCAGAAATGATATTTTAATTTCATACATAGACCCTAACGGAAGATAGAGTGGATTTTTTTAATCAATACTTTATGTATATATATGTGTGTGTGTGTAAAGTAGCTGGACATAGATAACATATGAAGCAACATTACAAAATATTTTGATTTATAGACTTTAATTAAAAATTATTCTTATGCTTGTCTAACTTAGTGGAATGGTTGCATATATAAAATACCGAGTCTTCATGACACTATAGGTAAACCAGTGACCATTATCAGCAGAGATACTGTATTGGTTTATATATACAATACAGTGTATATATATACAATACACACATTCTTAATATAATAATGCTGTACAGGATTAAGGTTTATGATTAGGAAAAATTCACTTGGTGTTGAGGAATTTCAAATTGTCTTTAGTTATTTTAGCTCTGTTATTCAGCATCATCCACACTGGAGATTTAAATAATTGTGGCTGCATTTATGTCTTCACTTTGTCCCATGAATTTAAATTGGCAATTACGGTATATTTTTATATTTATATATATATATATATATAAAAGGGCATTAGTAAGGGTTTTTTTTTTTGTTTTTAATATCTGAAATTTACTACATTTGCAAATCCTTTTGGGGGTCTATCTTTGGACTATATGTAAATTGTAACCTCTTCAAGTTCTTTATGTACATTTGTGTGTGTTTTTGGCAGTGTCTTAATTCCATCTCATTTAGGAAGAGTCGAGTGTGCAAGGTGGTAGGAAACAGGTTATGTGATCAAAATCCCAGCAGGTCAAGGCAGAATCTAAGAGTGCCTTAATCAAGGAATGCCTTGGCATTCCTTCTGCTCTTTTTGGGATGAAAGTTCACACTACAGGAGTAGTATGTAACTGCATGTTGTTTCCGTAGTGAAAAAGTTATCTCCAAGAATGTATTAGCAAAAAATATATCTTATGTTTGTTATATTATTAAAAATGCTATACCTGGATTAAACAATGATGTTATAACAGAGAGACTTACCATTTTTTTCCAACCAAGCACCCAAGTAAGGGACAAAAGGGACAGTGGATTAAGGATTGTAATTCCACAAAAAACATTATTTTCCTGATTGTCTTGAGTCTAAATGGGCAAAGCAAATAGCAGATTGGAAGTTCAGGTCTAAGAGAAATGAGGAGAAATGTCACATGACCGGTGGTATTGATGGGAGACACCGAGTCAATAGTTGCCATCTACAAGTAAGGTTCAGTTGCTGATAATTTTTTCCACCTTTACAAGTTGAGTCATTGAATAGACAAAGGGAAGGGCACCCAGTGAATAAGCAGTTATAGGCAGTAGTGTTTCTGCCTGAGTTCTTTGGCAGAATGAATTATAACTGGAGGACAACAAAATTACTGCAAAAATTTAAGTACATTAAAAGTTTACAAAAATATGATATCTTTTTCTTTGTAATCTAACAGATATAAATATGCATAAAATATTTTTTTAAAGTTTTTTTAAAAGCGACTTTAAAAGCCTCAGATGAAAAGAGTATAATTCTGTTACTTTACAAAAATTCAGATTTAGTTCCTGACTGTATCATGGAAGCATGTTCTGTCTTCCAGTACTATGGTTCTTTCACATTTTTCATGTTCTGTATCAAATTTTGCTGTGGACCTTATTCATGTTACAGAATTTCAAAGCAAGCTTTGCTGTTTAAATGACCCAACTACTCAGCAAACTGATTAAACCTTTTGAAAATGATGGGAAGAGAAGAGAAAAAGAAAGTGCAGAATATATTGTTCTCTGTAAACTTCTATGTGTTCTTTTCAATGATAAATGCATATTTGAGTTGAATGTGATCCCACCTGTGATAATTATGTCAGTATTTTCTTCACACGTGGCCAATTTCCCTTGAAAGTCAGGACAGCGGGGTAGTTATCTCTAATAAATGCTTTTGTCTTTTGATCTATTTTTTCACCTGAATCCAGACTAATGAATTAGGCACATAGAATAGAAAAGGGGCAGTCAGTTTACAGGTTTTAACAATTCAGTTGACACACTATGGCAGTAGAGGAAGAGAGCCTCAAATATCTTAAGATTTTCAATACTTCTTCTGCTGAAACCCAACATGAAATTTTGGGAAGGTATCCGTGGCAAAATAATCAGTTCTCTTTTTCCTATTTGCAATATAATTAAATACAAATGATTTAATCCTGCTGGGAATACAGTAGTCACTTTGTTCCCGAATTCTGTTTGATACTCAAATAAATCATCAGTTTTGAGTTTTCACAGTCTGGTTGAAAATAATTTGACAGATATCTAGAGCATATATATATATATGCAAAAATCCTGACTCTGATTCCAGTTCATGCAGCTTTGTTACATTTGTCAGGAACTGGACAAAGCAGCAGTATAACCAAAGAGAATCGCTGGTGGGAATATGGAAATTTTCAAGATGAGATGTTTGGGATAGGTCACAGAACAATCATACTTCAGATAATAAAATGATGTTTTAATTCAGATTTCCAAGAGTAGCTGAGAGGATTTCTAGTATAGAACCTGATTGTGGAGAGTACTTTATGCAATCAGGCTTCCAGATTCCTATTTTTGTAAGCTTTTATAGAAAAAAATGCTGGCTGATCTTGCAGTTCATACCTCAACTTGGCTATTCAGGTGAACATACTGAATATAATGTTAGGATTAATAGAAGGGATGCAATGGTAAAAATTATGCGTGTGGCAGTGGTGGGGAGCCTGGAGGGAATTGTTTTTCTCTTCAGTAGTCCAATTAGTTGTTTTGGAAGGGAGATCTTTAAAAGCAGCATTATTTTTATTGGTCAGTTAAACTCTTTGCTTGCTATAAAATTGCTTGATGTAATAGCAAATCTTTGTTGTCAAATCCTTGTTCGAAATTTAATACCTCACAGGACTCGAGAGCTTTGGGATATGTCCTGCATATAATGTGATATGAATGGCCTCTGGTGGTTTGATAGTTTTCTATTATTTTGCCAATATATTTATTTATTTCTCTAAGTGAGCAGTTTAAAAACATTGTAGGGTAGTATTTTGTTCACCATTAAAACTACAAAGGTCTGGCAATAAGAAAGGGATGGTATGATCTTGCTGGTGAGTGACTGTTCTCCGAGCTTTCTTTTCAAGGAAATCTGAGCTTGTGACATTTTCACATTAGAACTTAAGAAATACACTGTACAGATGCAAATAGAATAACAGCCTTGCTGAAGAACCGAACAGGTATTTAAGGAAAACTTAGATATGTTGATTGTCTGTTGAGTTGAAAGTGCTCATATAGGGAACAGCTTAGGGTTTCTGAGATATCCAACAGCTCCTTACAGAATTACTCTAACATGTTGATGAACTTCCAAGGCAGTGTTTGCACTTAACTGGAAACTGAAAACTGAATTTAAAGTAAGAAAAAACAATATAGAAAAAATTAGTGCAACTCTAATTGGGTTTGTGCAGGGACTTCAAATGTGTCAACAAAATTGTGACAAAATGTAGCTTTATTTAGAATTGCTGAGTACTGAGTTACATTATCTTAAATTCTAGAATGCTTAATAATATGATACTTTTATTTGCTTAAGTGTACCTGACTAGAAAACGCTGTCTGCTCTTTTGCAGTCCTGAAGTCATTGTGTCCATAACGCAGAACAGTCTTGACTAAACCTAGCTTCATCAAATGGTAAAGAACAACAAAAAGGGATGACACTTATGTTAAAAAAAAAATTACAAAAGTTAGAAATATTTTGTCTGTATCCTTGTGCAGAAAGTCCTGAGAAAGGACCCTACCATCTTCCATTAACATCATGAGCTAAAGCAATGTGTCTTCCAGTTCCTTTGTGTTACAGGAGTTTTATGGATTCATAAAGTTCTTTCATAGAATAAGCAGCTTAATGGAACTTTACCCAGGAATGTTCCTCAGGTTTATGAGACACACAATATGTTTATGTGTTTCACTAATGTTTCAAAGATCATTTGGGTTCTCATACAAAAGGTATTATATTTCTGAAGTAATTTTCCATATAGTTTTTGGTATTTCAATGGTGGCTGTTTCTTATAAAATCTTCTGTCAAAATCTGGAGATGTCAGTCTATTTAAACAAACTGAGAGAGAAACTAAGGAATGAGGGTTTCTTCTATGCAAGAAACTTTATTCTGCCAATGGTGGTTTTATCCCAGTTAAGGAATCATGTTTTATTTTGTTTTCAATATTTTCTTTCTGTCTTTACTGATTAAGTAATTTTATTTTCCAGACAAAGTTGTGGACAGTGCTTTTGGAGTCTAGATGACCACTCCCTTGAGTTCTTGTTTAGAAAAGCTTGAGTCCTTTGTGGATGTGGTCTAAAATAGAATTAATAGGCTGAGGTCTTGTTGCAACTACTGAATTCCTCTTCCACAAGGATTTTCAAGGAAAGTCCATTAACTTTAGAAGCAACCCCCCTTCTCTCTGTTCTGATATATTATTGCTATAGGTTTTATGTGTGTCAGAGACTATTTCTGTTTCAGGGTGTTTATTTCTTTGTTGTTGGGCTTTTTGAAGTGTTTACCTTGCTTTTGGAAAAGTATGTATTATCCTTAGCTCATTTTCAAACCTACTTTATTACACAGGCATAATAATTAATAATTTCTGGTCCGTGATTTTTGGTCAGTACTTGCAGGTTGCTGTCTGATATTCTTTACTGTATGTGCACTTTGTAAGTATCATATAATGTGGCAATGATAATAGGTTCTGAACAAGAATAAGTGGTAGCAATCCATTTTGAAAGATTTATAGCACAATGGGAGATGATCTCTACTAATCATGGAGGACCACACTTCAAATAATTTTGTTCACCAGGGGTGACTATTTATTTTCAGTCTTCTAGTGGCTGGAGCTATTTATCATTTTTCAAATGTGGCCATTGTAGTATTGGTCTCCTGCTGTTGTTCCGACAGATCAAATTGAAGACCCCCTGTGTTTTTTGCATTTAAAGTAAATTCAGTAGTAAAGGGAAGGAGGCAGAAAAGATTCTGTAGTCCTCTATGAAAAACTGTATGTAAGCAGACCATGTCCTTATAAAAAATAATCTTCAAAATTAGAGAGACCTGAGCCTTTAAGACCTGTAAAAAAAAATTAAAAAAAAAATTAGTTGCATATTTTATGGAATACATCTTTGATGTACTTGAAATCACTCTTTGACATTTTTTAACTAAAAGTATAAAATTCTCAACCTCTCTGAATGGATTATATAGTATATACTATGGAGATTTGTATAATATAAATCAATGTATTTTTACACATCACTAGATCATCCTGCACTCAGTGTTCAGAGGTTTTTATCCAAGCTCATGAGGGTTATATGAAGTTCCACATACAAAGAGTAGTTCCTGACACGGATGTATCTTTTCCAGGTTGCAAATATAATTATTCCTTCTGCATCAAGAAGGACATTCACCAGAGGACACTGTGAAGATAGCAAGGAGAACAGTCTTTTCAGATCAATTTGATGCAATGTGTTTGTGCCAAATTCCATGTTATTTGTTCAATCTGCCTTTACAGGGAGCCCCTCCTATTGCCTTTATTTAAGAGAACTTACCACATGTAAAGATTTGTTTATATAAACGTTGCCCAAGGTGAAATTTTATGTTTTCATATGTCAAAACCACAAATCTGGGTAGTAATATATTGTGAATAGGGAACACAGCTGGTCTTGACATTTTAAGAAAAGAAGTATCTCTTCTCATAATTAGTAATTTAGTAATCTCAAATGTACACTTCATTGCTAGCTTCCACAGTATTTTCTTTCCCTTCACTGCATGTGTCCACTCACCAGTAAGTCTACCAAAACATCAGATTTCACTGATTTACATGCTGCTTGGCATTTTCTGAAAAACCTTCTCCATTTAGCTCAAGTATTAACAGCTCACCATAATTTCATGAGCCCATTTTTACATTCAACTTCACTGGCCACTGATTTTATTATATCTACCAATAAAACAAGTAACGTTATAAGACCATTTCTCATATTTTCATTCTGTTGCTGAGATGTCGATGCTGATTTTTCAGGGTCTGGTAGGTTAACTTATCACTGGGGATAACAGTGATGTGCTAAGCTAACCTGTACTGTGTTCAGTGTACCTGGGACTTGAAACAGAATCAGCAAACAAAATCCCGTTTTATCAGACTTCACCTCCTCATTGCTATTCAGCTCTGGGGAAAGTATTCTGCCTGAAATGATGATAATAGGTTTTTTTAAAAGGAAGGAAAAAAGTAAACACCAACCCTCCCTGTTGCTCAGCAGAATTTTTTTCTTTGTTTTCATAATTTAACAACACATTTGAGCATTGTAAGCTTAGAAGTACTTATTGGCCAATTTAAAAGACTTATACCATAGTGTTTCTTACCATGATCTCTGGAGTTAGTATCCCCTATACTTTTCTTCCACCATCTAACCTGAGAAGTTCGGAGGTTCTCTTTTCCCCAGCTGTTCAGACACTCTGTTAAGGGTTTTTTTAATACAATTTTTGATTTCATTACTTGCTTCTTTACCATTTCTATGGTACTCTATCCATTCTTTTAATCTACTCTTACTTTCTCTCTTAGAAACCAGCTCCTTTTTAGAATGTTATGCTTAGCTCATACTATAAAATTTATTAAGTATTTCTAGATTCTTGAATTCATGTACTAGATGAAACCAGATCGACAGGATATTTTGTGATTAGGAGGCAGAAATAGAAAACAGTCTGCTGGACAGTAATCAAACACTTCACTTTCTTCCCTATCTGTTCAAATAAGAAGCAAAAGGCAACATACTACGTTATCTACTGAGCAAATGTACAATAGTCCCAGCCTGTGAAGTGAAGCCTCACAATGGTTTGCTCTTAAAAGAGATCCCCTATACCTGTGCTTCAGAATATAGAGTTTCTGGCATTGGATATGAATTAATGACTCCTGCCAAGAATACAAGTTATTTTAAAAAAAAAGAAACCTGATAAAGAACGAAAACATACAGAAGTCACAATGATGTTACAGCCCTAAAGCAAGAAAGACTTCATGTACTTTATAGGCTTTTGAATAAAATGCACTATAGTTGATAACACAGTGAACTTTCTTCTGCACATAGGAGAAAAATGGAAAGATATTTCCAATAAACATTTAAGTTCTTGAGGTAAAAATCAAAACACTGGAAAAATAGAAGGTTTTTTTTATAAATATAAACTTTAAATATAACCTCTGCTTGCAAGCTACCGGATGTAGTAAGTGTAGCAGGTAGTTCCAGATGGTCAGTAGAGAGAAAAAAAAATGCTAAAATGTTTCTTCTATGAATAATTGGCTTGGTGCATTAGTTGCTTGGAACATGACAAGGGATAAAGTGTAAATAAGGTTCCTACGAAACAGAATACTTTTAACTTTCTCAGCTTTTATAAAAAGCAGAACCTGTGAATCCTTCATGATGTGTCTGAGGACAGAGGCTGATGAATGCTTGTGGTTTTGTTTGTCCTCGCTCCACTTCCCGGACTGATTCAACACCGTCTGTCTGTACAGCTGCCTTTTGGGTAAGACCTACTTTCTTCATTACTATCTTGTTTACTCATACCTAACCCCACACACATTCCTCCCATGTCTTGTAAAGTGGTGGCTCATTTCTCAACATTAAACCAACAACATACCGTGAGTACTGACTCATCTGAAGGGAATCAGGTCAATAAAGAAAGAATCCTTGAAACAGAGGAAGAACAGACAAAGCCAAAATGAAAAATTCCTTTAGAAATTACTAATTATACCAGAATTTGGAAGTCTGGAAAAGAGATACCTGAGAGGCATATTGAGACAAGGATTACATTAAGGTTGGTATGAAGTAGTGATTGGTGAATTATCCTCTACATTCTCTAATCCAATAGAGGAATCCACTACTGGCCCCACAAGGAGCAGGATAATGTGCTAGATTGATCCTGGTCTCACACAGTGTGACTCTTCTAATGATTTGTTCATTACCTGCTCCTTCTCATTCTGTTCATTTGTCTCTGTTTAAAAGCTACAGTAACACCAATGAAAAATGTAAGAACAAATAAATCATGGAGAGGCACAGATGCTATCAGGGTATTGGGTTGAGGTTTCTACATAAGGAACCTTTTAAGAAACCACTTTGATATTGTTACAGAATTGACAACATTTTCTTTCTCAAGATATTTCAGTCTAAAGGCTTTCCAAATGGTTATCACTCATTTTTAATGAATCTTCAGGTTTTTTATTCAGATTAGGAGATGTGAAGGTTGAGGACAGCCTCAGTTGTAGTGACCGTGAGATGGTGAAGTTCAGCATCCTGCTTGGAAGGAGCAGGGCAATAAATAAGATTACAACCCCGGGCTTCAGGATGGCTTACTGTAGCCCCTTCAAATCCTGCTTGGGAAAATCCCATGGGTTAGGGTTTTAGAAGGTAGGCGTGTCCAAAAGTATTCAAGTACTATTCAGTATTCAAGCACTATTTCCTCCAAGCTCAGGATCAGTGAGAAACCCATGAGTAAGAAATCCATTAAAGGAGGCAGGAGATCGGCATGGATGAACAAGTTGCTTCTGAAAAAAGTCTCAAGGGGAAGAAGGAAGTTTACAGAATGTGGAAGAAGGGAGTGGCCACAAGGAGGGAATATAGAAATGTTGTCAGAGGATGTAGGGATGTAACATGGAAGATTAAGGACCACTTGGAACTAAATCTGACAAGAGACATCAAGGACAAGAAGGGTTTCTTCAAGTACAACCCATGGGCCCCAATGAGATGCACCCATGAGTGCTCAGGCAGATGTTATTGTTAAACCACTATCTATCATCTCTGAAAGGTCATAGAGAACAGGATTGGGTCCTGAGGACTAGAGGAAAGCCAGTGTAACTCTGGTCTTCAAAAAAAGCAAGACAGAGGACGCAGAAAACTACATGCAAGTCAGCCTCACCTCCATCCCTGGAAAAGTGATGGAACAGTTAATTCTGAAGGTCATCTCTAAGCATGCAGAGGAAAAGAAGGTTATCAGGATTGGACAACATGGATTCACCAAGGGTAAATCATGCTTGACCAAACTGATAGCCTTCTAGAGCTGTGTCTATTTAGCCTGGAGAAGACTATGAGAGGAACTAATTGGTGCTAATAAATATCTAAAAGGTGGATGTAAAGAG
The DNA here is from genome assembly GCA_022605575.1 of Laterallus jamaicensis coturniculus. NCBI lineage: Eukaryota > Metazoa > Chordata > Aves > Gruiformes > Rallidae > Laterallus > Laterallus jamaicensis. The sequence goes on from JAKCOX010000014.1 coordinate 22,052,962, forward strand.
GAATGGCCCAAACCCTTTTCGATGGTACCACTGACAAGGGGCAACAGGCACAAGCTGGAACACACTTCACTTTTAATGTGACTGAGCACTGGGACAGGCTGCAGAGAAAGCCCGTGGAGTCTCCTCTGGAGAGATTCAAAACCAACCTGGATGCAATCCTCTGCAACCTGCTCTAGGTGATCGTGCCTTAGAACGAGGGGTTGGACTGCATGATCTCCAGAGGTCCCTGCCAACCCCTACAGTTCTGTGATTAGGAATCAATCAATGACATGTAGGTACAGCATTTGTGGTTTCTCTGTGAGAAAGAAACTACGTGGTGTCTGTGATGTATACTGAGCAACAGCCTGTTGCCCTAGCCATGCTTCCACTTCAAACACTGGAATTTCTTTTGGCTGTGACTGCATTGCACACCCACCTCAACTTGCCAGGTAAGTGTTTACAACTCAGCACAACTGGAATATTTATTAACAATCTGTGGAAGGAAAATGCTTTTTTGTCATAATAATTCCACCAGACATACCTTTCATCTTTACTACGGATTCAGAACTGTTAATTACTGAGTGATCTGAGTGGTACCTCAGCTCTATCCTTGGGACAGGACAGAGAATATTCAAAATGTATGTGCAGATCTAGTGGTCAGGGTCTAGATCTTGGTTTCATGGGAGATGTGGGTATAGAGAAAAGACTGTCCATATGTGAAAAAAAGGTGTAAAACAGTAGTAAAAATCGTACTGAATAATAACTAGATTTGCTCTCTGTCACATCAGAACATGATAAACAAGGTACTGTGTGTAGATCATAGTGCTGCAGTAGTGCTAGCTGTGGATGGTCAAGGAAATAAATATCTGAACTATGAAACGGTGATACACAGTAAGAAGCATGTTGCTTGGGGTTGCCTAGCAATAATTCATTATGGCTACTAATAGAATGATGGGTTTGCTATGAAGAGCTTGTAAGAAAGTAAGGTGGGTAGGTGCAACAATATAGTATAACATGGGGAAATTAAGAGGAAAAATAATCTTTATCTAAAGTGACAGGACTAAGCAGAGAAAGCCTATTGCAGTGGGATGCTGTAAAGATAATATAATCACAAGTTTAGCATAGGAATTTGCCTCGGGGCAATTACTGTTCAGTCTGGTTGCATAGGAATTGCTGGTTTTAACCCTAGAATTTAACCTGACTTAGAATGAAAAGTAAAAATGCTTCATTATGCATATTAAAGTAAAGCATTTTGAATGAAGTACTTTTCATCTGTATTATCCAGCTTAAGTGCCCGGTTTACACACATAAGAGCAATTAGTAATGTATGAACAATGGCTAATTAAGTGGAACTTGCATATTACCTGAAGGTGGAAGAAAGGCTGCATGTACATATGCTCTTACAGAGAAGCAAGCGTATGTATAAGCTCACAGAGGCCCCATCCCATCATTTTGTCACAACTTCTTGTTCAACTCTATTTATTTCCTGCTTTATGCAATGTGAAGCACTTACTGTTTTAAACTGCTTTTATTAAATACCTGCTGTGTTTCCTTCCAAAGGGAATTGTATTTCAGTGCCTGAAATTATACCGATACAGATAAAGTGGTTTGGTATCCTTTGGAATAAAGCATGTTTTACAAACATGAAATGGTAATTAAACAGCACTTGTATCTTAATGGTCACCATTAAGTTAGCTCATAGTAATGAGCCACATAGAAAGGAGTCCTTTATATTTGCCTTTTTAAAATTTTTATTTGATTTGTGTTTTTTCAGAAAGAGCCTGAAAACAGGTCTCTGCCATGAGACTAGTCTGGAGCCATGCTAGTGATTGCCACTCTAGAAGTAGCAAAAACATATACGAAGTCACAGGTTTCGTGCTCAATTAATTATTGCTCCTGCACTGTGGGGTATTTTGTCTCTTTTTAAAAATTTGTTTTTCTTTTTTAAATTTGATTGTTTTGTTCCATAGGCAAAGGTCACTGCAGGATTTTATTTTAATCCTGAGAATACTTTAGAAATCATAAATAAATGAGGGGAGTAAAGATGCTAAAGTGTTTGACAAGGTGTTAAAAGAGGTCAGAATGATCTTTGTTATGTCATGTACTTGTTTTTTAATCCCTCCAACCTTTATTTTTCTCTTACCTCTATTGTTTCAGGTATGGGCTAATACAAGTGTGTATGTATTTCAGAATTTTTCAGGTTAAGTCCCATAGTAGTTGATAGTATAAACTAGCAATATAATAGTATATTAAAACTTCCATCAAACCTATTTTTATGTTAATATATTATGTATTTATGTAAATTGCATGTGTTAAAATAAATATATTTGTATAATGGACCATGGATGGAGTGTTGCCAACTACTGGAGTTCCAGAGTTTCAGGGGGGATGATATAGACACGGGCACTTGAAACTTCTTAAAGAGTTTCCAGAAAATATCACTTTTAATCTTTCCATACTATCAGCACAGTTAGGTCATGTTGTCATTTTAAACTGTGCTTTCAGAGAACACCTTTGTTGAAGCAAACATCATATTTCAGGGATTTTTAGATTGTCTGCAGGAAAAGGTAGATCATATGGCTACTCGGATTAACTTTAATTTCCACAATATTGTGTAAACATAGATCCACAATCCAATCCAACCATTTGCATGTTCCCCTTCATCTGCAACTAAATGTCTTGATCAGAACATGTTAAATTGCTACCTATCTGTTTCGGTTTGCTGGAAGGGAGTGGTGATGGTCTTTGCTGTTTAAGATGGATGGTTCACTACTTGTTCACAGGAGGAGAAAAAATTTCCAATCATTCTGCACCACTGGAGTCTGGCATGAGCCGCTGAGAAAAAGGAGGATAAATGCCATCAGAAAAAAAGGCAGATGTGAGGGTACTTTGCAGTGTAGACACTTACTAAAACAGGTGGCTAAAATTCACAAAAAGCCAGCCTAAAAGTGGTACAACTTAGAGACTTTACCTTGGTTTTAAATACTCATTATCAATAATTTAGCACAACCGACATTTTTTTCCCAAAGCCCTTACATATTGACATCATTCAATCATAGCAGTCTGAAGGTATGTAATAACTTAATCTTTTATTATGGCTTTTTTTTTTCACTGTACAGAGAAGTACTCTTTTGTGATTATATGTTAAGTAGTGCCATGCAATTATTTTGGGCTGGGTGTGTCTATAAATTTAAAAATAAAGATTTCAATTTGAGGGCAGCAAAACCTTTCCCATTTTCCATGCATTTTGTGGAGAAAGCTCTGAGGAGGTGGGTGGATGGTTTGGGGTGGGAGGGGGGAGGGAAAACAGTGTTATAACAGCCTTTAATCTGTATTTTCTGGCTCTAGCCAAGATTTTTTTAAGTGACTTGTAGAAAGGGGTATCTGTTTTCTGTGGCTGAAGTTATTTGCTGCAGAAGAGGAAGGGAGCAATAGTTTTTGCTCTTTTATTAGAGTGCTTAGTACTCTGCTCCTGATAAGACATTATGATGAATATTATTGTACAATTCACCAGTTCAGTTCAAAGATTAAATCTTGCTCAGAAATGGACTGTATCAATATGTATGCAAGAGAAGCATTTTAATTACTTGAAAAGACAACTGGAAGCTTCAGTGTTCCCATTTCCTCTGTCATTGTGGGGCAGTGCTTTTTTAATCATCTTCTTCCTCCTTCCTTTCAGCTACTTCAGTTTACACCTCTGTATCGTGATTTACAGAGAGCTCTTCACCCAGTGTACTGTGTCTCAACTGAAAGAGGAAAAGCTTAGGTCTGAGGTTAGTGGCTTCCCAGATAGTATGGATATGTGTGTGTGTCTGGAAGGGAAACAGTCAAACTAAATCTGATTTTGCTATTTCTTCCCAGTTTTCACTGTTTTAGTGAATGTAGTGTTTGTTGCTTCTTGAATATCTAAGTCTTCTACCACATGCTGTTGCTAAGAAACAGTGCTATTATAAGTGATCCAAATAAAAGAACAAATTCCTACTAAATTCACTATCAGAAGAGAGGCGTTATCTGCATAATATCAAGATTTTTGTTTCATGACATACACCAATCAGTTAGCTTTCAATTCATATGTTCTTGATATAACAGTAATATAATGCTGAGTGTTTGGAAGAAGATCCCAGCTCAGTGAATTTGAATGATCCCTCCAGCTGAAAAGCCCATGATACTCTTTAAAGAGCTTATAGCTGTCTGCTGGGAAAACAAAGCCTTGTAAGAAAGTTTTGGAACAGTAGAACTCTGTGATTAACTGATTCTTTTGGTGCTTTAGCTGAAGCAAAATGAAACAGGAGTGGTCCAATATGACCGGAGCCTTGAAAAGAGTAGAGAAGTTGACATTTAAAAAAAGGGAAAAATATTTTGGTTCATGTTTAGTGTTTTGATTTTTTTTTCAAAATGAAAAAAAAAATTTAGAGCAAAATATCACAAAAAGAAATCGGCAGATCATGAAAATGGAAATACAGGTAAATCTCCTTGACATATTTGTCAATAATTAGTACATTTTAAAAATTACTTAGCATGAAATGATTTATAATAAAGTAATTTTTACCCTGAATAGTCTTCTGAGTAAGGGAGAGGGCCCAGTTCTCAGAGATCTTCCAAATCCTCACGCTCAGATCTTTAGGTCAGGGCTTAGTGTGTGGATGGCAGCAATGCTTTTGGAGCCAAAAGTTCTCTCAGTGATTTACCCAGAGAACTTGATGGCAGAATTTCACAGTATTTTCCAAAACATATATAATAAATTTCAGTATTCATATATTAATGAAATTTTGTAGCACTGCTATAAAGTATTTTTGAAAGCTTTTTTTGCTTTAATTTCTGTTTGACTCTGAAAGAGTCTGAACTGTCTGTAGAGAAATGCAATAGAGTATGTGCAGATGAAACTAATTAAATACTAGCTGTCGCTCTTCATTTTGAAACCCTGATTTTTTTTTTTTAGCTTGCTGTCTCAACTTTGATTATTAAAATATGTATAGTAGACCTCACCCCACATTACCTGTGAGTGTTTGTCCTCTTTACTAATTAGGTGTCAGGATGTCAGTGATTAATGTAAAATCATGAATAAATTACAAATAAAAGCCATACATATGTACAGAGCCATTTAACTAATTAAAATGCTATGCAGCATGAAGTACACTAGTGATAACCACTTCTGACCTTTGAGTTGGAGTTTCATTTGCCTGGAATTTCACTGATTGATTAAGTAGATGATAATAGTCAAGTCAGAGCCACAGCTGTAAAACTCATTTGTCACAACAACACAAAAGACGATCTCCATCTGTCATTATCGAAGAGAGTTCAACAGATTTGATCTACTTTTCAGTCCTGTGCTGATTTGTCATTCAACATTTACATAATAGGGGAAAATATGATTAAGACTGTAGTCCCAAATAGTGATTAAGACTTAATCATGACAAAAACAAATGTAAAAAATGGAGATAGGTCATGGAAAATTGTGCATTCTTGCTTAAACATGCCTGCCTACTGTTTTGGTTTTTTTTTTTTCTGGGGAGGAGGCTACAGACGTCAAATTAAATGTGGTAAGAGATGGACAGAACACAAGTGTAATCATTCCTGGTATACCTGAAGTAGAAGGAAAAGTAACTTAGGAAAGAAAGTGAGACCAGTGATGAGTGATGTTCCTCAGGGGTCAGTATTGGGACTGGCGTTGTTCCAACATCTTTGTTGGTGACATGAACAGTGGGGTCAAGTGCACCCTCAGTAAGTTTGCCAACAACACAGCTGTGTGGGGCAGTTGACACACTGGAGAGAAGGGAAGCTATCCAGAGGGACTATCCAGAGGGACCTTGACAGGCTTGAGAGATGGGACTGTGTGAACCTCATGAAGTTCAACAAGGCCGAGTGCAAGGTCCTGCACGTGGGTTGGGCCAATCCCAGACACAACTACAGGCTGGGCAGAGAATGGATTGAGAACTGCGCTGAGGAGAAGGACTTGGGGGTGTTGGTGAACAAGAAGCTCAACATGAGTCAGCAATGTGCACTTACAGCCCAGAAAGTCAGTCATATACAGAGGTGCATCAAAAGAAGTGTGTCCAGCGGGTCAAAGGAGGGGATTCTCTCCTATACTCCACTCTTATAAGAACTGATTTGCAGTACTACATCCAGGTCTACATCCAGGTCTGGGATACTCAACATAATGAAGACATGGACCTGTTGGAATGAGTCCAGAGGAGGCCCACAAAGATATCAGAGGGCTGGAGCACCCGTCTTATGAAAACAGGTCTGAAAGAGTTGGAATTGTTCAGCCTAGAAATGAGAAGGCTCCAAGGGCACCTTATTTTCAGCCTTTCGATGCTAAAAGGGACTTCGAAGAAATCTGAAGAGGGACTGGTTACAAGGGCATGGAGTGACAAGACAAGGGGGAATGGCTTTAAGAAGGAGAGGAGATTTTGATTAGGTATAAGGAAGAAATTCTTTACAATGAGGGTGGTGAGGCACAGTAACAGGTTTTCTAGGAAAGTTATGGATGCCACTTCCCCAGGCAGGGTTCAAGGCCAGGTTGGATGGGGCTTTGGGCAACATGGTCCAGTGGACTATGTCCCTGCCCCTGGCAAGGGAGGTTGGAACTAGATGATCTTCAAGGTCCCTTCAAACCCAAACTTTTCTGTGATTCTATGAAACTGTCACCAGTGCTTAGGTGGATGCATCTATGGGGTTTCTTAATATTGTACAAGGATTTTGACCTGCATCCAGATGCAGTGACAGTAGCCAAAGCCTTTACAAATTGATAAGTAATAACTGTAGGTCATAGAATCCCATTGGAGGTACATATTGCTATGCTACTTTTGCTAGGTAGTAGCAATGCTGCCGTGTCTACTTAGCTGTTCTGTAACTTAAGGGACCACAGGTCTTATGTTATAATTTTATTTGAGGGCTTTACCCTGAACTGGTGACTGTTGCTTCCATTTCCTCTCATCTATTCTTTATTGGAGCCATTATGATATTTTTTTTTTTTTCATCTTGTGAGTTGTGTTTTGGGTTTTTAAGGAAGGGGGAGATTTTGCTCAGAGGCCAACCTTAAGCATTTTGATGTTTCTGTTTCTTTTAAATGAGGGATATATATTTTAAAAAAAGCTAACAACAAAAACATCTCAATCCCCTAAAATCAGGAAATAAAATATAATGCTTCCAAACAATGTGATCTCTTCATACCCCAGCTGCTCTGTGAAATTGGTCTTTGTTTCCATTTCTCCATTTCCACCCAAATATCAATTTCCCTGAGCAGATACGGGGCTCTCAGGGCCTGTGCCTTATAGCTGCTCTGCAATCCAGACTGCCTAAACACTACAGGACCTGGGAACCCAGCCCAGAACTTTCAGGCTTCCAGCTCTGCAGCAGGGAAGCCTCAAGAGTCTTGGATTCAACCCATAGTTTCAAAGTTTAAAGGTTTTCTAATGCCAACAGAGAAATGAATAGAGCAATGGCTCCCCAGGCTCTTGGCCTTCTGTTTTCAGAGCAGGGAAGTTGAGGAACAAGAACTGGTTGAAGGGAATGGAGTACAGGAACACCTCAGTTGGGTGTAGCTTTGGGATATCCATTGACCTTCCCAAGACTGATGTGATCATGCATTGCTAGTGAAAACCTTGATATCAGGTGAGAGTACTGAGCATCTTTGTCCCGAACTCCATTGCACTCTAGATGCCTAACAGCTCCAGTAGAGCTCTGTTTTACTGTCTTGTGTCAGGGATGCTGTGTAACAGACCAGGTTGCTATATCATCTTGTCCAGTCCTGTATCTGGCGGGTGCTACAGCTCACTTAAAACCTCAAAATGGGGCATTGGAGAGGGAGCAGAGGCTATGTATACTCTAATATGGGTTCATTTAGGATTCTCCACCTAGTCTTACCAGTATAATTGTATAGAGATGCTTTTTGTTGGATTCACTTGGGATCAGTGTATTCTTAAGAAATAATCTGTTGGAGAATTTTGGTTCTTTTTGTTAAAACACAGAGCCCTAAGCAACACAAAACCCTTCCCAGTAGCAGATCCAGGATTTTCCAAACATCTGGTCATTCAGCAGAGCTATGAGAAATGAAATAAGTAATAAAAAGAAATTGAAATAAATCTCTATTACAGATCTGTCTGAAACTTTAAAGCCCAAGATGAATGGATTTAATTAGCTTGGGACACTTTGGTTTTCCTATAACTCAAATGTGTCAACTCTACAACATGCAGGCCCTTAGGCCATCGTTTGAAGTGAGTCATCTTTATTTTACAGTGTTTAAACTGGGCGTATATTCCGGGTTTTGTGATACTCTGTAAAATCTGACAGATTGTGACTGGAGGCTTTATTTTCATACCTGTAAATAAACAAAGAATTGTTTTACAATATTCCAATAAGTCTATTTTACAGTCAGTCGTGAAAAAGCTCAGGGAACCATTTTTAGAACAGGCTGTGGCTCTGCGTTATTATGCTTTCAGTAAAGGTAATGGGAATTCAATAGAGTCCTGTCTGAAAGGATATATCCTACCAGTGGTGGAAGTGCAATAAGGATCAATTTGATAGGCTTTAATTACTTTAGTGCTCATCTTGTACATTTTTTTTTATTTTATTTTTATTGTGAACTGTGTCTTAGAGATCTAATACATACAAACAAATGTAGATCTCTTTCCTCTTCCAGACTTTTAAATAGTGCTACAGCACAGGAGGTGCATCCAGCAGCATGTGGTGTAGAGAGATACAATACGTTGCTGGGAACTTTGGATCATGTACTTTTTCTTCCTCCAGGTTTATGTCCCAGGCTCTTTCCCCTAAGAGGACCAGGCTTTCACCAAATTTCAGTATTGATGTGAATCTGAAAATGCATGAAATAAATGAAGATATCAGCCAGGGGCCAATTACATTGCACACTGTCAAATGACACTACGAAGACCTGAGCTTGCCCTGCAAAATGATACTAAGAATCACATTTGTAAGAATACTTGATTTGCTTTACAAAAGGCTGTTCTGAAAAAGACAAGATAAATTGCTAGTTTTGTATGGCTGTATAGACAAATTAAAGCAATAGATTCTAGGGTGCTGGAAAACTGTCCTTGCTCTTTGGCTTCTGTCCACATATATTCTTTGAGATCTTGTTTATACTGGGGATTTGCTTCCATTTCAGTCAAGGACAAACTGCTGTCAGAATACCTAATCTCTTATAAATGCCAGTCCATGTAGGGTGTCCCATTACCGTAGTCTGTCCTCTCACTTTACTGTGGTTTCAGGGAGGAGACAGTTGTGCCGGTGCAAGTAGCAAACTTCATTATCTACACTAAGACTGGGGTCAGTGTGGAGTTCCAAGCTGGGTGAAACACTGCTGCTTACAGCTGTTCATCACTGCTCTGTCTCTGCTCTGCCCTAAAATCATGCCCACTCTCCCTCTCCCCTGTTCAGCCCACATGGCTGCTCCCAGGTTCAACACATAGGGCTCTGTGGGTAAATGTGGAGGGATGGCTCTAGCATGGGAGAGGAGCGAGGGCAAAGAGATGCTTGGGGTTGGCTAGGAGGCACTGCTGCAAGTAGGACTGCTTATCCAACCTGGCCCAAAACTCTGTTGAGCAAATAAGCCACTAGCTGGCTGCTGCGAGCTATGGAGCAGAGCAATGTTCTTCCTAATGACGGCTTTTTAGAGGCAGCAAAGAAACCTGTTGCTAGCGCCTGCATCGGTATTGTAAAGGAGTCAGAATGAACTACTGTGAGCAATTTTATGGCAATCTGATATACTTCTCATTTCTTGTCTGTTTGCAGGGAACACCACCCAACTTCTGAAATGGATGCTTCATCACCTCTATTAAGGAATATCATATGCTTTTGCAGAGGCTTCCTATAGAAGAATTCGGTTCCAGTTTATTCTTTTTTGTGTTAATCTGATTCTTTCCTCATTGCCAGAAAGCATGAATAACACCTTGAAATGCTGGAACAAAGAACAGATAACTTTGAGGAGGTATAAAATGTTTTAATTCTCCTGGTTCAGATATATAAAACAAGCTTCTCTGGGGGGGAGTTTCTCCTTGTTAACTCATTTATAAGATAACTGAAGCTACAGGTGTTCAGCTTTAATAAGGCATTAGTGAACAATTATATAAGACTCTAAAAATAAAGCTGGAGTCTGCATGAAGGAAATGAGTGCTAAGTGAAAAAATATTTAACAGCAAAACTACGCCATCAAATAAGGGAGAAGGCTTTTAGAAAGTAAAACTGTTGGATACAATCTTTAATACACTAGAAAGGATGTTGTTGAAAAAAGGAAGGAAGGGCTATATATTTTTATGTGCAAGATATGAAAAGACGCCAATAATATATAAAGGAATAACTGGTGCTAACGCTACTGATAAAATCATTTTGTGCTTGAATTAAAATGTTCTTTATAATATTGCTTTAAAATAGTGCAGAGCCAGCTTTCTGCTAACAGCGAATGCTGTATTCCCTTGATTTATTAAATCTCATTTCAATTGCAAACCACTGGCTCTTCGGTGTTTGTGCCTGAGCACTGTATAATTCTGCAGACAGCTCAACTAGCAGCATTGCTAAGAGAAAGAGGAAATTAGATGTATTAAACCTGAAGAATCAGTGACATTCAAATAACAGTTTTGCTCTTGTGTATCTCATTTGTTAGAAGGCAGGTCCTAATAAAAACTCTAATATATCTTAGCCTTCGAAACAGTGATCTGTTTTATTAACCTCAACAGAACAAATTTAGGACAGAGGTTCTGACACTTTCTTAATTATAAAAAGAAATCTTGTGAAGTGTTTGGCTCCCTTTTGTCTTCATCTGAACTTACCTTTTCACTCTTCATTGTTGCATCAGACTCCCTCTCAACGTAAACTTTAATGAGAAATGGTAAACTGGACCAATGTTCATCTCTAATGAAATTCCTTTTAGAATTTATTTTGCAGTGATATGAAGTTGAGAACAGAGGCAGAGGGGAACTTCAGCTGTGTTTGGTGTCACAGAAGGGCAAGTCTTTCTACCTCTGGTGTAACTTGTGCTCGTAAGCTACTAAATATGTTTGTAAAGCCATCTGTAAATACTATACCTAAGATCACATAAGATGCTATACCTTTGTAGTTTTTTCACGGGAATGCAGTTAGGTAACAAAGTGAGTTCGAAGTGGCTTACCACTTATCTATTTGATGCTCTCAGGCAAAGTGAAGGACGGTATAACAGAAGCATGAGTTGTGCAAGAAGACTGAAACACTTCAACCTAGGTACATGGCTTTGAAAAAGCAAGAATGAGTCATTGCAACGAGTCAGTGCACATCATTGTCCAGAGATGTGAATGCAGTCTGCAGCTGTGGAAATACCTCTGCAGTGCTGCTAACAAAAGGGCTTTGTGATCATGTAAGAATAGAAGGCATTGCGGTTTAGGATGAATGAAAAAACGCAACACTTCCTACATTTCTTAGTCATTCCCTGACAAAAAAGAGAGAAAATGGTTGATCTTACCTTTGCAAATCTGTAAGAACTACTGATATTGAATTTAATATTTCTCTGTTCTTACAATAGGCGCAAGACATTGTCCAAACATTACAATTATTAATTGAGATAAACTGTAATAAATATTGGTGTCTTCTGTTAGCCTTGCCATGTGTTTCCATGTAGGTATGTATTTATATCCCTCTACTCATATTTGTCTTAGAGATAAAAATCTAAGTGTGTATATATATATATGTGTATGTGGGTATACACACAGAGAGAAGTTTCTGATTTTGCAGGAGATGCATCTACCTCTTGTTAATACTAGAGGCTGCATGGTAATAAATCTTTTTTTCTTTTTCCATAAATGTTTGAATTGGGACATTGTTTTTCATAGAAATCGCTCTCAAAGACAGTCACACTGTAAGTACTTTGTGACTGTACTTGCCTCTTTGAGAAGCAGTAATAACATTGTTTTCCTTAAAAGCTGCTTGTGGTTTTTGCTCTTGCTGGCTAATTTCTTAACTTGGCAAGCTAAGGTTTCAGAATTGACACATGAAATATTATTCTAGGGTATTCTCTGAAATTCTCATCTATAACACCATTTGTAAATATGCAGTTTCATTACATAAACAGAACATCTTTTTTGTGTGTTTGTGTCGTCTTTTTCTTCCTATATTCTTCTGGAAGTTCATTAAAAGCTTAGATATCTTCTAGAGTTATTAATAGCTTACAGGTATTACTACCTGTAAGTCGTAGCCAAATTTAGAAAATTCAAGCAGCTTGAAATAAGTGTGAGAACCTGGTGGTAGTGTTAGGTACATGGATATTTTTAAAAGATATCTGGGGTTTGAATGAGCATCTTGAGTAATTATATTGCACTGGGAACTGAAAAGCAATCTGTTGACTGTTACTTACGTTGTGATCCTCTCTTCTGTAGAACCTGGAATTCTGTGGAATTCGGTCATATTCGTGTGGTTTATTTTTTTTCTTCATTAATGTAAAATCTCAACTGTTTTTCTTGCATGGGAGAAGTGTCTCAAACCTATGCACCCCATCACACAATTGCTTGTGTGGCCAATTTGTACCTGAATTATTTTTTTCATGGACTGTTCATGCTCCACTGTGTATTACTTTCTGGTTTTCCTTTCAGTTTTCCTTTAGGTTTTACCTATAAATTTTTTTTATATTATAAAGTTTGTAATAAGTACATGCAATTTGTGGTGTGACTATAGTACCAAATCTGACAGATCCTTAAATTTTGGAATCTTTTACTTCTGTATCTCTGCCTCCTGCAATTAGACCTTTCTGTAGCTAATGAAACATATGTGATTTGTTTGTTTATGCCTGAGGACTGCATTTGTTGCTGAATAATGCAAAAACATATGCAAGGACAAGTATTTTAAATGGAATGAGGAACGTGTGCATAGAGGATGTGTGAGCACAGTCAATTGAAAGAGAAGTTAAAGCTTTAGCTCTAGCTCTACCTGCTCGGTGCAGGTGGAAGGGTGTTTGTTACCTCTTGTGTGAGTGGAGGTTCAGCAGAGACTGTGCAAAAATGGATAATGTTATTTGTCAAAAAAAATTAGTAATAGATATGGATTTTTACCTTAAATGGAATTCAAAGTAGCAATCCTAATGGCTTGGATGTCAATAGGCTATTTGGCAAGAGCGTTTGCTTCCCTACCCTGTGCTCTGCTGGCAGATTCTGTGCAGAGTAGTCTCTTTATACAGCTATCTAGAAAAGACAGCAAATGAACATCAACATTCAAGTATGTTAATATTTGAAACCAGACTTACAGCATAAATATTTTGCTCAAATCTGTTTTGCGAGATTTCAAGGCAGTTTCTTTTGTATAAAAAGGCTAATATAATTCTACCCAAGATCAGCAATTTTAATTCCTTTCCCTGACACATATAATCATTACTAACTAGTCCATGTGTAATAGTAGTCAACTGCTTTTAAAACCTGGTCTTTTTCAAGCAGTACAGATAAGATGAAGAGAAATCCAGTTTGTTTAATTAAAAGGTATCAAAATGCTGCAGACGTATGTTAGTAGATTAGATTTTCTCCCAGAAATAACTTCAGTGGAATTGCGTCATGGAGGAATGTGGTCCAGTTCATTTTGTAATTATATTTTGAAGGAGAGTAGAAATAAGGAAGAATGGAGCCTTATATCAATCACATATAAAAAAATGCTACCTTTGATGTTTCTTTGATTGAGAAACTGCTTTGATTTTTATAGCAGTATAGTGGGTGCAGAAGTTGCATTTTCTTCATCTACAACACCTGCTTTTCTCTGGCATCTACAGTGATGTGCAGTGTCAATGCAGTTTTGCTCATGAACTTTGACAGATTCAGTATATAATCTCTGCCCCTGCAGACAGTCTTCAGCTCTGCTGTCCATGTTGTGGAATTAATGCCACACAGCTCAAAAATTTGCCTGGAGCGTGTCCTTGTAATATTTGACTGGCCTATCTCTCAGTCATCCGCTGTATTTTAAATGGCCGTATAGAGATAGCTCTGAGCAGTATTTATCCGACATATGCATTGAATGCCCACACCAGCACAACTAAGCTTGAAGGATCACTGGTTCAATGCTTAATATTTTACTGAGAGTTTAATTTTACATTGGCTATAATATCAGCCACGTATCCTCCATGGGTATTGTATTGTTCAGCTAATCAACTAGCAGAAATTAATTGAAAATCTTTGTGCCTGGTTATGGATACAGAGTGATTTCCTTGCAATAACGAATTCAGTGAAATTCCGGAGTACACCTTGGCTCATGTTAATTTAGAAAAGCACTCTCCTAAAGTATCCTTAGGTGTTCATTCTCTTACACAACACCTCGTTATATATCTACACACACAAAAAAATCAATGCTTCTGGTTTTAAAAATGCAAACCTATCTTTTGCATATGAAGAAACATCAATCGCATATTCTTTCCAAAAACAACCTAATGAAAAAAATCCCAAACACCAAACTTGGAAGAGAGAATATACTAAGTTATTCATATGAATACATAATTCCACATAATCCAGATCATGGGGTCTTGAGAGGACTGTTTCCATAAGGAAGCATGATTAAAACAATGCTCATTGGACACTATGTATTTGTCAGCAATAACTTTGATGAGGTATTAATGTTGTCTATAAAGAAAAGGTCAGTGGCTTTTAAACGCCACTTTTCCTAGAGGAATAGAAGTCCTGCCTTGCATAGTTCAAGTATTTTGTCTCATCATTCAATATGTAAGTTCTTATTAAGGAAGAAGGATGCTTCCTTACAGTTTCTTTTTGTCATACTTGGAAAAAACAGGATTATTTAGGTACTAAAAATGGGTCCTTATTGCTAGTAAACTTCATTTCTCATTGGATTAGTTATATGCACCTGTTTATTAATAATACAGATAATATGCTCTAGATGGAGAAAATAAAAAAATATTTCTGAGCTCCAGATGTCACACAGAGAGAATTAAAAGGACTACCCAACCAGTAACCTAGAGGAGAAGGCCTCTAACTAATGGTACCAGCTACACTTATTAGAAAGTTAAAAAGTTATTGCAATTGAATTGGTTTGAGAAACTTGCTTTCTAATTTGTGAAACTAATGTTTCTCCTATATACTATTTATTTCAATCACCTTGCCTTAAAAAAAACCAGAAATTGTGGGTATATTTCTTAAGGAAATCTACAGATCCACATTTCACAGTAAACCAAGTTATCCAGGTTATTTCATTATTTGCGCATAAGATCACACTGGTGAGTGTTAATGTGTGTTTTTATGGATGTATTTTAGCATGGATTCTGAAGGCACAAGGTAGTAGTCAGTGCACCTTTGCTCGGGAAAGGATTTACTCATGCTTGGTATCCCTGAAAGCCATAAATTTGTGTCTGCACTTGTTCAGCCAGTTAAGCCCAAATAACTGAGACCTTCTCAAAAGAAAAGTGTGTGCTGTTTTTGTTTTGTAACTGGGACTGTTTTATGCTTTCTTATTTTAGGGGGCAAGCATGCCTTTGATCACAGGCCTTGCCTCCCTTTCTGGCTGATTTCCCATCTCTGTGTGTTGCCTGAGGCTATTCTACCTCAGGTGAACATCAGTTGTTGAGGTTGCCTTTGAATTTCAGCATTACCATACATCAGATCACAGAGTCCTCATCTATAGTGACATGGAAGGCAGTTACTTTCTATCCTGAATTAAGACAGCTTGCTTATGCTTTGAGCTTTAATTATTTGAGTCATATTGAAGTCATTAAGAAGATGTAGCCTAAAGTTTTATATGCATATGTGGGCAAATGTTTGCAGAATCCAACTCTAATTTCACAAATGAGTTTTGTAGTGAGGCTTAAGAGACAGGCAGAGTTTTATAGATTGAGGGGAAGGTGGAAAAAAGAACAGGTTTTCAAGAAAACAAAAGATTAATAGAAACCATATGTAGGACTCCGAGTGATTCAGCAGGCTCTAGACAGTTGCCCTTTCTTTTCTGTTCTAATGTCGTGTGCCACAATGACAGAAGCCATATGTAAGCAGCAAATAAACCCATCCTAATTCATGTCTTCTCTGTTTAAAGTTTAATCAGTCTGTTTTAGCTGAAAGAAGATGGATGTTTAAAAGTGAAAATGTCACACAAACAGTGTATCAGAATATTACACCACAAGGTATGTTATGGAACTCAAATCGTTTTGTGTGTGTTAATTCCCTAATGAAACTGAGTGGAAAAAGTAGCTCCGTGATTCCTGGGTATGTTATGATGGATACATCTCGGTGTTAATTATTCCATATCCTAACCTCTCCCTGGATTCTGATGTTCTTTACTTCATATATTTCCTGGTGTTTTCTGTCCAAATGTATTTCCTCATCTTTGTTCCTTTTTTATCATCTTCCCCTCTGTTTTTTCAGCAGGCTCTTTCCCGTTAATTTTTGATATTGCTGGAGGTTAGATAATTGGGTGTGCTTCCCAATGCTTTCTCTGCCTGCCTGTTTTTTACATGTGAATCAACATGAATTTTAAAGGAAGACATAAAACAATTACTGCCTTTAAAAAATAAATTCATGAACAGTTTCAATTCAAGGAGACATAAACTTGTTAGGAACTCTGATTTCATTTTCAAGTCTGATTTCAGCATGAAGAAACCTATCTTAGCTACCTAATTTTTCCTGATAAGACTATTCTTTTAGGTAAAATTTGAGAAGGACTAAAGGTTTGAAAAATCTATTGTAAAGGATCAAAGAAGAAAAGAAGGTGAGAGGGAGATTGTTAATTCCTCAAAGTTTTTTACAATTATTATTATTTAAAAGGGAGGGACACAGAAGAAAGAACAGGAAAAAATACTCATTCTCCTATGGGCTGTATCTAGTACTAAGTTCTTGCTCTTTAAATGTCCAGTTTCATCCTACAGTTTCTCATGATCACAAATCTGGTCTTCAGTTGCCTGCCTTCTGTACAAAACCCTGACTGCTTTCTTTGTCTTGAAGTGCTGATTTTGCAGAAAGTTTCTGTGTGGGATTTTGTATTTTGCTGTTAGTAGCATGCCAGTATTCTTGCATCTTCATCAAATGGGGTGAGTGCTATTTTCTAGTAGGCTAGAGTACTACTATAATTCAATTATGTCTCGTGCTTTGATATTTCCAAATTATTACATTTTTTGTTAGCTAGCTTATGCAACTTTTTTAACAGTGGTAAGATAAGGTGAAGGACCTTGTTCTTAATAGTACTGTGAAATTTTAGGTGCATGAAATGGAAGTAATTATGCCATATTTGGGGGGGTGGAAATCTTTGACATGACTGTGGGGTTTTTTTCTGAAGAATCTCATTATGGAGTGTTGGATGCCATCAGGAGAAAACTGCTCCTTAATTAGCATCAGGTTTTGTATATCTTGCCAGGACTAACAGTTTGTCAGTTGGTAAATAAATATTTGACTCAAATGTAATCAGTGACTTCAGCATTTACACATTGTATAGCTGTCATAATATTGGCAAATCAGATTTTTCCTAGGCCAGTGCAAGCCTTAATGTTCAATCCGTCACAGAGCTTAGGTAGGTCCTGACACAGTTTTAAAGATTTATACTGTAACAGTACATTTAGGAATGGTAATAAACTGACTAAATATTATATTTCCCTCATATGTGCATTTCCAAGGAGTTACAAGTTATTCAGTCACAATGTAAATAAAACACACACAGATAGCAAGACATGAGATCTCTGAATTGGTCTCACTTTTAAATCAAATTATGTGCTATATTAAGAAATGCCAGTATTAACTGAGGCAGAGTAGAATAATTCTGCTGAAGGGAATGCTCTAAGAGCTGAACTGTTTTCCTTTATATCATTGCAACTTCTTGTGTAACTGGTGTAAAGAGCAAGGAGACTTTCTGCTCATTGGGTTTGTGCATATAATTCAGTTCTCTTAGGTTTTATAATTGATCCATCTTTTCACTGCAAAGTGTTTAGAAAGTCATTTACGTGCAAACAAATGTATTTTCTTATTAAATTACATTTCTTGGTTTTATTACGAAGATTTTGAGCTCAAATCTAAGGACACACCACAAGGCAAACCACCAAACATCTGTCAGTAGCTTAAGAATCTCTTGTCCTGCCTTTGGACTATTTCTGTTCTCATGCTGTGGCATGACATTCCCTCATTTGGGCTGGAACAATTTCTGCACGATTGTGCTCTAAGCTGCGTCATGGATTTGCTGAGTTTTCTTTTAGAGCCTGATCTGGGTCACAGCGAGGCCTTACAGTGTAAACTAAAGGGGATGTAACCCGTGAAGGTGGCCAAAAATAGAAAGCAAGTTATTAAATCAGAGTTGTCAGTAATCCTCTCTACTGGGGAAACTGTTTCCGTACCTAACGGCAGAAGAATTCTGCCACAGCCTGAGTTGGACTTTCACACCTCGGCAATATTGAATATGTCATGTTAGCTGTCTGTCGTTCCCAACAGTGGCAGTAGTTCTCATAACTACTCCCAACTTTTGGGAAGTAATCTTTTGGATTTATTGAAAGTCTGTCTTTTCGTGACCGAGCTTACTAAATGAATATACTTTTTAGAACACTTATACAAGTGAATATTGCTGCTAAAATAAATTTTGTCAATAGACTAAGTAAATCTGTCAGTTCAGAACAAAGAATAAAGTATCCAGGAAACTACAGAAGATGTTTTTCCCTTAACACTCTAAAATGTTTCTGTTATCGTATGGAAAACATTTTTTTCCCCCCAAAGCCAAAGTGCCTCATTTCTGTGGATTGTTTGTCTATACTGCCTATATCCTCCTCTCTCCTGATGAAATTTCCAAAAAGTTATGCATATTCTTATTAAATGTATGATCAGACCCTAATATTTATTTCAGGTAATGGAAAAAGTAGCTGGAAATTGGATTTCTGTATTTTGCAAAACACACAGAAAATAAATTATCCTCTAACTTATTCTAATCTTTGAGTACTAACCTTTATAATATTTACAGTTCAGGAATGTTCCAAAAAATCTCATTTAGTGAATGAAATTATTTTTGAGAGGTTTATTGTCAGTTGCCTTGCTGCTTGCTTGGGCAGTTCATGTCAGCTCCGCTTTCTGTCTATAAAGGCTTCAAAACCACGACTTTGATTTTCTCAAAGGACTTCAGAAGTCTTTTAGAAAAGTTTACATTTTTTTGTTGAAAATAATAATCAGGTAGGTTCTATTAAAAAACCTCCTTTGAACATGTTTGACTTTTTCTATTTCCCCAGGATATTGTATGACAGAAATTGTGAAAAGGAGTCTGGGGATATCTGATGCCTAATGCTACTGAAGCCCAGCTTTGTCAGTCCGAGAATAGTCTAGGGCCCTTAAATTTACTCTCAAATAAAATACATTTCCTTTGATATCCATACAATTTTTGGGTGGTAAAAGCCATCAATTCCAAACTTCATCTCGGACATCTGATTAAGCAATAATTCACTAATTTTCTTCAAAAAGTTGAAGACACCTGATTTTTTAGCAAGCCAGTATTTAGGGGTAGAGTTACTATAAACCAATAAACTAAGCTAGATATTTATTATCAAGAATGGGTAACTAGAGCCTTTGAAAAAAATCCTATGTGCAGTGACATGAGAAGACTGGAACTGTTTATCTTAGAGAAAGAATGAATAAGAAAAGGCATGGTGAACAAAATCACAACAAATAATTATGTGCCGAGGTAGATTGGTTTATTTGTTTGGGGCTTTATTCACTCTTTCTAACAAAATTAAGCATCCAATCTATTTGAAGTATATGAATGAAAGTAATTCTCAATTAGCCTATTGAATTCACTGCAGTCAGAAGAAAATGGAGACTGTTAAGATTCAAGAAGGTGAGTTAATACTTACAGGGTAATGATAACACCTGCATTTCCAACCTCACAAAATGGCTAGTACTTCTACTGTATGGTTAATCGTGTTATAGAAAAGTGTTTTACAGGCATTGTATTTTCTCACTACTTAAGCAAAAAAAAAGCTGAGACACAGAAAGGTTTAGAGACTTCTCTTTAACAATTCAGTTTTTACCTGACTTGACAGTAGTCCCAGGCTCTGAGACCCAGTCTGGTATTTCCTCCATTGATTTAGGAGAAGTATGGACCCGCTGCTTCAGAAAGCAACATCACACCAGTGTTGGCTGGAAGGAACATGTAAATGAAACAATTTAATGCATAACAAACTGAAAACTATGAACTTTCCTTGGAGACATCTGCTGTTGCCTGGTTTCACAGAAGTACAATGGATCATGGAGATTCGCTGCTGTCGTCAGGCATGGTAGTACAGTGCTATTAAGCTGAGGAAAAATCCCACCAAACAGAAATCCACTTTGTTATTACTGCAGGTAATGGTAATATGTCCGTTTCCTCATGTTCTTTCAAGGCCTAAATATATTGTTTGCCGGTTAATCTTAAAGTAGGTATTTCATACCTTACTGTTGCTTTGTCTTTTCTTTTTTCCATCTGGCAAGAAAACCTGTGTTTTCTTTTTAATTTCTCCATACCCTTCTTTCAAATAGCATTTTAATGCCCCTTCTTCCAAGTAACATTTTAATGTTACTTTTCAGTATAACAGCTTCAAAAATGGAGACTTTTATTCAGAATTCTAGTTCGGTTGTGTCATTTTGCTATGCTGCTCTGTTCATCCAAGAAGCTTGGTCACAGTGTTTGTAATTGTGTAAGAGGGAGTTGGAGACAAGAAGAGCAGTGAGCGGCCAAGAAAGTCAGCTGTGAATGAGACATAGTAAACTAGGAAAACTTAGAGTGAGGAAAATGGAAATAAAAAAGAATTAAAGGTTAGTTACGATGGAAGTAGTTATGATAGACAATAGTAAAGAAGATAGAGAAGCAACTAAGAGGCAGTGAAACACGCCGGCACAGGTAAAGAAAGTATTGAACATCCTTTGTCCAGCAAATATTTGCTGGTGCATTAAGAAGTCCAAAAGATATAATGTCTAACAAATCTGAGCTCCCCAGAACACCCTGTAGCCATAGAAAAGGAGAATGCAGTCTGGATCAATGCTGGTAGATTGATACCATATTTTCGTGCCACAGAGTTAATCACAGGCTCTCTTTTTATTCACTTTTCTCCCTTTTGTTTTATGAATGGCTAGCAAGAAGGTTTTAAACTAAGGATGTTTTTAGAAGGGAGCAAAAATCTTCTTTATGTTTTATTCTTCTGATCATGCACAGTACATCTTAGTGTGGCAATATTCCCTTCCTGTGAATGGTCATAGTGTACAATTCCACAAGTAATCATTAATTTTTGTCTTCAAATTGCACTTTAATTAGTAGGTTTCACTGATAATTATATAGTTCCTAAATTTATTCCTTGATGTCAGCAGTCCTAGATGGCATCTGTGACTAGGAGACTTAAACATACCCATGTTTCACTCCACTTCCCAAATTGAGATCCATTGTTCACTCTGGATTTCTGTAGGTGGTGACTTAGCTTACTTGTTAATGCAGAAGGCTGATAGAGCTGTTAGTGGAAGCTAATGCAGTGATTTATCATGACTCCAGGCTATCTTGTTTTCATATGCCAGGATCACCTCTATACATTTATTTATGTTATTGTTATGCATATAATATTGTTAAAGCAGAAATTAAAAGTAATAAATGCTTTAAATCCTGTAACTTCAATGAAAACCTGCAATATTGATAAGATCAGAGAGAAAGAAAAGGAAATCAGTTTTTAGTGTCTGACAAGAGCAGATAGTGGAGCCTGAACATGCAAGACAAAAAGTTAAGCTGAGCTTGAAAACTAAGCTTAAGGAAACTCAAAAGAATAAAACGTGTGGGTACGTTGTAAAGCACTGGATGCAAATTAAGGCATCCTGTAAAGTGATGAAATTATATCATTTTATCTGGAAAGCAGCCAGCAGTATTCTGCACATGCTGGAAAGGAGATGAAGTAATCCCTGACTACGGATTGCAAGTCTCTTTATGAACACTGAACCAAAAAAAACCCCAACCAAAATCTGAAGTCAAAGACAAGGCCACACTGTCCTGTACTTGGCTTTATTCTATATGTAGTAAGGGATATGAAAAAAAAAAAAAAAAAAAAAAAAAAAAAAGAAAAATTCATCTATGTTTGGAAGCTATCCTGCCTGGAACATTAAAAAGAACAAAAAATTGAAATGTATGAGAATGCCCTATACACCTCTGTGATCTAAACCCCAGGGAGACCTGCATTAATGGCTTGGGGTTTTTTTTCTTGAAATACAGTGTTAAAATCAAGGAGACAAATCCTGTGGTCTGACTGCTGTTTTAGCTACCTAAATCTGAAAATTGTATACCTCCAGTGCCAGCAGTAAAGTCCCCTTGATCTCCAAATTGTCATTCTTAAATCTTACCAATGTCAAAAGCGAGGTGACTCTCTCCCTTAAACCTCCACTTCTTTTGTCACTAATACTGAATAAAGTAGCAACATAGCAAATATAGCAAAATATATAAAAGAATAAAGAACTAAAGAAAACTTGTTTTTTGTCATAGTATAAGAAAAGCTCCCATTAAAACATTTTGGATACGTGTAGCCAAGTTATATTTGTGCCTTAACATGTATACATTCTGTATCATATAGTGGGGCACAGGAGGGCCATGTACTACATCTACATTGTTGTCTGAACTTTTTGTTTGGTGTATACACAAGTAGGCCTTTTTCAGCAGTCAGGTCAGCAGCAGCAAACTTTTATGTAAGAAAGAATAAAGTAAACTTTCTGTTCAACTTTCAGAGTTAGGATGCTGGGAGGCAGAGATTACTGAATACAGCTATTTCAACGTGGCTATCATTTTGTCACTCAGCAATGGGTAGCATGTAATGCTAGCTTATTTACTGAATTTTTCATTTACAGTGCTTAACCTTCTTTTTTTTCCCTATGTACCAGTTAAGTGGCAATGATTCTAAAATAACCTGAATATCTACTAGTGAAGAATTCATATTGGCATGTAACATACCAAGGACACGAGGAAAATGGATTTAAGTTTCTACTGCTACCTGCATTGTCCTAGAGGAAAATTCAGAAATCTAGATTATACAATGTTACATAGAACAAAGAAAATAGTAAGTAAGGAATATCTTAAGTATTTTTTTAAACAAGTGCAGCAGAGAAATTGGAGGCAGTTTACTGCCTCTATTCTCACACGATGTATGTGAGAACACAATGTGAACCAGAGTATCTGCACTGAATCATCCTGTGGTTTCAATTACTTCAGCTCCTTGGTTGTTTGCAGGAGTTGAGACTTCAGAATCTGATGACATTCAGAGCCAAGTGAGTTTTACCAGTTAGCTACATCAATGAGTTAATCCAAGGTATATTACAGTGTAGCTTTACAAAGCAAAAGCTGATCTGTCATAACTTACCCTTGTGTGTGCTTTTACTCCACGAGAAATAGCAGATAATTGATCTCTCAAAGCAGGTGATGTATTTTGCATTTACTGAATGCAAACAAAATGTGTATGGGCAGTTACAGCAGGGTAGTTACGGATTTGTGCAGTGAGGTTTTGGAAGCAGGCTGACTTCTGCAAGAAGCTGCTAGAAGCTTCCCCCATGAGCTGGCAGAGCTCTGAGATGAACCTACCACTGGCCAAGGCCGAGCCCATCTGTGATGATGGTAGCACCTCTGTGAGCACATAGATAAGAAGTGAAAAAACCCAAACCAAACCAATCAAGCAAGAAAAAAGCAGGAGCATTTGCAGCCAGGAGGAGGAGTGAGACTATGTGAGAGAAAAACTTTGTAGATACCAAGATCAGTGCAGAAGGGAAGGGAGGAGGTGCTCCAGGCAACAGAACAGAGATTCCTCTGCAGCCTGTGGAGACAAAAAAAAGGAGGGCTGCAAGAAGGTCCTTCTAAGATTTGGTTTTATTTCTCATTATCCTACTCTGATATGATTGGTAATAAGTTAAATTAGTTTTGCCCGAGAAAACAGTTTTGCCAGTGACAGTAATTGGTGAGTGATCTACCCCTGTCCTTACCCTTGAGTCTTTTGTTGCATTTTCTCGCCCCTGTGCAGCTCAGGAGGGGGGTGATAGAGCAGCTTTGGGGGCACCTGGCCTCCAGCCAGGGTCAACCCACCACAGTATTAATTCTCTTTTCCTTCACTGCTCGTATATTAGTTTTCTTCTAATCCGTATCACATCAGCAACATTGTCTTTGGGAAATGATTATGTAGAGAAAAGTTCATTGTACTTACTTTAATTATGTGTCCAATGTCTGTAGTTATTAATGAGAGTAATTTTCATAACTCATTGTGCATTGTACTGAAAATGCACACCTCAGTGTCATCTTAAAAAAGATCTGGGACAGGGTGAGGCTTTTCAGTTCTTCTGATGATTGTTAAATTAAAGTTTGTATATCAGCTTGAAGGTAGTTGGTGCATGGTGGCACTGAAGACCAATTACTGTTGGAGTTCCTGTTGTGATGTTTAGTTTCTTCTTCGCCTCTGAGAGAGAGAAAAGAAACAGAAAAATATAGTAATTAGTTTTATAAGTGTCATAGTACATTTCTTAGTTTGACCAGTGAGAAACAAGAAAACAAATGAAGTAGGAAGAGATACTAAATTAGGGAGAAGGCACTATTGGCATAGTTGTAGGCCTGCAGCATTATCATCTTGCTAGGTAGTCAGTGATGCTGCAGTTACAGCATCACAGCTAGCAGGATAGCAGAAGGGGTTTCGGTTGATGGCTTTTTTTTTTCTTTTCTGATAATGAAACCTCTTTTTTTCTACAATAAAAATTATAAATAATAACAGAACCCAATACTTCCATATAACAAATCCTCACACACCATAAATTCACGGACATTTCAAATATTGTAATTTTCTGGCCAAGCAAATATATATTACAGCTTGGAAGATTTCCTTATTCTGTTATTTTCAGGCACATTTATCAGGCATCTTTAAGAAAGGTATTATCACATGTCTGTTGCTTACTGATGAGATTATAGTAATTGTACTTTTTGGCAGTTGCTCTGTTGGCCTCATACATTACACCCAATTCTGAAGTGAATTCATCTTGTTTTGCCCAGGACAAGACAGCATAGTTCAACTGTAAGCCTTAACCACTGAATTTACTGCGTGTAACATACTTATTCTCACTAGCATTTGTCTTTCTTTGATATGAGATAATATATCTACAAATGAATAGTATTTTATATTAGATCTGTGTCTCTCCTCATGTCTGTCAAGGAAAATATCTTTATTCTGAAGTCCAGACTGTTTTTATCTTATTTATTTCATTCAAAGAAATACATTTCTTAGAAAATTTCACTGTTACTTGAGAAACAGTGAAATAACAGAAGTAAAGGCTCTTCCATAAATAAATTTAAAAAAAAAGTTTTTTTTTCTTTTGGAAGCAGTAGTTTACACCTTTGTTTTCAAAGATTAATAAAGTAGAAAACTTAGCAAGAATATTTATAAAGCACAAGCACCAGAGCTTTTAAGGGACTGTGAAAGGATACAGTTACAGAGATGGAGTACTGCTTCACCAGGGGAAGATCATTTACTTAATCCTGTGCTCCTAGTCTGCTTTAGTGACTGAAGGTTGAGTTCTGAACAGACGTACGGAGCCAAAGGCAAAGTGTGACCAAACATCAAACTGCAGAGGTGTAATCATAGATATTTGTGACCTTTCCTGCAGGCAGCTTTTCTTCTCCTGAGCCCAATACCACAGGCTTCAGGGTCTTTCTGCTGACTCTGTATAATTAGTCTTTGTTTTGAGAGAGCAGAATCTACTTTACAGCTTTTCCCTTACAACCTTGGGTAAAATGATTCTGGGTTTTGGGGGGGTTTGGGGGGGTTTTTTTGTTTGTTTGTTTGGTGGTTCTCTGTGGGTTTGTTTTAAATACAACTAGATGTTATTTATGATGCAGATTTTCTTGTTTGGGTTAGAGTGACACCATCCTAGCTCTGAGAAAATTGACATCAAGATATTCCAGAAGCTCTCTGAACTTCATTCTCTTTCTCTCACGTTAGATTCCTCCTGCAGTCCTGGCATTTATTGAGCTTATAACTGAGAAACGGCTTCATGTGAATAAAATCCAATCTTGTATTTATTCACTGTACAGCTCAAAGTGCAAGTGGTCAGCTCAACCCATCAGTTGGTTTTGCCCTCTATCACTTGTCAGCATTGCAGTCTGTCGGAGGGTCACCTCCTAGTCCCTGAGGAGCAAAGTGCCCTCTGCTAGCTCTGCTGGCCTGTCAGTTTTAGTCACTGGACTCTTTGCAGTAACTTGGAGTGAATTTGCATAAATATTCTTTGTCAGGCTCATTGTTTTTTTCCTAGATTAAGTGAAATTAGTATTTGTTCCTGCGCTCTCACATGAAGTTAGTTTCTTTTTAGTACAAAAGCGACTGTAGGTCTCCAACTCTTTGTAGTCCCTGTGAGTATCTGGACACTTCCCATGCTAGTATATTTGTCTTGTCCCAGAGGAGCACATTGCAGCCTCTTAGCACATGGGTGGAAACTCGGGCAAATTAAATTAATTGGTTAAAGCAGTGCAGGAGGCTATCATAAAGCAAGTCTCCCAGATTTCTAATTTTCAGAATAATGCTTTGAGTCAGTCGATGCTCCTCCCTCCCTTGTATAGTTTCTAAGGAAACCTCTTGTTTTTCTTAAACTATTTCCAAAACACCTTTACTGTGTATACAGGAACCCTTTCTGTAACCAGGCTGACAGAGTATATTCTTTCCTGGCTAGCAGTTAAGGTCATTTGTATATTTGTTCTGTCCCAGTCAAAACTAATATCCTTTTCCCCCTGCTACTCTTCTCTCCGGCATCTGTCTTTCCTGGCTGCAATCCTTCTGGATTCTAATTAGGCTTCCAATGGCTTGGCTCAGGGTGTAACCATAACCAATTTATCATGCTCTTCATCTCCCTCTGGGACATTCATTGAAAGAACAGTACCTGAATATTTCCCCTTTATCTACAATTTCCAGTCTATATCAAACATGAAATCTTGACAGATGGAGTCCAATCTGTCACAGTGAGTTAGCGTGTTTTTCTTCTGATTGAATTTATTTATTGTACAAAGAAATACAGAAAATTTGTAAAGGGGAATATTTAAAATTTGGGTTATGGAATGGTTGGTTGGGTTGGGCATTTCTTTTGGTTGTTTATTTTTTCCATCTGATGATCTGGATGATGGTAGATGAACGAGAAAGCAACGTGAGACTTGTTTTTGTTGTGATAAGAGGAGGGACAGATCTGATCATAACAAAAACAGATGTAATGTGCAAAGCCATAACGTAGTCCCTCATGTTAGCTACTACACACTCTCACACTGACCAGCAGAGAATGCAAGGAAACATTCGACCGTCTGCCAAGGAAGCCTCTGCCAGTGAATCAGTGAGTAAGAGAGTTCCTGAAATACGTTCTGCCATAGAAAAGTGTGATAAAAAATTATTCTGCCAAAGTGCTGGGCCAATCAATCAAGTGTTAATGATGGATCGTGAAACCCATTTGTTGACAAATAAAACTATGCGCCGTGCCAGTGAAACCAACCATGTCACCCGTCTCCCAGTGACTGCCTGAAATATTATTTGCAGAAGGAGAATTTGTTGAGGGAAGGGGCTAATACTACAGCCAGCCCATTCAACTGAATTTGCAGGTGCATTGTAATCTTAACTCTTAATCGTCCTTGGTCCCACAGTGGATATCAAAGTCTTCCCTAGACCAAGGGTTCTGTGGGAGGGAATGGACCAAGACCAAGTATAACACAGACTCGTTCATTTAGACCTTGCAGCTGGTTTCAGTATTTTTGTGATGCAGTTAGTATGGCCGCAGGCTTAAGCAGGAATACTAAATGAAATGTTTTATTCTGGGAGGCAGCAGAGCCGAGCAATTATGTTTAAAACCTCAGAGGTTCTCCAGTAGAGATCAGAGCTGGAATTCCTTCTATTGCCATGCCTACAAGCTGGGTTGGGAAGCTTTTGTGGAGGGACTGTGTCAGCTGGCTGTCAGTATGTTGATGCTCTTTGTTGCTCAGGAATACTTTTTTCTTTTCCCAGCACTCAGCTGACAGGAGCGAGGTATAACTGACTGTCCAAATAATTCTGAGTGATGCTGTGCTAGATTGCCAGCATAGGCAAGAGAGGGTTTGACCAAAGGGTTACTGAGGTGTGTATTCAAGAATCCCTAGCTCTCTACCTGCCTTTACATGCAGAAGCAGTAATGCTTTATTCATAGAAGTTGAGGAAGGAAGTTGTGATACAAACCTTGTCACTATTTGTTACTTCATATTTCCAACTACTTTGACCCAGCCTACGCAGAAGCAAAAGGCTATGCTCTTGAAGATCTTTAATGTTCAATTCCAAACCACCTAAGAAATAGTATAGTTACCTCCAGTATAGTAGGTGATGACTGGATGCTCTGGATTGTGGTACCTAAAGACCTCTGCATAATGACATTCATTTCTTTGTTTTATCACTTATCTTCTTCTACTGATCTGTTTGGTTTTTCTGTGCTGTGTCTTACTTAAAAGGCATACTAGCATAAGCCCTACCTTTGACAGAAAACGTATTTTATATTGCCTTCCTATTCAAAATGACTGTTGGGGTGAAATGTTTCCAGAGAGAGAGAGAGATTTCTCAGGAGAATTTTTGAGCTCTCAGGATTCTTTATATGATGTGAAAACCCTTTGAGTAATGAACTAGCATTTGTTGTAGTGCCCCTGTGCAAAAAAAAAATCACAAAAGGCACTTGTTAATAATACCTAATATTAAGAGAACTGAAAGGGCAATCTTTTTGCCCTCAGTTTTATTTCAGATTTTTAATTCCCTTACCAAAAGGCAGAAGCTACCTTCTCATGGACAGGGTGGGTAAACATGGAGATTTTGAGGTTCATGTGCCAGATTTTTGATCTGGCATTTGCA
Organism: Laterallus jamaicensis coturniculus; assembly: GCA_022605575.1. Classification (NCBI taxonomy): domain Eukaryota; kingdom Metazoa; phylum Chordata; class Aves; order Gruiformes; family Rallidae; genus Laterallus; species Laterallus jamaicensis. The sequence goes on from JAKCOX010000014.1 coordinate 22,081,721, forward strand.
ATTCCTTTTATGTAAAGACATGCAACCTTTCTCCTCCCCCTCAATTTCCCCCTGCCCCTTCCTTAGCTTTGTGAATATGTTGTTAGTATCTATTATGCTGCATCCTATCTGGGTTTAAAATAGTTAAGGAAATGTGAAACTGCAACTAAAAAGTCGAAATTCTTCCAGAAGTGGCAAGCTATCTTTCCAAAGTAATTCATGTCTTCTGCAGTTCAGAAACTATTTAGTTGATTTGTACTGGACTCTCACAAAATATTCTTTTCTTACTTGCAACGAAGCATGAGAATTTTATTTTTTTTTAAAATTTGATTTATTCAGCATGGTGTTAGGTGATTGATGTCATAGTCTGGCATAAACAAAAATATTGATTATAGCTTAAATAGGAAGCCAAAAGCTACAGTTGTGAAGATGAGATCACTTTGTCATGCTTTTCACAGGCAGATATAAGCAGTTACAACTGTCTTTTGGAGGTATCGATGCTCACCATGCTGAACCCTTCGACATGCTCTTCAATGTGATGGACATTGGGTAAAATACATAAGAGTTCTACTTCACTGACTGACTAGCTTGCTTTTGGAGGGAAAAAAAAAAAAAAGATCCACACTTTGTTGTGCATTCAAATGTTGCCTTGGGTTTTGGACACAGAAAGACCATCATATGCTGCAGCAGTCTGTGCTCTTCCTAGCACAGCACAACCCCCTTCTCCCTCTCATAATCTCTTATGTTAGAGCAACAGCTCCCCAATCATTTACAGGCTCATAAACACAATCCAGCAGCATCCGTCTGCCCAACAGACCAGGGAAACAGCTCAGAAATGAAAGCCAAATAAAACAATAACTCACGGCAAACAAACAGGCAACTACAACAATCAGATCATGCTGCAGGAGCTGTTCCAACTACCCAGACACTTCATTAGGCATAGAATAACAAAGGAAAATAGACCAGAGTCATCTCATTTAACTCTCTTAGGCAAGTTACCTCTCTCAATTTTTTTCCCCTCCAACTCCTATTTATTGTTATTTTCTGCTTGAGGTAAGGAAATGCAGCTTATGTCTGGAGACAGAATGAGCTGTGTTTTGCAGCCATGGCACTGGGAAATGAAGAGTTCTTGAGTTCTAGTTTGGTTCTTGCATTAATGCTTTTCATAGTCTTTGGTATGTTACTAATTTTCAGGCCCTGTTTCTTTTCTTATTGTATACCCACTTAGCCACAGGCTTAAATCCATGGAACTGTGTAAAAGAGAAACAAATGTCCTTCAACATGTGTCAGTTATGGACAAAATGCTTTCTCGCTCTCCTAACATTTTACCAGGTCTTTATTTGACACATTTGAATTATGCACATCCTTAAATTACTAGCGATGTGAAACCAACATTTAACCTTGTCCAGGGGTGAGTTACAAGGTTAAATCAATTAATGGTGTTATACTATTTTGCTGACATGAATTTCAGTTGAAACAACTAAGTTTAACTATTACAAGATCTGCAGTTCCCCCTTCTTTTAATGATTTTTTTTTTCATATTTCTTTTGTTCTGTGTGGGTTTTTTTCATTCATGAACGCTGTTTTTTGTGGCATCCTCTTTACAGATTGCTGCTGTTCCATCCCTTCTCCTTTCTTCCGGGGTACTTGGCTATTCTCATTTCCTTCCAGTATCTCAGACTGAGAGGCTATTTGGCCTCGAGTGGGAGCTGGGCACTACCAGGTACATGAAGGGATGATGCCTAAAGTTTTGATACTTGAAAACCCCTCCTTTTGTGCTATCTAAGTACTAGACAACCAAACTGCTGGTGTTTTTTGTTTTGGCTTGTTTTGGTTTGGTTTAGTTTTAAACTTAGAAAGTAATAGTTTATTAAGTAGTCCAAACCTAACAATCATGACTGCTTAGCACAATGTATGCCAAAAAGCCAAACTTCCAGAATGTCAATAGTTTAGCAAAATAGAAGTATTTAAAATCTCCTAAGGGAAAATAATGATGAAACTGAGACCTGGATTAGGGCTGCAGCACTGATGCTTGCACCAATACTGATGTACATCGTATGTGGAAAATCCTTTCAAGTCGTTATTCAATAGAGACATTGTAAACTTTGGAAAAGGTCACAAACATTTACCTGCTTCCACTGGTTTGTTGAACAGGTGGATGGAATAGTAAATCTGTGAGGTACTTAAAGTGGTGCTAAACCTGGGAGGTACTAAAGCTGATTCCCTTACCTCAGAGGGAGCTTCACATCTGTGAAAAGCAATTTGGAGCCTGGGGTTTTGGACTGTCCACTGCGCAAAGAGACAGTTTTTATTTAAAAAACCCAAACAACAAAGACATTTTTAGGTCTTCACAGTCTGTTGTTAGGATCTTTCTCGTTGGGTAACTGATCTAAACATGCTTTTGTCTTTTAATCAAAACTGACAGGATTTATGAAATTATCCAAGGCCACCTTTTCCCAGTGTTACACGAACTGTGATTTTTCCACAAGATATCCCTGTGACACTTTCCATCACTTGTTTTTGAAGATGATCATTTTGCATGCCCTGGTTATTGGATTGACACTGGTGGCATTTGATACTGCAGGCAATGGATGATAGTGATGGCACTTCTGGGGGGTTTTAAGGCAGCTTTGGCTGACACATCACAGCTTCAGTGCTGAACAGGCCTATCTGAGCCAGGTCGTTTCACTGTAGGCTTGTCATGAGATAAGTTGATATAAAGGAAGAAACTAAATAGCAGAAGATAACTTCAGCCTCTTTTTGTAGTCCTTGCTGAACATGGAGGTGTTAGGCTTTGCAGCAAGTGTTTCAGATGCAGTCAAAGAATAGTGATGTTTATGAATTATGCAATTAAAACCAAAGTGAGTATTGCTGGTATGTGGTGTTCGGCTGGTAACATCTCTTCATATGTGGACATTTAGGATAATTTTTATTAGCTTCATTGACTGGTTGCGTATCAGGAAAGTTCAGCACTGATGTCAGTTTTATGTGCAGATGTGAGATATTGTGCCAGGATTGGTGATCAGTGTGATTTTTTTTTTTTTCTGGTTTGTACCTGTTAATTTGTGGATTGTGCTGATTTTAAAGCAGACAACAAAAATGCATCACTTCAGCTTCAGAAAAAAAGCTATTCTACTGAAATGCTCAGTGCCTGTGTATAGTAGGTCATTCACAGATCTGTTCTGTGCCTTAAATGTATATACATAATGTTGGATATATTATGCGTATTTCTTTGGAGAATGATAGCTTACTGTGTAACAGTAAATTGTTGACCTGAATCCTAGCACTCAAATCTGTCTCATTTCTTATGAAAATCTCATAAACTGTATACACCAAGGAAGCAACCTGAATTAAGGTCAAGGAGCAGACCATATCAGTGGCAGAGACAAGGACATTCTGATGGAAATCAGATTGATTAAACCACAGCATTCTCCAAAGCCATGCAAAACTCTTGCATATGTGAAAAATAAAACAGTATAGCTAGACTTCATGAGTGTATTTGATGTATCAGGTGTGAAGGAACTGCACTCTCCTCTTCGCTCTGCCAGTGCTCAGTGGGATGTCCGTGAAGGTGCAGTACCTGCCACCTCTTCAGCGTTTTGTTGGTGTGTTTTGTTGAGAGAATCCCAGCCTCCCATCTGCACCCTTGTGGAAACAAACCAGGGAGCCCTCAACTCAGGAGGAAATACCATTGGAGCCTATTTCTGAGGACTTGAAAAGTTTAGTATAATTATCAGGGACCTGATTAATCAGTCCCTCCTATTCCCTGCCTAACTTCTGTATCCTCTACTGAGCAAACCTGCCTCTGTTGCTTGGTGTTCAGGTGCTCTGCTGACCAGCTGCTTCTTACCTCTCTCCACAGACCAAATTCTTTGCAATATGAAAAAAGCTTTTGTCATCCTCTCTCCAGCTAGATTTCTGGCTATCATCATTCATAGGAATGAAGGCAATCTTTCTTTTAGTTTTTAGACTGAAAGCCACTCCGTTCCAGTTCAGAGACAAGCAGTCCCTTACCTTTATTTATCTTCCCTGGTGAAAATCCTCCGGCTTTTTAAGCAGGTACTTTTGCATAAGCCACAGGTTCCACAGACTGTGGTGCCTGCCCATTTTCCACCGCCCATGAACGGGTCAGCGGTCAAGGACACCTCAGGGTGCTGCTGTAAACGTGGTCTTGTTTATAGTCGCTGCTGCTGATTTCCTTTCAGCAGCTAGATGTCTCTCTTTCCTCCGTTATTAAGAAATCATAGTAGGTGAGCTGCTTTTGCCTTTGGAAAAGACTTGTTGCCCTCCATCATTTGTCCATTTTAGAGGCAAATTTAAGATCTGGATTTGGCCATAAATCTGTAACTCAGTGAGCATGTGGCTTGATTTTGCACATAGCTTTTTCAGATCATTGATTGTTTCCCTCTATTAATCTGTTCTGGCCTGAGGCTGACCTATGTTTTTACTTTTCATGTTCCTCTGTGCTTTCCAAGCAGGATTATAGATCGAGACACTTTCTGCCTGTGGCATTCTTCTTTTCTCTTAATCACAGCTGTTTTCCACCTCACCTAATAGTTTGCATTTTGCGATATGTTCTATGTCAGAAATGCCGTCCTGGTGCAACAACCAAAATCGTTGGTGTAAGCAGTGGACAGTCATGTGTGTATGTGTGGTTCTGGAGAGCAATTCCATTCGCGTGAACCGCTGTTTGTACTGCAGAGCTGTAACTGCTGCCAGCTTCAGTGATGTCAAGTGGAATAGCTGGTCTGGGGAGGGCCTGGCATTGTTTTTTGCCATACAGTGGAAATCTGTAGGGTTTTATTTTAGATCTTTCTTCTTGGTGATGCTTCCTCTCGTATCTGTTCTGTTACCTTTTCTTTATGCAGAGCACCCTCAGATTGTTCCTGCAGTTGTGGAATCACTGACAGAAACCAAAAGAAAGGTTCCTGTTTTGTTCTGTTGTGCAGTGAAAATGATTTGATTCCTCTTACATCTTTCTCTAGGCTGTGAATTCTAAGAACCTCCAGCTATTCTAGCCCAGCCCATCAATGAATGCTTGTAATTAATAAAGTAGCTATTCCCCTAATCTGAAAATAAAATAGCACAGATAAAAACATTTTTTTTAAATCTCCATTTGTAGTTTTATTTTTTTTTCTTATCAACTTCTCTAAAAGGCATTCAGAGGTGAACCGAGGAAAACTGTAAATTTTTAGTAAAAGACAATGATTTTATAGAGTACAGGGAAACAATACACTGTTGCTTGCTAAACCACCACAATGTAAGAAGTAGCACTTTATAAGTATCAAGGGTCTTGGCATTTAAAACAATTTTTCAAGACTTCAGTATAATTAACATCCTACTTTTCAAATTCTGAAAGTGTTATAAGGCAAAAAATAACTGTGTAAGTATGTGTCTCCAGTGTAAAGTAGCATTTGTCACATGAATATAAAGTAATAGATAAATTAGGCCACTTGTTTCATTATAGGTAGTGATACTGGTATGCAGTGTGCTTATATGTTGTATTTATACTAGGTCTTTGCTACTAAATGTTGTGAGAGCTTTGGGATAACATAGTCTTTCAGTTGGGAGGCTGTATGACTTTAAGCTAAAGCTACACCTTGAATCTCATTGATTTCATAATTGAAGTTGATAATGGGTAGTCTAATATATGAGTTATATATGTATTGGGAGCAAGGCATAGGTGTTTAATATAGTGGCATTTTAATTCTATATTAAAAGCAGCTGATTACTTGCTTGAGCTCTAAATTTAAATATGTGCACATATATGACATATAATAGACAGCCAGTATATAAGTAATATGTAACATGGCACATTATCATGTGATGCATTTATATATTTATAGTGCTGCTTATTTTATAATAAAAACATGTATTATATGTTTATATGAAATATGTGTCAATATAATTAACATATTGACATGAATACATATATGTGCCCATATATATGAATATATATTAAACATTTGTTATTCATTCAGTGATATATCAGTGTAAGCATATGGTACTATTTTGCATGTTTGCCAATGAGATTCTGTCCATGTAATTAAACATCAAGCTTTCCCCATTTTTTCTGAGTATATTGTACTTTACTGAAAGAAAGAAGAAAAATAGATTTATTAAATTATTACTTTGGCCCAGGAGCTTAGGTCTGGAATTCAGGTTCTGTAGTTTTTAAAGTCTGGAGATATGTGGCTATGCAGACAGATACATGGAATATATTGTAAGAGTAAGTAAACTATACCTGTCCCACTGTAATGTTCACTTTTCTCATTGGTCTTTAGCCCTCTAGATTTGTTGGCTAGGAAATAATGTTTAAAAGTAGCCTTCTGCCTAAATAACTGTATTCTAAATGTGTTATTCAGAGAAGGAAGTTAGCTTGTATTGGGCAAGAAGTTATCCAAATTTATTAAGATTTTATTCATGGAAAATACAGACCTGTAAATTTTAGCACAGTTTTATAGTCAAACTCAAATATTAGGGACTACATTTCAAAAGGCAAACAAACATTACTTGCATAGGTATTTGTAGACAGCAACTTTCTGCCTGTGTGCTCAAGGCTCAGAAGTGGGAGGGGGACATTTTCAAGGACAGAGTGAGTTCTCTGCCCTGTGCCAACTGATGTCCACGGGAACTTAAGTCTTGCATGCGAACAGCTCATGGTTTTGAGTATATGTCCACTATGTTTATGAAAGTTAGACTCCCAGCATACATGCTCTGTGCACGCTGGGCAGCAAACCTTTGTACCTTTGAAAATTTCATCCCGGTATATTCTGCCTGCTCTATTCCAACCTACAATAATAACCCATTAATCAAGTGTCACCCTTCCTAATACAGAGAAGTTCTTTTTTTATTGCCTTCATTTATAATAATTTAGTTTATACTTTACAATGTTATTGATTTTATGAAATGGCTCATTACATTTACACAAAGCTAAATCATTCAATTAGATGCTTTAAATTAAGTCATATAAATTTTCTTACTAGATTTATTGTTGGATTGAATTGGAAATCAAGCCCTAAGAAATTATTTTTGAAATAATTATTGAGAAGGCGGTCTTACTTATGTTATAGGCTAGCAAAAGAATATAAATTGCTCAGCAAGATTTTTTAAAACTTAGACCTCCTTTTTAGTTGCTGGGTGGCATAAGCAATGCAAAGTTTGACTGACTTCCTCTGCATGAACTTGAAAATCACCATCAAAGGGGATTTTCTGTAGGTTCAGGGAAGTGAAAAGCAGTATTCTAGAAAAGGGTGCATCAGTCAGCCCTTTGTGCAAAAGTATATTCATAGAAACTGGAAAGACAGGGAAGAGGGTCTATGCCATGAAGAGGGTCTATGCATTCTGTGCTCTCCTGTGAAGGAGTGGTGAAAGCTAGGCTGCTTATTTCAACAGGAAAAAATCATTTAACCCAATAAAAAAAAAAAATCTGTGCATATCAGCGCCACTCATGAATTCAGTGGTTTTAAACATGCAGCTTTAAACATGCAGCTTTTCCTCTTTCGTCTCTGGTGATGCTACTATAGAGGTCTTGATAATATATGCATTTCAGAAAAGCAAACATTTTTTTAACTCATTTTAAAACTGAAGGGAGGAGAAGTGGAGGAATACAGCCACATTGTAGGCAAGTCTTAAATGCCTAAGTCCGTTTGGAGCGCTGATCTTGTCATCACTGATCTTAAATAACATGGTGCTTCTGAACAAAGTAATTCTCACCTTAGAAGAAGGGAGAAAAACACACTCAATATCTAAAATAGTAAGTATTTTTAATTCAAAAGGTTCAAACTTTATTCCAAAGGGAATTAACTTTAAAATTGCACTCATCCTCAATCATCTATGGGAAAATCACAGCATTAGAATTTGAAGATGATGTTGTTAGGTTTTAGTTAAGATACTACTTGTTTTCCATCAGCTTTTCTGAAGCTTTTTTCATATTATAAACCTGTTAATTTTACACTGTATAAAGAAAGCAAAGGGATGTAGACCTTTCCTTGCATTTGCTCCTGAGGGTGTGTTTCAGTCTGTCTGTCCTTGGGAGGCACTCCTTCAGACCACCTCTTCCCTTTGTAAGCATTTCTCTGGTGGACAAAAGGAGCTGTGAAACTGCAGAGTTGAAAGAGAAAAAAAAACACAAAACAAAACAAAAAAGAAGGCTAATAAAACAGCAGTTCTCCTGGTAATAACATAACAACAGTAACTAGTGATGGATACTGTTGTTCGGATGATTGGTGGGGAACAGGGATGACTACTACGTGGCAGTGGCAAGAAACATTTCCCACGGTGAAAAGCAGAGCAGTAGTACGTCAGATAAAGCCCAGCAGTGGAGATTGAGGCCGTTAGCGAGCCGATGTTGGGATTTAACACACCAGACCTGCACTGGCATCTCCTATTCAGTTCCTGCCACATTAGCCCTACAAAACACGCATTTTTTTAATATGCTGATGTTATCCCGACTGTTTCTTTTTCAGGTTCATGTCTTTTCCTTCCTTTAGTTGTCTTTATCCTGTCTTGATTCTAGCTGCAGTGTAGTTTTAACAATTTGCCTTTTTATTCCCTTTGGAACAGTTTGTCTTGCTGATCTTCCCTTGGCTTCTCCTTGTCAAAGACGACAAGCTTACCATCTTTAATTTTTTTGAATAATTAAAAGCCTTAAATCTTTGGTTACCCTCTGCTGGACTGTCAGGATTTGTAGCTTTAAAAAAAAGTAAAAATTAGGTGTTCTGAGCTCTTCAAAGTAATCCAAAGGGTTTTTTTCTCTCTGATAATAGAAGCAGGTCTGTGTGTTAGAAAGGAATCTATCTGTTCATCACAGGAAGTGATATGTTATAGTTTCTAGGGGTTATTTTTATTTCTTAATCCTCACTAAGTGCTCCTTTTTTCACTTTACCTTGATTTTTGCTTTTTCATTCGTTTCCAATGCTGTATATCATATGACTACTGAAGAGTTGCCTCTTTGCATTTCACCATCTTCTGTTATAGGTGACCAGTGTTTATGTTTACGGCCTGCCTATGTTTATTCAACACTACCTAGATGCTTTGGAAAAACATTTTCTTTCTTTTGTAACCTTTCTCTTTTGTGTGTGTGTCTCGCCTAATCCTTAGCAAGCCTTTAGACTCTCTCACTTTAGAAGCAACTGTTAACTTTCTCATCACATTTCTGAATTAAAAAAGGACATTTTTTTAAATGATATTAAAGATTCTCCTCTTCAATGCTTTTATTCACAGTATGATGTCCCATCACCAGTGCTTGACCCATTTCTGCTGCCTGTGGTGCAATTCTTTTCAGCCTGTCAGCTACAAACACAAAAGACCTTAAATTCGAAACAAGTCCTGCACCTCTGTCCTCTTTTGTTGTCAAATCAACTCTGGGACAGTCATATCAGTGCCCTTTCTAGGACATAGCCTCTTGGCTGGAAGATCATCAAAAGTACCCAGACTCCCAGACGGTCTCCTCTTCTGCTTCTCTGTTTTGGCTGAAAATGGCAACACCTGTTAACTTCCTACACCCTAGTATCACCTGTGGCACAGACAGGGGCTCCTGGGTATTCCTGAGGACTCAGCACGGGTGAGTTGGCACTGCTTTTCCAAAACCAAAAACAGTGAGATGGAGACACATGGGGTGGAAATTTGCTTACAAAACTCTTCTGAGTTCAAGTTTCAGTATTCCAGTCAATGGAGGAAGGGAAAGAGCTGAAGGGATTAAGCAGAGAAGGAAGGGATCAAAATCAACTGTTTGTTTTGTGTTCATTATTAGCTGACTTCATGTGTATGGTCTGGTTCAAGCAAGAATCTTATACCATCTACACTAGAGGGAAAAGGATAAAGCTCTTTGGATTATTTTGCAGTTTTTCTCAGGAGGTTTTGATTATTTCAGCCCTGAAGTCTCTGATATGAATTAGATCAGAAGTCTCTCGCATCCCTAGTAGCTAGCACCATGCTGTTACTGCTACTCTGAAGTTGGTCCTTTTCATACTTTTTTGTAATCAGTGTTCTGCTATATATAAAGTAATTCAATATTTTTGATTTAGAGCTTTTAATCTGGGTCCCCAAAGACCCATTTTGAAAGTCTTATACCAACTAGACAGTTAGCATCTTGTCTCTGTCCCCCTTGAATTTGCAATTATTTATTCAAAAACCAGAAAATGGAAATGAACAAGCATCTACTCAGAATAGCCAAAGAACTGGTGGTGAGAGTAATCACCTAGGAAATGGCAGCAGACAGTCTAATTGAATTGCCCACCAAGAGGGAACCTTCAGTCCCTTTGCTTCCCAGGTGTGTTCAGTACAGTCCGAGGAATTCGCAGTGCAGGAAATCCTCCTTTTCCCCTCTCTCCACATGCCCTTTCCTTTTCTGTGCAATGGAAAAAGAGATTTTTCGAATCCTATGTAGTACATAACTTTTTTTTTCTCAAAAAAAAAAAAAAATCTATGGTGAATAGCTTGCTGAGAGGTAGAGAAGAATGAAAAACATTTATGTAGCAAATAAATCACATAGCAAATAAGTAGTTTTGGAACACTGCATTTCATTTGCCTGTGGGGCATTAATGCAAATCCTAGAGGACAGAACAGAAGAATAAAATTGAGTTAAATAAACCCAAAGTGTTTAGCCTTACAAACTCAACAGCAGCCATCAGTGCCAGGCATTAATTCCTTTCCTGATGGCGGCAGGAAGGTGGGTGAGACAATACCGTCAGTTGCACAAATTAAGTCACTGTGGCAGAAACACAACACAAATAAATAGGAAAAACAATGTAAAGGAAAACAGACTGTTGTTGCTGCATAAACCTTCTTCTAAGCTGGAGGCGCAGAAAAAGGAAATGTAATGACTTAGTACATGTCATCTTGTAGCCTGACAAGCCCTTTCAGAACAGAAAGAGAGTGTAAAATGCCAGGAGAGGTCTCACTGCACC